>CM054122.1:94727161-96128459 GCA_028751855.1 Ambrosia trifida | reverse complement strand
GGCTTAATGTCAGAATTAATCAGTACTTCTGAAGAACTTTCTTTATGAGTTTTTAGAAAGTTTCATGGAAAGATGTGCATTCTTTCTCTTCGGAAGTTTCACCTGAAACAATTTTTCTCCCATCTTCAGTAGTTTTGGGGGAAAAATTTGTTGGTGTTTCAGTGTGATTGTACCCTATGCCAAACCTAACATTTAAAGCACTTTGTTTGTTTAGCAATAGTTGGTACCCCTTACAAGATTCAACCCATTTTTCACAAGTGACCTTGGTGTCAGCAAGCTCTTGTCTGAGATTTCCTAGGTCAGTTATCATGATTTTAATTTGTGCTTGGGTTTCAATAGCAGTGTTAGTTAATTTAGAAACTTCTTTTGTTTTTGTAGAAAGTTTTCTTTCTAAATCACATTTCATCTGAGTGAATTTTCTCTCAGAGTCATTTGCTTTACCTTGTAAGTGCACATTAGTCTCTCTTATGAGAGCAAAAGATTCTTTGCAAGAAGTTGAACAAAGTTTTGTCAAAGATTCTTTAGATACCTGTGACAAGGAAGATTTTGAGGTGCATCCCTCAAATGCCATTAAGGCAAAGTTCTTTCTGCCATTGTCAGGCTCTCCCCAGTTGATGTCAAACATCTTGTTGTCTGCATCAGGATTACACTCAGTAGTGTCAAAAGGAAGACTGCTCCAGTCAACATACTCTGAAGTAAATAAACTTTGTTGTGAGGGTTGCTGAGTCTGTGGAGGTGGTTGAGCAGCTGGAAAGGGAGGGATTGATTGTTGGCTCTGCATCTGTTGAGCAGGCATCTGTACATATTGTACTTGTGGCACATATTGGTGTTGTGGAGCTTGTGCCTGTACAAAATGTGCACTCCCTTGTGTTCCATTATTCCTGTTATAATTGGGGTTAAAATTATTTCCAGACTGAGATTGGTTAAAGCTAGAGCTTCTACACTCTCTAGCAAAGTGTCCCAGCTTTTGACACTTGTGACATCTAAGTTTAGATTTGTCAAAACCAATTTTTGTTGAACTGTTGAGTCCTGGAAACTTCCTTCCCGACCTTTTGTAAAATTTATTTGTTTTTAAACTTAACATGGCCAGTTGGTGTAGAATATCCATTTCTTCCAAGTCATCACTGCTGAAATTCTTTAAATCATCCATGATAAAACACATGTTATCAGTAGTTTGACTAAAATCATTATTGTCATAACCTGGGAATGATCTTTCCGATGAGATCCCAGCAGTTACGTCAATGTGGTCAAAAGATCCAAAACTATTTGAACAAGTTGGTGAGTCTTGTCCCAATAGTGCTGTACTACCTGGTAGATAGTCATCAGCAGTTTTGCCAGAACTTTGTAACTTTTTCTTTTGATCAATTTCTCTTTCAAAAGTAAGTAATCTCCCATGAAGTTTTGTAAGAGTGAGGGAGCTAAAGTCTGGTGAAGATCTTAAGACTATAGAGTATGTTTCCCATTTTTCAGGTAAAGACCTTAAAAATCTATGAAGCATAGATACAGTTGTGTAGGTCTGACCATTTAGTTTTAGCTCAGATATTAATGAGGAGAATCTTTCAAATTGTTGTGTTAAAGTTTCCCCATTAATGTGAGCAAAAGTTTCATATTGTTGAGCCAGGATTTCTCTGGTGTTGGCAATCACCTCTCCAGTTCCTCCAAACTGTTCTTTGAGGCAGTCCCAAAGCTCTTTGGCACTATCACAATGTAATAGGCCAGAGTAGATTTCATTTGGGAGTGCCATTACCAACATAGAGAAAGCTTTAGCATCAAGCTCACGTTTTAGGAAATCATCATCTGTATAGTCTTTTGGGTCTTTTGGAATTTCTTCTTTAGTTTCAAGATTGATATTTACTGGTTTATTAGGACCATATATCACAGATTTCCAGCAACCTGTGTTGGTCTGTGATAAGGTATGTGCCATTCTCCTTTGCCAGATATTATATTCATTTCTTACTAGCATAGCAGGTTTATTGGCAGAACCAGTATTATGAGGATCCATTTTTAAGAGTATTGATTTGTCAAATATCTCTTAAAGTGATGGATGTTGATAAAAGTGAGCTTATAGTCCTTTATTGAATATCAATAAGAGCCTGTGTCGGATTCTCAATGTGTTAGATTGATATGTGATCAGATAAACCAGTGCTCTGATACCAATTGTTGGATCAGTATTGCTCTTTGTATGAACTTGCTAGTGAACACTTACGTGTTTAGCAAGTTCTTAATCAGTGATAGCACAGCGGAATGATATGAGTTTAAAGCTACACTTATTAACAGGAGTTATTACTCCCCTTGGATGTTTGATAAAACTAAAGACAAGTATTTAATGAGAATCTAAGCAATGAATGAGAATGAACACTTAAACAGATTCTCAGTAAATGAAATGGTAATAACAATGATAAGCTTTGAAGGATTTCTGTATTAAATCAATGTCTAAAACAGAGGGATGAACCCATCTATTTATAGACTTTACAAATACATGAACCTTGCCAAAAAGCAAGTTCAGAGACAAGTTGCAACAAGTTGCAATCTTGGAACTTGTACAAAAAGTAAAAGTAATAATAAACTAATAAACTACTGAAACATAAGGCGGTGGAAAAGATCTTTGAACAAGTGCTGATGAATGACAAACTACTGATGAGTAGTTTGTCTTCAGTAGTTCTTCAGTGAACTGTCTGGTTTGGACTTCAGAACTTCTGATGGATTTCTTCTTCAGTACTTGTAGAATCCTTCTTCAGCTGTTTGGTCTTCTTTCTTCAGTAGTTCTATACTTAGAATAATTTGACAGAAGTGAATTAGACTTAGGTTTGCAAAAGTAGTTTCACCAATCCTTTTTGGCCTAACAATCTCCCCCTGGATTGATGAAGCCAAAACCTTTCTAATTCCTTATTGTTTTCTTCTGTCATTCACAATCTTCCATATTCCTTTGAACATGGAATTCTTCAACTGGTTCAGCTGTTCATCAGTGAGAGATCCTTTTTGTGGTTCTAGATGCTGGATTGTAAGCAGGTCTTGAGTTGATAGCTTCTTCAGATCATTCATCGACTTATAGGCTCTGCTTGTTTGGTCTCTTCTTGTCACTTGTACTGACTTGTTATCAGTAAAGGACCATCTGATGATAGGTACTTTAGACTTGTCAAAGTCTAAAGTGTAGGGAACCATGGTGGTACCCTGGGATGCTCCTGAGTGTTGGATGTTTTCAACTTCAGTGACTCTCAGGTGGGATTCTCTTCCTTGTTCTTGTTGCATCACATTAGGTAGTTGAAAGGTTGGCAAGTGATGCTCAGTAACTACCTTAGTGTGAAGTTTATCTTTAATGGTCTTTTGAATTTGATAGGAAAAGGTGGAAGGATCCCTGAATTGGGTTAGCAGAGGTTTCTCATCAATGTCGAAATCAGAATGGACTACTGTACTTCCTTCTAGTAGTACCATCCTGAAATCAGTCTTCACATTCTCCTCTGACTTTTTCCTTGTAGCAGGTTTTGTTGAAACACCAGAAGTTCTAATTGCTGAAGTTGACACTTCAGCAGTTTCAAACTTCTCTGGATTTGCAGCCCTTGCAGCCTTGTATTTTCTATAAGTGTCCACTATTTTTTCTTCTTTCCATTTGGACACAGAGGCTTTTGAACCATAACCATTTGCTACTAGTTCTTCAATCATCTGGGCTCTCTTGGCTTTTGCATCTTTACTTGTTGCAAGTTTGTCTGCAATAAGTTGAGCTCTTCTTGTCAGCTCTTCCATGGAGAGTCCAATTAATGTATGGGCTTTGGTCTTGCTGTTCTAAAAATGTAAGACATCAGTTGTTGTCTTTTGTCTTCCTCAGCAATTCTTTCCAGGTTAGCCTGCCTTTGAAGTTCTGCTTCATAAGCCTATAGCTTTTCATTTAGGCTTAAGTCATCCCTTGTTTCCAGAGCATTCCAGATCTCATCTTCCTTAGCCTTTCTTTCAGCTGCAATTAAACTCTTCTCTAGTAGTTCTTTGGACATTGATAGGGGAGAAGTGTTCAACACAGTCATTGTTGTAGTTGTAGTAGGCTTTGGAATAGGAGTTGGTTGAGTAGGTTCAGTTGATCTGGAAGGCTGTTCAGCAGTTTCAGTGTTGGAAGTGTTGACTTCTAATGGGTTGACAACTACTGAAGGTTTGTCAACTACTGAAGGATTGTCTTCAGTATTTTTTGAGTCTTCATCAGAACTTTCACCATCAGAAGTTTCTTCAATGTGCCCTTGGGATTCATCAGGCTTTTCAGAATCTTCTATTTCTTGAATAGAGACACCAAACTGTTGGGCCAGTTTTTCTTTTCTAGCTTGGTCTCTTTGATCTCTTTCTTGGATAGCCACTCTTGTCTTTTTCCTGGCTTCAAGTGACTCCCTAGGTTCCTTAGTTTTCTCCCCCTTTTTGGATTCATCAAGCTTTTCCTTTGAGGGTTTAGACAAATGACCTGTAAGAGTAGCAATCTGTTTGGAGTTGATGTCAATTTTGTTGGACAGATCGTTCATCATAGTCTGTATCACTCCAAATTGGTTCTTGATGGACAGCTCCAAGTTAGCTGTGTAGGTTTGGAAGTGATTTTTGATGAGGGTGTTCATCATGTGATATAAGGGACCATCTGGGCTGCATAGCTGGTTCATGTCTATGCTGGATTGCCCAGGGAATTGGGTAGGCATTTGTAGTGAGGGGTGTGTTTTTGGTTGATCTTCTTGTTGTACAGAAGTTGCCACTATAGGGGAATCAGGGATTAAGTGGACTTTAACCTGATCTGGTGTGACTAGCTTCTTGAGCATAGATACACCAGGTGCAGGACCTTCACTTGTAGCCGTCAATTCAGTAGTTTTGTGTTGTGAAACATCATCCAAGTTAATGGAATCATCTGAATCCCTGATTACATCCTCAATGAGGACTGTATCAGTTACATCATGAGCTGAGCCCAACTCAGTTGTCTCATGTACCTCTTTTTCTTGGTTCAGAGGATTTCCTACCTCAGGCATTAAGCCTTCATCAGTAGTTTCCACAGTTGAGGTCTTAGCTATGTTGCTTCTTTCCTCAGATCCACCACTGGGTGGTAAATGAGTAGTAGCAGCCTCAAAAGTACCAAGAGTTTCTAAGTTTGGGCTTAGAGACTCTGGTTCATCCTCATCTCTTTGGTTAAGGCTTTGAGTGTCCACATCCATGTCAAGTTCTGAGGCTATGTCCCCTGTTTGATGTGGTTGTTGGGGACTGACATGTTTAGATGGGACTTTCTCTTTTAGCCCAGAGAGAAGTTTGGCTATTTCAATATCAGGTTCAGAAATTTGGGGTGCTGGTTCAGTAGTTTGGTCAATGGGTTCAGCAGTTTCAAAAGAAGAGTTAATAGGAATAGTTTTCTTTAGTCTTTTTCTTTTGAAAAGTATGGTGATTGGTGTTCTTGTTGGGGTTTGAGATGGATGAGACTGAGAGGATGTTTCAGTCACATCTTTATCAAGTGCAGATCGCACAGTAGTCAGTTCAGGCATCTCAACCTCCTGAACTGCTTTTCTTTTTGGGTTGGTGGGTTTTTGTTTTTGTTGCTTGGGTTTCTTGGCCTTTAGGGGTGTAGGTTTGGAAGATGAGGGTTCCATGGGGACTGTTTCTTGTTCCCCTTGGTCATCTTCTGGCAAGGCAGCCGGTTTGTTGTGCCTTGAGTATGCTTGTGAGGATAAAGGGTTTAAAATCGTTGTTTTACCCACAAGCACCTCTTCTCCAAGTTCTTTTATTATGCAATGCATAATAAATCTTGGGTACAACAAAAACTTCTTTTTAATATTGAGATGATGTAACACCAACTCATTAAAGAAAAGTGCTGATGCCCTAAATTTTGTTTCATTCACTATGGAATGAAAAATTGGTTGAAAAGTTGAGGGCATCTGATCATAAGATCCAGTTTTTGGACTCAAACACATAATAATATAATGAAAAAGCAGTTTATACTTTGGTTCAAAATATTTCTTGAAGATTGTAGCATGTGAGAGAGTACCTTGGTAACCACACTCTGTCATAGTTAAATGGATTTGAGAGTTTGGAAATTGGTCTGGGGCATTTACATCATCCAATCCCAGCCTAACTGCCAAAATAGCCGGTGTGATTGCCATTCTTCTCCCTTTTATGGTTGAATTGAGGGAGATCACCTTGTTGTTCATCGTCACCGTCTCTGCGTTTGCCCAAAACTCATTTAGAGTTTCAGTATGGATTGGAGGGTCGATGGTGAGGGCGGTGAAATATTGGGATTTAACTACTAAATCAATGATTTCGTCGTATTGGGACCTGGCTTCATGTTTTTCGAAGTAGCCTCTTTGATTGTGTCCCTGTTTCAGAGTTAGAGCCATGTGGTTTGTGTGTGTTTGGATCGAACAGTGTTTTTGCAGGTTCAGGGTTTGAGAGCTTTTTGAGAGAGAAGGAGGGAATTTTTGCTTTTTGAATGGATAAGTGTTGGAAAAGGTATTTATCAGAAGTTTTAAACCGCCTAGGTCAAACTTCTGATGTGGGAAAAGTCTGATTTACCCTTTTTGACTAAACTGCTGATGAAGAATTGTTTTCATCAGTAGTTCCCACTTTCTCTTCAGTAGTTTTGAACAACTGATGAGAATGCTTTATAAATACTTTATTCATAACTTCTGAAGGTTGTTTTATCAGAAGTTAATCACTTTTCAGAAAATATTCCCATACTGATGTTTTGTTCATCAGTAGTTTCTCTTTTGTTTGTTTTTCAGAAGTTTTCAAACTTGAAAACAGATGTAAGTGAAAAATGAAAAATATGGGCAGAAAAATAAACAGAAATACTTACAAATTTAGCATCCCAAGCATGGATACTAACTTCTGAAATGTTGATGTGTCAAGGGGTTTAGTGAATATGTCAGCTATTTGATTAGCTGTTGCTACATGTTTCACTTCAATCTTGCCTGTTTCATAGCAATCTCTTATGAAATGATACCTGATTTCAATATGTTTGGTTTTTGAAAACTGAACAGGATTTTGAATGATGCTAATGGCAGATTTGCTGTCTACAAGCAATGGTGTCTTGGTTTCTTTGATTCCATAATCAAGAAGTTGATACTGGAGCCATTGTATCTGTGATGTACAACTTGCAGCTGCAATATATTCAGCTTCAGCAGTTGAAGTTGCAACAGATGTTTGTTTCTTTGATTGCCAGGACACTAGACAGTTTCCTAAGAATTGACAACCACCAGATGTTGATTTTCTTGACATTTTACACCCTGCATAGTCACTATCTGAAAAAGCTGATAACTTGGTATTGCTTGAAGCAGGATACCAAATTCCAAGTGTTGGAGTTCCTTTCAGATATCTGAAGATTCTTTTGACTGCAATGAGGTGTGATTCCCTAGGAGCTGATTGATATCTAGCACAGACACATGTTGAAAACATAATATCTGGTCTAGAAGCAGTTAGATATAAAAGGGAACCTATCATACATCAATACATGGTTTGATCAACCTGTTTTCCTTGATCATCTGGTTCAACTTGTGTGGTTGGTGTCATGGGAGTGGAACATGATTTACAGTCTTGTAAAGAAAATTTGTTTAATAATTTTTTAACATATTTTGATTGATGTATAAAAGTTCCATTTGTTTGTTGTTTAATCTGCAGTCCCAGAAAGTACTGCAGTTCTCCCATTGTACTCATCTCAAATTTTGATTGCATGAGTTTCTTAAATTCATCACACAGTTTTGTGTTTGTTGAACCAAATATGATATCATCAACATATATTTGAACAAGTAAGATATGTACTCATCTCAAATTTTGATTGCATGAGTTTCTTAGAAAGTGTTTCATACCACGCCCTTGGAGCCTGTTTGAGCCCATAAAGAGCTTTGTCTAGTTTATACACCCACTCAGGATGAGAAGGATCCTCAAACCCAGGTGGCTGACAAACATACACTTCCTCTTTTATTTTTCCATACAAAAATGCACTTTTAACATCCATTTGGTAAACTTTTATTTTGTTGGAAATGGCATAGGCCAGAAATAACCTGATGGCTTCAAGCCTTGCAACTGGAGCAAAGGTTTCATCATAATCAATTCCTTCCTATTGAGAGTAACCTTGTACTACCAGTCTTGCCTTGTTCTTTATAATCATACCAGCCTCATCTTGTTTGTTCCTAAAAACCCATCTTGTGCCAATTGGTTGCTTGTTTGGTAGTAAGGGACAGATTTCCCAAACCTGTTATTTTTTGAATTGAAGCAACTCATCTTGCATGGATTGTACCCAGTTGTTGTCTTTGAGGGCTTCTTGGTACCTTTTAGGTTCCAACTGAGAAATAAATGCTGAGAAGAAGCAAAAGTTGGAAAGCTGGTGTCTGGTAAGAACACCTGATGCAATATCACCCATGATTTGTTCAAGTGGATGATCTTTGTGTTCAATCAATTGTTGTAAACCCCTAACAGGTGTAGGTGGCTCTTGTACTTCATCAAACAAACCACTGAGGTTTATAATGTCTGGTTCAGCAGTTTCAGTGTCTTCAGTAGTTTTAGGTGCTGAAGCAGATGTTTGAGTTTGTACATCAGCAGTTGTTGAATCAGAAGTTTGTGAAACTTCTGATGGTTTGGAAGTTGACTTAATGATTGTTTGAGGAGTCCATGATGCTGGATCCTCATCATCAAACCTTTGATCACCATAATAAGTAGGTTTAGATGAAGTAACAGTCTTTTCAGGTTCAAAATGGAAGCTGTCAAGGTCAAAAAGTTCAGCAGGATGTGCTGGAATAAGAGTGTGTTTTGACTCATTGAACTTGACATTCAGTGTTTCTTCTACTATCCTGGTTCTTGAGTTGAAAACCTTGTAGGCTTTTCTTGTGGAAGAGTAACCAAGAAAGTAACCTGAATCAACTTTGGCAGCAAACTTTGAAATAGAGTCATTGATGTTTAGAATGAAACATTGACATCCAAAAGCCCTGAAAAAGGAGATAAGGGGCTTTATGCCATGAAGAACTTCATAGGCAGTCTTGGAGTGTCTCTTGTTGACAAGGACTCTATTTTGAACATAGCATGCAGTGTTAACTGCTTCAGCCCAGAAATACAATGGTAGGCCTGAATCAGCTAACATTGTTCTTGCTCCTTCAATTAAGGTTCTGTTCTTCCTTTCTACTACACCATTTTGTTCAGGAGTTCTGGGAACACTGTATTGTCTAATAATCCCTTTAGACAAGCAGAATTCATCTAGAGTTGTGTTCCTGAACTATGTCCCATTGTCACTTCTAATGGCTTTGACAGATAGAGAATATTGTTTCTCTATTTGTAGAATGAAGAACTTGATGATTTCAGCAGCCTCATCCTTGGAAAATAAGAAAAATACCCATGTAAATCTTGAATAGTCATCAATGATGACTAAGCAGTACTTCTTCTTACAAAGGCTCATGATTTTTACAGGCCCAAATAAGTCCATATGGAGTAGTTGAAGACATGCAGTTGTTTTTGATTCTTCAATAGACTTATAGGAGGACTTATGCTGTTTTCCCTTTAAACAGGATACACAGTGTTCTTGACACTGGTATACCTTTAAAGGTAGACCTCTGACCAAGCCCATTTTTGTGACTTTATTTATGGTTTTAAAGTTCACATGGCCAAGTCTCCTGTGCCAGAGATCAGTATCTGAAGTTGATGCCTTTGAGAAGAAACAAGCAGTGTTGTTCAATACTTTGTCTTTTTCAATGTGCACTGCATAGACATTGCCACATCGTTTGGCTATCAACAAAGTGTGATCTTCAATGATCTTCTCTATCAACTTCTGGCCTTCTGGTGATATGATCTTGCATGATGTCTTTGTGAAAAAGGAAGAATATGCTTTATCACACATATGTGACACACTTAGCAAGTTGTACTCAAGGTTTTCAACCAGATTGACCTTGTCAAACTGTATTTTGCCAGAGGAGACATTGCCATGTCCTAGCACATATCCCTTAGCATTTTTCCCAAAGGATACAGATCCTTCTCTTTGACTGATAAAATTGTTTATCAGGTATCTGCATCCTGTCATGTGCATTGAGCCTCCACTGTCTACATACCAAATGCTATTTAAACCTTTGGAAACTCTCTGCACAAGATAACAAATTAGTTAGATTTGGGAAACCAAGCCAGTTTGGCTTTGGGTTTGCTCTTGAGAACATTTACAGTTTGTTCTTGACCAAGTTGAGGAATCCATGTCTTTTTGGCAATGGATTTTTCATTAAGAGCAATGGTGGTATCCTTTTGAGGACCACCATCAACTTTGGTCATCAGTAGTTGTACCATGTTCATGAGATCTTTAATCTCAGCAGTTTGTGAAACTGCTGATGATTTAGGTCTAACTACTGAAAGAGAATTTTGAGAAAAAGATCTTTGTTGAGATTTTGTCTTTTTCTGAGAAAAGGTTTTTACTGGTTGTTGTTTCCTGGGAGAAAAAGTTTCTACAAAATCATTTCTGATTTGTTTTCCCACAACCAGTTGTTGAGTTTTCTTGTTGTACTGAATACCTTTTCTGTGTCTACAAAATTCTGTCTTGTGGTTGAACAGACCACAGATTTCACATTCTTTTGTCTTTTCTTTCAAAGACAAGTTTCTGACTGTATTGATTGGTTTTAGGTCATCAGTAGTTTTCAGGTTCTCAACTCCTGATGTAGTTGAAACTACTGATGGCTTAATGTCAGAATTAATCAGTACTTCTGAAGAACTTTCTTTATGAGTTTTTAGAAAGTTTCATGGAAAGATGTGCATTCTTTCTCTTCGGAAGTTTCACCTGAAACAATTTTTCTCCCATCTTCAGTAGTTTTGGGGGAAAAATCTGTTGGTGTTTCAGTGTGATTGTACCCTATGCCAAACCTAACATTTAAAGCACTTTGTTTGTTTAGCAATAGTTGGTACCCCTTACAAGATTCAACCCATTTTTCACAAGTGACCTTGGTGTCAGCAAGCTCTTGTCTGAGATTTCCTAGGTCATTTATCATGATTTTAATTTGTGCTTGGGTTTCAATAGCAGTGTTAGTTAATTTAGAAACTTCTTTTGTTTTTGCAGAAAGTTTTCTTTCTAAATCACATTTCATCTGAGTAAATTTTCTCTCAGAGTCATTTGCTTTACCTTGTAAGTGCACATTAGTCTCTCTTATGAGAGCAAAAGATTCTTTGCAAGAAGTTGAACAAAGTTTTGTCAAAGATTCTTTAGATACCTGTGACAAGGCAGATTTTGAGGTGCATCCCTCAAATGCCATTAAGGCAAAGTTCTTTCTGCCATTGTCAGGCTCTCCCCAGTTGATGTCAAACATCTTGTTGTCTGCATCAGGATTACACTCAGTAGTGTCAAAAGGAAGACTGCTCCAGTCAACATACTCTGAAGTAAATAAACTTTGTTGTGAGGGTTGCTGAGTCTATGGAGGTGGTTGAGCAGCTGGAAAGGGAGGGATTGATTGTTGGCTCTGCATCTGTTGAGCAGGCATCTGTACATATTGTACTTGTGGCACATATTGGTGTTGTGGAGCTTGTGCCTGTACAAAATGTGCACTCCCTTGTGTTCCATTATTCCTGTTATAATTGGGGTTAAAATTATTTCCAGACTGAGATTGGCTAAAGCTAGAGCTTCTACACTCTCTAGCAAAGTGTCCCAGCTTTTGACACTTGTGACATCTAAGTTTAGATTTGTCAAAACCAATTTTTGTTGAACTGTTGAGTCCTGGAAACTTCTTTCCTGACCTTTTGTAAAATTTATGTGTTTTTAAACTTAACATGGCCAGTTGGTGTAGAATATCCATTTCTTCCAAGTTATCACTGCTGAAATTCTTTAAATCATCCATGATAAAACACATGTTATCAGTAGTTTGACTAAAATCATTATTGTCATAACCTGGGAATGATCTTTCAGATGAGATCCCAGCAGTTATGTCAATGTGGTCAAAAGATCCAAAACTATTTGAACAAGTTGGTGAGTCTTGTCCCAATAGTGCTGTACTACCTGGTAGATAGTCATCAGCAGTTTTGCCAGAACTTTGTAACTTTTTCTTTTGATCAATTTCTCTTTCAAAAGTAAGTAATCGCCCATGAAGTTTTGTAGGAGTGAGGGAGCTAAAGTCTGGTGAAGATCTTAAGACTATAGAGTATGTTTCCCATTTTTCAGGTAAAGACCTTAAAAATCTATGAAGCATAGATACAGTTGTGTAGGTCTGACCATTTAATTTTAGCTCAGATATTAATGAGGAGAATCTTTCAAATTGTTGTGTTAAAGTTTCCCCATTAATGTGAGCAAAAGTTTCATATTGTTGAGCCAGGATTTCTCTGGTGTTGGCAATCACCTCTTCAGTTCCTCCAAACTGTTCTTTGAGGCAGTCCCAAAGCTCTTTGGCACTATCACAATGTAATAGGCCAGAGTAGATTTCATTTGGGAGTGCCATTGCCAACATAGAGAAAGCTTTAGCATCAAGCTCAAGTTTTAGGAAATCATCATCTGTATAGTCTTTTGGGTCTTTTGGAATTTCTTCTTTAGTTTCAAGATTGATATTTACTGGTTTATTAGGACCATATATCACAGATTTCCAGTAACCTGTGTTGGTCTGTGATAAGGTATGTGCCATTCTCCTTTGCCAGATATTATATTCATTTCTTACTAGCATAGCAGGTTTATTGGCAGAACCAGTATTATGGGATCCATTTTAAAGAGTATTGATTTGTCAAATATCTCTTAAATTGATGGATGTTGATAAAAGTGAGCTTATAGTCCTTTATTGAATATCAATAAGAGCCTGTGTCTGATTCTCAATGTGTTAGATTGATATGTGATCAGATAAACCAGTGCTCTGATACCAATTGTGGATCAGTATTGCTCTTTGTATGAACTTGCTAGTGAACACTTACGTGTTTAGCAAGTTCTTAATCAGTGATAGCACAGCGGAATGATATGAGTTTAAAGCTACACTTATTAACAGGAGTTATTACTCCCCCTGGATGTTTGATAAAACTAAAGACAAGTATTTAATGAGAATCTAAGCAATGAATGAGAATGAACACTTAAACAGATTCTCAGTAAATGAAATGGTAATAACAATGATAAGCTTTGAAGGATTTCTGTATTAAATCAATGTCTAAAACAGAGGGATGAACCCATCTATTTATAGACTTTACAAATACATGAACCTTGCCAAAAAGCAAGTTCAGAGACAAGTTGCAACAAGTTGCAATCTTGGAACTTGTACAAAAAGTAAAAGTAATAATAAACTACTGAAACATAAGGCGGTGGAAAAGATCTTTGAACAAGTGCTGATGAATGACAAACTACTGATGAGTAGTTTGTCTTCAGTAGTTCTTCAGTGAACTGTCTGGTTTGGACTTCAGAACTTCTGATGGATTTCTTCTTCAGTACTTGTAGAATCCTTCTTCAGCTGTTTGGTCTTCTTTCTTTAGTAGTTCTATACTTAGAATAATTTGACAGAAGTGAATTAGACTTAGGTTTGCAAAAGTGGTTTCACCAATCCTTTTTGTCCTAACAATCTCCCCCTGGATTGATGAAGCCAAAACCTTTCTAATTCCTTATTGTTTTCTTCTGTCATTCACAATCTTCCATATTCCTTTGAACATGGAATTCTTCAACTGGTTCAGCTGTTCATCAGTGAGAGATCCTTTTTGTGGTTCTAGATGCTGGATTGTAAGCAGGTCTTGAGTTGATAGCTTCTTCAGATCATTCATCGACTTATAGGCTCTGCTTGTCACTTGTACTGAGTTGTTATCAGTAAAGGACCATCTGATGATAGGTACTTTAGACTTGTCAAAGTCTAAAGTGTAGGGAACCATGGTGGTACCCTGGGATGCTCCTGAGTGTTGGATGTTTTCAACTTCAGTGACTCTCAGGTGGGATTCTCTTCCTTGTTCTTGTTGCATCACATTAGGTAGTTGAAAGGTTGGCAAGTGATGCTCAGTAACTACCTTAGTGTGCAGTTTATCTTTAATGGTCTTTTGAATTTGATAGGCAAAGGTGGAAGGATCCCTGAATTGGGTTAGCAGAGGTTTCTCTTCAATGTCGAAATCAGAATGGACTACTGTACTTCCTTCTAGTAGTACCATCCTGAAATCAGTCTTCACATTCTCCTCTGACTTTTTCCTTGTAGCAGGTTTTGTTGAAACACCAGAAGTTCTAACTGCTGAAGTTGACACTTCAGCAGTTTCAAACTTCTCTGGATTTGCAGCCCTTGCAGCCTTGTATTTTCTATAAGTGTCCACTATTTTTTCTTCTTTCCATTTGGACACAGAGGCTTTTGAACCATAACCATTTGCTACTAGTTCTTCAATCATCTGGGCTCTCTTGGCTTTTGCCTCTTTACTTGTTGCAAGTTTGTCTGCAATAAGTTGAGCTCTTCTTGTCAGCTCTTCCATGGAGAGTCCAATTAATGTATGGGCTTTGGTCTTGCTGTTCTAAAAATGTAAGACATCAGTTGTTGTCTTTTGTCTTCCTCAGCAATTCTTTCCAGGTTAGCAACCTAATTATCCCTATACAAATATCAACCAACCTCCCTATGATGCCAGAAATCACAGTTAATAGATAAATTGATTCAAATATAAGCAAGGTTTATTCAATCCAACACAAGTAGTAAAAATACTAGTTCATACATAATTAAAACGAGTTCAGAATACAAAATCAATACAAAGATTCACCCAGGGGAAAGCTACAAATAACTTAACCGCTCATGGTTATGGTAAAAGCCTCCTTCCACATCCAAAAGGCTGTCGTCTATCTTGCTCTCTCGTACCTCCTCTCTGCTGCTGATGTGCGACTCCCAGAAGAATGTCGTCAAACCTCCTCATAAATATATTCCAACTGTTGCCGACATAAACCCTCGCTAATAGGCCCAATACCACAACCCAATACTGCCATTAATTTCCCTTTTCTTTTCATTTATTAGACCACCGACCCAAGTCCATCTCGGCTCTTTAATTCCATGTTCAGCCCAATTATATATTTTCAATACTGCATTTGATTTCTTTACTTAATTTAATCCCATTTTCTTCGTGCGATACTATTCCTCCAATTGTCTCTTCGAATTGTGTTCACCTCCCGAAATTAAATCCCCTTGTGCAGCCAAGAAGGCGAAGCCTTCTCCTCCCACGTGCCCTACTCTTTTCCTTCTTATCCCTTTTTCCTTTTTCCTTTTGGGCCTTGTTCACGTTAATTTATTTTTCTTTCTTTCTTTTTTCTATTTTATTACTAGATTATATCCCGGGAGCGTCTCGGGTTGAGAAATCTATTTTGAAATATCAATTTTAGATCTGAAATAGACTGATGCGTTTTACAGTTACATGCAGGAAAACTTTGGGTAGCAGTTAACCTAAAACAATTAACAATGTATCTCCAATGTTAGTGCATAACCTTAAACAATGTATAATAACTCTAATATTAAAACCTAAACTAAAACAATGTACAACTCCATGCTAACACATGTTGTAAATAAAATTCATATTTACTGGTTTGAACATAACTAATGACTTGCCTATACATGATTAATGAATAACCTGAACACTTTGTGTTTTTTTCCTGTACGAACAAAACCACACAAAAAAATAGTCGTTTTTTCTCCGTTTTTTATATAGCACTATGTTACCCATTGGAAAGATAATAAAACGCTCGTTAATTTGGTGTAATTTTTTTCTTTAAAAAATATTGTATATAAAAGATATTAACGTTTGAAAGTTATGGGAGAAAACATTAGAGATAAAAATCTAATTTTGTTTTTAAATTTTAAATTAATATTATCCTAAATAAAGCTCTTGCCACATGGGATGACACATGACACACTCAATGAAGAGAATACCATCTTTGAGTGTCATGTCATTAAAATAGCTTTGGTTTATATTATATGTATAGATAGATTATTATTATTATTATTATTATTATTATTATTATTATTATTATTATTATTATTATTAGGGTAATATTATTATATTATCATTAATATATATTATTATTACTCCAGGCTTTTGTACCGGGTGTCCGCGACTTGACCAACGTTTTTCGTATTAAGCTCATGTAACGCCCCGCTATTTTATAAAAAAATATAATAACATATATTTATATTATATTCGCACAACTGTTGAATTTTCTTTCACGATAATACCTAATTAACAAGAAATATATTTTTTTTATCACTCGCCAACAAATTAAATTACTTAATTACGTCATATAGTGACGCGGTGAGAATACATCGGATATTAAACGACTAGTCGATTCTAAATCTAACAAATTTAATTATAATATACATTCCAAATACTCGTTTTGAACCGAGTAGTATAAATAAATTTCATAAAATAATTATGTTATTGATTAAACGGGTTCAGGTCATAAACCAGACCCGAGTCAGTAACTGGCTCGTATACGCGGTACCTAACCACTTAACCTAGCTCACACCAAAACCCTATCTATATAATATCCCAACCCATCTTCTTCTCCTCATCTCATCTTCATCAACATAAACCCTAGCCTCCCATAATATTTCAACTCCATTCTTCTTCATCACCTAAGTGCTCCTCCTTCCCTTTCTAGACAACAGTATCGACAGCCACAACACCACCATTAAACCACCTATCACCTTAATCCCTCTCAGAGGTGGCGACGCCGCCAATAACTACCACCAACTGAGTCGCCGCCAACAACCACCAACCTGCACCACATAATCACTACCCCCACCCCACCCCTCTAGATGACTCGTGCACAACCAGCAGAATCCTGGCTTGATTTAGTGGCGGCGCACAAGGAAAACAACATCGGCAATAGTAACATCATGAATACGAGCAACCATAGGGCTCCTGATCGTGGGTTCATCATCTTGAAATGGCCGGTAGTGGTCTTGATGGTACGTTGTTTCATTTTAGCTTCTGATTGGCTGGTTCAATGAGGATCGACCATGATGTTTGAGCAGCGTCGGCTACTGGCCTCTGCTTGGTTTTCGGGTTCGGGTGGCCACAGTACTGACCGGATGGGTTTTTGGTTAATGGGTTCCACTTGGTCTTTCATTGGAGTCCTGATTCGTGGTTTTCTTTTTGGGTTATGATTCCGGTCAACAAGAGTCAAACGTACAAATCTGGTCAAACCTGGTCAGATCTGTTGACGCTCAGTTCGAGGCTCGTATGTGTCGGTTCGCGAGCTTGAATATCGGGAAGGTATGACGCGTCGGGACTCTAGTCTATTTATTTTTTTTGAGTTAAATTATGTATATATTTGTGTAAATATATAAACATAAATGTATAACCGAACCGAACCGACTTGTGAACGAAGATACTTCATTTTCAGCTTATACTAACCACTTGGCGACTAACTTACGCTATGAACATTGTTATTAGATGTATAAAAATGCCAAACTACATATATATAAAATACCGCTTATCAAAATATATAACTCTTATTCATTAATAATTCAATAACTTAAACCATTTGCCATGTATAGATAGGCTTAGTTAAAATGTACCGCGTTTTGTGAAATTTGAGAATTGATGTTTTGGGATAAAATAGATGACTTGCGTCGTCTTGTTTCTTACAAAAATAGAGGGAACTCTGCCCAAATTTTTACAAAATATAAGAAACATATCGAGCATTCAAATATATACTTTGTATAATTAAAGCCACGTTTCACAAATAGTTTTTATCCAAACTTTACGTTATCATACTATATGTATATATATTGTCCGGTCCTCGAGACCAAACGCGAGACGAGTCTCATGTACGTTATTTCCTCTAACCTAATCATTTCCGTTTACAATTAATTTCAAGGCGCCATTTTGAATACAACCTTAAAGTTTATATTTTACATAACTATACATACACCCATACTTTCAAGAAACTAATTCAATGACTATCGGTTCGTTAAGTTATACACATTGATACACGTATTATTCACAATACGAGTCTAGGTAGTTGAATAAACTATCTTTACAACCAAGAAACGAAACAAGCTTATTTGCATTAGAATTTAAGGCATCATTTTTTTTGTAATAGGATACAAGAGTTCAATTAATCCAAGATCAGACTTGTTGCTACTTACTAGTATTTACACAGTGAATTTCAGGTGAGTTTACATAGCCCCTTTTCCTTTTCACTATTTTGGGGTGAAACATGTTACAACATTCAATTTACAATTCAATCATAAGTGTCTATGTGTTATTCTATGTTGCATTATGTCTTAAACATTACTAGGGTAAGCACATTATTCTAGCATAATCATTAACATTGATCAGCCGACGGTATACAATGATAGATCTATTGGACTGACAATCCCACCCGGATACGTGTACCTCCTACATAGGTAGCGTGGGTGATTGTTATCGAATTTATAACATAATCGAGTGAACCATGAGCGTATGGGATGGACCACAATATTCTAGTCACAAGGTTTGATTATGCACTCGATTTACCCGATTGTTTTGTTTTCACATATGGACTAGACTTGCCATGACACTCGAATTGTACAACATTTTTTTATTCAATATACAAACCTATGTAATTCTCACCAACTTTTGTTGACCCAAAATATTTTCAAACTTAACATGTTTCAGGTTATACCTTGCTTGAAGATTAGAGTTAATGCGTGAAGATGTGTATCTAGTATTTTTTTTATTTTGATGTACAAATTATTGTAGAACAATTGTATGTAATGTATTTAAATCAATTATTGAAACTTATTATTTACCATGAGCTACTGAACAATCATCAATACGTGACATCCCGATGTTTCCGCCATCGGTTGGGGTGTTACAGATTGGTATCAGAGCTTTGGTTATAGGGAATTAGGTTATTAGAAAAATAATCTAGTCTATAGCCTTAGGACTTTAATCAGTACTTGCTTTAGTTGCTTGTAGCTATACCTTATCCTTATCCTTATCTCTATCCCTATCCTCCTCCTTATTCTCATCCTAGCTTGGTCTTGCCTACACTCTCTTTCACTTGTTGCAATCCTAATGTACTCCTAGTTTCATAGGGCAAATTCACTGGGCTTAGATCCGATCTGTCTTGATAAGTCAACGTTTTCGTATATACGTGGACAAATGAATACAATCTTTGTGTTTCATTTTCATTTATACCCCCTCACTCTCATTTAAATTCTAAGATTCGAATCTAAATTTTTTTTTTTTGCAATTCAAATCTATTTTCTTCCTTGTATAATCCCCTCGTTAGCCTAAATTTCATGAAACATTTGTGGATCTCACAATCATATTTCATTTTACAAACTTGTAATATTACCCGCTTGTTTAATTATTTTTAACATCCAACCCAAATCATATATTTCTCTTTACAACATATTACATATTTTACTTCTTAAATCGTATTACCTTCGGGCTAATTTTATATTAAACTTCTCCCCTCTACATTTTTTTAAAGGCACCCTCAACCATCAAATTTCATCATATTCAAGATTTTAAAATCCTTGTTCAAACTATCATCTCGTAACCTGTTTATAGGAGATACTTTAACACCAACATTAAAGAGTACTAAATTTTGTCAAATATTCATTACCTAGGAATTTCACAAACTAAAGCAAATAAATATTTTTGTCAAAAAGCCTTTTATTCCACAAACTCATTTTCTAAATTTCAAATGTTGGTGTAACAATTTACTAGTGTAACAAATGATCTTAAAAAAAAAGTTTTAATATATTAGGAATCACTTCTTTTTATGGAATAATCAAAGTCAATTATACAAAATACCTCAACAAATTCTTGATTTTTTTTTGAAATCCGACATCGTGTTTAAAACCTATGACTAATCGAAATATTTCGATCTAAATCAATTTAGTTGTACAATTTAATGACTTTTGCTTTATATACAAAACCAATTTTGAAAATAAAATCTTTCCATCCACAGGAACAAAATTTACTCTACAATTTTTCTATTGACACATACTTATTTTAAACTTGTTCGAACTATTACAATTTTTTGGCAAATACCACAATCATGATTTCTCATACGCTTGTATCTAACCATTTATTCAAACCCCATGATTATTCTGCATGATCACCTTACTACTTGCGTCTTTTTGAAACCCTATAAATTAAACCATTTATCAACCATTTACACATTCACCATTTTTCACAACCTTGATGTTACTTTGAGTTTTCATCATCTCTCAAAAACCAAATTCACATCCTTTACCTGCTCGAACATGAACTTGATCTCCACGATAACCAAACTATTGAAAACTTAATTGTTCGTTGCATCAAACTTGAATATTAGTTATACATGAGGATTTGATTATCTACCTGAACATTTGATTATTCATGATACTTGAAAGCATGGAATATAAACTATTTGCTATAAACACACCTAGAGTTATTAACCTTGTCTAGGGCAACTCTGTTACAACTCGCATGCTATACTTGATACTTGATGCATTTACAAACTTGCTTACATGTATGTATTATCAATTTGCAACTTATGTGATAAACCAAAAACAATTGCTACACTTAATCAAACAACCGATAGAGGATGAAGTACTTGCTCAATAGTTAGTTGAGTACCAAATAACCTACTCAACGATTGGTAGAGGTCATCATGCCTTTTCAACAGTCGGGAGAGGCCCTACAACCTGCTCAACGACTGGTGGAGGCTATCGAACCTGCTCAATAATCGGTAGAGGTTCTTACTCACTGACTGGGAGAAGTCTTTTTCCTGCTCAACAGTTGGACTCATTTTTGGATACATTGTATACAATTCAATCACAAGGTTATTTTGCATTACTTACATGTGTGTTTAGAGTCATAGAAGGACACAAAACCCTAATGTAAGGTAAATTGGTGATTGCGGTCCAGAACGTAATCATGAATTTACAGGTAAGTTAGGGTGGTGTGAAATTCTATTAGGGCTTTGGTAAGAAACACTAACGATACATCGAAAATGAGATTTGGGGTCGAGCCAAAAAAAAACAAACCCTAGTTATTTGGTAGTTCATTTAGCCCATCCATAGTCTATCATCTCATGCAACTTAAGTTTGGTGTTTATTCCCTCTTGCTATTTTATACTATCGTAATCCAACCCTCATAACTCATACGTAACACTTTATCCTAGTACCCATAAAACTTCTGCCATACATTAAACTAAATGATAGACGTCCAAGCATTTACCTAAACCCTGTGTTTTTTTATAACTTCGGGACGAAGTTTCCAAAAGTAGGGGAGACTGTAACGCCCCGCTATTTTATAAAAAAATATAATAACATATATTTATATTATATTCGCACAACTGTTGAATTTTCTTTCACGATAATACCTAATTAACAAGAAATATATTTTTTATCACTCGCCAACAAATTAAATTACTTAATTACGTCATATAGTGACGCGGTGAGAATACATCGGATATTAAACGACTAGTCGATTCTAAATCTAACAAATTTAATTATAATATACATTCCAAATACTCGTTTTGAACCGAGTAGTATACATAAATTTCATAAAATAATTATGCTATTGATTAAACGGGTTCAGGTCATAAACGAGACCCGAGTCAGTAACTGGCTCGTATACGCGGTACCTAACCACTTAACCTAGCTCACACCAAAACCCTATCTATATAATATCCCAACCCATCTTCTTCTCCTCATCTCATCTTCATCAACATAAACCCTAGCCTCCCATAATATTTCAACTCCATTCTTCTTCATCACCTAAGTGCTCCTCCTTTCCTTTCTAGACAACAGCAGCGACAGCCACAACACCACCATTAAACCACCTATAACCTTAATCTCTCTACTTCTCTGCTCTCTCCTCCCGCACCATCCCTCTCATCAGAGGCGGCGACGCCGCCAATAACCACCACCAGCTGAGCCGCCGCCAACAACCACCAACCTGCACCACATAATCACTACCCCCACCCCACCCCTCTAGATGACTCGTGCATAACCAGCAGAATCCTGACTTGATACAGTGGCGGCGCACAAGGCAAACAACATCGGCAACAGTAACATCATGAATACGAGCAACCATAGGGCTCCTGATCGTGGGTTCATGATCTTGAAATGGCCGGTAGTGGTCTTGATGGTACGTTGTTTCATTTTAGCTTCTGATTGGCTGGTTCAATGAGGATCGACCATGATGTTTCAGCACCGTCGGCTACTGGCCTCTGCTTGGTTTTCGGGTTCGAGTGGCCACAGTACTGACCGGATGGGTTTTTGGTTAATGGGTTCCACTTGGTCTTTCATTGGAGTCCTGATTCGTGGTTTTCTTTTTGGGTTTTGATTCTGGTCAACAAGAGTCAAACGTACAGATCTGGTCAAACCTGGTCAGATCTGTTGACGCTCAGTTCGAGGCTCAAACTTGTCGGTTCGCGAGCTTGAATATCGGGAAGGTATGACGCGTCGGGACTCTAGTCTATTTATTTTTTTGAGTTAAATTATGTATATATTTGTGTAAATATATAAACATAAATGTATAACCGAACCGAACCGACTTGTGAACGAAGATACTTCATTTTCAGCTTATACTAACCACTTGGCGACTAACTTACGCTATGAACATTGTTATTAGATGTATAAAAATGCCAAACTACATATATATAAAATACCTCTTATCAAAATATATAACTCTTATTCATTAATAATTCAATAACTTAAACCATTTGCCAAGTATAGATAGGCTTAGTTAAAATGTACCGCGTTTTGTGAAATTTGACAATTGATGTTTTGGGATAAAATAGACGACTTGCGTCGTCTGGTTACTTACAAAAACATAGGGAACTCAGCCCAAATTTTTACAAAATATAAGAAACATATCGAGAATTCAAATATATACTTTGTATAATTAAAGCCACGTTTCACAAATAGTTTTTATCCAAACTTTACGTTATCATACTATATGTATATATATTGTCCGGTCCTCGAGACCAAACGCGAGACGAGTCTCATGTACGCTATTTCCTCTAACCTAATCATTTCCGTTTACAACTAATTTCAAGGGGCCATTTTGAATACAACCTTAAAGTTTATATTTCACATAACTATACATACACCCATACTTTCAAGAAACTAATTCAATGACTATCGGTTCGTTAAGTTATACACATTGAGACACGTATTATTCACAATACGAGTCTAGGTTGTTGAATAAACTATCTTTACAACCAAGAAACGAAACAAGCTTATTTGCATTAGAATTTAAGGAATCATTTATTTGTAATAGGATACAAGAGTTCAATTAATCCAAGATCAGACTTGTTGCTACTTGCTAGTGTTTACACAGTGAATTTCAGGTGAGTTTACATAGCCCCTTTTCCTTTTCACTATTTTGGGGTGAAACATTGTCACACCCTCAATTTCCACGTGCGGGGTTTTACCGCGAGGCGCGTGACACACCAGGATCTCAGTCAACGATCACAATAAACATACAACAAACATGCATTCATAATTATATTTAAAACCAAAATATCATGCTTTGAGCTGTAAACCAGCAGCGGAAGCATTCTTGTTTACAACCAAAAGACATATCATTGTTTACAAAGACATTGTTTAATATGTTTCAAAATAATAGACGCTATGCATGACTCCGTGCGCCTAGCCCATTGACTGCTACCTTAGCGACCTGAGAAAACATGCCAAAAATGTCAACATATAATGCTGGTGAGTTCACAGGTTTTCTTTCATAAAGTGTTGTTATAAGTTCGGTAAGATCATTTCCCGTTACTACTATGTTATAAGGACGTTAGCTAGACGTTAAGTGTTGCTACTACTGCGGTTGGGAATCCATTACAAAACCGGTATAAGTGTTGAAGCCAGCCCAGACGGACGGGATTACCGATGCCTCGGTAACCCCCAAAGTATTAGAGACAATATGCACCCGCTCGGCTCCCAGCCGTCGGGTGGGGTTTGTAAGGCCCAATAGATCTATCCACATTTCCCCCGTTGTGCATCCCCGCACATTCATGGTTCCCCCTGGGACTTTCTGTAAAAGCCGCATAGTACGTGAAATAACCATAGTATAACATGATCTATGATGAGTAATCAAAATAAGTAGCATGTTTCTCCCCCGGAAGTAAAACGGTAAAAGTGGGGCTGTGACACTCACCTTGGATTGCGTTTCTTGAAAACAGTTAAGTAATTATGTTATGATAGCCCCAAATAGCGGCGACCTATCATAAGATGTGTATAAGTATTGGACTAATAACCCGCAGGCTAACTAGTCCCCGTATGTCCAGACCGTGACCATAAACGTTTGAAAACACCTTTAACTGTTAAACCGACCGTGCCAGACAAGACCCGACGTCCCATTGGTGACCCGACATTCCACGTGTTAGATAAATGCAAGACATCATGCAACATATGCAATTAAACACTTAATACGCGCAAGAGTTCACCTAGTTTAGCATAATGTCCAGTTAACGCATAAACAGGTCCGAATACGTCTTACTAAGTCATTGGGTGTATCCCGGGGTTCCTAGCATGTTCCTAGGTGTCAAATCGTGTTCCGGGATGTCAAAACGCGTTCACGACAGCAGTACATGCGATTAGGAAGGTCACACGTGAGTAGGCATCAGCCTACAGGCGATTAGGGGCCTAATCGCATGAAGCATGAGGCGATTAGGGTCCTAATCGCCCCATATGTCTGCATAATCGCCCCCAGCTCAGGCGATTAGGATGCCTAATCGCCTGCAGCTGCTGTGTAACGGGTTTTCGCGCGTTTAACCCTCCAAATCAGATCCGAAACATGCAACGACACCCAATATCAACCCTAAATCATTTACCAACCCATTTCAAGCAAAAACCCCCGACATATCACTGATCTAGCATGTTCTATGCAATTATTTCCTAAAATGGCAAAGTACTAGGTTTCACCAACCAACCTTATCTTTCCTTAAATGGAAACAATCAGATTTCAAACTCTACAAACATGTAAATCATCAAACCTCTGATCTAACATCTTCCTAGTATGAATCCTAACAACATTGCATCAACAATCATACCATAATCATCCTAAATCCTCAAGAACATACAAATGGGTCAAAATATGCATTTTCTTCAAAACACCACAATAATGGCTAAAATTCTAAGACAACCTTCCTAATAATCTCTACATAGCAGAAGTACAATCATATCTTGAAAACATTCATGTTAAAATCACCAAGAAGACCAACATATGCATGTAAACTTCACATATAACAAGCATTAAGGTGTAGACTTGGTTTAGGACTCTTTTGAAAGGTTTTTAAAGACACATTTTGGTAAAACAAGGTCTGGAACTTTGGGGAACTCAAAATAACAACTTTACAAAGGTAAGGGATGAAGAACACACCTTGGGTTTTGTTAAAGAAAGGTGTGCAAGCTTGGAGATGGTGATTTTTGTAGCAAAAAGAGTTCCAGAGGTGTTTCAAGGTGTGTGGGTGGTTTGGGAGCAGCTAGGGTTGTTCTAGAGGTGTTTGGGGAGTTAAGGGTTCTATTTATAGGTGTTTTGACCCGGACTCTGCTGTTCATGCGATTAGCAGAGCATGTCACGCGACTGGGAGCCTAATCGCATGGAACATCAGGTGATTAGGTCCCAATCGCCTATAATACTCCCTACTCGCCCCATATATAGGCGATTAGGGGTTCCTAATCGCCCCTATGGTGCTGGAACGAGTTTTTGGCGCGTTAAACACTATTTTAACATATTTAAACACGTATTCACATACCGATAAGTCACATAATGATTTCAAACATATAATGCATGATAACTAACACGTTTACATCCGTTCACCAATTCCCGGGACTCGAGACTCGTGTGTGCATTAAACCCGGCGATTCCACGAATCGCCGATCCTTGTACCCATAGTTATGGACCGACTCCCGATGACCCCGCGGATCATCATAACGACTCCCGATGATTCCCAGAATCATCATACCGACTCGACTGACTCCGTTAAGGACGTAATGTGCATGACTCGCTAAGGTAGACTTACTAGTTTAGTCAACGTTACTAACCTGAGTTTGCCGGGTGTCACATCATCCCCCTGTTGAAAGAATTTTCGTCCCGAAAATTGCCCAAGGCCAAAAAGGAAGAGACGAAAGAGAAGAAAAATTTTCCGGTTGCCACATCATCCCCCTGTTGAAAGGAATCTCGACCCGAGATTCATTCAGCTTCAGCAGAGACATGTCTTGATTCGAACGCGCGCTTAGGAAATAAATGGGGATACTTAGCCTTCATTTGATCTTCCCGTTCCCACGTGAACTCCGGTCCACGATCAGAGTTCCAACGGACTTTAACAATGCGGATTTTACTCCGGCGAAGGCTACGGATTTTATAGTCAAGAATTTCAACCGGTTCCTCTACGATACGCAGACGATCATCCACCTTGATCTCTTCGAGAGGAACAACCAAAGATTCATCCGCCAAACACTTCTTCAAATTAGAAACATGGAAGACGTTATGAACATTACTGAGCTCAGCCGGCAGATCAAGCCTGTATGCTACCGGTCCAATCCGTTCCAGGATTGCGAACGGTCCCACATACCGAGGATTCAATTTGCCCCGCTTCCCAAAACGTATAACGCCCTTCCACGGTGATACCTTCAACAAAACCCTGTCGCCAACTTCAAACTCCAAAGGCTTGCGACGACGATCGGCATAGCTCTTTTGACGATCCCGAGCTGCTGCCATGCGGTTACGGATTTGTACGATCTTTTCGGAAGTCTCGTACACAAGTTCCGGGCCGGTGAGTTGACTCTCACCCACCTCGGCCCAGCAAAGAGGAGACCGGCATTTCCGCCCGTAAAGAGCCTCGAACGGAGCTGCCTTGATGCTAGAATGGTAGCTGTTGTTGTAGGAGAATTCCACCAACGGTAAATGACTCTCCCACCCCTTGCCAAAATCGATCACACATGCCCGAAGCATGTCTTCCAGCGTTTGGATCGTCCGCTCACTTTGACCGTCAGTTTGCGGATGATAGGCTGTGCTCATGTCCAACTGAGTACCCAGAGCCTTATGCAAGGACTTCCAGAAGTTAGAGGCGAACCGAGGATCACGATCAGAAATAATAGAGACAGGCACCCCGTGCCGAGAGACCACTTCCTTGAGATATATCCGTGCCAAACGCTCGAGACCATCGGTCTCTTTGATAGCGAGGAAGTGCGCAGACTTTGTCAACCTATCGACAATCACCCAGATCATGTCGCAACCACTGGGAGATTTTGGGAGTTTGGTCACAAAGTCCATCGTGATCCGCTCCCACTTCCACTCGGGGATTTCAGGCTGTTGCAGAAGGCCGGATGGCTTTTGATACTCGACCTTGACCTTGGCACAGGTCAAGCACTTGCTCACGTACGAAGCCACGTCCGCCTTCATGTTCGGCCACCAATAAAGTATCTTTAGGTCTTGATACATCTTATCGGAGCCAGGGTGAATAGAGTACCGGGACTTGTGAGCTTCATCAAGAACGAGCTCCCGCAAGCCCCCAAATAAAGGAACCCAAATACGTTCAGCGAAATAGTGTAACCCATCGGATCTGAGTTCAAGGTGGCTATCAGCTCCATGCATGGTTTCAGCCGTAAGGTTTTCCTCCTTCAAAGCTTCTTGCTGCGCTGAACGGATTCGATCAGGTAAGCCGGAATGGATAGTGAGCTGAAGAGCTCGAACACGACGAGGTTTAACCGTTTCCTTCCTGCTCAAGGCGTCTGCGACTACATTCGCCTTGCCATGGTGGTATTTGATAGCGCACTCGTAATCATTAAGAAGCTCGACCCAGCGACGCTGTCTTATATTCAACACCTTCTGATCAAAGATATGCTGGAGGCTCTTGTGATCGGTGTAAATAGTGCATTTGGTACCGTACAAGTAATGCCTCCAAATCTTTAGAGCAAAGACCACCGCACCCAATTCCAGATCATGGGTGGGGTAGTTTTTCTCATGAACTTTGAGCTGACGAGAAGCATAGGCGATGACCTTCTCGCGCTGCATCAGTACACAACCAAGACCCCGGATAGAAGCGTCACAATAAACCACAAAATCGTCCGTACCCTCAGGCAAGGACAAGATAGGAGCAGAACGGAGTTTAGCCTTTAACAACTGGAAGGCCGACTCCTGCGAATCACCCCAGTCGAACTTTCTGTCCTTCTGGGTAAGCGAGGTGAGGGGTTGAGCGATCTTCGAAAATCCCTCGATAAAACGACGGTAATAGCCTGCAAGGCCTAGGAATTGCCGCACCTCGGATGGCGTCTTTGGTGCTTCCCAGTCTTTAATGGCTTCAATCTTAGCTGGGTCAACGTGAATTCCTTTCTCATTAACAACATGACCAAGGAACTGGACTTCACGCAACCAGAAGCTACACTTAGAAAACTTGGCGTACAACTGTTCCCGCCTCAGGAGTTCCAAAACAAGACGTAAGTGTTCCTGGTGGTCCACCTCGTTCTTGGAATAGACTAGAATATCATCAATGAAGACAATCACGAACTTATCAAGATAAGGCTTACATACACGGTTCATCAGATCCATAAAGATGGCAGGTGCATTGGTGAGACCAAAAGGCATGACCAGGAATTCGAAATGGACATAGCGAGTTCGAAAGGCGGTCTTCGGAATGTCGGCTTCTTGAACCCTCAACTGATGATACCCCGACCTCAAATCGATCTTCGAATAGAAACTAGAACCCTGAAGCTGGTCAAATAAGTCATCGATGCGAGGAAGAGGATAGCGATTCTTGATGGTAACCTTATTCAACTCCCGGTAGTCGATACACATCCGTAGGCTTCCGTCCTTCTTCTTGACAAACAAAATAGGGGCTCCCCACGGGGACGAACTGGGTCGAATGAAACCCTTCTCTAACAGCTCCTGCAACTGGTTCGATAACTCCTGCATCTCGGGAGGTGCAAGACGATAAGGGGCACGGGCAATAGGGGCCGCACCCGGAGCAAGTTTAATACCAAATTCGACCTGGCGATAGGGCGGAAGACCAGGTAAGTCTTCGGGAAATACATCGGGAAAGTCACGGACAACAGGAATATCTTCAATCTTCTTCTCTTCTTCAGACGAAACCGAAACAAGTGCCAGAATGGCAGAATACCCCTTCCGAAGATACTTATAGGCTTTCATACACGAAATGATACTCAATGGGACCCCGCTCTTCTCACCGTGCACCAACAGAATTTTTCCATCAGGGAGAGGAAGTCGAATGACTTTATCAAAACAGACGATCTCAGCATGATACAGAGACAACCAATCCATACCCACGACAACATCGAAACTACCCAAGGACACCGGCATAAGATCAATAGGGAAGGAATAACCCGACAACTCTAGGTGACACTCCCTAAGGACGTGCGTCGCCTCAACTTTCTTACCATCAGCCAATTCTATCAGGTACTTAGCCTCTAAAGGTGTAGGTACCCTATCAAGCAATTGGCTAAACCCAAGAGATATAAAATTCTTATCGGCACCAGAATCGAATAAAACCGTAGCATAGCGATTATCGAGAAGAAACGTACCAGTAACAGTGTCGGGATCCTGTCGAGCACCACTTGAACCGATCACGAAGGCGCGAGCATTCCTGCCTCCGCCCCCATTGTTTCCATTACCCGCCCCATTCTTCCCAGCTTCACCCTGTTTCAACTTGGGGCAGTTACGCTTGTAGTGACCAAGCTCACCACAGTTATAGCACCCTTGTTTCCCCTGATTTCCCTGGGGAGCAGCGACTTGAGGGGCTGGGGCTGGTGTGACCGACGGGTTTCGGTTCCCGAAAGGGTTGGACCTACAATCTTTGGCTTGGTGCCCAATCTTATGGCACCGACGGCAACGGTCCTTATCATCGCAAGAACCGGTGTGATGATAGTTGCATAGATCACACTTCGGCAACTTCCCAGCATAAACCCCCGGTTGTCGTTCAGACGACGATCCCCCAGTATCAGTCTTCCTCACCTGCTGAGGCTGAGCCGAGCTCGAGCCTTTCCCCACAGTTTCCCACTTCCGCTTGCTACTATCGGAAGTCTTCACGGCAGCGCCTTGAGGAGGCAAGACCCCTTCAGTCACCTTCATGTTGGTCAGCCTGTGGGCCGACCGGACCACCTCAGAATAAACAGTGAGGTTACCCGCAGCAACTAACCCGGCAATCTCCGGTACTAACCCAGCAACATAATGCTCAATCCTTCGGTATTCGGGTGCGTGCAGATCGGGGCACAACACCGCCAACTCATTGTGCCTAGCAGTGTAAGCTTCAATCTCAGAACCCACCATCTTATGATTCCAGACTTCATGTTCTAGCTTCTGGATTTCATCCCTCGGGTAATACTCATTTTTCAGCAACTGAATGAACTCCGCCCAGGGCATAGCGTGGGCTTCCCCAATGCCCATAGTCTGGGTGGTGGAGTTCCACCAAGTTAAAGCTTGACCCTCCAGGGTCGCAGAAGCATATTTCACCCGGTCGCCCTCCGGGCAGTTGCACATTGAGAAAACAGATTCGATTTTCTCCAACCAACGGAGCAGTCCCACCGCCCCTTCAGTGCCACTAAAGTTGTGGGGCTTGCAATCCATAAACTTTTTATAGGAACACTGGGATGGAGGAGGATTGACAGCACCACCTGGAACAGACACGTGGGTGAGAATCAAGAAAAGGTAAAGTACCCCAGAACGAGGTAGAATAGGTGAGAACCGACGTACCACCCATAGCATTATGAGCGGCTTGGAATGCAGCCAGAGCAATATTCACGTGCTGCTGCATTAAGTTATCCAATTCAGCCTGGGTCATATTAATATTCCCGCGGCCACCGCCGCCACCACGGCCGCCAGCACGACCGCCAGCACGGCCGCCTCTGCGACCTCCACGAGCTCCCGACATCTTCTGTCACAACATGAAACAAAAGATTTAGGCTTGCCCGTGGTATAACCCATTAGGAATTTCAAGAAATTAGACCGAGCCCAGCTCGGGTCCATCCGTTCAAGCCCAAAGTCCGCCAGGGATCCCATGCGTCACAGTTTATGATCTCGTGTGCACCCGACATGACAAACTGTTCCACATGGTCCTCCAGGCGCGCTTTAAGTTTGAAGTTCAAGTCACCGAACACTAGCGCCCAATCATGGTATTATCATAAGTATAAGTACAAGATAGTATGCATAAGAACGAGCGTGTTCATTAGGGCATAGAGGGGAGATGTCCAAATCCCTGGACAGATCTCAAGAGTACGCCGAAGCTACCCCAATGTACACCGCCGTCAAGAAAGTTCAATAGTATATCGTTCGCCATCGGATCATAGTAAGGACGAGTCAAGAAATAGGATGATAAGGAGTAAATAGATGATGTAGCGTAGTAGACGATGACACCGACACCCCCGACAAGTCATATTGTTACCCATTTGCTAATGACTCGACTAATTGTGACCGTCTAGTGTGTGCGACTCAGTTATAGACTAGACTCTACATGCAGTCCTAGTTCACTATAACCGTTGGCTCTGATACCAATCTGTCACACCCTCAATTTCCACGTGCGGGGTTTTACCGCGAGGCGCGTGACACACCAGGATCTCAGTCAACGATCACAATAAACATACAACAAACATGCATTCATAATTATATTTAAAACCAAAATATCATGCTTTGAGCTGTAAACCAGCAGCGGAAGCATTCTTGTTTACAACCAAAAGACATATCATTGTTTACAAAGACATTGTTTAATATGTTTCAAAATAATAGACGCTGTGCATGACTCCGTGCGCCTAGCCCATTGACTGCTACCTTAGCGACCTGAGAAAACATGCCAAAAATGTCAACATATAATGCTGGTGAGTTCACAGGTTTTCTTTCATAAAGTGTTGTTATAAGTTCGATAAGATCATTTCCCGTTACTACTATGTTATAAGGACGTTAGCTAGACGTTAAGTGTTGCTACTACTGCGGTTGGGAATCCATTACTAAACCGGTATAAGTGTTGAAGCCAGCCCAGACGGACGGGATTACCGATGCCTCGGTAACCCCCAAAGTATTAGAGACAATATGCACCCGCCCGGCTCCCAGCCGTCGGGTGGGGTTTGTAAGGCCCAATAGATCTATCCACATTTCCCCCGTTGTGCATCCCCGCACATTCATGGTTCCCCCTGGGACTTTCTGTAAAAGCCGCATAGTACGTGAAATAACCATAGTATAACATGATCTATGATGAGTAATCAAAATAAGTAGCATGTTTCTCCCCCGGAAGTAAAACGGTAAAAGTGGGGCTGTGACACTCACCTTGGATTGCGTTTCTTGAAAACAGTTAAGTAATTATGTTATGATAGCCCCAAATAGCGGCGACCTATCATAAGATGTGTATAAGTATTGGACTAATAACCCGCAGGCTAACTAGTCCCCGTATGTCCAGACCGTGACCATAAACGTTTGAAAACACCTTTAACTGTTAAACCGACCGTGCCAGACAAGACCCGACGTCCCATTGGTGACCCGACATTCCACGTGTTAGATAAATGCAAGACATCATGCAACATATGCAATTAAACACTTAATACGCGCAAGAGTTCACCTAGTTTAGCATAATGTCCAGTTAACGCATAAACAGGTCCGAATACGTCTTACTAAGTCATTGGGTGTATCCCGAGGTTCCTAGCATGTTCCTAGGTGTCAAATCGTGTTCCGGGATGTCAAAACGCGTTCACGACAGCAGTACATGCGATTAGGAAGGTCACACGTGAGTAGGCATCAGCCTACAGGCGATTAGGGGCCTAATCGCATGAAGCATGAGGCGATTAGGGTCCTAATCGCCCCATATGTCTGCATAATCGCCCCCAGCTCAGGCGATTAGGATGCCTAATCGCCTGCAGCTGCTGTGTAACGGGTTTTCGCGCGTTTAACCCTCCAAATCAGATCCGAAACATGCAACGACACCCAATATCAACCCTAAATCATTTACCAACCCATTTCAAGCAAAAACCCCCGACATATCACTGATCTAGCATGTTCTATGCAATTATTTCCTAAAATGGCAAAGTACTAGGTTTCACCAACCAACCTTATCTTTCCTTAAATGGAAACAATCAGATTTCAAACTCTACAAACATGTAAATCATCAAACCTCTGATCTAACATCTTCCTAGTATGAATCCTAACAACATTGCATCAACAATCATACCATAATCATCCTAAATCCTCAAGAACATACAAATGGGTCAAAATATGCATTTTCTTCAAAACACCACAATAATGGCTAAAATTCTAAGACAACCTTCCTAATAATCTCTACATAGCAGAAGTACAATCATATCTTGAAAACATTCATGTTAAAATCACCAAGAAGACCAACATATGCATGTAAACTTCACATATAACAAGCATTAAGGTGTAGACTTGGTTTAGGACTCTTTTGAAAGGTTTTTAAAGACACATTTTGGTAAAACAAGGTCTGGAACTTTGGGGAACTCAAAATAACAACTTTACAAAGGTTAGGGATGAAGAACACACCTTGGGTTTTGTTAAAGAAAGGTGTGCAAGCTTGGAGATGGTGATTTTTGTAGCAAAAAGAGTTCCAGAGGTGTTTCAAGGTGTGTGGGTGGTTTGGGAGCACCTAGGGTTGTTCTAGAGGTGTTTGGGGAGTTAAGGGTTCTATTTATAGGTGTTTTGACCCGGACTCTGCTGTTCATGCGATTAGCAGAGCATGTCACGCGACTGGGAGCCTAATCGCATGGAACATCAGGCGATTAGGTCCCAATCGCCTATAATACTCCCTACTCGCCCCATATATAGGCGATTAGGGGTTCCTAATCGCCCCTATGGTGCTGGAACGAGTTTTTGGCGCGTTAAACACTATTTTAACATATTTAAACACGTATTCACATACCGATAAGTCACATAATGATTTCAAACATATAATGCATGATAACTAACACGTTTACATCCGTTCACCAATTCCCGGGACTCGAGACTCGTGTGTGCATTAAACCCGGCGATTCCACGAATCGCCGATCCTTGTACCCATAGTTATGGACCGACTCCCGATGACCCCGCGGATCATCATAACGACTCCCGATGATTCCCAGAATCATCATACCGACTCGACTGACTCCGTTAAGGACGTAATGTGCATGACTCGCTAAGGTAGACTTACTAGTTTAGTCAACGTTACTAACCTGAGTTTGCCGGGTGTCACAAACATGTTACAACATTCAATTTACAATTCAATCATAAGTGTCTATGTGTTATTCTATGTTGCATTATGTCTTAAACATTACTAGGGTAAGCACATTATTCTAGCATAATCATTAACATTGATCAGCCGACGGTATACAATGATAGATCTATTGGACTGACAATCCCACCCGGATACGTGTACCTCCTACATAGGTAGCGTGGGTGATTGTTATCGAATTTATAACATAATCGAGTGAACCATGAGCGTATGGGATGGACCACAATATTCTAGTCACAAGGTTTGATTATGCACTCGATTACCCGATTGTTTTGTTTTCACATATGGATTAGACTTGCCATGACACTCGAATTGTACAACATTTTTTTTATTCAATATACAAACCTATGTAATTCTCACCAACTTTTGTTGACCCAAAATATTTTCAAACTTAACATGTTTCAGGTTATAGCTTGCTTGAAGATTAGAGTTAATGCGTGAAGATGTGTATCTAGTATTATTTTTATTTTGATGTACAAATTATTGTAGAACAATTGTATGTAATGTATTTAAATCAATTATTGAAACTTATTATTTACCATGAGCTACTGAACAATCATCAATACGTGACATCCCGATGTTTCCGCCATCGATTGGGGTGTTACAGCTCATATCCCACGGACACCTACAAAACAAATGTACACTATTAAATAATTAAGGCCGACAAAAAGTATACAATATAATACTAAAATATATACAAAACTAACATATTGACAAGGTGTGTTTCACCAACACATCATAATGTTTGGATGATTAAGATCCTTGGTTTTTAACTACATGCAAGAAGGTTTTTATAAGTAACTTAAATCTGAAAATTTATCATATAATGATGTTATTCATAACTTATAAAAAGGGGATTTTTGTTAATATATGTGAAATGTGGCTTGTTGATGTGTCTAGTCTTGAAATGGGTATTATTTATTGATAAGTTGCAATGATTTTGGGCTTAAACTCAGGTCTGATCATAATAATATTTTGATGGATTTCATAAACCTAAAATAGTGTAAAACAAGTTTTGATAGGATCTACACGCTTGGGAAACCTTGCATGTACGATCGGAACCCGTTTTTCGGCTTAAAACGCCAAAAACTAAGCTTTGGAAGATAATTTTCTAAAACTGATTTAAAACATGTTTTTATAACTTATTTTGGTGATAAATAAGGTGTAATAAAATTAACATGAAAGACCTAAGACGAAAGTTTGAGAATAAATGCAAAAGACACGTTAAAATGCATGATTTTGATGAATTTGTACACTTGAAATGCATGCATGTAGATCTGATGTAAAATAAATATATAAGTGCAAAATGTTGTATAAAAATCACTAATCAAGGTGCATTAGATGTTTACCTTGATAAGGGGCGCTTACAGTGCAAAACTATGCCATGAAAGTGGCTCGAAACGTGATTATAAGGCATAAAATATTAACGTATTGTAGCAAGATTAGAGCAGCAAAAATAGTTTTGTTACATGAATTATATGCATATTTTATGACCTAAATAGAATCTATAAGAGAATCATAATTTGATGTAAAATATTGGTAAACATTTGATGTGAAATATGTGTAAATATGTTCTAGTATGCTATCTATGTCTAGGATTGAATTGCATGTTAGAACTAAGTGTTAAAGTATGATATATGATAATAATGTGACACCGTGAAAGTATATGTGAATATCTAAATGAATGTTAAATGAACCATACGATGTTTAGACTTAACCATGCGTCACATGTCACCAATGGGTTAATATGGTAAGGGATAACGAAAATTCAACACTATTGGTTAACTAAGTCGAGATAAATTTGGTGAATAACTTAATTAGACTTAGTATGATTTTTGAATTGGCCCTACGGTATGGGATATAAATAGGTGAAAGATTGTAAATTGGAATTGGGAAAATACTCAAGATTGTTGCATTGAGGTGAGTTCACGGCCCCTTTTATTTTTAAATGTTTTTGAACGTTTTATAATCGGGGGATTAACATGCTTGTATGATTAATTAGTCTATAAACATAGAACAATTGATGGCCTTAGGTTGTGCATTGGTGGAACTTTACGTGACACCCGTGTCCCGGCAGGTTGATACACTCTCAGCACTTCTTAATCATTAACTCTTAGCCTAGAGCCGTTGTTTATATTGTAGATCTATTGGGTTGACACCCCCTCTTTTTCCCTGACTAGCGAATTGGCGATGTCTATGGGAAGAGAATGTAAACTCCAAAAGGCCCCTCTTGGACTAGAGGTCACCACGGGAACATAGTTATGGTTTGATTAGGAGCCTTAGGATACATCATGCTAGTAGATTTTCGCGAGTCTACTTGGTTCTCTTTTAGTATTAATTGATCATACGTTATTATTAAACTTGAAAGTTTATTATTGCACTAAAACCTGTGAACTCACCAACATAATGTTGATGTTTTTAAGCATGTTTTTCAGGTACCGATGCATAAGTTATTAGAGAGTGGTTTGGCTGGGCACTACGGTGGACATGATGTTGGGACCAAATAAATTATCTAAAGCTATGTTATCTTGTGTTTTGTAATACAATATTAACCTTAAATTTCGCTTCATCTTGGTAAAACGTTTTTTTTCCTGTTTTTAACAATTTTCGTCAACCACGAAATTAAAACAATGTTTCACTTGAGGGTGTTAGCAAGATGTCCACACGTAACTACATGTGATCCGCTAAACTTTGTGGTAACAACTTCCGTTACCTCACGACTTGCTTTCCGCTGTGCGCTGTCGGGGTGTGACAAATATTACGAATTCTTCTGGAAAAAAATCATTCATCGCAAACCAATCCCACGCCTAAAAAAATTACGATTTCCAGAAAACATTCAACATATTACGATTTCATCGTCTACTTATTGACAATAATTCTTTCAATGAAAACATTGAATCACAATCTTATGAGAGCGAAGATCATGAAACACCCTCACGACCTTTGTATCTAACTAGTGTAGAAAATCAAGGTACGTATGTTTTAAATATCTATCGTATCATACATGTATGGATTTTTATTGGTAGTCGACATATGTTGTATAATTTTTCGTTTCAACCAAGAATGCATATGTGTATCATATTGAGTTTTTACGTTTGTTTTATCGTTTCTTTTAGGTTCTGATAAACAGGTGTATCATAGTAGGTAAATGATTGTACAGTTGTCCAATGTTCAACCGTGGTAATGAATATACACAGGTGTATCATAGTAGTTAAATGATTGTTCAGTAGTCTAATGTTCAACTGTGGTAATGAATATACACAGGTGTATCGTACGTGAGTTGGCATTTTTTGCACAGATGTTGTATATGCAGGTGTATCATAGTAGTTAAATGATTGTACAGTAGTATATAGTTAAATGGGGTAATGAATATACACAGGTGTATCATATCTGAGTTGGTGGTCGACATATTTTGTATAATTTGTTGTTTCAACCAAGAATGCATATGTGTATCATATTGAGTTTTTACGTTTATTTTATCGTTTTCTTTTAGGTGCTGGTACACAAGTGTATCATAGTAGTTAAATGATTGTATAGTAGTCTAATGTTCAACTGTGGTAATGAATATACACAGGTGTATCATATGTGAGTTGGTATTTTTGAGTTAAATGATTGTACAGTAGTCTAATGTTTAACTATAATGATTTTTAGATACTAGAACACGGCTGTTGTATACACATGTGTATCATATTAGTTAAATGTTTGTACAGTAACCTGTAGTTTAAATGGGGTAATGAATATACACAGGTGTATCATACCTTAGTTGGTAGTTTTGTATAATGGCTTTTTTGTATATTATAATGTTTTTTTAATTACATTATTTACATTATAGGTTATGTTGCCAACAACGTATATGAATCTCCCAGCGGGATGAGATATTCGACGCCAAGTGTACCAGATGGAGTTAAACCCTATGTAGGCGCCAGGTTTAGATCTTTGGATGAAGCTATTGTAATGTACGAAAACTATGCAGTGGCAGCCGGATTTGGAACTCGTTTGGCTACAAAAAAAACATTACAGGGTGTGACAGTACTTGTACATTTTGTGTTCGAAAGCAAAGACACCAAAATCACTAGAAGGGGACACACATGTGGAGGCAAAGACCGAAAGATCTCGTCGTTCTAACATTAAATCAACTGGATGCAATTAGTGTATATCCATTATAAACATCAATACATATTGATCTTTTGTTATTTTGTGAATTTCCCTATATACACATAGGTATATTATTTAACCTTAAGTCCACCGATACATATTGGATGTTTATCAGTTGTTACCTAAAAAAAAATTATTATACATTAGTGTATATTCATTAGATACACCAATGCATATCTACTAACTTACAATACGTATATCATGTAACTTATAGTCTACTGATACATATGAGTTGTTTATCAAGTTTATTTATTTCCATAGCAAATTGAAAGTAGTATCATGTCTACTAATTAGCTAACAAATACAAACCACCTAAATTGTTCATACGAAACCGTAAACGAACATAACTTTCACCTACACTTCGTCATTTTCCCCAGCTCATATGCCTCCTTCAAAACATGATCACGTTCCTTATTCGCATCAGATGACATTATTCTAGCCAAATACCTCTTCCTAAGTAGAGTAAAACCTTGGTTCTTTTAATGATTCTTTGTTCCGCAACACCTTGGTTTTGTACCCTTCATAAATCAATAATTGGTATTATCTTTAATTAAAAATTACAAGTTAACCTGTTCACATATGTATACCATAACTTACCGTTCATCAACAGCCCCTAACGCAACACCTTGTGATTCTACACCATACTCTTTTGGCTTCTCATTGTTTCCATGCACACTAAAGATATACATATGAAGTTATTATCCTAAAATGCATAGGAACGAATACACTACAATACACCAGTGTATAATAGCATATTCTTAAACTATTATAAGTTATTATCCTAAATGCATAGGACTGAAAAAACCACAATACACTAGTGTATAAAAATATTTATAAAGTATTACAAGTTATTATCTTAAAAACATAGAACTGAATACACCAATATATAATAAAATATTAAAATTTATTATCCTAAAATTTAATATCCTTAATAAATAGGACTGAATACAACACAGTACACTAGTGTATAATAAAATATGCATAACTTCCTAGACCTTATACACCAGTGTATAAATAAAATTTAATTCCAGTGCTTAAGTTATGTGGCAGTATACACTGGTGTACTGTATATAATCAAGTCTATGAATCTAGGTATATGTTAGTATAATTGATGTACTGTATAACAATTTTCCATTATATACACTTGTGTATAGGCTTTTGGGGTGTTTATCCTCTTTAAGGTTCGGTCTCTTATCCTCTTTATGTAATATACACCAACGTATACTATACACTAGTGTATAGGCATTTGATAATAATAAAGGGTCTCCTTTTTTGACGTGATAATCCTCTTTAGGGTTTGGTCGATTAACCTTTTATGTAATATACACCAAAGTATATTCTCAAAAAATACGTAACCGCAATGTCCTGCAAATTCGATTTTGTTTAATGGACATAACATTCAAAGCTTTAATTGAGTAATCATATTTCGGAACAAAGTTTACAATTGATCGGACCTAACATAACACAATCATTACAAATACATTTGCAATTGATTGTACACACCGGTATATAAAAAAACTATAACATCTGAGCAATTGAATGTTAACAATAACTAATAAGGATTGATTAGTTTTACATACCTGTATACGAATTGATCGTCTTCATTACTGTTAGTGGAATGATGTTTTTAAGATTTGATGTATAGAAGTTTTTGATACATTGATAATATACGATTACAATTAAGGAGTGTAACCTACCTATTTTGTGGTAGAACAAAAGTCCTAAATACCCCTAGATTAAAATAATCAATTAATTAATCTTCTAATTATTTACAATCATGCCATTACAAATCAATGGCTGTAAAGTGGTAGTTATGGTTCCTACTTAACCTATGGTTCGTATTTGAACACTACCATATATATATATATATGTGTGTGTGTGTGTGTGTGTGTGTGTGTGTGTGTGCACATTCATAGTTTATATAGTTATACATATGTACGTGTATTACACTCGAGTACAACCACAATAAACTTAATAAACACCTATGAAACTATATCATAAAAAGTGGTTAAGAAGATGTTTTACTTACGTTGAAATCAATAACAACTTTCAAAAACCAAATGTTTAAATAATTATGCTTGAAATAACTTTATATTCATCAAGAATTGTGATCTATAGGAATGAATCAAATGATAAATGATTTTGAAACCAGAATATGCATGTAATGATTTGAATTAGGATTAGGGAAAAAAATCAATTTGTTAATTACAATTGTAACTAATTTGATAAATGTATAACAAATATATTAATTGTTAAATTCTAAATACATTAGGATATCTCTAATTTAAAGGTGATACATAGGTTTAATTGTTATAATTTGTAACACCCCAACCGATGGCGGAATCATTGAGGTGCCACGTAGTGACGATTGTTCAAAAGCTCATGGTACTAAAATGTAAATATATGATTATTGAATATTGTTTTACAACATGTGAAATTAAATACAAGACAACAAAAATAAAGATAATTGATTGATTTGTTCTAAGTCCAAAGTCCTATGTGAAGCGTCAAGCAGCTTATCCTGAAACATGCACGAAAATAATTTTGTCAACATATGATGTTGGTGAGTACTACTTAGTTTTGTACGTATAGTATAAGTTTTGAAAAGTAGTACAATTCATGTGTCTAGCATCGCCAAGGCATTATGTAAACACGCAAGTAACCAAACAAGACAAAGATCACATGTAAAGTTGTACAATGAAATTGATAATGAGCACCTCAACACGTGTGAGTCTAAAAGAGCACCATAACACAAAGTTATGTCTAAATGAGCACCGTAACATAAGTTACGTCTATGTGTAAAGAGCACCATAACATAAGTTATGTCTAGATGTATGATTTTGTATGTAAGCTACGTTCATGTTCAAACATAAGCACAAAGATAATCAAGACACGTATATGAATTGTAAATGAATAAAAATGTATGTGTAAATGAATATGAAGGTTTTGTATACTTGTGCATGAATCACCCCAAAAGTTGTAAAAGCGAAAAAGGGGATAAGTAATACTCACCTTAGCAAAGTGGTAAGTCTTGTGTAATTGAATAAGTATAATCCAACGTTGCCAAGTATCACCCTATGTATAATGTAACAAATAAGTCTAAGTCTATTTGGTCTATAAGTATTTTCTAGGGCTTCGAATTGAGGATAAACGTTTATTTGATTAATAAATAAATTGTTTATTAAATATAAGAAATTTAATAAATAAATAAATAAAAGTCTCTTTGTAAAATTTTAAGTTGAATATAGTCACAACATAAGGTTTTAAGTATGAAAATAATTTTTATAAAATTATTTTCTTGAAAATAGAATATATAATCTATTTATTTCAAATTGTCTAAATATAACTTTAATATCTAAAAATATTAAAATTAAAGAATTTTTAAATTAAAAATTGTATTTCTGTTCCAAATGAATAGAAATAATTTATGTAAAATTTTGGTGCAAAAATATTGAAAAATGAATTTATTATGATTTATTTATGATTAAAACTAACAAAAATTGATTAAAAATATTAAATAAATGATTTTTCGGAAATAAAAATCATTTCAGAAAATTTTATTGTTATAAAAACTCAGAATAATTTTTGAGGATATTTATAAGATTGTTTTGATATTTTTATAGAATTTTATAAATAAAATAGAATAAACTTGAATTATTTATTATATATATTAAATAAATAAATTTTCGGAAATAAAATCTGAATAATGATATTTAGGGTATGAATATCATTATGTAAAATTTTGGGAATTTTTGAAGGCCTATAAGTATTTTAAATAATTAAAGTGAATAATTATATAATTTAAATCTATAAATTGAAAAGCCCAAAAAAAAATGTATGGTGTGGGATTCGAACCCGTGTGGTCCGGTTCACAATGCACCAGACACAACCACTTGGTCCAGACCAGTGGTTGTGTTTGGGTTCAGTTTATTTAAAATAAATAATATAAGTAAAATCGTGTTCTTCCCCAAATTCAAACATATGAGCCCTAGTTTTGCAATTGATCAAAACACACAACATTAACCCAATTAACCATAGGGTTAATATTGTGTATCAGCCGATTAATGAAACCCACAACAATAATCAAACTTACAATATTGAATTGAACACGAACGACGAGTTAAACGTTGAAGTCAAAATTCAAACAGAAAGCCACGAACAGAGAATTTTAAGAGAAAATTGGAGGTTGAGGGTGAGTATTCGGCACCTATAGGGTCTCGCAGAGGGCTTAATTTATACCAAGCCTACGTGTTTTAAGGTTTAGAAAGTTTTGACCAAATTGTGAATGTTTGCGCAATAATTGGATTAAGATTGGTAATTTGCTGTAAATCAGTGTGTTAATGGCCGAGTGGTTCGTTGTTAATCGAAATAAATCAACGTCCTTCCTAATTATAAGTTAATAGCGCGCCAATTAAGGAGGTTTGACCAAAATGGTCGTGGGTCTGGTCTGTAGCGAACAGGGAAAGAAGAAGGGAAGTAAATTTAGGCTGGATTTAAAAGGGTTATATTTATTTTGGGTAGAGATTGAATCAGATGTGAGCTTGTAGCTCAGTGGTGTTGGCGCGTGTATCCTGGACACAGACCCGGGTTCGAGTCCCGTGGTCTGTGTTTAATTTCTTTTTTTTTTTTTTTTTTTTTGAAAGCAGATAAGGGTCTTGGGCTGGTCTAATGGGCTCAAGGTTGGGCTTCCAAATAAGGATTGGGTATTATGTTGGGTTTCAAGGGATTTGGGTTTGGTTTGGGTTAATGGATTAGGAGGCTAATATTATTATTTATTATCATTATTATTATTATTATTATTATTATTATTATTATTATTATTATTATTATTATTATCATATAAAAAAAAAAGTGACGGATGTCACAGCATCCCCTATTTTTAGAAACTTCGTCCCGAAGTTAATAGTAACATATGGTTATGGATGTTAGGGTAAAATTTAAGATAATTGTAGTTTGGAAAAATTCGAATGATTCGGATATGAGGTTTGATAGGTGTGAGTTAAGGATTTGGATTAGGTTCGTCTCGAATAATAAGGAGAATAAGAATCTAGTAAGACACCAAACTTCAGGTTTTAGGACTCCTAGAATAATTGCATGAGTTGATTGACTATAGAAAGACTAAATGAACTACCAAGTAACTAGAGTTTGTTCCTGGTCCGACTTCCAGTCTCACTTTCAATGCATCATTAGTGTTTGTATACAGGGTGTACCGCAGCTAACCCACCACACCTTTGATACCTTGAAAACGTACTGGACGCCTACCAAAAACCCTAATAGAATTTCACATTACCCTAACGTACCTGTAAATTCATGATTACGTTCCGGACCGGAATCATCAATTTACCTTACATTAGGGTTTTATGTCCTTCTATGATCCTAATCTAACACACATTAAAGCAAATAAGTTTCACATGAAGATGACACAACAACACGTTTATCAATGAAATGAGGCTATGAAATAATGAGGTCAATTGCGTGGGTTTGCAACGACTTGTATGCATAACAGTATTTAAGTATGGGCTACCACTCGTCCGAGGAGCCCTTTAAATGAAATGTTTATCTGTGTTGCGTGGATAATACACACATGCAAGCAAGTTTGTAAGTACTGCAACCATTAAGTGTAAGTGTTATCTTAGTGGCCTATAGAAATAGATTACGAGTATCATGAATAACTAAATGTTCAATAGATTGTCAAATTAAGGGAAAAATTCAAGTTTCATATAACAAACAATGATGTTTTTAGAAAAGCTCTGTAGGATCAAGTATTAAGTTTTTAGTAGTTTGATTTTCATGGAAATCAAGTCCAAATGTTTCAATAAAATGTAAGGTAGAGTCTGAAACTTGTACGATATAAAATAAACGTAATCGAATATGATAAATTTGCAATCTGTGTATGTACACAATAGTATGCAAGGAAATTTCTAGATGTTATATGCCTATGAGTATGACATAATTGGGTACAAAATGATAATAAGATCAAGAAAATGAAAACACGAGTATCATGAATAATTAGATGTCCAGTGAATGGTCAAATTAAGGGGAAATCAAGTTTCACAAACAATGATGTTTTGGAAAAAAATCCTGTAGAATCAAGTATCAGGTTTTTAGTAGTTTGATTATCATGGGTAACTAGCTCATGTGTGAGAAGGTGAAGGATATGAATTTAGTTCTTGAGAGGATGATGAAAAATCTTGAAGCATAATCAAGGTTGTGAGAGAATGTGAAGATAGTTGATAAAGAGTTTATTTTATAGTAAGGAGATTATGTAGCAGTGTAAATTTTGAGGTTTGGATCAAAGGTTATAATCAAGTGTATAAGAAAACATGATTGTGGTATATGCCAAATATTGTAAAAATTTGAACAAGTTGAAAATGAGTGAGTGTCGATGGAGAATCTAGAGACTAGATATTATTCCTAAAAAAAATATTATTTTCAAAATTGGTTTTGTACATAAGGCAAAAGTTGTTAAATAGTACAAGCTAAGTAGGCTTTGATTAAAATATTCCTGTTAGTTGGAGATTTCAAACATGACATTAGGTTTTGAAGATCAAGGTTCTATTAGCATTATATAGAAAATCGTTTGTTACGTCAATAAATAATCAATTGAATTTAAGTTCGAGGAAAATATGTACTTTGTAAAGTTACTAGGTAATACAACAAGTTTTAGAAATCTTTAGTTTGTGCTAAAGTATGAGGTTATAGTTTTCAAAATAAATAACATGTGGAGAAATGAAATAATATGATTTGGGTAGGGTGTTGAATATTTAAAAAAAAATGGCTAAGATGGTAAGGTGAAGTGCGATTGTGAAATCCATAGATGGTTATGAAAGTATGAACTTGTAAGCAATATATGAAAATCGTGAAATACAAAATATTGTATATGAATCGAGAGAGTATTATTGAAAAAGCTTGCATAAAATGCTTGGAGTGCCATTGTCTAGCTGTAAAGCCCAACAAGAACGTTGACTTTTCAAAGGAATTGAACCCAATGGTGATCAAAGAAGACATGCTTTAGCCTATAAGTGGACACTCACTCCAGGAATCCCCAGGTAAGCATAACAGGTCCGTAAATGGATTTATGCGCTATGCTTGCCTATGCCAGAAAACCCAGTGTACAGGCGTCCACCCTTCCAGATTGCACGTGTCCTTATCACACTCATTAAAGTTCATCAACTTTGAAGGAGCAAAAATAAGAGTAGGCATTATGCCTAAGAGTGTCTTCATGAAAGGTACTGCTCCTGTTCTATGATGATGTAGACCTTCCACTCCTTGTAGGACACCATCTCTATGTACCATGATGAAAGATGAGAAGAAGGGAGAGGGAGAAGGAGGGAAAGATAGAGGAAGGAAGTAGAAGGAAGTGAGGGGAATGGAAATCTAAGGAGTGTTATGCATGAAAGTTGATGTTCGGTACTAGTCTAGGCCATTTCATCTAATAACCTAGTTCTCTATAACCATGGCTCTGATACCAATCTGTAACACCCCAACCGATGGCGGAATCATCGAGGTGCCACGTAGTGACGATTGTTCAAAAGCTCATGGTACTAAAATGTAAATATATGATTATTGAATATTGTTTTACAACATGTGAAATTAAATACAAGACAACAAAAATAAAGATAATTGATTGATTTGTTCTAAGTCCAAAGTCCTATGTGAAGCGTCAAGCAGCTTATCCTGAAACATGCACGAAAATAATTTTGTCAACATATGATGTTGGTGAGTACTACTTAGTTTTGTACGTATAGTATAAGTTTTGAAAAGTAGTACAATTCATGTGTCTAGCATCACCAAGGCATTATGTAAACACGCAAGTAACCAAACAAGACAAAGATCACATGTAAAGTTGTACAATGAAATTGATAATGAGCACCTCAACACGTGTGAGTCTAAAAGAGCACCATAACACAAAGTTATGTCTAAATGAGCACCGTAACATAAGTTACGTCTATGTTTAAAGAGCACCATAACATAAGTTATGTCTAGATGTATGATTTTGTATGTAAGCTACGTTCATGTTCAAACATAAGCACAAAGATAATCAAGACACGTATATGAATTGTAAATGAATAAAAATGTATGTGTAAATGAATATGAAGGTTTTGTATACTTGTGCATGAATCACCCCAAAAGTTGTAAAAGCGAAAAAGGGGATAAGTAATACTCACCTTAGCAAAGTGGTAAGTCTTGTGTAATTGAATAAGTATAATCCAACGTTGCCAAGTATCACCCTATGTATAATGTAACAAATAAGTCTAAGTCTATTTGGTCTATAAGTATTTTCTAGGGCTTCGAATTGAGGATAAACGTTTATTTGATTAATAAATAAATTGTTTATTAAATATAAGAAATTTAATAAATAAATAAATAAAAGTCTCTTTGTAAACTTTTAAGTTGAATATAGTCACAACATAAGGTTTTAAGTATGAAAATAATTTTTATAAAATTATTTTCTTGAAAATAGAATATATAATCTATTTATTTCAAATTGTCTAAATATAACTTTAATATCTAAAAATATTAAAATTAAAGAATTTTTAAATTAAAAATTGTATTTCTGTTCCAAATGAATAGAAATAATTTATGTAAACTTTTGGTGCAAAAATATTGAAAAATGAATTTATTATGATATATTTATGATTAAAACTAACAAAAATTGATTAAAAATATTAAATATATGATTTTTCGGAAATAAAAATCATTTCAGAAAAGTTTATTGTTATAAAAACTCAGAATAATTTTTGAGGAAATTTATAAGATTGTTTTGATATTTTTATAGAATTTTATAAATAAAATAGAATAAACTTGAATTATTTATTATATATATTAAATAAATAAATTTTTGGAAATAAAAATCTGAATAATGATATTTAGGGTATGAACATCATTATGTAAAATTTTGGGAATTTTTGAAGGCCTATAAGTATTTTAAATAATTAAAGTGAATAATTATATAATTTAAATCTATAAATTGAAAAGCCCAAAAAAAAATGTATGGTGTGGGATTCGAACCCGTGTGGTCCGGTTCACAATGCACCAGACACAACCACTTGGTCCAGACCAGTGGTGGTGTTTGGGTTCAGTTTATTTAAAATAAATAATATAAGTAAAATCGTGTTCTTCCCCAAATTCAAACATATGAGCCCTAGTTTTGCAATTGATCAAAACACACAACATTAACCCAATTAACCATAGGGTTAATGTTGTGTATCAGCCGATTAATGAAACCCACAACAATAATCAAACTTACAATATTGAATTGAACACGAACGACGAGTTAAACGTTGAAGTCAAAATTCGAACAGAAAGCCACGAACAGAGAATTTTAAGAGAAAATTGGAGGTTGAGGGTGAGTATTCGGCACCTATAGGGTCTCGCAGAGGGCTTAATTTATACCAAGCCTACGTGTTTTAAGGTTTAGAAAGTTTTGACCAAATTGTGAATGTTTGCGCAATAATTGGATTAAGATTGGTAATTTGCTGTAAATCAGTGTGTTAATGGCCGAGTGGTTCGTTGTTAATCGAAATAAATCAACGTCCTTCCTAATTATAAATTAATAGCGCGCCAATTAAGGAGGTTTGACCAAAATGGTCGTGGGTCTGGTCTGTAGCGAACAGGGAAAGAAGAAGGGAAGTAAATTTAGGCTGGATTTAAAAGGGTTATATTTATTTTGGGTAGAGATTGAATCAGATGTGAGCTTGTAGCTCAGTGGTGTTGGCGCGTGTATCCTGGACACAGACCCAGGTTCGAGTCCCGTGGTCTGTGTTTAATTTCTTTCTTTTTTTTTTTTTTTGAAAGCAGATAAGGGTCTTGGGCTGGTCTAATGGGCTCAAGGTTGGGCTTCCAAATAAGGATTGGGTATTATGTTGGGTTTCAAGGGATTTGGGTTTGGTTTGGGTTAATGGATTAGGAGGTTAATATTATTATTTATCATTATTATTATTATTATTATTATTATTATTATTATTATTATTATTATTATCATATAAAAAAAATAAAATAAAAAGTGACGGATGTCACATAATTATTAACTTAAATTCAAAATTTAAATTTTTTATAAAAATAACCAAAATTTAAATATTGAAATTATAGATATTAAAGTTTGAAATTATATTTTAAATATAACATTTAATATTTGAATATTTTTAAAGTTTAACAGAAATAAATCATTTGAAATTCTAATATTCAACATTTGAATTTAAACTTATAAATAATTTGAGAAATTTATAACCAAAATTACTATTTTTTTAATTTTAAATATATAAAAAAATTTGTAATTTAAAGGTAATAATTAGGTGTAATTGTTACAATTTTTAACTTAAATTAACAAATTTGAATCTTTTTAAAAGATTCCAATAGTTCAAAGTTTTGAATTAAATGTATTACTTAATTCTAAATGTTATGGTAATTATTTTAAATTCAAAATTTTGAATTTTTATAATATTAACTAAAATTTAAAAATTAAAATTATATATATTAAAATTTGAAATTAAATACTTAAATAGAACATTTAGTATTCAAATATTTTTAAAGTTTGACAGAAATCTATAAATTCAGATCATAGTATTTAAAATTTCAATTTTGACCTGTAACTAATTTGAGAAATTTATATAACCGAAATTATTAATTGTTACATTTTAAGTATATTAGGAATTCTATAATTTAAAATTTTAAAAATTATGATAATGAAGTTACAACAATCTCAGATTGCGATTTTAGCTTATGTGGCAGGTGACTCATACTCTCGTGCAATGGTGGCAAGAACACATTGGATATACCCGCAATCACATATTGCGGGTTAAATTAAAAAATTCCAATCCACAATCTTAGATTGCGGTTTATAACAAACTTTTTCAGAAACCACAATCTTAGATTGCGGATTTCTCCTACTCATCCCCCCTTTCCAACTCACCTGTCCACCTCACCGTGCCACCATTGCAAGTTGTTGTCACATAAGCTAAAACCGCAATCTGAGATTGCAGTAATACTATTTTCATAATTTTGGGGTTGACACATACTATTTGCATAAAATGTTTTGGATATTATACTAAAAAAGCAAAAAAAAAAAATTCTGCTAAAAAACGTGTAGAAGGTGACTGACTGTACGGGGGTGGGTTTAACATAGCCTCTTGTACTATAAAAAACGTTTGATGACTATAAATCCACACTTTTTTCAGGATTACAGGCTCCTTAAGTCACATAAAAGATAATCCTAAAGCTAAGGCCACCCGTTTGTGGCCAATGCTACCACAGTCGCGACCACGGTGGTCGCTCACGTGAGCCTGATGTGGCTCGCGTAGGTGATCGCTAGCGTCTTCAAAATCCAAGACAATCGTGCCGTGACCGTGACTTGTGCTCGTGGTGGTTCGATCGTGCCGGGGATCGCTTGGGTTTTTTCGCGAGCTACGTGGCTAAAATTGTGCTCACGCTAGGCTACTCGCTTGTCCACAATGGAAAACCTAACCAGTTACTCTGTTTTATTTACGTATAGTCGCATATTTTACATGTTTAAACTAAGATTATTTATGTATATGCTTGATTAGTAAGTACTTGTAGCATCGAATCGTATTCAATGAATCAAGTGAAACCACAGGAATCAAATAAATCACATTTCAATGGTGATGTATACCATGTTGGAGCAGGGAGTTAAAAATAAAGCAAAGTTTGGAGCCTGGAAATGTAAATACAATTTAAAAAAAAAAAAAGAACTGTTTAAGGCTTTTTAAAAGGTCAAAGTCCATAAGCACTAGAAATATAAACTCCAACATCCCATGAAGGTTGAATGCTAATTAACAAAAAGATGAAACCTGAAATCAAAACACCATGAAAGGGTTAAAGGTACAAGTTTTAAATTATAGTAATAATTTAAGCAATGAAACTGATCATCCGAGTTGTTGTATATATACTTCTCCTTTTAGTTATCAGACATTTAAAAGGTTTGCATACTGATACAAAGGCGAATTACCAAACCAGCGCTTACACTTTGTCAAAAGACGGTTATGATATGGTAGCAAGTTAATTTATGAAAGTAGCCTTGGCTTCTTATCGCGTTGGATCTTCAAATGATCTACCATAACATCCATGCTAGCATCAACCTCTGCGCACAAACTAGAAAAACTTACTTGCAACTTAGCCCGATATGATGTAGGTGGTAACTTTTCAAGTACTCCTTCAATCTTCTGCAGCATTGAAATTGTGTACACAATATTTTTATGCTCTTTCTTGAACTGCCTATTGATATGTGTCATCCTTTCCCAAAATTGCCGTTTCATATTCGAGTCTAGTTGGTTCTCAACTTCCACTTGATCAGGCAGAGTTGCCATGTGGCTCTCCATTGCTGACTTGTCTTGCTTCATATCAATAGTATTTGTTTCCCTATTTTTTTCCCATTGTTTTAGTTGCACGTGCAATTCTCTCATAAGGGTTCGTGCTCTAATCTCCTGCGTAAGTTCCATGTATCATATAACTAGCATGAAACATATAGATAATATACATTATAATAATAAGCTCCCATATTAAATGTGCTTTCCTGTAGAAACCGATGGTTTACTTAGGAACCAAATACATGGTTCAGTTAACAACTTTAGTGCATAGGCTATACTTGAGTTAGAACTTTGTGCAATCATAGCAATAAGTAAAATGATGAAAATATACTTCATGGTGTAGATATATACCTCATGTGAAACCAATGTGAAGGTGGCACCCGGAGAACCATCTAACAAATAGCTCTTGACTTCAGCTGAAATTGTTACTTGCGGTTGTCTTTGCACTACCATAGTAGCATAAGCCGGATAAATATTTAAACTCTTTAAGTTGGCAAATGGAGAAGGTTGATGTGAGATTAGTACTGAGGATGTAGTAAGAAGCTGCAAAAAACAACAAAAATAGTGCAGGATATAAAAGTCTATTTTACATAATACACTTCTTTTGTAAAGAAAGAGTTAAGCTTGTTTGTACTAATCATGATATTGTTTTTTTCAGAATCACAAGAGTCATTCCATTGTTTATGATGAAAATCTATGTTAGATGTGAATGGTAACATAAAGGACCAATACCTCGATAATTTCCAAGTTAAGTGTAAGAAATTTGACACTTCGAAGCTGTTGAAGAAGACAAATAATTTTATGAGCATTTGCCTTATCAAGAGAGGGATGGGAAATACATATATCCACCTTCTCCAAATGAAGGTCGCCAGAAAGCTGCAAAGCATAAGAACTATCTGTATAACACAAAGAGGCAAGATTAGGTGCAGAAATCATAAACATCTTTCGCCAGTATCTTATTGTAAGGTTCTTGAGTTGAGGTGTAACCACATTAACACCTTGGCAACCATCTTCAAGTGTTAGATTACATAGTTTAGGATGACGTATATCGAAATCTTTTGATCCCTCCATATAGCAGTCTTTTAAGGTGATATTCTCCAAGTTCGCAAAGTTGGAGAAAAGACCAGAAGACTTGTCAGTAGTACTGTCATCATAAAATGTGACACGATAGAGATTCAATGTTGTTAAAGTTGGCAGCTCGCAAGTAGGTGTGGCCATAATGGGATGTTTGTAAATACACCCAGTCAAAGTGAGATGCTTGAGAGAACGAGAACTAAAGAGAGAAAGAGGTGATTCGATCTTCTTTACATTCGAGAACTTAGTAATATTCAGTTGTTGGATATTGCGAGAGGATTCACAGTTCAAAATTATGTCCAAAATTCTTTTAACAAACACCTGGCTATGCTTTCCATGAAAAGCGAGCTGGACAGAAGACACTTCTATCTGATTATTTCGGCCAGCCATTACACATGTAACAAATTTGGAGAACCTAGCAACCGTATCATAATCCTTCTTTGAGAAATTAAGACAAGGCATTGAAGTCCAAATATACTTCCATCTAGATGACAAAGTACTTGTTTTGATTGCCTGTTTAGTGTCAATAAAAGAGAGGATTTTGTGGATAAGATCATCCGGCAAGCCGCTAAGTCGATCACATTTAGAACCCATTCTCTTCCCACTCTGTGCTGCAATTTACAGTTGTGAAACAAAGGATCAATACATCTATAGAAAAAGCAACAAACAAATACAACTATAAAAAACAACCAATAATATTATATTACTTTTAACCAAAGAATTACTTTAAAAAGTGAACAACTCAGATACTTCATTCATTGCAACAAGCCTTTTGTAGTCAAATATCATGTTTCTAAATATTTTTGCGTGCAGGTAAGAAAATGATAGAGCAAAAAATCACCATCATATAATAATAACAAGCAATCAGTTAAACCTACAAATATTAATCGACATATGATAATCTGTGAAACAAAAAATCAGTAGCAGAGAAGAAGAGAAGATATGTGATGTGCGGCTAGCTAGGGTTTCAGAAGAAAACGTAGGTACCTAATTTTGTTAAATAAAAGAAGATAAAAATGTATGTGTCGTATATTTATAATGCGTAAGACGAGTAAATCGGAGAAACAGAATGTCCATGGGTACGCACTTCAGCCGCCTTAGGATGGGCCGGGAACGGGAACCGGACAGGGGCGGGGGCGGGGGCGGGGGCGGGGTTTTTGGATCGCTGGGATTCTGCCCTTGGGAGTGTTGTCCTGCTTCCGGAACATGTTCATGAAACGGTACATCATGTCTTCTAAAAAGACTTTTAGAGCTTTCACAATGGTACCCTTACCAAACTGTTACATTATCATTTCAACCACAACTTTTTTTTTTTTTGAACGGCGACTTTCATTAAACCAGCTACTAGCAAGGAACTATAGCCAAAAGAACACATACAACTACATCAATTGTTACAAATTAAAATGCATCCAATCTATCCACTTTAGATTCTTATTTGAGGACCTATTCCTAATCCATAAGTAAGCAATGGATTTAATTCCTCCCAATAACTTTTGGATTCGTACTTGGCCATCCGCAAAAGTCACCTCATTTCTTGTGTTCCAAATGCACCAACATGCCGCCATTATGATACCATGAATGATTTATTTTTTGTCTTTGGTACTTGTAAGTGTTTGTGCACCTCCAGGAGATCTTTGACTGAGAATGCGTATATGTGTGGAATACGGCACCATTGACTTATCATGTTCCATACGCTATCCGCAACAACACATCCTGTTAGAAGGTGATTTGCTGGCTCGTTTGCTTCTCCGCACAGTTTGCATGTCAAGGGCCCATTGTGTATGTTTCTTATAGCAAGACCATCTAGAGTTGTAGCCGTCCCATTTCCGCCTTCCACAAGAGAATGTTTACTTTCTTGGGTACCTAGTTATTCCACTCCATCACAAAAGGAGCAGCAGTAGCCGATGACTTTGTGAGAACCCATTTCATGGAGGCCACCGAAAACCCACTAGATCGATCTTCAACCCATACCCACTTATCCGGAGTTCCAGAAATCGTTACCTGTTCAAGCAGACCGAGTAAATCTTCGAGTTCCAACAGTTCTTCGGCTGAATTTGGGGGTCTTTTCCATATCCACAACCATGAAATTGGGTCCCCATCTTGCACGTAACAGTCTTTAACCCGGATCCCTCTTTTCTTTTCAAGTTGGTATAGGTTCGGAAAAACTTCTTGAAGCGGTTGGCAGGATAACCAGCAATCAATCCAGAATCTGGTGCAAGCTCCATCTCCGATTTCAGCTTTTATCATACTTCCAAGTTGCAGGTTAGATTTGACCAGTTGGTTTCCCAGGTTGGCGATTGTTTTCCAGATTCCAGAGCAGCCCTTTGCACACGGGAGAGTAGACCACGAGCGATTGGTTATGTGAATTGAATCGATCACCTTTCTCCATAAAGCTTCCGGTTCTGTTTTATATCTCCACCACCATTTGGTTAACAGAGCGACATTTGCTTCCTGAAGTGGCACTAGACCAAGACCACCCGCGTCTTTAGGTGAGGTTAGTCGCTCCCAGTTGACCCATCTTGTCTTCCTGTTTTCCGCACCACCACCCCAGAAAAAGGATCTTCGTTTTGCTTCTAACACATTAATAACATGGGCAAGTGCCTTAAAAATGGAGAAAAATAGGTTGGTAGAGCCTCCAAAACAGCCTTTATTAATGTCAATCGGCCACCACTAGAAAGATGTTTCGCCTTCCAGCCAGATAACCGGTTGTCAAAAATATCGACTATTGCATTCCAACTTGAAACCCGATTCATGTTTGATCCCACTGGTAATCTGAGGTATTTGAATGGTAACAATCCCTGATGGCAGCCGAATTGAGTCGCAAAGTTTGCAACTTCCCCGTCTTCAACCCCAATGCCCATGACAATCGATTTATCAAAATTTATCTTCAACCCAGATACAAGATAAAAGGTCCTCAGCAGCCTGAACATATGCTTCGCATTTGTGTCGGACCACTCACCAATTAGTAGGGCGTCGTCTGCGTATAAGAGGTGTGTAATTGATGGACCATTACTCTTCCATACCTACTTTTTACTTACAATGATAAAACCACACGGTGTGGGGTGTAGAAGGTGATGTGGGGCACTTCAATGCCATCAATATCACCTCGTATGTGGCGTGGGGCAGAGGTAAGGTAAGACTTGATGCAAAACTACTATCGAGCTAGGGTCTCACCGGAAGCAGCCTCTCTATTTCTACGGGGTAGAGGTAAGGTTGTCTACATCTTACCCTCCTCAGACCCTATCATAGCTATGCTATTGGTGGGATATACTGAGTATGATGATGATGATGGTGATGATGATGATGATGTGCAGAGGCTTGGAGATTTTTACGGGCGTGGGGCAAAAGATGAGGATGAGGTTGATGCTTGTGTTTTGTTCTTGGGTTACGAGTGATTTTTGATTAGTCGTGTGACTAAAAAAAACTTTAGGGCTGCAAAACCAACTGAATTTTTAGTGAACAGTTCACGAACCCTTTGGCGGGAAGTTCGTTTGTGTTCGTTCGTTTATGTTCGTGAACATCTGGTAATGTGTTCGTTTATGTTCGTGAATGTTTGGTAACGTGTTCGTTTATGTTTGATGGTTTAATAGGCTTTAAGAACTTTTAATTAAAAACTAACAAGAATTACAAGTGAGTGGCTGGTAAACGGGCAACAAGCTGTGCTGCTACCCCTTTTTGTAAGAGGGTTTTTAATTTTTATAATGTTTTTTACATTCTTTAATTTTTATTTATTTTACCCAAATAAATAAATAATTTATGTGAGCTAATTATATAGCTATATAAGATCAACAAACTCTACTTTTAGTATCATTAAATAAATAATTAATAAAAAAGTTCAAGTTTAAATAAATAATTAATGAAGACTTCAAATATAAGATGCAAGTTTAGTTTTTCTAGACACCAGTTTATTTTGTTTACCAATATTATGTTAAGTATTAATTATGTTTGTATAACTAGGTTATATATTGGATGGAACTAGTTAGTTTCTTAATCTATGTGAATTCGATCTTATTCGGAAGTTAATATATGTTCTTTTGTGTTTATTTCCGTTCATGAACACTTCTTAGTGTTCATTTGTATTCATGAACACTTGTCTGTGTTCATTAATGTCCGTTTGTATTCGTGTGCTTTGATAAACAAAATTAGCAAACGGACACAAACGAACACGAACACGAGTGTTTCTTAACAAACGAACACGAACAGAAAATCTTGTTCAGCAAGTGTTCATGAACTGTTCGTGAACACATAATTTTCTTAACAAACAAACACAAACAAGGCCTTGTTTGTGTTCTTTCGGATCGTTTGCAGCCCTAAAAAACTTCACACCACCATCACCACCCCGTTGTTTTTTTGGGAGTTGGAGGGGATTTGACGTGGTTGCCACATGTCGCTTCAATATACATGCCTCATTCACTCCATGACCACACCGTGTAATCTAAACAATATAAAACCTCCACCTTATTATCCACCCCATCACTTACTTTTTTCCTTTTGTTTAACCTTTATCTAAATTTATATACTTTATTTTATATTTATTTAGTTATAAGAATATATTAATTAAAATTAGTATTTAAATAATAATAAAATTAAAAGTATGAAAAAAAATTAAAAACAACATAATTCATTAAAAAAAACATAGTTAAAGCCTAAAATTATAACAAGTCTTGATTTATAAGGATGTCATCGAGTGTTCCTTTGAGTATGTCCATCAAGTCCTCTTCTTTCTTGATATGGATTAAAAAAAACATAGTTAAAGCCTAAAATTATACCCCCGTCTCTTTGTGTTTTGATCTTTTTCTTGCCTTTAGGCCAGGCTCCTTAGCCTTTTTTCCCCTATTGGACGAGGCGACTCCTTTGAACGGGGTATCATCATCATCCCCAAGATTGGTATTCAAAGACCGAACCTCTGTCGGAATTTCGTTGTCGTCCATGTCAATCATAGAAGAAGCAGACGAAATATACGCTCCCGATTTTGATGTCTTTGTTCTTTTAGACACCATTGGGACCGGTTCATGCCATTTTGGTTCGTCTTTCACAAGGTGAAAGACATGCTCGTAGCTGAAGTTAAGATGATATGTGGCATTGTTCTCCATATTGCCTGGTTAATGGTTAGATCATCAGAGAAATCACTATGGCTTATTCTGTGGCGATTGTAAATGTTACAAAAGTTATTTGTGGGGGTAGCACTACCGGTAAGACTTCAAGTTGTCCTTCGATCGATCATGGGAATTATCAATCTCTACACAGAATTACGAGTGATGCCCCCCCAAAACTCTTGAGCCTTTTGGGATTTTCCAATTATGGGGTTAGTTAACACATGAAGAAAACCCCGTGTAAGAGCTATTTCTTTTTCAACTGAGCATTTATGAATTTTAACTTTCGCCTTCCTGATGGTACCTTTATTCCCTTTTCCTTTATTACGACTTGAAAATGGAGTTGAAGATGGTGTTGAAAATGGTGTTGGTGTAGAAGTACCGGACGATTGGGTGTCTGGAGCATTAAACCCAGTTGACAAAGGGGAGAAACCTAGGGGTTGAGTGTATGGGTTTAAACTTGGGGGTTGTGTATGTGGGTTGGAACTCGTCTCGGTTTGAGAAGGGTACCCATAGAACGAGTAGTTGGGTGGAGGCATGGAACCGGGTTGAAACCTAACACCATAATTTTGAAACCCGAGAAAACCACAGCCTTGAAATTGTGGTGGATAGCTACAGCCTTGGAAGCCTTGGGTGTCGGTATATCGTAAGATCCTGATCTGGTGAAGTTTGCGTCTGTCTTAGTAGTTTTGGACTCGTTAGTCATTTTGGACTTAGAGGGTTAGTATAGTTGGGTTTCGGCCTTTTGAGCCCATGTATAAGGAACCACCCCATATAACTATAAATAAGGGGTTCCTAGTACATTCTAGGTTTGCTACTTGGTTTTATAATTCTTGCTTGTTTTTTGCTATTCGGTGTACCAGACGAGTAGACGAGTCCTTGAACTCGTGTGCACCTTGATTAATACAACTGTTCATCTTTCTTAATCTTGAATTCAATCATGTTTTCCGCACTTGATTGTTTGTAGTTTGATACCTAGTGAGAGGATCTTGGACTTACAACTGGTATCCGAGCCTAAGAAGTCTTTTGAAGGCTCGGTTTTCGTATCATTCGTAAATAACAAAGAAGATTGCTGGAGAAAGATATCAAGAAAAAGATTGTTTATTTAGGTTCCGGTTTTAAAAGTTTTACTATGTTTTTGCTTGTTTCTAACGATTTGTGCAAATTTATGTTCAGGTATATTGTCGGATGTTATCAAGATCAAGAACATCTTATCTTTGTGAAGAACATTTAATACTTTGACTGTTTAATCTTTCGGCAGGTTGAGTTTTGTGTTTGTAGGATTTTTGGGAAGTATTGGTGGAAAGAATCATTCAAACTTTTCAAAAAGATTTACTTCCTAATCTTTCAAAGAGGTTGTTACAGTTTCCGGAAAACTAGGCTTCCACACATGTTTTTTTTTATCTGAGATTGTTTCCGAGACAAAACCTGTTTTCAAACTTAGCAAGTTGTTTCCGACTGCAGTTTCCAGACATTACACAGTTTTCGACCCAGCCATCAGTTTTTGAACCTTGCTGTAGTTTTCGAACCCTGCTTGTTTCTGACTGCCATAGTTTCCGACTTTGAGACTTTTCCAAACATACCCTATGTATGACCATTAAAAAAACTTTGAGTAATACATGACACATTCACCTTATTTCCATTTAAAAGTCTTTCTTTTTCTAATGTTTCCCTCCACAATTTTTAAACGCTAATAACTTTTATATATGAGATTTTTTTAAAAACAAATTAATGAACGTTTATTTATATATTCAACGAGTATCATAATGATATACAAAAACAAAACAAAAACGGTTTTTAGTCGGTTTTTGTTCATACAGGAAAAAATGAAAAAAAAATAGTTCTGAAAAAATGGCCTAATCCTTTTATAGTACATACATTTTGTCACTTTATATTAGATTTGTCTATCTCATGATGCTCCTGGGAGATAAACTAGTTTTTTATGATCTTTGCGACTAAAACTAGGTGCGCACAATCTCTACACCTAATTTGTGACCGCTCCTTTTAATTTATTTCTAGCGCTGGCGGTATTTCCGGTTTTTGCTGGACCATTTATAGCGCTGGCGGCCGAGTTATTCTAGTTTGTGATGCCTATCTTTATCTCTGTAACTGGAGCCGACTATGTCGTCGTCTTCACTCTATATCCTGTCAGTTGGTGGTGGATGGTGGCATAGGTTAAGTGTCTCTGCCTTCGTTCTCCTATCGTTAGGTCAGTGAGGGATGATGGCGCCTCTTGCACGCCGATTAAGTTTAGGCTGTCACAGAGTGTGACGGTGGTGCTTTTGATGTTAGTGAGTGTTTTTGTTGACTATTGCTTTATCACAAGGTACAACAAATTAGGTAAGTATGTAATCTTACCTGTTTCTTTGTTGATATTTGCAAACAACTTTACGATGATTTTAAGATTGGTGTTATTATCGCTTGCAAAAGCAGAGTTCTTACTTGGGGGTTAGATTACGAGACCTACAATGGTGATTAGGGATACTGAAAATCAGTACGTAAGCTTTACTGGTAGTGGCTGATTTGTTGTTGCCTTGGTCCATGATGACTATGACATAGTAGGCTGAGACCGTAACTCCGTCGTTGCCGGATGCCACGCAGCATAGCCCCTTCCACAGTCGCCTTACCCTATTTTTTATGTTGTTTTTTTGGGTTGGCTAATTTTGGGGTTTTCGTTTTTGGCCATCTATGTGTTTACTGTTACGTGTCGCTCCTTTGTTTTGAATATGGTTTTTCAATTTACCTGCGTTTATGGGCGATTAGGACCTGATATTTTCGCACTGGCTATGATGACTGCCATTGCATTTGTATGTTGGCTGTGAGGGCGCTCTAAGCGTAACCGGCTGATGTGCCGCAGTGAAATGTTTGTAATATGCTTATGCTGCGACGTCTGAGCCTTTTTTTTTGAACGCATAAGACGTGATTCGCACGATGACTTTATGTGTTTGCTTTTTCTTGATGGCTTTGGAATCGGTATTATGTTCGCGTTAAAATACTTATTTGGTTTGTGCTTTGATTTATCGGTAATCTGGTGGCTGACCTTTCGTTGTTGAAAGCACAAACCGAAACAACGTTTGCGATTGTAGATGCAATTACTAATATTGGGCTATGATGTTTACGTACGTCATGTAAGGTCGACTGTGATGGCGCCATTGCTGTGCAACCGATTAACATACCACTGTACGCTTGACCCTTTGTTTTTACGCATTTCTACATGTCTTGATGATTTCTGAATGTAAAAAGAGGTATGTTGGCATGAATTTGTAAAATACAGAACAAAGCGACAACACCTGTCACATAGAAATCTTGCAATTGTATTCTTATATAATATGATGCTTACGTTCGAGATGTACTGTCAACTGTGATGGCGCAAGTGCAGCACAACCGATCGACATAACACTGTACGCCTGAGCCTTTGTTTTCACATAGACCTATTTGCGTTGTCACACCCTCAAATTCCACGTGCGGGGTTTTACCGCGAGGCGCGTGACAAACCAGAATCTAAGTCAACGGTCACAATAAACGACACTATATGATACGTAAAAATGACACAAACAAACCAACAAGTTTTGATAAATAATCCATCGCTGCGGAAGCGTAAACTTTATTACAAACCCAAAAATGCAAAAGTACGTAAGTCTGAAAAGCTAAGTAAAATGCATATGAATCCTAGACGCCATGAGACTCCGTGCGCCTATGATAAGCTGCTACCTCAACGACCTGAGACAAACATGCTAAAAACGTCAGCAAATAAAGCCGGCGAGTTCACAGGTTTTATGTTAAACGTTTAAGTAATAAAAGCCATCACGTTATCACTATGTTAGAAATGATAGCGTTAGCTAGACGCATGAGTAATACTACTACGACCGGAAACCATTACAGACAACTATATATGATTTTTGCCCGAAACGATTATGCACTACCCCCGGTAGCGTTATGACCGAGATAATATGCACCCGCCCGGCTCCCAGCCGACGGGTGGGGTCTGTCAGTCCCAATAGATCTATCCACATTTCCCCCGTTGTGCCCCGCACATTCATGGTTTCCCCGGGACTTTACGTATCGTATAGTATGTAAATGAATTAACACTAGTATAACATGATAATTTATGAAATAAGTATAAAGCATGTGTCTCCCCCGAAATGCAAAAACGTAAAGTGGGGTCGTGAAACTCACCTGATGCTGCTTCTCGCACTAAGACAAGTAAACCTGCTCAATAGACGGCACCAAATACCGGTGACCTATCATGACGAGCGTATAAGGTGTTAGACTAACAACCCGTAGGTTGATTAGTCCCTAGCAGTCCAGACCATAACCGTGTACATATGAAATGATGTTTAAACGTTTAACTGACCACACCAGACAAGACCCGACATCCCATTGGTGACCCGACATCCCACGTGTTAGCCGAAAGCAAGATATCATGCAACATATGCAATTAAACACTTAATGTGCGCAAGAGTTCATCTAATCTAACATAACAGTTAATTAACATATAACTAAGTCCGAACACGTGTTATCAAGTCCTTGGACATGTCCTGGGGTTCCTAACATGTTCCTAGGCGCCAATCCGTGTTTCGGGATGTTAAAATACACATATAGCAGCATTACACGCGATTAGGAATCAAACTAGCATTTAGGATTGTAATCACTAGTAAAAGTGGGGATTATGATTGTACTCGCCAGTTGTTGGGGCGAATAGGACTTGTATTCGCATGTACATCAGGCGATTAGGAGCTAATCGCCTATAACACTGGCGATTAGAACTCCTACTCGCTAGTACAGGTTTGTTACAACCTTTTTGCGCGTTTAACCCTCCAAATCAGATCTGAAACATGCGTAAACACCCAATACCCAATCCAAAACATTAACCCAACTACTTCAAGCAAAAAACCCCTAATTTATCATCACCCTAGCCGTCCCGAATGCACGCGGTTTTCCCAAAATAGCATAACTTGCATGTAAGCATCACATCAACATGTAAAACTTACCCTAAATAGCAAATACTCAGATTTCATCACATAACGACGTTATCCGACATTATCCTACTGTTCTAGCATCATCCTAGAGTAAACCCTATCCTTAAATAATCAACAAAACACAACATATCATCATCAATCCACCATAATCGCCCAAATGGGTCAAAACGCCTAATATCAATATTACACATCTATGAACCTTCAAATTCCTAGATTATCCTCATATTAACTTATTTAGATCAGAAACATAATAATAACACAAGAACAATCATGTTTAAACGATAAAAATCCTATCTTGCATGAATACATCACATATAACAAGTATAGATGTGTGGGTTTGTTTTGAAACCGATTTTAATAAGTTTTCAAAGACACAAACGTTTATAAATCAGGTCTGGACCTTTAAGGATCAAAACAATATCATTATAAAGGTTTGGGATGAAGAACACACCTTGAAATGGTGAGATTATGGGTTTTAAGGCTTGGAAATATGATTTCTTGCTCAAAAACGTGTTGCAGAGGTTGGATAAGGTGTGGGGTGGCTTTGGGGTGTATTAGGGTTTCACAAATAATGTTTTGAAACATAAGGGTGGTATTTATAGGCGTTTTTAGTCGTGACCTGCAGTATAGGCGAGTACGGAGTTGTTATTGGCGAGTAGGGATCCTATTCGCTAGTAACAACTAGCATTTAGGCCCTACTCTCCCCAAGGGGCCTTCTACTCGCATCATTAGGGGCGATTAGGGCTATCCCACATGCCCTAGTCGCCTATAGCCTAAGTGTCCGAGTTTTTGGCGCGTTAAACCCTATTCTAACATATATAAACACGTTTTCACATACCGACAAGTTGTATAATGATTATAAATACGTAATGCACGATAACTAACACGTTCCCACCCGATCACCAATTCCCGGGACCCGAGACTTGCGTATGTGCGTTAAATCCGACGATTCCACGAATCACCGATCCTTGTACACATGGTTATGGACCGACACCCAATGGTCCCTCGGACCATTGTAACGACTCCCGATGATTCCCGAATCATCGGTACGACTCAACCGACCCGATCAAGTATGATATTAAGTAGTTGTTTTCAATGTTTTCGTTGAGGTAGACTCGTATGTATGCTAAGTATGAAACGTATGTATGTAAAGTATGAAAAGTATTACCCCGAATATGCCGGGTGTCACATCATCCCCCCAGTTGAAAGAATTTTCGTCCCAAAATTTTCCCGAAGTCAAAGAGAACGAAACGATAAAAGAAAAAATTTCCCCAAAAATTTCCCGGTCGTCACATCATCCCCCTGTTGAAAGGAATCTCGCCCCGAGATTCACTCTTCGACAGTGATGAGTGTCGACCTAAACCAAGTAACGTTTCCCAGAATGCAAACGAAAGGATAACAACGAACGAAGAATGAGAGCAACGGATACTCTATGCCGGGGAACCGCCCTCCCCAAAGTGAATACAAAACAATGAATCCCCCTGATCAAAGGCCCACTAGAGACTACTGTGATCGGTATAATGATACACCGGTACCATCCAAGTAGCATCTCTAAAGGACCCACATCAGACCGATGAATGCAAAACGATGATCAAATACCAAACTGAATGCACGCAATGAATACGAATCGCCAAGCAATGTGAATGAGAATGAATACAAGTATAACGAGAATCAAGAAAAGAATACTCACCAGTAACAGTATCAGGATCCTCCTGGTTCTCCCTAGCACCGATGACATAAGCACGAGCCGGAGCAGTTCAACCGCCACCCTCGCCTTGCTTCACCTTGGGACAGTCCCGCCTGAAGTGCCCAGTGTCGCCACAGTGATAACATCCCTGATTTCCCCTGGGTGCAGCAGTGGTAGTAGTAGCAGTAGTAGGGGCAACCACCTGTTGCTGAGCCTGAAGATTCACCCTGCAGCTCTGGGCCTGATGCCCGTTCCTCTTACATCGGGTACAATAACTACAATCCCCAAGATGATGGTACCCACAACGATCACACCTAGGCAGCCTCCTAGAATACCCACTCTGCCTCTGCTCAGAAGATGCACCCGTAGCCTCAAATTTCCTCGGTTGCTGCTGCTGAGGCTGAACTGTACCCTTTCCCGCGCTCTCCCATTTCCTCTTGTTGCCATCAGAGGTCTTCACCACAGTACCCTTAGGAGGCAAAACACCCTCCTGAACCTTCTGCTTAGTCAGCCTATGAGCCAACCGAATGGTATCCCGAAGTGTAGTAGCATCATTCGCGGTCACCAACCCGCGAACCTTAGGCACCAACCCACTAATGTAGAACTCAATAGCCTTATATTCAGGCGTCACAGAATCCGGGCACAAAAGTGCCAACTCATGGTAGCGAGTGGTATACTCCTCTATCTCAGATCCCACCATCTGATGATTCCACAGCTCATGCTCCAAACTCTTGATCTCATCCCTGGGGCAATACTCCCTCTTCAAACGAAACACAAACTCGGTCCATGGCAACGCATGGGCCTCCAGTAAACCAATAATCTGCACCGTCGAATTCCACCACGTCAAGGCACGTCCCTCGAATGTCCCTGAAGCATACTTCACACGATACTCCTCTGGGCAGTCACACATGGAGAAAGCAGACTCGAACTTCTCTAACCAACCAAGTAGTCCCACAGCTCCCTCAGTCCCACTGAAGTTATGGGGCTTGCAGTCCTGGAACATCTTGTAAGTACAGTGGACTGGAGGAGGTGGAGGATGAAAAGCACCCCCTGTTACAACAAGCAACACGGGTCAGAAAACGAACATCACACGACCAAAGATAAGGAATGAGGGTAGGGGTAATTAAATTACCACCATGGCCCTGTTGGGCGGCCTGCTGCGCAGCAATAGCAGCTGCCACGTGCTCCTGGATCAGATTATTCAGCTCCGCCTGGGTCATGCTGATGTTACCACGACCCCCATTACGTCCACCGCCATTCCGGCCACCAACGCGACCACCACGACGTCCTGCCATCTTCTGTCGAGGCCAAAGACAAGACATCAGATTCCAGAACAGATAACAAGAAATCATAAGTAACAAGGTCAACCGGAGAACTGGATTCCATCATGATCATCAGATCAAACACAGAGTCCACCAGGATTTCCATGTATTTCAACTTATTATTTCGTGTGCACCCGAAATGATAAGTCGCTCTACATGGTCCCCGAGGCGTGCTCCTAGCTTGACTTTCAAACCACAAGGCACCCACGTTCACGAACAGATAAGAACTTCTACGTGGTAAAACACCCAAGATATAAAACAGCAAGTACAAGTGTGCGATAATGTGTGCGAGCAAGTGTGTCCATTGGAGTATAGAAAGGGGAGATGTCCGAATCCTGGATAAATCTCCGAAGGATGCCGAAGCCACTCCAATGTACGCCACTGCCGTGCAAGGATAGTAAGCCTCCTCGTCTTCAGCACGAAGATGAAGAACAGGATAAGAAATAAGGGTAATAGATAGATGATGTAAGCACAAATGATAACAACGAATGTAATACTAACACCCCGGAAAATCCCCATATGGCATGACTTATATGAATGTGACCGTCTAGTGTGTGCGACTCGGCTATAGACTTGACTCAAGATGCAGTCCTAGTTCACTATAACCATTGGCTCTGATACCAATCCGCCACACCCTCAAATTCCACGTGCGGGGTTTTACCGCGAGGCGCGTGACAAACCAGAATCTAAGTCAATGGTCACAATAAACGACACTATATGATACGTAAAAATGACACAAACAAACCAACAAGTTTTCATAAATAATCCATCGCTGCGGAAGCGTAAACTTTATTACAAACCCAAAAATGCAAAAGTACGTAAGTCTGAAAAGCTAAGTAAAATGCATATGAATCCTAGACGCCGTGAGACTCCGTGCGCCTATGATAAGCTGCTACCTTAACGACCTGAGACAAACATGCTAAAAACGTCAGCAAATAAAGCCGGCGAGTTCACAGGTTTTATGTTAAACGTTTAAGTAATAAAAGCCATCACGTTATCACTATGTTAGAAATGATAGCGTTAGCTAGACGCATGAGTAATACTACTACGACCGGAAATCATTACAGACAACGATATATGATTTTTGCCCGAAACGATTATGCACTACCCCCGGTAGCGTTATGACCGAGATAATATGCACCCGCCCGACTCCCAGCCGACGGGTGGGGTCTGTCAGTCCCAATAGATCTATCCACATTTCCCCCGTTGTGCCCCGCACATTCATGGTTTCCCCGGGACTTTACGTATCGTATAGTATGTAAATGAATTAACACTAGTATAACATGATAATTTATGAAATAAGTATAAAGCATGTGTCTCCCCCGAAATGTAAAAACGTAAAGTGGGGCCGTGAAACTCACCTGATGCTGCTTCTCGCACTAAGACAAGTAAACCTACTCAATAGACGGCACCAAATACCGGTGACCTATCATGACGAGCGTATAAGGTGTTAGACTAACAACCCGTAGGTTGATTAGTCCCTAGCAGTCCAGACCATAACCGTGTACATATGAAATGATGTTTAAACGTTTAACCGACCACACCAGACAAGACCCGACATCCCATTGGTGACCCGACATCCCACGTGTTAGCCGAAAGCAAGATATCATGCAACATATGCAATTAAACACTTAATGCGCGCAAGAGTTCATCTAATCTAACATAACAGTAAATTAATGTATAACTAAGTCCGAACACGTGTTATCAAGTCCTTGGACATGTCCTGGGGTTCCTAACATGTTCCTAGGCGTCAATCCGTGTTTCGGGATGTTAAAATACACATACAGCAGCATTACACGCGATTAGGAATCAAACTAGCATTTAGGATTGTAATCACTAGTAAAAGTGGGGATTAGGATTGTACTCGCCAGTTGTTGGGGCGAATAGGACTTGTATTCGCATGTACATCAGGCGATTAGGAGCTAATCGCCTATAACACTGGCGATTAGAACTCCTACTCGCTAGTACAGGTCTATTACATCCTTTTTGCGCGTTTAACCCTCCAAATCAGATCTGAAACATGCGTAAACACCCAATACCCAACCCAAAACATTAACCCAACTACTTCAATCAAAAACCCCTAATTTATCATCACCCTAGCCGTCCCGAATGCACGCGGTTTTCCCAAAATAGCATAACTTGCATGTAAGCATCACATCAACATGTAAAACTTACCCTAAATAGCAAATACTCAGATTTCATCACATAACGATGTTATCCGACATTATCCTACTGTTCTAGCATCATCCTAGAGTAAACCCTATCCTTAAATAATCAACAAAACACAACATATCATCATCAATCCACCATAATCGCCCAAATGGGTCAAAACGCCTAATATCAATATTACACATCTATGAACCTTCAAATTCCTAGATTATCCTCATATTAACTTATTTAGATTAGAAACATAATAATAACACAAGAACAATCATGTTTAAACAATAAAAATCCTATCTTGCATGAATACATCACATATAACAAGTATAGATGTGTGGGTTTGTTTTGAAACCGATTTTAATAAGTTTTCAAAGATACAAACGTTTATAAATCAGGTCTGGACCTTTAGGGATCAAAACAATATCATTATAAAGGTTTGGGATGAAGAACACACCTTGAAATGGTGAGATTATGGGTTTTAAGGCTTGGAAATATGATTTCTTGCTCAAAAACGTGTTGCAGAGGTTGGATAAGGTGTGGGGTGGCTTTGGGGTGTATTAGGGTTTCACAAATAATGTTTTGAATCATAAGGGTGGTATTTATAGGCGTTTTTAGTCGTGACCTACAGTATAGGCGAGTACGGAGTTGTTATTGGCGAGTAGGGATCCTATTCGCTAGTAACAACTAGCATTTAGGCCCTACTCGCCCCAAGGGGCCTTCTACTCGCATCATTAGGGGCGATTAGGGCTATCCCACATGCGCTAATCGTCTATAGCCTAAGTGTCCGAGTTTTTGGCGCGTTAAACCCTATTCTAACATATATAAACACGTTTTCACATACCGACAAGTTGTATAATGATTATAAATACGTAATGCACGATAACTAACACGTTCCCACCCGATCACCAATTCCCGGGACTCGAGACTTGCGTATGTGCGTTAAATCCGACGATTCTACGAATCACCGATCCTTGTACACATGGTTATGGACCGACACCCAATGGTCCCTCGGACCATTGTAACGACTCCCGATGATTCCCGAGTCATCGGTACGACTCAACCGACCCGGTCAAGTATGATATTAAGTAGTTGTTTTCAATGTTTTCGTTGAGGTAGACTCGTATGTATGCTAAGTATGAAACGTATGTATGTTAAGTATGAAAAGTATTACCCCGAATATGCCGGGTGTCACTTGCATTGATGTTGCCATTTATTCTGGGACAAAAAATTGTTTATCGGTTTCTGAATGTCGCAATTATGACTGCGCATTTGCTTTACCGCCGCAACCGGTTGATGTGTTACGCGCTATCTGAGATTCAATGGCGTTCGCTGTATCTGATGCTTTTCCAGAAATGTCTGACGATTTGTGAACCGAGACTTGGCTCCATTGTTTCGTGGATTCTATTCAGCAACTAATAAGATGCGTTGGATAGTTCGTTTTATTCAGTTGTTATGTAGCAGGTGATGGTGAACGTGCATTTAACTGTTGGTCTTGACGGCGCCATTGCATTGCCACAACCTAAAGTTGATTGGCTACGTCATGCTAGCGGAGGCAAAAATGCAGCAACAACAACAGCGATAGCGGTTAGCTGTATGCCCTTACTTCCGGCTCTAATTGATTTCATATATATGATTACCATGTCTATAGTGCTTGCTTATTTCATTTGCATTCATAGGTTTGTTTTAGGGTAGTACTTACCATATATAGCCATTTGCTTGATTGTCTGCTACCTGTTAGACGCATTGTTCCGCCGCCGCAAACCGCGACGTCGGGTAAAAAATGCTTAGTATATCCGTCGCGCGCCGCCGCAACGCGCGACGATGGTAAAATACTAGTTTTTATTAATTTGGACCAACTTTTCTTTATTTAATTTTAGTCAACAGGTTAGGATCAAATATGCAATGAAAGAAAAATAGGGAGTCGTAGGAAGGGTATCAAACGAACTCCGATTGAACTTATTCAAGCGTCATTGGAACCGTCTCATCGAACCCAACGATCTTAGGTTTTAGGTTTTCATTTTTTGAATTTTTAGCTTGTAGTTTTTAGAATTTACGTTATATCATTGTGTCTTTTATGTAGCATTGTGTCTTTTTCTTATTTTAATTATTGTGTCTTTTTTTAGCATTGTGTTATATTTTTCGGATCTGTGTTATATTTTATAGCTCATTGTGTCATATTTCATAATTTATTGTGTTTTCTGTATGCTTTTCACTTTTTTTATTTTTGTTACGATGTTTAGAATAAGTTGACCCGTTAATTAAAAGCATATATAATACTAGCTTTTATCTCGGGAGCGTCCCAGGATTGAAAAATATAACAATTCTAATAATACTAATACTAATAGTAATAATTATTACTCTTGTAATTAAATAAATAAAAAAATAACCTTGCTATAAGGTGACACCATGTGTTGCAATGTTGCGCGATTCTTTCTCCTAGCTTCTCTTGATGAAGTATACCTATGCATCTTTAAAAGAGTAAAATTCCAATGAAAACATGGCGATTGGGCTGAATTTCAACATCGTAGATAAGAGTCTGCTTTAAAAGAAAAAACATTATTAATGAATAACCTGAACACTTTGTGTTTTTTTTCCTTTATGAACGAAACCCCACAAAAATAGTCGTTTTTTTCTTCGTTTTTTATATAGCACTATGGTACTCGTTGGAAAGATAATAAAACGCTCGTTAATTTGGTGTAATTTTTTTCTTTAAAAAATCTCGTACATAAAATATATTAACGTTTAAAAATTATGGGAGGAAACATAAGAGAGAAAAATTTAAATTTGTTTTTAAATTATTTTTTCGTAAAATAACTCAATTTAAATTTAGTAGATTAGGTTTTATATTATTATTTTTTTATTTGCCACATGGCAAGACACATGGCACACTCAATGAGGAGAATGCCTCCTTGAATGCCATGTCTTTAAAATGTCTTTCTTAAGCCTTCATTGAATAACAACTCATCAATTTTCAATTCTTTTATTATAAGTTATAGATTATAGATTATAGCCGTTAAAAAAAAAAAGTTATAGATTATAGATTATAGATTTGCAACCGACATAATCGGTTGCAACTAATAACACCGATTTGGAAAGGCTATTTTTATTTTGATTTTTATTAAATATTTATGTACGAGTTGCGATGGTGTCTAAACAATTATAATTCATAACTTTTACGATTGATTTGCCACGCAACTTCATGAGTCGCTAATTATTTGACCATCTTGATTTTATTAGCAAATCGGTCCCGCATTTTATGACCATCTTTTCGATGACAATTTTAGTCTTAGTTGCTCAGTTTTCTAATATCGCTTATTAAGGTAACATAATATAAGATATGGATATTGGATTTAAATTATCCCAACATTTAGCTATTGGCTACTACTGGTCCTAATTACCGAAATGTTTGTTGGTGGTCCCATCGTTTAACATAATGTCCACACCATGACTAACATATTTTCCACCTTTTAACTATTAGCCATTGGCCGCCACATCGGTCCCAATTGATGTGGCATGCTTGGGTATCAAATTTCATCTTGCATGTCAAATTCCTTCTTAGTATTTTGTTAGTTTGATCCGTTAGTGGACAATATGCTAAAAAGTGGGAGTGTGGAACCATCGGCTCACATTTTGCTAGTTGGGACCGGTGACTGACAATTGCTGATAGTTAGAAATAATCCTAACTTAGGATTATGTAAATACAATACACCTATAAGATATACTCGATGTGTGACAATTGTATAGGACTGAAAATCAATCATTTAACAGTTAATCAACACGATGTATAAACCGTCAGGTGTGGAAACCCTAACGATCTAGCAAAATGATGAAAACCGATGTCAAATCACACAAGAAATCATTTTCAATGTTTATCTTAATCATTAACTTGAAATAAACGATTACAAACTCGATTTAAAACAAACTCTCAAAACTAGGGTTTTTTAGACAGAGTATAGGCACTTAGGAACAATGACCATCTGAAAATAACTAAATATAACTGCTGCCTAACAACACTATATATAGACAGACTCCATTCGACTTATCGAAGGTCCGAATGGGTTGATTCGACTTTGTAAAATTCCGAATGAGAACTTTCAGTTCTCATTCGTACCTACGTTAACCCGAATGAAAACTTACACACATAATACAAACTTAACATTTGACTTTTAACGACCTAGACTACCCGAAAACTAAAAACACATCTGTAACGCCCAAAAAATCCATTTTTGGTTAAGTTCACCATTAGGCGCGATTAGAAAAATGATAAAGCGGAATTTAGAGCATAAGAATGAGTGTTATGTTCTAATATGGAAATAAACTAATAAATGCTATTATTTATATAAGTGGGCAAATAATAGTAGAAACTAACTTAGTTAGTTATGTTTCTTAAAAAGGGGACATTGGGGGATATTTGAAGGGTCATTCATGTAAATAGTGGGTTAATAACAAGTTCAAGAAACACCCCCATGGCATAAAACAAATTCAGCCAAGGGGAGGTCTTCTCAAGACCAAAACAGGCCCTAAATTTCACAATTGATGCAAGATGCAAAGGGGTTTTTGAGGGTAGACTTGATGGGTTGCAAATTTAGAGTTTTCTACAAGTTTTGGAGCCTCGGTAAGAACCCTAACCCTCAATTGGTATGAATTTCGAACCCCACATGTGGGTTTTGAGCAAAAAATGTTAAATTCATATTATTGCTTGATTGTAAGTGATATTGATCATCTCTAATGGTTTAGAGATGAGCTAATCACTATAAGTTGCTTGTTTGCAAAAGATGATGTATATTGGGTTTTCATTAGATCTTAGATGTTGCTAAAGTAGTAATAAATTCATGTAATTGTAGGAATAATGTGTAATTGATGATATGCATGTGGAAATTGATCATGATTAAAGGTGAATATGCGTTTTGGTGGAATGCGTGTATTAGGAGCTTGTACATTGAGCTTAGAATGTTGTACGCACACCATGTGTTTGATGAAATGTCTAGATGAGTATGATGTATGAATTTGTATGCAACACTTGACAAGTATGAAAGTAATGTGATAATACATGCAATTGATAATAGGTTAACATGAGGATTGTATTAGAGAATATTCATGTGGGAATTTATTGAATTATGTAATTTGGTAAGAAGTGTGCGTTAGGATGTTATATTCTATGTTTGGATAGTATGATGCACTCCAAGTGTTGGAATTATTTCTTATTTGTAATTAAGAGATGAATGTGTACTAATTGTGAAGTGTATGAATTTATTAAGAAAAGACAATGTTGGTATTGTATGATGTTGGCTAACCTTGGATTTGTAATTGCCAATGGTAGAATCATGAAAGCGCTAGTATGTGTCGAATGAATTCTATGTGCACCAAAGTAGTCATATCATGATATGTGTCCTATTACATGCTAATGTAATGGTTAGGGTAGAATTGATAAGGAGTAGTATATTGATATGGATGTATGTATCTAAATATTGAAAGTTGCATAGTTAATAGTTGACTTTCTGAAAAGTCAACATGTATGACTAACATGGTTATGCTTCCTAACATGATTGTGAGATTGAGGATATCATGTGATACATAATGGTTTATGTGTGTCATACCCCGCCTAGGCGGAAACACGGGAATGCAACGATCGAAAAGTTTTCAAGCACAAGGTTCAAGCAATACACATTTATTCAAAATAGTACCACCATAAATACGGAATTTGTCATAATCTTATTGAAAATTAAGCATAGTGTAAGCACATGAACATTGTCTTATGGAAATTGAGAACATGATGTTTTGAAGCTAAAAAAAGCCATCAAAGTGATACCACGTTATGCATGCTCGAACCCTTCCCTCAATCCTCTGTGGCCCTCTATTAGTTACCTGAAACACATGCATAAAGGATTTTGTCAACAATAATGTTGGTGAGTCTATGCGTTTTGAATGTACTGTAAATTGAACGTGTCATCCGTGTTTGACCAATCATGAGCTAGCTAAGCAAATATCACTGTGAGAACCATGAGTCCTGTAACCAAATCTCGTGACTGTGGTGCCTCGTGCATTATACACTAAAGACAATGTATGTATAGTAGAATACTAACACTCTTTTGCATGTGGCCGGTTAGCGCGACTAACCAAGAGTGGGGGTGTCAACCCAATAGATCTATTAAAGTGTTCCATGGCTAAATATCTAGCTAATGGTTACAGTGAACCATGTACGAGGACTAGTGAGCTCATGAACCAAAATGTCTCATGTTCCACATGGTAGTCATGCTAGAATGTACACACACTTGAAATTGACACAAGTATTGATGCATGTATTTCTCCCAAAATGTAAAATAGTAAAATGGGGCCATAGAAAACTCACATGTTTGAGTCGTGTGGTGTCTAGTGAGCTAGTAGATGATCACCGTCCTGACAAATGATACCCTATGTTCATTATGGACATGGTAAGTCATCCGGATGTTGTTCATCATACAAATTGTTCACCCGACACTTGTGGACCGTTGTGTTTAGTGTGTTTCATGACACTTGTTAATGATCTAACAAATATATAGTTCCAAAACTTTGTTGTTTCTGAATGTAATGTCCATGGTGAATTATAATAAGCCCTACATGGGGTATTTGGGACGTATGTTAGCACCAAATCACCATGTGTGGTTGGTTCTTGAGAATACATTGCTTAACACATGTTTATTTCCTCTTTTGAAACCATTTGTGAGGTAACACATGTTTCAGCTCTTGTTAACACAAGTTTATTAGCTATAGCCGAAACAATTTCATAATATGTGCCTAGTAATCGATCCTTTAGTGGCTTCTAATAGGCCGATCTATGTTTGTAAAAGAACAATGGATGTTTTGAAATCAACTTGGGTTCATTTTAAGTGAGACTCGATTGTCTGTATACCCAAAAGAAAGCTTTTAGTTTCACAAGTGTTTTAACACTAGTTTGTTCATAAATCCGATTGCTAACATGTTTTATTACACCATGACTTTGCCTCAAGACATTATTTGGATAACAATGCTTATATAGAGCCGATTTGTTCTAGAGGATTTCGGCTACTAGGCTTAATATAGTATTGAGCCATTACATAGTGATCATGCTCGTGCCTAGTGAGTGTGTATGTGTGAGCCGATATTGATTAAGGCCTAGGGTCGGGTGTAGAGCCTTAAGATCGAATGGAATGGTGTCTAAAAGATTAGGAGGGCTAAAGACCTTACCTATTCGAAGGGGTGTGAGGCTAGTCGAGTGCTTGATCCTTAATCCTTCTTTCGATCTTGTTTCTCTTTGGATGTGGCTTCAAGAGCCGAGTGGTATGAGAGTGTAGTGGATGAGTGTTTGTGAGATGGGTGGTGCAAGGTGTTTGGAAGTTCTAAGGCTCCTTTTATAGGCAAATTCTAAGGTAAGTTGACAACTCTTTTCATATCTAGTCATAAGTTAGCTTCCTAATCCATGTAAGGTCTTTGGTTGTCTTTTCCTTCTCCCATGCTTGGAGTTCGGCCGCTAGACATGGGTCTAGAGGTGATATATGTGGCAAGCCTCCTTGTTTAAGTCCTATTGGGGAAAGTCCACTCCTTCTACTTAGGTGTAATTTAGTGATAGTGACCCTTCATAAAACAAAGATCTTCTTGTCTTTTTCTTAGTGGATTTCGAGCAAAGGGTGAGGAAAACAAGGGATTGCAATTGTGGTAAGTGTGCTAGCTTAGGGTGTTGGAGTGTTTAGTTGTCGTATACATAAAAGGGTGTAAGAAATGTGTAAGACATTATCAAACAAGGAAGTGGCAAGCATGCTTTGAGCATGGGCCGATTTCTAGGTGTCAACATTTAGGGAGGGTTGACTCACTTTAACATTGTGTCATAACTTGTTTAGTTTGCCACTTTGGTGAAATGGTTGACCTCATGAGCTTCTAGATGTCCCTCATCACTTATCTTTTAGCCTTGGTAGTGTGCTTTCATTGGATCGGCCATAAAGGCCTCCTAGAAGTTAGGATAGATGGTGACAATACTTGTGTTCCTAGCTTGTCCTATGTTGGTTCTTGTGATGACTTTTTGGCCGCACTTCTTTAGGAGGTGGAAGAATGTTTGTTTTTTTCTAAGAGTGGAAAGGTTTAGGGTCTTGGAAGGTGTCATGAACTTGTGTTTAACTAGTTGGATATAAGCTTGATAGTGGTCTCTTATGGATTGGCTAAGGTGATTTAGATACCTTACGTTTAGGATCCACATAGAGTAGTGTTGGATTGATAATATGTTTCCTTGGTATGTAAGTGATGGATCGGCCGAGATCATGGAATCAAGGGAAAGACTTGTCATTCATGAGTTGTGTAGATGTCTAAGTGTTTGGTCATATATGTAGGGAACTAGACAAGGTAGATAGGTGGCTAGTTCAAGAATGAGTGGTTGTCATGAGTGTGTATGTATGCCGTGTATGTATATACATATGTTTGTATAGCTTAAAAACAATAAGCTTAGTGATGTCCAATGCTCAATATGTTATGTTAAAATAAATCGGCCTATTCATAGTGTTGTGATTGTTCGTTGTATAGCTTCTTGTACACCTTTGATATAGGAATATCATCCGGTTTCATAAGAGTAAGAGTTTGTTACATTCCATGCCTCTTGATGACGACATTAACCTGTATTTTGTTTCACATGTTTCATGAGTTTGTTGATTGATTTCCCAAGATGATCTTTGTGTTCACAATCATGTGTTAAAGGTGCACTAGCATGTGTTAGAGGGCATAGCCTCTTGTAATGCTTGTTTTGATGGTGTGTCGGGGTGTTGTATGACTAAACAAGTGTATTATGTTGAGTTTTCTGTTTAACTCATGCTCTACTAGCCTGGGGGGGGGGGGTATAGTGTATGCAAATTGTCTAAAAATGCACATATAATGACTCAATAAATGAAACATGTACGGTCGTTGACCTGTTACGTTGACTGTTATCACATTCTCCCCTTGTTTTGGGAATTTCGTCCGCGAAATCGAGTTTCCCTACTAGTGTTAGTAGTTTCAGGGAAAAGAGCTGGGTACTTGTGTCTCATTTGGTCTTCGCGTCCCCATGTAAATTTGGGACCGTGCTTTGCATCCCATCTGGCTTTCACAAGTTTAGTGCGGCTCCTTCTCAATTTTTGGACTTTCCAATCAGTCACCTCTATTGGTTTCTCGACGAAGTGGAGCTGATTATCGATGTGAATCTCTTCGGGAGGAATGATCAACGATTCGTCATCTAGACATTTCTTCAGGCTGGATATGTGGAAAGTGTCATGAACACTACTCAGCTCCTCGGGTAGCTTGAGTTTGTATGCCACGGGACCAACTCTAGAAATATCTCTAATGGACCAATGTATCGGGGGTTGAGTTTCCCACGTTTTCCAAATCGTGGTACTCCTTTCCAGGGTGAGACTTTTAAGAGTACTTTATCGCCCACTTGAAACTCGAGTGGTTTACGACGGCGATCAGCGTAGCTCTTTTGACGATCTCGAGCTGCTTTCAAGCGATCATGGATCTGGAAGATCTTATCGGTGGTCTCTTGAATAAGCTCGGGGCCAGTCAAGTATTTGTCTCCAACTTCTGCGCAACACAGAGGAGATCTACACTTGCGTCCATACAAGGCTTCGAAGGGGGCAGCCTTGATACTGGTGTGGTAACTGTTATTGTAGGAAAATTCAACCAATGGTAGGTGTGAATCCCAGTTTCCACCGAAATCGATTTCGCATGCCCAGAGCATGTCCTCCAATGTCTGGATTGTACGTTCACTTTGGCTATCTGTTTGCGGATGGTAGGCTATGCTCATGTCTAATCGAGAGCCTAGTGCGTCCATCAGTGTTTGCCAGAATCGGGAGGTGAATCGACTGTCTCGGTCGGAAATGATTGAAACAGGCACGTTTCTTTGATGTACAACTTGGCAAGTTTCTCCAACTTGTCGGTTTCCTTAATCAGCAAGAAATGCGCGGATTTAGTCAACCGGTCAACAATGACCCAAATTGTATTGTGACCACTGGACATCTTAGGTAGCTTGGTGATGAAATCCATGGAAATCTGCTCCCATTTCCACACCGGAATGTCTGGTTGCTGGAGCAGACCAGATGGTTTTTGATACTCAGCTTTGACCTTTGAACAGGTAAGGCATCTGCTGACATATGTGGTGATTTCACCTTTTAGATTGGGCCACCAGTAAAGTTCCTTTATGTCTTTGTACATCTTGTCAGCACCAGGATGTACGGAGTATCTAGTCCTATGAGCTTCCTCCAAGATTAGATTACGTAAGTCACCAAACCGTGGCACCCAAATCCGATTGGCGAAATATACTGTGCCATCAGATTTAGGTTCCAATAGATTAACCATCTTAAATAGCGACTCGTCCTTAAGATTTCCACTTTTCAGAGCTTCTTGTTAAGCGTCGTGAATGCGGGTTGGGAGATTTGTATGGATGGTTAGACCTAGTGCACGCACACGTAGGGTCTTAACTCGTTCCTTCCGGATTAACGCGTCAGCCACAATGTTGGCTTTGCTCGGATGGTATTTAATCTCACAATCGTAATCGTTCAACAGTTCAACGCATCTGCGTTGCCGCATGTTCAACTCCTTCTTGTTGAAGATGTGCTGTAAGCTCTTATAATCGGTGAAGATGGTGCACTTGGTACCGTAAAGGTAGTGCCTCCAAATCTTAAGTGCAAAGATTACTGCACCCAACTCTAGTTCATGAGTAGTGTAATTCTTTTCATGAATTTTGAGTTGCCGGGATGCATAGGCAATGACCTTATTCCTTTGCATGAGTACGCATCCAAGACCTTGATGCAAAGCATCGCAGTAAACTACGAAGTTATCTGTGCCTTCGGGAAGGGAAAGAATTGGTGCACTACACAGGCAGTCCTTCAATACTTGGAACACATTCTCCTGTCGGATTCCCCAATCAAACTTCTTGTCTTTTTGCGTCAAGACAGTCAATGGTTGGGCAATCTTATAGAAGTTCTCAATGAAACGTCGGTAATAACCGGCTAATCCCAAAAATTGTCGCACTTCAGTGGGTGTCTTGGGCACAGCCCAATCCCTGATTGCTTCAATTTTTGCAGGATCAACTTGTATACCCTTCTCGTTCACAACGTGACCGAGTAAATGGACTTCTCGAATCCAGAACTCGCATTTCGAGAATTTGGCATATAGCTTCTCGCTCTTGAGCAACTCCAACACCAGTCGCAGATGTTGCTCGTGCTCTTCTTGAGTTCGTGAATAGATCAGGATGTCGTCAATGAAGACAATAACGAATTTGTCCAAGTAGGGTTTGTAGACACGATTCATGAGGTCCATGAAAACTACCAGAGCATTCGTTAATCCGAATGGCATAACTAGGAATTCGTAATGCCCATAACGAGTTCGGAATGCAGTTTTCAGGATATTGTCTTCCTGGATTCGTAGCTGATGATATCCTGACCGTAAATCAATCTTTGAGTAGTAGCTGGATCCCAGCAGCTGGTCGAACAGGTCGTCGATCCTTGGCAACGGATACTTGTTCTTGATCATCAGTTTGCTCAGCTCTCGGTAATCGATGCACATACGGAAACTTCCGTCTTTCTTCTTCATGAACAATATAGTGCTCCCCACGGGGAAGAACTCCAACGAATGAATCCTTGTCTAGAAACTCCTGAAGTTGATTGGACAGTTCCTGCATCTTGGATGGTGCTAAGCGATACAGAGTGCGGGCTACTAGGGCAGCTCCCGGAACAAGATCGATGCGAAACTCGACTTGTCGTGGTGGTGGAAGTCCTGGCAAGTCTTCTGGGAAGACTTCGGGATAATCTCGCACCACTGGGATGTCCACTAGCCTCCGATCTCTATCTTTTTGTTCAACGACAGTGCCAGGTGTAACATCGCAGAAATTTTCAAAATTCTAATACGTATGTTATATTTTTTTTATTCATAACGTGCCTAAGTCCTTATACCACACAACTTATATACATATATGTTTATAATAATAATAATAATAATAATAAGAATAATAATAATAATAATAAGAATAATAATAATAATACCAATATATCATAACAATTATATGGTGTAGTAAAACCAAGTGGTTGTTAGTCCAACCCAATATGTGGCCCACCCAGAAGCAGCCCACTTCCCTTAACCTTCACTCTTACCCGGCCCACTACACCTCCCTTCCCCTCCTTGCTGTTTAAAAAATAAAAAAAAAAGATTCTGATGCGGGCCGGACTCGAACCCGCACCACACCAACAAACAGACTCACACCAAACCAGCCGAGCCAGAGCTCATTTCCTGATATAATCCTGATTCAAATTGTATTTAAGGGCTTCTTAATTCACCTTTTCTTGTTAACACTCGCTGCTGTGGAACAGATCCACGATTTCCCTCCATCTCCTCCTTATTTGAATTCAAGTTAAACACAGATTTGGAAAAATTGAATGATTAATTCGTATTGATGGAATGGACATAATATTACGCGTATTAAACGCATTAACACGGTCAAACATACCTGATTTAGGACCAATTACGCGTATAAGCTTAAAAGCTTGGTCAACTTTCCAATTCGTTAAACAGTAGATATTAGTATAAATTGCAAACGTGTATGGCTTCTGATTATGCCGAACAACGCACGCACATACTCTATTATTCTCAAATCATTCTAATTAACGAAATCTTGTCGTGTTTGACTTTTCTTTTTGACCAACTAATCATCGCGATTAAATGCTTGTAAGTATCTTTTTTTTTTTGTGGTCTTGACTTATCGGCAGTAAACAAACAATAGCCCTAACTAATCAGGGGCTATTGTTTGTTATCCATGATTATTGTAAATCTAGGGTTTTCTTTCATATGAATTGGGGAAGATGACCTTCGCAGACCATCATATTTAATTTTAATAATCTAACATAAATCACCAACTGAGCTCCAGAGCAGTTGGTGATACCCTCCTTGCTTACAAACATTGAACCGGGTGGAACCAGGGTTCGAGACCCGGCATGGACACCCCTTTTTCCTTAAATTCATTTCTTTTTGTTTAAACCAATTATATATATATATATATATATATTTCATTTAAAACTTATAAATTCATTTTTAAATATTAAAACTATTTTATAAATTCTACAAAAATTATATTACGTTAATCTGATGAAAAAGTTCAACACCCAATTTTTAGTTTTCAAAAATTTATTTATTTAATATATATAATAATTAAATCAAGTTTATTCTATTTTATTTATAAAAATCTATAAAAATATCAAAACGATCTTATAAATTTCCACAAAAATTATCTTAAGTTTTTATAACATTAAGCTATTCAGAAATGATTTTTATTTCTGAAAAATCATTTATTTAATATTTTTAAGCAATTTTTGTTAGATTTAATCATAATTAAATCATAATAAATCCAATTTTTGGTATTTTTGCACCAAAATTTTATACAATTTACTTTTAAATATTTAGAACAGAAATATGATTTTTAAAATAATAATTCTTTAATTTTAGTATTTTTGAATATTAAAGTTAAGTTTTGGCAATTTGTAATAAATAGATTTAAAAAATCTATTTTGAACAAAATAATTTTATAAAAATTATTTTTATACTTTAAACATATTATTGTGACCATCTTAAATTTAAATTTCATAAAAAGATTTTTAGTTATTTATTTACTAAATTTCTCTCAATTGACGAATATTTTTTAATAGTAATCAAACGAGCAATTATCCCCAATTCGAAGCCCTAGAAACTTATACATTTGTAGACTTGATAGACTTAGACATATTTATTACTTTATTATAGGGTGATACTTGATACCTTTGGTCAACACAATTATCCAAATTTCTCAACAGATATAACATTTTACCAAGGTGAGTTTTACATAGCCCCTTTTTCTATTTATCACCATTTTTGGGGTGAAACATGTTACAACATCATTTATGCAATTCAATCATCAATGTGTCTATGTGTTTTCTATGTTGCATTATGTCTTGAGCATGATTAGAGTAAGCACCATTCTAGCATAATCATTAACATTGATCAAGCCGACGGTATACATTGATAGATCTATTGGACTGACAATCCCACCCGGATACGTGCCTCCTACAAAGGTAGCGTGGGTGTTTGTTATCGTATAACATATTCAATTGGACCATGAGCGTATGGTATGTATCATATTATAACAGTCATCAGGGTTGATTATGCACTCGATTTATTTCTAGTATGTTCTCACATATGGACTAGATTGACATGACACATGAATTGCACATCATTTTTATTCAATTATCAAAAACCTATGTAATTCTCACCAACTTTTGTTGACCCAAAACATTTTCAACTTAACATGTTTCAGGTTCTATTTGCTTGAAGATTTGAATTGATGCTTGAAGATATATGTAGTTTTATTCAATTTGATGTACAAATTCTAGAACTATTGTATGTAATTCATTTAAATTATTTAATGGAATTTATTATTCACCATGAGCTACTGAACAATCATCAATACGTGACATCCCGATGTTTCCGCCATCGGTTGGGGTGTTACAGATTGGTATCAGAGCCATGGTTATAGGGAATTAGGTTATTAGAAAAATAATCTAGTCTATAACCATAGGATTTAACAAGTACTTGCTTCTTTTGCTTGCTATTCTCTATCTCCCTCCTACTTCTTATCCCTACTTTCATCCCTACGAGAAGGTTGCTCTCCATTAGTGGATCTACTCTTAGATTGATAGGACAAAATCCTCAGGTTTAACCTGAACCCCCTTGGAATCTCGTCGAAGTTCTAGATCTTAATAACGAACACGTGCAATCTGGAAGGGTGAACGCCTGTATTCTGAGTCTTCTGTCTAGGCTGGCATTGCGCATATATTCCAATCAGACGAGGGACCCGGATGCCTACCTGGGAATTTTCGGGATGAGTGTTCACTTATAGGCTAAAGCATGTCTTCATATGTTATTAGAATCTGGAATCTTTGATAAGTGAACGTTTTCGTTTATTCGTTTTAATTAATGAATAAATGATTACATACCTTATATTACCTCATACACTTCATGCCTCATTAAAAACTTCATTGTGTCCCTTACAGATCATGTCTCCACGTCGCAGCACTCTCCTTAACAATGGTGACAATCAAAATGAAGTGAATAGCAACGACCACAACACTAACCACATTAATGGGAGTGATGCCCAACTAGCTGCGATTATTTCCCAACAATTGGCGCAACATATCACAACTCTGGTTTCTAACTTGTTGACTCAAGACATCCAAATGGATGGGAATGGCGTCGTAAATCACGAAAGGAATAGGACCTAAGTTCGGAAAGGCAAGAAAACAAGTATTGTGGCCGCATTAACTACCAAGAACCAGAAGCGTAAGACCAGGAATCTTAATGTAAACCTCACTACACAAGCCTCTAACAAGAAGCCTTATACAAGAAACTTTCCATTGTGTAACATATGCAATCGACATCATTCCATTGTTTCAGCGTGTCGCTTGTGCACCAATTGTGGTAGGTATGGCCATCTGGTTAACACATGTCGCGAGACTCCAAACCCTACTCAACCCACCAACCCTGCTACTTTGGAGGAAGCAAAGCGATTGGCTGCCATTTTAACAGATAACCATGTAAAGGCAGGAACCCTGACCCGGAAAGGGAAGAAGAAAACTGTTGCAAAAGAAACTCCCCAACCTGCCGTTAAAATCAAAACTGAGGCCTCCACCAACGGAAAGCGCAAGGCCAGGAATTTTGCAAAAGACACCACTACTCCACCCAACAAGAAACAATACCGCGGGAAGCTACCTAAGTGTGACACCTGCCAGTATCACCATCCAACCCAAGTGCCCTGCCGTCAGTGTACCAATTGTCAAAGGTATGGACATCTTGCGGACGCTTGCCGAATTCCTGCTACAAACACCCTTGCTGCTCCAAATAACCCACTTAAGACCCTCCAACTACTTAACAGCAAACTCTACCATCTGAATGATGTCTACTTTTCTCTTTAATTCCATGTATTGACATTTTATTTTCAAGTAATAAAAATCAAGTATTATCATAACATTTGTGTGCATGCTTGTTTGAATGTGAACTGATTGCTATATCTATGATCATACGTGCTTACTTGTACAACAAATAGTTGACTACCAAACAATCTACTTAACGATTGGTAGAGGTCATCATGTCTTTCCAACAGTCGGGAGAGGCCCTACAACCTGCTCAACGACTGGTGGAGACTATCAGACCTACTCAACAATCGGTAAAGTCATAAAAGGACGCAAAACCCTAATGTAAGGTAAATTGGTAATTACGGTCCGGAACGTAATCACGAATTTACAGGTACGTTAAGGTAGTGTGAAATTTTATCAAGGTTTTCGGTGGTCGACCAATTTTAAACTTGGTGTTCTCTTTTAACTTCGGGACGAAGTTCCTAAAAGTAGGGGAGACTGTAACATCGCAGAAATTTTCAAAATTCTAATACGTATGTTATATTTTTTTTATTCATAACGTGCCTAAGTCCTTATACCACACAACTTATATACATATATGTTTATAATAATAATAATAATAATAATAATAAGAAATAATAATAATAAGAATAATAATAATAATACCAATATATCATAACAATTATATGGTGTAGTAAAACCAAGTGGTTGTTAGTCCAACCCAATATGTGGCCCACTTCCCTTAACCTTCACTCTTACCCGGCCCACTACACCTCCCTTCCCCTCCTTGCTGTTTAAAAAATAAAAAAAAAGATTCTGATGCGGGCCGGACTCGAACCCGCACCACACCAACAAACAGACTCACACCAAACCAGCCGAGCCAGAGCTCATTTCCTGATATAATCCCGATTCAAATTGTATTTAAGGGCTTCTTAATTCACCTTTTCTTGTTAACACTCGCTGCTGTGGAACAGATCCACGATTTCCCTCCATCTCCTCCTTATTTGAATTCAAGTTAAACACAGATTTGGAAAAATTGAATGATTAATTCGTATTGATGGAATGGACATAATATTACGCGTATTAAACGCATTAACATGGTCAAACATACCTGATTTAGGACCAATTACGCGTATAAGCTTAAAAGCTTGGTCAACTTTCCAATTCGTTAAACCGTAGATATTAGTATAAATTGCAAACGTGTATGGCTTCTGATTATGCCGAACAACGCACGCACATACTCTATTATTCTCAAATCGTTCTAATTAACGAAATCTTGTCGTGTTTGACTTTTCTTTTTGACCAACTAATCATCGCGATTAAATGCTTGTAAGTATCTTTTTTTTTGTGGTCTTGACTTATCGGCAGTAAACAAACAATAGCCCTAACTAATCAGGGGCTATTGTTTGTTATCCATTATTATTGTAAATCTAGGGTTTTCTTGCATATGAATTGGGGAAGATGACCTTCGCAGACCATCATATTTAATTTTAATAATCTAACATAAATCACCAACTGAGCTCCAGAGCAGTTGGTGATACCCTCCTTGCTTACAAACATTGAACCGGGTGGAACCAGGGTTCGAGACCCGGCATGGACACCCCTTTTTCCTTAAATTCATTTCTTTTTGTTTAAACCAATTATATATATATATATTTCATTTAAAACTTATAAATTCATTTTTAAATATTAAAACTATTTTATAAATTCTACAAAAATTATATTACGTTAATCTGATGAAAAAGTTCAACACCCAATTTTTAGTTTTCAAAAATTTATTTATTTAATATATATAATAATTAAATCAAGTTTATTCTATTTTATTTATAAAAATCTATAAAAATATCAAAACGATCTTATAAATTTCCACAAAAATTATCTTAAGTTTTTATAACATTAAGCTATTCAGAAATGATTTTTATTTCTGAAAAATCATTTATTTAATATTTTTAAGCAATTTTTGTTAGATTTAATCATAATTAAATCATAATAAATCCAATTTTTGGTATTTTTGCACCAAAATTTTATACAATTTACTTTTAAATATTTAGAACAGAAATATGATTTTTAAAATAATAATTCTTTAATTTTAGTATTTTTGAATATTAAAGTTAAGTTTTGGCAATTTGTAATAAATAGATTTAAAAAATCTATTTTAAAGAAAATAATTTTATAAAAATTATTTTTATACTTTAAACATATTATTGTGACCATCTTAAATTTAAATTTCATAAAAAGATTTTTAGTTATTTATTTACTAAATTTCTCTCAATTGACGAATATTTTTTAATAGTAATCAAACGAGCAATTATCCTCAATTCGAAGCCCTAGAAACTTATACATTTGTAGACTTGATAGACTTAGACATATTTATTACTTTATTATAGGGTGATACTTGATACCTTTGGTCAACACAATTATCCAAATTTCTCAACAGATATAACATTTTACCAAGGTGAGTTTTACATAGCCCCTTTTTCTATTTATCACCATTTTTGGGGTGAAACATGTTACAACATCATTTATGCAATTCAATCATCAATGTGTCTATGTGTTTTCTATGTTGCATTATGTCTTGAGCATGATTAGAGTAAGCACCATTCTAGCATAATCATTAACATTGATCAAGCCGACGGTATACATTGATAGATCTATTGGACTGACAATCCCACCCGGATACGTGCCTCCTACAAAGGTAGCGTGGGTGTTTGTTATCGTATAACATATTCAATTGGACCATGAGCGTATGGTATGTATCATATTATAACAGTCATCAGGGTTGATTATGCACTCGATTTATTTCTAGTATGTTCTCACATATGGACTAGATTGACATGACACATGAATTGCACATCATTTTTATTCAATTATCAAAAACCTATGTAATTCTCACCAACTTTTGTTGACCCAAAACATTTTCAACTTAACATGTTTCAGGTTCTATTTGCTTGAAGATTTGAATTGATGCTTGAAGATATATGTAGTTTTATTCAATTTGATGTACAAATTCTAGAACTATTGTATGTAATTCATTTAAATTATTTAATGGAATTTATTATTCACCATGAGCTACTGAACAATCATCAATACGTGACATCCCGATGTTTCCGCCATCGGTTGGGGTGTTACACCAGGAACGCGACACAACCTTTCCTTAAACATTTTTAGGCTTTAATGCAGGAGATGATACGAAGAGTGGGTTTACCCTGACTTCCTCGAATCATGAAGGTTTCACCATTTGACAAGGGGATTCATACCAACTTCTCGTGACAGACGATCTCTGCACGATGTTTGGACAACCAATCCATGCCAATGACGATATCGAAACTTCCTAATTGGATAGGCAGTAAGTCGATACTGAATTCGCGGTCATCGAGTACCAGAATACAATCCTTAACGATCTCACCGGACGATATTAATTTACCATTCGCTAGCTCTATGGTAAATGGTGTGTCCAACTTACTAGATTCTAATCCTAGGTATTTCCTAAAGTTGGTGGACACAAAGCTAAAATCTGCGCCGGAATCGAAGAGTACTGAAGCGAAATGATTGTTAAGGAGGAACGTACCCGTAACTACATTAGGATCATCTCGTGCTTCGTTGGCTCCCAACACAAATGCTCTACCAGGGGCTTGATCCTTGGCCTTGAGACAGTCCTTTCGGAAATGTCCTGTCGCACCACACTCAAAACACTCGTTTCGGGCAGGAGGAGTGTTGGTGGTTTTGGCCCTGCAGTTAGCGGTGGAATGACCGCGATGGTTTCAGTTCTTGCACAGAATGCTGTCGCAAGTACCTATGTGATGATAGTTGCATTTGCTGCAGTGAGGATGAGGTTCACTGTACTTGCATTTGGGTTCCTCAGTAGCGGTGGCAGCAAAAACTTTCACAGCGTCCTGCGGTCGGTGAGAGGAGTGCTTGCTCTTCCGGTTATCGGAACGTTTGCGCTTGTTCCCGGGACTCTCACTGATATCTGTTACCTTCTGAGTCAGCGATCCCATGCGTACCGCGTCGTCGGTCAGACTCTGAGCTAGGGTAACCGCAGCCTGGATGGTGGAGGGTGCCGATGCAGTGACCATACTGCGGATCTTTGGGGACAGACCCCAAATATACCTCTCGACTCTCTTGTACTCAGGTGTGACCATGTGTGGGAGCAGTCGAGAGAGCTCGTGAAAACGAGTGGTATATGTAGTCACATTGGCATCCACCATTGCAAGGTTCCAGAACTCGGTTTCCAGCTTTTGTAGTTCGCTTCGAGGACAGTACTTATCCATGAGCATTGTTTTGAGATTGGCCCAGGAAAGACTGTATGCCGTTTCTCTGCCCAGGGTTTGTACTTGCAGATTCCACCAAGTGAGGGCTTCATCCTGAAAGGTACAGGTGGAGTATTTTACCTTTTGGTCCTCAGAGCAACCACTAATGTCAAGGACCGATTTGGTTTTCTCTATCCACTGGACAATTCCTACAGCGCCTTCATTACCACGAAAGTTCCATGGTTTGCATGCCATGAAGGTTTTGTATGAACAGCCGTGACTAGAGTTTTCAATCTCGTTGTCCATTTCGCTTTGGCGATGCCCGGTACCACCAGATCCTCCGCTTAAGTCGGCTCGGGCTGCATCGTGTCGAGCAATTACCTCAGCAATCACCCTGGCCAACTCGGCGGGTGTGGATGGTAGTGGCTCACCTTCGGTTGTTCGTGTGGAATGTCGGGTCTGCATAACTAAAAGATGGAACACAACAAACATGAGTATAATATATAAACATACCATAATCAACATAGTCATATAAATCAAACCATACATCATGTCATCACATCATTTCATAATTTATCAAAAGCAGTTAGGTTTTTAATACAAAACAGGCGGGTGTACCGCAATTAGTTTTTAGATCATAACATCCATAGTCACAAAATATCATAAATCAAACATATGCATAATCATCATAAACCATAATCTAAGAAGGGGTGGGAAGGCAGTAGCAAGAGATATAATAGCCTCCCTCACACGCCTCTCTGTCTCCATCGCCCTACGCTCTAACATCTCTACTCGTCTACCCATCTCCGATCGCTCTACTACGACCGCTAGTCTCCCCTGCTCGGCCTCTGCTAAACGATCCTCGAGCTCCCGAACTCGGCCCTCCAAAGCCACCAGCTGGACGTCGTGAGAGATAATAACGCTGTGCTCGGAGCGGAGGGGTCTCCCCGATGAGCCTCCCAAGCTCATGGTCTCGAGGTCGTCCTCCTCCTCTCGATACGCAAGATCGCTGGTGAGACTAGGTAGGTAAGGCCGTTTGCGGGCCTGTGAACGTCTCTTGAGCCTCTTCGATGGCTCACCTACTTCGATGGATAGGGGTATAGGCTCAGGAATGGCTGGTTGGACAGGCTCAGAAACAGAGACAGTAGGGAAAATCGGGGTCCTAGCAGGTATAGCTATCACTAAGGCCGGTCGGATCCTCTTGCGAGGAGTACACTTAGTAACTAAACGTCCCAAAGTGTCAAAGCAAAAATAGGGGTTTAGGCTGGCTGGTGGAGATAAGACAGAATGGGTGACTGAAGGATGGGGATCAGAGACAACTAGGGGTGGAGTGTCATCATCCGCCTCGTCATCGGAAGTACGTCTCTGAACAGGAGGTGAGTCAATGTCCATCTCAGACTCGGATATCCATCCATTATGATGGGACTCGGGGGCTGGCTGGGTTGCGGTAAGTCATCTCCCTGGGGATCATCTACTAAATAATCTGACTCTGACTCGGGTGAAGAAACGAGATCAATAGTAATGGCCATGTTTCCTGTCACAGCATACACATATATGAAAATAATCATATGGATAAATAAACCATGGTACCCGTATGTCTTCGTGGAGCGGCTTGAGGTTTGAGAGTGCATGACGAGACTTCGTGGCATTTTGTGAAAACGTTTCAAAAAATATTTTAAGTTATAGTTGATTCCAAAGAATCCTAGTTCGCTATAACCTCGTGCTCTGATACCAATCTGTCACACCCCGCCTAGGCGAAAACCCGGGAATGCAACGATCGAAAAGTTTTCAAGCACAAGGTTCAAGCAATACACATTTATTCAAAATAGTACCACCATAAAGATGGAATTTGTCATAATCTTATTGAAAATTAAGCATAGTGTAAGCACATGAACATTATCTTATGGAAATTGAGAACATGATGTTTTAAAGCTGACAAAAGCCATCAAAGTGATACCACGGTATGCATGCTCGAACCCTTCCCTCAATCCTCTGTGGCCCTCCATTAGTTACCTGAAACACATGCATAAAGGATTTTGTCAACAATAATGTTGGTGAGTCTATGGGTTTTGAATGTACTATAAATTGAACGTGTCATCCGTGTTTAACCAATCATGAGCTAGCTAAGCAAATGATCACTGTGAGAACCATGAGTCCTGTAACCAAACCTCGTGACTGTGGTGCCTCGTGCATTGTACACTAAAGACAATGTATGTATAGTAGAATACTAACACTCTTTTGCATGTGGCCGGTTAGCGTGACTAACCAAGAGTGTGGGTGTCAACCCAATAGATCTATTAAAGTGTTCCATGGCTAAATGTCTAGCTAATGGTTACAGTGAACCATGTACGAGGACTAGTGAGCTCATGAACCAAAATGTCTCATGTTCCACATGGTAGTCATGCTAGAATGTACACATACTTGAAATTGACATAAGTATTGATGTATGTATTTCCCCCAAAACGTAAAATAGTAAAATAGGGCCATAGAAAACTCACATGTTTGAGTCGTGTGGGGTCTAGTGAGCTAGTAGATGATCACCGTTCTGACAAATGATACCCTATGTTCATTATGGACATGGTAAGTCATCCGGATGTTGTTTATCATACAAATTGTTCACCCGACACTTGTGGACCGTTGTGTTTAGTGTGTTTCATGACACTTCTTAATGATCTAAATAATATATAGTTCCAAAACTTTGTTGTTTCAGAATGTAATGTTCATGGTGAACTATAATGAGCCCCACACGGGGTATTTGGGCCGTATGTTAGCACCAAATCACCATGTGTGGTTGGTTCTTGAGAAAACATTGCTTAACACATGTTTATTTCCTCTTTTGAAACCATTTGTGAGGTAACACATGTTTCGGTTCTTGTGAACACATGTTTATTAGCTATAGCAGAAACACTTTCACAATATGTGCCTAGTAATCAATCCTTTAGTGGCTTCTAATAGGCCGATCTATGTTTGTAAAAGAACAATGGATGTTTTGAAATCAACTTGGGTTCGTTTTAAGTGAGACTGGATTGTCTTTATACCCAAAGGAAAGCTTTTAGTTTCACAAGTGTCTTAACACTAGTTTGTTCATAAATCCGATTGCTAACATGTTTTATTACACCATGACTTTGCCTCAAGACATTATTTGGATAACAATGCTTATATAGAGCCGATTTGTTCTAGATGATTTCGGCTACTAGGCTTAGTATAGTATTGAGCCATTACATAGTGATCATGCTCGTGCCTAGTGAGTGTGTGTGTGTGAGCTGATAGTGATTAAGGCCTAGGGTCGGGTGTAGAGCCTTAAGATCGAATGGAATGGTGTCTAAAAGATTAGAAGGGCTAAAGACCTTACCTATTCGAAGGGGTGTGAGGCTATTCAAGTGCTTGATCCTTGATCCTTCCTTCGATCTTGTTTCTCTTTGGATGTGGCTTCAAGAGCCGAGTGGTATGAGAGTGTATTGGATGAGTGTTTGTGAGATGGGTGGTGCAAGGTGTTTGGATGTTCTAAGGCTCCTTTTATAGGCAAACTCTAAGGTAAGTTGACAACTCTTTTCCATATCTAGTCATAAGTTAGCTTCCTAATCCATGTATGGTCTTAAGTTGTCTTTTCCTTCTCCTATGCTTGGAGTTCGGCCGCTAGACATGGGTCTAGAGGTGATATATGTGGCAAGCCTCCTTGTGTAAGTCCTAGTGGTGAAAGTCCACTCCTTCTACTTAAGTGTAATTTAGTGATAGTGACCCTTCATAAAACAAAGATCTCCTTGTCTTTTTCTTAGTGGATTTCGAGCAAAGGGTGGGGAAAACAAGGGATTACAATTGTGGTAAGTGTGCTAGCTTAGGGTGTTGGAGTGTTTAGTTGTCTTATACATAAAAGGGTGTAAGAAATGTGTAAGACATAATCAAACAAGGAAGTGGCAAGCATGCTTTGAGCATGGGCCGATTTCTAGGTGTCAACATTTAGGGAGGGTTGACTCACTTTAACATGGTGTCATGACTTGTTTAGTTTGCCACTTTGGTGAAATGGTTGACCTCATGAGCTTCTAGATGTCCCTCATCACTTATCTTTTAGCGTTGGTGGTGTGCTTTCATTGGATCGGCCGCACTTCTTTAGGAAGTGGAAGAATGTTTGTTTTATTCTAAGAGTGGAAAGGTTTAGGGTCTTAGAAGATGTCATGAACTTGTCTTTAACTAGTTGGATATAAGCTTGATAGTGGTCTCTTATGGATTGGCTAAGGTGATTTAGATACCTTAAGTTTAGGATCCACATAGAGTAGTGTTGGATTGATAAGGTGTTTCCTTCGTATGTAAGTGATGGATCGGCCGAGATCATGGAATCATGGGAAAGACTTGTCATTCATGAGTTGTGTAGATGTCTAAGTGTTTGGTCATATATGTAGGGAACTAGACAAGGTAGATAGGTGGCTGGTTCAAGAATGAGTGGTTGTCATGAGTGTGTATGTATGCCGTGTGTGTATATACATATGTTTGTATAGCTTTAAAACAATAAGCTTGGTGATGTCCAATGCTCAACATGTTATGTTAAAATAAATCGGCCTATTCATAGTGTTGTGATTGTTCGTTGTATAGCTTCTTGTACACCTTTGATATAGGAATATCATCCGGTTTCATAAGAGTAAGCGTTTGTTACATTCCATGCCTCTTGATGATGACATTAACCTGTATTTTGTTTCACATGTGTCATGAGTTTGTTGATTGATTTCCCAAGATGATCTTTGTGTTCATAATCTTGTGTTAAAGGTGCACTAGCGTGTGTTAGAGGGCATAGCCTCTTGTAATGCTTGTTTTGATGGTGTGTCCGGGTGTTGTATGACTAAACAAGTGTATTATGTTGAGTTTTCTGTTTAACTCATGCTCTACTAGCCTGGGGGGGGGGTATAGTGTATGCAAATTGTCTAAAAATGCACATATAATGACTCAATAAATGAAACATGTACGGTCGTTGACCTGTTACGTTGACTGTTGTCACAATGTGACACACACAATGGTAAGATGAATTGCTTAAAATGTGATTGTAAATCTATGTCTTATGTATGATAAGGATTGACCAATGAAAGTCAAGATGACATAGGAGTTGGAATATTTGATATTGTGAACTATCATGTATGCTAACAAGATGTGATTGTGATGACATGAAATGATAGGAATCATGTCAGGATGGACTTGAGCATGGAAGGCTAATGGGTCAATAAAAGGCGAAGGAAACATGCACGAAATTGGAGGACTTGAGGTAAGTGATTCTTATTCCGTTTAGGATAATGAATTTAAACATGTATATGTGTGTGTTAGTAGAATGGGAGTCATGAAATGATGGGACGTTAATAATGATGCTAAGGCACGTTATGGAGCTTATAATGGATAAAACGCGGCTTCGGATGGACCGGCATGGGATGGTTCAAGATAGGATGGAAAGGAGAAACAAAAGGGTGGATTTCAGGCTCCACCGTAAGATACGGTGGCCACCGTAACTTACGGTGGCCCCTGCACCCTTTCTCCACCGTATTACAGTTGGATTCCACCGTGAGTTCTTGAGGTCCACTATAACTTACGGTGGCCACCGTAAGTTACGGTGGGACCTGAGACTATTTGTTAATTTTTATCGTATGTTGATGTTTCGCTTATGTGCGCAACCCGTAATTGCGTTTAACGCATCGAATAACATCTTTAGACCTTGTGAATGTTAGGTATGTGTGTAGCAAGTATAGGAATGTCGGATTTGCAAATATGATTCCAGTACGGAATGATGCATGTGCATGTAATTTAATTGATACGTTTGTATAATGGAACAAATACGGTAGGTAGATTGTTATGCTTTTGTAGATTGAGAATGTGACGTATGTATGGGAACTCATACACGGGTTTGAGTGAGAGTTTCATGTATGTAAAGGATGGTCATTATGTGTAGATTGAGTATAGGATTGGAAACGTCATATTTGTCCTAGAGGATCCATGAAGGAAGAATAACATGACGGGCCAAGGTATGTTGCGTGTGGGAATTGTACGCTTGTATGTTTTGTAAGGTTATTAACCTTTTATTATGATAATGGAAATGAAAATGCAGGTATATGTAAGTATGAATGCATGGGACTCAGAGGTTCGGATCGGGGTATCACACCCGAACTTGCAAGAAGGCGTTTGAACATGATCACGGAGTATTGTTGGATGTTATTTCCGCATCGTGTGTAATTTACATGAAGTCACCTATTGAACTAACGAAACGGTTATGTGTTGATTGCAGGTCGTCTTTTCTATCTAATGAAGTAAGGAAATGATGGAGATCGAGCGAGCGAGCGGATTGTATGTGGTCACGGTCACATAATCTAATAAAGATGAGTCACGTTGAATGTAATAAGAAATATTAAAAGATGTAACACCAAAAATATCTCTTAGAAGTGTTTTCCAAACATTTGAGAATGTTCTGTAAGCAAGAAATTTTCTAGTCCGTATTTTTCAGCTGCATATTTTTGTAAAACGGTCTAGGGTGTTACAACATCTATATATATATATATATATATATATATATATATATATATATATATTAAATGGCTAAATCCTACATGGCACTCATATAGCCATTCTCCCCCTTGAGAGTGCCATGTAGGATGCCAATTGGCATTGAATGATTTTAGGAAATAAAATTTAAAACAAAATTAGATTTTTGTCTCTCATATTTCTTCTCATAATTTTTAAACGTTAATATCTTTTATATACGATATTTTTTAAAGAAAAAAATTACACCAAATTAACGAACGCTTTATTATCTTTCCAACGAGTACCATAGTGCTATATAACAAACGGAGAAAAAAACGACTATTTTTTGTGGGGTTTTATTCATACATGAAAAAAAAACACAAAGTGTTAAGGTTATTCATTAATCATGTATAGGTAAGTCAGTATTTATGTTCAAACCACTAAATATGAATTATATTTACAACATGTGTTAGCATTGGAGTTGTTTATTGTTTTAGGTTAGGTTTTAATATTAGAGTTATACATTGTTTAAGGTTAGGCTTTAACATTGGAGATACATTACTAATTGTTTTAGGTTAGGTGTTACTTGAAGCTTTCCTGCATGTAACTGTAAAGCGCATCAGTCTATTTCATATCTAAAATTGATATGTCATAGTAGATTTCACAACCCTAGGACGCTCCCGGGATATAAATCTAGTATATGAAATATGCATCTATAGACTCTCCCTTGTCTTTAGCTCGGTTTCTTCACTTGTTGTCACGTAAAACACCCTTCAATTTGTCTTTTGCGTTCTTTGTCTTTCCTGCATCCATCTTTGTATCTTTTCGCTTTTCAACCTGCTTTCGCAACTTCATTGAATACATTCCCAGCAAACCTTTGTAGTCACAATTTGAATGAATTTTAAAAGCAAAGCAAAACTTAACCATAGCTCGAAACTTCCACGCTTGCTCAATATCCAACGCATCAAAATGAATATTATTGAAGTATAAAGTCTCAATATAATTCCTCGAGCAATTTATCAACCACATTGGATCAAATATTCTAATCTTCTCGCAAAGCTTTTTTTTTTGTCTTCGTTATCCATAACAATCACAGCTTCTCCCATTCCCCAATCATAATACCAAAAAGCAAAGTTCTTGCTGATATCTTGTCTATCAACATTAACAGGATCTTTTTCATGCATGTAGTTGGCTTGTAATTCAATGTCACGTACGGGAGATTGTTCAGCGGAATGATCTTCTTATGAACTTGCTGTGAGGATATTGCGGCTTGAAGATGTCCCACTTCGTATGGCTTTCTCTTGTCATCTTATGTACCATCCATTCCAATAAACCATCAGCTCCAATCATTTTGTGTCTGCGTACATCACGTACAACCCAGTATGGAAGAGTCTTGATATGATGAAAGCGACTAAAATACAATATTCCTCTCTCCCATTTGATTCCAACACATCTTAGTTGAGGAAAGAATTTCTAGCTTATCGATCGTCCTTTAAACATCTGATTATGGTAGCGATAGAATTCTCCCTGAATCAGCGGGAGTAGACGTTTATCAGATTCTTCTCGCAATCTTAGATAATTCTTTAAAGCATCTAATTGTCTATTAACGTCTTCTTTTTCTGCTTCAGTAAAGATTTCGTCAATCACATCTTTACCCTTCTTATCAGCCACTTTCTCAGCTTCTTTCAGGATATCATCATCAACAAATGGAACATGTGCATTGTCTTTAATGTTATAGTATTCAGGTATTTCTTCATGAGAAATATCTTCACTCTCTATCTCATCAAAGTTGTCCACATTTGCATCATCTAAATGATTACCTGGATCAACAATTGGTATGTTTGGAATTTCTTGCTTCTTGACCAAATCTTCTAAGCTCATACCAGCCTGTTGTGCAAAGCCTTCTAATATCTCTCTAGTCATTGCTGCGTTGACTTCTCCATCTTCAAGCTCAAGATCTTGATATTCCAAATAATACTTCATATCATCACTCACAAAAATATCTCTAAACCTTGAAGTAAATCTAGTTGAGACATCCTTTCTTCATCATTATTTTCAATCTTCTTTATCAACATCAATCTTTCCTGAATCACGTTGACTTGTACCTGCTTATTTGTCTTCTTCTTTCTTTTGTCTTTTCTCATATGAATAGTTCTCGATATCTTCAGATTTTATCGATGCTTCACCATCTTTACGATCATCATCATCATTATTATCATCATCATCAGATCCACCATCATCATCTGATTTCTCTTCCTCTTAATCCTCATCATCCTCCTCCTCTTCTTCAGATTCTTCATTAGAATCCTCTTCTTGATTAGTACCTTTCAGTTTAGGAACCTTGTCATAAAGACTGTTGATAATTTTCTTCAATTTCTCATTTTCTTTCTCCACTGCAATGATATGCTTTTCATTGTTCACATTCGATAATTGCAGCTTTGAATTCTCAAGCTTTAGTTCAGTCACTTCATTCTTCAGTTTATCTTGCTTTTCCTTTGACGTAGCAATAATCTTCAACATATCTTGCTCATTCTCTTTCAGCTGTTTGATTTCATCTTGATTCTTTAAAGTAACGGCCTTTTGATGATCAAAGGATTTCATCAATTGAGTAATCTGTTTGTGACAACAGTCAACGTAACAGGTCAACGACCGTACATGTTTCATTTACTGAGTCATTATATGTGCATTTTTAGACAATTTGCATACACTATACCCTCCTTAGGCTAGTAGAGCATAAGTTAAACAGAAAACTCAACATAATACACTTGTTTAGTCATACAACACCCGGACACACCATCAAAACAAGCATTACAAGAGGCTATGACCTCTAACACATGCTAGTTCACCTTTAACACATGATTGTGAACACAAAGATCATCATGGGAAATCAATCAACAAACTCATGACACATGTGAAACAAAATACAGGTTAATGTCGTCATCAAGAGGCATGGAATGTAACAAACTGTTACTCTTATGATACCGGATGATATTCCTATATCAAAGGTGTACAAGAAGCTATACAACGAACAATCACAACACTAAGAATAGGCCGATTTATTTTAACATAACATGTTAAGCATTGGAAATCACCAAGCTTATTGTTTTAGAGCTATACAAACATATGTATATACACACACGGCATACATACACACTCATGACAACCACTCATTCTTGAACTAGCCACCTATCTACCTTGTCTAGTTCCCTACATATATGACCAAACACTTAGACATCTACACAACTCATGAATGACAAGTCTTTCCCTTGATTCCATGATCTCGGCCGATCCATCACTTACATACCAAGGAAACATCTTATCAATCCAACACTACTCTTTGTGGATCCTAAACTTAAGGTATCTAAATCACCTTAGCCAATCCATAAGAGACCACTATCAAGCTTATATCCAACTAGTTAAACACAAGTTCATGACACCTTCCAAGACCCTAAACCTTTCCACTCTTAGAATAAAACAAACATACTTCCACCTCCTAAAGAAGTGCGGCCGAAAAGTCATCACAAGAACCAACATAGGACAAGCTAGGAACACATGTATTGTCACCATCTATCCTAACTTCTAGGAGGCCTTTATGGCCGATCCAATGAAAGCACACCACCAAGGCAAAAAGATAAGTGATGAGGGACATCTAGAAGCTCATGAGGTCAACCATTCCACCAAAGTGGCAAACTAAACAAGTTATGACACCTTGTTAAAGTGAGTCAACCCTCCCTAAATGTTGACACCTAGAAATCGGCCCATGCTCAAAGCATGCCTGCCACTTCCTTGTTTGATTATGTCTTACACATTTCTTACACCCTTTTATGTATAAGACAACTAAACACTTCAACACCCTAAGCTAGCACACTTACCACAATTGCAATCCCTTGTTTTCCTCACCCTTTGCTCAAAATCCACTAAGAAAAAGACAAGGAGATCTTTGTTTTATGAAGGGTCACTATCACTAAATTACACCTAAGTAGGAGTGGACTTTCACCAATAGGACTTACACAAGGAGGCTTGCCACATATATCACCTCTAGACCCATGTCTAGCGGCCGAACTCCAAGCATGGGAGAAGGCTTGCCACATATATCACCTCAATACTATACTAAGCCTAGTAGTCGAAATCATCTAGAACAAATCGGCTCTATATAAGCATTGTTATCCAAATAATGTCTTGAGGCAAAGTCCTGGTGTAATAAAACATGTTAGCAATCAGATTTATGAACAAACTAGTGTTAAGACACTTGTGAAACTAAAAGCTTTCCTTTGGGTATAAAGACAATCGAGTCTCACTTAAAACGAACCAAAGTTGATTTCAAAACATCCATTGTTCTTTTACAAACATAGATCGGCCTATTAGAAGCCACTAAAGGATCGATTACTAGGCACATATTATGAAATTGTTTCGGCTATAGCTAATAAACATGTGTTAACAAGAGCTGAAACACGTGTTACCTCACAAATGGTTTCAAAAGAGGAAATAAACATGTATTAAGCAATGTTTTCTCAAGAACCAACCACACATGGTGATTTGGTGCTAACATACGGCCCAAATACCCCATGTGGGGCTCATTATAGTTCACCATGGACATTACATTCTGAAACAACAAAGTTTTGGAACTATATATTTGTTAGATCATTAGCAAGTGTCATGAAACACACTAAACACAACGGTCCACAAGTGTCGGGTGAACAATTTGTATGATAAACAACATCCGGATGACTTACCATGTCCATCATGAACATAGGGTATCATTTGTCAGGACGGTAATCATCTACTAGCTCACTAGACCCCACACGACTCAAACAGGTGAGTTTTCTATGGCCCCATTTTACTATTTTACATTTTGGGGGAAATACATGCATCAATACTTGTGTCAATTTCAAGTGTGTGTACATTCTAGCATGACTACCATGTGGAACATGAGACATTTTGGTTCATGAGCTCACTAGTCCTCGTACATCGTTCACTGTAACCATTAGCTAGACATTTAGCTATGGAACACTTTAATATATCTATTGGGATGACACCCCCACTTTTGGTTAGTTGCACTAACCGGCCACATGCAAAAGAGTGTTAGTTTTCTACTATACATACATTGTATTTAGTGTACAATGCACGAGGCACCACAGTCACGAGGTTTGGTTGCAGGACTCATGGTTCTCACAGTGATCATTTGCTTAGCTAGCTCATGATTGGTCAAACACGGATGACACGTTCAATTTACAGTACATTCAAAACCCATAGACTCACCAACATTATTGTTGACAAAATCCTTTATGCATGTGTTCAAGCATGCATATCGTGGTATCACTTTGATGGCTTTTGTCAGCTTCAAAACATCATGTTCTCAATTTCCACAAGACAATGTTCATGTGCTTACACTATGCTTATTTTTCAATAAGATTATGACAAATTCCATCTTTATGGTGGTACTATTTTGAATAAATGTGTATTGCTTGAACCTTGTGCTTGAAAACTTTTCGATTGTTGCATTCCCGTGTTTCCGCATAGGCGGGGTGTGACACTGTTATTACATCAGATTCAATGCATCTTGAGAAACAGTAACAACAGCTTGAGAATTAGATTCTGGCTGTTGAGTTGATGACGACTTGTCAAAACTTGATAACACTTTTTCAAAGACTTGAAACATCTGATGGATTTTGTTATGAAGGCTCTGTTGCTGGTTTTTCTTTTACAAACTCTACTTCTTTTGACCTTTTCCTCTTCTTGAAAACAGAACATTCTTGTGTTGGTGAAGTAACCGGAGTTGTTGCATAAGCAGTTGGAACAGCTGAAGAACTCGTTCCTTTAACCAAACTTTCTACATCTTTCATTCTCTTAGTTCTCTTAGACTCTTTCTTGGACATAGACTTCAGACGTCCACTTTTTGTTGACTTTGGAGCCATAGGAGAACCAATAAAATCTTCAGGATCTAATGCTTCAGTTGTAGGATTATCCTCTCTGTAACTAATTCATCCATAAGATTAGGAGTTTTCACAGAATCACCAGTGGCATTGGGATCTGCCTACTCTTCACTTTCAGTCTTTTCTTCGTTAGAATCACTCAAATCTTCAATTTTTGTATCTTCATCAATCAGCAATGTTGTCTTTCCCCTTTTCTTTGCCAATGACGAGCTTTCAATCTCTTTTTTTTCTCTTTGATTCTGTCTTTGACTTCTTATTTGATTGTCATTTTGCTCTCTCATCACCAAACACTGGAATCAATGGAGCATCATTATCAGAATCACGTTCTTTATGTCTCCAATCGTATTTCAGAGGGGCTACATATCTTGGATTCACTAAATGTCCAAACAATCTTCTTGTTGGTGGTTTTTCTGATTTTCCTTTGTAGATCATCATCCTGTTCAAGTTAGCATATTCATATGATCTTGATTCCCTATCTGAGCTAGATCCTTCATAAGATCTAGATACTTGTCATATATCAAAGATCATTTGAAGAAACCTCGGATACATCATGAACATATCCATCTTCATTCCATCAAATACATCTTTCATGTGATGAAATAACATCCTTGAAATTTTGAATTCTTTGTTGAGGATAAGATCCACAACCATAGAACATGTAGTGTCGCGAAGAACATCAAATGCTCCTCTAATCGGTACAAAAACATGAATCATATTGTGCAGAATATACTTGAATGACACGCACACATTTGCTTTGTTTAGTTGACAATCTGTTATCTTTCCGAAATACTTTTCTCTTAGAAAACATCCTCTTTGAACTTTCCACAATAGCTTGATCGGATTAGACTCTTGATCATTCAAACGTAACACTCTTCGGAAATCTTCTTTAGAAACTAACAAAATGTTGTCTTGAATTTTGCTTTGAATCACCGTCTTTCCATCAAAGAAATCGAGAAGTGCATTTACCTAAAACTCCTTTTGATGATCTTTGTAAATAGTATGCGGCTGCGAGATAGCATAAACAATCCTTGATCGTCGAAGATATTCAATTATGCCTCGAAATACTTCATACTTGTCATCCACCTCTTCAATATATGCACAATTGTTAGGCTTTGGTTCAAATTTCAATTCAGCTATTTCTACACAGACATAAACAATCAAATTTTTATTAGATGAGTAATCGGATTGAAACTTAACAATTTTTTTTTTTACATTTTGATCCTCATTCGAACCATCGAGGGTCCAAATGGAAATTAGTTAGCCCAAAAGAATCAAAATTATTCTCATTCGTACCCTTAATGGCACAAATGAAACTGATCAAATTTTGAAAATCCATTTTGATCATCTGGACTGATTTAGACCTGGATTTTTGTACCATTAACCTCTAAAATCTTCGATTAACACTCTCCAATCATCAATTTTATTTAAGATCAGGTTATCGATTGTTTTTAACTAACTTTGGGTTCGGTTAATCATTATCATCTTCAAAAGCTAGTTTAAACTCTAAGTTATGACTATATCTCCCCCTAAACGATCGATAACTTCAATCCACTGAAAAAAATCAAGTTAAAATTGAACAGAACTTGTTCATTTGAAGTTAGGATTTGACATGTATAAAAATCCTGAATTCTGGAATGATGAACTGTAAAAAATGTCTCCAAATCCACCATAGGATACCTAAAATCACTTAGAACAAGATGTCAAAGTATGAAAAACAAAATCAAAAGCTCCCCTCAGTGTTTGATCATTTGAACAGTAAGACAAAATGAAAATTATGATAGGTTTGAATAGGAAATATCCTTATATAGGCAAGTCCATTCGTACCTGTGAGAGCACGAATGAAGATAATTGTTTTCCATTCGGACAAATTAAGGTATGAGTGGAAATTAAAAAATTTTCATTCGGACCTAGGTATGAGGCACAAAGGTAACAGGTCAGCAAATCAATGCTAGAAAGTAACATGTGCACTTTACCAGGATGAGGCTTATATCAATCATGATTTTCATCATAGATATGATACGATGCATTAGATAATCTTTGATCATCTTCATACATTTTAAGTTCCTCAGTCGGTAACTTGGGATTTGGCATTTTCAGCTCTTTTAAGATACCCTGACTGAATCTAGGTCCCTAAATCAATACGACAGAAGATTAGTCAGGCTACCCCAGATAACTATCAACATAACGACCGAAACCTCCAATTTTGGCAACCCTATCAAACGAAATTACGATACCAAGACCATATGCCCATGAGGTGTTGAACTACATAGCAAGCAGTTCGTTATGTATATATCACTAAGGCACACATTACTAGATTTACGAAGCCTACCAACACATCACTCAAAGTCATCACATGTCAATTTAATCCTTGAAATTTTTAATTAGCATGTGATAGATCCCCACTGATTTACTATCATCTCCTCTTTTTCTTTAGGAAAAATCATTTTAGATTTTTCTGATTTTTATGGCTTTTCAAATTTTTCAATGTTTTTGATTTTTCTAAAAAGAAACTCCCCCTAAAATTAAAAACATATTTTTCGATTTTTAATTTTTTAAAAGACAAAATAATGAAAAATTTAATAAACCGATGAGGATTTTAATCCTGCTTTTCTTTGATACCATTGGCTGATTACAAAAACTCAAATCGTGATTTGTCAAAAGCTTCTGTAAACAGATCAACGCGTTCGAAATCAGTGTGGATCTTTACCATATCAATCAATTCTTTGGCATAGCAATCCCGTATAAAGTGATAATGGACACGTATATGCTTAGCCTTAGAATGATGAATGGTATCTTTAGTTAATGCAATGGCTGCTTCATTATCACAATGAATGGGGGTTTTAAGAAATTGCAAACCGTAGTCGCGCATTTGTTGTTGAATCCAAAGCACTTGTGAACTGCAACTCGAGGCCGCCACATATTCAGATTCACATGTTGATAGTTCAACTTACGTCTGCTTCTTGCATTGCCAGGTTATTAGCCTGCTCCCCAGAAATTGACATCCCGCCGCTTTAGATTTTGCATCAATATCACAACCACCATAATCTGCATCACTAAAAGTATTGAGGTCAAAGTTATCATCAATAGGATACCATAGCCCGCGTGATGGATAACCCTTCAAATAACACAGGATTCGTTTGACTGCTGCAAGGTGAGATTGTTTCGGCTTCGACTGGTATCTTGCATAAAGGCATGTAGCGAACATTATACCCGGCCAGGATGCAGTCAGGTACATCAACGATCCGACGATGGCTCTATAAATGTAAGTGTCAGTGAGTTCACCCTTAGCATCAACTCGAATCCTATGATTAGGTTGAATGGGAGTGGGAATAGGTGTTGAATCCTTCATCTGGAATCGGCTCAAGACTTCGGCAACATATTTCGTCTAGTGGGTGAAAATCCCCGACGGTGTTTTGTCCACTTTCAATCTAAGAAAGAATTGCATTTCTCCCATTGATCTTATCTCAAACTTTTCTTACATGATGTAACACCCCAACCGATGGCGGAAACATCGAGGTATTACGTAGTGACGATTGTTCAATAGCTCATGGTACTAAATTGTAAATAGTGATTCATTGATTAAATAGTTTATTACATTGAAATGAGATATAAAAATACAATGATTCAAACTAACAATCTAAACTGAAATACAATAAATCCAAAATCTAAGTATAAATTCCAAAAGCTTAAAAAGTGTCTCATGAATAACCTGAGACATGTACGAAAATAGTATAGGTCAATACAAAAATGTATTGGTGAGCATACCCTGTTTTGAATACATATAGTATAAAAAGTGTTTAGCAATTCATGTGTGGTACCATTTGCAATTATGTAATAAGTAATGTCCGTTCAAAATCAACCCTAAGAATCAAGTATCAAGAATCAAGAATTAAACAACCACTTTGAAAACCATTTTTGAGTGTAATGAATCACAAGAAAATGACCAAACTCTCTCAATAAAGTCACAAGAGGTATATACCATAAAACTATTCATTGAAATTCCAGGCCCTCAAAGGTTAATGATTTTGACAAGTCATAGACACACAAATTAACATAAAGCAAACCCACATGAGAATTGTATTTAGTTAAAGAATAACATTTAGTCATAATGTACATGAATAGCCCCAAAAGACTAACATGAAAAAAAAAGGAAAAGATATACTCACAGTTTGCGAAAACGATCAAAGTCCAACTTAAGCGGACGTGAGCTAAATAATGGGAATTCCGAGGAATATAACCTATAATGTATAAGAATACTAATAAGGAAATGTCTAAAAAGTCTAAGTCATCTAGGGTCTAAGCCATTAGGGTTGCTAAGTCGATTTGGGGAATTAGAGTTTTTGCGATAAACGAATTAATATTAAATTGTATGTCTAAAATAATATGATTTAATTTTATAAATATGATTAGGTAAAATACTTATTACCAACTGAAAATCTAGTTTAAAAGTAGTTCCAAATAAATGGGACAAAGTAATTGAATTAATTGTTTTAAAACTATAATTGATAATAATTATAATAATTAGAGATAATTGAACAAATAAATATAAGTTACAAAAGTTAAATAAATGTTGAGGATTATGACTTTCAAACATAAAATATTTCTGTTTTATAAAACATTAAACTTATAAAACAAATTTTGCGTGTTATGAATTAATAAATGACTTATATACTTAAATAAGCATAAATATAACTAAAATAAAAGATATGGCTCAAAAATGATATTTTTGTGAAAAATAAATAAATTCTGATGGGAAACGATTAAAATAAATTTTCCACAATTTTTCTTAATTTATTTCCATTTTAAACAGGTTTAATGAATTTAAATCATATTTAAAAGATTAAAAATAGGAAAACCAATAAAAATAATTTTTTTGTTATCCAATAAATTAGAATTAAGTTTCTAATGAGAAATAATAATTCCACAAAAATTTTGAGCTTAAAATCATTAAAAATGAATATTTAATTAATTAATTATGATTAAAACAATTTAAATGATTAAAAATACAAAAATAAATTATTTTCCTAAAAATAAAGTTGTGATAATTTTCTTTAGGATGTCAAGATGTTACACCTAAGTTTTCATGATTTTTGGAGCAAAATTGAATTTATTAGGATTATTATCAGTTTATATGAATTCATATTTATATATAAAAATGATAAATTAAAAAAAATGGGATCAGACCTGTGAACAATGAGTCTCGAACCCAGGTATATCCAAGATATTTGCATTCTTACAACCACTCCACTATCACACAATATGTTGAAATATTTGATTTTATCTCATATTTAAGATATAAATAAACTCCATCTCCTTCCCCAATTATCCTAGCCAAACCCTAACCCTAACCCCAAATTTAATCAAGCCCGATTCCATTCATTAAAACCCTGGAATCATAGGGATATGAAGAACATCAATGATAGAACAAAATGGCAATGAAAAATTAGGCTTATAATGTATATATCGATCGAAACTAAGGCTTTAAGAACCGAACAAAAAATGGCCGATTGAATGCTATGGGATGCGATTTGGTACAGTTTTTTTGTGGTTTTCGAAGGTAATAGGTGCCGAAAGAGAATGGAATCATTGGTTTACATAAAGGGCGATTAACGGACGAGTTTTAAAGTGATTAAAGTTTCTGGTCGGTTACAATTAGTAACACTCGATTAAACCCAATTAAACACGATTAAAGCTTGTTTTAAATTTTAGAACCAGTGAAAAACAAAGGAGAAACGTTCGGGCATAGGATTTATTCGTTGAAACGTTTCAAAAATCGTCTTAAAAGCTTGCCGGAGCTTCGCCGGATTCCAATTGGAATTCGGCCGGAAGAACTTGAAAGAGGGAAGCAGCTTTTGTTTTTTTTTTTTTTTAAATTTCCAACTTTCACATTTTGGCAATAAAGGCCCTCAATTTTCTAATCTTTAAAATCTAAGTTAAACTTTAATATTGTTAATTAACTAGTATTATAAATTTATTAATCCTTATAAGTTTTATTACTTATAATAAATTTTATAAAAGTCAAATATCGTATACGAAATAAAACATAGATACGGTCCATAATATATACAAATGTTAAACATTGAGTTCGCTCTTTTTTAAAAACGACAAAACATACATGAACTAAAATAGAATCATTTGGAGGACTATTATTGACAATTTGATGAAAGACGAGGGTGACGGATGTCATAGTCTCCCATACTTTAGAAAATTTCGTCTCGAAATTTCTTTCAAGTAGAGGTTTATATGAAACAAAAGGCGTTGCAAAAGTCAAATAGGTTTTAAAAAATAAAATTGCATCAATTATGATTTGACAAAATTTAAAGTAGTGGTTTAATATTCGAAGCAAAAGTTTCAAAAATCTTTTGACGTTTGACGAAAGGTTAGAAAGTTGTGGGTTTAAATGAGAATGGTTTAGGGAATGTGTAACTGGTGAGGGTAGAGGCACTGATGAAGCAGTCTCCCTTACTTTAGAAAATTTTCTGCCTGAACTTTATTAGAGTATGCAACAAGAATCTAAATAACTGAGAGTGTAAGAGTACACAAGGTTTGAGTTTTCTGTGTGGGTGGTGAAAAGAAAGATTCCAGAAAGACGAATTGGAGCTTGTGTAAAAACATTCTTACCGAAAATGATAGCCGTTGGTCAACAACCTATTAAAGAGGTCGAGCCCAACGCTATTAAATAGCCCAATATGCAATAGAAAATAATGGGGTAGGTTCTTGGTCAGACTCCTAGCCCGCTCCCGTAGTATCGTTAGTACTTATATATAGGGTATACCGCAGCTAACCCACCACACTACTGATAACTTGGATTCGTACCGAATGTCCACCAATAGCCTAAGTAGAATCACACACTTCCCCCGTGCACATGTAAACCCATGATTGCGTTCCGGACTGTAATCACCGATTTACCTTACACTAGGGTTTTATGCTTTTCCACGACACTATCATAAATGATACAAGACACAATGTGTGTAACTAAAATGTGTTAAGTAATATGTACTGCTCAAGTATAAGATGCGGTTAAACGTCATTCCCCTTTCGGGTTCACCTGAATAACTGTAATGAGAATAAGGTGTAAGTATCACGCACGGTTAGCGGTCCTTCCCCTTTCAGATTCACTCGCACACTAACCGGTCAAATTTCTGTTCAAATCGTTTAGCTCTAAACACTCGTATTGATAGACTCTAAGGATCACATCGTTCCCCTCGAGTTAGAGTTGTACTCCGACCCGAGTCGTACGTGGGCACTGGCTTAGACCTCATGCAGGTTATCAATTAGTATGTTCATTGACCATGATGATGAACAAAATAATGAAAAAGTATAACAAGGTTTTGCTCAAAATAGGGAAATATGCGTACAAGATATGCGTTCAAAATATATAAGTATAGTATAAAATTTCGATTCAAAAGAACAATATAATGTAAATCGAGTAAATCGCACAATTTGTACAAAATCAGAGTAAACGAGTTGAATTAATGCTTGAAATCAGTGATGTAAGAATAATTGCTAATAAATAGTGCGAGAATAACCACAAATAATGCGTAAGAATAACCACCAATAAAAGAATAATGAGAGGATAATCATAAATAAGATAATGCGCGAATCATAACTATAAATAAAATGATGTAAGAATAAAATAATGAAATTTACTGCAAATGAGAGTAAGCGGAACAAAGGAATAGTCTATTGGCACGAGGGTTTAAATTTAGTAGTTTTGCGTATATGCGCTATACGATAAAAGTCATTTGGCAACATTTCGATGAGGATACGTCCAATATTTTGTTAGACCAAAAGTTTTGTAACTGAGAGAGTGCAATTGTAAAAAAGACAAATTTTCGTTTATAAAAACGTAGTTCACTCGAACTTTGTGATATAGTTGAAAGAATAGTAGTAATGCCTGAGAATAACTTTTTTTAAAACCGAAGAATGTTTTAGGTTCAAAATAGGTTCACATAAACTTTCATGTGTTTACGAGAAGTCGAGTTGAAAATTGTTACAAGGCATATCATTAGTCGCAAGTTTCTTATCCCGAAAACATATATTGGATCCGTCATATGAAAACAAAAAGGTTTACATTTGACTTGAAAATATGCGAAACAAGTTTATAAAATGTAAGAGGAAACCATATAAATCAAATGTGTTCCAAAAGACCAAGATTTAAAAAAAAAATGTCGGGAATGATATAAACCAACGTGTATGAAACGAATAGATTTCAAAAATATTTCAAGGCTTCGAAATAACGTGGGTGCGAAAAGCCTATAATTACATAACATTTCTAAATACAAATTTCAAGTTTTGAAAAGAAGATCGAGTCACAGCAAGGAAAATGGTAAGGATTGTGAACAACGTGTATGTTTCTAACCTAGCTTCAATAACCCAAATCAACGTTGAAAGTCCACGGCGCACAAATTTCTCGTGCTGCGTTGATTGAGTGAATCAGCTTGGTATTTTTGATAATATGGTAGAAGTTTATGAGTTGTTTTGATGACAATAGAGAATCCGGTTTGGTTTGGGTTGATTCTTCTTGATAATGTTTGAAAGGTATGGGTAGGACATGTATGAGGTTGTGAATGATCCTGGATGCCGTGACGAATTTTGGAAAATGGGATTTTAAATATTTCTTCGACTTGTAAGTTAAATTTCACTAAGGTTGAAATTTCCAACCTTTATGAAATGTTTGAGAAAATCCAAGTGTTATCCGTTAGGATTTGGGTAAATTTGGAACCTTCGAAAAATTTTATGAAATTTATCCATTGAAAGACTGTTTGCTTGTAAAGATCGTTAAGGCATCAACTAGGTATTTGGGTTTTGTGCTTTTGTGAAAAGACAACACAAGATAATTGGCTAGGTTAATTGTTTTAGAAGGTAGTGTATCGGTGTATATCGAGTAGATAAGCATTTATGTATGAGTTTAGCCTGACCAAGAGGAGCTAACTAACGATAGTTTACTATGGCTTAGGAGACTGGGTGTAGTTATATTGGTACATTAGTATTGAGTAAATGAGGAGGATATATTGTGTTGAGAGTATTGTGGATACACAAGCGGATACAAAAGGTCATAGTTCAGGGATATGCTGTGACATCGATCAACTGAGTTTATAAACATGGTGATATAAAACTGGTTGATTAACAAGTTTCGGAAACCATTTTCATTTTTAACTGTGTAGTGATGCAACATTGCCAAAATCAGGACATGGTCAAAGTTAAACATAAAGTTTAAAAATTTAAGTCATGGGAAAATTTTTTAGCAAAAGAGAAGTGATACTTTATAGTGTAAAAGTCACATAAGTGAAATAGTGTAAGCTTTAATGTGATAATATAGAGGATAAAAGTTTTATTAATAATGATGATGAAACAATCCAAAAGCGAATGATCAATGAAAAAAATAGCATATGAAACAACAAGCGATGAAATCGAGTCTTCAAACGATAAACAAAACATAAATATCAATAACAGAAAACATTGAGATTGTTTCCATAAGAAACTTTGACTAACTCAAGTATTTGAAATTTTCTAGCGACTTGTGGGGGCGTGCTTTAGCCTATAAGTTAATGCTCACCCCAAGAGTTCCCAGGTAAGTATACGGGTCCCTCGTCTGATTGGGATTTATACGAAATACCAGGCCTACACAGAAAACTCAGGATACAGGCGCTTACCCTTCAAGATTGCACGTGCCCCATCACAAATGAATTCCAAAACTTTAGGGAGACTAAAAACGAGGTGTAGAAATAGATCCTTGGATGTGGATTTCACTCCTAACTCAAAGATGTATTTCAAAATTGAAAACTATGGTGGACTGAAACCCGTCACTAAGTTAAGGATATCACTCCCAGCTTAGTAGTTAAGTTTCTTTTTGTAGGAAACTAGTGAATAGCTGCGCACGCGTTGCGGCGCAGGTACATTGCATACATCAAACTGATTAGTGCAACTGTTATGTGATCTGTGGACGATGAAAAGGGGTTTTTATAGCTTTAAAGACATAGAAACACACGAAATGTAGAGTAACTCAAATGTATACCATCGGATGAAATGTATTAAATTTAATGACGATGGGTTTGGTACGTAACCAAAACGTAATATACTTGCACTGACTTGTTCCCAAGGATGTTTTCGTCTAAACGTATATCAACTTAAATTTATACCAACACATAAACAAAATCCGCACATAAAAAAGTTAGTTTTTTCAAGTAAAGGAACGAAAGGAGTAAAGTTGAAACTTTTGAAACTCAAGAATATTAACAACAATTTATTTACTTAAAAAATAGGGAATGAAAATTATCACAGAAAATAGTTTGTTAAAAACGTATATTATATATGGTACATGGGTAAAGTTGGAATATTTAAATCTTGCTTTTTCAAAGCCAATGTATAAATTGAAATGTAATAAAACTTTAGGTTAAAAGTAGAATTGTTTTCCGCTTTTGCCATATCTTGAGTCAAATACTTAGAAAAAAATAGAAAACATAACTTATGGAGTACTAAAATAAACAATTATTGAGAATAATAACTTGTTGGCATACATAAATTAATAATGTTATACAGTGAAAGATTAGGGGGGAAGGGGTGCTTGTAGGAATTTAGTTTTACTTCACTGATTTTAACCAACTATACACTGTCATATCACTTCACTGATTTACTTCACTGAAACATTTTTTTCGAGGCAGCACTCCATTGATTATTTTTTTGTTTCTTTTAAATTAAAATGTAATCTTTGTTTTTTTTTTTTGTAATATTATTTTATGTTTTTTATTTACTTTTGGTTTCATTTATGTTTAAAACTAACGATTTAAGTAAAAAAAACCAAAATGTTTCTTGACAACGGTTATAAATAATAAAAAATGGAATTATACTGAATTAAAAAATAAATAATACACGGTTACCGGCCCGTTAGATAGAACCAGCAAAACGGTCCACGGGACCACTACCAACGTGGGCGACGAAGGTGTTACCGTGCTGGTAATGGGTACCCGTAAACAATTCGGGTGGCGCCTCGTCCCCCTTTGTATTATACAAACCCACTGGCCACTGAACTGAATTGAAGTGTTCTACACTTCTCCAAAACTCAATCACAACTACCGTCATCAGTGTCAAACCACACACTTTCACACACTAAAAAACACTTTTTCACATTTTGAAATAGAAAGAAAAAAAAAAGCAACATAAGAGTCAGAGATAAATGCTACATAAAGACAGAGAGAAAAGAGGGCAAACAAAGGTGGCTCAAATTCGGTGGGTGCTCTGAGGATCTGTATACGACGGTAAGAAAGGTCTCAGCCATAGACATTTGGTTGATTATCGGCGGCGAAGATATTGTGAGAAAGTCGCGTCCAGTGACATACATGTTGAAATTTACGAACCCATCTCATTCCCAACCACCACCATTCTTGTTCGTCTTTTTCACCGGTGATGGTTTTCGATCTCATGCAAAAGCTTTTCTTGAGTAACCGGTGATAAGTGTTTGGGGTTCTGATCAGGCGGAGGGGACGTGTTCAGGTACGTCTGAACAGACACCAAATTGGCTGGCAATGTTAAATATGTGAGAGACATGTTCAGCGATCCATCCCTTGAAAATATCACAGCCCTATCACCAAAAATCTCCATCCCTGTTTTCAATCAATTTCGAATCCCGTCGATTTAAAGTAGAACAGATTTCTGATTAATCCCGAGAAACCGTTCAAGATATTGTTACAAAGAAAGCCAGAAAGATTCAAGCATCAAAAACGAAAATCGAAAATAAAATTCGCAATTATAATTAAGAAAGAATCAAAATTTTTAATTGATAAATTCAAAATGGAAAGCAAAACATTAAATATTACTGATCTTTGCCTTTTAAAAAAAAATCACAATTAAAATTTTTTGATAGGCGGCAAAAAATCATGTAGGAGAATTAAGAACGAAAGTAAAAATAAAAAAAGTAGAATGCATTGAAATTAAATTTTGTTTGGATCAAAATTGAAAAGGGTTTGGTAATCTGAGATCGATGTTTGGTGATTTGAGATCGATGGGAATCTCAGGATTATGTGGGAAAAAAATGAAGTGCAATGACGTGTTACATAAATATGTAATGTTATATGTCGGATACCGATGGCCGTTAAAATTAACGGAGGAAAGTTAAGTTGATAATTGTATTTATATATAATACTCTTTGAGGTGTGGATGTTACTCATATCCCAAAGATATATTCCAAAGATATATGGCATATAGAGGAGTGAAACTAATCACCAATGTATGGATACCACTCCTAACTTGGTGATATTGTTTCGTTTGTGAAATACGAGTGTCTTCTTCTCCAAGAAAAATACCGAAAGAATAACGAGAAATAATCATAGCGAAAATATCTTGAATGGAAATATAATAATAAAGGGAAATATACACGAGAGGACTTGTGAATGTAAGCTTAGTTATAGACTAGGCTAAAAGGCATTCTAATAACCTAATTCCGTATAATCATGGCTCTGATACCAATCTGTAAGACCCCAACCGATGGTGGAAACATCGAGGTGTCACGTAGTGACGATTGTTCAATAGCTCATGGTACTAAAGTGTAAATATTGGTTAATTGATTAATAATAATATAATAAAACTAAAAATTGAAATGTAACTTTTGTCACATGGGCCACGGGCCAAAAAATCCAATTGAGAGATTGGATAAGGCTGCGCACAAGAATTGGAAAAAAAAATTTAGATTTCTAGGGAAATATTATAAAGGACAAAACAGAGGCGCACGATTTGGATCTTGGGGAGGCTCCAAGAATTTGGGACAATATTATAAAAGCGGCGCACATTATTTGTTGGAGAGGGGCACTTCGATCAAAGAGGAAAATATAATTCTTCCACAGGACATAACAGAAGATATTAGGGAGGCAAGCCAAGGATCAAGGGTGGAGGTATAGGTACCAGCACGGGTCGGTTCTAATTTATTTATTTATTATCTATTTATTCATACCCGTAGTGAACACCATGAATATGTTTAGTTTTTATTGTTTTGATTTTTTCATGACAATTATTAGCTAGATCATAGAACTACCTAGGCGATGATGAATACGCTTGTTTGATTATTTTTCTTTCGGGTTTTGGAACTTTTGGTTGTGGATGAATTTTAAATTAAAGAACTCTTTATTTTCTGGTTTGATGTATATGCATATTTAGTTTTGTTTAAATAACTTTTATAAACTCCACTTGCGTTTTTGTGAATGTCTTTCATGTATGAATGCGGGTTAGGTTGCGGACTTGGTGTTAGCAACTAGTTTATGGTTAATTCTGCAGGTTATCCATAGGAGTTGTAATTGTTAGTTAGATGATTCTAAGTGTTCTACCAATTCTCAATAGCTGTAAGGTGCGAGATTGTTGGTCTGTCTAGGGTGTTAAATTACTAGATCTAGAGGCTTTGTATGAAGATCTTCCTAGTTTCCCTTGCATTCCTTGTAGGCCAAGTCTTATCAGAAATATTGTAGTTACCCCTTGCACTTTCGGGTGTATTGTGACTTTCGCGCTGTGAGGTAGACTGTCTAGCGGGTACTTTAAGATTCGAGTAGGTAAGCCTGTGAGGGTAACCTCTCAACCGGTGGTTTAACAGCATAACAGTATTCTAGGGTTTCCCCTTGAGAAGGGTCGAGGGTGTCTAGTTTATTCTTGATGTTTAGTATTTTAAGATCCCGGTTCCTCACCAGTCCCATAGCCGTTAGAAGATTATCATTCATGTGTAGGATTCTAGCCTAGGTAGTGCCTTCCCATCATCTGATCCCAGTTGCGGTTTTAAGTTTGTGTCTATAGCTTATTTAAGTTTTATTTTATTTATTTGCATTGGTTTGTTAGAAACCCCCTTTAAGCAACAAAATATTATCAAGTCAGTTTGTAGATAAGTAGTCGTGTCTAGTTTACGTTTTCCAGTAGAGTCTCGTGGGTTCGATACTCGGACTTACTTTAGCTGTACTGCACTGACCGGTACACTTGCCGGTTGTGTGGTTTAGGTTTTAGAGAGTCTTAGGTTATAAATTTAAAACTTAGAGTGTCTAGTTTAGGTTAATTTAGTTAGTTTTATTAAACCACTTTGAGCACATCAATGCTCAAGCCTTAGTTGTGATTCAACAAGGTTCCCATGACACCTTGTTCTCTCGCATTGATGCGGCTAAAACATCTCAAGAGACATGGGATATTTTGAAGATAGAGTTTCAAGGTGATTCTCGAGTCCAATAGGGTGATTTTCAAGTCCAATCAATCACGATTCAAGGCTTGAGAAGAGAGTTTGAAAACATGAGCATGAAAGAAGGAGAAGTAGTTGGTGATTACTTCTCAAGAGTGATGGCCATTGTGAGTTAACAATGTGCCTATGGTGAAGAGATACCTGATCAACAAGTTGTTGAGAAGATACTGAGAAGTTTAATAGCAAAGTTTGATTATGTGGTGCCTTCAAATGAGGTGGCATATGATCTAACTAGTCTATCCCCGGTGAAAATGATGGGATCCTTGCAATCCCAAGAAGAAAGATTAAATGCCAGATCAGGTGAAACTAAGACAAATGAGAAGGACAAATCTGATGTGCAGGCACTTCAAGTTATGCAAACAAACAAAAGACTCAACTTCAATCAAAATTCAAGAGGTTGAGGACGTGGAAACTTTATAGATCATGGTAGAGGAAGAATGAATGAGGACATGAATAGGTCCTCAATGCTACCAATGTAATAGATTTGGTCATGTAAAAAGGGACTATTGGTCTAATGATGAAGAACAAGGACATTCTAGAGTGGCTGCTTTTTCAGAAGAGGATCTGGTAGGAGATGATGATACTCCTTATTTATTCATGGCCCTTACACCATGTGAACGAGAGAATCCTAGTCTGTGGTTTATAGACTCTGGATTCTCTAATCACATGACTAGTGTTAAGAGGAGTTTTACTGTTTTGGATGAAACCTCCAAGTTGGATGTTAAACTTGGAGATAAGAAGAACCTTGCAGTAGCAGGAAAAGGGACAATCAGGATCAAAATGAGCAATAGTAATTTTAAATATTTGGATGAGGTTTATTATGTACCTAACCTTGAATACAACTTAATGAGTGTTAGGCGGTTAATGAGAAAGGGGTATGCACTAATCTTTGATAATGGAGTATGTTCAATTGTTTGCAAAGAGACTCAATCCAAGTTTATAAAAGTCAATCTAGCAGCCAAAAACATGTTTCCCTTGGATGCATCTAAGGTTAAAGCTAGTGGTGCATCACACAATCATGAAATCACAAAGCTTTGGCATTGTAGATTCAGCCACTTGCATGCTCAGGCTCTCCAACAACTTCACAACTCTAAAATGGTGCAAGGACTTCCCTTGATGAAAGAATATAGGAAATGCGAAGATTGTGAGTTGGAAAGAAACACAAGTCACCTTTTCATGCAAGCACCAAGAGGGCAACCCAACTGATAGAGATTGGGCAAACAGATGTGTATGGTCCAATGCCTGTAAACAGTTTGGAAGGTAGTAGATACTTTCTTTGATACATTGATGTCTTTTCAAGAATGACTTATGTATATTTTATTGAAAGAAAGTCTGAGGTGTTTTCAAAATTTAAAATTTTTAGGGCTCATGTGGAGAGACAATGTGAAAGATTTATTAAGGTATTAAGAAGTGATGGGGATGGGAGTATTGTTCACATAACTTCAATTTATTTTGTGAACTTCATGGTATTAAAAGACAACTGACTGCCCCCTATACCCCTAATCAAAAAGGGGTATCTGAGAAGAAAAACAGAACATTTATGGATATGGCTCAATGTATGTTGTTTGCCAAAGGCCTGCCTAGTTACTTTTGGGCAGAGGCAGTTTCCACATCTGTTCATATATTGAACATGTCCCCAAAAAAGGCTGTTGATGCAAAGACTTCTTTTCACATTTGGTCAGGTGAATAACAAGATGTAGAAGACCTTAGAGTCTTTGGCAGTATTGCATATGGCTTGAAACCATAACAACTCAAGCATAAATTTGAACCCACCTCAGCAAAGTTTATTTTGAGTGGGTTCTCTAAACCTACCAAAGGGTGTAGACTGTATAAACCCATCACTAAGAAAATCATTACCATAAGAGATATAAAGTGTTTTGAAGAACTATCTTAGGATTGGTCTCGGTTAAAATTGCCAAAAACACACACTTGTGAGATCTTAGCTTCTTTGACTTACTTCCTAATGACTATTCTCTCACTAAAACCTCAGGCTAGAATGGTTCATCTTCACACCCAGCTGATGTTCCAAGCAACAACAATGGCCCATCAAGTGATCAAGCTTCCACTCATCATGAACACAACACAAGCAACAACGGTGGCCCATCAAGTGAATGGGAATGATGTTGAGGTTGTAGCTAATTTTAATACCCCTCCTTTGAAAACTAAGAGCGTACAAGAATTTGATGAAGTTCCAATCTAATGGAAGATTACATGGTGTGTGAATTTGCCCTTACTATAAGTGATCATATGGTGTTTGAAGAAACAACTTATAAGAAAGAATGGCAGCAAGCTATACAAGAAGAAATAAGGTCCATTGAGAAGAATGAAACTTGGAAACTTGTCAAAGCTCTAGAAAACAAGAACATTATGGGATTGAAGTGGCTTTATAAGACAAAGTTGGGTCCTAAATGTGTAATTATGAAGTACAAGGAAAGAATAGTGGCTATGGTGTATTAAAAAAGGAAAGGTGTTGATTTTCAAGACGCATTTGCCCCTGTAGCTAGATTTGAGACCATTAGAACTATTTTGGCTACAGTTGCTCAACAAGGATGGGTTGTGTTTTAATTGGATGTTAAGTCAGCCTTTCTAAATGGCAAGTTGGAAGAAGAAATATATGTAGAGCAACCACAAGGTTTTGAAATTGCAGGAGAGGAGGAAAACGTGTATAGGCTTTACAAAGCCTTGTGTGGTCTAAAACAGGCTCCGAGAGTCTGATATGCATGAATTGACAAGTATTTCACTGATCATGGCTTTAAAAGAAGCTGCAATGAGCCTACTCTATATGTGAAGAAGGTTAATGAGGTTGGTTTGATTTATGTGCGCCTGTATGTTGATGACATTATTTATACTATTAACAATGCAGGATCCATTCAAGAGTTTAGAGTGGGTATGATGGAAGAATTGAGATGGCTGATATGGGTCACCTTAAATATTTCCATGGTATTGAAGTGAAGCAAACAAGGACATGTATGTTTATCTGTCAAAGTAATTATGCAACTAAGTTACTCAAGAAATTTGGCATGATAGGATGTAAAAGTGAGGAGACTCCTATGAATGCAAATGAAATCTAGGATGATGTTGATCCTGCTGATGAAGGACAATATGGATGTTTGATTGGTGGGCTCATGTATCTTCAACACTCTATGCCAAATATAAGTTATTTTGTGAATGTTTTGTCCGGGTGCATGTCAAGGCCAAGTAAATTACATTTTTGAGCAGCTAAATTACATTATAGTGTCATGAACATGATTCCTTGCTTTAACACAAACTTAGGATTGTATGTTCTAGTGTTATAAAGTATATTATTTTCCATCATAGACGTTGATGATTATTGATACCTAAACCTAATGAAACAACCAACCCATGAACATCATTTGCAATAATTGTAGTTGACCCATCTCATAGAACCTTAGTAATCAATTGTTGAAACCCGGGTGTGAGTCCTTTATTATCATTGTTACAACAATCATTTACTTAATCAATTACTTTGTTTTATACTTGCAATCAATTTGAATCCATTGTGGTTCACAACTTTCATTCAAACAATTATTAAATGAAAAAAAATATGCAAACTTCATAATTGACTAAACTTCATAGAGTGACATCTTTTTAATCAACTGAAACCTATTTCACCGACCACAGACACTTCGTGGTTCGACACTCTTATTGCCACTACTACATAGCTAGAAGTAATTAGGACTTGTAAATACTATTTTTGACTGGACCGCGATATCCGATCAGTGCCTTTTCTAGCATCTTGCTAGAAGGCGTTTTTAAATATATATATATATATATATATATATATAACCACATGCTTTCCGTGAAATTAAAACTGATTTCATTCATAGCTATCTTGCCTATCGATTGTAGGTAAAATAACGAAAATAAACGTTGACTATGTCTAATAACAAAAATAAACATGTTTTAGAATGATAAATATAAGAGAAAATCACTTAAATAAACATTGACTAGATGTAATTACCAAAATAAATATTGTTATAGGCTAAACGGTAGGGGCTTCATGGAAAACAAGAACATGTGTCTTAAATGGCTAAGTGGTAGTTGTTTAAAGTGTTAGGCTCCACACTTTAGAACAATTAAAATCTACATGTGGCACTAAAATGTGAAACAACTAAAATGTAGCCACTACAAGCAGAACCGGCTAAAGTGGAGCTTTCTACTTGATCAATGTTCTTATTGGTTTAAAAAAGAAATTTGGATCAAACACAAACTTATTCTAATTCACTATGATTTAATTAACTGAATTCGGTAATCGAATTCTAACATAGCTCCAAATTTCAATTAAAATTTTAGTTGGTTCGTAATTAGAAATTCAATTAGTTGAATAACCCTAGAGTGACGAACCAAACCTATATCAATCGAACAAAATCAGTACTAGGATCGAAACTGGTAATGATATTTGTTTTATGGTTTTTGATTGATGTGAAACACGACTTTATGTTTTTGGGTTACTTCTAGAAAATTTATCCAATAAACCATTGTAATTGTTTTTCGTACACTATACCGAGTACCCTTACCGTAACCAACCGAACCGACACCACTCAAACAACATCGTAAACAAAGCTCGATCAAACACTTACAGTGCCTAAAATACACCAATCAAACACTAAAATATATAGAAAACTTGCATATTATCAAGGTATTTTTACCAACACATCAATTTTCATTCTTATTCGTATTCATATGATTAATACTGTTGATTTCTCATATTATAGTACGTCTATATCTATTATATAATAAACAAAAAGAAGTATGCCACAAAGCAATAGGTGAGGCTTTCCCACCTTTTGATTTCCCACCAAAAATCTTTTTCTCTCTCATGTGCATGCCCATGCATTTCGTCCCACAAATTTTACACATTAATAACTTTTATATATGACACTTTTAAAAAATACACCAAATTAACGAGCGTTTTATTATCTTTCCAACGAGTACCATAGTATAATAAAAAAACGAAAGAAAAACAACTTTTTAGTGGGTTTTTTTCATGCATAAAAAAACACAATGTGTTGATATAATTCATTAGTCATGTCTAAGCAACTCACTAATCATGTTAAATAGCATATATATATATATATATATATATATATATATATGTTTTTGAACTTACTATTACATATTTGATCCCGCTAACTACATATATATGTAGTCAGCTTGGTAAGAATATAATTTAGTTTATTTTACAACAACAAAGTTGATGACAAATCATTGCTAAAGTAATATGCATAGCTATTAGATTGTGTAATATTAAAAAAGAAGCTTTGAAATCATGTAAATATTGATAAACATACAAGTCTCATCAACATGTATATATATCTAACATATACATTTCATATACAATATTAACTATAAAAATAAAAAAGTGCACACGTAGAATAGAAGTAGGTTTTAGGAGTTATCGAGTGTTGATCATATACAATTTTTTTTTTCTAAAATACCGACCTATTCTTTTTACGGCACACACATTTTTTCACTTAATATTAGATTTGTCTATCTCGAGAATCTTCCAGGGGATAATCTAGTATATAATATAACGATTGGGGTGGAGACACATGGCACTTGCCACTTGGTGAGGCTATCCCTACTAGGGGTGTTCCACCGGACTGCATCGAGTTTTGTATCATATTAACGATACTAGATTTAATTTCAAAGTGCTCAGCCGCGACTGGGGGTCGGACGATACTCGATGCCAGTCCATCATCTCCAGGATGCCCGCTATCGTTAATCGGGTATCATCATCCGCCATGATGATCTCACTCTCCGCCCCGACCCTTCGTGGTCAGATGGATCCACCGGAGCCATGTTATCTGGGACCTCTATAGCAGGAGTAGAAATAAGGATATCAGATATATCTTTCGTGGTCAGATGTATATACAAGACGCGATTTATGAAGTCTATTTCTTTCGCTCCTCCTCAAGACACGCACCTCCTCCTCAGAAAGATCACCAGAGGGCCTGGGGTTCGAGGACATCAACTTGCAATCAAAGAATGATACAATTGCAGCATGCGAATAGATGATAAATCCCAAAAAGCAATAAAAGAAAAAAAAAGAATATTAATACCATAAATACATACAAAAATTACAAGCTATATACTCATAAAAATCAGATAAATGCAAATAAAATCAATAAAATGAACAGAAATCAACAATCAAAGAATCAAACAGTCCAAAGAATAAAATCAACAATTAGTTCAAATATGAAAAATAATTCAAATAAATCAAATAGCGAATCAATCAAATTCATAGACAAACCAACAAATCCAATATTCAATCAATTAAATCCATCAACATCCTAATGAATAAATAATCAATCATTCAATCCTATAAGCAGAAAAATGAACAAATATATAAGCAAACCTATAAACCTATCTAAAATCAATCCAATATATCAACAGACAGATAAACTGAATAGATAATCAAATAATCAAATATACAAATAAATGAACATATAAAGAATCAACACAGTATAAACATGTATTCACAAGCATGTACACTGGTAAAAGGTTGACTCGGTTCGTTCCTAAAGCTCGTCGCATCCCCGGCAACGGCGCCAAAAACTTGACGTGTGTGGATAAACACATAATTTTACACTGAATAAACAAACGTTTGGTTTTAATATTTATAAAGATGATTAAGACCTTAACATTATAACATAAACAAAAAGGCAAGTGTACCCTGTCATATATGTAGTAAGCTCAGATAAGAACTAGATATCGATCCATGGATGCGAGCGGATGCAATAGTACTTAAACTCTATCTCTGAATTACCAGTAAAAGATAGTTTTGAAGTCGTTTAAACTAGATTAATTCTAAAATACTAAAATAAACATAACTAGGACTCCAAATACAAAATATATGTATAAGACACTATAATAACAACCCTAGCATGTCAACTACATGACATATGTTAAACAGACGTGAGATCAACATTCCCATTTTCAGACAATTAGTATCCCTTTCGGAAATCCAAACATGACAACTATACGGAAAGCTAACACGATAACAAACGTTTACCACCTCAAATTGTTCATTAGCGAGCAGCTGATATAATCTCATGCAAATCTTGTAAAGATAAGTTAGTCATCTGTTAAAAGTTTTTTAACCTCACTATTCAAGGTAAGCAATACCGAATTGACAATACGACCACCAAAACTAGGATAAAGTAGAGCATATCACAAACTATTCCATTTTTGCAACTTTGAACACAAATCTACTAAGATCGCCATTTTTACCAAAATAACTAGCAAAGATCAACAACTGTGTCAAACATAAGTAACAACACCATTAAACATTTTAAACCCTTTTACATGCCGATAAGCATTTCTAATCATTATTCGACTGACTTTAACCAAACCAATACCCATTTCCAGTTTCATGGTGTAAACACATTAACAAGTTAACTACTCTACTACTGATCGATTAACCGGGCGGTTTTTCAACATGTATCTGACTACCACAAAATGATAATCATCAAAGTCATACAAACATAATCAGAATCCAACAACATTGAGACATGTTTGCAATATGATCATCAAGATTTGAACATGAAAAACGCTAAAATTATATAAAACATGATTAAACATACAACGATTGTTCTAACTACTAGATACTATTGTTTTTACCTGTAGGTTTACTGTTGGGTCTGCTGACTTGGAGAAGAACAGATGATCTGAAAAGCCAAAACATACTCTATATATATATATATATATAATCCATAATAAATCAGTGTTTTCAAGTTACTTTCCCCAAAAGACTGTTGGCTTCTAACAACTGATGTTCCCCTTATAACTACTAGAGGACAAGTGCTGATCACAAAGAGCTGATTGAAGAAACAACTGTTGAGCTAAAAGACTGTTGTAAACAAGGGCTGTTGGAGCCAACAACACTTAGGCTCCAACAATGGATAGAAGCATCCAAGTTTTACCCATCAGCTGTTTAGTCATCAGAGCTTACCAATGTAATAGTGTCTGTATTCATCAGTTGTTTTATGTTGTTATATATCTCTTAGATGTCACTGTCTTAGGTGACGTCAGCCGTAGGTCATTAGTGGTTTAGTTTATCTATAAATAGAACAGTGCATGTACTGTTCTATTCATCACTCCAAACATTCTCTTAGATAAACAATCAGTGAGTGATCAGGCTGAGGGGGAGTAATTGTGTAATCATTGTAATCATTTGACTAATGAGAAGTTTGATTCGAAAACAATTATTCTCTTTGTTTTGATTTATAGTTTACTATTCCGCTACACTTTACATATTTGTTTAACTTCATTCATATTTCATTGATAAACAATCAAAACAAATCACACTCAGATCCTAACAATTGGTATCAGAGCTTGGTCAATTAAATTCGATCTAACCAATCAATTTAATATAAACAGATCAGCTCACAATTATTGATATCGTTTGTTTGTCGGATTGAAAACAGAGTAATAGTTTATTTACGCTTAAAGTTTTTTAAACACACTTTGTTTTACAAACAATAAGAGAATGGCTTCAATCAATCACGATCCACATAACACTGGCACGAACAACAAGCCACCGATGCTTGTCAGATCTGAATATAATATCTGGCAACGTCGGATGAGCCATGTTCTAGCTCAACAGAATACTGGGTGTTGGAAGTCGGTTATCTTCGGACCCCATGTTCCGACGGTGCCGAGTACCGAAGATCCCAAGATTCAAGAGCCAAAGAAATTGGAAAACTACTCCGAGCAGGATTTTCAGAAAGTTGAGTTAGATGCTAAGGCCTTCAGTATTGTGGCTATGGCTCTACCAAATGATATCTATGCTGGACTGTTACACTATAAAAGTGCAAAGGAGTTGTGGGATGCTTTGAAAGAACAATTTGGTGGGACTGAGGAGGTTATTGAAAACAACCGTGAAATACTTAACAACAATATGAAACATTCAGTCATGTGAAGGGAGAGTCATTAACTCAACAATTTGAGAGGTTTAACTGCCTTATTAGTGAACTAAAACTGGTAGGTCTAACATATCCTAATTCAACATTGAACCATAGGTTTTTAAGATCATTACCAGACAAATGGGACACTATTGCTATAGTTATGAGAAACTCAATTGGTTTCAAGGACCTATCTCTGACCCAGCTTCATGGTAAGCTCTTGACCCATGAGAGAGAGCTTAACCAGAAAAAGAAGCTTCAGGACTCTGGAAAAGTGTCTGATGATTATGTTTTTGGTAATACAACACTTTTGGGTCTGGATGAGGTGCCTGGTAATAATGAGGATCAGAGTTATGATCATTTCATTGACATAACTTCATGTTTTAACTCTGGTTTTAACTCTGATTCTTATTCACCCAACTATGCTTTTGCAACAAGTGGTGGTGATATCCAGGCATATGATAACATATCCTTTGAGTATAATGACCTTAAATATTTTGACCCTGATGATTTGGAAGAAATGGACATAATGCACCAACTGGCTCTGCTCAGTGTTAGAACTAACAATTTCTACAAGAAAACTGGCAGAAGATTTCCAGGTTTAACTGGCTGGTCAAAGGTGGGGTTAGATAAATTTAAAATTAAGTGTTATAAATGTCTTAGACTTCGTCATTTTTCTAGGGAATGTAGGAGTCAACATGGTACACCTATAATTACCTATCCAAATCAGAGGCCACAGACAAACACTTATCAAGTTTTCCATAATACCCCTGGACCAAATGTGCAAAACACTGCTCATTTTGCACAGTCCTCGTCCACTGTTCCTGTCCATTATGTCCAAACCACTATTCCTCAGATTCACTATGTTCAAACCCCTGTTGCTCAGGCACAAATACCAATAACTGCTACTCCACCCTCTGCCCCTGCAGAGACTAGTCAACAGATCTTCTTCACATAAGGCTTTATTGATTGGAGCAGTTTACGAGATGAGCTTGCAGATAAGAATTTTGCTCTTGTTGCCAAAGCTGAAAATGAACCAGAAATTTTTGTTTCATGGCTTTGGACACAATAGTAGAAGAAGTTGAATATGAGGATGTGGTGTCTGAATTTGAAAATGTGACTAATGATGTTGTTGATGCAGTAGTTCCAGATGAAAAGTCTGAAGAAGAGGTTTTGAATCTCTCAGATCCTTGGGGTGATAATGATTGTGAGTGCAAGTGTGATTGTGCATTGATGGCTGCTGCTAAGGTATCTCCTCAAATCTTAAATTATTTGTGTTCAAACAAATGTGTAATAGCATTTTCAAACATTAAAGAGGTGAATGAAAACCTTAGAAAGAAAATTTTAGATGATGAAGTTCAATTTGAAAAACATTCAAAAGAGTTAAAATCAAAATTGACTGAAAAAGAATATGTAATCAACAGTTTAAAACATGAAGCAACTATAACCAAAGAGCAGCTCCAAAGTATGATAACAAAATATCAGAGTTGTAAAAAGGAGCTTAAAGCCACCCAAGTTGAGTGTGAAAAATGGGTTGAATCATCTAAAGGTTTTTAGATGCTCCTCAACAAACAGACCAAAAGTCACGTGAATTTGGCATTGGTTGTGAAACCACTTCTCAAGCCTTTCAAAACACTAACAAAAGGGAATCAAAGTTAGTTGAGGTTGTTCCAACTAATTTGGAGGGTCAAGAAATTAAAATCACTGAACCAAATGGCAAGAAAATTATTCTTGAAAAACCTGAGGGTTCCTCATCATTTACTGAACTTGATAAGTATGAGTTTAAACCTACTTGGTCAGATGAGTGTGATACTTTTGAAAACTTCAAACCAGTTGATTTTAAAACCCCTGATAGTAAGAAAACACCACAGGAAAAGGTTATTCCCTTGAGAGATCTTCCAGCAGATGTTGAAACATCTGTTGAAAGGAAGGTTGAAAAAGGGGAAAAGAAAGAAAAAGGTGAACACTTGTTTTGTGATTTCTGTGAAAAGAAGAACTATGTTACTAAAAACTGTTTTCTTCTAAAGGCATATGATATCAACAAAGGAACAAGTGTGTGTGATTCTAAAGCTACATGTTCAATATGTGGTAAAAGGATCATAAAACCAAAGAGTGTCTTTATCTCAAAAAATTTGATGTCAAAATACAAGAGTATAAGGCTAAAACTCAAGCAAGTCAAGTGGTTAGTACTCTAAAAGGAAAGCCCAAACAGACTTATGCACCAACCCAAACATCTGTTACCAAAAGTCTTGAATCATCTGCTCCCAGGGATGTCCAAGTAACAAATGCTCCACCCTTAAACAAGTATCCAAGAGGACATGGACAACCACCTTGTCATAGTCTGTCACATGTTTATGAAGAGCCCAAGAGGCCTTCAAAACCAAAAGTGAACAGAAATCCTTATGGTTACTATCATCTGACAGGAAATAGTCAAACATTTGTTGCACAAGTTTTGACATACAAACACTGGCAAATGATCAACAACAGCTGATGAACTTGGTTCGAAAACTGGTTCAAACCACTAATCATTCTCCTAAACTTGAGGCTGAAAAGTCTGGGAACCCATCCAAAGCCAACTTGGCTTTGGACACTCACCAAAACTAATCCATTACTGATGTGCAGGGAGCTTCTACTTGCTTAGATAGTCTATGGTATGTAGATAGTGGAGGCTCCAGGCACATGACAGGATGTAGAGCCCTACTTCTGGACTTCTTAGCTCATGGAGGGGTGATATATCTTTTGGTAATGATTCTAATGGTAAGGTGTTGGGTTCAGGGACTGTTCAGGCTGGGAAACTCAAGTTTGAAAATGTCAATCTTATTGATAATTTAAAATTTAATCTTCTTAGTTTCTCAAAAATGAGTGAAAAAGGCTATGGGTCATTTTTCACTAAGAAAACTTGTACGATTCTTGGGCCATAAGTGGTTAAAAAGATTGACACCATCATAGCTGAGAGAAAAGCATAACTTGTTGCTCACAGGAGTGGAAATGTGTATGTAGTTGATATGTTGAAGGATAATCCTATGGAAAATGTCTGTCTGTTTTCTACTGCCTCAACTAAAGAGACAGAATTGTGGCATAGGAGACTGGGTCACACCAACCTTCAAACTATCAACTCACTCTCTAAACAAAGCCTTGTGAGAGGCCTTCCATCAAAAGAATTCAAATGTGATGAGCATTGTGTTTCCTGTTTGAAAGGAAAGCAACATAAAAGCTCTTACAAATCCATTGATGAGTCCAAAACAAGTCATTGTCTTCAATTGTTGCACATGGACTTGTTTGGCCCAGTTAAAATCACGAGTCTAAGAAGAAAAAGATTTTGTCTTGTCATAGTTGATGATTTTTCTAGGTTTACATGGACTTACTTTTTACACTCTAAGGATGGGACTGCAGGTATCTTGAAGGACTTTGTCACCAAAGTTGAAAAATAATATGACTTGCCAATAAAAGTCTTTAGAAGTGACAATGGAATAGAGTTTAAAAATAAGGAGTTGGATGATTTCTGTGTGTCAAAAGGGATTGTGAGGCAGTACAACATTCCAAGAACACCAGAACAAAATGGGGTGGTTGAAAGGAAAAACAGAACTCTCATTGAGGTTGCAAGAACTATGCTAGCAGATTCTGGTTTGCCACTGTCCTTCTGGGCAGAAGCTGTAAACACTGCTATGAAATTTTGTTCAAAATCAAACCACTGATATCATTTTTCAAAATCTTTGGCTACCCATGTTTCATTTTAAATCTTAAAGATTCCATTTCAAAATTTGCAGCTAAAGTAGATTGTGGATATTTTCTAGGATATTCCTCTACTCCTATAAGGTGTTTTTTCACAAGGACTAGGACAATAGAAGAAACACTGAATGTAAAGTTCAATGAACTTTCATTCTTAAAAATCCCAGCTGCTGAACTGTTTGAGTTAGAAAATTTTAAATTTGAAGATATTACTGCTAAAACTAAGAGTACAGGTATTCCACAGTCTCCACAACAGGATTACAGATTTGATGTTGTGATTCCTACTCACTACAAAGTCACCTCTGCATCAGGGGAAGCAGATGTTCAAAACACCTGTCAAAACTCTGCCATAGCTGTGTCAACCACTGTTGACCAGTCTTACCCTCAAACCACTGCCTCATCCACTTCAATCACTGTTCAAACATCTGTTGACAAAAGTTCAACCTCTGTTGACAAAAGCCAGTCCAATTTTACACCACTTGGACCCATTCCCCCACTTCCATTTCAAACATCTGTTGGTACTACAGAAGTGCAAACATATGTTACAACAACAGAGTCACCAAACCCCTGTCCCGCACCTCAAAATTCCATCATACCATACTAAGGAGATCTAATCTACCTAAGAGCTCATCCACAGACCAAATCATTGGCAACATCAGAGAGGGAGTGCTCACAAGGAGCCAATCCTCAAATATCTGTCTTTTTGCAGGCTTTCTATCTCTCACACAACCTGTCAAGTACCAAGAGGCACTGAAAGACAACAGTTGGGTAGAAGCCATGAAGGAAGAGCTCCTTCAGTTCAAAAGACAATGAGTATGGGAACTTGTTTAACTACCAAAGGATGTTTATCCAATTGGCACAAAGTGGGTCTTCAAGAACAAAACTGATGAAAGGGGCATGGTTGTCATGAACAAAGCCAGGCTTGTGGTTCAAGGCTTCAGACAAGAAGAGGGAATAGACTATGATGAAACCTTTGCTCCTGTAGCTAGGCTAGAAGCTATCAGACTCTTCCTAGCCTTTGCTGTCAACCGTGTATCAGATGGACATCAAATGTGCATTTCTTTATGGCAAAATTCAGGAGGAGGTCTATGTATGTCAACCACCTGGTTTTAAAGACACATTCCATCCTGATCATGTCTACAAGTTCAACAAAGCTTTGTATGGACTAAAACAAGCACCAAGGGCCTGGTATGAAACTCTTTCCACCTTTTCTCTTATCCATTGGTTTCACAAAAGGTAAAATTGATAAAACTTTATTTCTAAAATGGAGAGGGAAAGATTTAATGATTGTTCAAATATATGTGGATGACATTATTTTTAGATCCACATGTAACAAAATGCGTGAAGAGTTTAGGGAACTCATGATAGCAGAGTTTGAAATGAGTGCTATGGGTGAACTTCAGTGCTTTCTTGGTCTCCAAGTGAAGCAGCTGCAAAATGGCACCATTCATTCACCAAAATAAGTATGTTAAAAACTTACTAACAAGTTTTGTAATGAATGACTGTAAGCCATGTAGTACACCCATGAGCACAGCCAAGCTACTTACTATTGATGACAAAGATGAACTGGTTGATCAGACACATTATAGATGCATGATTGGGTCTTTACTGTACCTAACTTTATCTAGGCCAGACATTATGTTTGCCACCTGTGTTTGTGCAAGATCCCAGGCGTCACCTAGAAAGTCAAATCTTATTGCTGTAAAGAGGATATTTAGATACCTAAAAGGTGCTCCCACACTTGGTATTTGGTATCCTGCTAATGGAAACATTGAGCTTTCAGGTTATTCAGATACTGATTTTGCTGGCTGCTACACCACAAGGAAGTCCACATCAGGTGGGTGCCAATTTCTAGGTAATGATTTAGTCTCCTAGCAAAGCAAAAAGCAAGCAGCTGTTTCAACCTCAATAGCAGAGGCTAAATACATTGTTGCTGCAAGCTGTATAGCCCAACTCATGTGGCTTCAAAATCAACTACTGGATTTTGGTATAACTGCACTAAGGACTCCACTCATGCTGGATAGCCAAGCTGCAGAAAATATCATCAAAAATCCAGTCTCTCACTCCACCACAAAGCACATCGACGTCAAACATCATTTTGTGAGAGATAGCTATGAAAAAGGTTTGATTTTTCTGCACCATGTTCCAACAGAGGACCAGTAGGCAGATGTGTTGACAAAAGCTTTAGACACATCTACCTTTGAAAATCTGATATCTCTGATTGGTATGCTAAACATGGATAAACAACAAAAATGTTTCCTTAAATAAAACATTAAAATGTTTTCAGAAAATCAAAATCCATCCTTAAAAATAGCTTTTGGTTGAAAAATCTGTTAAAGATAAAACAACCACTGTTTCATTCATTCTATCATCTGTTGGTTGAAAAAATCTGTTTCAAACATCTAATCAGATAAAACAATTGTTTTTCATTATACACACACACACACACACACAATCACATATATATATATACTAGGTTAGAGTCTCGTGGGGATCAACGGTTCATCCGAAAGTAAAATGAAAACAAGTAGGAAAATAAGAATTATATCATGCAAGTTGTTTTGGTTACTAAATGTTTGATAATGCAACATGTATGAATTTTAATGTTAAATGCAAAATGTCATCTAACAGTTTAATGTAACGAAATGATGGATATATCGATGAAGTAAAGTTTAATTTGACAAAAAAATATAAACAAAGAATTGAATAAAATGAATACTTTTGTATTTATTCAAAGGATTTATTATCAACATGAACATTCAAAGTTGTAGATGCATTTTGTGCGACTAATGCTTTGGATTACAATTAACATATGTTAGTGTGTTTTGACGAATGGGCGAATGAAGATAATATGGGCGAATTAGGATTTCTAAAGGTGCGAAGGAGAGCAAAAGGTGCGAAGGAGAGAGAGGAGGTCGAAGGTAGATTAGTTGTTAATGTATAGCTTGATTCGACCATGATGAATGGGCGAACCTGCACATTCGACCAAGCAAAGTGGGCGAATGTGCAGGCCTATAAATAGGTCAAGTTCATTTTGAATGTAAGTTTTGGTTATTTTTGTTTCCCTCCTGTTTGAGTCTCTTCCAAGGGTTTTGTGTAAACTTAATTCACGTCTTATTTTGATTGTAAAGCTTATTATAATGTGTAATTGAGTTTGTTTATCAATGAAATGAAGCTTTTAAAGATGATTTCTGTGTTTTGTTAGTATTGTAATCATTTTGTGATTGATTCAGGGATTCCGCACCTGAATCAAACTTGTTTGATCACTATCTTTGTAGATTTGACGATCCTACGCGCATACAAAGTGGTATCAGAGCCAATATGGATCAAACAACCACAAATTGATAATTTTACTGCTGATTTGGACCCTATTTTGATAAAAACTTTCTGTTTTCATTGATAAAACTGAATTGGTGATAATTTGATTGATTAGAGCTTGTTTTCATGGATAAAATGCATAATTCTCTTTGATAAACTTGTTCCAAATCAAATCCGAAGCAAAACCTGATTAGAATCATCAAATTCTTTCAACTTTTGAAAAATTTGATCAAAATTAACTGATTTTCAAAGAACAACCGTTTTTGAAAGTGCAGGGTCGAACCTAGGGAGAATGGGCGAACGTGTGTGTTAATTTGGTCGAACCAAGGAATTTTTGGTCGAAGGTGGTGTTTTAACTGGTCGAATCTAGAGTTTGTTAGAGTTTTGTTGTACATTCGACCATACTTGTCTCATTCGACCATTCGGACGGCCGAAGGTGAAATCAAACGGTCGAAAGAGAGTGTAAAGGGTCGAAAGTGATTTGTGTTTGTCATATTTCTCATTCGTATCTTTTCAAACGGTCGAAGGAGAACATTTTATCTCATTCGACCACTCGCTACATACAAAGGAGGAATCTGTTTTAAACTTTTCTAATCTTTTCGTGTTTAATCATTTTCAGATCAAGATGTGGAACTTTCCTACTACACCACGACCTAACACGACACCACAACAGCAGACAACCATGGATCCTTGGTCGGTTGCTGCCCAAAGTCTAGTCAACCATCACAACCTATCAATTATATGGTGATGACTAGTACTATTCCTCAACACATTGCGCAACCACAACCGCAACCGATTGGTGACTATTGGGGAGTAGCAGCAGCGGTTCACTCACAGACGACTAATGCCATATCAACACTTATCCAAGACTTGTCTTCGGGGAATGGAAACCGTCCACCTAAGCTTATGGAGATGGTCGACTACAACACGTGGAAAACCAAATTCAAGATCCATTTGGAGGGTATGGGTTTAGAGGGAACTAAGGCATGGCAGATGATTGCGAAAGGCTATGTTGCTCTGATTTTGGAGAACACGGGAGAGCCTATTCCATTGGAAAATCTAGCAGATGATGAAAAGAAGAAATTTGCTATTGAGAAGAAGGCGTTTTCTCAATTGTCTCAAGCTATCAACACTGATTTGCTTCATCAGTTTGGTTCTTGCACAACTTCTAAACAGCTGTGGGACATGTTGAAGAATAGGCATGATGGAAATGAGAAGACTAGGAAGCTAAGGATGGAAGAGCTTCGAAAAGAGTTTTAGAATTTTTGTTACATGGGTAACGAGACGTTAAAAGAGTTGGTCCCAAGGTATTGCCACTGACTCACAGAGCTTTCAAGCTATGAGATAAGCATACCTATGTCTGAATTGGTGGACAAGTTTGCCGATGCATTGCCACCGTATTGGAACCAACATATTGAGGTGTTAAAAGAGAAAGATGCGTACCAGTATTGGACTATCAACGAGTTCATTCAGAAACTGGAAAACAAGGAGATGGAGGAAAAGAGGAAAGCTAAAAGGGCTCAAATTCCTCAGAATCCGGAATTGTATCTTGGTGGTACATCTACTTCTCATTCTACTTCCAGTTCTACTTCTAATGTTGCTCCACACATCGCGTGCGTATCTAACATTGTTGAACCACCCAAAACACCAATCAATTACCTTGCTCAAACATCTTCATATACCTCACCATCATATCCTACAACTACTTATATTCCACCATTTTCACCCATGCAACAAGCAGCATGTTACTCTGCTAGCCAACATCAACAACAACCATAAAATCCTCAAATGAACCAAATGCAAATTAACCAAGGTCAAACTAACCAAAGCCCGATTGTGTTGGAGACATCAAATCTAAACAATGTTACTGTTGAGATTGCCCAACAACATGTAGCATTAGTTTCAGCAATGGTAGCATCATACAATGGATTGGTTGCTAGTCAAATTGGGAACAACAACTTGACCAATGAGGACTATGCACAGATTGACAAGGAAGAAATCGAACTCATGGACATTCAGTGGGCCTTTGCAGGTATCATGAGAAGAGCAACTGATTTTATTCAAAAGACTGGGAGAACTGATCTTTCTACTTCTCCTAACACCACTTATGGCTTCAACAAAGCCAAAGTCACTTGTTTCAACCGTGGTGAGAAATGTCATTTTAAAAGAGAGTGCACACAGCCAGCACAACAAGGTAATAGAAATCCATTCAACTCTAACTACCAAAGCCAACAAAATCAAAACCAGGTATCATACCAAAGTCCCAACATTTCAAGCTTTCAACCTCAAAACAACTATCAAAACCGTCAAAATACCCAACAAAATAACAATGCTAGACAATCCACAACACAAAACCAAAACCAAACACAACAGAATTCAAACCGTACAATCATTCCCATTTCTACACCAAACACACAAACCCAAACCGAGAACCCAAATCAAGCTTTGGTGATACAAAAGGATGAGGGTTTTGATTGGACCGATATGCAGTTAGGTGTTGAAGAAATCACAACTGGTAATGTGGCTTGTGTAGCACAGCAAATGAATTTGGATGAGCTGGTGGAGGTTGAAGAAGAGATTGTGACTGAGAAAATGAGTGAGTTGAAGATTGAGGAGTTGAATGAAGAGATGAATGTTGATTGTGAAGAGAAGAATTCTGGAATGATTCTTGATTCAGTTGCTGATATTCCAGAGCAGTTTGATTCTACTTATTCTGATGAGGAGAGCGAGTCTGATTCTGAATCTAGTGTTAACTCACTGGATGATGACATTGACCAGTTGCTTGCTGAAGCTGACTTCTTAATAAGCCGAAAATCATGCATAGTGGATGATGCTTGCACCAGAATTGATTATTCCAAGTTTTTCGCTGGGAAGGAAGCACACTTTGCACTGATGGCCATGACAGAACCTCCTAAACAGGTAAGTACTGAATCTACTGTTAATTCTAATTCAACTTGTGTTAAACATTGCAAAGCTTGTGATAAATTGACAGATGAAATAAGCAACTCAAGGTTCAACTTGAGAGTGCAAAAATCAACTGTCAATCATATCAGAAAGAATCAAAAGAGTTTAACAGAGTACTTGATGGTTATAAGAAAGACGTTTCAGAATTGAAAAAGACTTTGTCTTTAAAACAAATGGACATAAATAATTATATCAATGATTTAGAAAACACAAAATTGGAAATGGCCACCATCAAGTGCTTTGCAGAGAAAGTAAACAAAAAGCTTGAGAGTTATAAGCATATTGCTTATGTTGTTGACCACATAATAGAAGAGCCTTCACAGCCTAGTAGTGCAAACTACAAAGCTGTCCCAGCTCCGGTGTTGTTTGAAAACCATAATTTGCATTCAATAGCACCGGAGAGCTCAGTTAAATCTGACTCTACTTCGGATGACGAGTCAAACACATCTAGTGTGGGAGACCCGTATTCTGATGTTAGACCTGTTCTGGGAAATAATGAGGGTGTTGTTGTTGTTGATGATTCTGATGAGGAGGATGAACAGTCTGAGACGGTTTCTGAAAAAGAAAGTGATATTCCTGATGAAAATCACATCATCACTACTGAACCTGTTTCACCATCTCAGATTGTCCATCCCATGGCTAACGCTCATAGAAAGAATCAATCAGTGAAGCCTGTTGAAAAGAAAGTTGAAAAGAAAATTGAAAAGAAAATTGAAAAGCCAAATGAAGAAAAAAATGAATCGTGTGATAAACCTGTTAAAGTTTTATATCGGATGCAAGGCTCCAATAAGATCATTTCTGATGAAGAATATCCAATTCAATTTGCAAACTATTCAAAAATTGAAAAGATCTGGCAGGAAAGTACCATTTGGTTCCCGAAACATGAGCGAACAAATGATATACCTCCAGCAATCTTAAAGAAAATTCATTCGGATAATCCTAAAGAACCAAAGGTCCATGTCACACAATTCATTAAACCAATAGAGAAGTCAAATGGTTTTCTTGAGCCGACTTACTCAAAGGACCCCGCTCCTGACAGTCTGAGAAGAAGGTGTATGGATGATCAATATCCCATCACTAGTTATTCAAAGTCGAATGCCAAGAATCATTTTGAAGAGTACCGTGCGTGTTTTAAGTGCGGGGAGAGGGGGCATTTACTTGCCGACTGCCCGTATGTAAGACACAAGAGGCACGAGGTGGAGATGAAGCAAAAGTATGAATGTCCGGTCGACAATCATTGTTATCCACAGAGACAATTTGTCCCTCAACCAGCACCTTTTTATAATCAAAGTAATTATTTCAAAAGGAGGGAAAATCGTCAGATAACATATGATCGCCGCAACCGGATAGCCACTGAGAAACCGTTGAAGAAACCAATGGTGAACGCAACTATTGACAACAAAAAGGTTCCTGTTAAACCTAATGTCAAACCAACAGTTGGACCTGTCTCTATTAAATCATAGAAGGTAACCAAGAAAGTCTCGTTCAAGGATGAAGTAAAGAAACCGGCTGAGACCCCAAAATCTCAGATCCGGATCTTGAAAAGATCTGAACAATCTTGGTCATCAAAGGGTTCTGAGGGTGCTTCAACTTCACAACAAAATGTGAAATCTGAGAATGAGAAAGATTTGACATTAGGCTTGTTAAACCTAATGTCAAACCAACCGTTGAGGTTGATAAAAAACAAGATGTTTGTGAGAAATCTAAAACTTTGAAACAAACTGTTCAAAGACCCAAGACCAAACAGGCTTGGGTCCCCCAGAAAAATCTAACTTCTTTACTTGATATGTGCAGGGAGCTTCAGCTGGCCCTGTGAGCAGTCTTTGGATTGTTGACAGTGGAGCTTCTGGTCACATGACAGGGGATCTTTCGCTACTATTTGATATTCGAAACATCAATGGAGGTTATGTAGCGTTTGCAGGAAACAAGGGAGGTTATATTACCATGGAGGGTAGTGTGAGCAATGGAATTGTGAGTTTTGAAAGAATTTCTTATGTGAAGCAAATAGATTACAATCTGCACAGTGTCAGTCAGATATGTGACAAGCAATTTTCTGTGTACTTTGACGACAAATCTTGCTACATACTCAAGCCGGGTTTTGAATTACCGAAAGAGTGGGTGATGTTAAAGGCGCCGAGAGTGAACAACTTGTACATTCTCGATATGTCAAAAGCAATGACCACCCAAGGCCAAGTCACGTGTTTCCTCTCCAAGGCTATAGAAAAAGAATCAATCATGTGGCATAGGAGAATGAGACACATTCACCTAAGAAAGATGAATCAATTGGTGAAGAATGAACTTGTCACAGGCGTGAACGTCAAACATTTTCACTTAAATGACAAGTGTGTGAGTTGTAAAAAGGGTAAGCAGCACAAACAATCCCATAGGCCAAAGAAAGTTAATTCCGTTGAACTGCCACTTGAACGTTTGCACATGGATCTGTTTGGACCAGTCAAGGGTAAGAGTCATGCTGGGGAATTGTACTGTCTTGTGGTGACTGATGATTTTTCAAGATTTTTATAGGTTATGTGCTTACACCGAAAGAGCGACACGTTTGATAATTTGAAAGTTTTGTTCACTCGACTGGAAATATCTATGGTCTCAAGATCAAAAGGATTAGGAGTGATAATGGGACGGAGTTTAAAAATGCACAGATGGACGATCTTTGTGAAAACAAAGGTATTCATCATGAATACAGCGCTCCGTATACCCCACAAGAGAACGGTGTCGCGGAACGCAAAAACAGGACTCTAATTGAAACGGCGAGGACAATGCTTGCGGACTCAAATCTTCCAGTAATGTTCTGGAACGAAGCAATTTACGTAGCTTGTTATACTCTTAATCGTGTGTTAATGGTGAAGAAGTTTGGCAAGACTTCTTATGAGCTGTTGAATCCTCGAAAGCCGAATTTAGAGTATCTAGAACCGTTTGGAGCTCCTTGTACTATGCTTAATCCATCTGAGAAGTTCGCACCGAAGGCTGAGGAAGGATACTTTGTTGGATATGCAACCCCGCTCAAACGGGTATTCAACAAAAGGACTCGTCAAGTCGAGGAGTGGGCTAACGTTGAAGTGCAACGGTACACTCAGAATTTACAGGGAAGCGATCCAGACTGGATGTTTGATTACAAAGATTTCTTTGAATCATTCAACCTAGATAGCTTGGTTGAAGAGGCTGTATTACGTTTATATTACGAGGTCGAAAATGTAGTGACATCACCTTTGGTGCGTCCGATCACCATGAACCCCCAAGCAGCTTCTAATGATACCAATGTTCCTGTTGTTGAAGAAGAGGTATTTCAAGAAGCTTCCACAACGTTGAATTCATCAGAATCAGAAGATGACGACGATGAGGTTACAAGTGAAGCTATCTTAGATCATGCTATAGTGACACCACCAGTGAACCCAACTACAAATGGTGCTTCATCATCGAATGTGGGTAATGATCTGGTTTCTGCAGAGAATTTAACTACTCAGACGGGAGTCCAAGTACCCGATTATCCGGAATCTCGGATACATCGAATTCAATCGATCGAGCAGGTTATTGGTGATCCTGGTAGCAGTGTGATGACGAGAAGTCAATTGAGGAATGCTAACTCACCGGAAAACCTTGGCAATCTTGCTTTATATGCCAAAATACAAAAATCAGGTTTTCAGAAGACTGGTCTTTTGCTTGTTATGTTTTGCAGGTTGAGCCGCGAACTTACAAGGATGCTCTTTTGGATGACGCTTGGGTGGAAGCAATGCAAGAGGAGTTGTTGCAGTTTCAGAAACTTGGCGTTTGGACACTGACAGATTTGCCCCAAGGAAGAAAGAAGATTGGAACGAAATGGGTTTTCAAGTGCAAAAAGGATGATAGAGGAGTGATCGTAAGGAACAAAGCCCGTTTGGTTGTACAAGGATTTCATCAAGTTGAGGGAATCGATTACAACGAGATCTATGCACCAGTTGCACGCTTAGAGGCAATACGAATGTTTCTGGCGTTTGCATCATTCAAGAAATTTAAGGTGTATCAAATGGATGTCAAGAGCGCGTTTCGCTATGGTGTGGTCAAGGAGGAAGTATACGTAGGTCAACCACCAGGCTTTGAAGATCCTATTCACCGGGATAAGGTCTACATTTTGAACAAAGCTATCTATGGGTTGCACCAGGCTCCAAGGCAATGGTATGAGGAGCTGAGCACGTATCTTCTTTCAAAAGGATTCAAGCGAGGTTTGGTAGATTGCATACTATTCACTAAACGAACAGGCCATGACTTGCTTCTAGTCCAGATTTATGTTGACGATATTATATTTGGGTCTACTAACGAACTTCTTTGCAGAGACTTTGAACGTGTTATGCAGGAAAAGTTTGAAATGAGCGCAATGGGAGAGATGCAGTTTTTCCTAGGCTTGCAGGTGGAACAAAGACCAACGAAGATCTTTATTCATCAAACGAAATACGTTTCTGAAGTCTTGAGCCGATTCCAGATGGATGATTCGAAGCCGATGGATACCCCAATACAACCTAATCATGGGATTGGAGTTGACGCTAAGGGGGAGCTAACTGATCCATTTACATACAGAGCAATCGTCGGATCTCTGATGTATCTCACCGCCTCCAGACCAGATATAATGTTTGCCACATGTCTCTGTGCACGTTATCAATCGAAGCCGAAACAGAGTCATATTGCAGCTGTCAAACGTATCCTTAGATATCTGAAGGGTTGTCCGTCGAGAGGACTATGGTACCCTAATGATGATAATTTTGACCTAATCGCTTTTAGTGATGCAGATTGGGGCGGCTGTGACAAAGACATCAAATCCACAACGGCTGGATGCCAGTTTATGGGGAGCAGGCTCGTGACCTGGTAGTGCAAGAAACAGACCGCAGTTTCATTATCCACATGTGAAGCAGAATACATTTCAGCATCGAGCTGCTGCTCACAGGTTCTTTGGATACAACAACAGATGGTGGACTACGGTTTGCAATTTCTTAAAACCCCTATTTACTGTGATAATGAAGCCGCAATCGCATTAACAAAAGACTTAGTAAATCACACAAAGGCTAAACATATCCAGATTAAATACCATTTTATCCGTGATTGTTATGCTAAAGAGTTGATCGATATGGTCAAAATCCACAATGATTACCAACGTGCAGACCTTTTTACCAAAGCTTTTGATAAATCGAGATTTGAATATCTTTTGAAAGCTAATGGTATTAAAGAAAAACAAGACTAATCACCACCTCAGTTTATCGCTTTTTAGTTTAGTTTTACTGTTTTTCAGAAAAATTTGAAATCCATAAAAATTAGAAAACTTCTTTGCTAACTGCTATATCTTCTTCACTTAGATTAATGCTGTCAGATTTCTGTGAACAAACGATATCTGCGCAGTCACATATTTGAAATGCTCCAGCTTATCCTTGGGAACAGTAAATTCAAAATTTTATAAAAATCAGAAAAACTAAAAATGATTTCCTGGAGAAAAAGGGGAAATGATAGTACATCAGTGGGGATCTGACACATTCTAAAGAAATGTAATGCAATATAGGGCGTGTGTCTGAGTCTGAGTGATGTGTTGATAGGCTTCGTGGACCTATTACTGCGTGCCTGATACATACATATCAAACGAATTGATCTGTGGATGAACTCCTCATTGGCATATGATCTTAGTACCGTAATTTCGTTTGATAGGGTATGTGTACAAAACTCGGAGGTTTTGAGTCGTTATGTTATTAGTTGTCTGGGGATAGCCTCTCTGATCTTCTGCTGTAAGTCATTACGGACCTAGATCAGATAGGGTGTCTTTATAAAAGAGCTTTAAGCCAAATCCTAAAGTTACCAAATTGATGCACTTTCCATGTTTTATGATAATCAAAGATTATCTATTACATCGTATTAATCACTGATGCAAATCATGATTGATATCAGTCCTTAACCTGGTAGAGTGCATATGTTACTTTGCTGCATTAATTTGCTGACCTGTATACCTCTGTGCATCATACCTTGTAAATTACAGACGACGAAAGCATAATCACGCTTTACAATGAGTCTTTGTGCATTTACTTCTTGATACGGGAGTATGTCGTGTGCATGGGAACCACAGACAATTACGTTTATACTATACATAATCGTATCAGTTTAAAGCACTGCACAAAAGTCTGCATGTGAGTTTATGTGGATCACTATATCAGCAGTTGCCAGATCACACATTGTCTTTAATGATAATAATCAAAAAGATCAACGGTGTGATCAGATTTCTCAATAACTGATATGATCCCTTTACCGGAAATCCCAAAACATTTACTGCTTTATCTTTACATTTCTGCATTTTATATTTCTCGTCAAAAATTGCAAAACTCAAAAAGATTTTAGTTGTGTTTTAACATAAACTTTAGAAAATCCAAAAAGATTTTAAATTTCTATCTTATTTTTGATAGCTGATGGTGGTTGATGACGATTTTTTAAACCTTGATGAACCATTTGAGCTTTGTAATATTTAAATGAGAAAATATGATTGTCGGATGCTTAAAAGTTGGAAACTATTTTGAACGGGACCCGATTTTGAGATTTGGTAAAATTTTCAAAAATTCCAGTTCACTTTCGCCCCTTCGTTGGGTCGAAGGAGGAATTTTTTGTTCATTCGTATGTTTAGATTTAGGCGAATGTGAGAGTTCTTAAGACAAGTTCTCTTTCGAACCCTTATGTCTCATTCGAACCTTTAATTAGGGTCGAAGGAGACATAAGCTTCACATTCGACCGGTATGAACGGGCGAAGGAGCAGCCTATATATACCCTTATCTGCTCATTCGACCCATTCGAAATTTTTTTCAAAAATTCTGTTGATAAGACCACTTGTTGCTCGTTACTTTTAGATTGTTTCATTGTGTTCGTGTACTTATACTGATGATTTTGCCACCTTTCTTACAAGTTTTCATTCAATTTACAGTGATTAATCATTAATTTTCAGTTCGAGCCCTAACTGGTTCAAATGATGGATTTAACTAGGATTATAGGACTTGTTCTTGATTGGATTTCACTGATTAAGTGTTTTAGCGGGAGATTATCCAAAAACATAGGGTTTTAACTCAATAGAATGTGTAATTGATTCTTAAAACTGTTCACGAACCCTAGTTTTATTGAAAAAGACATAATCAGTGAATGATTGATGAAATGGTTGTGTAGAAAAGTTTAATCGGAGGTTTTAGATGGTTGATGAATCAAAATGACAAGTTGAAATATTCTGGATTTAAAAATTGAAATTTGAAATGATGAACTAACACCTTCGCCCTTTTACGAACGGTCGAACGTGCAAAAACGGGTGAAGGAGAAAGTTTATTTGGGCGAATGAAGTTAAACGGTAGAATGAAACATTTTTTCAAAACTATTCACATTCGAACCTTTGAAACTTCACATTCGCACCCATAATCTCTCATTCGAACTTTTATTTGGGCGAATGTAGAATTCAAAAATAAAATTTTTAAATTTTTGTTTATTTTGTTTGTTTTTAACGCGTTTATTTGATTTGTTTTGCAGTTTTAACCATGTCTGAACAGGAGGATACGAGTGTTTCTGCTGGATCATCCTCACAGGCCGCCGAGACAGCGAAGACTGATATTTAACCATTTGAGAATGCATACAACTGCTGTGCATATCTTGGAGATGTCAAGAAGCACACAGAGTTTACTGGGATTATAGAGTTTCTGAAGAGGAGCCGGGTGATCGACGCGATTGCTACACCCGCTATCATTTATAGAGATTTGTTACAGGAGTTCTGGACAAACGCTAAAATGGACTTCTGGGATGATGAATCTTCTCTGGTGAGCAAGATTCAAGGAGAGCTGATTATTGTGTCAGAGAATGATATTAGGGAAGCGTTGAAACTTGAAGATGTCAAGACAGATCCCAGAGAACTCAGCTGGACTGAACAAAGGAAGTGCTTTCTCAGAATGAAGTATAACGGACTGATTACTGATGGTTCGTTACACAAAGGAAAGCTCTGTCCTCAGTTCAAGTACTTAGCACATGTGATGATACATGTCTTCGGGTCAGCGGCTGGTGGTTATGATCTGATAAGGAAAAGCATAAGTTCTTTGATGGTAGCACTTATATTGAACAAACCGTTCAATGTATCAGGAATGCTTATGGAACACTTATTGGAGCCAGTGAGAGGTACAAGGACTAGGAAGTTTCTGTTATATCCTAGATTCCTTCAAATGATTTTCGATTTAAAGTATAAGAAATTAAAGAGAGATCCAAAGCAGATTATTGTTCAGGAGAATATGAACATTAATACTGTTGCAAGAATGAAAGCGTATAAAGGTTTATCCGTGAATGAAAGACCACCAGTGAGACGTTTATTTGGTCACTTAGTCAAGATTGATTATGTGGATCCTGGCCAAGATAAGGTGAGGCATGCTGACAGTGCATCTGACGAAGACAATCTGTTACATCCAGTTGACCCTGAGGCAAAACGAAAGCGTCAGGTAGTGAATGTGGGAGCAAAGAGTGGTAAAGTTAAAAAGAAAGAGATTAGGATTGAAGTTCAAACTGAAGCTGAACCAGCCAAGAAGAAAAGTATGTCAAGAAGGCACAAAAGTATGGCAAAGAAAGGATTACATTTTGTGGATGAAACGTCGGTTGATTCTGAGGAGACGCAAGAAGATGAGCGATGGGATTCAGATGAAGAGATTGTAAAGAGCACCACGCCCAAGGCCACTGTGGCTTGTGAGTCTGCTAGTCTGAATAGATCTTTGGAAGAACAGAGAAACAAGAGCCCTATTCGTTTAGATGAAGCTGATGAAGATTTAGGCTTGGGATCAGGAGATTTTCCTAGATCGCCAATGCAGTGGGTGAAACAGAAAAAGCCCCAATTCAAGAAGAAGGAAAAGGTGTTAAAGCCCATGGAAAAGAGAGCTAGAGAGATTGAATGATTGCTGGAAAGAAACCTCCACCAGCATCTAGCTCGAAATCACCGGTTGCTAGTCCAGTTGCGAAGAAACAGAAAACAATATCAAGTACTGAGAAAGAGACTGATCTACCTGTTGATGAATTTAATAGTGCACTGGATAGAGTATTAAAGAAGATTAAGAAAGGAAAGCTGCCTGTTGTTGCTGAAGCTTCTACTCCAAAGGTCACAGTTGATAGCGATGTGATGAACGCTGTGAACCGGAAGCTAGCTGACATGATGAAGATAATCAATCAGCAGCAAGCAGAGATTGAGAAATTGAAAAACAACGATCATAAGATGCTAGACGTTGTTGAGACATCTCATGACAACCAGGAAGCACTTGAAGCTGAAATTAAACGACTCAGTAAAGAAAACAAGAAATTGTTGAAACACGAACAAAGAAACACCAGACGATACATAACTTTGAAAGAAGAGAACAAGAAGCTAAAAGAGAGTAACAAGAACATGGACAACTTGATAAAAGACTTGTACTCTCAAGCTCCTCAGTTAAAAGAAGGTGAAGAGGACAAAGAACAAGATGAGGAGCAGGTTGATTTTGAACCGTCAGACAATGAGGAGGAGGATGATGAGGATCTTGATGAAGATGCAGGAAATGCTCCTCAAAAGAAAAAGAAGAAGGATGATGGAGATGATGATGGTTCGGATGGTGAATCTGGTGATGGAGGCAGCTCTGCATTTGATGATGATGATAATGATGATGACGATACAGATAAGTATAAGTATGAGAAACGTGGATCTAGAAAAGGAGGTGAATCCAGTTCTAAAGCTCCTGGAGGATCGGTTGATGATGATACGATCTTTTGGAATGAAAAGCTGAAGTCATTGTCTGAGGATGATAAACGGATGTATCGCCAGATGCTTACTGATCGAGTCTGGACGATAGACATGACCAGTAGATTTTCTGAGATCTTTGAATCTAGTGACAGGATGCTGGAATTGGAGTATAATGATCCAGATCTGGAAGATGGTGAAGTTTCTACGGCTATGTCAAAGGAGATTTTAGAAGGTTTGGCGAAGCAGGTTGGGAAAACATTGGAAGAACTATTGGCTGATAATCAGATTCCCAAACTACCTAAAAGGAAGCTGGTAATCATTCTGATGATCGTGATGTACCTGCATTTGAGGAGATTGAAATTGAAGATATAACCAGTGAAGAGTATCCAGAATATTTCAAGAAAGATAAAGATTCTGGATATGCTGCATTCACTGAAGAGTTATTAAACGAAGCCGAGAAACTTGCTAGAGAAAAGAGTGATAAGTTTGTTGAAGAAGTGTTCAAGGGGCATGATAAACCGAATATTGAACAATCAGACAGTTTGAAAGAGTTACTGAGGAAACTGAAAGAGAAAGAAGCCAATCGTCCGAAAGCAGAGATCCAGGGAAGTTTTTATAAACTACACAATGAATTGTTTAAAGGAAGAGCGATGGGTTGGAAGTTTATAAAACAGTTGAAGTGTGTTGCCGTTAAGTGGGAGAAGGGGATACTTTATTTTGACAGATTTCATGATCTGAAGACTCTCCCGTACTGGGCTATTCGTGATATTTGCCGACATAGGTTGACTGGATCCTCGAACGATCACATTGCTTATTTTGCTGATCGAATGGCAAGGGAAAGCAGGACGAGATGGAATCTTTTTGAACCTCAGTATCCGAAATGAATTGTTCACAAGAAAGACATTGATACTATTACCGGTTTGCCCAAGGTGACTTTGAAGTACAAACCACCGAAAGTGTTGAAACATATTCCATTATTGCAGATTCCACAACACTTTGCGAAAGATTTTATCTGGTGGTATTCTGATTGGAAGATTGCAGAGGCTGTGATTGTGTTGAAGGATAGAGAAAAGAATTTCAAGAAGATACACATATTTGATCCTATGTGCTTGGTTAATTGTTCACATGAGGATATCATTATGTTTTATTACAATCCGATATACAGTGAGGTGAAGGATGCTGAACAAGCAAGTAAATACCAGCGTGTGGTATTTCTGTGCTTTGCTTATGATATAAACGCTGGATGCGATTTTGATAAGAAGCTTGGGAAGTTCGTGAAGATTCAAGATGTTCCTGATGTCAAAAAGAAAAAGCCAAAACAAGTGTTTGAACCGGTGATGACCAAAGAACAAAAGACTTTACTACACATAAAGCTTATGAACAAAAGGATGGACCAAGAACGTAAACAATCCAAGCAATAGTCGAGGGGGAGTTTGTAGATGCATTTTGTGCGACTAATGCTTTGGATTACAATTAACATATGTTAGTGTGTTTTGACGAATGGGCGAAGGAAGATAATATGGGCGAATGAGGATTTCTAAAGGTGCGAAGGAGAGCAAAAGGTGCGAAGGAGATAGAGGAGGTCGAAGGTAGATTAGTTGTTAACGTATAGCTTGGTTCGACCATGATGAATTGTCAAACCTGCACATTCGACCAAGCAAAGTGGGCGAATGTGCAGGCCTATAAATAGATCAAGTTCATTTTGAATGTATGTTTTGGTCATTTTTGTTTCCCTCCTATTTGAGTCTCTCCCTAGGGTTTTGTGTAAACTTAATTCACGTCTTATTTTGATTGTAAAGCTTATTATAACGTGTAATTGAGTTTGTTTATCAATGAAATGAAGCTTTTAAAGATGATTTCTGTGTTTTGTTAGTATTGTTATCATTTTGTGATTGATTCAGGGATTCCACACCTGAATCAAACTTGTTTGATCACTATCTTTGTAGATTTGACGATCCTATGCGCATACAAACGTGACTAAATAGTTTTCATAACATTGAAAATAATAATAAAAAAATTCACTATTCGAACTTTTAAAGCAACATTAATAAACCTAAAATAAAAAACAGACAAATCAAAATCTTATAAAGTTATTCATAAAGCTTCAAATATTTCTTTATACACAACGTTTGATGTTTTGTTCGTAAGGTTGCCATCTTGATCTAGTATTAGTATCTTCAGTCCATCTCGACTTTTGACCCTTGATAGCGCAACATACAACTGCCCATGTGATGGATATATCGACTATGTAAAGTTTGATTTGACAAAAAATATAAACAAAGACTGGAATCAATTGTAGTATGTAAGTTGTTTTGCTTACTAAATGTTTGATGGTTAAATTGGTATGAATTTTGTTGTTAAATGCAAAATATCATCTAAGGCTTTTAATGTGGGAAATTAGTGATATATTAGCTAAGTAATGTTTGATTTGACAAAACTTATAAACAAAGACTGAAATCAAATAAATAATACCGAATAAACATGAACATTCAATGTGAGTAAATATAGTTTTCCAGAACATACAACATAATAATAGAAACAAATTTCACCGTTAAAACTTTTGAAGCAACATTAAAAACCTTACATAAAAAACAGATAATTTAAAATCTTATAAGGTTTTTCATAAAGCTCCAAATATTTATTTATATACAACATTAGTTGTTTATAAGGTTATTCAGTTCATCTCGACTCTTGGCTTTTGATAGCGCAACATACAGTTGGCCATTTGACAAAACAGGATCCTTCAACAACTCAACTCTAGATAAAACTTGTCATTGATTCTTGTTTATTGTCATTGCGAAAGACAAAGCAAGTGAGAATTGTCTTATGTTAAATTTAAAAGAAATTTTTTATCAGAAGGGGACAGACTAATTCTTAGGATAAAGGTTTGAATTCCAATATTAGTTTTTGAAATGATTTTTACCTTCTATTACACGTTTCCCCTTTTTAACAACTTGTAATCTTGTGTAATCGTGTAGGATCGTCTAAACAACAAAGATAATGATCAAACAAGTTCAATTCAGGTGCGGAATCCCTGAATTGATCACAAAATGATAATAAAACTAGCAAAACACGGAAATCATCATAAACATTCTCATTTCATTAAGATAGATAATCAATTACACTTGAATGTTTACAAAGCTTAAAATACTTTTTCAAACTTAACAATAAAACCTAGGGAGAACACACACAGGGAGGGAAAACAAAATGTCAAAAGTTACATTGCAAAAATCAACTTGACCTTATATAGGCCTGCACATTCGCCCATTTGTGTTGGTCGAATGTGCAGGTTCGACCAATCATCATGGTCGAATCAAGATATACATTAAACCTATTTCTACCTTCGACCTCCCTGTGTCCCTTCGACAAGTTACATCTTCCTTCGACCAAACAGAAAACCACCTTCGACCATTAATAACCACCTTCGACCATTCGACTAAGAACAAAACTTGTATTATTCGCAATCCAAAAGCATTAGTCGCATAATATGCATCTACAAACTCCCCCTCGACTATTGCTTGGATTGCTTACACTCTTGGTCCATCATCTTGTTCATGAGCTTGATGCGTAGTAACGTCTTCTGTTCCTTGGTCATCACTGGTTCAAAAGTTTGTTTTGGCTTTTTCTTTTTAACTTCCGGAACTTTCTGAACCTTCACAAACTTTCCCAATTTCTTATCAAAATCACATCCAGCATTCACATCCCATGCAAAGCATAAGAATACCACACGTTGGTATTTGCTTGCTTGTTCACTATCCTTAGCTTCGCAGTAAATCAGATTATAATAAAGCATTATAATATCCTCATACGAACAGTTGATCAACCACATAGGATCAATGATATGAATCTTCTTGAAGTCTTTTGTACCATCCTTCAACACTATAACAGCCTTTGCAGTCTTCCAATCGTAATGCCACCATATGAAGTCTTTAGAAAAGTGTTGAGGGATCTGCATCAATGGAATATGTTTCAACACTTTAGGTGGTTTATACTTTAACGTCACCTTGGGCATCCCAGTAATATCATCAATCTCTTTCTTATGAACAATCCGTTTTGGATACTAAGGAGTAAACAAGTTCCACTTAGTTCTGCTTTCTCTCGACATACGATCTACAAAGTAAGCAACATGATCGTTTACAGAACCTGTCATCTCATGTCTACATATATCACGAATCGCCCAATATGTAAGTGTCTTCAAATCATGGAATCTGTCAAAGTACGGTATTCCTTTCTCCCATTTAACTGCAACACACTTCAACTGTTTCACGAATCTATGTCTTATAGAAGCTGCCCTGAATCTCTGTCTTTGGACGATTAGCTTCTTTCTCCTTCAGCTTTCTCAACAGATCTTTCAAAGTATCAGATTGTTCAGTGTTTGGCTTGTCACAATCTGGAAACACTTCTTCAACAAATTTCTTACTCTTTTCATGAGCAAGTTTCTCAGCCTCTTTCAACAACTCGTCAGTGAATCCAGGAAATCCTAAATCTTTATTCTTCTTGAAGTATTCTGGATATTCCTCACTCGTGATATCCTCAATATTTAGTTCTTCAAACACTGGCACGTCTATATCATCAGAGTGATTACCTGCTTCTTTCTCAGGTAAGTTTGGAATCTGATTATCAATCATCAACTCCTCCAGAGTCTTTCCAACCTGTTTCGCCAGTCCTTCTAAAATCTCTTTAGACATGGCCGCAGAAACTTCTCCATCTTCTAAATCAGGTTCGTTGTATTCCAACTCAAATCTCATATCGTTGGACTCAAATATCTCAGGGAATTTGCCAGTCATCTCTATCGTCCAGACTCTGTCTGTCATCATCTGGCGATACATATTCTTATCATCATCGGATAAGGATCTAATCTTTTCATTCCAAAAGATACTATCATCGTCAACAGTACCACCAGGAGCCTTTGAGCTGGATTCTCCTGCACCTTTTTCCAGATCCTCTCTTCTCACACTTATACTTGTTTGTGTCATCATCATCATCATCATCATCACTCTCAAAACTTGCAGAGCTATTACCTTCTCCTAAATCATCATTTGAACCATCATTATCACCATCATCTTTCTTCTTCTTCTTAGGAGCATTACCAGCATCATCATCCAACTCCTCATCTTCTTATTCCTCATCAGATGATTCAAAGTCTACCTGTTCTTCTTCACGCTCTTTATCCTCTTCACTAGCTTGCAATTGAGGAGCTCTAGAGTACAAGTCTTTAATCAAATTATCCATACTCTTGTTACTCTCTTTCAGCTTCTTATTCTCCTCTTTGATAGCAATGTATCTCCTGGTGTTTCATTGTTCATGCTTCAACAACTTCTTGTTTTCTCTCTAAAGTTGTTTTATCTTGGCTTCAAGAGCTTCTTGATTCTCATGAGATGTCTCAACAACGTCTAACATCTTCTTATCATTGTTTCTCAACTGTTCTATCTCTGCTTGTTGCTGATTTATAATTTTCATCATGTCAGCAAGCTTCTGGTTCACAGCAGTCATAACATCACTGTCTATTGTAACCTTGGGTGTTGAAGCTTCAGCAGCATGAATCTTACCTTTCTTTATCTTCTTCAACACTCTATCTAGTGCATCGTTGAACTCTTCAGTTGGTAATTCAGTCTCTTTGGCAGCAGTTGTTGTCTTTTGCTTCTTAGCTACTGGGGATGTGATCGGTGATTTAGAGCTAGATGCTGGTGGCAGTTTCTTACCAGCAACCAATATCTCAATGTCTCTAGCCCTTTTCTCCATTGGCTTTAGTACCTTTTTTTCTTCTTGTATTGTGGTTTCTTCTGTTTCTCACCTTGCTTTGGCGATCCAGCAAAGTCATCAGATCCCAATCCCAAACCTTCATCGGTTTCATCCAACGCAATAGGACTTTTTATCCTTTGCTCCTACAAAGACTTATTAAGACTTACAGACTCACCAGCTACAGTGGCCTTGGGCGTGCTGCTCTTAACAGTCTCACTATCCGAATCCCATCGTTCATCCTCTTATGTCTCTTCTGAGTCAACCGACACTTCATCCACTAAGTGTAAACCTTTCTTCGCAACACTCTTTTTCCTTCTCGACACCTTCTTTTGAGCAGGTTCACTATCGTCTTGTTTCTCTTTGCCCTTCCCAGTCTTCGCACCAACATTTATCACTTGACGCTTTCTCTTAGCATCAGGATCTACTGGACATAACGGATTGTCTTCATCTAATTCACTTTTATCATGTCTAACCTTATCAGGACCTGGATCTTCATAATCTTCCTTGATCAGATGTCCAAAAAGATTCTTCATAGGTGGTCTTTCATTCATCGCCACACCCTTATAACCTTTCATCCTAACAAGTGTGTTCAAACTCATGTGATCCTGAACTACAATCTGTTTAGGACCTCTCTTCAAATTCTTATACTTCAAATCAAAGATCATCTGAAGAAATCTCGGGTACAATAGAAACTTCTTGCTCTTCAACCCTCTAAGTGGTTCTAACATATGTTCTAACAACATACCTGATACATTGAACGGTTTGTTCAATATAAGAGCCACCATCAAAGAACTGATGCTCTTTCTCATCACATCATAGCCTCCACTTACTGATCCGAACACGTGTATCATGACATGAGCAAGATACTTAAACTGAGGACACAACTTCCCTTTGTGTAATGAGCCGTCAGTGATTGGTCCATTATACTTCATCCGAAGGAAGCATTTCCTTTGCTCAGTCCAAGACAATTCTCTGGGATCTGTCTTAACATCCTCCAGCTTCAACGCCTCTCTGATATCATTTTCAGAGATAATCACCAACTCCCCCTGAATCTTACTAACAATTGACGATTCACCTTCCCAATAGTCCATCTTGGCATTTGTCCAAAACTCTATTTGGTGATCTCTGTATATAATAGCTGGAGTAGCAATGGCGTCAATAACACGACTCCTCTTCAAAAACTCTATGATCCCAGCAAATTCAGTATGCTTCTTCAAGTCTCCTAGGTACGCACAACAATTGTGTACCGGTTTGAATGGCAAATCATCAATCTGTTCCTTCCCGGTTGCTTGCTCTGAAGATCCAGCGAGAACACTAGCACTTCCCTGTTCAGAGATAGTTAGACTGCAAAACAAATCAAACAAACATGTTAAAAACGGACAAAATAAATAAAACTTGAAAATTTTGGTTTCCAGATTCTACATTCGACCAGTCGTTGGTTCGAATGTGAAATCAAGGGTTCGAATGTGGAATTAAGAAGGTTCGAATGTGAAAAACATTTTGAAAAATTATACATTCAACCGTTTATTCCAGGTTCGACCGTTTGAACATCCACCTTCGCCAAAACAGTCACATTTGACCGTTTGAAATTGGGCGAAGGAGACAGTTCATCTCCTTGAACATCAAAATCTGATTTGGCTCATTTTAACATGCCATTTTGATTTAGATACATTCTAACACCACCGATTAAGCATTTTCAACCAACAATTTCAATTATTAAGCATTGATTATGTGTTTTCTACCAAAAACTAGGGTTCGAACTATTTAATTCATCAATTGATCAATCGGATTGAAATTAACCCTAAGTTTTTGTTCATTCTCCCCCTAAAACACATAATTAATGAATCCTCATCAAAAATTTGAACAATTAACCGGTGAAAATCATGATTTAATGACAGTTAGGTCTCGGGCACAAAAACAACGATTATGAACTGATTAATGAGTGTTAACCTGCAATTGTTATAGGAAAATGATCAGTGAATCAAGACGAACACGATGATACTATTTTTAGTACACGGGAAACAAGATCACTTTATATCAGAATTTTTGATATGAGGTCGAATGTGCAAATATGGTATATATAGACTCCACATTCGACCGTTTGACTAGGTCGAATGTGAAACTTTTTCCACCTTCGACCCTACTGAAAGGTTTGAATGTAGGAAAAAGGGTTCGAATGTGAAAATATCACATGAACTCTCACATTCGACCATTTAAAAGGTACGAATGAACAGATCAAATACCACCTTCGACCCAACGAAGGGGCGAATAAAAAATGGAATTTTTGAAAATTTTACCAAATCTCAAAATCGAGTCCCGTTCAAAATATTTTTCAACTTTTAAGCATCCGACATTCATTATTTCTCATTTAAAGATGACAAAGCTCAAATGGTCCATCAATTTTTAGAAAATCATCATCAACCACCATCAGCTATCAAAAATAAAATAGAAATGTAAAATCTTTTTGGATTTTCTAAACTTTTTGTTAAAACACACCTAAAATCTTTTTGAGTTTTGTATTTTTGACGAGAAATATAAAATGCATTAATGTAAAGATAAAGCAATAAATGTTTTGTGATTTCCGGTAAAGGGATCATATCAGTTATTGAGAAATCTGATCACACCGTTGATCTTTTTGATTTATTATCATTAAAGACAATGTGTGATCTGGCAATTGCTGATATTGTGATCCACATAAACTCACATGCAGACTGTTGTGCAATGCTTTAGACTGATACTATTATTTATAGTATAGACTCAATTGTCTGTGGTTCCCACACACACGACATACTCCCGTATCAAGAAATAAATGCACAAAGACTCATTGTAACGCGTGATTATGCTTTCGTCATCTGTAATTTACAAAGTAGGAGGCACAGAGGTATACAGGTCAGCAATTCAATGCTACAAAGCAACTTGTGCACTCTACCAGGTTGAGGGCTAATATCAATCATGATTTGCATCATTGATTGGATATGATGTAATAGATAATCTTTGATTATCATCATACATGGAAAGTTCCTCAATTCGGTAACTTTAGGATTTGGCATTACAGCTCTTTTATAAAGACACCCTATCGGATCTAGGTCCGTAATGACTTACAGCAGAAGATCAGAGAGGCTATCCCCAGACAACTAAGAACATAACGACCTGAAACCTTTGAGTTTTGTACAAATACCCTATCAAACGAATTTATGGCACTAAGACCATATGCCCATGAGGAGTTCATCCACAAAACAATTTGTTTGATATGTATGTATCAGGCACGCAGTATTAGGTCTATGAAGCCTATCAGCACATCACACAGACTCGGACACACTCCTTATATTGCATTACATTTCTTTAGAATGTGTCAGATCCCCACTGATGTACTATCATTTCCCTTTTTTCTCCAGGAAATCATTTTGGGTTTTTCTAATTTTTATGGGTTTTTGAATTTTTCAATGTTTTTGGGTTTTCTAAAAATAAATTCTAACTAAATATGTAAATCATATTTTTGTATTTTTGTAATTTTCTGAAAAGTAATACAAAATAAACTAAAAAGCGATAAACTGAGGTGGTGATTAGTCCTGTTTTTCTTTTATACCATTAGCTTTCAAAAGATAGTCAAATCTTGATTTATCAAAAGCTTTGGTAAAAAGATCTGCATGTTGATAGTCAGTGTGGATTTTGACCATATCGATCAACTCTTTAGCGTAACAATCACGGATAAAATGGTATTTGATCCGGATATGTTTAGCTTTTGAGTGATTTACTAAGTCTTTTGTTAATGCAATTGCGGCTTCATTATCACAGTAAATAGGGGTTTTAAGAAATTGCAAACCGTAGTCCACCATCTGTTGTTGTATCCAAAGAACCTGTGAGCAGCAGCTTGATGCTGTGACGTATTCTGCTTCACATGTGGATAAGGCAACTGCGGTCTGTTTCTTGCATTACCAGGTCACGAGCCTGCTCCCCATAAACTGGCATCCAACCGTTGTGGATTTGCTTTCTTTATCACAGCCACCCCAATCTGCATCACTAAAAGCGATTAGGTCAATATTATCATCATTAGGGTACCATAGTCCTCTCGACGGACAACCCTTCAGATATCTAAGGATACGTTTGACAGCTGCAATATGACTCTGTTTCGGCTTCGATTGATAACGTGCACAGAGACATGTGGCAAACATTATATCTGGCCTGGAGGCGGTGAAATACATCAAAGATCCGACGATTGCTCTGTATGTAAATGGGTCAGTTAGCTCCCCCTTAGCATCAACACCAATCCCGTGATTAGGTTGTATTGGGGTATCCATCGGCTTTGAATCATCCATCTAGAATTTGCTCAAGACTTCAGAAATTTATTTCGTCTGGTGAATAAAGATCCCCGTTGGTCTTTGTTCCACCTGCAAGCCTAGGAAAAACTGAATCTCTCCCATCGCACTCATTTCGAACTTTTCCTGCATAACACGTTCAAATTCTCTGCATAGAAGTTCGTTAGTAGAACCAAAAATAGTATCATCAACATAAATCTGGACTATAAGCAAGTCATCTCCTGTTCGTTTTGTGAACAGTGTGCAATCTACCAAACCTCGTTTAAATCCTTTGGACAGAAGATACGTGCTCAGCTCCTCATACCATTGCCTTGGAGCCTGGTGCAACCCGTAAAGAGCTTTGTTTAGAACGTAGACCTTATCCCGGTGAATAGGATCTTCAAAGCCTGGTGGTTGACCTACGTAAACTTCCTCCTTGACCACACCGTAGAGAAACACGCTTTTGACGTCCATTTGATACACCTTAAATTTCTTATATGATGCAAACGCCAGAAACATTCGGATAGCTTCTAAGCGTGCAACCGGTGCATAAATCTCATTGTAGTCAATTCCTTCAACTTGATAAAAGCCTTGTACGACCAAACGAGCTTTGTTCCTGACAATCACTCCTCTATCATCTTTCTTACACTTGAACAACCATTTCGTTCCTATCTTCTTTCGTCATGGGGGTAAATCTGTCAGTGTCCACACGCCGAGTTTCTGAAACTGTAATAACTCCTCCTGCATAGCTTCTACCCAAGCATCATCCAAAAGAGCGTCCTTGTATGTCCGCGGCTCAACCTGCGAAACATAACAAGCAAAAGACCTATCATTTTGAAAACCTGATTTTTGAATTTTGGCATATAAAGCAAGAGCGCCAAGGTTTTCTGGTGAGTTTGCATTCCTCGGTTAACCTCTCGTCATCACACTGCTACCAGGATCACCAATAACCAGCTCAATCGGGTGAATCCGATGTATCTGTAGAAGGATCGGATTGACAAAAACAATAAAGTTGATCAAACAAGTCTACTAATTCAAGTGCGGAATCCTTGAATCAGTTACAATATGATAATAATATCAACAAAACGCAGAAATCATCTTCAAATCATTAATTTCATTAATTATCAAACTCAATTACACGTTAAAATGATGTTTATAATCAATTACAGACGTGAACAAAGTTGAATCAAAACCCTAGGGAGAACACTAGACTGGAGGGAAAACAAAATGACAAAAGTTACATTTCAAAAATGAACTTGGCCTTATATTGTTGGATCAGTGTATTAAGCTGCTCTTATATTTGAACTTGCTAGTAGACACTTAAGTGTTTAGCAAGTTCTTTGTGAGTGTTAGCACAGCGGAATGTTTATAAGTTTATAGCTACACTTTGTCAACAGGAGTTATTACTCCCCCTGGAATCAAGAACAATAAATGAGAAGTGTTTATTGAGAATCTAAGTATTGAATAAGAATGAAATACTTTGAGAGATTCTCAGTAAACACGAAATGGAAATATAACAATAATAAGTGTTGAAGGATTTCTTGTATTAAAATCAATGTCTAAAACAGAAGGATGAATCCTCCTATTTATAGACTTTACAAATACATGAACCTTGCCAAAAAGCAAGTTCAGAAACAAGTTGCAACAAGTTGCAGTCTTGGAACTTGTACATAAAGCAAAAAGAAATACTATAATACTAAACTACTGATATACAAGGGCGGTGGAAAAGATCTTCTTTAAGTACTGATGAATGACAAACTACTGATGAGTAGTTTGTCTTCAGCAGTTCTTCAGTTGAAGTGTCTGGTTTGAACTTCAGAACTTCTGATGACTTCTTCTTCAGTACTTCTGAATCTCTTCTTTAGCAGTTTGATTCCTTGTCTTCAGTAGTTCCATACTTAGAGTATTTTGACAGAAAGTGAATTAGACTAAGGTTTGCAAAAGTGGTTTCACCAATCCTTTTTGTCCTAACAATCTCCCCCTAGATTGATGAAGCCAAAACCTTACTAATTCCTTATTGTTCCTTTCTGTCCTTCACAATTTTCCATATTCCTTTGAACATGGAATTCTTGAGTTGGTTGAGTTGATCATCAGTAAGAGACCCTTGTCTTGGTTCCAAGTGTTGGATTGTAAGCAGGTCTTTGGTTGATAGTTTCTTCAGTTCTTTCATCGACCTATATTCCCTGCTTGTTTGATCTCTTCTTGTCACAAGTACTGAGTTGTTATCAGTAAAGGACCATCTGATGACTGGTACTTTAGACTTGTCAAAGTCTGCAGTGTAGGGAACCATGGTGGTACCCTGGGTTTCTCCTGAGTGTTGAATGTTTTCAACTTCAGTGACTCTCAGGTGGGATTCACCTCCTTGCTGTTGTTCCATCACATTAGGTATCTGAAATGTTGGCAAATGATGTTCAGTTGTTACCTTAGTATGCATTTTGTCTGTGATGGTCCTCTGGATTTGATATGCAAAGGTGGAAGGATCCCTGAATTGTGTGAGCAGAGGCTTCTCTTCTATGTCAAAATCAGAATGTACTACTGTACTACCTTCTAGTAGTACCATTCTGAAATCAGTCACTACATTTTCCTCTGTCTTCTTTCTTCTTTGGGTAGCTGGTCTTCTTTGAACACCAGAAGTTCTAACTACTGAAGTTGAAGGTTCAGTAGTTTGAAACTTCTCTGGATTAGCAGCCCTTGCAGCCTTGTATTTTCTGTATGTGTCCACCAATCTTTCTTCTTTCCACTTGGACACTGAGGCTTTTGAACCATAACCATTGGCTACCAGTTCTTCTATCATCTGAGCTATCTTGGCCTTTGTGTCTTTACCTGTTGCAAGTTTATCTGCAACAAGTTGAGCTCTTCTTGTCAGCTCTTCCACAGAGAGTCTCTTCAATGTATGGGCTTTGACTTTGCTGTTCTTCATAATGTAAGACATCAATTGATGTCTTTTGTCTTGTTCAGCAATCTCATCAAGGCTAGCCTGCCTTTGTAGTTCAGCTTCATAAGCCTGAAGTTTTTCTTCATGGCTCAGGTCTAAGTCATCCCTTTCTTCCAGATTTTTCCAGATCAGATCTTCTCTGGCCTTCTTTTGGGCTGCAACTAAACTCTTATCTAGTAATTCAGCTGATTGAGAGATTGGAGAAGGGTTTAGCACAGTCATTTTTGTAACTGTTGTAGTAGGCCTGATAGGAGCAGATGTTGGTTGAGTAGGAGCAGTTGTTCTGGAAGGATCAGCAGTTTGAGTCTTGGAAGTGTTAACATCTGATGGGTTGACAACTACTGAAGGTTTGTCAACTACTGAAGGATTGTCTTCAGTACTTTCTGATTCTTCATCAGAACTTTGGCCATCAGAGGTTTCTTCATTATGCCCTTGGGTTTCATCAGCCTTTTCAGCATCTTCTATTTCTTGAATAGAGACACCAAACTGTTGTGCCAGTTTCTCTTTTCTGGCCTGATCTTGTTGATCTCTAGCTAGGATAGCCACTCTTGCCTTTCTTCTGGCTTCAAGTGTATCCATAGGTACCTTGATTTTCTCCCCCTTTTTGGCTTTATCACCTTTGGAAGTTGAAGCTTCGGAGAAATGACCTTGAAGATGAGCAATCTGTTTGCTGTTGTGATCTATCTTGTTGGACAGATCATTCATCTTCGTCTGTATCACTCCAAATTGGTTCTTCATGGACAGCTCCAAGTCAGCTGTGTATGTTTGGATGTGATTTTTGATGAGGGTGTTCATCAAGTGATACAAGGGACCATCTGGGCTGCATAGTTGGTTCAGGTCTATGCTAGGTTGCCCAGGGAATTGGGTAGGCATTTGTAGTGAGGGGTGTGTTTTTTGTTGATCTCCTTGTTGTACAGGAGATGCCACTCTAGGGGAATCATGGATTGAGTGGGCTTTAACCTGAGATGGTGTGACTAGCTTCTTGAGCTTAGAGACACCATGTGTAGGACCTTCACTTACAGCCGTCAATTCAGTAGTTTTGAGTGTTGAAACATCATCCAAATTAATGGAATCATCTAAATCCCTGATTACATCCTCAATGAGGACTGTATCAGTTACATCATGAGCTGAGCCCAACTCAGTTGTCTCATGTACCTCTTGTTCTGGGTACAGAGGATTTCCTACCTCAGGCATTAAGCTTTCATCAGTAGTTGCCACAGTTGAGGTCTTAGCTATTTTACTTCTGTCCTCAGGTCCACCACTGGGTGGTAAATGAGTAGTAGCAGCCTCAAAAGTACCAAAGGTTTCTAAGTTTGGGCTTAGAGACCCTGGTTCATCCTCATCTCTTTGGTTGGGGCTATGAGTGTCCACATCCATGTCACTGTCTGAGTCTATGTCCCCTGTTTGATGTGGTTGATGGGGACTGACATGTGTTGATGGGACTTTCTCTTTTAGCCCGGAGAGAAGTTTGGCAATTTCTATGTCTGGTTCAGAAATTTGGGGTGCTGGTTAAGTAGTTTGGGCAGTGGGTTCAGTAGTTTCAAAAGAGGAGTCTATTGGAATAGTTTTTCTAAGTCTTTTTCTTTTTAAAAGGATAGTTATTGGTGCTCTTGGTGGGGTTTGAGATGGATGAGACTGAGAGGATGTTTCATTCACATCTTTAAGAAGTGCAGATTGCACAGTAGTCTGTTCAGGCATCTCAACCTCCTGAACAGCTTTTCTTTTAGGTTTGGTGGGTTTTTGTTTTGTTATTTTGGGTTTCTTGGCCTTTGGTGGAGTAGGTTGGGAAGATGAGGGTTCCATGGGGACTGGTGCTTGTTCCCCTTGGTCATCTTCTGGCCAGGCAGCCTGTTTGTTGTGCCTTGAGTATGCTTGTGAGGTTAAGGGTTTTAAAATTTCAATTTTACCCACAAGCACCTCATTACCCAGTTCAGATATTATGCACTGCATAATGAACCTTGGATATAACAAAAACTTTTTCTTAGTGTTATTGTGATGTAACACCAACTCATTAAAGAAAAGTTTTGATGCCCTGAAATTTGTTTCATTTACAATGGAATGAAATATTGGTTAAAAGGTTGAGGGCATCTGGTCATAAGACCCAGTTTTAGGACTCAAGCACATAATAATATAATGAAACAAAAGCTTATATTTTGGTTCAAAATACTTTTTAAAGATTGTAGCTTATGAGAGAGTACCTTGATAACCACACTCAGTCATGGTTAGGTGGATGGCAGAGTTGTCAAACTTCTCAGGGGCATTCACATCATTCAACCCCAGTTTGACTGCAAGTATGGCCGGTGTAATGGCCATTTGTCTTCCTCCGATTGTTGAGTTGAGGGAGATAACTTCATCATCCACCATCACTGTCTCAGCATTAGCCCAGAACTCATTTAGAGTTTCAGGATGAATTGGTGGGTCTATGGTGAGAGCGGTGAAATATTGGGATTTGACGACGAGATCAATGATCTCATCGTATTGGGACCAGCCTTCTTGTTTTTCTAAGTAGGCTCTGAGATTGTGTCCCTGTTTGAGAACTAAAGCCATGTGGTTTGTGTGTGTTGATGAATCGAACAGTGATTTTGTGTTGCAGGTTCAGGGGTTTGAGAGCTTTCTTGAGAGAGAAGGAGGAAATTTTTGTGTTTGAAAGGATAAGTGTTGAAAAAAAGATATTTATCAGAAGTTTTTAACCTCTTGGATCTTCTTTATTAGAAGTTTTTAAACCGCCTAGGTTAAAAATCTCTTTATCAGAAGTTTTAAACCGACTAGGTCAAACTTCTGATGATGGGAAAAGTCAGATTTGCCCTTTTTGACTAAACTGCTGATGAAGGATTATCTTCATCAGTAGTTCCCATTTTCTCTTCAGTAGTTTTAACAACTGATGAGAAATACCTTATAAATACTTTTATTCATAACTTCTGAAGTTTTTTTTATCAGAAGTTATTCACTTTTCAGAAATTATCCCCATACTGATGTTTTGTTCATCAGTAGTTTCTCTCTTTTCAGAAGTTTTTCAAGTGTTTTGAAAACAGATGTAAGTGAAAAACAAAAAAAAATGTGTAGAAAAATAAATAGAAACACTTAGAAATTTAGCATCCCTAGCATGGATACTAACTTCTGAAATGTTGATGTGTCAAGGGGTTTAGTGAAAATGCCAGCTATTTGATTAGCTGTTGCTACATGTTTCACTTCAATCTTGCCTTTTTCATAGCAATCTCTTATGAAATGATACCTGATCTCAATGTGTTTAGTTTTTGAAAACTGAACAGGATTTTGAATGATGCTAATGGCAGATTTGCTGTCTACAAGCAATGGTGTCTTGGTTTCTTTGATTCCATAATCAAGAAGTTGATATTGGAGCCATTGTATCTGTGATGTACAACTTGCAGCTGCAATGTATTCAGCTTCAGCAGTTGAAGTTGCAACAGATGTTTGCTTCTTTGATTGCCAGGACACTAGACAGTTTCCCAAGAATTGACAACCACCAGATGTTGATTTTCTTGACATTTTACACCCTGCATAGTCACTATCTGAAAAAGCTGATAACTTGGTATTGCTTGAAGCAGGATACCAAATTCCAAGTGTGGGAGTTCCTTTCAGATATCTGAAAATTCTTTTGACTGCAATAAGGTGTGATTCCCTAGGAGCTGATTGATATCTAGCACAGACACATGTTGAAAACATAATATCTGGTCTAGAAGCAGTTAGATATAAAAGGGAACCTATCATACATCTGTACATGGTTTGATCAACCTGTTTTCCTTGATCATCAGGCTCAACTTGTGTGGTTGGTGTCATGGGGGTGGAACATGATTTACAGTCTTGTAAAGAAAATTTGTTTAATAATTCTTTAACATATTTTGATTGATGTATAAAAGTTCCATTTGTTTGTTGTTTAATCTGCAGTCCCAAAAAGTACTGCAGTTCCCCCATTGTACTCATCTCAAATTTGGATTGCATGAGTTTCTTAAATTCATCTGTTAGGACAAAGAGGATTGGTGAAACCACTTTTGTAAACCTTAGTCTAATTCACTTCTGTCATTTTTGGCTAAGTATAGAAGTACTGAAGAGAAGACAAGAAACTGCTGATTAGAAGATATGAAGAAGTGCTGAAGTTGCAGAAGTTCTGAAGTCCAAACCAGACAAGTTCACTTCAGAAGTACTGAAGACAAAACTACTCTTCAGTAGTTGTCCTTCATCAGCACTTAGCAGAAGATATTTCCCACCGCCTTTTTGCATCAGTAGTTTGTTGTTTAATATTACTTTTAGCTGTATTTGTTTCTTTCAATGTTGCAACTTGTGCAACTTGTCACTGGACTTTCTGTGCTTGCTTTTTAGGCAAGATACATGCATGTAATCGTCTATAAATAGAAGGCTTCAACCTTCTGTTTTAGACATTGATTTTTAACAGAAAAATCCTTCAAACACTCTCATTGTTATATTCCATTTCTGTATTTATTGTGAATCTCTCCAAGTATCTAATTCTCATTTACAACTTAGATTCATAATAAATACTTTGTCATTTATTAGTTTCAAACATCAAGGGGGAGTTATAACTTTGCCTTTGCATAAAAAGTGTTGCTTTAACTTATAACATTCCGCTGTGCTTATAATCTGATTTACAAGGACTTGCTAAACACTTAAGTGTCAAGATAGCAAGTTCTTACTTAGCAAACAAGAGCAAACTGATCCAACAATTGGTATCAGAGCATTGGTTTATCTGATCACATATCAATCTAACAAATTGAGAATCAGACACAAAGCTCTTATTGATATTCAATAAAAAGATCAAAAGTTCACTTTTTATCAATATCCATCACTTAAAAGAGTCATCAGACAAATCTATACTCTTTAAAAATGGATCCACATAATACTGGTTCTGCCACCAAACCTGCCATGCTTGTGAGAAATGAGTACAATATATGGCAGAAAAGAATGGCACATACCTTGTCACAAACCAACACAGGTTGTTGGAGATCTGTGATATATGGTCCACACAAACCAGTAAACATAAATCTTGAAACTAAAGAAGGGATTCCTAAGGATCCCAAAGACTATACAGATGAGGATTTCCTAAAACTTGAGCTAGATGCTAAGGCATTCTCTATGTTGGCAATGGCTCTCCCAAATGAAATATACTCTGGCCTTTTACATTGTGAAAGTGCCAAAGAACTTTGGGACTGTCTTAAAGAACAGTTTGGAGGAACTGAAGAGGTGATTGCCAACACCAGAGAAATTTTGGCTCAACAATATGAAACATTTGCTTATATTAATGGGGAAACTTTGACACAACAATTTGAAAGATTCTCCTCATTAATCTCTGAGCTAAAGTTAAATGGTCAGACCTATACAACAGTATCTATGTTACATAGATTTTTAAGGTCTCTACCTGACAAATGGGAAACTTACTCCATTGTCTTAAGATCCTCACCAGATTTTAGCTCCCTCACTCTTACAAAACTCCATGGGAGATTACTCACTTTTGAGAGAGAAATCGATCAAAAGAAGAAATTACAAACTTCTGGTAAAACTGCTGATGACTACCTACCAGGTAGTACAGCACTTTTGGGACAAGATTCACCAACTTGTTCCTATGGATCTTATGACAATATTGACATAACCACTGGGATCTCATCAGAAAGATCTTTCCCAGGTTATGACAATGATGACCAAAGTCAAACTGCTGATAATCTATGTTTTATCATGGATGATTTGAAAAATTTTAGCAGTGATGACTTGGAAGAAATGGACATACTACACCAACTGGCCATGCTAAGCATTAAAACTAACAAGTTTTATAAAAGGTCAGGAAGGAAATTTCCAGGATTGACCAGTAATACAAAAATTGGTTTTGACAAATCTAAACTGAGATGTCACAAGTGTCAGAAGTTGGGACACTTTGCTAGAGAGTGTAGAAGCTCTAGCTTTAACCAATCACAATCTGGAAATAACTATAACCCCAATTATAATAGGAACAATGGAACTCAAGGGAGTGCTCATTGTGTACAGGCACAAGCTCCTCAACAGCAATATATGCCTCAAGTACAATATGTTCAAGTGCCTGCTCAACAGATGCAGAGCCAACAATCAATCCCTCCCTTTCCAGCTGCTCAACTTCCTCCACAGCCTCAACAACCCCCTCAACAAAGCCTCTTTACCTCGGGGTATGTTGACTGGAGCAGTCTCCCTTATGACACCACAGAGTGTAATCCTAATGCAGACAACAAAGTGTTTGACATCAACTGGGGAGAACCAGACAATGGCAGAAAGAACTTTGCCTTAATGGCATTTGAAGGCTGTACCTCAAAATCTGCATTGTCTCAGGTATCAAAAGAATCTTTGACAAAACTTTGTTCAAACTCTTGCAAAGAAACTTTTGCTCTCATAAGAGAGACAAACGTGCACCTACAAGGCAAAGCCAATGATTTAGAAAGAAAATACACACAGATAAAATGTGATTTAGAAAGAAAACTGTGTGCTAAAACAAAAGAGGTTTCTAAATTAACTGACTCTGCTATTGAAACCCAAGCACAAATCAAAATGATGCTAAATGACCTGGGAAATGTCAGACAAGAGCTTGCTGACACCAGGATCACTTGTGAAAAATGGGTTGAATCTTGTAGGGGGTATCAACTACTGCTAAACAAACAAAGTGCTTCAAATGTTAAGTTTGGCATAGGATACCATCATGTTGAAACACCAACAGATTTTTCTCCCAAAACTACTGAAGATGGGAGAAGAATTGTTTCAAATGAAACTTCTGAAGGGAAAGAATGCACATCTTTCCATGAAAACTTTCTAAACAGAAATCCTGGCATTTTTAAAGAAAGTACTTCAGAAGTATTTACAAAAACTGACAACAAGCCATCAGTAGTTTCATCTACTTCAGGAGTTGAGACCCTGAAAACTACTGATGAGCAAAATCTTTTCACAACTGTCAGAAATTTGCCTTCTGATCAAAAACTTAAGGCAAAAGAATGTGAAATTTGTGGCCTGTTCAACCACAAAACTGAATTTTGTAGATACAGAAAAGGAATTCAGTTCAATCAAAAATTTAAACAACAGGTTGTGGGAAATCAAATCAGAAATGATTATGAAAAAGTCTTTAAACCCAAGAAACAACAACCTGAAAACACCTTTTCTCAGAAAAAGATAAAATCTCAACCAAAATCTTTTTCTCAAAATTCCTTGTCAGTAGTTAGACCAGAATCATCAGCAGTTTCACAAACTGCTGAGATTCAAAATCTAAAGAACATGGTAGAACTACTGATGACCAAGGTTGATGGTGGTCCTAAAAAGGATACCACCATGGTTCTTCATGAAAAATCCATTGCCAAAAAGACATGGATTTCTCAACCTGGTCAAGAACAAACTGTAACTGTTCTCAAGAGCAAACCCAAAGCCAAACAGGCTTGGGTTTCCAAATCTAACTAATTTGCTTTTATGTGCAGAGAGTTTCCAGGGGCTTAAACAGCATATGGTATGTTGATAGTGGAGGCTCTATGCACATGACTGGATGCAGATACCTGATAAACAACTTTATCAGCCAAAGAGAAGGATCTGTGTCCTTTGGGAACAATGCCAAAGGATATGTGCTAGGACATGGCAATGTCTCCTCTGGCAAAATACAGTTTGACAAGGTCAATCTGGTGGAAAATCTTGAATACAACTTGCTGAGCGTGTCACAAATGTGTGATAAAGGATATTCTTCCTTTTTCACAAAGACAGCTTGCAAGATCATCTCACCAGAAGGCCAGAAGTTGATTGAGAAGATTATAGAAGATCATACTTTGCTGATTGCCAAAAGATGTGGCAATGTCTATGCAGTGGACATTGAGAAAGACAAAGTATTGAACAACACTGCCTGTTTCTTCTCAAGGGCATCAACTTCAGAAACAGATCTCTGGCACAGGAGACTTGGCCATGTGAACTTTAAAACCATAAATAAAGTCACAAAAATGGGCTTGGTCAGAGGTCTACCTTTGAAAGTATACCAGTGTCAAGAACACTGTGTATCCTGTTTAAAGGGAAAACAGCATAAGTCCTCCTATAAGTCTATTGAAGAATCAAAAACAACTGCATGTCTTCAACTACTCCATATGGACTTATTTGGGCCTGTCAAGATCATGAGCCTTGGTAAAAAGAAGTACTGCTTAGTCATCATTGATGACTACTCAAGATTCACATGGGTATTCTTCTTATTTTCCAAGGATGAGGCTGCTGAAATCATCAAGTTCTTCATTCTACAAGTAGAGAAACAATATTCTCTATCTGTCAAAACCATTAGAAGTGACAATGGGACAGAGTTCAGGAACAAAACTCTGGATGAATTCTGTTTATCTAAAGGGATTATTAGACAATACAGTGTTCCCAGAACTCCTGAACAAAATGGTGTAGTAGAAAGGAAGAACAGAACATTGATAGAAGGAGCAAGAACAATGTTAGCTGATTCTGGACTGCCATTGTACTTTTGGGCAGAAGCAGTTAACACAGCATGTTATGTTCAGAATAGAGTTCTTGTGGTCAAGAGACATTCCAAGACTGCCTATGAAGTTCTTCATGGCATGAAGCCCCTTATCTCCTTTTTCAGGGCTTTTGGATGTCAATGTTTCATCTTGAACATCAAGGAATCTATCTCAAAGTTTGCTGCCAAAGTTGACTCAGGTTACTTTCTTGGTTACTCTTCAACTAGAAAAGCCTACAAGGTTTTTAATTCTCACACCAGGATAGTAGAAGAAACATTGAATGTCAAGTTCAATGAGTCAAAACACACTCTTATTCCAGCACATCCTGCTGAACTCTTTGACCTTGACAACTTTCACTTTGGACCTGAAAATACTGTTACTTCTTCCAAACCTACTTATTATGGTGATCAAAGGTTTGAAGATGAGGATCCTGCACCATGGACTCCTCAAACAGTCATTAAGTCAACTACAACACCATCAGAAGTTTTTCAAACTTCTGATCAAACAAATACTGAAGGCCAAACTCAAACATCTGCTTCAGCACCTGCAACTACTGAAGAAGCTGCAACTGCTGAACCAGATATCATAGACCTCAGTAGTTTGTTTGAAGAACAAGAGCCACCTACACCTGTCAGTGGTTTACAACAACTGATTGAACACAGAGATCATCCACTTGATCAAATCATGGGTGATATAGCTACAGGTGTTCTGACCAGAAACCAGCTCTCCAACTTTTGCCTATTCTCAGCCTTTATTTCACAGTTGGAACCAAAGAAGTACCAGGAAGCCCTCAAAGACAATAATTGGGTGCAGGCTATGCAAGATGAACTACTACAGTTCAACAAGCAACAGGTCTGGGAAATCTGTCCCTTACCTCAAAACAAGCAACCAATTGGTACAAGATGGGTTTTCAGGAACAAACAAGATGAAGCTGGTATGATAATCAAGAACAAGGCAAGACTGGTAGTTCAAGGGTACTCTCAAGAAGAGGGAATTGACTATGATGAAACCTTTGCTCCAGTTGCAAGGCTTGAGGCCATCAGGTTATTTCTGGCCTATGCCATTTCCAACAAAATTAAAGTTTATCAAATGGATGTGAAAAGTGCATTTTTGTATGGAAAAATCAAGGAGGAGGTGTATGTCTGTCAGCCACCTGGGTTTGAGGATCCTTCTCATCCTGAGTGGGTGTACAGACTAGACAAAGCTCTTTATGGGCTCAAACAGGCTCCAAGAGCCTGGTATGATACACTCTCCACCTTTCTACTCAAAAATAACTTTACAAGAGGTGCCATTGATAAAACACTTTTCATTAAACATGTTGGAAATCATGTCTTACTTGTTCAAATTTATGTTGATGATATCATCTTTGGTTCAACAAACACAAAATTGTGTGATGATTTTAAGAAACTCATGCAATCAAAATTTGAAATGAGTACCATGGGAGAACTGCAGTACTTCCTAGGACTGCAGATCAAACAACAAACAAATGGAACTTTTATACATCAATCAAAATATGTTAAAGAATTATTGAACAAATTTTCTTTAAATGACTGTAAATCATGTTCCACTCCCATGACACCTATCACACAAGTTGAACCTGATGATCAAGGAAAACAGGTTGATCAGACCATGTACAGATGCATGATAGGTTCCCTTTTATACTTAACTGCTTCTAGACCAGATATTATGTTTTCAACATGTGTCTGTGCTAGATATCAATCAGCACCAAGGGAATCACACCTTATTGCAGTCAAAAGAATTTTTAGATATCTGAAAGGAACTCCAACACTGGGAATTTGGTATCCTGCTTCAAGCAATACCAAGTTATCAGCTTTTTCAGATAGTGACTATGCAGGGTGTAAGATGACAAGAAAGTCAACATCTGGTGGCTGTCAATTCCTGGGTAACTGTCTAGTGTCATGGCAATCAAAGAAGCAAACATCTGTTGCAACTTCAACTGCTGAAGCTGAATACATTGCAGCTGCAAGTTGTACATCACAGATACAATGGCTCCAATATCAACTTCTTGATTATGGAATCAAAGAGACCAAGACACCTTTGTTTGTAGACAGCAAATCTGCCATTAGCATCATTCAAAATCCGGTACAGTTCTCAAAAACTAAACATATTGAGATCAGGTACCATTTCATAAGAGATTGCTATGAAAAAGGCAAGATTGAGGTGAAGCATGTAGCAACAGCTAATCAGATAGCTGACATCTTCACTAAGCCCCTTGACACATCAACATTTCAGAAGTTAGTTTCCATGCTTGGAATGCTAAATTTGTAAGTGTTTATTTTATTTTTTTTTTGGCATATCAGTTAGAATCCAAGTTAACACTTGATTCTACCCAACTCTACATCAAACTTCTACATCAATCACTACTGTTATGCATCAAAATTTTTCTTTTTCCTTTTTCCATCCTTGATTCCATCCTGTTTACCTTGGTGGATTTCAAGTTAACCTTTTCCATCTTTTTTCTGGTTTTCACTTACAAATGTCAAAAGTCTGAAACAAAACTTCTGAAAAACAAAAACAAGTTTGAGAGAAACTACTGATGAACAAAAATCATCAGTATGGGGATAACTTTCTGAAAAAGTGTGTAACTTCTGATAAAATAAATTTCAGAAGTTATGAATAAAGTATTTATAAAAACATTTCTCATCAGATGTTAAAACTGCTGAAGAGAAAATGGGAACTACTGATGAAGTAATCCTTCATCAGCAGTTTAAGTCAAAAGGGCAAATCTGACTTTTCCCATCATCAGAGGTTTGACCTAATCAGTTTAAAACCTCTGATAAAGACATTTTTAACCAAAGGCGGTTTTAAAACTTCTAATAAAGAAGATTCAAGCGGTTAAAACTCCAAATAAATACCTTTTTTACACACTTATCCTTTTAAACTCACAAATATCCCTCCTTCTCTCTCAAAACTCTCTCAAAACCTATACCTGCAAATTCACTGTTCGATCAAACACCCAAACCAAAATGGCTTTAGTTCTAAAACAGGGACACAATCAAAGAGCCTTTCTTGAAAAACAAGAAGGCTGGTCCCAATACGATGAGATCATTGATCTTGTCGTCAAATCCCAATACTTTACTGCTCTCACAATCAACCCACCAATTCACACTGAAACTCTGAATGAGTTCTGGGCAAATGCTGAGACGGTTACAATGGGTGGTGAGGTCATCTCCCTCAACTCAAAGATAAAAGGGAAACAACTGACCATCACACCGGCCACACTAGCAGCAAGACTGGGTCTGGATGATGTAGCTGCCCCTGACCATGTTGCTAACAAAGATATTCATCTAACCATGACTGAGTGTGGTTATCAAGGTACTCTCTCCCATGCTACAATATTCAAAAAATATTTTGAACCAAAATACAAACTTTTGTTTCATTATATAATTATGTGTTTGAGTCCAAAAACAGGGTCATATGACCAGATGCCCTCCACTTTTCAACCAATATTTCATTCCATTGTGAATGAAACCAAATTCAGGGCATCAAAACTGTTTTTTCATGAGTTGGTGTTACATCACAATAATACCAAGAAAAAGTTTTTGTTGTACCCAAGGTTCATTATGCAATGCATAATAGGGGAACTGGGTAATGAGGTGCTTGTGGGAAAAATTTCAACTTTAAACCCTTTAACATCACAAGCATACTCAAGACTGAACAAACCGGCTGCCTGGCCAGAAGATGATCAGGGAGAACAACAACAAGTCCCCCTGAAGCCCACATCTTCCACACCCACACCACCAAAAGCCAAAAAGCCCAAGCCAACAAAAACTGCAACCCACCAACCCAAAAGAAAAGCTGTTCAGGAGGTTGAGATGCCTGAACATGCTCTTGAGCATTCTGCTCTTCAAATTGTTGAGACTGAAACACCCTCTCAGTCTCATCCATCTCAAACCCCACCAAGAGCACCCATATCTGTTCAATTCAAAAGAAAAAGACTTAGAAAAACATATCAAACACACTCTTCTTTTGAAACTGCTGAACAACAACCTATTGCCCAAACTACTAAACCATCCCCACAAATTTCTGAACAAGAGGCAATAGAAATTGCCAAACTTCTCTCTGGGCTAAAAGAGAATGTCCCATCTGATCATGTCAGTCCCCATCAACCACAACAAACAGGGGACATAACTACTACATTAGACATGGATGTGGACATCACTAGCCCTATCCCAAGAGATGAGGGTGGACCAGAGTCTTTAAGCCCAATTTTAGAGACTCTTGGGGCATCTGAGGCTGCTACTACTCAGTTACCACCCAGTGGTGGATCTGAGGACAGAAGTAACATAGCTAAGACCTCAGATGTGGCAACTACTGATGAAGGCTTAATGCCTGAAGTAGGAAATCCTCAGTACCAAGAAACAGAGGTTCATGAGAGAACTGAGTTGGGCTCAGCTCATGATTTAACTGAGACAGTCCTCACTGAGGGCAACATCAGGGATACAGATGATTCCATTAGTTTGGATGATGTTTCAAAAACTCCAACTACTGAATTGACGGCACTTTCTGAAGGTCCTGCTGCAAAGGTATCCAGGCTCAAGAAGCCAGTCACCTCTGCACAGGTTAAAGTCCACTCAATCCCTAAAACCCCTAGAGTGGCATCCTCTGTACAACATGAGGATCTCCCAAAAACACCCCCTTCACAGCAAATGCCTACCCAATTCCCTGGGCAAACAAGCATAGACCTGAACCAGCTATGCAGCCCAGAGGGTCCCCTGTACCACATGATGAATACACTCATCAGAAATCACTTCCAAACATATACAGCTGACTTGGAGCTGTCAATCAAGAACCAATTTGGAGTGATCAAGACCAAAATGAACGATCTGTCAAACAAAATAGACTTCAACAACCAACAGATTGCTCATCTTCAAGGACACTTCTCCCAACCCTCTGCTTCAAGGGTTATAATTGATGAATCCAAAAAGGGGGAGAAGATCAGGGAACCTAAGGAGTCATTCCAAGCCAGAGTAAAGGCAAGAGTGGCACTCCTTGAAAGAGATCTGAAAGATCAGGCCAGGAAAGAAAAATTGGCCAAACAATTTGGTGTCTCAATTGAAGAAATTGAAGCTGCTGAGAAAGAAGATGAGACCCAAAGTTCTGAAGATTCCCTAAGGTGTAATGAAGAAACTTCTGATGACCAAACTTCTGATGAAGAATCAGAAAGTACTGAAGACAATCCTTCAGTAGCTGACAAACCATCAGCAGTTGTCAGCACATCAGAAGTTAACACTTCCCAACCTCAAACAACTGAACCTTCCAGAACCACTGCTCCCATTCAACCAACATCTGATCCCATCAGGCCTACATCTGTTACAACAATGACTGTATTAAACCCTTCTCCCATCTCTCAATCAGCTGAACTATTAGAGAAGAGTTTAATTGCAGCCAACAAGAAGGCCAGAGAAGATCAGATTTGGAAATCTCTGGAAGAAAGGGATGATTTGGACTTAAGCCATGAAGAAAAACTTCAGGCTTATGCAGCTGAACTACAAAGGCAGGCTAGCCTTGATGAGATTGCTGAACAGGATAAAAGACAACAACTGGTGTCTTATAGTACCAAGAACAGCAAGACTAAAGCCTTTACACTCAAAGGACTCTCTATGCAAGAGCTGACAAGAAGAGCACAACTGCTTGCAGACAAAATGGCCACAAGCAAAGATGGAAAGGCCAAGAGAGCCCAGATAATAGAAGAGCTAGTAGCAGAAGGATATGGTTCAAAAGCCTCTGTATCCAGATGGAAAGAAGAAAGACTAATGGATACATATAGAAAATACTTGGCTGCCAAGGCTGCAAATCCTGAGAAGTTTCAAACTGCTGATCCTTCAAGATCAGTAGTTAGAACTTCTGGTGTATCTAGAAGATCTGCTGCTCAGAAGAAGAAGACAGAGGACAATGTCAAAACTAATTTCAAAATGGTACTACTTGAGGGAAGCTCAATAGTCCATTCAGATTTTGACATTGAGGAGAAACCTCTGTTAACACAGTTCAGGGATCCTTCCACTTTTGCTTATCAAATACAAAAGACAATCACAGAAAAGCTGCATACCAAAGTAGTGACTGAACACCATCTCCCAACTGTTCAGATGCCTGGTATGCAACAACAACAACAAGGAAGAGAATCCCACCTGAGGCTATCTGAAACTGAAGACATCCAGCACTCAGGACCATCAACCCAAGGGACAAGTCTGGTTCCCTATTCTTCTGACTTTAACAAGTCAAAGATCCCTATCATCAGATGGTCACTTACTGATAACAACTCAGTACTGTTGACAAGAAGAGACTTCTCAAGCAGGGCTTACAAGAAGATCAGTGATCTGAAGAAACTGTCAACACAAGACCTGCTCACAATTCAACATCTAGAACCACAGAGAGGATCTCTGTCTGATGATCAGTACAACCAGCTCAAGAACACCATGTACAAAGAGATATGGAAGATTGTACAAGACAGAAGAAACACATAAGGAATTAGTAAGGTTTTGGCTTCATCAATCCAGGGGGAGATTGTTAGGACAAAGAGGATTGGTGAAACCACTTTTGTAAACCTTAGTCTAATTCACTTCTGTCATTTTTGGCTAAGTATAGAAGTACTGAAGAGAAGACAAGAAACTGCTGATTAGAAGATATGAAGAAGTGCTGAAGTTGCAGAAGTTCTGAAGTCCAAACCAGACAAGTTCACTTCAGAAGTACTGAAGACAAAACTACTCTTCAGTAGTTGTCCTTCATCAGCACTTAGCAGAAGATATTTCCCACCGCCTTTTTGCATCAGTAGTTTGTTGTTTAATATTACTTTTAGCTGTATTTGTTTCTTTCAATGTTGCAACTTGTGCAACTTGTCACTGGACTTTCTGTGCTTGCTTTTTAGGCAAGATACATGCATGTAATCGTCTATAAATAGAAGGCTTCAACCTTCTGTTTTAGACATTGATTTTTAACAGAAAAATCCTTCAAACACTCTCATTGTTATATTCCATTTCTGTATTTATTGTGAATCTCTCCAAGTATCTAATTCTCATTTACAACTTAGATTCATAATAAATACTTTGTCATTTATTAGTTTCAAACATCAAGGGGGAGTTATAACTTTGCCTTTGCATAAAAAGTGTTGCTTTAACTTATAACATTCCGCTGTGCTTATAATCTGATTTACAAGGACTTGCTAAACACTTAAGTGTCAAGATAGCAAGTTCTTACTTAGCAAACAAGAGCAAACTGATCCAACATCATCACACAATTTTGTGTTTGTTGAACCAAAAATGATATCATCAACATATATTTGAACAAGTAAGATATGATTTCCAACATGTTTTATGAAAAGTGTTTTATCAATGGCACCTCTTGTGAAGTTATTTTTGAGTAGAAAGGTTGAAAGTGTATCATACCAGGCTCTTGGAGCCTGTTTGAGCCCATAAAGAGCTTTGTCTAATTTGTATACCCACTCAGGATGAGAAGGATCCTCAAACCCAGGTGGCTGACAAACATATACTTCCTCTTTTATCTTTCCATACAAAAATGCACTTTTGACATCCATTTGATAAACTTTTATTTTGTTGGAAATGGCATAGGCCAGAAATAACCTGATGGCCTCAAGCCTTGCAACTGGAGCAAAGGTTTCATCATAGTCAATTCCTTCTTCTTGAGAGTAACCTTGTACTACCAGTCTTGCCTTGTTCTTTATTATCATACCAGCTTCATCTTGTTTGTTCCTGAAAACCCATCTTGTGCCAATTGGTTGCTTGTTTGGTGGTAAGGGACAGATTTCCCATACCTGTTGCTTGTTGAATTGAAGCAATTCATCTTGCATTGCCTGCACCCAATTGTTGTCTTTGAGAGCTTCCTGGTACTTCTTTGGTTCCAACTGTGAAATAAATGCTGAGAATAGACAAAAGTTGGAAAGCTGGTTTCTTGTAAGAACACCTGATGCAATATCACCCATGATTTGATCAAGTGGATGATCTTTGTGTTCGATCAGTTGTTGTAAACCACTGACAGGTGTTGGTGGCTCATGTTCTTCAAACAAACTACTGAGGTCTATTATATCTGGTTCAGCAGTTTCAGTGTCTTCAGTAGTTGCAGGTGCTGAAGCAGATGTTTGAGTTTGGCCTTCAGTATTTGTTGAATCAGAAGTTTGTGAAACTTCTGATGGTTTTGAAGTTGACTTCATGACTGTTTGAGGAGTCCATGGTGCTGGATCCTCATCATCAAACCTTTGATCACCATAATAAGTAGGTTTGGATGAAGTGACAGTCTTTTCAGGTTCAAAATGAAAGTTGTCAAGGTCAAAGAGTTCAGCAGGATGTGCTGGAATGAGAGTGTGTTTTGACTCATTGAACTTGACATTCAGTGTTTCTTCTACTATCCTGGTCTTTGAGTTAAAAACCTTATAGGCTTTTCTAGTTGATGAATAACCAAGAAAGTAACCTGAGTCAACTTTGGCAGCAAACTTTGAAATAGATTCCTTGATGTTCAAGATGAAACATTGACATCCAAAAGCCCTGAAAAAGGAGATAAGGGGCTTCATGCCATGAAGAACTTCATATGCAGTCTTTGAATGTCTCTTGACAACAAGAACTCTATTTTGAACATAACATGATGTGTTAACTGCTTCTGCCCAGAAGTATAAAGGTAGGCCAGAATCAGCTAACATTGTTCTTGCTCCTTCTATTAAAGTTCTGTTCTTCCTTTCTACCACACCATTTTGTTCAGGAGTTCTGGCAACACTGAATTGTCTAATAATCCCTTTAGACAAACAGAAGTCATTCAGAGTTTTATTCCTGAACTCTGTCCCATTATCACTTCTAATGGTTTTGACAGGTAGAGAGTATTGCTTCTCTACTTGTAGAATGAAGAACTTGATGATTTCAGCAGCCTCATCCTTGGAAAATAAGAAGAATACCCATGTAAATCTTGAGTAGTCATCAATGATGACTAAGCAGTACTTCTTTTTACCAAGGCTCATGATCTTTACAGGCCCAAATAAGTCCATATGGAGTAGTTGAAGACATGCAGTTGTTTTTTATTCTTCAATAGACTTATAGGAGGACTTATGCTGTTTACCCTTTAAACAGGATACACAGTGTTCTTGACACTGGTATACTTTTAAGGGTAGACCTCTGACCAAGCCCATTTTTGTGACTTTATTTATGGTTTTAAAGTTCACATGGCTAAGTCTCCTGTGCCAGAGATCAGTTTCTGAAGTTGATGCCCTTGAGAAGAAACAGGCAGTGTTGTTCAGTACTTTGTCTTTTTCAATGTCCACTGCATAGACATTGCCACATCTTTTGGCAATTAACAAAGTATGATCTTCAATTATCTTCTCTATCAACTTCTGGCCTTCTGGTGATATGATCTTGCATGCTGTCTTTGTGAAAATGAAGAATATCCTTTATCACACATTTGTGACACACTAAGCAAGTTGTACTCAAGGTTTTCAACCAAATTGACCTTGTCAAACTGTATTTTTCCAGAGGAGACATTGCCATGTCCTAGCACATATCCCTTAGCATTGTTCCCAAAGGACACAGATCCATCTCTTTGACTGATAAAATTGTTTATCAGGTATCTGCATCCTGTCATGTGCATTGAGCCTCCACTGTCTACATACCAAATGCTATTCAAGCCTCTGGAAACTCTCTGCACAATAAAGCAAATTAGTTAGATTTAGGAACCCAAGCCAGTTTGGCTTTGGGTTTGCTCTTGAGAACATTTACAGTTTGTTCTTGACCAAGTTTAGAAATCCATGTCTTTTTGGCAATGGATTTTCAATTAAGCACAATGGTGGTATCCTTTTGAGGACCACCATCAACTTTGGTCATCACTAGTTGTACCATGTTCATAAGATCTTTAATCTCAGCAGTTTGTGAAACTGCTGATGATTTAGGTCTAACTACTGAAAGAGAATTTTGAGAAAAAGACTTTTGTTGAGATTTTGTCTTTTTCTGAGAAAGGGTTTTTGCTGGTTGTTGTTTCTTGGGAGAAAAGGTTTTTGCATAATCATTTTTGATTTGTTCCCCCACAACCAGTTGTTGATTTTTCTTATTAAACTGAATGCCCTTTCTATATATGCAAAATTCTGTTTTGTGGTTGAACAGACCACAAATTTCACATTCTTTTGTCTTTTCTTTCAAAGACAAATCTCTGACAGTTTTGATTGGTTTTAGGTCATCAGTAGTTTTCAGGTTCTCAACTCCTGATGTAGTTGAAACTGCTGAAGACTTAAAGTCAGATTTAATCAATACTTCTGAAGAACTTTCTTTGTGTGATTTTAGAAAGTTTTCATGGAAAGATGTGCATTCTTCCTCTTCAGAAGTTTCACCTGAAACAATTTTTCTCCCATCTTCAGTAGTTTTGGGAGAGAAATCAGCTGGTGTTTCAGTGTGATTGTACCCTATGCCAAACCTAACATTTGAAGCACTTTGTTTGTTTAGCAATAGTTGGTACCCCTTACAAGATTCCACCCATTTTTCACATGCGACCTTGGTGTCAGCAAGCTCTTGTCTGACATTTCCTAGGTCATTAATCATTATTTTGATTTGTGCTTGGGTTTCAATAGCTGAGTTAGTCAATTTAGAAACTTCTTTAGTTTTTGCAGAAAGTTTTCTTTCTAAATCACATTTTATCTGAGTGAGTTTTCTCTCAGAATCATTAGCTTTTCCTTGTAAGTGCACATTTGTCTCTCTTATGAGAGCAAAAGATTCTTTGCATGAGTTTAAACATAATTTTGTCAAAGATTCTTTTGATACCTGAGACAAGGCAGATTTTGAGGAGCATCCCTCAAATGCCATTAAGGCAAAGTTCTTTCTGCCATTGTCAGGCTCTCCCCAGTTGATGTCAAACATTTTGTTGTCTGCATCAGGATTGCACTCTGTGGTGTCAAAAGGAAGACTACTCCAATCAACATACCCTGAGGTAAATAGACTTTGTTGAGAGGGTTGTTGAGCAGCTGGAGGTTGTTGAGCAGCTGGAAAGGGAGGGATTGATTGTTGGCTCTGCATCTGTTGAGCAGGCATCTGTACATATTGTACTTGTGGCACATATTGGTGTTGTGGAGCTTGTGCCTGTACAAAATGTGCACTCCCTTGAGTTCCATTATTCCTGTTATAATTGGGGTTAAAATTGTTTCCAGACTGAGATTGGTTAAAGCCAGAGCTTCTACATTCTCTAGCAAAGTGTCCCAACTTTTGACACTTATGACATCTAAGTTTAGATTTGTCAAAACCAATTTTTGTAGAACTGTTAAGTCCTGGAAACTTCCTTCCTGACCTTTTGTAAAATTTATTTGTTTTTAAACTTAACATGGCCAGTTGGTGCAAAATATGCATTTCTTCAAGGTCATCACTGCTGAAACTATTTAAGTCATCCATGATAAAACACATGTTATCAGCAGTTTGACCAAAGTCATTATTGTCATAACCTGGGAATGATCTTTCAGATGAGATCCCAGCAGTTATGTCAATGTGGTCAAAAGATCCAAAACTATTTGAACAAGTTGGTGAGTCTTGTCCCAATAGTGTTGTACTACCAGGTAGATAGTCATCAGCAGTTTTACCAGAGTTTTGTAACTTTTTCTTTTGATCAATTTCTCTCTCAAAAGTAAGTAATCTCCCATGAAGTTTTGTAAGAGTGAGGGAGCTAAAATCTGGTGAAGATCTTAAGACTATTGAGTATGTTTCCCATTTATCAGGTAAAGACCTTAAAAATCTATGAAGCATAGATACAGATGTATAGGTCTGACCATTTAGTTTTAGCTCAGATATTAATGAGGAAAATCTTTCAAATTGCTGAGTTAAAGTTTCTCCATTAATGTGAGCAAAAGTTTCATATTGTTGAGTCAAGATTTCTCTGGTGTTGGCAATCACCTCTTCAGTTCCTCCAAACTGTTCTTTTAGGCAGTCCCAAAGCTCTTTGGCACTATCACAATGTAATAGGCCAGAATAGATTTCATTTGGGAGTGCCATTGCCAACATAGAGAAAGCTTTTGCATCAAGCTCAAGTTTTAGGAAATCATCATCAGTATAGTCTTTTGGTTCTTTTGGAATCTCTTCCTTAGTTTCAAGATTTATGTTTACTGGTTTATGAGGACCATATATCACAGATCTCCAACAACCTGTGTTGGTCTGTGACAAGGTATGTGCCATTCTCTTTTGCCATATGTTATATTCATTTCTTACAAGCATGGCAGGTTTAGTGGCAGAACCAATATTATGAGGATCCATTTTAAAGAGTATTGATTTGTCAAATATCTCTTAAAGTGATGGATGTTGAAAAAAGTGAGCTTATAATCCTTTATTGAATATCAACAAGAGCCTGTGTCTGATTCTCAATTTGTTAGATTGATATGAGATCAGATAAACCAGTGCTCTGATACCAATTGTTGGATCAGTGTATTAAGCTGCTCTTATATTTGAACTTGCTAGTAGACACTTAAGTGTTTAGCAAGTTCTTTGTGAGTGTTAGCACAGCGGAATGTTTATAAGTTTATAGCTACACTTTGTCAACAGGAGTTATTACTCCCCCTGGAATCAAGAACAATAAATGAGAAGTGTTTATTGAGAATCTAAGTATTGAATAAGAATGAAATACTTTGAGAGATTCTCAGTAAACACGAAATGGAAATATAACAATAATAAGTGTTGAAGGATTTCTTGTATTAAAATCAATGTCTAAAATAGAAGGATGAATCCTCCTATTTATAGACTTTACAAATACATGAACCTTGCCAAAAAGCAAGTTCAGAAACAAGTTGCAACAAGTTGCAGTCTTGGAACTTGTACATAAAGCAAAAAGAAATACTATAATACTAAACTACTGATATACAAGGGCGGTGGAAAAGATCTTCTTTAAGTACTGATGAATGACAAACTACTGATGAGTAGTTTGTCTTCAGCAGTTCTTCAGTTGAAGTGTCTGGTTTGAACTTCAGAACTTCTGATGACTTCTTCTTCAGTACTTCTGAATCTCTTCTTCAGCAGTTTGATTCCTTGTCTTCAGTAGTTCCTTACTTAGAGTATTTTGACAGAAAGTGAATTAGACTAAGGTTTGCAAAAGTGGTTTCACCAATCCTTTTTGTCCTAACATATATAGGCCTGCACATTCGCCCACATAGTATGGTTGAATGTGCAGGTTCGACCAATCACACTGGTCGAACCAAGCAATACATTTAAATCTATATCTATCTTCGACCTCCAGGTCTCCTTCGCACCTTCAAGTCTCCTTCGACCGTTCAAAAACTCTCCTTCGACCATATAATTCGTCCTTCGACCAAACGACTAAACACAAAAACATATGTTAAATGTAATCCAAAGCATTAGTCACACAAAATGCATCTACAGTATTCGAGATTCCGGATAATCAGGTACTTGAACTCCCGTCTGAGTAGTTAAGTTCTCTGCGGAATCCAGATCATTACTCACGTTCGATGATGAAGCACCTTGAGAATTTGGGTTCACTGGTGTTGTCTCTGTAGCAATCTCTGGAACAGCTTCGCTTGTAACATCATAGTCATAATCTTCAGATTCCGATGAATTAAGAGTTGTAGAAGCTTCCTGAAATACCTCTTCTTCAACTATAGGAGCATTGGTATCATTATAAGCTGTTTGGGGGTTTACAGTGATCGGACGCACCAACGGTGATGTCACTGTGTTTTCGACCTCATAATATAATCGTAATACAGCTTCTTCAACCAAGCTATCTAGATTGAATAATTCAAAGAAATCCTTGTAATCAAACATCTAGTCTGGACCGCTTCCCTGTACATTCTGAGTATATCTTTGTACTTCGACATTAGCCCACTCCTCAACCTGAAGAGTTCGTTTGTTGAATACCCGTTTGAGCGGGGTTGCATATCCAACAAAGAATCCTTCTCCAGCCTTCGGTGCGAACTTCTCAGATGGATTAAGCATTGTACATGGAGCTCCAAACGGTTCTTGTGACACCCGGAAAACTCCGGTAACTAACTTTTTGAAAACTTAGTAAGTCTACCTTAGCGAGTCGCGCATACATTACACATGACAGGGTCAGTCGAGTCAAGTCGTACATCATTGGGGTTTTAACACACGCAAGTCTCGAGTCCCGGGAATTGGTGAACGAGTGTGAACGTGTTTGTTTTCATGTATTATGTGTTTATAATCATTATGTGACTTGTCGGTATGTGAAAACGTGTTAACATATGTTAAAATGAGGTTTAATGTGCAAAATACCCAGAACCAGACCCTGCAGGCGATTAGGAAGCCCTAATCGCCTACAGGAGGGTGATTAGGCTTGCTTAGGGGGCGATTGGGGGCTAATCGCCTGATAGGGTAGGCGATTAGTAGCCCTAATCGCCTGATAAGGCTGCACAATCGCCTGACGTATTTTAAACGACTAGAAACGCCTATAAATACCACCCTTGACCTCTAAAACACCATTTGTGCAACCCTAGCTGTCCCATAACCCATACCAACACACAAACACCCTCTGGAACTCGTTTTTACATCAAAACAACCATTTCCAAGCTTATTCCATCATTTCCTCTTAAATCCAAGGTGTGTTCTTCAAACCCAAACCTTTAAATGATTATATTCTGCTCCCTAAAAGTCCAGACCTGACTTATAAATGTTTTTGTCTTTGAAAATCCATTAAAACCCGTTTTTAAACAAACCCAAACCTTTATGTGTGTTATATGTGTTATTTGTGTTTAAAGGTAGGATTTTTATGATTGAAACATGATTGTTCTTGTGTTATTTAGGTATTCATGGCTGTTATGAGTTAGTATGATGATGTCCTAGGAGTTTGGATGGTTTTGGTTGTGTGTTGTTGATGTTTGATGTTTTGACCCATTTGAATGATTTTGAATGATTAAGGATGCTATGAGGTGTGTTGTTGATTGTATGATGTTAGGTTTTGCTTTAGGATGATGCTAGAGTAGTAGGATACTATCGGACAACGTGGTTATGTGATGAAATCTGGATAATTGCTATTTAGGGCAAGTTCTTGCATGTTGATGTGATGTTTACATGTTAAGTTTACTATTTTGGGAAAACGCTCGCATTCGGGACTGTTAGAATGATGAAAACTTAGGGGTTTTGCTTGAAATATGTTTGTTAATGTGTTAGGATTGATATTGGGTGTTTACACATGTTTCAGATCTGATTTGGAGGGTTAAACGCGCGAAATTGCGTCGCGCAGCAGCTGCAGGCGATTAGCCTTCCTAATCGCCTGATGTGGTAGGCGATTAGGCCTCTTAGCAGGCGATTAGCCTCTCAATCGCATGCTAAGGTAGGCGATTAGCATCACAATCGCCTGTTGACCATCCCCAATCACATGTTGACTTTTCCTAATTGCATGCTAAGTTCCTAATCGCGTGTACTGCTGTTATAAGTGTAGTCAGACATTCCGAAACCCGATTTGACACCTAGGAACATGCTAGGAACCCCGTGACATGCCTAGTAACATAGTAACACGTGTATGGACTTGTTTGTGCGTTATTTGACCTATGTATTAGACTCGTTGAACTTTAACACATGTTAAGTACTAAGTTGCATGATTTGTGTATGTTTGAGTATGAGATGAACACGTGGAATGTCGGGTCACCAATGGGATGTCGAGTCTTGTCTTACGTAGTCTGGTTGTCGGTCAAACACGTTTTTCGGACACATAATGGTCATGGACTGGACTTAGGGACTAATGAACCCGATGGGTTATTAGTCTAACTTGACGCATATCTTATGATAGGTCGCCACTAGTTGGGGCTATCATATCATACAAACGCTTTACTCATATCACATAAGCGGTTTACTCATTAAACGGAAGACGCAACCTAAGGTGAGTTCACGGCCCCACATTTTACGGTTTTTGCTTTCGGGGGAGAAACAAGCTTAAAACTCTTTTATGACTTATGGCTCGGTTTCATCTTAAACTCTTTTATGACTTATGACTCTTTTTCACGTTATACTATGGCTTACTTATTATTACTATACGGTTCATCAAAAAGTCCCTTAGAAACCACTAACATGGGCGTATGGCGGGGAAATATGGATAGCGCTATTGGGAACTGACAAGCCCCACTCGACGGTTGGACCGGGCGGGTGCATATTGTCTCTAATAAAACAAGGTCTACCGGTGATGACGGTAGCCCATAGGAAACTAAGGGTCAGTAAACGGCATAGTCAGCTATGGTTTCACCCGTATGAGTATCTTATTCTGCGCCTAGCTAGCTTTCTCACAAGCATAGTAGTAACTGTGATGGTAACGGTTTTCGAGGGATCACTTTAAACGTTTAAATAAAACCTGTGAACTCACCAGCATTATATGTTGACTCTATTAGCATGTTTTCTCAGGTCGCTAAGGTAGCAGCTGTCAGATAGGCGCACGGAGTCGCACTGGAGTCGTCTCGCGTCTAGGGTCTCACTTGTATGTCTTGGAATTGTTAACTTTTGAACTTATGTTTTATTTCTGCATGACTTTTGTAAACTTTGAATGCTTCCGCACTGTTGAATGTTGGTTCTAACCTTATGCATGGTTTTTGTTTACGTATGTTTTTACATTTAGACGTCGTTTATTGTGACCGTTGACTTGGATCCTGGTGTGTCACACGTCTCGCGGTAGAACTCCGCACGTGGGAATTTGAGGGTGTGACAGTTCTAGATACTCTAAGTTCGGCTTTCGTCGATTCAACAGCTCATAAGAAGTTTTTCCAAACTTCTTCACCGTTAAAACACGATTAAGAATATAACAAGCTGCGTAAATTGCTTCATAATTTACCAAATTTTTAAATCGGGAGTGGTTTAAGTAAGGTCCAAACCCGTATGATTTAGGCGTTGATCGCGTGATTACGGGTTAGGGTGTTACAATTTTTTTATTTATATAAAGATTGTATAAAGAAAATGTCTTAAATTTTATTAAATATATTTAAATGAAAATAGTAACATTATTCTTATTAATTATCTATTTAAATATCTTATATATTGTAGTAAACTGTTAATCAATAATAAATTATATTTATTGTTAATTTAAATATCGGTGTTTATCTTTGTAAATGGTTTACAAAACTTCCATTAAAACGTTTATAATTTTTAATTTATTGACATTTGATTGATTGATTTCGTTATCATTTATGGTCAATTGAATGAGGGTCAATGCTAATAAATACATTAATATATTAAAATTACCATTATGCTTAATTAGGCCATGGGGTATACCTTCACACCAAGAGTGTTAACGGTGACGTGGCATGTTAACTTTTATTGTGCACCACTCCCTTCCCATGTTAAGGAGCATTAAATTGTCACTAAGTTAACATGTTAACATGACTTAAAAGAGAGAAAATTAAGGGACGAGGTAGAGTTAAGGGGCGTTAAACCATTTCCTTAAAGTGAGCTAGTGTGAAAAGAGACAAAATGAAGGATGTGAAATCTAGGTGGAGTTAAAGATGGTTAGAGTATACCCCATGGCCTTAGTGTATTATTGAATTTGTAAGCATTTATGGACAATTGAATGATGGTCTATTTATTGTAAACATAATATGATAATGTTAATTTTAAAATGAAAACCATTTATGGTTATGGATTGGTTTATAGTTCATGTTGTTACATATAATAAACTGCAATAGTATATATTATTATATAATAAGGTATTAGCATATAAATAAAAACACATAAAATGATATGTCATTACTAATAAGTCTAGTGTAAGACAATGAAAATAAATAAAGTCAAACAATTTACCTCCATCAAAGTTCCACAAATTAAAAATTAATAAGGTTTTTTTATTGCGGTCAATGATCGTTTAGATTGTATTATGGTTTTAATGTTATTTTTTTATTTATATAAAGATTGGATAAAGAAAATGTCTTAATGTTTATTAAATATATTTAAATGAAAATTGTAACATTATATTATTATTAATTATTTATTTAAATATCGTATATATTGTAGGAAACTATTAATCAATAATAAATTATATTTATTATTAATTTAAATATCGATGTTTATCTTAGTAAATTTTTGACCAAACTTATATTAAAACGTTTATCATATACTAATTTATTGAGAATTGAATGATTTTCATTATCATTTATTGACAATTGAATGAAGGTCTATTTCTTCCATTTAAACGTTTATCATTTACTAATTATTGAAAATTGAATGATTGATTTCGTTATCATTTATTGACAATTGAATAAGAGTCAATGCTAATAAATACATTAATTGATTTCGTTACTAATTTCATAAATTTTAAAATAGAAACATTTTAATGTCAATAATCAAAGGTATTGTTAATTCGTGTTCAATCATTTTGCAGAATGAGACATCCAGTTTAGTGATGGAGAATGATTGAAATGCTTTATTAAAAGAGATATAAATCAACAACGCTTAAAATTATCACAATTATTGCAAACATGATTTGGTTAGCATTTCATGACAATTGAATAAGGGACAATTCTTTGTAAACATAATATTAAAACGTTAATCTATTAAAAATATTTAAATGAAAGACATAATATTATTATTATCATTGTAATGATATTTAGTTAATGTTTTCGAACCATTGTCTAGAAGTATATGAACGCATTGCGGTCGTCTTTGACGTGCAGCCAAATGCAAAGGCGTTGCCCCTTTACCATCTCTAATATTCACAAATCTTGGCGTCCCCCTCCCCCAACCCAAAAAAAAAATCAATTTTCAAACCTTCATTATTAATAAAATAAAAACAAGTATCTGAATGTATAAGTTCCTAAAATAAAGATATTGTTCATGGATCAAGGAAACACACCAAGAAACAGCAACATGAGAGGTTCGGGCAGCAAACCATTTAATAATTATCACAATCAATTTCATTCAAGACATTTCTATTCAAACTCCACTGATGTGTGAAATGTGTAGTAAATAAATCGGTCAAGTTTTAAAAATAGAAAAACCTACAAAACCACACACTAACGGCAAGTGTACCGGTCGCAGTGTAGCAGAGCAAGTAAGTCCGGAATATCGAACCGTGGACACAATATGGCGACTCTCGGTTCTAAACCTCTGTCGACTCCTAGCCTATTAATTTGGATTTTTGTGAATTAATTTTAAGCTAAATGTAAATAAGATAAAAGCAATTAAAATAAATAACACAGAGACAAAAACAGGAAACTAAGAATATTGGATCGAACTCAGATAATATGGAAGGCAACTACCTAGGTCTAGAATCCTACCCGCATACTCACAACTCTCGGAATCGAATAATGGATTGGCTACCAGGTTTTCTAAAGATACGCCTGACCCAGGAAACCCCTAAAGTAGGCTAGATCACCTCCCGGTCTCACTAACACCTCTGGGAAAATCCTAAGGGACGTGTAAATCACTGGTTACTAGTTCGGATCACCTCCCGGTCTCACCTCACTAGGGAATGCTAAGGTACTCGAAAGACTCGCTTACCTCCCGGTCTCGCTAGTCACAACACATCCAAAAATGCGAAGGAGTAATCTAATTGGCTTGGAAATGATTCGGAATTACAAGAATCTAAAGACACACTAGGCAAGGATCACCTCCCGGTCTCACCTCTACCCGATACCTAAAGATCTAGACAACCCGACACCCTATCACCTCCCGGTCTCAAGGAATGGCAGAATACCTAAGTCCTCTAAACTCTCAAATCAAGTTCCTATGGAATTAGACGTCAAAAACCATAAACTAGTCACAAGCATAAAGCAGACAACCTAACATGCATCTATAACTGAAAGACATTCAACAAGACACATGTGGAACTATCAAGGATCATAAATTAGACTTAAATACGTATACGCATCATAACCAAACACACTTAAATCTTTACCAAAACATAAGCCAATTATATAATTAAATGAATCCGAAAGTTATAAAAATGCTAAGTATTCATCAACACGACCTAGGTAGCCTAAAAAGTTTAGCTATTCATAACAACGGAACAAGATAAAAACAAAGGTTCAAAATAACACATAGTAATGGTACCAATATTTATGAACACAAAGTAAATAAATATAAAGCCAAAAATTATTATAGTCGAACCCGTAGCTTGAATCTTGAACCCGTTCCTTCTACCCTTCGCTTCCTCCTCTCCAAATCCGATTAGAAGCTCTTGGTGTCCTCTGTTCGAAGTCGATAAAATAATAATTCTTGTTGCTTCGATGAATCTCCTTTGCGGCGCTGATTCTCCCAAATTAATATGTTGCTCTCCGCTGTTCAATGCTTCGATGTATGTTCCTTTGTGACAGTCTGACTTCAAAAAAAAAAATGTGCACCTCCAAATAATCCTCTTTCCATATATTCTTGTGCTATATGCGCCGCTTTTTCTTTTTTTCTTTGGCGTAGGGTTTTGGTAAAAGTGAAACAAACTTTGGGCCTCTCATCCATTTGACTTTTATTTTATATTTATTATTATTATTATTATTATTATTATTATAGTATTATACTCGGTGCTCTAGACTCGGGTGTTATTGGCTCGACCAAAGTTTCTCGTCTACGCTCCAATGTCCATGAACACTGCTCCCAAGTGTCGGTGTCTCGATTAAAATTATTTCGTTTTAAGCAAATTTTCCACGAACACCTATAAAATAATAAAATAAATAAATAAATAATAAAACTGACTCAAGACTAATAAAAATCTAATTAAACGCTAAAATAAATAAAATAGACAGGTAGAAGCCTAAAACTAAAAAAAACACTAATAAAAGGACTCAAAAATGACTACAAAATACAAAGGAAATTAGATGTGTTTTGCAACACATCAAACATCCCCACACTTAAACCTTTTTCGTCCCTGAAAAAGACTGCAATGGAATCATAATCAGGACTCCAGGTTTCAAAAACTTTTAGGTTCATTAATTAAGATCTAATCAGGCGTCAACCAAAACTGCCGGTATTGTTGTCCACCTAACCCAACCACTAGCTAATCAGGCCCCAATAATGCAAAGCAATTAAGTTCATATTATTACAATCAATCTATGGGTCTCACACTCAAGAAATCCAGTTTCACCTAATCTCACCTCAAGCTTTCGAAGCAAAGGTTAAACCATATAGATTTACCAACCACTGCAAACTAAACTCCCTAATGTATTAGAAATTAAATTTATGATGGATGATGGATGAAGTTTATGAGCTTAGACACATTTATTTTTTTCATACCTAACCCAGAGGTTGTCTCAATCAGAGTCACCATCCCCAAGAGCGACAGCATGAGCTTCGGTATATTTTTTTTCAACTTGACCTCGAGAGAGTTTCGATCAGAGGCTTCAGTTTGTTTTTTTTTTTTTTTTTTTTTTTTTTTGGTCTAGCTCAATTGATGGACATGTGGATTTTTTTTTTTTGGGCGCCACTTTTCACCGGATTTATTCTCATAAAAGGGATCAAGTGTGCCATTTAATTAATAATACATATGGGCTTTCAACCTACAATGGTACCTCTAATTACTATCAGCGGTTTCAGTTCTACCGTTTCTCCTAAAATGAGAACCCACAAGATTTCATGATTTATTAAGGTATATTAAGACAATACTGGGAACCTTTTAAAGCTAGCTGGGCCTACCGACACATCTTAAGCAAACATGCTTTCAATCTGTTTATATTCTCATATATATAATATTTTGAAAACCAAAAATCCCAATTTTACTATCATTTTCCATATAAAATGCACAAAAAATCAGGGACATTTTTTTTTTCTTCTTTTTTTTTTTCAACTTTTGTATTTCTTTTTTTACTCAACCTACAACTAAGCAAAATAAAGACGAAGTCTCCCATCCCCACACTTAGAAAGGCACAATGTCCTCAATGTGCTCCAGGATACGACGTAAACTAAAAATAAAAATGCAAAAATAAAGTAGAAACAAACTAAATATATAACAATAACAAAATAAATGGAACGAACTCCCCTGGAATACGTGGCGATCGCTCGCAGAAAGTGTCTCGTCCGTCCATCATCTACAGCCGTATAGCATTTCCTTTGCGGCCATAGTCAGAATCCTGCAAAAATAAACTAAAAAGAAAGTGAAAGTAAAATGACTCAATGACAAGTGAGATGCCTGTTTACAGAAAATAAGTTTAAGATCGACCCCCACCCGAATGGAGATTGAGTACGGGCAGGGGAGATCCAGCAATGAAAAGGCCATGGCAATCCCACAAGACTCGATAAACTAAAAAAAATAAATAAATAAATAAATAAATAAATAAAATAAAAAATAAAATAAAGAAGAGTGAAAATAAAATAAAATGAAAACATACATGGCGAATGATGATACAAAACTCTACATTGGGTTTTCACCCGTGTGATCCTATTCTTATCAAGCACTCTAACCTGGATCAACGAGGATATCTACACCATCCTCATGCAAATCAATCGTTCTACTTATGTTATCTCTCCCAAGGTATGATCTTTTCCACCTAAATCTAAGATCACTAGAAAATATTCTTAAATGCGAGTGGTGAATCAGGATCCTATCCCCACACTTAGATTTATTCACTACCTCAAGACTAGATTTAAACATTGCCTTATCCTCCCCATCTATCCCGTGCTCACTTTCACACTCGGAGGATAGCAAAATATGAACTGGGGGCTTCTCAACCACCTCCTCGGTACTCTCTACAAACCTAACTACCTCTAATCTATCGGGAGGCTCACCGGCTGCACCGCCCGGATCATGCTCCACAATTTCTATTGTCTCTATCTCCTGCCTCTCCTCTACCTGGTGCCGCCTATCTAATAAGTCTGCTCCACAGATGTAGTCAATGCACCGGTCGACATGTGACATGAAAGTGCCAAGAAAGCACGCAGATTCGACCTGACTACTCGTACTCTCCCTAGACCTATTAACACCAAAGGTGATGGAGTCATCCCCTATACGTAGTGTAATCCGACCGTCCGAGACATCTATCAATGCCCTTGCAGTGCGTAAGAAGGGTCGTCCTAAGATCAACGGCACATGCTCGTCCTCCCGTATATCAAGTACGACAAAATCAACGGGAAACATGAAGCTCTCCACCCTTACTAGCAAATTCTCTAGAATGCCCATAGGGTACTTAACAGATTTATCAGCCAACTGTAAGCACATCCTAGTTGGATTCAACTCCCCAAGATCTAATCTCTTAAACATAGAATATGGCATGAGATTAATGCTAGCACCTAAATCAGCGAGGGCGTTTCTAACTGTCAAACCACCTATCTGACAAGGGATAGTGAAACTCCCAGGATCGGTCATCTTCTCCGGTAGTTTACTAAGAACAACAGCCGAACACTCCTCACTCAGAGTGACCTGGGAAAGCTCTTTCAACTTCTCCTTACGGGACAACATCTCCCTCAAGAACTTCCCATACTTAGGCATATCTCTACGAACATCAATGAATGGCCTATATTGCTCTAAGTTCTCACTCTTATTCAACCTACCAGGATAGGGTGGTACTGGTTCATAAGGGGCAGGTGGAACATAAACCTTTTTGGGCTCCCCCTCAGACTGTTTCTCCTTCAACCTACTTTTGGGCTGTGCGGTACTTGCTGGGTCTAGCCTAGTAGGGTGCACCTTGCCCGGAGACTCTACCCTAATCTCCTCATTGACACTCTCCTCTTCAACTACCTCACTCTCTCTCGACACCGGGTGATCAACTCCCGTGCTCTTCCCACTTTCGGTGAACACCGCATTCACCTGAACATCTGTCGAAATCCTGGTCATCTTACCAACTAACTCTCCTATGACCCTCTCTAAACTCTGAAGCGTGGATCCCTGATTCCTAAATAACAGCTCAAATTCCTGATTTTTCTTTTCTTGCTCCCGATAACGGGTCTCACGCTGCATCAGTATGGTCTCTAAGAGCTTATTTGTCCTAGCCTGATTCTCCTCATTTTTCTTTATTAACTCACTAATCTCAGACTTAGGATCTCCTATACTCTGCCATCCAGAGTTGTAACTTTGGGCATAGTTCAACTCTTCACTAGGACCTACGTGGCAATCTATGGTCTCATGACCCCCTCTACAAATCTCACACTTAGCACTAATCTTAACCTGAATATCCTTCATGACCTTAGCTAAGGATTCTACCTGTGCGGCTAGTGCAATGATACTCTCGACAGAATGGATACCCTTAGGGGCAGCAGTAACGCCCCCAAAGCCAGGCTCAATGTACGTGCTAGTGGCTAGGTCCTCTATCATCTCAAGGCATTCAGCAGCGGTTTTGGATTTCATCATATTACCGCCTGCTGTAGAGTCAAGAAGTCTTTTGGTCGCGTCAGAAACTCCAGTGTAAAATTTCTCCACGACTCTCCAGTCCTCAAGACCATGATGAGGGCACTTATTCAAAAGTGCCTTGAATCTGTCCCATGTCTCATAGAAGGACTCCCCTGACTGCTCAGTGAAGGCATAGATAAGATTTTTAAGACGAGCAGTTTTAGCAGTGGGAAAATACTTCTGCAGGAATTTCGTCTGAAGATCAGTCCAAGAGGTGATGGCTCCCTGTGGGAGGGAGTCCAGCCATGTGAGGGCCTGATCAGTAAGTGAGAACGGGAACAAACGCAAACGAATGGCGTCATCAGTGGCACCATTAAGCTGGAAGGTGCTACAGACTCTACTAAATCTAGTTAAATGGCCATATGGGTCTTCATCACGCATGCCGTGAAACTGAACTGAATGAGATATGGTGTTGATCAGAGTGGGTTCAATGGTCCAGTTGTTCGACTCAACAGTGGGTAGTGTGATACTGGACCGGATATGAGTGGGTGTAATGCTGATGTGGTCAGCGACAGTCCTACGTGCAGCCATTTCTATGTGATCTATATAGTGGGCAAAATGTTCTATGACTGCAACGAAGTACTTCCTATGTACACAGAGAGACTAAAACTATACTAGAATAAGAAAAACAAATAGCAAATAAACAAAAATAAATTTTTTTTTCTTTTTTTTTAAATTAAAAATAAAAATCTACCAAACTACGAAAGCAATAAAATGACTAGATCCCCGACTCGGGTCGTCCTCGAAAGCGCACTGTGTCCCCGGCAACGGCGCCAAAAACTTGATGTGTGAAATGTGTAGTAAATAAATCGGTCAAGTTTTAAAAATAGAAAAACCTACAAAACCACACACTAACGGCAAGTGTACCGGTCGCAGTGTAGCAGAGCAAGTAAGTCCGGAATATCGAACCGTGGACACAATATGGCGACTCTCGGTTCTAAACCTCTGTCGACTCCTAGCCTATTAATTTGGATTTTTGTGAATTAATTTTAAGCTAAATGTAAATAAGATAAAAGCAATTAAAATAAATAACACAGAGACAAAAACAGGAAACTAAGAATATTGGATCGAACTCAGATAATATGGAAGGCAACTACCTAGGTCTAGAATCCTACCCGCATACTCACAACTCTCGGAATCGAATAATGGATTGGCTACCAGGTTTTCTAAAGATACGCCTGACCCAGGAAACCCCTAAAGTAGGCTAGATCACCTCCCGGTCTCACTAACACCTCTGGGAAAATCGTAAGGGACGTGTAAATCACTGGTTACTAGTTCGGATCACCTCCCGGTCTCACCTCACTAGGGAATGCTAAGGTACTCGAAAGACTCGCTTACCTCCCGGTCTCGCTAGTCACAACACATCCAAAAATGCGAAGGAGTAATCTAATTGGCTTGGAAATGATTCGGAATTACAAGAATCTAAAGACACACTAGGCAAGGATCACCTCCCGGTCTCACCTCTACCCGATACCTAAAGATCTAGACAACCCGACACCCTATCACCTCCCGGTCTCAAGGAATGGCAGAATACCTAAGTCCTCTAAACTCTCAAATCAAGTTCCTATGGAATTAGACGTCAAAAACCATAAACTAGTCACAAGCATAAAGCAGGCAACCTAACATGCATCTATAACTGAAAGACATTCAACAAGACACATGTGGAACTATCAAGGATCATAAATTAGACTTAAATACGCATACGCATCATAACCAAACACACTTAAATCTTTACCAAAACATAAGCCAATTATATAATTAAATGAATCCGAAAGTTATAAAAATGCTAAGTATTCATCAACACGACCTAGGTAGCCTAAAAAGTTTAGCTATTCATAACAACGGAACAAGATAAAAACAAAGGTTCAAAATAACACATAGTAATGGTACCAATATTTATGAACACAAAGTAAATAAATATAAAGCCAAAAATTATTATAGTCGAACCCGTAGCTTGAATCTTGAACCCGTGCCTTCTACCCTTCGCTTCCTCCTCTCCAAATCCGATTAGAAGCTCTTGGTGTCCTCTGTTTGAAGTCGATAAAATAATAATTCTTGTTGCTTCGATGAATCTCCTTTGCGGCGCTGATTCTCCCAAATTAATATGTTGCTCTCCGCTGTTCAATGCTTCGATGTATGTTCCTTTGTGACAGTCTGACTTCAAAAAAAAAATGTGCACCTCCAAATAATCCTCTTTCCATATATTCTTGTGCTATATGCGCCGCTTTTTCTTTTTTTCTTTGGCGTAGGGTTTTGGTAAAAGTCAAACAAACTTTGTGCCTCTCATCCATTTGACTTTTATTTTATATTTATTATTATTATTATTATTATTATTATTATTATTATTATTATTATTATTATTATTATAGTATTATACTCGGTGCTCTAGACTCGGGTGTTATTGGCTCGACCAAAGTTTCTCGTCTACGCTCCAATGTCCATGAACACTGCTCCCAAGTGTCGGTGTCTCGATTAAAATTATTTCGTTTTAAGCTCATTTTCCACGAACACCTATAAAATAATAAAATAAATAAATAAATAATAAAACTGACTCAAGACTAATAAAAATCTAATTAAACGCTAAAATAAATAAAATAGACAGGTACAAGCCTAAAACTAAAAAAACACTAATAAAAGGACTCAAAAATGACTACAAAATACAAAGGAAATTAGATGTGTTTTGCAACACATCATCCACCAAAATCTCCTCATTCAAACATACCAATCGGACCATTAATCACCTTCCAAACTTATTATGCACAAAATAAGGAAGACATTTAATCCATTAACTAAGATCTGATTTTTGAAGGATCAATCCAGATCCGAAAATCATGACCCATCTGCCATCCATTTGCAATTATGAATCAAACAACCAAAAAACATTACACCAACTTATGAGGGACCAATTTACTTGTAATCTCTATGAACTTATATGCTAACTCGGCCCCAACATAAACACCAAGAACATCAAACTCAGCCAAACAACATACGGTTCCTTTGCCAATGTGACTAAATGATCTCTAAATCAAACATAATATAATACTCGGCATCAGTAATGTCTAGATGAACACGTTAAAAACATCATTAAAAACCTGTTCATGGCTTTCAGTAAAGTCTGGATGAACACGTTAAAAACATCATTAAAAACAAAAATAATGAATTTGTATATAAAAACAAAATAGCCATATTTTGATGAAATTAGGATTCATACCAAAACTCTTGCCGAAGGGTAATGCATCACCTTGAAGAATTGGTCACCCTTGTGATAAGCCATAATCGAGTTTGTTTCTTCGGATGGAATCCTGGTTTTCAAATGAAAAAACGAATATGTTAAATAAACCCGATATATTTGTATATATTTCATCCAAAACAAATACATAGAAACACCTTTTGGATCTACCTAACTGAATCGAAAAATAAATTGTTAGAAACACATTTGATTTAACAAATCCAAAAGCTATTCATGGAATTAAAAACAACTTTGTATTCTAATCGAAATTAGCCAAAAAATATCCATATTTAAAAACAACTTTGTATCAATTTGAGTTAAAAAAAATATGTATTCTAATGGAATCAAAAGCTGTTCATGGGTTTCATCAATTAAACATCTTCGATCCGATATCTATCTATATATTCCATCCTTAAAAATTATTAGAAACACCTTTTGAATCTATGTAACTTAATCGAAAAAAAATGTATACATACACATTTGAATGCATCCGATATTAGTTTAAAAAATAGCGGTATTTAACTTTGTATCCATTTGATTCGAAGGTACCTCGAATTAGAAATGAAAATGATGAAATAACAGACCTCGAAGATCAAATGGAAAAGATACCTAGAAGAAAACATGGAAAAGAAGAATGTGGAAGGTAGGGTGGAAGAGTTCTTAAGGAATATTGGAGATTTATGGTAGAATGGAGTAAAAAAAAAATACAAAATGGTATTTATAGTAAAATTTACGGAGCCCCATTTACAGGTTTGGATCCCCCAGGCTCTCTCTAAGGCCTTCATTCGACACGAGTGTATTCAATTATTATATAGATAGATACTAAAAAAAACCATCAGTGCTTTGGCAAACCATCAACAGTTGTTCGCCACGTATGCTTCATCAGATGTTTGCCACGTCTGCTCTCAAAAGCAGAGCTTTGGCCACATCAGCGGTTTCATCAGAGGCTATAAAAACCTGTTTTCCCCAACAGTTGTTACACTGTCTCATCATATTCAAAATACTGAAACCGCATTCTTCAACCTCAAACCCTTATAAAAATTTCCTCCACTCAACTCAAACTCGAACTCCATTACAATGGATCTTCAAGCAAAAGCCCCTCACAATTACCTACCTTATTGGGTTAAAACAGATGAAAACACTCCGTTCCACACCATCATTGACATCTTCCTCAAATCCAAATACTTGCCTATCCTCACCGCTGATGCACCCATATTCATTGACACACTTCAAGAATTCTAGTTAAATCCTAAGTTTTTACTACAAGACAAAAAGCCAACAACCATTATTTCAAAAATTGGAGAAACAAATGTCACCATAACCCCCAAGCCATATCCACAACCTTCTCTCTAAACGACTTGGCATGTGTGGATTCTTTTCCTTAGGCTGAACTTCACACAAAGTTTCTAGAAAAGGGGTTATGATTCACAGGCTAAAACCAGTCATTAAATTTTTCTTTCATACACTCCTTATTTGTCTCTCTGCTAAAACGACTTCTTTCAATGAAATCCCATTGAAAGTTCAGTACCTGGGATATGCAATGTTGTCAAAATCTGACTACAATCTATCCCAGGCTCTGTTTCTGAATTTAGTAGCAAATGTGGAGGGAGTCAAGTCTGGGTCTAACAATGCTTTTCTCTTGTACCCAAGACTTTTAAGTGTTATCCTACAAAAGGTTTTACCTTAAAAGGATTTTAAAAAGGGAGAATCTTTTCAAATGAAGAGTCTCTCTCAAGAAACTTTTACAAGAATGTTGGGTCTAAACACCCAAGAAAAAGTGTCAAAAGTTAAAGTTTCCAAAACACAAGCAAAGGGTGTTAAGACAACAACTGTTGTCAAAACCTCTGTTGCTGAGCCCACTGCTCCTGGTGATTATGACACTACATCCAGTGCTGTGAAACCCACACCGGTCACTTCCAACCACAAACCCCCCAAGAAATCAAAAAAGGGACCTGTGGAAGATGAGATACGAGAGGCAAACCTTGTTGTAGCACAAAAGCAACAACAAACCACTGTTGATACTTCCTCTCAACAGATGGATATATCTCAACCTAGCTAAACTCCTCATGAATCCTCACAAAAGGATCATGTTGTAAGCCAAGGGACACACATCATGAAGCATATGAGTCCATTGACCATATGTTCAAAAGCCCTTCTCCCGGGGCTGCTTCTCTTTTCACTCCTCCACCTTCACCATCACATGTCCTCCCTACCATGCAACCATTGTTCGAAACCATTGATAAAACTCAGGACAATCCAAATTCCTCCCTATCACTGAGAGTATACTTCAACAAGTGACTGGGTCTGAGAAAAATCAATTGGCTAGCCCACGAACAGAGGAGGCTACACCTCTTGAGTTACATGTAACTCAAGGTGGTTTTTCAAGTGAAGCAGCACTACTGCTGTAGAGACCATTGTCTCACAATAGGACAGTGGTTCCATCCCTAAGACTTCCTTGAAGGCAACAACTGATGAGGCCACAATAGTGACCCCAAAACCAGTTGGAAGTCACCAGAACCAAGACAAAGGGGCATCTAGTTTTTAATCTATGGACTCACCTCCTAGAACTGAACCAGTTACAACTACCACCTTAGGTAGGAATCCAGATGATCATATTAACTTAGGTGATGGGTTAAAATACCTGGACTTAACGGAGAGAGTTACATCCATTGAAACATCTGTTGCTGACATCAAGACTGATATCAAGACAATATTGCAATCTTTGGCTGTCCTCACCAAAAGTCAACCATCCACTGAAGATTTGTTAGTGAGCTATGGAAGTCTGTCAGCCCCATCATCATAGCTCATCGAAAACTAGCAGATCAAACACATGAAACATATATGGATCAAATCAGAACCATGGTAGATGCTAGGTACACAGATACCCAAGAAGACATTAAAGCCATCAAAGATCATCTACTGAAGACCACTGGCTTTGCCCTCATAACTATCTTAAGAGATGAAGATGATGATGAATTCACTGCTGATGATGCCAAAAAGGGGAGAGTGGAAGAGATAGATTACCAAAGCTATATGATGTCCACCTTCTCAAAAAAGGTCAATCACAAAACTCTGCTGCCAACAAACCAGGGTCTGCTCCAGCTCCACAACAACCCACTGATCAAACCACTACTACTGCTGAATCTGCCAAAGCTGGTAAGGCAAACGAAATTGATGAATATGCCAACATCATTGTTGAAGAGGCTGCTAAAGCTAAGCAAAAAAGGTCTGATACTTTGGAAGTCAAAGCAGAGGCTCAAGTGCAAAAGAAACAAGGGAAACGACAGGAAGTTGAATATGTTGGCTCCTCTAAAAGGAAGAAAATGCCTGCAAAACATGTTAGGCAACCACCATCCAAAACCAAAAACTCTGCTCCCAAAACATCTGCTAGAACCACTTCTACCACCACAACCACTGAACCCATTACAACAACCACCACTACACCACCCATAACTATGCCATCCACTTCACCATTACAACTCCAAACATCTGCTGGTCTGGCACAAGTGCCAACAGATGTTAACACATCCATTGCTACCCAAACACCATTATCACCTCTGATCCTGTACAAAAGGAAGAGAAAATCAACCTTTGTGGTACAGGATGAGAATATAGAAACCACACCAACTACCATTTCTTCACCAAAATCTACACCCATTCCAGCCATTCCGCTCACATCTTTTTCACCACACACTTCCAAATTTGCTTCCAATAGACCACCACCATCCATCACACCATTGGCTGCTCAATATCCTCTTGAGCTTGATCTACTCAAGGGGGAAATTCAATCTTTCTACAATACTGAGGATACATCAAAAAGAACCTTCCAATCTCTCCCAAATTTTCCTGTTCCCAGAAACATAGATGAATACTTGAAGTTTAAAGCAGAACAAGCAGATTTGATCATAGAGGAGAGAAGCAAAGGAAAGGATGACAAAACTATTCAGGGCATCCATTCAGCAGAGCTTAGCAAATTGAGAAGGATTGAAGATTTTGTTAAGACCCTGAGTAATTCTATGTCAAACATGCCACTCAGTAGTGACTTGGAAAGGGTAGTCAGGGAATCTATTCTTGATCAAATCTTGGCAACCATACCTTACAAAGCAAATAAGAAACAATTTGCAGGCTGGACCACTCATGCCCTTCAAGAAGAACTTTATATAATTGAAGAGATGACCAAGAATCCTACTCAAAAGGCTTCTGCCCCTGATTTTAGAAAAGGTAGAGACCCAGCCAGAGCATTGAAGTATAAAAGAATGAGGGAAGAGATATTGGCTGCTAAGTATGGAGAGATAAGGTCTGTGGCAAGATGGTCTGAGCTGAGACTGGTTGAAACATACAAGAAGCTTAAAGAGAATAGAAAACCTGACCCACTTTACCAAGAAAACCAATTTACTCTGATGCACCAGTGGTTAAAAGATCCTAACAGACCTTTACACTTGACAACTTACTTGCAACATCTGACCTATCCATTGCTGCCAAGAGACAATACAAAAGGCAGAAGCAGATGTCAGAAGAAGATGAAAAAGAGTTTACTAACACATTTGTGAAACAAGGGATCTTCAACCAAGACCATTACTTTTCTGACCCTGTTTCTGAAGAACTCAAAAGAATCACTGGGAGACCTCCATCACCAAACTCATCCCAAATAAATCTGCAACTCAAGAAATCCTCAAGTTCAAAAATTCTAAAGTGGAAGGTCAACAAAGACACCCACGAATTGACTCTGCTCAGATCTAATGGAGAAGCTCAGAAGTTAAGAATGGATGATGCATATGGTCTGTGTGCAGATGATCTCCAAGACCTTCTTAACTTAGAGCTTGAAAGAGATGCTGAAGACTTATTCTCCTTAAACTTTGAATTACAATTCAAAGGGCAAATTAGAGAAAGTCTGATGAAGAATAAAGATCAACAATAAAGGTTGAGTTTTGGCATCATCTGTTCTAAGGGGAGATTGTTGGGTCTGCTGACCTGGAGAAGAACAGATGATCTGAAAAGCCAAAACATACTCTATGTATATGATCCATAATAAATCAGAGTTTTCAAGTTACTTTCCCCAAAAGATTGTTGGCTTCTAACAACTGTTGTTCCCCTAACAACTGCTAGAGTACAAGTGCTGATCACAGAGAGCTGATTGAAGAAACAACTGTTGAGCTAAAAGACTGTTGAAGACAAGGACTGTTGGAGCCAACAGCACTTAGGCTCCAACAGTAGATAGAAGCATCAGAGTTTTACCCGTCAACTGTTTAGTCATCAGAGCTTACCAATGTAACAGTTCTTATATTCATCAGTTGTCTTATGTTTTATATATTTGTTAGATGTCACTGTCTTAGGTGATGTCAACCGTAGGTCATCAGTGGTTTAGTTTGTCTATAAATAGAACAGTGCATGTACTGTTGTTAGGATCTGAGTTTGTTTGTTTTGATTGTTTAACTAAAAGATGATAATAATGGAATGAAAATAGAATGAAAGTGCAGCGGAATAATAAACTGTAAATCAAAACAAGAGAGTAAATGTTTTTCGATCGAATGCTTTCATTAATTCAAAGATTACAATCGTACAAGTTACTCCCCCTCAGCCTGATCACACAGTTGTTTGTCAGAGAGAATGTTTTGTGTGTGATGCCATAGAACAGTACATGCACTGTTCTATTTATAGACTGACTCAAACCACTGATGACCTAGGCTGACGTCACCTAAGACAGTGACCTCTAACAGAATAACAAACTTAAACATCTGCTATACAAACTACTGTTACATTGAAAGCACTGATAATAAACAGCTGTTAAAGATAAACTCTGATGGTCTTGTATCCACTGCTGGAACCTAAGTGCTGTTGGTTCCAGCAGTGCTTTGGTCTTCAGTACTTGTATCAGCTGTTGCTCTTCATCAGACCTTTGGTCAGCAGTTGTTCTTCATCAGTTGTTTCTTTAGCAGTTCTTTGTATCAGCAGTTGTTGAGCAGTTGTTTGGATAGAACAGTAGTTAGGGTCAGCAGTCTTTTGGGAGAAGCAAGTTGTAAGGACTGTTTATTCAAGGATCAAATAGATAGCATATTTTGGCTTTCCAATCATCTGTTCTTCTCCAGGTCAGCAGACCCAACAATCTCCCCCTAGAACAGATGATGCCAAAACTCAGCTTTATTCATTGATCTTTATTTCTCATCAGACTTTCTCTGATTTGACCTTTGAATTGTAATTCAAAGTTCAAAGCAAATAGGTCTTCTTCATCTCTTTCCAGATCCAGATTTAGCAGTGCTTGGTGATCTTCTGCACAAAGACTGTAAGCATCATCCATACTGATCTTCTGAACCTTTCCATCTGACCTGAGCAGTGTCAATTCGTGGTTGTCTTTGTTGACCTTCCACTTTAGAATTTTTGAGTCAGTGGATTTGCTGAGATGAACCTTTATTCTTGATGAGTTGGGAGAAGGTGGTCTTCCTATGAGTTCTCTGAGTTTCTCTGTTGTGGGATCAGAGAAATAATGGATTTGATTGAAGAGCCCTTCCTTGATAAATGTGTCAGCAAACTTTCTTTGGTCTTCCTCTGACATCTCCTTCTGCTTTTTGAACTGTCTACTTGCAGCAGCTGTGAGATCAGAGGTTTCAAGTAAGCTGTCTAGATTAAAAGTCTGTTGGGGTCTCTTCATCATTGGCTCATCATTGTAGATTGGCTTTCTTGGAAGGGTGGGATCCTTCTTTCTATTCTCTTCCAGACTTTTATAGGTTTCAACCAATCTAAGCTCTGACCATCTGGAAACAGACCTCATCTCCCCATAATTGGCAGCTACAATCTCCTGCCTCATTCTTTTGAACTTCAAGGCTCTGACTGGGTCTCTGCCTTTGCCAAAATTGGGAATGGAGACTTTAGCTTTGGGATTTTTGGCCATTTCTTCAATTCTGATCAGTTCTTCCCTCAAAGCATGAGTAGTCCAGCCATTGAACTGCTTTTTGTTTGCTTTGTAAGGCTTGGTTGCCATTATCTGTTCAAGAAGGGATTCCCTTACCTCCTTCTCCAAATCTACACTGAGAGGCATGGTGGACATGGAATTGCTCAGGGTCTTAGCAAAGTCTTCAATCCTTCTGAGTTTGCTAAGCTCTGCTAAATGGATGCCCTGAGCAGTCCTGTCATCCTTCCCTTTGCATTTCTCCCTGATGATGGCATCCACCTGTTCACCCTTGTATTTTAGATAGGTATCAATGTTGAGGGGAACAGGGAAATTTGGGAGAGATGGGAAGGATCTTTCAGATGGCTGTTCAGTATTGTAGAAGGATTGTAATTCCCCCTTGAGTAGATCAAGTTCAAGGGGATACTGAACAACCAATGGTGTAATGGTTGGTGGTGGTCTATGGGATTTGAATTTGGATGTATGTGGTGAGAATGATGTGAGTGGAATGGCTGTGATGGGAGGAGTGGATTGGGCAGTTGAAATGGTGGTTGGTGATGTGTGTATATTTTCATCATGCACAACAAAGGTTGATTTTCTCTTCCTTGTGTACATGATTTTTGGTGAAGGTGATTTGGTAGCAGTGGTTGGATTAACATCTGTTGGCCTTTTAGAAGAACCAGCAGATGTTGGGGTTTTGGTTGGTGATGTAGGTTTGGTGGTTGTTTGTTCAGGAGTGTGTGTTGGTTTGGGTATAGTGGTTTCAGTGGTTTGGGTGGCAGTGGTTTCAGTGTTTTGGGTGGCAGTGGTTTCAGCAGCAGTGGTTTTATCAACAGAGGTTTGTAACTTAGATGGTGGTTTTCTAACATGCTTGGCAGGTCTTTTCATCCTTTTAGAGGATCCCACATCTTCAGTTTCCCTTTGTTGTTTCTTCTTGAGTTCAATCAATGACTCTGCTTTTACTTGCAAGGTGTCAGCCCTTTGTTGTTTGGACTGAGCAGCCTTTTCAGCTTCTATGTTTGCAGAGTCATCTACTGCCTTATTCTTTTCAGTGGTTTGTGGTGGTGGTGCTTGATGTTGTTGTTGTGGAGCTGATTTGGTAGACTCTGGTTTCTTGGCAGACTTGGCTTGACCTTTTTGAGAAGGTGGGCAACCAAAAGGATCTAATTTTGGTAGCCTATCTCTGCCACTCTCCCCCTTTTTGGCATCATCAGCCGTGAAAGCATCATCAGTTTCATCCCTGAGGATGGTGGTAGGGGCAGAGCCAGTAGTCTTCAGCAGATGGTCCTTGATGGCTTTGATGTCAGCATGGGTATCTTTGTACCTTGCATCAACCATATTTCTGATCTCAGCCATGTAGGTTTCATGTGTCTGATCAGCCAATTTCCTGTGAGCTATGATGATGGGGGAAACTGATTTCCATAACTCATTGGCTATATCAGTGGTGGATGGTTGACTCTTGGAGAGATCTGCAATTGAGCTTAGGAGAAGCTTGACATCAGATTTGATGTCAGCAACAGATGTTTCAATAACAGAAACTCTGGCCGTCAATTCTTGGTATTTTGACTCATCTCCTAAATGAATAGGATCATCTGAGTCCCTACCAGTGGTAGTTTTATCTGATTCAGGCCTTATAGGTGAATCAGATGCCCCTTTGTCTTGGTACTGGGGACTTCCAACTGTTTTTGGAGACACTATAGTGGCTTCAACAGTTGTTGCCTTCAAGGGAGTCTTAGCTATGAAATCACTGTCCTGATGTGAGACAGTGGTCTCTACATCAGTAGTGGCTGCTCCACTTGAAAACTCACCTAGAGTTTCATTGAACCCAGGTGGTGTAACCTCCTCTTCTGTTTGGGGGATAGCAGATTGAATATTCTCAGGCTCAGTCACTTGTTGGAGTATACTCTCAGTGACAGGTGGAAGAGAGGAACTGGGATCTTCCTGAGATTTTTCAATTGCTTCAAACAGAGGTTGCATTGTTTGTGGGACATGTGATGGTGAGAGTGGTGGAGTAAGAAGAGAGTTAGCCCTGGGAGAGGGGCTTGTGAACATATGGTCAAGTGACTCATATGCATCATGATGTGTGTCCCCTTGGCTTACAACATGATCCTTTTGAGAGGATTCATGAGGAGGTTGGTCAGGTGGAGGTATGTCCAACTGTTGTGAGGAAGTAACAACAGTGGTTTCAGGTTGCTTTTGTTGTGCAACAGAGGTTTCTTCTGGTACCTCAACATCCAGAAGCCTCATTTGTGGTTGAGTGGTGGTTTTTGTGGATGAATGTTTCTTTTTGGAAGTGGCTGGTGTGGGTTTCACAGCACTGGATGTAGTGCCATGATCACCAGGAGCAGTGGGCTCAACAACAGAGGTTTTGACAACAGTTGTTGCCTTTGTCCTCTTTGTTTGTGTTTTAGAAACTTTTGACACTTTTGAAACTTTTTCTTGGGTGCTTCCACCCAGCATTCTTGTGAAAGTTTCATCAGTTAAGCTTTTCATTTGCATAGCAGCACCCTTTTTGAAAACTTTTTCAGGTAATAATTTTTGTAAAATTACACTAAGAATTCGTGGGTAAATAAGAAAAGCATTGTTTGACCCAGACTTGACTGCTTTCACATTTGATACCAAGTCCATGAACAATCCCTGGGAAAGATTGAAGTCAGAGTTTGACAACATGGCATATCCCAGATATTGCATCCTTAATGGAATTTCATTGAAGGATGTGGACTTAGCAGAGACACAAAGAAGAAGAGTATGGAAGAAAAATTTCATGACTGGAGGGAAAAACTTTTTGAAAAGAGTTGATCCAGTCATCTGACCATCATACCCTCTTTCTTGGAACTCAGTGTGAAGCTCTGTTTTAGTGAAGGAATCCTTACCTGCCAGGTCATTCAGTGTGAAGGTTGTGGATATGATATCAGGGGTAATGACGATACTGGTTTCTCCAATTTTGGAAATAATGGATGTAGGCTTTTTATCTTGTAATAGAAACTCAGCATTCAACCAAAATTCTTGGAGTGTATCCAGATAAATGGGGGCGTTGGCGGTTAGGATGGGTAAGTATTTGGAATTAAGGAAAATGTCGATGGTGGAATGAAATGGAGTGTTGTCATCTGTTTTAATCAGATAGGGGAGACAATTGTGTGTAGCTTTGGCTTGAAGATCCATTGTAATGGATTTCGAAGGTGAAAATGACTGAAGATTGATGAAGGGTTTGAGAGTGAAGAAGGCGGTTTACAGTATTTTGAATACAATGAGACAGTGTAACATCTGTTGTGGTAAAACAGGGTTTTTATAGGCTCAATGAAACCGCTGATGTGGCCAAACATCTGCTTATATGAGCAGACGTGGCAATCATCTGATGGACGTAACATCTGGTGGAGAACAGCTGTTTTGGTAAACAACTGATATAAACAGCTGATGGATCCAACCGTTGGTTTTTTTTTTTTTTTTTTTAATATAGTATATATATATATATATATATGTGGACAGTTGTTTTATCTGAACAGATGTTCTGAAACAGATTTTTCAACTAACAGTTGTTTTATCTGATCAGATGTTTGGAAACAGACTTTTCAACCAACAGTGGAAATGAATGAAACAGTGGTTGTTTTATCTGATCAGATGTTATAAACAGATTTTTCAACCAAACAGCTATTTAAAGAAAATATTTAATTTCTGAACAATTTTATTTTTAAAAATTTATTTGGTTAATCCATGTTTAACATGCCAATTCTGGAAATCAGATTTGTAAAGGTAGATGTGTCTAAAGCTTTTGTTAACACATCTGCCAACTGATCCTCTGTTGGAACATGGTGTAAAGAAATCAAACCTTTTTCATAGCTGTCCCTGACAAAATGATGTCTTATGTCAATGTGCTTGGTAGTGGAATGAGAGACTGGATTCTTGATGATATTTTCAGCAGCTTGGCTGTCCAACATGAGTGGAGTCCTAAGTGCAGTTATCCCAAAATCCAGTAGTTGATTTTGAAGCCACATGAGTTGGGCTGTACAGCTTGCAGCAGCAATGTATTCAGCTTCAGCTGTTGAAGTTGAAACAGCTGCCTGCTTTTTGCTTTGCCATGAAACTAAGGCATTCCCTAGAAATTGGCACCCTCCTGAAGTGGATTTTCTTGTGGTGTGACAGCCAGCAAAGTCACTATCTGAAAAACCTGAAAGCTCAATGTTTCCATTAGCAGGATACCAGATACCAAGTGTGGGAGCACCTTTGAGGTATCTGAATATCCTTTTCACAGCAATAAGGTTTGACTTTCTGGGTGAAGCCTGGGATCTGGCACAGACACAGGTAGCAAACATAATGTCTGGCCTAGATGCAGTTAAGTACAATAAAGACCCAATCATACATCTATAATGTGTTTGATCAACCAGTTCATCCTTGTCATCAATAGTGAGCAGCTTGACTGTACTCATGGGTGTGCTACATGGCTTACAATCATTCATCTCAAATCTGGTTAATAAATTTTTGACATATTTGTTTTGGTGAATGAATGTGCCATTTTGCAGTTGTTTCACTTGAAGACCAAGGAAACACTGAAGCTCACCCATGGCACTCATCTCAAACTCTGCTGTCATGAGTTTTCTGAACTCTTCACACATTTGGTTACATGTGGATCCAAAGATGATGTCATCCACATATATTTGAACAATCATTAAGTGTTTCCCTTTCCATTTAAGAAATAAAGTTTTGTCAATTTTACCTCTTGTGAAGCCAATGGATAAGAGAAATGTGGAAAGAGTTTCATACCAGGCCCTTGGTGCTTGTTTGAGTCCATACAAAGCTTTGTTGAGCTTGTAGACATAGTCAGGATGGAATGTGTCTTCAAAACCAGGTGGCTGACATACATAGACCTCCTCCTGAATTTTGCCATAAAGGAAGGCACATTTGATGTCCATCTGATACACCTTTATATTGTGGTTGACAGCAAAGGCTAGAAAGAGTCTGATGGCCTCTAGTCTAGCTACAGGAGCAAAGGTCTCATCATAATCTATTCCTTCTTCTTGTCTAAAGCCTTGAACCACAAGCCTGGCTTTATTCTTGACAACAATACCCCTTTCATCAGTTTTGTTTTTGAAGACCCACTTTGTTCCTATAGGACAAACATCCTTAGGAAGTGGTACAAGCTCCCATACTTGTTGTCTTTTGAACTGAAGGAGTTCTTCTTGCATGGCTTCAACCCAACTGTTGTCTTTCAGTGCCTCTTGGTACTTGACAGGTTGTGTGAGGGATAAGAAACCTGCAAAAAGACAGATATTTGAAGATTGGCTTCTTGTGAGCACACCCTCTCTGATGTTGCCAATGATCTGGTCTGGTGGATGAGCTCTTAAGTAAATAAGATCTCCTTGATATGGAACTATGGCATTTTGAGGTGATGGACAGAGGTTTGGTGACTCTGTTGGTGTAACATCTGTTGGTACTTCTGTAGTGCCAACAGATGTTTGAAATGGTAGTGGAGGAATGGGTCCAAGTGGTGTGAAACTTGACTGACTTTTGTCAACAGATGATTGACTTTTGTCAACAGATGATAGGTCAGTGGTAGTGAGGGGTGAAGCAGAGGTTTGAGGATAGGACTGGCCAACAGTGGTTGACACAGCTGTGGCAGAGTTTTGACAATTGTTTTGAACAGCTGCTTCCTCTGATGCAGAATAGACTTTGTAGTGACTGGGAATCACAACATCTGTTCTGTAATCTTGCTGTGGAGACTGTGGAATACCTGCATTGTTAGTTTTAACAGTGATATCTTCAAATTTGAATTTATCTAAATCAAATAATTCAGCAGGGTTTGCAGGGATTTTCAGAGATGAAAGTTCATTGAACTTAACATTCAAGGTTTCTTCTATTGTCTTAGTCCTTGTGTTAAACACTTTGTAGGCCTTAGCAGTAGAAGAATATCCCAGAAAATAACCACAGTCTACTTTGGCTGCAAATTTTGAAATGGAATCTTTAAGATTTAAAATGAAACATGGGCAGCCAAAGATTTTGAAGAATGAGATTAATGGTTTGATTTTGAACAAAATTTCATAAGCAGTTTTTTGATGTCTGGGGTTGATCAAAACTCTGTTTTGAACATAGCAAGCAGTGTTTACAGCTTCTGCCCAAAAGGACAGTGGCAAACCAGAATCTGCTAGCATGGTTCTTGCAGCTTCTATAAGAGTTCTATTTTTCCTCTCAACTACCCCATTTTGTTCTGGTGTTCTTGGGATGCTGAACTGCCTCACAATCCCTTTTGACACACAGAAGTCATCTAACTCCTTATTTTTAAACTCTGTTCCATTGTCACTCCTGAAGACTTTTACTGGCAAGTCATACTGCTTTTCAACCTTGGTGACAAAGTCCTTCAATATACCTGCAGTCTCATCTTTAGAGTGTAAAAAGTAAGTCCATGTAAACCTAGAAAAATCATCAACTATGACAAGACAAAATCTTTTTCTTCTTAGACTCATGATTTTAACAGGGCCAAACAAGTCCATATGCAACAGTTGTAAGCACTGACTAGTTTTGGACTCATCAATGGATTTGTAAGAGCTTTTATGTTGTTTCCCTTTTAAGCAAGAAACACAATGCTCATCACATTTAAATTCTTTTGATGGTAGACCTCTGACAAGGCTTTGTTTTGAGAGTGTGTTGATAGTATTAAGGTTGGTATGACCCAGTCTCCTATGCCACAATTCTGTCTCCTTAGTGGAGGCAGCAGAAAACAGACAGACATTTGCCATAGGATTGTCCTTTAACATATCAACAACATACACATTGCCACTTCTATGAGCAACAAGCTGTGCTTTGCTCTCAGCAATAATGGTATCAATCTTTTTCACCACTTCTGGCCCAATAATCTTACAAGTTTTCTTTGTGAAAAATGAGCCATAACCTTTGTCACTCATTTGTGAAACACTCAGAAGATTAAACTTGAGATTATCAAAAAGATTGACATTTTCAAACTTGAGTTTTCCTGCCTGTACAGTCCCTGAACCCAACACCTTACCTTTAGAATCATTACCAAAAGATATATCACCCCCTCCATGAGCCAAGAAGTCCAGAAGTAGGGCTCTACATCCTGTCATGTGCCTGGAACCTCCACTATCTACATACCAAAGACTATCTAAACAAGCAGAAGCTCCCTGCACATCAGTAAATGATTAGTTTTGGTGAGTGTCCAAAGCCAAATTGGCTTTGGATGGATCCTCAGACCTTTCAGACTCAAGTTTTGGAAGGTGATCAGTGGTTTGGACCAATTTTTGAATTAAGGTCAACAACTGCTGCTGACCATTTGCCAGTGCTTGTATGTCAGCACTTGGGGCAGCAGTTGTTTGATCACTTCCTGACAGATGATAATACCCATATGGATTTCTGTTCACTCTTGGTTTAGAGGGTCTTTTTGGCTCCTCATAAACATGTGGCAGACTGTGACATAGAGGTTGACCATAACCTCTTGGGTATTTGCTTGTGGGTGGAGCATCTGTTACTTGGACATCTCTAGAAGCAGATGTTTCAAGCCTTTTTGTAACAGATGTTTGGACAGGTGTGAAGGTCTGTTTGGGCTTTCCTTTAGGAGTACTAACCACAGGGTTTGCAAGAGTTTTTGCTTTGTATTCTTGTATTTTTACATCAAAATTTTTGAGATACAAGCACTCTTTAGTCTTATGATTCTTTTTCCCACATATTGAGCATGTGGCTTTTGAATCACATTCACTTGTTCCTTTGTTGATGTCATATGCTTTTAGAAGAAAACAGTTTTTGGTGACATGATTCTTCTTTTCACAGAAATCACAAAACAAGTTAACAGTCTTTTCTTTCTTCTTCCCCTTTTCAGACTTCTTTTCAGCAGATGTTTGAGCATCTGCTGGAGAATCTTTCAGGGGAATGACTTTTGCCAAGGGAATGACCCTTGCCTGAGGAGCTGTTTTTCCCTCAGGAGTTTTAAAATCAACAGGTTTATAATTCTCAAGAGTATCACACTCATCAGACCAAGTAGGTTTAAATTCATACTTTTCAAGTTCAGCAAAAGATGAGGAACCTTCTGGTTTTTCAAGAACAATTTTCTTACCATTTGGTTCAGTGATTTTAATCTCTTGACCCTGCAGGTTTGTTGGTACTATCTCAACAGACTTTTGACTCTTTGTGTCAGTGTTTTCAAAAGCTGGAGCAGTGGTTGCAAAACCAAAGCCAAACTTCACATGACTTTTGGTTTGTTTGTTGAGTAGCATCTCAAAACCTCTACATGATTCCACCCATTTTTTACATTCAACTTGGGTGGACTCAAGCTCACTTTTACAACTTTGATATTTTGTTATCATAGTTTGGAGCTGGTCTTTGGTAATAGTTGCTTCATGTTTTAGACTGCTAATTTCAGATTCTTTTGCAGTTAAACTTGTTTTCAAATCTTTTGTGAGTTTTTCAAATTTAACTTCATCATCCAAAATTTTCTTTCTAAGGTTTTCATTCACCTCTTTGATGTTAGCAAATGCTATTACACATTTGTCAGAACACAATTCTTTAAGAATTTGAGGAGATACCTTAGCAGCAGCCATCAATGCACAATCACACTTGCACTCACATTCATCAGATGCACCCCAGGGATCTGAGAGATTCACAACCTCTTCTTCAGGTTTTTCACCTGCAACAACTTCACTAACAATATCATCAGTCACAACATCAGATTCAGTTACCACTTCCTCAGATTCAATCTCATCAACCATAGCCATGAAACAAAAGTTTTCTGGTTCATTTTCAGCTTTGGCAACTAGTGCAAAATTTTCATCTGTTAGCTCATCAGGTAGACTGCTCCAATCAACAAAGCCTTGTGTAAAGAAGCTCTGTTGACTGGTCTCTGCAGGAGCAGAGGATGGAGCAACAGTCGTTTGTACAGGTGGTTGAGCAACAGGTGTTTGCACATAATGGATCTGAGGAACAGTGGTTTGGACATACTGGACAGGAACAGTGTTTGAGGACTGTGCAAAATGAGCAGTGTTTTGCACATTTGGTCCAGGGGTATTATAGGAATTCTGAGTGTTGGTCTGTGGTCTTTGATTTGGATAGGTTATCATAGGTGTACCATGTTGACCCCTACATTCCCTAGCAAAATGACCAAACCTATGACATTTATAACACTTGATCTTTGATTTATCCAACCCCACCTTAGATCTGCCAGTCAACCCTGGAAACCTTCTCCCTGTTTTCTTGTAAAAATTATTAGTTCTTACACTGAGAAGGGCCAATTGGTGCATAATGTCCATTTCTTCCAAATCATCAGGGTCAAAGTATTTCAGGTCATCATACTCAAAGGATATGTTGTCAGATGCCTGTATATCACCACCACTTGCTGTGAAAGCATAGTTTGGTGAATAAGAATCAGAGTTAAAACCTGAGTTAAAACCTGAAGTTATGTCAATGAAATGATCATAACTCTGATCCTTTGTGTTTCCAGGCACCTCATCATGACCCAAAAGTGCTGTATTCCCAAACACATAGTCATCAGACACTTTTCCAGAGTCCTGGAGCTTCTTTTTCTGGTTAAGCTCTCTTTCATAGGTCAAGAGCTTACCATGAAGCTGGGTCAGTGATAGGTCTTTAAATCCTATTGAGTTTCTCATAACAATAGCAATAGTGTCCCATTTGTCTGGTAATGATCTTAAAAACCTATGGTTCAAAGTTGAATGAGGGTAAGTAAGACCAACCAATTTTAGTTCACTAATTAAGCTGTTAAATCTCTCAAACTGTTGAGTTAATGACTCTCCTTTGACATGACTGAATGTTTCATATTGTTGGTTAAGTATTTCACGGTTGTTTTCAATAACCTCCTCTGTCCCACCAAACTGCTCTTTCAATGCATCCCACAACTCCTTTGCACTGTTACAGTGTAACAACCCAGCATATATATCATTGGGTAGAGCCATGGCCACAATACTGAAGGCCTTAGCATCTAGCTCAATTTTCTGAAAATCCTGGTCGGAGTAGTTTTCAAGTTTCTTTGGCTCAAACACTTTGGGATCTTCAGTACTCGGCACAGTCGGAACATGTGGTCCGAAGATAACCGACTTCCAACACCCAGTGTTTTGTTGAGCTAGAACATGGCTCATCCGACGTTGCCAGATATTGTATTCAGATCTGACAAGCATCGGTGGCTTGTTGTTCGTGCCAGTGTTATGTGGGTCGTGATTGATAGAAGCCATTCTCTGATTTTTCAAAAGAACAAAGTCTGTTTAACAACGGTTGAAACGAAATTAAACTATTACTCTGTTTTCAATCAAACTGACAAACGATATCAATAATTGTGAGCTGATTATTAAATTGATTTGTTAGATCGAATTTAATTGACCAAGCTCTGATACCAATTGTTAGGATCTGAGTTTGTTTGTTTTGATTGTTTAACTAAAAGATGATAATAATGGAATGAAAATAGAATGAAAGTGCAGCGGAATAATAAACTGTAAATCAAAACAAGAGAGTAAATGTTTTTCGATCGAATGCTTTCATTAATTCAAAGATTACAATCGTACAAGTTACTCCCCCTCAGCCTGATCACACAGTTGTTTGTCAGAGAGAATGTTTTGTGTGTGATGCCATAGAACAGTACATGCACTGTTCTATTTATAGACTGACTCAAACCACTGATGACCTAGGCTGACGTCACCTAAGACAGTGACCTCTAACAGAATAACAAACTTAAACATCTGCTATACAAACTACTGTTACATTGAAAGCACTGATAATAAACAGCTGTTAAAGATAAACTCTGATGGTCTTGTATCCACTGCTGGAACCTAAGTGCTGTTGGTTCCAGCAGTGCTTTGGTCTTCAGTACTTGTATCAGTTGTTCTTCATCAGTTGTTTCTTTAGCAGTTCTTTGTATCAGCAGTTGTTGAGCAGTTGTTTGGATAGAACAGTAGTTAGGGTCAGCAGTCCTTTGGGAGAAGCAAGTTGTAAGGACTGTTTATTCAAGGATCAAATAGATAGCATATTTTGGCTTTCCAATCATCTGTTCTTCTCCAGGTCAGCAGACCCAACAACTGTTCTATTCATCACTCCAAACATTCTCTCAGACAAACAATCAGTGAGTGATCAGGCTGAGGGGGAGTAATTTTGTAATCATTGTAATCATTTGACTAATGAGAAGTTTGATTTGAAAACAATTATTCTCTTTGTTTTGATTTATAGTTTACTATTCCGCTGCACTTTCCATATTTGTTTAACTTCATTCATATCTCATTTATAAACAATCAAAACAAATCAAACTCGGATCCTAACATTTACAGATACATTACATAAACATCACATTCAGGCCTAACCAAACTGATTTGAACAAGAAATAAGTTTAAGGATCAAACCATAAAATGCCTAATGTGATGGATTGGATAATGATAGTTAATCCCGATCGCCTCCCGAGCATGTTACACCGCTTCTCAGCAGCTTTACAGGTCCAGAAATCGCCCAAGGATCGCCCAGAAAATACCCAATGATCTAAACAGTGGCTGAAAATCTATTTAAAGAGTTTGAGAAGAGTGAACGGCCGTTCACTTTAATTGAACAACCGTTCACATGTCAAGCTAGCTGAAAAGTCTTTGAGTGTAGTGGCGTAGGCCTCTAGAACGTTGCACAAAATATCTGGCTAGGTGAACGGCCATTCACATAAACCGAACGACCGTTCTCTTTGAACAGACTTCTATTCTCGCACAGAAACCTTCGTTTTTCTTCAAGTTTGCTCCCGGGACATCGTTTAAGAACTGCAATCATAAAGATACCCAAATAAGTACCAATTCCTCGTGTATAAGGTCAAAAACGTATATAAACGGTAGTTAAACGCGGACTTTTATATGTATTATTTAACGTATATCACCATTCTTCACAAGATTGTTCATTTTCCTGAGATGAATATGCCCTATTCATCGATGCCACATGATAGATACCTTTTCTGTTGCTTTTGACAAGAAACATATAACTTGCCCTTTTGTAGTAGTTGCTTTGCTCATGTCAAGAATATACAGATTATTCACTCTTGGAGCTTGCAACTTGATCCATTCTTTTTGTATTTTGAAACCAGGCTTTAGGATGTAACATGCTTTGTCATCAAAATACATAGAGAACTTCTTATCACACATTTGAGAGACACTCATAAGATTGCAATCTATTTGCTTCACATAAGATATCTTCTCAAAACTTACAATCCCATTGCTCACACTTCCTTCCATTGTAATATAACCACCTTTGTTACCGGCAAGGCAACATAACCGCCATTGATGTTTTTAATGTAAAAAAGGAGTGTCATGTCCGCTGTCATGTTCCCGGAAGCTCCACTATCAATAATCCAAAGACTGCTAACAGGGGTAGTTGGAACTCCCTAAACGAGCAAGTAAAAGATTAGTTCTTTCGGGGGACCCAAGCCTTCATGGTCTTGGGTCATCCATTTTCATCATTCAATGGAAAAATTTTCTTTTCATCAATATTTTTCTCAGTAACCTTCATTGATTCATTTGAAGACAAGGTAGAACCACTAGAAGAACTTTTTGGTAACCAAGTTTGCTCGGGTCATTTTAAAATTATGATTTTCATGGAATTCTCAATTTTAACATTTTCATTTTTCATTGTAACGACTTTTGGTTGAGCATTCCTAATAACCTTGTCGAATTTAACAGACGAAGATCTGGCAACAGACTTAACAGATGGTTTAGTAGTTGATTTATCTACATAAACCTTCTGTTTGGCTTTCAATGAGTTTACCATCATTTTCTTCTCTGGCCTGTTCATGGCAATTCGATTTCGATTGTCATAAACAATCGATTGTTTTCCTCGTGATTGATTAAACTTCCTTTGAGGAGAAATAACTCTCAAATTCCTCTAGTTCCTTCTAACATCAACTTCATGCCTCTTGTGTCTTACATATGGGAAGTGAAAAAGTAAATTTCCTCGCTCCCCACATTTAAAAAAGGCACGGTACTCCTCAAAATTCGGTTTATCATGAAAACTTACAAAAGTGTTAGACGGGTATTGATCATCAATACATTTCCTTCTTAAACTCTCTGGAGTGAGCTCCGGTGAGTAAGTTGGTTCAACACATTCGGTCGGTTTCACAAATTCAGTCATATGAATTTTGGAAAGTCATTTGTTCGTTCAGATTTTGGAAACAAGATTGTACTTTCTTTCCATATTTTTGACATTTTAAAATAGTTGACAAACTGTATTGGATATTCTTCATCAGGAAATATTTGATCAGATCCTTCCATCTGATAGAATATTTTCACACCCTTTTCAGATTCTTTTCCGTCAGTTTTCTTGACTGATTATTTAGATTCAGTTTTCTTTACTGATGGTTTCGGTTTTTCTTCAGCTTTGGGAGGAACCTGAACTTTTGGAGATGGATCACATTCAATGTGATTTTCCAAAGGAAGCTCAACAGTTTGTTCAGGTTCTTCCTCTGCTTCCGAGTCAGAATCATCAGTGACTGCAACCACATCACATTTTCATAGTTGATTACCTATATCAATCACAAATCTGAATACGGATCACCCACACTTGAGGTGTTTGATTCGTTTTCCGATGTGTAAGTTGAAGTTTTTGAACTCTCCGTGCTCACAACTTCAAAGTTGCGGTTTTCAAACAACGCAGGAGATGTAACAGACTTGTAACCGATATTTGAGATAGCTTTCTAATTTCTTGTTCATTTTCTCATACAAACATCTGACCTTAGCCATTTCTAGTTTTGTATCTTCTATTTCATTTATGTAGTTATCGATTGCAATTTTTTTTGTTCAAAAGAGTTTTATTTAACTTTGACACATCCTTTTTGTAATTGTCCAGAGTTTTGTTTAAGGCCTTTTCATTCTTTCGATAAGTTTCAATTGCGGTTCTAGCATTGGCCAATTCAGATTTTAGGCTGAGAATTTGTTCCTCTGACCTATCACCTCTTCCAAATAAAGTAACATAATCTTTGGATTTAGGAAGTGAGTTAGAACTTACCAGTGTTGACGAATCAGTCATAGCCATTAGAGCAAAGTGAGCTTCCTTCCTTAAAAAGAATTTAGAATAGTCGATCCTAGTGCAAGCAATATCAACCATGCACGACTTCTTGCTGATAAGAAAGTCAGCTTCAGCTAGTAGCTGATCAATATCATTATCGAGAGAATTCAGACTCGTCTCAGAATCGGTTTCGCTTTCAGAATCCGAACAGTCTTAATCTTGTGCATCCGAAACTCCTTTAACTTGCTCTTCAACCATCTCAGCCTCATCTCTTTAAACTACCGAATCTTTTTCTTGAAATGTTTCTTCATTCATGACTTCCTGAGCAAAACATGCAACATTTCCTCCAGATATCTCTTCTACGTCCAGCTACATGCCGTTCTAGTTGATCCCTTCATCATGTTGTATCACCAACGCCTTGTTATCATTCTGGTTTCGGTTGGTGGAAGTGGTTACTGGGACAATGTTTCTTTCATTGTTTGGTGTGTTTTGAGTTTGTTGAGGTGATGATGTTTGTGTTGAGAGAAACAATTTGTCGGTTTTGATAATTGTTTTGACAGTTTTAGGTTTTGTTTTGATAGTTTCTGTTAAATGGATTTCGGTTTCCTTGTTGTTTTGGATTGGTGCATTCACGGGCAAAGTGGCCTTATGTTCCATAGTTGAAACATGTAATCTTAGCTTTGTTGAACCCGTATGTGGTGTTAGGTGATGTTGCCAGATCGGTTCTACTGGTTCACTCCATAAACTCATGAGCTCTCCTCACCACACTTGTGAATGCTCACTGAATATCAATAAGCTCCATTTCATCCTTATTGATCTAAGAGTAGTCTTCATTGGTCAAATTATTGTTTCCAATTTGACTTGCCATGTTCAATTATAAGATGCAACAAAAGAAGACACCAAAGCAACGTGCTTTTAAGCAACGTCAACTGTCACATTATCCATGTTAGAGGTTTCTAACACAATCGAACTCGGACTTGAAGATGCTTGTCCAATATTTGATGAGGATTGCTGATTCAGGTTCATTTTTGGAGCAGCGCTAACCACAGTGCGGATTGCATCGAAGCATGAGTTGGTGTGACATATGTAGAAGATGATGGAACTCCATAGTAGCTTATAGGATTAGTTGGTTCAACACTCGAAACAAAAGCTGTTTGTGGTGCCGAACTCACACCAACATTAGGAATAGCTGAAGATGAAGAGCTAGCAAAATACAACTCCAGCTTCTGTGGAAATTGTGCTCTCTTTGCCTTTCTTCTTTCTTCAACCTCCTTATTCTTCAACTTCTGAATAAATTATGTCAAAGTCCAAAAAGGGAAAGAATCTTTTTCCTTTAGCACTTCAACATATTGGCTCCAATACACTGATAATGCATCTGCAAATCTTTCAACACATTCATTCATAGGGTAAGAAATATCATAGTTAAACAACTCGGATAACAAATGGTAAAAAAGAGTAGTCAACTCCTTCAAAGTTTCATTCCCCACAAAACTAAAGTTCCCAAACTCTTTCTTCAACTCATCCATTCTGAGTTTCTTTGTCTTCTCATTCCCGTCATTTCTTCTCAAAAGAGCATCCCACAATTTCTTTGCTATTGCACACGGTCCAAATTGGTGTAACAAATCATGAGTCAAAGCTTGTGATAACCGTGAATATGATTTCTTCTCAGCTGCATACTTCTTTTTCTCATCATCATCGCTCATATCATCCAATGCAATCGGAGTGTTTGAATTCTCGATCATTGGTCTCACATACCCACGCTCAATAACTTGCCATGCCTCACCGACATCTAAACCTTCCAAATGAATTCTAAATCTTTTCTGCCATGACAGATATTCAGACATATCCATCAACTTTGGAGGTCTATTCCCATTCCCGGTGGACAAATAATTCATAAGCAAGTTAATAGAAGCCGTAGTATAATTCTGAGCGGTTGCGGCTGCTGCAACACCCCAATAATCCAGCATTTGTTGAGGATGAGGTCGCACAACTGGTTGAACCGGGGCAGAGACTGCCCAATAGTCAACCATCGGTTGCTGAGGTGGTTGCGTGACTTGCTTCCCTTTTTCTACGGAAAATGCCTAGGGATTCATCGGTTTTTGTTGTTGTTGAGTCGTGTTCGGTCAATTCATAGGAAAACCCCAAATGTTTTCCATTGTCGAAAAGTTTCAACACTTAGAAAAATTTCTGATCTGAATAGTCATGAGCACAAATCAAAACTATAAACTCCTGTTCGACCTCACGAAGGTACGAGTCAAGTAACTACAGCACGAATGAGAATCAAAAGCTCAAATAAAAAGAAAAATAACTCCTATTCATACCAAATCTAGCATGAATGAGACTTAGAAAAGGTCATTCGACCTGTCCAGATCCCATGTTCATTTTGACTTCAAAAACACACAATTTTGATTTGATTTTCCAAAAATATCTCAAAATGGTTAGGTTTTGGATCGGAATGTGTTTAGAGCAATTTTTGTGAAAGAAATTTTCAAATTGACATCAAATCGACTCTAAATCAATCAGAAACCATGTTTAATGTTCAAACTATGAAAACAACAAAAGTTTTGATGATTTTAGACCGAAATCTCCAAAAAATTTATCAATTTGCAATCATGTGATTGAGCACTAGCTTTGATACCACTTTGTAAGGACAAAAAATCAACCAATTAACGTTTAATTAACACGATGTATGAACAGTCAGGTGCGAAAACCATAACGATCGAGCAAAATGATAAAGATCGATTTCAAAACACATAAGAAATCATTTTCAACGTTTTCTTTAATCATTAACTTTAAATAACTTGTAGGCCCATTGCATGCTAACAAAAAAAGCAATGGGGAAACCCCATTCAGCTTGACAAACGGGTCTGAGGCAATGATACCTGTAGAAATAAGACTTTCTCCGCAAGGGTCCTAACTGCTAATTTCACTGACAATGATGCGGAGCTGCGTCTCAACCTAGATCTGGCAGAAGAGTGCAGAGAGCTGGCAGCCTTCAAGGAAGCAAATTATAAGTAAAAGCTCGAACGCTAATACAAAGCAAAGGTCAAACTGAATGCTTTCAAAGAAAATGACTATGTGTTTCGAAACAACGAGGCAACCAACACGATAGCACAAGAAAGTAAGCTCCAAATTGGGAATGACCATACCGTATTACGGAGGTTCTAGGAAAGGGAGCCTATAAATTCGAAACATTAGACGGAGTCAACGTACCGTGCACATGGAAGGCGGTTCAACTACGCATTTACTTGATATAACATGTTGTACTTGCTATGCAGGAAACTTGCCAATTATGAATGAAAAGTCTTTCTATGTGTCATGTGTATCAAAACATCCTAGTAATAACTGCATTTGTATGGTAAGATACAAGGAAACATAAAAATCAAGAATACGCTTAAACGCTGATTTTGATAACTAAAACCTACATGGAATTCAACAACTAGCGAAGGTAATTCGCGTTGATGCAGAAATGCCCTAACAACATGTAAACTTGTGTGGCAAGACACAAATAAACGAGCCTTGGGTTTGCGCTCAAGGACAAGTCAAGATGACTAGACTAACATCATGGTAAGATGGAACAAAATAAAAAGCAAGTTAAGTGCGCATTTAAATGCTTGCTTAATACCGCTAAAATAAAAAACCCCTGGTACGCGTTCAAGCGACGTAACCTAGACACAAAAACAACAAAAGCCTAAGTGTTCTATCAAGCATGCATGCATCAAAATTAAACCAAAAAAGTCACAACACAAATAGCATGAACAATTCTCATATCATATAGGCGCGAAGGCTGCAAGATTCTCACAAGTGTTTTACATAAGAAAAAGAAAAAAAGTGGCACACAGGCCAAACAAACATATCTAGTCAGCATCACCGCCTCTTCCTCTAGTAGCTTCGCTCGAACTCTCTTCTGGATTGGTGCTGGAGCTTTCCACGGGATCTTGGTCATGTTGGCCTTTTCAAATGTGGCCTTGAGCTTAGATACATCAAGCTGCTCCACATGGCTCGCAGTGAAATCCACAAGCGGGTACATAAGTTCATCATAGCGGCGAGATTTCTCTTTAAATGTTGCGTCACAGTCAACCCTATAAAGGGGGAATTCTTCAACCGGCTTCATATCTGTTGCAACCTCATGACCCTAAAGGTAGCCTGCCTTGCTACCAGCTAACTTAGTTGCTGCATGCAACTCACTCACCGCTTGAGCGGTAATGATGATGATGTTGTTTTGTTTAAAAGTTGATAAAATTTGATCTTTAAGTTTATATGTTGAGGATTGAATTTATGGATCAAGATGTTAAATCTAAAAATGAGTTTTTAAAGATGAAAAGGAAATATGATCGAATCAGAACTTGTATAAAGAACACATAGTTTATAGAAAATATAAGATGGATCTGGTAATAAACATAATGTGTGAACTTTAAAGTGTAAAGTTTTGATAAGTTAACTTGTTAACCTGTTTTCTACACTTGGATGAGATGTTTCTTCTTTATATTCGTTAAAGGTCGGTTTGCCATTCCTTGAAGATCGCCAGGTAAGTACCGAGAATGTGGAAAATAAGCCGGGTGGAGGTTTTTCAAAAAGTTAAAATTTAAGCTGTTTTCGAAATTAGAATTGGGTTTTAAAAATTATTTTGAAGAAATCCAACTAAAAACTATTAAAACCGGACCCTTAAAACGGTTTTAAAATTGAAAAACGCGAAAACAGGACTTTTATTATTGTGCACGCCCGTGCTAGACGTGCAGATCAGATTTTGGGTTATTTAAAAGTCTCTTTTGACTTTTCAACTCACTCTCATCTTCTCCAACCTGCACACCTTGTCGCCACCCACCTAAAACCATCATTTTTCCACCATTTTCTTCCATTCCAGGCCCCATTCTTCCATAAAAGGTATGTATACTCGACCCCTAACATCTTTTAAGTGTTTTATGTCCAGATATGTCCGTATTCTTGAGTTTTTGAGTAGTTTGGGTTCTTGATGATAATCTTACGTTTCTATTGTTTGTTGCCCGAATCTTTGCATGAAACTGTAGGAAAATGATTTAGGAAACATTAGGATTGTAATGTGGTTGAAATTTTTGAAGAATCTTGGGAATTTTTTTTGAGAAAACTGACGGGTTTGAAAAACCGTGGCATCAGTCATGAGCACCACCGTGCACAGCAGTGTGCAGGGGCGTGCTTGACTAGGAAACCGTTAAAAATTTCCCGCATAATCAGACTGACCCAACAGACTGAGCACGGCCGTGCACCATTGGTGCTGGGGCGTGCTCAGTCAGATAAAGAACCAGAACTTTTTAAGTTTTAAAATTTAACTTGTTTTACATTTTAAAATCAGTTTTAGGCTATTTTAGGAGAAAAACCAGTTTAAACAGTTGAGCTAGTTGAAAACCGGATTGCAGACTTAGCCGCACGGCCGTGCTCCCTACATGAGCACGGGCGTGCAGCTACTGGACCCAGAGTGTTTATTTTCTGCAAAAATGTTTAAGTTTTTAAAGCGGAACCGATTCTATTGTATTTTGCAAGGTTATGCCCAGAATGAAAAGGCCAGCACAACGATCACCATCAGTTTCATCTGATTCCCACCATTCTCACCAGTCAGGAGAGTCCGCTCCTCTAGGCCTACCAGAGACCTACACCTTTGAGCCTGAGGGACCTATACCAGACGAATTCACCCATGGGTATACTTTAACAGGCATGGGACTGAACGAAATGCTCAAAGGAAGCTACGCGTATTTGAGGGGAGACAGTTGGGGCCTTATTTTCCAGTGGATTATGAGGCTTTAAAGAAGGTGGAGGTTGAACCCCAATTTTATAACATGTTGTCCCACCAGTGGCACAGATTCTTCCAAATCAGGGAGACTGTTTATAGGGAGCTCACTCTCGATTTCCTTTCCTTATTTGTTTACATTCCCCCTGCCGTTGGGACTGACAGGATTTCTTCACCATGCATCGAGTTTAGGATGGCAAGAAATTGGTATCGTTTGACTTTGGGTGAGTTTGGGGTACGATTGGGTTTGTATAGGCAGCGAGAGACTACTGACCCGGTATTCACAGACAGTCTTTTCTAGTGGCCTAATGATGTGCAGCCACATGATTTATGGGACACCATTTCTGAGGCAGTCTGGGACCCTAGAAGGTACAAGAGGTCCAGTTTTCCTGACTCGCTCCATAGGTGGATTCATATGATCATTGTTAGTACACTAGGGCCAGGAAGGACAATAATGGGGGTGTTAATGAGAGGGAAGTGTTTCATCTTTATTTTATCATCGAGGGGCGGCATTGCAACCTCGCCCATATGTTAGCTGAGTTCTTCAGTCGCAGTTATGGTATCACTTCAGCTAGTCTCATCTTTGGGGGCCCTTATATCACTCGCCTCGCCACATCATTAGAGGTCTTTATGTAACAACCCGGCACAGGCCCCTAAATATTTTTTCGCGTTTTATTATTATTTTACAAGGAATAGTCAACCAAAATAATTAATAACCAAGTTGATTATATGCGAAACTAAAAACCAAACCATTTCATATATGAAATATTATTACAATGCACGTTACGGGACCGAGCCGATACGCGATACGAATCCAAACCAAACTCAGGAGAACTTGATTAGTCACCAGGGACATGTGTCACCATTTCAAGGTGACACATGCCACCCTTTAGGCTTAACACCTCACCCTTACCTTTTTATAAAAGCATATAACACACACACACACCTAACATACATACACACTAACTTTACTGTAAATCAAGAGAGAGAGAGAGAGAGAGATAGAGAGAGAGAGAGAGAGAGAGAGAGAGAGAGAGAAGATGAGCTAGAGAGAGGAAGGATCCGGAGGTCTCCTCCACCTCCGGCGAGACTCCGGCGGCCGCAACCCCACAACCCCCTACCTCCACAACCTTGTTTCGCTCAAATACTTATATATAGAGAAAGTCGTAGAGCCGAGAGGAAGAGAGAGGAGCATAGGAGAGAGAGAAGGAAGAAGAAGTGGTGATGGTTCTAGCTGCAGCGGCGATGGCGGCGGTTCACAGTGGTGGTTACAGATGGCGACGGTGGTCCCTTTATCCCCAAATAAAAGCGAGGTAAAAACCCCAAAATCACATCTATTCTCTCTCTAAATAGTGCGATGATGATGTTGTTGAGGAGGAAATAATATTGGTGTTGGTTTGTTCCAGTAGCTGTGATGGTTAACGAGGCGATGATTACCACAAGGTCACGGTGGTGATGACGATTTGAGGTAGTGCACAGGAGACTAGCAGAGGGGTAGTTGATTAAGTATGCATATGATGATGTTTATCGTGAAGCTTGTGGTGGTCTTGGTAGTTACCGATGATTGTTGTGGTTATTGTTATTAGGAGGAGGCACTTAAAAAACTAATTTGGTTCGGGTTCAAGTCAAACTATGGTCAACAAAAGTCAACCTAGTCAACCGACTGGTCAACCAAAGTCAACTGGGCAGTCAACCCGGACCGAAACTGGACGTGAGGTATAACCTAACTTACTAAACCGATAATTATAATAATTAACCTTTATTACACACACACACACACACACACACACATATATATATATATATATATATATATATATATATAGGGGAAGTATCCCATAAAAACCTTTGTGAGTAAAACTCTAGAAACTCATATAATGGCTATTATGCTTCCACATACCCTTCTCGTCTAGCACCAAGGGCAAGATGGTAATCTCATTAAGTGACCACCTTTTATATTCCTAACATCTTTTTGTCTTCCACACTCACCCATCTCTTCTCTCTATCTAATAAATCAAACCCACCCATCCTCCTCCCTCTCTCTCTCTCTCTCTCTCACACACACTCTCTCTCTCTCTCTCTCTTCCTGAACAACCTGTTAGCACCGATCTAATTTCTCCAACATCAGTTTTGTATTATGTTATTTTTATTAAAAAAATATATTTAATCGTTTGCTTGATGTTTGGGCACAACCTTTTTAACAACCGCCATAAAAGAATAGATGAATGCATAACCTCTCTCCTCTCTCTCTCTCTCTCTCTCTCTCTCCCTCTTTTACAAAACCCATTTCATATCCTAAAATTCTCCATAGAAGAATATTTGAAGATGATGAAGTGTAATAATAATAATAATCAGTTATTATGTGTAATAATAACTAGCTGTTTGCACAGATATGAGGTGTAATAATAATCGTTTGGGGGGTGGTCTTGGATTTACAGATCTGATGTTGAATGATGGCTCGTCGGATGTTGATGATGGCTCGTCGGCCAGGTGATGTTGATGATGCTTCTAGTTTGACAGATCTGAATCTGGTTTGACAGATCTGAATCATAAGGTTTTTCGTTTTTAAAAGATATGTTAATGTTTTAGGTTCTTCATTCGGTGTACTGAATCATAAGTTTTTTTCGTTTTTAAAAGATTGGTTAATGGAATGGTGGTTTACCGGAAGTTTTAGTTACTGAAATTAAACATTGGGACGGTGGTTTACTAGAAGGTGTTTTCCTACTGTAAATGCTTCACCAGTTTGTTTTTTTTTTTTTTTGTTTTTAGTATTTGTGAATCGTGTGATTATTATGTTTTTTGAAATGTCAAGTTGGATTGTGATTATCATTTGTTTTATTTTCAAATTGGTAAAATGGTTATAAAACTTATAAGGAAATTATTTATTTTTGTTTTGAAGTTATGACAGAAAGTATACAAGTGATTTATATGAAACTATTTATTTGATTTTATTAAGATTGTGACAAATGTAACATGTGTCGGTAACATTCTTAACTGTTTAAATAGTTACATATGCACCTTTAACTAGTCAACCCTTCTAATCAATTCATATGATATCTACATATCTAACATCAAAATGTAACATGTAACATTCTTAACTGTTTAAATAGTTACATATGCACCTTTACTAGTCAACCCTTTTAATCAATTTATAAGATATCTACATATGTAACATCATTAGTTACATACGTAACATCTATCAGATTTTCTGTGTACATACTGTTAGTTTTGCTACGTACGTATGTAACTATAACAGTACTTCCATATCGACCACCAGTTTCTTAACTAGTTCACCATTGAAATTTAAAAAGATGTCAAATTTATGAAAGATTAAATAAAAAGATGTCAAATTTATTATTATAAAAAGAGATAGAAAAAAGAAGAAAGAATAGAGAAGTGAGAGAGTGAAATGTATCATATAAGAGAGAGAGAGAGAGAGAGAGAGAGATGTTGACTGAAACACTCTTTATATGCCTCATGTACAAAAGGACAAATACTTTATTAGTATAATATAGTTTACTGAAACACTATTGACGAAAATACCCTTGCATACAATTAGCACTAAAAAGGACACATAGTTTATTAATATAATATAATAGATCTTATCTCAGCCATTGATGAGTGTAGATTAATGGTCAGAAATGGGTTTATAGAGTTTTCACAACTCAAGAGGGTTTTTATTTTAACCCAACACTATATATATATGTATACACGCGACGTGTGGGACTTGACGAGCAAACACGGACCGAGGCCAAAACTATAAGATTGGAGCAAGTGTTGATTATTGACTATTCATTTGGAGACGTTGGACATCATGCTTGAGACATGAACTCGAACACTTGAACATTGGAGATCCTAGACTTGACGCTTGGACATTAAGGACTTAAGACACACACATCGACTTATACATTAGAATGGATATTAGATGTAACCTTTGGATAGTAGGACTAAGACGCGACGTTTGGAAGCCAACCTATAAATATACATAACCAACATCTAACAATACCTATAACAACTAATATATGTTGGATGATATTAATGACACTATGTAATATGAGAACTCACGACATTAGGAACATATATAATCTACTAATACAGACTACCACGACACATTGAACATGGATTTGGTATTTAAGACTTAAACATATAAATGGGACTTAAGAATTAGAACTAGACATTTGACACCTAAGTTTGGGGGTGATTATAACCATTACCTAGTAAAGTTGATCGGATAGACATTAGAACCAAACGCTCGAGCTCGTCCCACACGTGAAACCATTACTAATGAACCTAAGACTAATAATGTGTATCGACATAGGACATAACCAAGAGAATACCAGGACACAATAACACGCATTCCGTTTTACACCTATGCTATACTACAAGGTGAGTCCCGTGTACCTTCCCCACTTTTTGTTTTTATAAAATTTTTGGGGTGAATGCATGCTTCCTTTTTACAAACTGTTTGATGTGACAAGATAGTAGCTGCCGAATAACCATACCGACACTCATTAACCCAGGGGAATAGGCCACTTAATGTGTGGGTAGTGATACTTGGGGAAACCCCCACACACAGTGGATCCGGAAGCCCGAAAAACCCTCCACTGAGGATTTGTGACACGTATTTTGCCAGAGAATCTATAATGGCAGTAGATAGATTCCATGTTAGGTTTGAGGTGTCACTTGTACATCACCATGTGTTCATCATAGCGGCGAGATATATGAAACTATTTCAAGTTGGTTTGTGATTTTCATTTGTTTAATTTCAAGTTGGTAAAATGGTTATAAAACTTATAAGGAAATTATTTATTTTTGTTTTGAAGTTATGACAGAAAGTATACAAGTGATTTATATGAAACTATTTATTTGATTTTATTAAGATTGTGACAAATGTAACATGTGTCGGTAACATTCTTAACTGTTTAAATAGTTACATATGCACCTTTAACTAGTCAACCCTTCTAATCAATTCATTTGATATCTACATATCTAACATCAAAATGTAACATGTAACATTCTTAACTGTTTAAATAGTTACATATGCACCTTTACTAGTCAACCCTTTTAATCAATTTATAAGATATCTACATATGTAACATCATTAGTTACATACGTAACATCTATCAGATTTTCTGTGTACATACTGTTACTTTTGCTACGTACGTATGTAACTATAACAGTACTTCCATATCGACCACCAGTTTCTTAACTAGTTCACCATTGAAATTTAAAAAGATGTCAAATTTATGAAAGATTAAATAAAAAGATGTCAAATTTATTATTATAAAAAGAGATAGAAAAAAGAAGAAAGAATAGAGAAGTGAGAGAGTGAAATGTATCATATAAGAGAGAGAGAGAGAGAGAGAGAGAGAGAGAGAGAGATGTTGACTGAAACACTCTTTATATGCCTCATGTACAAAAGGACAAATACTTTATTAGTATAATATAGTTGACTGAAACACTATTGACGAAAATACCCTTGCATACAATTAGCACTAAAAAGGACACATAGTTTATTAATATAATATAATAGATCTTATCTCAGCCATTGATGAGTGTAGATTAATGGTCAGAAATGGGTTTATAGAGTTTTCACAATACAAGAGGGTTTTTATTTTAACCCAACACTATATATATATATGTATACACGCGACGTGTGGGACTTGACGAGCAAACACGGACCGAGGCCAAAACTATAAGATTGGAGCAAGTGTTGATTATTGACTATTCATTTGGAGACGTTGGACATCATGCTTGAGACATGAACTCGAACACTTGAACATTGGAGATCCTAGACTTGACGCTTGGACATTAAGGACTTAAGACACACACATCGACTTATACATTAGAATGGATATTAGATGTAACCTTTGGATAGTAGGACTAAGACGCGACGTTTGGAAGCCAACCTATAAATATACATAACCAACATCTAACAATACCTATAACAACTAATATATGTTGGATGATATTAATGACACTATGTAATATGAGAACTCGCGACATTAGGAACATATATAATCTACTAATACAGACTACCACGACACATTGAACATGGATTTGGTATTTAAGACTTAAACATATAAATGGGACTTAAGAATTAGAACTAGACATTTGACACCTAAGTTTGGGGGTGATTATAACCATTACCTAGTAAAGTTGATCGGATAGACATTAGAACCAAACGCTCGAGCTCGTCCCACACGTGAAACCATTACTAATGAACCTAAGACTAATAATGTGTATCGACATAGGACTTAACCAAGAGAATACCAGGACACAATAACACGCATTCCGTTTTACACCTATGCTATACTACAAGGTGAGTCCCGTGTACCTTCCCCACTTTTTGTTTTTATAAAATTTTTGGGGTGAATGCATGCTTCCTTTTTACAAACTGTTTGATGTGACAAGATAGTAGCTGCCGAATAACCATACCGACACTCATTAACCCAGGGGAATAGGCCACTTAATGTGTGGGTAGTGATACTTGGGGAAACCCCCACACACAGTGGATCCGGAAGCCCGAAAAACCCTCCACTGAGGATTTGTGACACGTATTTTGCCAGAGAATCTATAATGGCAGTAGATAGATTCCATGTTAGGTTTGAGGTGTCACTTGTACATCACCATGTGTTCATCATAGCGGCGAGATATATGAAACTATTTCAAGTTGGTTTGTGATTTTCATTTGTTTAATTTCAAGTTGGTAAAATGGTTATAAAACTTATAAGGAAATTATTTATTTTTGTTTTGAAGTTATGACAGAAAGTATACAAGTGATTTATATGAAACTATTTATTTGATTTTATTAAGATTGTGACAAATGTAACATGTGTCAGTAACATTCTTAACTGTTTAAATAGTTACATATGCACCTTTAACTAGTCAACCCTTCTAATCAATTCATATGATCTCTACATATGTAACATCAAAATGTATCATGTAACATTCTTAACTGTTTAAATAGTTACATATGCACCTTTACTAGTCAACCCTTTTAATAAATTTATAAGATATCTACATATGTAACATCATTAGTTACATACGTAACATCTATCAGATTTTCTGTGTACATACTGTTAGTTTTGCTACGTAAGTATGTAACTATAATAGTACTTCCATATCGACCACCAGTTTCTTAACCGGTTCACCATTGAAATTTAAAAAGATGTCAAATTTATGAAAGATTAAATAAAAAGATGGCAAATTTATTATTATAAAAAGAGATAGAAAAAAGAAGAGAGAATAGAGAAGTGAGAGAGTGAAATGTATCATATAAGAGAGAGAGAGAGAGAGAGAGAGAGAGAGAGAGAGAGATGTTGACTGAAACACTCTTTATATGCCTCATGTACAAAAGGACAAATACTTTATTAGTATAATATAGCTGACTGAAACACTATTGACGAAAATACCCTTGCATACAATTCGAACTAAAAAGGACACATAGTTTATTAATATAATATAATAAATCTTATCTCAGCCATTGATGAGTGTAGATTAATGGTCAGAAATGGGTTTATAGAGTTTTCACAACTCAAGAGGGTTTTTATTTTAACCCAACCCTATATATATATATATATTTGTATGTATATATATATGTTTACACGCGACGTGTGGGACTTGAGGAGCAAACACGGACCGAGGCCAAAACTATAAGATTGGAGCAAGTGTTGATTATTGACTATTCATTTGGAGACGTTGGACATCATGCTTGAGACATGAACTCGAACACTTGAACATTGGAGATCCTAGACTTCACGCTTGGACATTAAGGACTTAAGACACACACATCGACTTATACATTAGAATGGATATTAGATGTAACCTTTGGATAGTAGGACTAAGACGCGACATTTGGAAGCCAACCTATAAATATACATAACCAACATCTAACAATACCTATAACAACTAATATATGTTGGATGATATTAATGACACTATGTAATATGAGAACTCACGACATTAGGAACATATATAATCTACTAATACAGACTACCACGACACATTGAACATGGATTTGGTATTTAAGACCCAAACATATAAATGGGACTTAAGAATTAGAACTAGACATTTGACACCTAAGTTTGGGGGTGATTATAACCATTACCTAGTAAAGATGATCGGATAGACATTAGAACCAAACGCTCGAGCTCGTCCCACACGTGAAACCATTACTAATGAACCTAAGACTAATAATGTGTATCGACATAGGACTTAACCAAGAGAATACCAGGACACAATAACACGCATTCCGTTTTACACCTATGCTATACTACAAGGTGAGTCCCGTGTACCTTCCCCACTTTTTGTTTTTATAAACTTTTTGGGGTGAATGCATGCTTCCTTTTTACAAACTGTTTGATGTGACAAGATAGTAGTTGCCGAATAACCATGCCGACACTCATTAACCCAGGAAAATAGGCCACTTAATGTGTGGGTAGTACTACTTGGGGAAACCCCCACACACAGTGGATCCGGAAGCCCGAAAAACCCTCCACTGAGGATTTGTGACACGTATTTTGCGAGAGAATCTATAATGGCAGTAGATAGATTCCATGTTAGGTTTGAGGTGTCGCTTGTACATCACCATGTGTTGAACCGTGTAAACCTTATGAACTTGCTTTTGAAATGATAAACTTATTGAAAACCATTTAAACTAACGCACGGACTCACCAACATTATTGTTGACCCAAAACCATTTTAAGCATGTGTTCAAGTACCTATCTAAGTTAGAAGAATGAAGAAGCTACGACTCGGAGTATCCCCAACAGACAAATCAGAAAGCAAGCGAGATCATTAGATATTACCCTAAGTATTTGTACGGTATTTAGAAATGTAAACAGTTATTTATGAAGATTAGTAATATCTACATTGCTTCTGCTGTTTGCTTGCATTGCGTGATGTTCGGTAACAAACTAACAATCTGTATTTCGACTGGGCCCACCTTGGTCGGGTTGTGACACTTTACCCTGAGGCAGTGACGGGACTAACGACCTTTGAGGGGGTCCGCCCCCTTGGTATTGAAACGATGAAGAACATTGGGGTTATAGATCATGAGACATTGAGGCTAATGGACAACTAGAAGGAGTTGTGGAACGAGAAGGCAGCTTTCGAGGCCGCATATGGTGAGAGGAAGCTGGATGAGACCGGCTGGGCAGAGTCTTCATCAGCAGCTACCACCAAGAGACCAGAGTCGGCAGCAGCTGTAGCCCAACGGCAGAGCTCCAGATGCCAGAGCTCCGGACCCCAGGCAGGACCACCACCAGTCACCAGGGCTGACCGACAGCAGCGGGGAGGTATGTTTCGCATCATGATGGATAAACTCGACTCCCTCACTGCTGAGTTCCGGTCATTCCGGGAGGATTTTTCTAGGCACATGGCCCCCTGCACCGGCTCTACCTTTGGGTCCCGCGCCAGCCACCGCTCCCGCCGCAGCCGCTCAGTTTGATTTTCTCTCTCTCTGCAAGTTTATTATGACTGATGATTTGTTGACATGATACACTATTTTTCTTTTCTTTTATTTTTCTTTTATTTGTGGTTGTTGGATTGTTGTATGTTGATACATTTGCATGCTCGGTACATGCCCAGACACGTTCCACCCGCTGATGCTTCGGCACCAGTATCTATCCTAGGACTTAGCTTTTATTTATCGTTGTTACTTTTACTTTTCTTTTCTAGTTATTTTAGGACAGGTCGGGAACAACTTGATATTTTGGAGCCGCCATTTTGATGTCTCTGTTTGGAGTATGTAGGTTTCGCTCACACGCGAGAGGATTCGTCATTATCAGTGGAGTATTAATTTCTCTTGCCTTTTTCTCCAATCTGCACTTAAACTTTATACCAAAATTTTAAGTGTGGGGTGGACCATTATTGATGCTTATTTTATTTTATCTTACGGGTCATTTGTCATGGATCATGCGTTATCCGGTACCTTCTTAGTAGCGTAGCGTCATTCAAGGTCATTTTGACGGATTTATATAGTCTATTAGGCTAGTCCGAGTGATTTCTATTAGGCATTCATGCCGAACAGTTCACATGAAAGGACAATCAAAATTAGACGAACTTAATTAAAACCCGATAGATCCACTTAAAATCAAATAAAATAAAATAGAATAATAGGTTTCATGGAAGTAGAAAAACACCCGGAAATTATGCTTAAAACCAATATCTTATCCTACCCGATTTTCCGTGTGAGATTTTTGAGCCTTTTCGAGCACCACGCTTATATTATCTATATCATATATTACTCGTTTCATTTGGCCTGAGAGATGTCTAACCCTAGTCCAACTTGGTTTAAACTTGTGTGTTTATGCATTTTCTTGTTTTAACACCAGTAACTAGATTAAAATGATAGAGGCAAAGAGGGTTCACCCTAAAAATAAATCATTTCCCTTAGAAAACCCTTTGAGCCTTAGCCTTTCATTTCTTTTACCCAATAAATTAGTCCCGATCATGCGTCATTATAGCAGCTTCAAGATTTGTCATCACCAAGGGCGCGAGACCGCAAGTTTGAAGAAAAGCGACACCGTTGACAAAGAAGGGAACAGCACAAGACGGGGCCAAGAGGGAGATCTTCTAAAAAAAGTAGTTAGACAGCCCAAAATAAAACGAGAGCCCAATAAATAGATAGAGACCCACAAAAAGAGAGCCCAAAATATAAAAGTTCTTCAAAGATAAAAATTTGGTCTTTAACCGGTGAGACCTAAAAGAACTAGAACTCTGCTCTCTCTCTCTCTCTCTCTCTCTCTCTCTCTCTCTCTCTCTCTCTCCTGCTCTCTACTCTCTCTCTCTACATTCTCTCTATGATCTCTCATCTCTCTCTTGCTTTCCCCCATCGCTTTCTCAAGATGCATCCGCTGGACGAGCACTTGCTTCGATGCTTCCACTTTGCTAAGCCACGTCTGCCACCTGATATGTTACAAATTATTTTCGAGAAAATGGCAGATAAAAAAAACCTGTGGAGGAAGATGGAATAGAATCCACCCTTTTGTGGACAGTCAAAAAGCGCTGCAAAAAGACGGGCCAAGAGATATGATAAATGCAGAAAATGTGGCCACTGGTCTCATGAAGGAAAATGCAGCAACAACTCGGCCTATTCGCAGTTCGAGTACACTAAGTTGATCCATGAAGGCGCTATCCGATACCGGGCCGAGAGAAAAGTCAGAAAAGGCAGCAACATCGACTACACTGTGAGGGACGAGATAGCCATGATGAAGGACCTCAGAATTAACATCCGACTCCTTTTGGAGATCACCACCGAAAATGTCGCACAACGTCGTAGTCGCCCTTTTCCACGTCTTGCTGCCTTATCATCTCAGCCTTGACGCTTCCTTATGATTCGGTGACTCATCCCCTTTATTTTTAGTCAAAAAACATAGTTGTTTTATCTTTTGCGTCCCTACATTACAACCGGAATAAAAGTTCTCTTGATTTTTCTTAGCTATTCGGTTTGGAGATGAGGACTTGATATGCATACACGCCTATGACCCTAGTCGACTTCGGTACGGACTTGAGTGTTCACCCCCAACACTCACCAAAATGATAAACCCGAGTATTGAGTGAGCATTGAGAGCAGGTATAGGTTCGAGCATAATCGTACAGGTTAAGTAGGCGTGTCATGCAATTTTATTTTTCTCGTAAATATATTAATAAATGGATTGAGGGTTTATTAGTTACGGTCTGTTTTAAGTGCACTTGTGTTTGATTTCTTAAGGACAAATAATAGTCTAAGTGTGAGGTATTGCGATAACTCACAAAATTAACATATAAAACGGGATAAACAGTCTCATAATAGGATACAATTAAGGTTATATTATTAATATTTGATACTTAATTTGTTCGTATTTGTATTTATCAGGAAAATGCAGCTCCAAGACGGAAACAGAGGATTTACGAATTGAAACGAGCAAAAACTGGAGATTGCTGAAGATACGAGACTTCCAGCCAGTTCACTGTATGTTTGAAGGCAATCCCAGGACTTAAACAATGCTAAAATCAGTCCGGGGGTGACCAAACACGCCCACACACACTTGCACGAAGGCCCCCGAATGCAAGAGGACAACACAGCAAACTTGGAGAGCAAGAAATCAAAGTCAGTAGGGCTTGCACGCCCGTGCCACAGAAGAAGGCATGGTCGTGCCAGGGACAATAAGTACAAACAGCTTCTGCCATGCAGCAACAGAATGTACGTGAGACAGCAAGCACGCCCTTGACACTCTAATGCACGCCCTTGCTGCCCATGGAGCTCTATAGATAGCAAGCTAACCCTCACCGTTTGATCATCCCTTTACAACTTGACTTGAGCACTTCTTGGGTCGACTTCTAGGAGTCTTGCAGAGTTCTTGGGGTCCCTTGGGAGGCCTTAGGGCCCTCCTAACACACCCACCAAGGTTAGGCCTCGTCCTACCTTGGATAATTCGGTCAAACATGGGATCATAGAGTAGTATGCAATAAACATCGAGGGTCGTGAGGATTATGAAGGTTACATATAACTTGAAGATGGATAGCTTGTCAATGAGCAGCCATATTCTTGTGTTGACTATTTTCTATGGTTGTATCTTTTCATTATTCAACAACCCGCTTCGATTTGTAGACTTTTATTATTAGTAGTAGTAGTTTATTTTTAGTAATTTGTTGTGTTATTGTCTACTAATCTTTGTTTGTTTATCTTTGTGATAGGTTTGAATGATAATTATCTTAATAACTTAAATTACTATAACTTAATTAATCGACTAGAGGTATAATCAGCTTCTGGTGACCCTGACCTAGATCCAAGACGAGGAAACTGGTAGTGAGATAGATCCTTCGGGCTTCTGATATCCAAACCGAATTCTAAGCAATGGCTTCTGAAGTGGACCAGATCTAAGTGACACATTTCTGGTACTTACCAGATGATGAATGATCTCTTGGATAAAGGATGGTTTCCTTACCGGCGCACCCGTGATCTCTGGATTGCACGCCTTTAGGATTATGTGCCGCCTTTATTAAGGATTTCATCCAGTTTGGGAGGTTATGGGCTAGGTAATTAAGTCATCATTCATTTAAACCAACTTTATATTTAATTGATCACTAAATAACAAAGTGTCACCTAAAAGTTAAATAAATTAAAGATTCTATTTCTAATTATCGTAAGTACAACGCCGTTAGCCAATGGGTGTACGTGTCACCTGAGACAGCCGTAAGAGAGATCCTTCGGTCTTCATGACCGTTAACCTCTTTAGGGGATCATACCAGGTTTTCGGGATTGAACCTAAGGAGATACCCTTCGGTATGGAATGTGAGAACTAAGGGAGGTGTACGGTGTTCCAGGTTGGAAGTTAAGCCTCCAATTCAAGAAGAGGATGAGTTCGAGGACCAGAGACTTGACCGTGATTTGAGGAGCCCGGTATGCGAGGACCTGGTGGAGTACCTTCGTGCTGACGCGCATCGGGAGGTTGTGCATTCTACTTAGTAGTGGTCCCGCTTCTCAGTAAAAGAGTCAACACTTCAAGACCACTTTCGTCTTCCACACATTTAATTATTGTAAATTATTAATCTTAATAATAAACTTAACTACTTATACGGAGGGCCCCGAGATGTGAATATCTATCTACTATTATATTTTATCTTCTCTTTGATTAAACCAAACCTTTTTCAAAACTATTTCTAAAGAACCCCTTCGTTTTATTTTCTTTTTAAAACCCGATCATTTTAATGATGAAAGGTTGAGTAGGGGAAAGTGTGAACTTTGGAATACGATACTCAATACTTACCCTAGAGGCGATACTATGCACATCAGGTTCTCTGCCTATGTGTTGGTTTAGTTTCTAAAGTAATTATTGTTTACTTTATAAATTTAAAACTTGGTAAAACCGGTTTAGTAAAAATCAGTCGTTTACCCCAAACCCAAGGTTTGGGATTTAAAACATCAAGTTTTTGGCACCGGGAAATGACATCTTTTTAAATTGCTAAAACCAATCGCATCACCTACCCAGCTCACAAAGGTCAAGTCTTGGCTGATTTCATCTTGGAGGTAGTAGAAGAAAAGATTGAAGAATGTAAGGTAGAATAAGAGTGCCAACTAGTGGAATATGAGAAAGAAATTTAGTACTTATACATAGATGGGGCCTCAAATGAAGTGGGCACGGATGCGGGACTATGCTTGATCAATCTTAAAGGAAACAAATTCACATATGCAATCCGGCTCGAATTCAAAAGTTAGGCGCATAGCATGTCATCGCGCACGTAGACTCGATGTTGTTTGCGGGTCAAATCAATGGTACTTATGAATCAAAAAAGGCCTCTAAGAACCTATACCTCGAGTAAGCCAAGCAAATGATCAAGAACTTCTTATCATGCACAGTAATTTACATCAGCCGCAGCAAAAATAAACCCGCAGATGCTCTAAACAAGATGGCTGCTACAAGCTTTGGCCACCTTGGGAAAGATGTCCGCATTGAAGTCATGAGCACACCGTCCGTTCCATCAAAAAAAGTAAATATTCAAACAAGGGTAGATTCTTGGATGACACCAATCAAGGTGTATCTAAATGCGGGCACATTACCAGAAAATCGAGTGCAAGCCGCCAAGATATAACATAAAGCTCTCCAATATGATATAAACGATGGGGTGTTATACCGAAGATCTTATCTAGGCCCGTTGCTTAGATGCGTGGACGAAGAAGATGCAAACTACCTAACTCGATAAATTCATGAGGGCATATGTGGTCTTCATGCGGGTCCACGCATGGTGGTGGAAAAAAATTATGAATGACGAATATTACTGGCTAGGGATGCACCTCGGTGCGTTAAATGTGATCCGCAAGTTTGATTCCTGCGAAAGACATGCGCCTAAACTACAAGAAGATCAGTGATCTGAAGAAACTGTCAACACAAGACCTGCTCACAATTCAACATCTAGAACCACAGAGAGGATCTCTATCTGATGGTCAGTTAAACCAGCTCAAGAACACCATGTACAAAGAGATATGGAAGATTGTTCAAGACAGAAGAAAAACATAAGGAATTAGTAAGGTTTTGGCTTCATCAATCCAGGGGGAGATTGTTAGGACAAAGAGGATTGGTGAAACCACTTTTGGAAACCTTAGTCTAATTCACTTCTGTCATTTTGGCTAAGTATAGAAGTACTGAAAAGAAAACAAAGAACTGCTGAAGAGAAGATAAGAGAAGTGCTGAAGAAGAAACTTCATCAGAAGTTCTGAAGTCCAAACCAGACAAGTTCACTTCAGAAGTACTGAAGACAAACTACTCATCAGTAGTTTGTCATTCATCAGCACTTAGCATCAGATATTTTCCACCGCCTTTTGCATCAGTAGTTTATTGTGTATTATTACTTTTAGCTGTATTTGTTAGTTTCAATGTTGCAACTTGTGCAACTTGTTTCTGTTGTTTCTGTACTTGCTTTTTGGGCAAGATACATGTATGTAAACGTCTATAAATAGAAACAACAGAAACAAGTACAGAAACAACAGAAACAAGTTGCACAAGTTGCAACATTGAAACTAACAAATACAGCTAAAAGTAATAATAAACAATAAACTACTGATGCAAAAGGCGGTGGAAAATATCTGATGCTAAGTGCTGATGAATGACAAACTACTGATGAGTAGTTTGTCTTCAGTACTTCTGAAGTGAACTTGTCTGGTTTGGACTTCAGAACTTCTGATGAAGTTTCTTCTTCAGCACTTCTCTTATCTTCTCTTCAGCAGTTCTTTGTTTTCTTTTCAGTACTTCTATACTTAGCCAAAATGACAGAAGTGAATTAGACTAAGGTTTCCAAAAGTGGTTTCACCAATCCTCTTTGTCCTAACAATCTCCCCCTGGATTGATGAATCCAAAACCTTACTAATTCCTTATGTTTTTCTTCTGTCTTGAACAATCTTCCATATCTCTTTGTACATGGTGTTCTTGAGCTGGTTTAACTGACCATCAGATAGAGATCCTCTCTGTGGTTCTAGATGTTGAATTGTGAGCAGGTCTTGTGTTGACAGTTTCTTCAGATCACTGATCTTCTTGTAAGCCCTGCTTGAGAGGTCTCTTCTTGTCAACAATACTGAGTTGTTATCAGTAAGTGACCATCTGATGATAGGTATCTTTGACTTGTTAAAGTCAGAAGAATAGGGAACCAGACTTGTCCCTTGGGTTGATGGTCCTGAGTGCTGGATGCTTTCAGTTTCAGTTAGCCTCAGGTGGGAGTCTCTTCCTTGTTGTTGTTGCATATCAGGCATCTGAACAGTTGGGAGATGGTGTTCAGTCACTACTCTGGTATGCAGCTTTTCTTTGATGGTCTTTTGTATTTGGTAAGCAAAAGTGGAAGGATCCCTGAATTGTGTTAACAGAGGTTTCTCCTCAATGTCAAAATCTGAATGGACTATTGAACTTCCTTCAAGTAGTACCATTTTGAAGTCAGTTTTGACATTGTCCTCCGCCTTCTTTCTCTGAGTAGCAGTTCTTCTTCTTGATACACCAGAAGTTCTAACTACTGATCTTGAAGGATCAACAGTTTGAAACTTCTCTGGATTTGCAGCCTTGACAGCCAAGTATTTCTTGTAAGTATCCATTAGTCTTTCTTCTTTCCATCTGGATACTGAGGCTTTTGAACCATAGCCTTCTGCTACTAACTCTTCTATTATTTGGGCTCTCTTGGCCTTTCCTTCTTTGCTTGTGGCCATTTTATCTGCAAGCAGTTGTGCTCTTCTTGTCAGCTCTTGCATGGAGAGTCCTTTGAGTGTATAGGCTTTAGTCTTGCTGTTCTTGGTAATGTAAGACACCAGTTGTTGTCTTTTATCTTGTTCAGCAATCTCATCAAGGCTAGCCTGCCTTTGTAGTTCAGCTTCATAAGCCTGAAGTTTTTCTTCATGGCTTAAATCTAGATCATCCCTTTCTTCCAGAGTTTTCCAAATCAGATCTTCTCTGGCCTTCTTGTTGGCTGCAACTAAGCTCTTCTCTAATAATTCAGCTGATTGAGAGATAGGAGAAGGGTTTAGTACAGTCATAGTTGTAACAGTTGTAGGCCTGATGGGATCAGATGTTGGTTGAATGGGAGCAGTGGTTCTGGAAGGGTCAGCTGTTTGAGGTTTGGAAGTGTTAACCTCTGATGGGTTGACAACTGCTGATGGTTTGTCAACTACTGAAGGATTGTCTTCAGTACTTTCTGATTCTTCATCAGAACTTTTGCCATCAGAAGTTTCTTCATTGTGCCTTAGGGATTCTTCAGATGTTTGGGTCTCATCTTCTTTTTCTGCTGCTTCAATCTCTTCTATTGAGACACCAAACTGTTTGGCCAGTTTTTCTTTCCTAGCCTGATCTATTTGATCTCTTTCAAGGATGGCCACTCTTGCCCTTATCCTGGCTTGGAATGACTCCTTAGGTTCCCTGATCTTCTCCCCCTTTTTGGATTCATCAATTTTAACTTTTGAAGTTGAGGGTTGGGAGAATTGTCCTTGAAGATGAGCAATCTGTTTGCTGTTGAAGTCTATTTTGTTGGACAGATCATTCATCTTGGTCTTGATCACTCCAAATTGATTCTTGATAGACAGCTCCAAGTTAGCTGTGTATGTTTGGAAGTGATTTCTGATGAGAGTATTCATCATGTGGTACAGGGGACCCTCTGGGCTGCATAGCTGGTTCAGGTCTATGCTTATTTGCCCAGGGAATTGGGTAGGCATTTGTTGTGAAGGGGGTGTTTTTGGGAGATCCTCATGTTGTACAGAGGATGCCACTCTAGGGGTTTTAGGGATTGAGTGGGCTTTAACCTGTGCAGGGGTGACTGGCTTCTTGAGCCTGGATACCCCTGAAACAGGACCTTCATAATGTGCCGTCAATTTAGTAGTTTGTGTTTTTGAAACATCATACAAATTAATGGAATCATCTGAATCCCTGATGTTGCCCTCAATGAGGACTATCTCAGTTAAATCATGAGCTGAGCCCAACTCAGTTCTCTCATGAACCTCTTGTTCTTGGTTCTGAGGATTTCCTACTTCAGGCATTAAGCCTTCATCAGTAGTTGCCACATCTGAGGTCTTAGCTATGTTACTTCTATCCTCAGATCCACCACTGGGTGGTAACTGAGTAGTAGCAGCCTCAGATGCCCCAAGAGTCTCTAAAATTGGGCTTAAAGACTCTGGTCCACCCTCATCTCTTGGGATAGGGCTAGAGATGTCCACATCCATGTCTGATGTTGTGGTTATGTCCCCTGTTTGTTGTGGTTGTAGGGGACTAACATAATCAGATGGGACCTTCTCTTTTAGCCCAGAGAGAAGTTTGGCAATTTCTATTGCCTCTTGTTCAGAAATTTGTGGGGTTGGTTCAGTAGTTTGGGCAATAGGTGAAATTTGTTGTTCAGCAGTTTCAAAAGAAGAGTGTGTTTCAATAGTTTTTCTAAGTCTTTTTCTTTTGAATAAAATGGTTATGGGTGCTCTTGGTGGGGTTTGAGATGGATGAGACTGAGAGGGTGTTTCAGTCTCACCTATTTGAAGAGCAGACTGCTCATGAGCATGTTCAGGCATCTCAACCTCCTGAACAACTTTTCTTTTGGGTTGGTGTGTTTTAGTCTTTGTTGGCTTGGGCTTTTTGGCTTTTGGTGGTGTGAGTTTGGAAGATGTGGGCTTCAGTGGGACTTGTTGTTGTTCTCCCTGATCATCTTCTGGCCAGGCAGCCGGTTTGTTATGCCTTGAGTATGCTTGTGATGTTAAAGGATTTAAAGTTGAAATTTTTCCCACAAGCACGTCATTACCCAGTTCCCCTATTATGCATTGCATAATGAACCTTGGGTACAACAAAAACTTTTTCTTGGTATTATTGTGATGTAACACCAACTCATTGAAAAATAGTTTTGATGCCCTGAATTTAGTTTCATTCACAATGGAATGAAATATTGGTTGAAAAGTGGAGGGCATCTGGTCATAAGACCCTGTTTTAGGACTCAAACACATAATAATATAATGAAACAAAAGCTTGTATTTTGGTTCAAAATATTTTTTGAAGATTGTAGCATGGGAGAGAGTACCTTGAAAACCACACTCAGTCATGGTTAGGTGAATATCAGAATTAGCAACATGGTCAGGGGCAGTTACATCATCCAGACCCAGTCTTGTTGCCAGTGTGGCCGGTGTGATGGTCAGTGGTTTCCCTTTTATTCTTGAGTTGAGGGAAATGATTTCATCATCAGCCGTCACCGTCTCAGCATTTGCCCAGAACTCATTCAGAGTTTCAGTGTGAATTGGTGGGTTTATAGTGAGAGCAGTAAAATATTGGGATTTTACGACAAGATCAATGATCTCATCGTATTGGGACCAGCCTTCTTGTTTTTCAAGAAAGGCCCTTTGATTGTGTCCCTGCTTTAGAACTAGAGCCATGTGGTTTGGGTTTTGATCGAACAGTTGATTTGCAGGTTTAGGTTATTGAGATAGTTTTTGAGAGAGAAGGAGGGATATTTTGAGTTTGAAAGGATAAGTGTGGAGAAAAAGGTATTTATCAGAAGTTTTAACCGCTTGAATCTTCTTTATTAGAAGTTTTTAGACCGCCTTTGGTTAAAAATCTTTTTATCAGAGGTTTTAAACTGATTAGGTCAAACCTCTGATGATGGGAAAAGTCAGATTTGCCCTTTGACTAAAACTGCTGATGAAGGATTACTTCATCAGTAGTTCCCATTTCCTCTTCAGTAGTTTTAACAGCTGATGAGAAATGTTTTTATAAATACTTTTATTCATAACTTCTGAAGTTTATTTTATCAGAAGTTACACACTTTTCAGAAATTATCCCCATACTGATGTTTGTTCATCAGTAGTTTCTCTCTTGTCAGAAGTTTTGTTTTAGACTTTTTGTCTGTTTTGTAAGTGAAAAATGAAAAATTGCAAAATAAGAAAATAAACACTTACAAATTTAGCATCCCAAGCATGGATACTAACTTCTGAAATGTTGATGTGTCAAGGGGTTTTGTGAAGATGTCAGCTATTTGATTAGCTGTTGCTACATGCTTCACCTCAATCTTGCCTTTTTCATAGCAATCTCTTATGAAATGGTACCTGATCTCAATGTGTTTGGTTTTTGAGAACTGTACCGGATTTTGAATGATGCTAATGGCAGATTTGCTGTCTACAAACAAAGGTGTCTTGGTCTATTTGATTCCATAATCAAGAAGTTGATATTGGAGCCATTGTATCTGTGATGTACAACTTGCAGCTGCAATGTATTCAGCTTTAGCAGTTGAAGTTGCAACAGATGTTTGCTTCTTTGATTGCCATGACACTAGACAGTTACCCAGGAATTGACAAGCACCAGATGTTGACTTTCTTGTCATCTTACACCCTGATGGCCTCAAGCCTTGCAACTGGAGCAAAGGTTTCATCATAGTCAATTCCCTCTTCTTGAGAGTACCCTTGAACTACCAGTCTTGCCTTGTTCTTGATTATCATACCAGCTTCATCTTGTTTGTTCCTGAAAACCCATCTTGTGCCAATTGGTTGCTTGTTTGGAGGTAAGGGACAGATTTCCCAAACCTGTTGCTTGTTGAACTGAAGCAGTTCATCTTGCATAGCTTGCACCCAATTATTGTCTTTGAGGGCTTCCTGGTACTTATTTGGTTCCAACTGTGAAATAAAGGCTGAAAATAGGCAAAAGTTGGAGAGCTGGTTTCTGGTAAGAACACCTGAAGCTATATCACCCATGACTTGATCAAGTGGATGATCTCTGTGTTCAATTAGTTGTTGTAAACCACTGACAGGTGTAGGTGGCTCTTGTTCTTCAAACAAACTACTGAGGTCTATAATATCTGGTTCAGCAGTTTTAGCTTCTTCAGTAGTTGCAGGTGCTGAAGCAGATGTTTGAGTTTGGCCTTCCGTATTTGTTGGATCAGAAGTTTGTGAAACTTCTGATGGTGTTGAAGTTGACTTAATGACTGTTTGAGGAGTCCATGGTGTAGGATCCTCATCTTCAAACCTTTGATCACCATAATAAGTAGGTTTGGAAGGAGTAACAGTCTTTTCAGGTCTAAAGTAGAAGTTGTCAAGGTCAAAGAGTTCAGCAGGATGTGCTGGAATAAGAGTGTGTTTTGACTCATTGAACTTGACATTCGATGTTTCTTCTACTATCCTGGTGTGAGAATTAAAAACCTTGTAGGCTTTTCTAGTTGAAGAGTAACCAAGAAAGTAACCTGAGTCAACTTTGGCAGCAAACTTTGAAATAGATTCCTTGATGTTCAAGATGAAACATTGACACCCAAAAGCCCTGAAAAAGGAGATAAGGGGCTTCATGCCATGAAGAACTTCATAGGCAGTCTTGGAGTGTCTCTTGACCACAAGAACTCTATTCTGAACATAACATGATGTGTTAACTGCTTCTGCCCAAAAGTACAAGGGCAGTCCAGAATCAGCTAACATTGTTCTTGCTCCTTCTATTAATGTTCTGTTCTTCCTTTCTACTACACCATTTTGTTCAGGAGTTCTGGGAACACTGTATTGTCTAATAATCCCTTTAGACAAACAGAATTAATCCAGAGTTTTGTTCCTGAACTCTGTCCCATTGTCACTTCTAATGGTTTTGACAGATAGAGAATATTGTTTCTCTACTTGTAGAATGAAGAACTTGATGATTTCAGCAGCCTCATCCTTGGAGAATAAGAAGAATACCCATGTGAATCTTGAGTAGTCATCAATGATGACTAAGCAGTACTTCTTCTTACCAAGGCTCATAATCTTGACAGGTCCAAATAAGTCCATATGGAGTAGTTGAAGACATGCAGTTGTTTTTGATTCTTCAATAGACTTATAGGAGGACTTATGCTGTTTTCCCTTTAAACAGGATACACAGTGTTCTTGACACTGGTATACTTTCAAAGGTAGACCTCTGACCAAGCCCATTTTTGTGACTTTATTTATGGTTTTAAAGTTCACATGGCCAAGTCTCCTGTGCCAGAGATCTGTTTCTGAAGTTGATGCCCTTGAGAAGAAACAGGCAGTGTTGTTCAATACTTTGTCTTTCTCAATGTCCACTGCATAGACATTGCCACATCTTTTGGCAATCAGCAAAGTATGATCTTCAATGATCTTCTCTATCAACTTCTGGCCTTCTGGTGAGATGATCTTGCATGCTGTCTTTGTGAAAAAGGAAGAATATCCTTTATCACACATTTGTGACACACTCAGCAAGTTGTATTCAAGGTTTTCCACCAGATTGACCTTGTCAAACTGTATTTTGCCAGAGGAGACATTGCCATGTCCTAGCACATATCCCTTAGCATTGTTCCCAAAGGATACAGATCCTTCTCTTTGGCTGATAAAGTTGTTTATCAGGTATCTGCATCCAGTCATGTGCATAGAGCCTCCACTATCAACATACCATATGCTGTTTAAGCCCCTGGAAACTCTCTGCACATAAAAGCAAATTAGTTAGATCTAGGAACCCAAGCCTGTTTGGCTTTGGGTTTGCTCTTGAGAACAGTTACAGTTTGTTCTTGACCAGGTTGAGAAATCCATGTCTTTTTGGGAATGGATTTTTCATTAAGAACCATGGTGGTATCCTTTTCAGGACCACCATCAACCTTGGTCATCAGTAGTTGTACCATGTTCATTAGATTTTGTATCTCAGCAGTTTGTGAAACTGCTGATGATTCTGGTCTAACTACTGACAAGGAATTTTGAGAAAAAGATTTTGGTTGAGATTTTATCTTTTTCTGAGAAAAGGTGTTTTCAGGTTGTTGTTTCTTGGGTTTAAAGATTCTTTCATAATCATTTCTGATTTGATTTCCCACAACCTGTTGTTTAAATTTTTGATTGAACTGAATTCCTTTTCTGTATCTACAAAATTCAGTTTTGTGGTTGAACAGACCACAAATTTCACACTCTTTTGTCTTTTGTTTTTGATCTAAAGGCAAATTTCTGACATTTGTGAAGAGATTTTGCTCATCAGTAGTTTTCAGGGTCTCAAATCCTGATGTAGATGAAACTACTGATGGCTTGTTGTCAGATTTAGTTAATACTTCTGAAGTACTTTCTTTGAAAATACTAGGATTTCTGTTTAGAAAGTTTTCATGGAGAGATGTGCACTCTTTCCCTTCAGAAGTTTCATTTGAAACAATTCTTCTCCCATCTTCAGTAGTTTTGGGAGAAAAATCTGTTGGTGTTTCAACATGATGGTATCCTATGCCAAACTTAACATTTGAAGCACTTTGTTTGTTTAGCAATAATTGATACCCCTTACAAGATTCCACCCATTTTTCACATGTGATCCTGGTGTCAGCAAGCTCTTGTCTGACATCTCCCAGGTCATTTAGCATGATTTTAATTTGTGCTTGGGTTTCAATAGCTGAGTCAGTTAATTTAGAAACTTCTTTTGTTTTAGCACACAGTTTTCTTTCTAAATCACATTTTATCTGTGTGTATTTTCTTTCTAAATCATTGGCTTTACCTTGTAAGTGCAGATTTGTCTCTCTTATGAGAGCAAAAGTTTCTTTGCAAGAATTTGAGCAAAGTTTTGTCAAAGATTCTTTTGATACCTGTGACAATGCAGATTTTGAAGTACAGCCTTCAAATGCCATTAAGGCAAAGTTCTTTCTGCCATTGTCTGGTTCTCCCCAGTTGATGTCAAACACTTTGTTGTCTGCATCAGGATTGCACTCTGTGGTGTCAAAAGGGAGACTGCTCCAGTCAACATACCCTGAGGTGAAAAGACTTTGTTGAGAGGGTTGTTGAGAGGGTTGTTGAGGCTGTGGAGGATGTTGAGCAGCTGGAAAGGGAGGGATTGATTGTTGGCTCTGCATCTGTTGAGCAGGCACTTGAACATATTGTACTTGTGGCATGTATTGCTGTTGAGGAGCTTGTGCCTGTACAAAATGAGCACTCCCTTGAGTTCCATTATTCCTATTATAATTGGGGTTATAGTTATTTCCAGATTGTGATTGGTTAAAGCTAGAGCTTCTACACTCTCTAGCAAAGTGTCCCAACTTTTGACACTTGTGACATCTTAATTTAGATTTGTCAAAACCAATTTTTGTATTACTGGTCAATCCTGGAAATTTCCTTCCTGACCTTTTATAAAACTTGTTAGTTTTAATGCTTAGCATGGCCAGCTGGTGTAATATGTCCATTTCTTCTAAGTCATCACTGCTAAAGTTTTTCAAATCATCCATGATAAAACATAGATTATCAGCAGTTTGACTTTGGTCATTATTGTCATAACCTGGGAAAGATCTTTCTGATGAGATCCCAGTGGTTATGTCAATATTGTCATAAGATCCATAGGAACAAGTTGGTGAATCTTGTCCCAAAAGTGTTGTACTACCTGGTAGGTAGTCATCAGCAGTTTTACCAGATGATTGTAATTTCTTCTTTTGATCAATTTCTCTCTCAAAAGTAAGTAATCTCCCATGGAGTTTTGTAAGAGTGGGGGAGCTAAAATCTGGTGAGGATCTTAAAACAATGGAGTATGTTTCCCATTTGTCTGGTAAAGACCTTAAAAATCTATGTAGCATAGACACTGTTGTATAGGTCTGACCATTTAACTTTAGCTCAGATATTAATGAGGAGAATCTTTCAAATTGTTGAGTTAAAGTTTCCCCATTAATATGAGCAAATGTCTCATATTGTTGAGCTAAAATCTCTCTTGTGTTGGCAATCACCTCTTCAGTTCCTCCAAACTGTTCTTTAAGACAATCCCAGAGTTCTTTGGCACTTTCACAATGTAAAAGGCCAGAGTATATCTCATTTGGGAGAGCCATTGCTAACATAGAGAATGCTTTTGCATCTAGCTCAAGTTTTAGGAAATCATCATCTGTATATTCTTTAGGGTCCTTAGGGACCTTAACATTAGTTTCAAGATTAACATTTACTGGTTTGTGAGGACCATATATCACAGATTTCCAACAACCTGTGTTGGTTTGTGACAAGGTATGTGCCATTCTCTTTTGCCATATGTTGTACTCATTTCTCACAAGCATGGCAGGTTTAGTGGCAGAACCAGTATTATGTGGATCCATTTTAAAGAGTATAGATTTGTCAGATGACTCTTTTAAGTGATGGATGTTGATAAAAAGTGAACTTTTGATCTTTTTATTGAATATCAATAAGAGCTTTGTGTCTGATTCTCAATTTATTAGATTGATATGTGATCAGATAAACCAATGCTCTGATACCAATTGTTGGGATCAGTTTGCTCTTTTTGCTAAGTAAGAACTTGCTATCATGACACTTAAGTGTTTAGCAAGCCCTTGTATATCAGATAATAAGCACAACGGAATGTATAAGTTAAAGCAACACTTTTTATACTAAGGAAGAGTTATTACTCCCCCTTGATGATTGAAACTAATAAATGACAAGTATTTATTATGAATCTAAGCAGTAAATGAGAATTAGATACTTAGACAGATTCACAATAAATACTAAAATGGAATAGAACAGTGATAGTGTTTGAAGGATTTTTCTATTAAAATCAATATCTAAAATAGAAGGTTGAAGCCTCCTATTTATAGACGTTTACATACATGTATCTTGCCCAAAAAGCAAGTACAGAAACAACAGAAACAAGTTGCACAAGTTGCAACATTGAAACTAACAAATACAGCTAAAAGTAACAATAAACAATAAACTACTGATGCAAAAGGCGGTGGAAAATATCTGATGCTAAGTGCTGATGAATGACAAACTACTGATGAGTAGTTTGTCTTCAGTACTTCTGAAGTGAACTTGTCTGGTTTGGACTTCAGAACTTCTGATGAAGTTTCTTCTTCAGCACTTCTCTTATCTTCTCTTTAGCAGTTCTTTGTTTTCTTTTCAGTACTTCTATACTTAGCCAAAATGACAGAAGTGAATTAGACTAAGGTTTCCAAAAGTGGTTTCACCAATCCTCTTTGTCCTAACAACACCACGCGCCCAAAAAACGATTTGGTCCCTGTCACATCCGCTTGGCTGTTCCTGAAATGGGCAGTTGACATTGTAGGAACTTTCCGGATGACAACATGGAAAAGAAGGTGCCTCATTGTGGCCATTGATTATTTCACCAAATGGGTTGAAGCATAACCTCTAACTAAAATCACAGCTGCCCAAGTCAAGAAATTCATATGGGAATTCATCATTTTCCGCTTTGGGCTCCCATGAACATTGTCTCAGACAATGGGACCTAATTTGTGGACAAGGTTCTGCTGAGCTACTATGCGGAGCTACACATACAACCAGTCTTCATCTATGTTGCTCACCCACAAGGGAATGGACATGTTGAGTGAGCTAACAAAAGTCTGGGTGAAGGGATCAAGGCAAGGCTGGGAACAAAAGGCCGCGCGTGGGCAGAGGAGCTCCCAAACGTCCTCTGGGCCCATTGCACGCTAACAAAAAAATGCAATAGGGAAACCACATTCAGCTTGACAAATGGGTCTGAGGCAATGATACCTGTAGAATTAAGACTTCCTTCGCAAGGTCCTAACTGCTAATTTCACTGACAATGATGCGGAGCTGCGTCTCAACCTGGATCTTGCAGAAGAGCGCATAGAGCTGGCAGCCTTCGAGGAAGCAAATTATAAGAAAAAGCTCGAAAGCTACTACAAAGCAAAGGTCAAACTGAATGCTTTCAAAGAAAATGACTATGTGTTTCGAAACAACGAGGCAACCAATGCGATACCACAAGAAAGTAAGCTCCAAATAGGGAATGACCATACCGCATTACGGAGGTTCTAGGAAAGGGAGCCTATAAATTCGAAACATTAGACGGAGTCAACGTACCGTGCACATGGAAGGCGGTTCAACTACGCATTTACTACATATAACATGGCATTCAACAAATCGCGAAGGTAATTCGCGTCGATGCAAAAATGCCCTAACAACATGTAAACCTGTGTGGCAAGACACAAATAAACGAGCCTCAGGTTTGCGCTCAAGGACAAGTCAAGATGACTAGACTAACATCCATGGTAAGATGGAACAAAATAAAAAACAAGTTAAGTGCGCATTTAAATTCTTGCCTTAATACTGCTAAAATAAAAAACCTTGGTACGCGTTCAAGCAACGTAACATAGACACAAAAACACCAAAAGCCTAAGTGTTCTATCAAGCATGCATGCATCAAAATTAAACCAAAAAAGTCACAACACAAATAGCATGAACAATTCCCATATCATATAGGCGCGAAGGCTGCAAGATTCTCACAAGTGTTTTACATAAGAAAAAGAAACAAAGTGGCAGATAGGCCAAACAAACACATCTAGTCAGCATCACCGCCTCTTCCTCTAGTAGCTTGGCTCGAACTCTCTTCTGGATTGGTGCTGGAGCTTTCCACGGGATCTTGGTCATGTTGGCCTTTTCAAATGTGGCCTTGAGTTTAGATACATCAGGCTGCTCTGCATGGCTCACAATGAAATCCACAAGCGGGTACATAAGTTCATCATAGCGGCGAGATTTCTCTATAAATGCAGCGTCACAGTCAACCCTATAAAGGAGGAAATCTTCAACCGGCTTCATATTTGTTGCAACCTCATGACCCTAAAGGTAGCCCGCCTTGCTGCCAGCTAACTTAGTTGCTGCAATCAACTCACTCAGCGCTTGAGCGGTAATGATGATGATGTTGTTTTGTTTAAAAGTTGATAAAATTTGATCTTTAAGTTTATATGTTGAGGATTGAATTTATGGATCAAGATGTTAAACCTAAAAATGAGTTTTTAAAGATGAAAAGGAAATATGATCGAATCAGAACTTGTATAAAGAACACATAGTTTATAGAAAATATAAGATGGATCTTGTAATAAACATAATGTGTGAACTTTAAAGTGTAAAGTTTTGATAAGTTAACTTGTTAACCTGTTTTCTACACTTGGATGAGATGTCTTAGGTAAAGAAAACCATCTCAAGCAATGATAAGTTTTGGAAACACTAAATGTTGGGTCAGAGATGATTGACAAGCCAGTTGAACCTTAGTCTAATTCTTCTCTGCATATTTTGCTAAGTATGGAAACTACTGAAGAAAAAGAAGACAAGTACTGAAGAAACTGATACATGTGCTGAAGAGTAAAGTACTGAAACTGAACTAGACAAACACATGAAGAACAACTTTGAACAGATAACTCATCGGAAGTTGTTTGTTCTTTAACAGTTGTAGTAGAAGCTTTCCACCGCCCTTATACTTCAGTAGTTCAGTATTATATTACTTTTTGTTTACTTTATGTGCAAGTTCCAATACTACAACCTGTTGTTATATTATAGTATTAGTTTTAATACTTCCAATGTCCGTTTAATCATGCCTATAAATAGATGGGTTCACACCATCTATTTTAGACATCTTTTGCAGAATATCATTTCTAATATATGAGAACCATTTGAGTACTTACAACTGTTTTATCATTAACTGTTTGATTCTCATATTAACTCTTATACTGCTTTAGTTCTATATTTGAGGGGGAGCATTTACTTCTTTTAAAAGTGAACTGTTAATCTTAGAACACTTATTATTATTCCGCTGCATGTACTTTTATATATTAAACATAAGTGTTCATTGAAGAACTATGATAAGCATAACTAATCCAACAATTGGCATCAGATCAAGGCACATGATAGGACACAGGTACCTGATCAACAATTTCATAAGTCAAAGAAAAGGATCTGTGTCCTTTGGGAACAATGCCAGGGGATATGTGCTTGGATATGGCAATGTATCCTTTGGTAAAATACAGTTTGACAAGGTTAATCTGGTTGAAAATTTGGAGTGCAGCTTCCTGAGTGTCTCTCAAATGTGTGATAAAGGATATTCTTCCTTTTTCACCAAAACTGCTTGCCAAATTATCTCACCAGAATGCCAAAAGTTGATAGAGAAGATTATTTAAGATCATACTTTGCTGATTGCCAAGAGATGTGGCAATGTCCATGCAACTGTTCACCCGACTGGGACACCCTTGGACTAGAGGCTCCTGTACCACTATCCACGTGTGTCACATACTGTAAGTGTTAGAAAATGTTCATTTTATGGTTAAAGTGACTATGTTTTGTCTATTCTTGGTAAAGAAAATGTCTTGACTCACTAAATGTTACTTAGTGTCACTTATGTCTCAGTAATGTAAGTCTATGGGGGCATTATGGACACACCTTTTGACAATTTTGTATAAAAATGGCATTTTCAAGTATTTTGTCCTTGATTATACACACATGTTAGTGTGTATCATTGGTTCTTGGGAAAACTCTTGTGTTAGGCTCATTAATGCATGTATTTAAGGTTTTTAACACATGTTTATAAGCCAAGTCTTAGTATAACTTGTAAAACTAAACAAGATTGATATGTCTTGGGCCGGTCTCGACCCTATACACTCACACATACATTCATTTGTATGTGTGGGTGTACGCGTATATCCATGTAAGTGTTTCTAAGGTGTATGTGATCGCATATATGTAGGTGTGTATGTATAAGATAAAACATTGGACTTTTATCCCAAAAGATAAGTGTTTAAGCTAGTAAATCTTGAAAAACTCTTTGTTATTATGGTGTGCGAGTGTGTATAGGCCTCGGGGTGAGCTCTACATGTACTCGAAAGATGTATAAATGAGGTTAAAGGGTTGGATGTTATACCTCACGTGTATAGCCGAGAACACAAGAAAAATAACAAGCTAACTCCTCACAAGAAGGCTCCTAGATGCTAGATAAAGACTTGGAACTCTCTAGTGGTGGTGTGGGTCGACCGATACAAGCTCCTTGGGCTCCTTGTCCTTCGGCCGATTGGTTACAAGAAAGAAGTGAGTGGTTTCAAGTGTTAGTGTATCATATGGTGTTGTGGTGTGAACCAAATGAGCTCTTGTGCCCCTTTAAACAGCCAAGTGGTGGTGGTGATGCTCTAGTGTCATTGGCTCACAAAAATAGAAGGTCAATGGGCTACTTTCATGGAGTGCAAAGATAAGATGGCTTGCTTGAGTAATAGGTTGACTTTTAAACTTTGTTGTGTAGTGTAGGGGGGCTGTTTTGCAGCCGCTAATGGTCATGGGGAAGGGGCTTTTTATTTGAGGTAAAGGTGACAAGATAATCCTTCTCTTGTGTTCTATGTTGTGCCCTCCTAGTGTAAGAGTTTGACCTTGGAATTTGTGTAGTGTGTCTAGGGATTGACATAGCCAAAATTTTGGAAGTTTTTTGTGGGTCTTGGGTATTCAACATGTAACATCACAAAAAAAAATTTCCCAAATACTAATACACATATTATATTTTCTTTTAATTATAAGGTGCCTAAGTCTTCACTTTACTACCACACAACTAATATATATATATATATATACATATAAAGGTTTATAATAATAATAATAATACATTTAGTTTAACAAAAAAAATAATAATAACATTTACATAGCTAAAACAAATTCTGCAGCCCACTCCCCCCATGTTTGTTTCTTTTTTTGAAGCCCAATCTTCCGGCCCACTTAAACCAGCCCAAAACACAGGCAAGAACCCGGCCCAACCAAACTTATCCCTGCTACCCCGGCTGCCTGTTCAACCCGACCCACGACCCGCTTAGAAAACCATCACAATTACGCGTTTTGGACCAGATTTGGAAACCATTTTTATTGATTATGAACCGGCAATTAAGGCCGCACATCATGGACGCGTCAACCGCCCCTAAATCATCGGAATTAGAGCTTTCAATGCTCGTTTTTGACCGAACTCGAAGCCACCGTCAAATCTTTCCTTTTACGCGATATTAGTATAAATTGGAAACGAGAATAGCTTCTGAACATGCCGAATAATACACGCACATACTCTACATTTCTCACAAATCGTTCTAGTTAACGTAATCTTGCCGCGTTTGACTTTTCTCTTGACCAACTAATCATCACGTTTAAAGCTTGTAAGTATCAATTTCTCTAGTGTTCTTGACTAATCGGCATCAAACAAACAATAGCCCTAACTAATCAGAGGCTATTTTTTGTTATCTATGATTATTGTTAATCTAGGGTTTCTTCCATGTGAATTGGGGAAGAAGACTCAAGTGACTGATAACATAAGAGTTTTCGAAAACTGAATAAAAATCAAACAGACTAGCAGCTCAGTTGGTTATAACGTGGGGCTGGGACCTGAAGGTCTCGGGTTCGATTCATAGCAGCAGCATCCCATTTTTTTGTTTTGTTTTGTTTTCTTTCCTTTTGTTTTATCTTGCAAAGTTTTAATATATATTGTTTGTATTTTAAAAAAAAATCATTTTAAAATACTAAAACACTTTTAAAAAGTCTACAAAAATTATCTTGTATTAATCTGATATAAAAGTTCAACTTACAATTTTTACTTTTCTGAAATTTATTTATTCAATATTTATAATAATTAAATCAAGTTTATTCTATTTTATTTATAAAAATCTATAAAAATATCAAAACGATTTTATTAATTTCCACAAAAATTATCCTGAGTTTTTATAACATTAAGCTTTTCAGAAATGATTTTTATCTCTGAAAAATCATTTATTTAATATTTTTAATCAATTTTCGTTAGTTTTAATCATAATTAAATCATAATAAATCCAATTTTTAATATTTTTGCACCAAAATTTTATACAAATTATTTCTGATCATTTAGAACAGAAATATAATTTTTAAACTAATAATTCTTTAATTTTATTAAATTTTAATTATTAAAGTTAAAGTTTGACAATTTGTAATAAATAGATTTAATAATCTATTTTAAAAGAAAATAATTTTATAAAAATTATTTTTATACTTTAAACACATTATTGTGACCATCTTAAATTTAAATCTCATAAAAAAAATTTTGGTTATTTATTGACTAAATTTCTCTCAATTGGCGAATATTTTAATATTAATCAAACAAGCAACTATCCCCAATTCGAAGCCCTAGAAACTTATACATTAGTAGACTTGATAGACTTAGACATATTTATTACCTCATTATAGGGTGATACTTGATACATTTGGGCAACACAATTATCCTAATTTCTCAACAGATATAACATTTTACCAAGGTGAGTTTTACATAGCCCCTTTTCTATTTATTACCATTTTTGGGGTGAAACATGTTACAACAATATTTATGCAATTCAATCATCAATGTGTCTATGTGTATTTCTATGTTGCATTATGTCTTGAACATGACTAGGGTAAGCACAATTCTAGCATAAACATTCATCAGCCAAACGGTATACATTGATAGATCTATTGGACTGACAATCCCACCCGGATACGTGCCTCCTACAAAGGTTACGTGGGAGTTTGTTACTGCAATATAAACGAGTGAACCATGAGCGTATGGGATGTACCACAATTACAACAGTCAACAAGGTTGATTATGCACTCGATTTACTTCTAGTATGTTTTCACATATGGACTAGATTGCCATGACACATGAATTGCACAACAATTTTATTCTATTATCAAAACCTATGTAATTCTCACCAACTTTTGTTGACCCAAAAACATTTTCAACTTAACATGTTTCAGGTTCTACTTGCTTGAAGATTTGAATTGATGCTTGAAGATATGTGTATAGTTTTATTCAATTTGATGTACAAATTCTAGAACAATTGTATGTAATTATTTTAAATCATTTAATGGAATTTATTATTCACCATGAGCTACTGAACAATCATCAATACGTGACATCCCGATGTTTCCGCCATCGGTTGGGGTGTTACACAACATTTCCTCATCCATGTTGTAAGTTCAAGTGCTTGGCTATGTTGGTGAAACATCTTGGAAATGATAAGCATGAGGTGGTGTGTTCATGTGGTTTTTGTTGGATGATGTAGGCCGATTCTTGGAAGGATATATGGACACTCATGGAAGGTCAAATGTTATGGGGAGTGTTAGTGGGAAAAGCTTGCTTCTATGTTGGTGTATATCCTAGGTCCAAGTGCTCTCTTAGTAAGAATTGTAACTAGGAAATGAGAGGGCATGTATATGCATATATATATATATATATATATATATATATATATATATATGCGATCGTGTATATGTATTGTGTGAGTGGTATTTGTCATTTTCTCACCATATGATTGTGTGTGTATGTAGCCATGTGTATATATGTGTACATAGAGGTGTGAGTGTGTCTTGTACAAGTTAGATAGTGTCCAAAACATTGCACACATTCCCTTGGGAACATGTGGGCCGAAAATATGCATAGGAAAAGAGCAAGGTATTCTTGGAAAGTCAACCTGTGTAAGTTTGGTTAACTAACGTGGACTATGATCCCATTTAGGTAAATGTCTTGGATTTGATGGGATTGTGTTATGATGAGTACATACATGTGTATGTATAGCCGTATGTATGTATGTATGTATGTATGTATGTATGTATGTATGTATGTATGTATGTATGTATGTATGTATGTATGTATGTATGTATGTATGTATGTATGTATGTATGTATGTATGTATGTATGTATGTATGTATGTATAAGTAATAGTGTATTTGCTTGATTCACATACTCATACAAGTCTATATAGATCAAGTTTTGAGGTTACGGGTTGACATATTGTTCGTATATGTACTAGCTTTGTAGAATACACGTTGGTAACCTCTTTGTTCATGAACATTGTTTGATTTTGTCCTTGTCGGGGCAACAATTTGAAAATGTATGCTCAGTTGCATGGATGTCTCATCGTTAGTGTTTTGCATGGAACTCCTATAGTCTAGCATGAAATATTTGACTAACTGAGGCCTTGAACTAACTAATGTGTCTACTGTTGGACTGTATGCCTTGGGATTAACTCGTTGAAACCCTGTATAGCCCAACTATGATGACATGTAATGATATGCACACGGTGAACATGTAGCTAATTGTACGGATATGACCTATGATTTCGACGGGTGTCACAAGTCCTCTTATAAATTTATTGGAGAATCAAAAACAACTGCATGTTTTCAACTACTCCATATGGACTTATTTGGGCCAGTCAAAATCATGAGCCTTGGTAAGAAAAAGTACTTCTTGGTCATCATTGATGACTACTCAAGATTCACATGGGTCTTCTTCTTATTGTCCAAGGATGAGGCAGCTGAATATCATTTCTAATATATGAGAACTATTTGAGCACTTACAACTGTTTTATCATTAACTGTTGGATTCTCATATTAACTCTTATACTGCTTTAGTTCTATATTTGATGGGGAGCATTTACTTCTGTTAAAAGTGGACTATTAATCTTAGAACAATTATTGTTATTCCACTACATTTAAAAGAGGGAATTGATTATGATGAAACCTTTGCACCAGTAGCAAGGCTTGAAGCCATCAGGTTATTATTGGCTTATGGTATTTCCAACAAAATTAAAGTTTATCAAATAGATGTAAAAAGTGCAATTTTATAGGGCAAAATAAAAGAGGAAGTGTATGTTTGTCAACCACCTAGGTTTGAGGATCCTACTCATTTTGATTGGGTGTACAAACTTGACAAGGCTCTATATGGGCTAAAATAGGCTCCAAGAGCTTGGCATAGCACACTTTCCACATTTTTATTGAAAAATACCTTCACAAGAGGCTCCATTGATAAAACACTTTTCATAAAGATTGTTGGAAATCACATCCTCTTTGTTCAAATTTATGTTAAGGATATCATTTTTGGTTCAACAAATACAAAACTGTGTGAAGAATTCAAGAAACTCATGTAATCTAAATTTGAGATGAGTACCATGGGAGAACTACAGTACTTTTTGGGATTACAGATCAAAACACAAACAAATGGAACTTTATACATCAATAAATATGGTAAAGAATTATTGAACAAATTTTCTTTACAAGACTGTAAATCATGTTCCACTCCCATGAGCCCAACCACACAAGTTGAACCTGATGATCAAGGAAAACAGGTTGACCAAATCATGTATAGATGTATGACAAGTTCCATTCTTCATTTAACTACTTCTAGACCAGATATTATGTTTTCAACATATGTTTGTGCTAGATATCAATCAGCTACAAGGGAATCACACCTCATGGCAATCAAAAGAATTTTTAGATATCTGAAAGGAAGTCCTAACATAAGAATTTGGTATCTTACTATCAGTAGTACCAGATTAATAGCTTTTTCAGATATTGAATATGCATGGGGTAAAATGTCCAGAAAATTAACATCTGGTGGATGCCAATTCATTGGAAATTGTTTGGTGTCCTGGCAATCAAAGAAGCAAACATCTGTGGCAACATCAATTGCGGAAACATAATATATTACAGCTGCAAGCAGTACATCATAGATACAATGGCTTCAAAATCAATTGCTTGATTATAGAATCAAAGAGACCAAGATACCATTGCTCCTAGACAATACCTAAGCCATTAGCATCATTAAAAACCTTGTCCAATTTTCAAAGACAAAACACATTGAAATCAGGTATCATTTCATTAGGGATTGCTATGAAAAAGGAAAATTGAGGTAAAATATGGGTCAAAGGCTAATCAAATAGCTTATGTGTTCACAAAACCCCTCAACACAACGACCTTTCAGAGGTTAGTATCCATGGTTGGGATGCTAAATTTGGAGTAATTATGTAAGTGTGTTCAATTTTCTATACATATTTCATTTTCACTTGTTTTATTACTCAACTGTCATAAACCTCTGATGACCATAAAGGGAGAAACTACTGATGTACAAAACATTAGTAAGGGAATATTTTCTAAAAAGAGAAATTACTGATGATAAAAATCATCAGAAGTTTCATTGGGTGTTTTTAAACTTATTCTCATAAGGTATTGAAAACTACTGAAGAGAAAATGAGAAACTACTGATAAACAGATTTGTTCATCAGAAGTTTGGTCAAAGGGACAAATCAATCTTTTCCTATTCAGAATTTTGACCTAGGGCAGTTATAAAACTTCTAAAAACTCCTCTTTCTTATTTATTACATTTTAAAAACCAAAATTCCCTCTCTCAAACCCTCTGAAATTCAGTACTTGTTCCATCAATCTTCCATGGCTCTCGTACTTAAACAAGGACACAATAAAAAAAGGCTACTTTGTCAAAGACAAAGCCTGGTCCCAATATGACGAAATCATTGTTTTAGTCGTCAAATCAAATTATTACACAGCGTTTACTGCCAACCCACCAATCCACACTGAAACTCTCAATGAGTTCTGGGCCAACGCTGATGTTGTCACTGTTGATGGTAAGGTTAGCTCCGTGAAGACGACGATCAAAGGGAGAACCATGGCAATCACACCTGAAACTCTGGGGATAAGACTAGGTCTAAATGATGCTCAAGCCCCAGAAAATCTTTCCACTGGATCTTTCTAGTTAACCATGACAGAGTGTGGTTACCAAGGTACTCTATCATATGCTACCATTTATAAAAGATTTTTTGATGCACCATATAAACTGCTGTTTCATTATATTATCATGTGTTTGAGTCCCAAAACTGGCTCTTATCGTGACAACCGTCACCCTCACCTTTTAACGAGTTGTCAATTTTATCCCTTCGCCTATTTTGAAGCTTCATCTTTAGTCCTCACCAATCCATCTTTGATTTTCGTTTTTAAATATATACAGTTGGTATTCGTACATGTCGTGTTTTAATCGTATAAGTTAAAAAAAAAAAAAGCCTTTTAAAGATTATAAAAGTTTCAAGTTAGAAACCTTGTTAAGTTTGTTAAAGTTTTTTTTTTTTTTTTTTTTTTTTTTTTTTTTTTTTTTTTTTTTTTAAGGGAATCACTAACCTAGTTTATAATAATCAAACCTAGTTAGAACTTCAGGGACCTGTATTGCCAAAATCTCAAAATTTTAAAATCAATTTTCCTTTTTCCCCTTCTTCACGCTTTTCCGGTCGAATTCCGGTTGGAATCCAACGAAACTCCGGCAAGCTTCTAAGATGATTTCTGAAACGTTTTAACATATAATAACTTTAATATACGAATGTTTCTCTCTTATTTTTACCGGTTCTAAATATATAAAACAGGCTTTTAATTGTGTTTAATTGGACTTAAAACGAGTATGACCAAGTGTAACCGACCGGAGGGTTAAATCGAATCAATACTCGACTTTTAACCACTCTCTATATAAATTGATCATTCCGTTAACTTTCTGCACTTGATATTGTTCTAAACCCATAAAATATGCATCAAAACTAGTCCCAAATACCTACAATTCAAAGGTCTTCTTTTCGACTAAGAAGCTTTATTTTCGATCCTCAATTCATGATGTAAGTCCAATATTATTATGTCGTTTTGATTCTTGTCTAGTTGCAAATGAAAGCCCTCTATTATAGATTAGTTATCGTGTATGGATGGGATTATTGATTTTGGTTAGGGTTAGGGTTTTGGACTAGTTGAATGGGGAAGAAGATGAATACATTGATATTAGTTAAGTATTATATGAATTCAATTATTCAACATAGATGCCTTGTGGTCTGATGGTTGGTATGTGAGGATTTTGAAGGACTTACTGAGGTTCGATCCCCACATCAGAAATAAAATTTTTTGTTGTTTTTTTTATTTCGTTCTAAATTATTTCAGAATTTATATAATTTGATTAAAACTTAAAATTTCATAATAAATCCATTTGTGATCCAATAATTATAAAAATCTAGGTGTAGATTCTTAACACCTCATAGAAAATTATCATAATTTTAGTTTTTGGAAAATAGTTTATTTTATTAATTTAAATTGTTTTAATCATAATTAATTGATTAAAAATTCATTTCACATGTTTTTAACCCCAAAATTTTTGAGAAATATTTTCTAATCATCTTGAACTGAAATAAAAATTATTGGTTCAGAAAACATTTATTTTTATTGAATTTCCTATTTTTAATCATTTAAACATGATTAAAATTCATTAAATCAGTTTTAAATGCAAATAAATGGAGAAAATTTGTGAGAAAATTATTTACATTGATTTACATCAGAAAGCATTCATTTTCTATAAAAATAATATTTTTGGATCATGTCTTGTATTTTATTCTTATTTATGTTTAATTAATCATTTATTTATTTATACTATTTAACATCTATTCTATAAATAGTTTTCTTATAAAATAGAAATGTTCTTATGTGTGAAAGTCTTAATTCTCATTTGTTTGGATCATTGTGTAACTCATAATTATTTATTCAAATATTTATGATTATCGTATTTATTTACAATAATTTAGTTAAAGTAATTAACTAAATTATTTTGTCCTAATTATTCAAACATATTTTTATCTGAATATTCAATTGGTAATAATTATATTACCTAAACCATATTTACAAACTTTGGCATATTATTGTTGACATACAACTTTTATATTAATTCGATTTTTCATAAAAACTATAATTCCCTAAATCGACTTAGCAAACCCTAATTCCTTAGAACCCTACATACCTTAGACTCTTAGATTTTTCCCTTATTGGTATTCTTAAAATTTATAGGTTGAATTCCTCGGAATTCCCATTACTTAGCTCACGGCCGCTTAAGTTGGATTTTGATCGCTTTCACAGACTGTGAGTATATCTTTCCCTTTTTTCATGTTTTACTCTTTTGGGGCTACTCATATGTATTATGTCAAATTACTATTTCTTTTCATTAAATGCAATTCTCATGTGTGTTTGTTTTATGTTACTTGTGTGTATCTATGACTTGTCAAAATCATTAATCGTTGCGGCCTAGCATTTCAATGAATAGTACTATGGGATATACCCCTTGTGACTCTGTTGAGAGACCTTGGTCATTGCTATGTGTTTCATTACTACTATTAATAGCGCATACTATATATAAATTTCATTTCACTTTCATATGGTTGATTTTGACCTAGATACTATTTAAATACATAATTGAAAACGGTATACAACACATGAATTGCGAAACACTTTTCTACTATATGTATTCAAACAGGGTATGCTCACCAATACATTTTGTATTGACAAAATTATTTTCGTACATGTTTCAGGTTGTTATGAGATCACTTTTAAGCTTTCAGAACTTAGACTTAGAATTGAGATTTACTATATTTCAGTTTAGATTGTTAGTTGTTAATCATTGTATTTTTGTATCACATTTCAATGTATTAAACTATTCAATTCAATGTATGAATATTTACATTTCTAGTCCATGAGCTATTAAACAATCGTCACTATGTGACACCTCGATGTTTCTGCCATCGGTTGGGGTGTTACGCTTATGATCAGATGCCATCAGCTTTACAACAAATTTTTGCATTCCATTCTGAATGAATCTCCTTTCAGGGCATCATCATACTTTTTCAAAGAGTTGGTGTTGCATCACCAAAATGATAAAAAGAAAATTTGCTTTACCCAAGGTTCCTGATGCATTGTATTATAAAGGAACTTGGTGAATAGGTACTTGTGGGTAAAACTTTGAAATTAAACCCTTTAATCTCACAAGTATTCTCCAGGCATAACAAACCGGCTTCCATTCCAAAAGATGACCAAGGGAAAAAAGAAACAGTCCCCATGGAATCCACATCTTTCAAACCCATTTCCCCAAAGACCAAATAGCCCAAGAAGCAAAAATCCAAACCCACCAACCCAAAAAGAAAAGCACCTCAGGAGATTGAGATGCGTGAGGTTGCTAATGTGCAATTTGCACTTGAAATAGGTGTAACTGAAACTTCCTCCCAGTTACATCCATCTCCACCATCACCGAAAAGAGGCAAACCTATTTCTAACCAGCTTTCAAGGATGAACCTTATAAAAAGATGAAAACTACTGAACCTCTTCCTGAAACTACTGAACCTATAGAAACTACTGATCCCAAATCTGCTAAGCCTGAACACTCACACACAACAAATAATTACATTCTGATTATTATTGTTTCAGGTTTCATATAATTACATTCTGATTATATTTCAAACAACAAATGCATACCCAGACCAGTTGGTCTGGGCATGGTTTTCACATGCGGCTGTTCCCGAGTTCAAACCCCATAAGGGACAGTTTTGGTGTTTGTTTTTTTACTATTTCTTTATATATGTACAATGTGTTTATAAATACAATTAATTATTTAAAATAGAAAACCTTGTCCAAATTTTTTTATAAAAATTACCTCAGGTTCACAAAACCATAAAGTTCATGTCCATAATTTTATTTTTCCGAAAAATGTTTGTTTATTATTTTTAATATATTTATTTTGTTTAAATCTAAATTAATTCATAAAAAATCATTTTTAATCATTTTAACACCAAACTTTTTGTGGAGACATTTCTAACCATATAAAACTTTTTGGTAATTTTATTTTTGGTAAAAATATTATTTTTACCCGTTTTTATATTTTATTTATATTTAATTGATTAAATTCTGTTTTAAATAAAAATGTATGGAAAAATAATTTATAAAACTATTTCCCACTTATAACACATATAAATTACTGTTCAAAAAAGAAAAAAAATGTTTTTGCACTTTATTTATATTTATTTCTTAATTATTTCATTATTATTAATAATATTTGGAGTTTAAAAATTCCGAAATACTGTTTTTATCTCAGAATAAACTTTACTTGGAATTTTTATATTTATTTGGTTTATTTTTATTCCACTCTTAATTCATATTTATTTAAATAAAACCAATGATGGTTTAATTCAAAAACCCTAGAATCCCCAAATTTAGACTATAAAACCCTAAATGCCTATCCCAATAACCTAGATTTTAAGTCCTCATAAACTTAGACTTTGTGTTTATCGTTTAGGTGATTTCTTTGGGAATCTCACTATTATCAACTCATCATAACTTGGGTGATTACTTGCTTAGCTTAAGGTGAGTTTACATAGCCCCTTTTTCTGTTTTACATTTTGGGGTGAAACATGTTTAAATATTTTATACACTATCATTTACTTATTCTTACATTGTTGAAACTTGTGATCCAATTACACTATCATTTACTCGTTCTATCATTTGACTGTAACAAAAAGACACAGTACAATCATTAACATTGATGAAGTCGCATGTTTAGATTATAGCGCTATAGGTCTGATAAACCCATCCACTCGCATAAATTCAGGGATGATCAATAACAGTCACACTTTTACTAACTTGCGAGTTAGATCTCAGTCGACACAAGGTTTAATTGTACAAAAGACGCATTGTTACATGTCGGACTCATACTCTTACATTATACAACTATGATTGTTGTACAAACTATTGTTATCTATGACATTCAAAAACCTATGTATTCTCACCAACTATTTATAGTTGACCCCCCCCCCCCCATATTTCCAACTTAATATGTTTCAGGTTTATTTGCTATTGGAAGTTGTACAAGTCTTGGAACACCTAGGAGCATTGGACCTGGTTTATATTAATCAACTTTTTGTAATCTTTACTTGTAAGATGAATTGTAAATTGTTTAATATTATTCAACTTTCATTTAGTACCATGAGCTATTGAACAATCATAAATACGTGACATCTTGATGTTTCCGCCATCGGTTGGGGTGTTACATTTAGTACCTATCTTCTTCCTGTCTGGTGGTAAATCGTTCAACATCCAGACTTCAAGTTACTGAAATTGTTGAAGCTCTTGCTGCATCGCATCCACCCATGATTCGTCTTGTAATGCTTCCATGTATATTCTTGGTTCAACCTGTGAAACATAACAAGCAAAAGACCAATCATTTTGATCTCCTGATTTCTTGATTTTGACATATAGGGCAAGGGCTCCAATATTATCATGTGATGATACACGTCTTAGTTGTCCTCGTGTCATCACTCTACTTCCAGGATCACCAGTAACCTGTTCTAATGGAAGAATCTGATGAATTTGAGATTCCGGATGTTTAGGTACAAGAATCACCGTTTAAACATTCAAATTCTCTGTCGTTTCCAGATCATTACCCATATTCGATGAAGATGGAATATCTGGATTAGGGTACACTGGAGGTGATACTGTAGTGTTATCCACGGCTGTTTCACTAGTCACTTCTTCCTCATCTTCCGAATTAGAAGAATCAAGCGTTGTCGAAGCTTCCTGGAATATCTCTTCTTCAACTACAGGAGCATTGGCATCATCAGAAGCTGCTGTTGGAGGAGTCACGGTGATCGGACGCACTAACCTTTTCCCCCAGATCAATGAAGAAAGGAGAACTTACGGTGAAGTTATTGCATTCTCACACTCGTAATACAATCTTAAAACAACTTCTTCAACCAATCTTTCTAGATTGAATGACTCAAAAAGTTCTTTGTAGTCAAACATCCAATCGGGCCCATTTCCTGGAACATTCTGAGTGTAGCGTTGAACATCAACGTTCGCCCACTCTTCAACTTGTCTAGTTCTTTTGTTAAACACGCGCTTAAGTGGTGTTGCGTATCCAACAAAATAACCTTCATCAACCTTTGTTCCAAACTTTTCTGTAGGATTCAACATCGTACATGGTGCCCCGAATGGCTCTAGAAACTCTAAATTCAGCTTGCGTCTGTTAAGCAGTTCATAAGAAGTCTTTCCAAACTTCTTCACTGTCAACACACGGTTCAAAGTATAGCATGCTGCATGAATAGCTTCATTCCAGAACATTACTGGAAGATTAGAATCTTTAAGCATAGTACGAGCCGTTTCGATTAGAGTCTTGTTCTTTCTTTCTGCAACACCATTCTGTTGTGGAGTGTATGGTGCACTGTACTCATGGTGAATACCCTTTTCATCACACAGCACATCCATAATAGAATTCTTGAATTTTGACCCATTGTCACTTCTGATTCGTTTGATCTTCAAACCATAAAGGTTTTCCAATCGGGTAAACAGAACTTTCAAGTTGTTAAACGTTTCACTCTTGTGTTGCATCCATAATAGAATTCTTGAATAATCGTCAGTAACCACTAGACAATAAAGGTCTCCATTAATACTCTTACGCTTAACCGGTCCAAATTGGCCCATGTGTAAACGCTCAAGTGGAATGTTAACTTAATTCACTTTCATGGGTTTGTGGTAATGTTTGTGTTGTTTTCCCTTCATACAACTCACACACTTATCATTCAAATGAAAGTGTTTCACATTTACTATTCTACTAGCCCATTCTTCACCAAATTGTTCATCTTTCTTAGGTGAATATGCCCCATCCGTCTGTGCCACATGATAGATTCTTTCTCTGTAACCTTAGACAGAAAACACGTCACTTGCCCCTGTGTAGTGGTTGCTTTGCTCATGTCAAGAGCTTTAAGCGTGATCCAATATTTGGGTATTTCGAAACCAGGCTTTAGGATGTAGCAAGACTTATCATCAAAGTGTACTAAAAACTTTTTGTCACAAATTTGCGATACACTCAGCATATTATAATCAATTTGCTTCACATACGAAATCTTTTCAAAACTCACGATCCCATTACTCACACTTCCTTCCATAGTAATATAGCCACCTTTGTTTCCGGCAAATGCTACATACCCTCCATTGATATTCTTAATGTCAAAGAGTAGCGACATATCCCTGGTCATGTGCCCAAAAGCTCCACTGTCGACAATTCAAAGACTTCTAACACGGCTAGCTGGAGCTCCCTGCACCAATCACAAAATTATTAGTTTTTACGAGGGACCCAAGCCTTTGTGGTCTTGGGTCTTTGAGTAACAGTAATATTGTCATTCAAAGATTCCTTTTTCTTATCAACATGTTTTGAATCAACCTTCTTATTCAAAACCTCTTCTCGGTTCTCAATCGGTTTATCTAAAACTTTTTTTTTAGAAACTAGTTTTGTTTGAACCTGAGCAGTTGAAGTAGAAGCACCTGGAGAACCCTTTGGTGTCCAAGATTGTTCAGAATGTTTAAGAATCCTAATTTGAGGTTGCTTAACTTCAACAGGTTTCTTTGTGTCGTTCTTAAATTAAACATTCTTGACTACCTTGTCTGATTTAACAGACGAAGGTCCAACCGATGGCTTAACAATAGGTTTTGGGTAAACCTTTTGTTTATCATAAGCCGTGTTCACCATCGGTTTCTTCAGTTTCTTATCCAAAGCAATTCGGTTATAAAACTGTTGTCTTTGAGGATAAAATTGTCTTTGTGTAAAAGACTGTCTCTGTAGATAACCAACAACCGAGTTCCTCTAGTTTTGCCTGCTTTCAACATCGTGCCTTTTGTGTTGCACGTATAGGCAGTGAGCAAGTAAATGCCCTCTCTCCCCACACTTGTAACAAGCACGGTACTCCTAAAATGAGTTTTTGTCATGATGATTAGTGAATGATTTAACCGGGTATTGATCATCAATACACTTAGGCCTTAAACTCTCAGGAGCGGGCTCCATTGAGTAAGCCGGTTCAAAAAATCCGTTATCCTTCTTCTTCGGTTTAACAAACTCAGTGACATGAACCTTTGGTGTTTTTGAGCTATCACCATATAGTCGCTTAATCAATTCTAGTGGAATATCATTGGTTCGTTCATGTTAAGGAAACCAAATGGTACTTTCTTGCCAAATTTTCTCAATTTTAGAGTAATAGCGAACTGAATGAGATACTCATCATCAGAAATTATCTTATCGGATCCCTCTGTTGGATTAGTATGCTCTTTAACTGTTTACTTACTTATGAACACTTATGTCTTTTGCAAGTTTAATCAGTTTTGCACAACGGAATAAGTGATAAAGTTTCACTATCAACGGGAGTTATTACTCCCCCTGGATGTTTGTAAACTAAAGACAAGTTAATGAGAATCTAAGTATTGAGTGTATATGACAATAAATAAGCATATAGATTCTCAGTTAATGAAATGGAATAACAAGTATAAGCTTTGAAGGATTTTAGTTTTCTATTAAAATCAATATCTAAAACAGAGGGATGAACCCATCTATTTATAGACAAACAAATACATGAACCTTACTACAAAAGCAAGTTTGCAACAAGTTGTAGTCCTGGAACTTGTACAAAATGATAAAGTAATAATAAACAAATAAACTACTGAAACATAAAGGCGGTGGAAAGATCCTATTACGAGTGCTGATGAATGACAAACTACTGATGAGTAGTTTGTCTTCAGTAGTTCTTCAGTAGACTTGTCTGGTTTGACTTCAGAACTTCTGATCTTTCTTCTTCAGTACTTGTTAAATCCTTCTTCAGTACTTGTGTCTTCTTTCTTCAGTAGTTACATACTTAGAATATTTGGCAGAAGTATGAATTAGACTAAGGTTGGCAAAAGTGGTTTCTTCAATCCTTTCTGTCCTTACAATCTCCCCATGGATTGATGAAGCCAAAACCTTATCTAATTCCTTATTGTCTTCTTCTGTCTTCAACTATCTTCCAGATTTCTTTGAACATGGAATTCTTAAGTTGATTCAGATGTTCATTTGTGAGAGATCCTTGTTCAGGTTCAAGATGTTGAATTGTAAGCAAGTCTTGTGTAGATAGATTCTTCAGTTCATTCATGGATTTGAAGGCCTTGCTTGAACGATCTCTCCTTGTCACTAATACTGAGTTGGAATCTGTAAAGGACCACTTCATTATCAGAACTTTAGATTTGTCAAAATCTAAAGTGTAAGGAACCATGCTGGATCCCTGGGATGTTCCTGAGTGTTGGATATTTTCTATTTTAGTGACCCTTAGGTGGGATTCTCTTCTATCTTCTGTTTGCACCACATTAGGTATCTCAAATGTTGGTATGTGATGTTCAGTTATTACCCTTGTGTGCAGTCTATCAGTTATAGTCTTCTGGATTTGGTAACCAAATGTTGAAGGATCCCTGAATTGTGTTATCAAAGGCTTTTCTTCAATATCAAAGTCTCCTTGTACAACTGTATTTCCTTCCAGCAATACCATCTTGAAGTCAGTCTTTGTATTGTCCTCTGGCTTTCTTTTGGTAGCAGGCCTTGAATGTCTAGCACCAGAAGTTCTAACTACTAAAGTTGACACTTCAGAGGTTTTGTACTTCTCTGGATTTGCAGCCTTGTCAGCCTTGTATCTTTTATATGTGTCAAATAGTTTGTCTTCTCTCCACTTTGACATTGAGGCTTTTGAACCAAAGTCATTGGCTACCAATTCTTCTATTATCTCAGCTCTCTTTGCTTTTCTGTCTTTTTCAGTTGAAACCTTCTCAGCAACAAGCTGAGCTCTTCTTGTAATAAAAGACATCAGTTGTTGTCTTTTGTCTTCTTCAGTAACTCTTTCAATCTCAGTTTGTCTATTCAACTCTTCTTCATAAGCTTGATGCTTTTCAATGTAGCTCATATCTTCCCTTGCTTCCAGGCTGTTCCAGTTCTCATCTTCTTTAGCCTTTCTTTGTGCTGCAAGTAAACTCTTCTCCAGTAGTTCTTTGGACATTGAAATGGGAGAAGGGTTTAGTACAGTCATTTGAGTGGTTGTAGGCCTTGGAATCGGAGTTGGAATTTGTTTAGTTGCCATAGAAGGCTCTTCAGTTTGTATGTTGGAAGTGTTATCTGCTGGAGTGTTGATAGAAGTATCAACTACTGAAGGATTGTCTTCAGTACTTTCTGAGTCTTCAGAAGTTTCTTCATTATGGCCTTGGGAAGGTTCAGCTTCAACTTCAGTTCCAGAAAGCAGCCTATCTTGATCTTCTTCTTCTTTTTGGGCTTTTTCTTTCTGTTGTTTTTGTAGAGCCACTCTTGCCTTTATTCTGTCTTCCAGTCACTCCCTTGGTTCCTTAATCTTCTCCCCCTTTTTAGCTTCATCCACTTCTGGAAGCCTGCCAGGTTGAGAAGTTCTACCAGATAACTTAGCAAGCTGCCTTGTATCGTTGTCCTTTTTGTTGGACAGCTCACTTAGTTTTTTGTTGATCACCTCAAATTGAGCTTTGGTTTTCAACTCCCAAGAAGTTATGAAAGTTTTGAGGTGATCATAAATGAGGGTGTTCATCATCTGGTATAGGGGACCATCTGGGCTGCATAGGTGGTTCATGTCTATGCTAGATGACCCAGGGAATTGGATAGGCATTTTTAGTGAGGGGGTGTTTTGGGGTGATCTTCAGAGTGTACTGAAGATGCCACTTTAGGGGAATCAGGGATTAATTGGACTTTAACCTGATCTGTTGTGACTAGCGCTTTGGGGAATCAAGGATTAAGTGGACTTTAATCAGGGATCGAATGAGTAACTGAACTGATAGAACTTCGTTCGACCTGGATAAGAACTTCGTTCGACCTCATGATAGTCCGAATGAAGATGAAAGGTTCGAATGGACAACAACACACTCTGAATGAAGAACAAACAAACTGATTCGACCCAAAAAACCACTTGATTGGACCTAAAGCAACTTGGTTCGACCTGAATTTGACTGATTTGACCTCAAAAACACACTCCTTCGACCTAACTCAAACTCGTTTGACTCGACCCATTATGAAAATCAATTTTTCTTCAAAAATCAACCAATTTGATCTGAATTTAGAAAAAGTTGATGAATTTCAATGAAAATAGGTGTGACATCCGTCACTTTTTCATTATATATATAATATATATATATATATATAGATTTATAATAATAATAATAATAATAATAATAATAATAATAATTTTAACATATACTAGATACTTTTAATTGTGATTGTTTACCCAAACCATCCCAGCCCAAACCCTTATAATTCTGAGCCCAGACCCCATTCAGAAGCCCACCAACACAGGCCCACTAGACCAGCTCTCCCTTGTCTGAGCTATTGAAAAACAAAACAAAATGATGTCTAACCCGGGTATCGAACCCGAGTCACACACCCACATACGCGTGCTCCCACCACTAGGCCAAGGCTTGTTTGTTGTTTTAATCCAGATACATAATATATATATACACACGCATAACAGTTCTCTTTCCTTTCTTCCTTTCCACGATCAACAGCAACAGACATATGTTTTCCTTATTTCATAAACCTGCTATAATTAGGTGATTTTTTTTGCCATGATTAATTATAAGTTTGACCACTGAGACGCGTTTACCGGCCCATATTAACTCACCAACGCGTTGATTATCAATTGATTGATAATCAATTAGCCATGTACGCGTATGATATTAATCGTGGTCAACCTTCCAATTAACCAAACCCTTTGATCCTCTGTATAAATAGACCCTCTACGAACCTTGGATACTCGCTCACAACTCTCTCTTAACCTCCAATTATTCTCTAAACACTGATAATTAAGATCTTGGATCAAACGTTTGACTTTTGCTTTGACCCGGCAATTATACTCAATTCATCACTGTGAGTTTGATTATTTGTGTGGGTTATATTCATCGGCCATCACACATCAATAACCCCATGGTTAATCAGGCTATTGATGTGTGATTTGTCTAATTGCAATTTCTAGGGCTCGTTACATTGATTTGGGGATAAACAACGATTCACGTTATGTATTTATTAAATTTTAACCAGAGGATATCACAACCACTGGCCTAGGCCAAGTGGTTGTGACCTTGGCTCAATACAACAGTCACCCGGGTTCGAGTCCCGGCACAGCCCGTTTTTGTTCTTTTCTTTTCTTTTCTTTTTAAACAATTATATATATATATATATATATATTAAACCTTTTAATCTTTTAAATTCATTTTAAAATATCAAAACTATTTTATAAATTCTAAAAAAATTATATTTGTTTAATCTGAGATAAAAGTTTTAATTACAATTTTTATTTTTCAGAAATTCATTTATTTAATATTTATAATAATTAAATCATTTTTATGCTATTATATTTATAAAAATCCATTTATATATCAAAACAACTTTATTAAATTCTACAAAAATTATCCTGAGTTTGTATTAAGTGAAACTTTACTGAAATGATTTTTAATTTTGAAAAATCATTTATTTAATATTTTTAATCAATTTTTGTTAGTTTTAATCATAATTAAATCATAATAAATTCATTTTACAATATTTTTGCACCAAAATTTTACATAAATTATTTCTATCCATTTAGAACAGAAATATGATTTTTAAAATAATAATTCTTTAATTTTAGTATTTTTAATTATTAAAGTTAAAGTTTGTCAATTTGTAATAAATAGATTTAATAATCTATTTTAAAGAAAATAATTTTATAAAAATTATTTTTACACTTTAAACACATTCTTGTGACCATCTTAAATTTAAATTTCATAAAAAGATTTTTGGTTATTTATTTACTAAATTTCTCTCAATTGGCGAATATTTTAATGATAATCAAACAAACATTTATCCCGAATTCGAAGCCCTAGAAATACATGTATCCTAGAGTTATTCCTTACACATTATTAAAATTCTTTAGGTTGATTCTTTGGAATATTTCCAACGCACATTTCGTTGTCCAGTTCAATTACAAGCTATTACGTATACAGTGAGTATTTCTACCCCTTTTTGCTTTTATACATTTTTGGGGTGTTACATGTACACTATTACAATTTCAAATACAAGTTTACATTTTTACAATACAATTCTAGTACTATGTGCATTGCTTACAACGTGCTTTATGCTTAGACAATACATGTGGATTACATTTGTACTTAGTGAAATCATTAACATGGTACAAGCCGACCTTAACATTGGATAGCGCTATTTGGATTGACAACCCGCCTAGATTGATTCTCCCCCTTTTTCATCGGAGAATCCGTGGCCAGTGTTAAGTTATCATCCATTCATTGGTTGAGTACACTACAGTTCATACAGTACATTATACAGTCACAGGGTTGATTTCGCTCATTTGTTTGATACATGGTTTACATATTTGCACTGTAGCATGCACTTGAATTGTATATCTTTTAACCTACTATATATATATATATATCAAAACTAGGAATGCTCACCAACATTTCATATGTTGACCAAATCTATTTGTACATGTTTCAGGTGCAGTTTGATCTAGTGCTTTAGCAAGGAACATTTAGTGCTTATTTTAATCCAGTTATTTCAATATTTACATTTCATTTAGACAATGTATTTTCCATTTCCATGTAAGACAATTTTGATTATTCGATAATATTTACATTTTAGTACCATGAGCTTTTGAACAATCGTCACTACGTGGCACCTCGATGATTCCGCCATCGGTTGGGGTGTTACAGATTGGTATCAGAGCCATGGTTATAGGGAACTAGGTTATTAGATAAAAAGGCCTAGACTATAACCAAACTTTCATGCATAATATTTCCTAAATTGCCTTACCCTCATTTCCCTCTACTTTCCTTCCTCTATCTTTCTCTTCTTCTCCATTTCTCCTCATCTTTCATCCTGGTGCATAGAGATGGTGTCCTATAAGGAGTGGAAAGCCTACATCACCATGGAACAGGAGCAGTACCTTTCATGAAGACACTCTTAGGCATAATGCCTACTCTTACTTTTGCTCCTTCAAAGTTGTTGAACTTTAATGAGTGTGATAAGGACACGTGCAATCTGGAAGGGTGGACGCCTGTACACTGGGTTTTCTGGCATAGGCAAGCATAGCGCATAAATCCATTTACGGACCTGTTATGCTTACCTGGGGATTCCTGGAGTGAGTGTCCACTTATAGGCTAAAGCATGTCTTCTTTGATCACCATTGGGTTCAACTCCTTTGAAAAGTCAACGTTCTTGTTGAGCTTTATAGCTAGACAAGGGTACTCCAAGCATTTTGTACAAGTTTTTCCAATAATACCCTCTCGTTTCATATACAATACTTTGCATATCATGATTGCTTACAAGATCACATCTTCATAATCATTTGTACGATTATACCCTTACATTTTCTAATCTCATGATTATTAATTAACTACCTTATAGATGTCTGCTCGCCGCATGCTCCGTGATGCCAGCCAACGCCCTGTTCGTGCTTCTGGACGACGTTCTGATCGTCGCCTCGCATCTTTAGTCGCCGAACAAATTGCTGCAGTGATCCCAAACCTTGTCAGTGAGATAACCCAGAATAGTAACAGTGCCAACACAGGGAGTACAACTCAATTTCGATGCACTTTCAAACACTTTAACTCCTGCAACCCCACAAAATTTACTGGTGAGGAGGGTGCTACTGGCCTCCTCCAATGGTTTGAAAGCATGGAGAGTACTTTTGTGAACAGTGAATGTCCTGATGAACTCCGCGTTCGCTATGCTACCAGTGTCCTTCAAAAGGGAGCGTTAACCTGGTGGAATGGCGAAAAACGCAATCGAGGAGCTGATGTCGCTTTATCTTTATCTTGGGCTGAAATTAAGGAACTCATGATCACCAAATTTTGCCCTAGGAACGAAATCAGGAAATTGGAGGAAGAGTTCCATGGACTGAAACAAGACAGTGGTGAGAATCTTGCGTATAATACTCGATATCACGAACTTAGCATACTGGTTCCACACATGGTCACCCCAGTCTCTCGAGCAATCGAAAAATATATCGAGGGATTACCTGACCTGATTCAAGACGTTGTCACTGGAGGCAAAGCCACTACGGTAGAAGAAGCCATCCAACTTGCAGCCACATTAACAGACAAACACGTAAGGAAAGGAAACTTGGTTAGGAAGGGCACCAAGACACCTACTGAGAAAACCACCAATGTTGTCGAACAACCTAAGATTGTTTTAGCAAAAGTCGCCACTACTGCTTCGAACTCTAAGAAACGAATGGGCGATAATCAGAACCATGCTGTTGTTGATCCGGTGGCTCAGCCTCCTATCAAGAAAGCCTACACGGGAATCCATCCTCAATGCAACACCTGCAAATATCATCATCCTGCAAATCTTCCATGCCGTCAATGCACTAGATGTGGGAGGTTTGGACACCTTGTTACCACTTGCCGAGTAATGATTGGAACACAGAGTAATCATCAAACAGCTGCCCAGGGACCACTACAGATTACTAACGGTCGGGCATGTTATCATTGCAGAGACCCTAACCACATGCTACCTCAATGTCCCAAATTGAACAATGTAAACCTGGTGGCACATGGACGAGCTTTCAATAACAATATCAACGAAGCAGACGATCAGGATGACGTTAATCCCACTGGTTAAGCCATGGATGAAATCTTCCCAAGACTCGAGAAATCCAATACCCGTGTTTTCATTTTCTTGATTCTATTATCATTTTATACCCAACTTTGTCGCACTCATTAGCATACAACATCTAGAAATTTCCTTTCGTATTATTGTGTATTAACACCGATTGGAAATTTATTATATTGATTACGTTTATTTTAATCATACAAGACTCTACCTTATTTGAAACGTTTGGACTTGATACTTGATCTTACAGATGCTTTTCTAAGAAAACATCATTGGTTATTACATGAAACTAGATTTTTCTCTTAACTTGACTACGCATTAAACACCTAATTATTCATGATACTCGTAAACATTTAATTATTCAAGATAACACTTACACTTAATGGTTGTAGTACTTACAAACTTGCTTGCATAAACATGCTATCAATTTGCAATCTATGTGAATAATAATTGCTGCACTTAATAGAGGTCATCATGCCTTTTTCAACAGTCGGGAGAGGCCCTACAACCTACTCCACGACTGGTAGAGGCTATTGAACATACTCAACGATTGGTAGAGGTCGCTATGCCTTTTCAAACAGTCGGGAGAGGCCCTACAACCTACTCCACGGCTGGTGGAGGCTATCGAACCTGCTCAACAATCGGTGGGGTCATAGAAGGACACAAAACCCTAATGTAAGGTAAATTGATGATTCCGGTCCGGAACGTAATCATGAATTTACAGGTACGTTAGGGTAGTGTGAAATTCTATTAGAGTTTTTGGTAGGCATCCAGTACGGTTTCAAGGTATCAAAGGTGTGGTGGGTTAGCTGCGGTACACCCTGTATACAAACACTAATGATGCATTGAAGGTGAGACTGGGAGTCAAATCAGGAACAAACTCTGTTTACTTGGTAGTTCATCTAGTCTTTTTATAGTCAATCAACTCATGCATTTATTTTAGGAGTCCTAAAACTTGAAGTAGTGATTTACTAGATTCTTACTCTCTTTACCCTTTCGAGACGAACCTAATCCAATCCTTAACTCACACCTATCAAACCTCTTACCCAAATCAATCGAATTTTCCAAACCACAGTTATCTTAACCCTATGTTTCCAATAACTTCGGGACAAAGTTTCTAAAAGTAGGGGATGCTGTGACATCCGTCACTTTTTCATTATATATATATAATATATATATATATATATATAGATTTATAATAATAATAATAATAATAATAATAATAATAATAATAATAATTTTAACATATACTAGATACTTTTAATTGTGATTGTTTACCCAAACCATCCCAGCCCAAACCCTTATAATTCTGAGCCCAGACCCCATTCAGAAGCCCACCAACACAGGCCCACTAGACCAGCTCTCCCTTGTCTGAGCTATTGAAAAACAAAACAAAATGATGTCTAACCCGGGTATCGAACCCGAGTCACACACCCACATACGCGTGCTCCCACCACTAGGCCAAGGCTTGTTTGTTGTTTTAATCCAGATACATAATATATATATACACACGCATAACAGTTCTCTTTCCTTTCTTCCTTTCCACGATCAACAGCAACAGACATATGTTTTCCTTATTTCATAAACCTGCTATAATTAGGTGATTTTTTTTGCCATGATTAATTATAAGTTTGACCACTGAGACGCGTTTACCGGCCCATATTAACTCACCAACGCGTTGATTATCAATTGATTGATAATCAATTAGCCATGTACGCGTATGATATTAATCGTGGTCAACCTTCCAATTAACCAAACCCTTTGATCCTCTGTATAAATAGACCCTCTACGAACCTTGGATACTCGCTCACAACTCTCTCTTAACCTCCAATTATTCTCTAAACACTGATAATTAAGATCTTGGATCAAACGTTTGACTTTTGCTTTGACCCGGCAATTATACTCAATTCATCACTGTGAGTTTGATTATTTGTGTGGGTTATATTCATCGGCCATCACACATCAATAACCCCATGGTTAATCAGGCTATTGATGTGTGATTTGTCTAATTGCAATTTCTAGGGCTCGTTACATTGATTTGGGGATAAACAACGATTCACGTTATGTATTTATTAAATTTTAACCAGAGGATATCACAACCACTGGCCTAGGCCAAGTGGTTGTGACCTTGGCTCAATACAACAGTCACCCGGGTTCGAGTCCCGGCACAGCCCGTTTTTGTTCTTTTCTTTTCTTTTCTTTTTAAACAATTATATATATATATATATATTAAACCTTTTAATCTTTTAAATTCATTTTAAAATATCAAAACTATTTTATAAATTCTAAAAAAATTATATTTGTTTAATCTGAGATAAAAGTTTTAATTACAATTTTTATTTTTCAGAAATTCATTTATTTAATATTTATAATAATTAAATCATTTTTATGCTATTATATTTATAAAAATCCATTTATATATCAAAACAACTTTATTAAATTCTACAAAAATTATCCTGAGTTTGTATTAAGTGAAACTTTACTGAAATGATTTTTAATTTTGAAAAATCATTTATTTAATATTTTTAATCAATTTTTGTTAGTTTTAATCATAATTAAATCATAATAAATTCATTTTACAATATTTTTGCACCAAAATTTTACATAAATTATTTCTATCCATTTAGAACAGAAATATGATTTTTAAAATAATAATTCTTTAATTTTAGTATTTTTAATTATTAAAGTTAAAGTTTGTCAATTTGTAATAAATAGATTTAATAATCTATTTTAAAGAAAATAATTTTATAAAAATTATTTTTACACTTTAAACACATTCTTGTGACCATCTTAAATTTAAATTTCATAAAAAGATTTTTGGTTATTTATTTACTAAATTTCTCTCAATTGGCGAATATTTTAATGATAATCAAACAAACATTTATCCCCAATTCGAAGCCCTAGAAATACATGTATCCTAGAGTTATTCCTTACACATTATTAAAATTCTTTAGGTTGATTCTTTGGAATATTTCCAACGCACATTTCGTTGTCCAGTTCAATTACAAGCTATTACGTATACAGTGAGTATTTCTACCCCTTTTTGCTTTTATACATTTTTGGGGTGTTACATGTACACTATTACAATTTCAAATACAAGTTTACATTTTTACAATACAATTCTAGTACTATGTGCATTGCTTACAACGTGCTTTATGCTTAGACAATACATGTGGATTACATTTGTACTTAGTGAAATCATTAACATGGTACAAGCCGACCTTAACATTGGATAGCGCTATTTGGATTGACAACCCGCCTAGATTGATTCTCCCCCTTTTTCATCGGAGAATCCGTGGCCAGTGTTAAGTTATCATCCATTCATTGGTTGAGTACACTACAGTTCATACAGTACATTATACAGTCACAGGGTTGATTTCGCTCATTTGTTTGATACATGGTTTACATATTTGCACTGTAGCATGCACTTGAATTGTATATCTTTTAACCTACTATATATATATATATCAAAACTAGGAATGCTCACCAACATTTCATATGTTGACCAAATCTATTTGTACATGTTTCAGGTGTAGTTTGATCTAGTGCTTTAGCAAGGAACATTTAGTGCTTATTTTAATCCAGTTATTTCAATATTTACATTTCATTTAGACAATGTATTTTCCATTTCCATGTAAGACAATTTTGATTATTCGATAATATTTACATTTTAGTACCATGAGCTTTTGAACAATCGTCACTACGTGGCACCTCGATGATTCCGCCATCGGTTGGGGTGTTACAATAGGTAGGTTTTGAATCAGATCTAATGGAGATCAAGTTTTGTGAAAGAAATTTTTATTTTATCCGTGAAAACTAGTCTAAATCAATCAATCTCCATAATCATGTAAAGTTTATACAAAACAGAAAAAACTTTTGCTGTTTTTGATGAAAAATCTTATCGAGAACTATCAATTTGCATTTGTGTGACTTAGCAAAGCACTGATTCCACTTTGTAAAGTATTGGATTTAGTCAAATCAACAATAATATCACACAGGTATAAGTAATCTAGGTGCGGAAACCCTAGATGACATGCAAAATGATAATGATCAAATCCGAACACGATAATATCCATTTTTAATATGTTTTCATTAATAAATGATTGATAAAAGCTTACAAAGTTTAGATATTAATGAAAACCTACACCTTAGAACTCTCTAGAACATACACTCAGAACACACACTAACTCACACGACCAAATGACCAAAAGTTCTAACTTGAAATCAACTCCAACATATATATAGACTCTCCATTCGACCTTTGCAGAGGGCGAATGGACTCATTCGACCTTTACCAGGTGCGAATGAACATCCAAATAAACAAACTAACAAACTTAATCTTCCTTCGACCTTCTTCAAATCCCTTCGACCCTACGATAGGTCAACGGGTTTCTTCTAACCTTCAATTCTTCACAAATTCGCCAATATTGTACAATCCAAAAGCGATAGACACAATATGCATCTACAAAGACAATTCTTCAGCAGTTGATACTCAGACCAACACTGCAGCAGTTGCAACTCAAGAAATAACCCAACCTTCTACAACAACTGAACCAATTCCAACCCAAATTCCTGTGCCTATACCTGCAACTGCAACTGTTCTAAACCCTCACTAATTGCATTCTCATCAGAAGAAATGGAGACGAGTTTATTAGCAACCCAAAGGAAATCTAAGGAAGATGAGATTTGGAACAACGTAGAAGTAAGGGAAGATGTGAGCTTCAATGACAAACTCATAACCTATAAAACCAAACATAGAGAGTTAGATGAAGAAGAAAGGATTGTTGAGGAACAAATCCAAATTGTTGAGGAAGACAAAAGACAACAGCTGATTAGCGGGATTGTAAAAAACAGCAAAACAAAAGGATACTCTCTTAGAGATCTTTCAACTTCAAAACTTTAAAACAGAGCAAGTCTAGTTTCAGATAGACAAAATGCTGAAAAAGAAAAGAAGATGAAAAGAGCTCAAATAATTGAAGAACTGGTAGCAAATGACTATAGTTCAAAAGCTCAACTGTCAAGAAGGAAGGAAGCTAATCTCCATATCACATACAAGAGATTCAAAGCCTTGCAGAAATCCAATCCTAAAAAGTTTAAACTTTCAGAAGTTTCCCAAAACTTCTGATCCTGCAAGGAAACCTTCAACAAAGCCTGCTGCCAAGAAGCAAAAGAAATCAGGGGAACAGGTCAAGACAAATATAAAGATGATACTATTTGAAGGCAATCAAATAGTAGATCAAGGCATATCTTGGGAAGAAAAGCCTCTGATTACACAACATAGGGATCCTGCTACATTTGCCTATCAACTGACCTAACCCATCACAAAACAAAAATAAACCAAGGTGATCACTAAGCATCGCATTCCTAGTCCTAGTGATACACTTGGTGTTGTACAAGTTAAACATAGAAGGAGATCCAACCTGATAATTACTGAATTGGAAGAACCTCAATCATCAGGTTTAAACCAAGAACAGGGTATAATACCCTACAAGATGGACTTTGACAAGTCCAAATCCAAGATAGTGAAATGGTCCTTCACTAACAGATCAAATGCCATTGTTTCGGAAAGATAATACTGTTCTTACAAGGTTATAAATCACAAACATGAGCTGAACAACCTTTCAACAAAAGATCTTCTAGCTGTTCAGTATCTTGAACCAAAACAGGGACCACTTCTCACTGCACAACAAGTCAACCAACTCAAGATATCCATGGGTGCACACCATCTATATTAGACATCTTTTGCAGAATATCATTTCAAATATATGAGAACCATTTGAGCACTTACAACTGTTTTATCATTAACTGTCTGATTCACATATTCACTCTTATACTACTTTAGTTTTATATTTGAGGGGGAACATTTACTTCTGTTAAAAGTGAACTGTTAATCTTAGAACACTTATTTTTATTCCGCTACATTTACTTTGATATATTAAATATAATTGTTCATTGAAGAACTGTGATAAGCATAACTGATCCAACACTAAATATAAGTTTTGACTTACAAAAGCTTATTAGTTCGGTGCAAACCTTGATATTTTTCTAAAGTTGGTAAAAGAAAAGTGTAGTTTGTAAAATAAAAGTGTGTGGAGTTGTTTTTACAAACTAAATGGATGAAAAGGATATTTTCATAAGTTTAGGGTAAACATTTAACTTTTATAAAAGTGTGGTGTCAAATAAAAAAATTATGGTTTACAAGGGTTATTTTGTTGAAGAACGAAAGTATGAGCTAACTATATTTTACTAAGTGTCGAGTTGTGAAAATAAAATAAAGTTGACTAATCGGGAAAATGCACAAATATTCAGGATAAGACTAAAGATGTAGATATAACTAAAAACTTGAAAGTTCAAATGTTCTCTCAAATATTTTTTGCATTATCCAACATCTCATGATATACGGAGTTTCATCAAGCACGACAATATAAATATATTATTGTGTTGCTCTCGATTTTCTGATTCCTAGCAAATTTTTTAAATATATATGATTATGTTAGAAGAAACTCTGTTACATCCAACATAATGGAAAATACAAATGCATTTAAAAAAAATATGGTAGATGGTTGCATACCTCCTCCTATCAGAATATTATATATGGCTTTGCAAGAATGACAAAGCAGGTAAAACAATATATGATTTACATTTTATTGCACTTATTCCAACAACTCCTTTTATTACCTTTAACAAACTAGTACAAGAAAGTGATGCATATTTGCATTACATATCTTTATCCAAACAAGCTAAAATTGTCACATGCGGGTACAAAATATAACACTAAACACAATAACTAATTATAATTACAACACTACAGAAAACATAAAACACAACTATAACCATTCTAACAAAGTATGGTGAAATATTCTTGGGATTCACACACAACAATAGTATAAGAAGCACTAATAAAGCTAACGTGGATGGTTTTCTGTAAGTGCTGTCTTTGTAATGCCTGAATATGATTCCCATTCATTAGTATCATTAATCAATGGGATGTCATAAAGATCAGATTGCTCAACTTCTAGGACTAAACTTCTAGTCTCATTGCATGTTTCTTGTTGAGCCCAAGGATGAGTTGTGAACTTCCTCAAGCCATCTAGCTCGATTGCAACCTCTTTCATTGTAGGTCTATCACGACTTGCTAAACTAAGACAACTCTTTACTATATTACCCACTACTTGTAACTGCTCAAAAGTCGCTTCACGTAAAAGTCTAGGTTCAACAATCTCAAATAAGCGGTTTTCTTTAACTAATTTGACAAAATATGTAGCTAGGATCTTTTCTTCATTGTTTCTTTCTGAACTAATTGATTTTTTCCCTGTTATGAGTTCTGCAAGGACCACTCCAAAGCTGTATACATCACTTTTCTCATTTAGTTGGCTTGAGTTAAAATATTCTAGATCTAAATACCCCAAAGTTCCTTGAATAGGAGTAGATACTTGGTCGTGATCTAATGGGACTAACCTTGATGCACCAAAATCTGAAATTTTTGCTGTGTAGTTCTCATCTAAGAGTATGTTGGCTGACTTGACATCTCTGTGTACGATTGGCATGGTAATTTCTGAATGAAGGTACCCAAGTGCACTTGCAGCTTCAGTGGCTACTCTCAACCGAGTCTCCCAAGATAGCCAATTCATTTCACCCGAATTATGGTGAATATGATGGAAAAGAGTGTTGTTGGAGATAAATTCATAAACTAGTATCGGGACTTCTCTTCCAAGCAACAACCCAAAAGCTTTACTACGTTTCGCAACTACGCGCTTATCTGCTAAAACTCCCTTGTACACAATTCCATAGCCACCTTTACCAACAACTTGATCTTTAGAATAATTATTAGTTGCTTTCCTAAGTTGTTCAGTGCTAAACAAAGTCATTGCTTCATAAGTTCCTTGTGATTTGATCTTTTGTTTCAACAACAGACCTCCATTTTGCTCAAAGAATATTTCTCGGATCCTCATTAGCTTCCTCCTCCTTATACCAAAGCAAATTCCCGCTATTCCAGATAGTACTGCTAAAATGCTAGATACAACCACTACATATGTGCATCAATATAAAAAAAGTTCAATTAGTGGTCGATTGAAATAGTAATTTTTAGGGAGTAGTGGACATGAACATGCATATATATGGAGAGAAGGTTTACCTATAATCACAACCACATGTATTGTATCTTTGGCAATGTCTTTACAACCATTTAGTGTCTGAGGATCACCATTAGATCCTGGCTCGCAAGTACAAGTGTAACTCCCTAAAGTATTAGTGCAGATACCATTACAAGGGTAGATTCCTTGATTGCTGCACTCATCAATGTCTTAACAAGAAAAAAAAATAATATTATAATTAAACAACTAATTAAAAAACGCAAAACAACAAAATTTACTATATAAATAAAACTATAAGACCCACCGTAGTGGTGGCGCGATTGAGCGTTTTTAACAAAAATAGCGCCCCACACCATTACGGGGGGGCGTTATTTTCCAAAAACCGGGTATCTCGTTATCTATATAACGCTAGACGAATTTTAAAGCTGTTGATACACGTTTTGCGATTAATGCTATTGGATTGCACATTCATTTCTGTTTTGGTAAAAATGTAGGGTCGAAAGTGGATCTTGAAGGGTCGAAGGTGGCTGAAAAGGGTCGAAGGTGGGATATACTGGTCGAAGAAGGAAGAACTATTTTGCAGGGTGCTGATTCGCCCATTCTGAGGGGGCGAACATGCACATTCGACCCTTATGGGGAGGCGAATGTGCAGGCCTATATAAACTGAAAATTAGATTTTAATGAAAACTTTTGTCATTTGTGTTCCCCATTCGACCTATATTTCTCTCTAGAGTTCTAGACTTTTCTGATTTGTGTTTATTTCATTGTAAACAAGGTTTTGTAAGCTTAATCAATATTTTTTATGAGTGAAATGGAGATTAAAAGGTGATTTGCGTGTTTTGTTCATATTATTATCATTTCGTAACTGATTTAGGGATTCTGCACCTAAATTGGTAGACTTGTTTGATCAAACTACTTGTTTTTGACAAAACGATCCTCCACAAAGTGGTATCAGATCCTATATGGATCAAACAACTACGGATTGATAGTATTTGAGCTGATTTGGACCCAAATTTGATCAAAAATTTTCTGTTTTGAATGAACAATGGTTTTTTATGAAAATTGATTGATTCGGACTAGTTTTCACGGTTAAAATCAAGAATTCTCTTTATTAAACATGTTCCAAATCAATTCCGAAACAAAACCTGCAAAACATCATCAAACTTCATCAACTTTTGAAAAATTGGGATCAAAATAACTGATTTTCAAAGAATAACCGTTTTTCAAAATGTCTGGGTCGAACCTAGAAGAGAAAGGTCGAACGTGTGTGTTTTAGGTCGAATCTGAGATTTTTAGGTCGAACGTGGTTATTTTTAGGGTCGAACCTAGAAAATTGTGAGTGTTGTGTTGTACATTCGACCATAGTTGGTACATTCGACCCTATGGAAAGTCGAAAGCGGGAAGTTAGTGGTCGAAAGTGAGTTTGTTTGTTATATTCTACATTCGAGTCAACAGGAAGGGTCGAACCTGGAACATTTTCCACATTCAAACCCACGTTGATTGGAAAAGGGTCGAACGTAGAAGCTGATCAAAAATTTTTCTAAGTGTTTCGCATTCCGAACTTCGTAGACGATATGTGGAACTTCCCAACAACACTGAGACATAATCCTACACAACAACAGCATGTGACTATGGATCCTTGGACTGTAGCTGCACAGAAGATGAACAGTCAACCATCTCAGCCAATCAATTATCTTGCTATGTCTAGTTCGATGCCACAAAATGTTGCTCAACCACCACAACAACCCATTAATGATTATTGGGGAGTTGCAGCAGCCGCAGTACACTCTCAAACTACCAATGCTATTTCTACTTTAATTAATGATTTGTCTTCACGTAGCGGGAGTCGTCCACCAAAGCTGATGGAGATGGTGGATTACAATCAATGGAAGACTAAGTTCAAGATTCATTTGAAGGGAATAGGAATGGAAGGCACCGAGGCATGGCAAATGATAGCTAAGGGTTATGTAGCACCGGTTTTGGAGAACACAGGTGAACCAATTCCGTTAGAAAGCTTAGCTGAGGATGAGAAAAAGAAGTTTGCAGTGGAGAAGAAGGCGTTCTCCCAACTATCTCAAGCTATCAACACTGATCTTCTACATCAGTTTGGTTCTTGCACAACTTCAAAGCAGCTTTTGGGATATGTTGAGGAATCGTCATGATGGGAACGAGAAAACAAGGAAATTGAGGATGAAAGAAATGAGAAAGGAATTTGAGAATTTTAGTTACGTGGGGAATGATACATTGAAGGAATTAATTCCTAGATATTGCCATCTTTTGACTGAATTGTCAAATTATGAGATTAACATTCCTATGTCTGAATTGGTGGATAAGTTTGCTGATGCATTACCACCATACTGGAATCAACTCATTGAGGTCCTAAAGGAGAAAGATGCTTATCAATATTGGATCATCAATGAGTTTATTCAAAAGATGGAGAACAAAGAGATGGAAGAGAAGAGGAAAGCAAAAAGAGCACAATTTCCTCAAAATCCAGAGTTATATCATGGTGGTACAACTTCTACTTTGACTAGTTCAAGTACTAGTGGTACTGTTGCTCCACACATTGCTTGTGTTTCAAGTGTTATAGAACCAACCAAAACTCCGATAAACTATCTTGCTCAAACCTCATCTTATACACCACCATCATACACTACTACTTACATTCCACCTTTTTCACCTATGGAACAAGCAGCATGTTATTCAGCTAGTATGAATCAACCTCAACAACAACCATACATTCCTCAAATGAACCCAAGTCAACCAAGTCAAAGCCCAATAGTGTTGGAGACATCTAACTTGAACAATGTCACAGTTGAAGTTACTCAGCAACATGTCGCACTGATATCTGCTATGGTAGCTTCTTGCAATGGTCTGGTAGCTAGTCAAATTGGTAACAACAATCTAACCAGTGAAGGATAATCACTATCAATACAATTTAAACTCTTTCTATGTATATCGCTATTTCTATCTATAACTCTATTACGTAGCCACATTTATTGAAGGACAAAACATCTGAATGGTTCCATATGGTGTAAAGTGAAGCATTGTAAAATGAGACACCCTTTGGTATTGATATTTGACAACAACCGACTCCTAAGCATAGCCCTTTAGGCACATGTCTTTTCCGACATACACCAAAGGTCCAAAACAGCCACTTGCAAAGTCCATTTCCTCTCCCCCTGTATTGATATTCGTCACAGCCAACCACTGTGTACCTGTTCTTCTCTGAGAAAGTGAATACTTCTGGCGTCCCTAGGTTATACAATGAAACATTTCCCTCTACCAACCCACTTTGGTTGTAGCACATGTAAGAAACTATATTGTATATGCGCAATTCTGAATCTGAAATGTCGTATATTCTGATTCTACCATTTGCAAGTGACATCTTTGGAGGTTCATAACTAGAAGTGTTGCTGCAGGTAACGTTATACCTTTCGGCTAAGGAACAATCTTTGCCAATACCGAAAGGGTAAGGAACTGTAATATTCCCGCAATGGGTTGGACAACCTCGTTTAGCACCTTCAAAGGTTCCCACAACCATTGTAAAAGGAAAAGTAAATAGAAAAAAAGATGAAACTAAGAATCATGTTTCAAATCTACTATGTAGCAGAACAATTTTTTTTATGTGTGTTTTACCAATAGTTACCATATCAATTATATTAGATGATTAATAACGTTATAGTTCATTGACTTGGGTTGAAGTTTGATTTAATAGCAAAGGGAAAAATCTAACAAGTGTTTGGCAGACCTTGTCGTCTACAGGATACTATTAAAATGTGTAAAGAAAAATAGCAAAATAATATTCCTGTTCATCCCAAATAATATTCCTGATATGAATACTACCATGAAATTTCTTCTTGTTTGCTTTCATATTTAGTTTTGAAATTTGTATCAAGCAGTGTTATTTTTCATTTTGTTTTTCTTTATGAGATAATGACTATGGGTCATCAAACTATTCAAATTAAAGGTGTTCGGCATTATAATTGTGTGCTTATAAGAAAACTGAAATCCTAACTGATGTAAATATATAGGGATTTGATTTTTTGTTTTCAAATTTCAGTTTTTGAATTAAGTTATGATTTTAGAATTTTCAAACCAAAAAAGTAAGGAATTCATGAACTATAGGTTCTATGTGTGAAAACTCATAGAAACATATTTTCACACAATCACATCTCAGAGTTTTTTTTGCATAGAAACACACATATAAAAGCCGTTCTACTACAGAAAATATAAAAATTATTTTTTTATTTTTGTAAAATGAGTTTTTATATTAGAAAAGTTTTGTTTGAGTTTTTATAATGCCGTTATAATTGCTTATATGAAAAATCTTCGACAAAATCAGTAAAAATAGCTTTTTCCATATAAAAATAAGTTTTTTACGAGTAAATTTAAGGTTCCACAGTTCCTTACTTTATTATGTTTCCCCAACTTTTACATATAGCTATTGATTTTATGAATTTTGTTATGTTATATGTTCTCAAATTCTAAGTCGAACTCAATTTGGTTTCAATTTCAATTTCAAAAGATCTCTTAAGAAAAGACGATAACCGAAAACCCATACTGAAGAACATGCTAATTCAAATAATAATTTAGATAACGATTTCATAAAGCCAATACTGTATTGTGGTTATATGAAATTGTATGATTTGATAATGTGGCAAACACCAAACAATGATTTTGGTTGTCTAAGTCTTTGTCTCCCGGAGACGATTAAAAATGCTATGAGAAAAATAGACTAAAAAAATAATAAAAAATAAGATTCTCGTTAGTCCTAAATAAATATCTACCAAGATATTTCCTTGTTACTTCATCGTTTGTTATTCAAAAATTAGACATTATCTTGTATAATAAAATCGGAGGTGTATACACATTCCAACTTTGGCCCTTCAAGTTTTAGAAATTTCGGATATTTTTCCTTATGGCTTATGTTTGTTTCATGGAAACTCTTATGTTATTTTGGTATGGGGTAATGGAATGAACGAGGGAATGGAATGGATCATTATCATTCAATGTCTTGTTTGGTTGCCATGTGAAAATGAAATAAAACATTACTTTGTGTTCCTAGATAGGCGAGAAAAGATGAAGGAATAAAATTGGAGGTGAGTGGTTATGGTGGTTTGTGGTCAGTGGCGGTGATGGTGGGTGGTGATATGTGGTGGTAGTGGCGGTAGCGGCGGTGGTGGCGACGGTGGAAGGTGGAGGTGGATGGTTGTTATGGTGGGTGGGCGACGATGGTGAGTAGTGGCGGTGGCGATCGCGGTAGCGGTAGTGGTTGGTGGTTGGTGGCGGTGTGTGGCGATAGCGTGGTGGTTGGTGGAGGCGATGACGGTGGTGGTGGGTGGTGGCAACGGTGGCAATGGGTAAAGGTGAAATGTGGCGGTGGTGGCGACGGTGGAGTTGGATAGGCGTGATGGTAGGTGGGTGACGATGGTGAGTAGTGGCGGTGGTGAGTGACGGTGGCAGGTGGTGGAGGCGGCAGTGGGTGACGGTGGTGAGCGGCGTTGAGTGGTGTTGGATGTCGACGGTGGTGGGTGGGTGAAGGCAGTGGGTGGCGGTGGTTGGTGGCGGCGACGACGGTGGTGGGTGGTGGCGGTAGCGGTGGTCAACGACGGTGGTTGGGGGTGACGGCAGTGGTGGGGGTTGGTGGCGACAACGGTGGTGGGTGGTGACGATGGTGGTGGGTGGTGGTGGTGTTAGTAAAGAGTTAATGAGGGATGAAATGAAAAAAAAAAAACATGAGGGGTGGATGGAATTGTTTTAAGGGAATGAAATGTCATGTGGAATGAGTGATTTCATTCCTTTAATCAACCAAAGACACTATTTTTCATTATCTTGTAATGGTCCATTTCATTCCCTCTTTCATTCCATCATACCAAAAGCTACCTTAATGTTTTGCCTTTCGCATTCAGTGGCGGATTCAGAAAATTTAGTCACAGGGGGCACAAAAATGGATCATGCCAAAACTGGGTCAAGTAAAAAAATGATGATTTATTATAAAATAACAATTTTGTCACCTATGTCTTATATTTATGTCATAATCCGAAGTTCGTATGCTCGTGACCAGATTTGGTTAAAAGATTATTTATAAGTATTATAGGCATAAAAATATGAAAAAAGTCCTGAAAGATTATTATATAGATTTTTACTCAAGTATTACCGTTATGTATAAAAACTTATAGGTTATAGTTGGATAGTTATAATAAACAGAACAATTACTTAAATAATTTCAACAAAATTTATTAAAGCCACAGACAAAATACTTTCCACTTTTGAAAATATTAATATCATTCAAAACTCAGTTCCTAATCCTAAATCGAAAGAGGATATACTAATTTTTATTTCTTGGTGTCCCATAAATTCACTATCAAACTTGAGTTAAAGCATATTCTATTGTTTGGGTTAAAAATAAATTCATCTTCTGCTTTGAAATTGTTGATAGGCTACGGTGGGCACATGCCCACCATTCATATATGTTGTATCCGCCCATGTTCGCATTTGTGGTCTACTACCTCTTACTGCATGTTTGTGTAACAAACGCTTCTCTAGATTAGTATCGTTTTTTGTGTTTGGTTGATAGGTTTATTATAACATGTTTAACGTTGTAATAAATCAAGCATGATAGTCTTTTATGTTTTACCCTAGCAAACAAAGAAGATAGTCATCTTCTTTGTTCTGGGCTATGCATCTTCTTTGTTTGCAGATCAAATACATGGCATGGGGTGTAGGCTATGGTTAGTTCTTTCAAGCTTGTAATTGATATTATTCCCAATGAAAGTTATCAATAGACAAGCAGGTTTAATTATATTATCGTGTTTGTTATCGTTTGTTCGATTCATAGTTTTGCTTAAACATCTATCAAGGGATCCCGCACCTTGATAGATCTGATCTAGCTTGTATCGATCCATTCAACGGACCTACAATTGGTATCAGAGCATATCACGCTCGATTATACGGTTCAAACTTGATTGTTGCAAGTATTGAATCGAATAGAACATGTTTTTACGTTTAAATCTTTTGTTTTTGTATCTTAAAAATCATTATCGGCCATTAAAAGTTTATCGATAAAAAATTGATTCTGCTTCGAACAGTTATTATAGCGAAGATAGGGATTAAAATTTAAAAAAATACATCTTCGTTATTAAAATAGTTCATCTTCGTGGCTTGGTCAAACAACGAAGTTCTAACAATTGAATTGATATTATTTGATTGTTGACTGACCAATTGAATTACACGTTCCATATTACACATCTTCGTTGTATGATTTTATAAAAAAAAAAGTTCAGCTTTTTTAATCTTGGTGAAGGGTCATATATTCATCTTCGTTTATCCATTCGTCAACTTCGTTTGTGAAATCTATCTTCGTGGTTCTTTGGTCTTATCTAGCTTCTTTAAAAAAAATCTATACATATAATAAACAAAGCCATTTTAATGACATGGCATAATATTATGCAATCTCTTTTTTGAGAGATGCCACATAAGATGTGATGTGGCAACTTTAGACAAATTAAAAAAAAGAAATAAATATGGTTTAAATATGATTTAACATAATCTATTAAATCACATAGGATGTGATGTGACAACTCAAGACCAATTAAAAAAAGAAATAAATATGGTTTAAATATGATTTAACATAATCTATTAAATACCTAATCTACTAAATTTAAATATTAAAACTTTATTATTTTCTCTCTCATGTTTCCTCTCATAACTTTTAAACTTTAATGTCTTTTATATACGTGATTTTTTAAAGAAAAAAATTACACCAAATTAACGAGCGTTTTATTATATTTCCAACGAGTACCATATTATGGTTTAAATATGATTTAACATAATCTATTAAATCACATAGGATGTGATATAGCAACTCTAGACCAGTTAAAAAAAAGAAATAAATATGGTTTAAATATGATTTAACATAATCTATTAAATACCTAATCTACTAAATTTAAATATTAAAACTTTATTATTTTCTCTCTCATGTTTCCTCTCATAACTTTTAAACTTTAATATCTTTTATATACGTAATTTTTTAAAGAAAAAAATTACACCAAATTAACGAGCGTTTTATTATCTTTCCAACGAGTACCATATTGCTATATAAAAAAACGGAGAAAAAAAACTATTATTTTTTGTAACCCGACAGGTATTGTGTCAGGTTTAGAATTAGTTTAAAAAAAATTGTGGGTTTGGGTCAGGTCTGGGATTAGGTGATCCATAACCCAATTACCTTTTTTTTTTATATTAGAATATGATAACTTATGGCAATGATTTGTTTATAATAATAATAATAATAATAATAATAATAATAATAATAATAATAATAATAATAATAATAATAATAATAATAATAATAATATTCATTAATCATATATTAGCAAGTAATTAATTATGTTGTCATATTAGATATTTTATTATGTCATATTAGATATTTCAACCCGGGACGCTCCCCAACAGGTAATTGCTATATAGATGTCATTTTTATAGTTTACATACTTCTAATTTTATTCATTTTACTTAGATTTCTCAACCCGGAACGCTCCCGGGGTATAAGCTAGTTAATACATCTTTGTTTATGTCTTTTAGTCATAATTTAGTCAACGTAAATTTAGTCATTATCTTCGTTTGAACTTAAAAAAAAAATTAATACCTTTTCGTTTATGTCTTTTAGTCATAGTCAACATATATTTAGTCATTATCTACATTTGAACTTAAAAAACAAAATCAATTTCCTGGTTTGTCAGATTAATATTCCAACATTCACTTGAACTTTAACTTGGATGTCGAACCTTTAACTTGGACTGTTCAACTTGAACTTTTGTCTCATATTCATATCTTGCACACTTAAAATTAATTTAAATCCTATCAAATAATAATTAAAATGTCTACTCTAAACAAGATGCTAGAAATGGACCATGAAGTAGATAAGTCAAACTCGCCACCTAAAATGATTTCGGTTAATGATTATTATTGGTGGAAGGATATGTTTGAAGCATAGTTGTCAAAAGCACGCCTAGGCTCGAGGCGCACCAAGTGCGCTGCGCCCTTTAAGGCGCGCGCCTAGGCACTGAGGCACACTATCAGCGCTGATTTCTAGCCAAATTTAGGCTAAAAGTTGCATAAACCTCTAAAACATTCTAATTGAGTCATGAACAAGTCCTAAATAACCCTAAAACATCCTAAAGTAGCCCTAAACAAGCCTAAAACATCTCTAGAATCCCTAAAAAATGTATTTTATACTATGCGCTTAATTATAAAAAAAGCCGTCGTATTTATGCGCCTTGCACCTAGGCTCCGGGCTCGGCCTATGCACCTTGAGTGCGCCTAGACGCTTTGACAACTATGGTTTGAAGAATGGGCTAGGTTTTATATGATGAGAGGATGGATTTGCATAAGAGATGGTTACATACCACCATCCAGAGATGTTGATGGTCGAACTGTTAAGGTTGATTTAAAAAAGACGGATGAGGAAGAAAAGCTGATGTTTGAAGCTGAAAACAAGGTACATGATGTTATCACCATGAGCATGCCACAGGAAATCTTGCACACCTTTAGAAAATTCCAAAATGAATAAGATTTCTGGAAAGCTCTAGAGAAACGCTTCGAGGGGAATGATAATGTGAAGAAAAATAGAGTTGATTTACTTAAGAAACAGATTGCTATCTTTAGGGCATTCACAAGTGAAACCCTTGAAAAGATCATCACGAGATACTACCATCTTATTGCTGAACTAGAAAACTACAAGATTGAGCACACTGATGTGGAAATGACCACCAAGATTCTGGATGCATTGTCTGCAAAGTGGGAAGTTTATACTATTCTCATTAAAGAGAATCCAGAATTCGCCACATACACGCTTGAAGATGTTATAGGAAAACTAAGGGGGTATGATTTTGCAATGAAGAGGAAGGATGAAGGTTCTTATCAGGTTCAAGATCCAGGAGTGTATTATGGGAAATTTTCATCCAAATCCTCATCTGGTGGCACTTCAAGCAGCAGTGGGCATGCAACTGCATTCTTTTAAGAGATAGTTCTGGTAACTGACGTGTGCGGATATACACATAATTTTACAATGAATAAACACACGTTTTGCTTTAATATTTATAAAAATGGTTTAGACCTTAATATTAAAACACACACAATAGGGCAAGTGTACCCTGTCATATATGTAGTAATGTACAGATAAGAACCAGATATCGATCCATGGACGCGCGCGGAGCAATGGTACTAAAACTCTATCCCCGATTTATCAGTAGGAAAAGATAGTTTGAAGTTTGTTTATAACTAAATTAATTTTAAAAATATAAATAACATAAGTAAGACTCCAAATACAAAATATAACTATATAAACTATAATATATCAATCCTAGCATGTCATGTAAATATAATAAGTAATACAGGCGTGTGATCAACATTCCCATTTTCTGACAGTTAGTGTCCCTTTCGGGCATCCTAACATGACAACTATACAGAAAGCTAACACGAATACACACGTTAACCACTTCAAGTCGTTTATTAGTGAGCAGCTGATATGATCTCATGCAGATCTTCTAAAGATAAGTTAGTCATTTGTTAAGAGTTTTCTAACCTCACTAATTCAGGAAAGCGATACCGAATACACAATACAGCCACCTAAACTAGCATAAAGTAGAGCATTTCAAAACCTATTCCATTTTACTAACTTGGAACACAAATCTACTAAGATCGCTATTTTCACCAAAATAACTACCAAAGATCATTAACCGTGTCAAATATCAGTAACGGCACCATTAAGCTTTTAAAACCCTTTTACGTGCCGGTAAGCATTTTTAACCGTTATTCGACTGACTTTAACCAAACCAATACCCGGTTACAGTTTCATGGTGTAAACTTATTAACAAGTTAACTAATCTACTACCGGACGATTAAACGGACGGTTTCTCAACATTTATCCGCCTAACACATTCGACAATCGCCAAAGTCATTCAAATACAACTACAAATCCAACAACAATGAAACAAGGTTGCGCTATGATCATCAAGATCTAAACATGAAAAACGCCAAATTTATACAAAACATGATTACATACAAAAGATTGTTTTTACTACTAACGATTACTAATGTTCTTGCCCGTAGGCGTACGATTAACTAAAACAACATCAAAATAGCATACAAAATCAGATTTGGTTCATAAAAAGCTTAAAGGATCAAACCATAAGAATGCTAAAGAGATGGATTGGATGATGAAGGATTGATCGGATGGATTCCCGAGCTCGTTCCATGCCTATGCAGCATTTCGTTAGCCCAGAAAATCGCCCCAAATCGCCTGGAAGCACCCAATACTTCGAACAGAGGCTGAATGGGAGTTTTATAGCTGAACAAGCCCTGTGAGCAGCCGCTCAGAGGCTGTGAGCAAGTGGTCCGTGCATGACGTAGAGGTTCCAGAAGGTTGCCAAAAAGATCTGGATGAGCGAGCGGCCGCTCACAGGGAACAGCCCGACATCACGATCTTTAAAATTACATATAAAATCGTAGAGAAATTGTTAGGAGGTGTTCTTTATATGCCTGGAAAGCTCTCGGAGCGTAGAACAATTCTTATTCGAACGTCGAAGTCGGATTTTGGGTTTTAGAAGGGGTAATAGCGATCCGAACAGCTGCTGCGCAAAAGTTGCAGCAGTATGTTCTCTTGATAAAGGGCCGAAATCCTCGTTTTCTTCGGGTTTGCTTCTGGGACATCGTTTAAGACCTGAAATCGTAAAGATACCCAAATAAGTACCAATTCCTCGTGTATAAGGTCAAAAACATATGAAAATGGGAGTTAACCGGGGACTTTTATATGTGTAATTTAACGTATATCAAACATCCCCACACTTAAACATTGCTTGTCCCTAAGCAATAGAAAACTCAACAACACTCCCAATGGCAACACGAGTACCAAACCGAAAAGTTAATAAATCAGATGGCTAGCTGGTTTGTCAAAAGACATCATCAAAGATTTCAAACCGACAAGCACTTGGAAATATAGAAATCAAAAGCAATGGTTAACATCAAATCCACTAAGCATGCATATCTTTACACCACTCACAATGTTCACACACACTCGGCTTATTTGTGGATCATACATATGAAATGTGTATGTGTAAACTCTCAATGCCTAGACAATGACTTGTGCGATATCATATGCTTGTTAAAAGATCTAATCTCTACCAATTCATATATAGAAATGCATAAATCAAGAGGACTTGTGGGTTGTAATGATAAGCAAAGGTAAAGGGTATGGAATGGATATTTAAAGTGACAAAATGACTAAAACTCGGCGGTTATGTCTAACTAATAGATACAAACGTAAACTATACAAACCACACGCGAATATGGGTGATTTTTATTTACCTTGAGCTAACCATAGAATTCTATCTTTAAAGCACTGAATACTGCTCAAACTCTTCTAAATCACCCTATTTTAGGGTATACTATTTTTTTTTCTTTCATTTTTTTTCTGAATTTTTTTTATTTACAATACTGAATACAACTGATAACTATAACATGAATATACACAAAACACGGGGTCTAAATGCCCGAACATGAACTATATACAACAAAAAAATGAGTCAAACGATAACCTAAACCGAGTTTCAACACAAAGGGTTTAAAGTAAAAAGGCTAAATTTGGTAAAGTGGTGAAATGGTAGGTTAAGTAAGAAAATACGGAATATAGGCTCAACATGGTTAACTAGTGGATAATATTTGGGTGCGGGAAACAGAAAAAACGAAAAGAAAAGGCTTAATTCAAAAGGGTATCCTAAATGCCTCAATCACTTTCATGCAATTCTACACATATATGATCTCGAAAAGTATGCTAATAACAAGTTCTAAATCACATAAGCGTAAAAATTAACATGCTAGTCACTCTTTTGTTTACCACGCTTCTCAAACTCTTTTTATTTATTTATTTGGCTTGTCCGCTTTTATCAAATCTAACGCTTCTTAAATGCAACCAACCATGTTAATTTACAAAAATTATGAAGAATTCGCGGCTTTTTGCTCAAGTGTTGTGCCACAAAAATTAAAAACTAGGAGTTTTTTTTTTCACAACTTTGGACAAGAAAATCTAATATTGTTAACAACCCTCCCCACACTTGAATATCACATTGTCCTCAATGTGACTCAAAAAATAGTAAAGCATATGAAGAGCTAGACTATAGTGTAAGCTGAGTAAAGTTAACATAGTTACCCTCCCCACACTTAAATGTCACATTGTCCCCAATGTGAAAATAGAAAGCGTTTATGAAATAGCTAACTATTGTGTGAAAAAGGAGAATAATACTCCCCTGTTGGTGATATCCCGAAAAGCATGGTGACTGCATTGAGCATCCATACCGGTGCTCGCCAGTTCCCTGCACTTCCAACATTCTTGACAAAACAAAACATATCAAATCCATTCATCATCTCATTATTCAAACCAAATAAACAATACTGAAATAAAATACGAATGTTTATGAAGTATCAAAGAAACTTGGGGCTCGTTTGTCCGATTATGAAGAAAGCCCTAAAGTTTCATGAACAATACTTATCTAAACTAAGATCAAAAACACTAACAATCTTAAAATTTTGGGTTTTGTTAAACCATTATGAAGAAACCCCAAAACTTAAGATAATTAACAACAATCTACACACTAGAACATATGGAATTTTGGGACTTTTGAACAATTATGAAGAATCCCCAAAATTCATGAACAAACCTAATTTACACTAAGATAAACACTATACTATAAGCATAACATGAGATTAATCTATTATTATGCTAAATTACACTAAATATTATGCTAAAAATTCAAACAAATCTTTAAAATTTTTGGATTTGATTTGGACATTATGAAGAAAACCCCAAAACTCAAAGATTTGGACAATAACATACCCTAATCTATATTAGCAAAGCAAACAATCCATCTAAAAACTTTAGGGTTTGTTAAACATTTATGAATAGACCCAAAAATTCAGAAAAGATTGCATAAAACTAGATTACATTACACTAGAAAAAGAAAAATTGCAAGAATATAAGAGATTCATACCTTGGACCTGAAGATTTGGATGTGGAATTGATAGGTTTTTGATGTTTCTTTGAGAGCAAGTGCAAGAAATCGGGTAAAATAAAAGTGAGCGGCCGAGTTTTTGTTTATTAAGGTTGATTTGGTTCAGTTTTTAAGTGAAATACCCAATCTGCCTCTGCCAAAAATTTCGAACAGAGCCTTCGCGCGGCCGCTCGCCGGATTTTTTTAAGTACTGGGCGTTTGGAGCGGCCGCTCGGTGCCAGTGAGCGGCCGCTCATTGCAGCTGGTGTGAATTTTTGCTGCAGTTTCGCCTCCAAAATCGCATGCACTCGCTCTGTTTCGACGCAAACAACTACATACCTATTTTGAGACGCTTCCTATCATAATACCATGGTTTTGAAGCAACTATCCACACAATCACAAGGCGCGAATCAAACCTGCAAAAAGATTCGAAACAAACTACAAAACAAGTTAAAACTAACAACTTAACTAAAAATTAAACTAAGTTATGAACATTTGTACAATTTGGCGCGCCCACACACGCCGTGCTATGTTTATTAACGAGTCTCTAGCTAGACTCACTTCCCCACACTTATTAAGCATGTGGGGCGTAGAGGTCGATTACCACTACGGATTGGTCAACCGGTCCATCAATGTAAGCTTTTAAGCGATGACCGTTGACTTTCAAACTTAGTCCATTTTGATTTATGGACTCATCCATATGGACTTTAAACTTCTTGGAATGGCCGTTTTCATAAAACATTTTCTTTAAGATCGCTTTCGCCCGAATGGAGATTGAGTACGGGCGAGAAGATCGATCGAGCAATGAACAGACATCGGCCATCCCCACACTTAAACTGACGCAATGTACGAAATAATAGAAGAAATAATTACAGACTCGATCTAAGAAAAACGGAAGAAATATAGATAGATAAATATACTAAAAACTATACACTAACTTAAATTATGAAAATATATAAAATATGAAAATATACAATATTTTCAGCGAAATCTATGTCGCTCGCGCATCACGAAGAAGTATAGACCGCTTCTCGCGTGACGCAAGTGAGTACAATGACTCAAGGTTCTCGCGCGTCGCAACAAGATAAAGACCGTCTTTTTGCTTGCGCGAAAACAACCTTTTTCATCGAAAAAATAATATAACGGAAGTTGACGGATAGAAATGATGATGGATGCCAATGAAATGAGTTAAAAACGGAAGATAGCGGCTATTCACGTTACGAGAATGACTCTGGTGATCCTGTTCGCGTATCGCGAACAATACAAGATAAAACTCGGGGTAATTAGGAACTCGCTTAAGGCAGAACCATAAGCCCAGCTTCTTTGCGAATCGCAAGGAAGCATTTTTCAAAGAAAATTATTTTTATTAAAACCACTTCTACATTAAATAAATTTCCCAAGTTTTCTTAACCCAAACCTTTTATTAAAAGCATCCGAATCATCCCATTTAAACGTAACATATCCAGACTTCCATTATATATTTACATAAAAACTATAAATACATAAAAATAAAAATTATATAAACATATAAACATATGAACACATGGTCAACAAATAAAGAATTTAACTTTTCAAATCTAAAAATTAACAATAGTCCAAATCCGAACAAATAAATCATATAATGAATCAATCAAATTCATAGACAAACCAACTAATCCAATATTCAATAAATTAAACCTATCAACATCCTAATGAACGAATAATCAATCAAATCAATCCTATAAGCATAAAAATGAACAAATATATATGCAAACCTATGAACCAATCTAAAATCAATCGAAAATATCAACAGACAGAAAAATCTAATAAATAATCAAATAATCATATATGCAAATTAATGAATGAAATAAAGAATTAACGAAGTATAAACAAGTATTCACAAGCATGTACACTGGTAAAATTTGACTCGGTTCGTTCCTAAAGCTCGTCGCGTCCCTAGCAACGGCGCCAAAAACTTGACTTGTGCGGATATACTACAATGAATAAACACACGTTTTGCTTTAATATTTATAGAAATGGTTTAGACTTAATATTAAAACACACACAAAAGGGCAAGTGTACCCTGTCATATATGTAGTAATGTACAGATAAGAACCATATATCGATCCATGGACGCGCGCGGAACAATGGTACTAAAACTCTATCCTCGATTTACCAGTAGGAAAAGATAGTTTGAAGTTTGTTTATAACTAAATTAATTCTGAAACATATAAATAACATAAGTAAGACTCCAAATACAAAATATAACTATATAAACTATAATATACCAATCCTAGCATGTCATCTAAATATAATAAGTAATACAGGCGTGTGATCAACATTCCCATTTTCCGACAGTTAGTGTCCCTTTCGGGCATCCTAACATGACAACACTACAGAAAGCTAACACGAATACACACGTTAACCACTTCAAGCCGTTTATTAGCGAGCAGCTGATATGATCTCATGCAGATCTTCTAAAGATAAGTTAGTCATCTGTTAAGAGTTTTCTAACCTCACTAATTCAGGAAAGCGATACCAAATACACAATACAGACACCTAAACTAGCATAAAGTAGAGCATTTAACAACCTATTCCATTTTACCAACTTTGAACACAAATCTACTAAGATCGCTATTTTCACCAAAAAAACTACCGAATATTATTAACCGTGTCAAAGATCAGTAACGACACCATTAAGCTTTTAAAACCCTTTTACGTGCCGGTAAGCATTTTTAACCGTTATTCGACTGACTTTAACCAAACCAATACCCGGTTACAGTTTCATGGTGTAAACTTATTAACAAGTTAACTAGTCTACTACCAGACGATTAAACGGATGGTTTCTCAACATTTATCCGCCTAACACATTCGACAATCGCCAAAGTCATTCAAATACAACTACAAATCCAACAACAATGAAACAAGGTTGCGCTATGATCATCAAGATCTAAACATGAAAAACGCCAAATTTATACAAAACATGATTACATATAAACGATTGTTTTTACTACTAACGATTACTAATGTTCTTGCCCGTAGGCGTACGATTAACTAAAACAACATCAAAATAGCATACAAAATCAGATTTGGATCATAAAAAACTTAAAGGATCAAACCATAAGAATGCTAAAGAGATGGATTGGATGATGAAGGATGGATCAGATGGATTCCCGAGCTCGTTCCACGCCTATGCAGCATTTCGTTAGCCCAGAAAATCACCCCAAATCGCCTGGAAGCACCCAATACTTCGAACAAAGGCTGAATGGGAGTTTTATAGCTGAACAGGCCCTGTGAGCGGCCGCTCGGAGGTTGTGAGCGGCCGCTCACTTTACAAAAAGGTGAGCAAGTGGTCGGTGCATGACGTAGAGGTTCTAGAAGGTTGCCAAAAAGATCTAGAGGAGCGAGCGACCGCTCACAGAGAGTGAGCGGCCGCTCACAGGGAACAGCCCGACAGCACGATCTTTAAAATTACATATAAAATCGTAGAAAAATCGTTAGGAGGTGTTCTTTATATGCCTGGAAAGCTCTCGGAGCATAGAACAATTCTTATTCGAAAGTCGAAGTCGGATTTTGGGTTTTAGAAGGGGTAATAGCGATCCGAACAGCTGCTGCGCAAAAGTTGCAGCAGTATGTTCTCCTGATAAAGGGCCGAAATCCTCGTTTTCTTCGGGTTTGCTTCCGGGACATCGTTTAAGACCTGAAATCGTAAAGATACCCAAATAAGTACCAATTCCTCGTGTATAAGGTCAAAAAGATATGAAAATGGGAGTTAACCGGGGACTTTTATATGTGTAATTTAACGTATATTAGTAACATTATGTTAGATTCTGACGGTGAAGTTTGCTTTGTGTCTGTTTCAGGCGAGTCAACGAAAGTGAAGGACATTCCCTCAGGAAAAGACAATGGAAAGAGTACTGACTCAAAATGTGATCACAAGTCATGCAAGTCTATGCCCACGAGTGTCAAATCAGCAGAAGAGCAGCTTGCAATATTGTCTTCCTTTGTAGCATCTTATGAGAACTACATACAATGGAAGATAAATGATCCAGCTTTGTTTGATGATGACTATGATCAAATAGATCTAGATGATTCGGAGCAAATGGATCTCTAGTGGAATCTTGCTATGATTGCGAGAAGAGCAAGAAAGTTCATGGAGAGGACGGGAAAGAAGCTAGTTGGAGGCAGACCTGGTTTTGATAAATCAAAAGTTAAGTGTTATAACTTCTACGGGTACGGGCTCTTCGCCAGAGAATGTGCCAGACCAAAGAGCCAAAATCAGGAAAACACCACAAGGCAAAGCTCATCAGTGGCGCCTTCTAAGAGCAACTTAATCTCAAAGGCACTAATGGCGGCTAAGCCTGATGGCTCGTATGATTGGAGTAGTATTTTAGATGGAGCTGATGGTTCAGGCAATCAGGCTCTCATGGCAGAAATTGTTGAAGAAGGAACTGGGAATAATGAGAAACCTGTTGAGCAAGTGAATGAGGAATAGGTTAATGAGACAGTGACAGAAGAGGATGAGAACAAGGTGAATGAAGCCGAACGTAAAACTGAGGAAGCTGAAGCAACTAAAACAGAGAGTGAAACTAACAAGGAGGTATCTACCAAGGTGCTGGATCTGACAGCATCAACTGAAGGGATGTCTGCTAAAGAATTCATGGCATACATGGCAGACTTATCATCCAATGAGAAAAAGATACTCCTTCCTTTATCTTTAGTTGTAGAATCTTGTAATATGTGTGTTGATTATGCTGAGCGTATTCTGTTACTTGTGAAAGAAAATGATAAGGTAGCTGAGCATAATATTGAGCTAGTTGTGCTTTTAGATAAAGAGAAAGAGTTTAGCATAAGCAATAAGATTAGAAAATGGAACCTAAAAACCTCCCTTAGTGCTGCCAAGAAAGATCTAAACGAACTTAACTATACCCTTAGGGAAAAGATAGATTATCTTAACCTATCACAGTTGGCCTTAGTCGATAAACAAGAAGAGATTTCTAAGAAAAATGCTGAAATCGACCAACTTAAGGTTAAGGTAGCTGATATGAATAGGCAGATAGATCAAGTTCGCAGCTCAAAGTATCTTATTAATGCTTTAGTAGTCTCTAGAAAAGACACTAAGAAGCATAAAGATGATAACGGTGGATTAGTTACAAAGATTTGCCTCGTCCTACCACTAGTAACTATTCGTTTTTACCAACTAAGAAGGAAGTAACTCAGGAAATTTGTAAGCCTAAGTTAGATGAAGGGTATGTTTGGCAAAACTATCTGGAGGCTGGTAGCTGGAAGCTGTAAGCTGGTAGCTGGAAGCTGGTAGCTAGAAAATTTTTAAATTTATTTTGGTGTTTGGCAGAGTAGCTGGAGCTTTTAATAAAATATATAAAATGACTAAAATGGTCATAATTAAAAGCTTGTAAAGAAGGTTTTTATTTTATTATTAAAATAGAATGGGTATTTGTGTCATTTACTAATTAAAAGCTTGTAGCTAGTAGAGTTTTTTCTTAAAAGCTACTACTAGTAGCTTTTCACTGTAGAGCTTTTTCTCTAAACTAAAAGTTCCAGCCACTTCAACAAAACAAGGCTTTTTATTAAGTAAGAGCTTTTTCTTAAAAGCTTGAAGCTTGAAGCTCCAAAAAGCTCTTAAAAGCTCCTTGCCAAAAATACCCCTCCTCTTTTCTTCTCATATTATATTCTCTACTTCACCTTCTCCATTCTTCTTCTTCCCCCCTCCTCTCCCCTCTGCTCCACCACTCCTCCTCCCCTCTCCTCCACTGCCACCGCCGCTCCTCCATCCCTCCCCTCCTGCAGCCGCTCCTCCCTCATCCCGTCCCGTCGCTGTCACTCCTCCCCCTCTCGCCGCCCTCCTCCCTTTTTCCGTACCGTACCGTACCGTCCCGTCACTTCTGCTTTTTTTTTCCGTTGAAATGAAACTTCAGTAAGTAACTTTGAATTTAATAACTCCATTAATTCTTATGGTTGTCAAGTGTTGTTGAAATGGTTTCTTTTTTATTCGCTTTTGTTTTTTTATTTGTTGAAATGGTTTTCAAGTGTTGTTGAAGGTTGGTTATAAGGTGTAAAAGATTTTGTTTTTATTGTGTTTTATATTTAGTTTGTTGGTTACAGTGAGTTTGGTTTGGTTTATGGTGGGATGTGTTGGTTCATGATGCTGGTGGCTGTGGTGGGTTATGGTTATAGTGGGTTGTGGTGGGTTATGGTTATGGTTGTGGTTGGTTATATGGTTACGCTACAGATGTTAACAAACAAACAGTCTTCTTTTTGCAGACTGCAGACCTTTAGTCCACCTCTTTTCCTGCAGATGTCTGCAGATGTGGTCTGCAGACTGCATACCTTTTACCTCTTCAAAAACAAACAACATCTAAAGGTCGGGGGTTAATAAAACTAATATAGTTAAAACTAACCCAACTGAATCAAAGAAGGATAACCAAGTGATTTCTAAAACTCAAACCAAAAAGGCCGAACCAAAAACAATTTTGAAGAAAACTAAATTTGTTAAACAAGGTGAAGCCAAAACTGAAGAAATCAACCAGGGTAACGCTGAATGTTCGGGAACACTTCACTCAAATCTGCTAGCAATGAGGGATCAACCTCAACGGGACAGTACAAAAAGCCCCTTGAGAAACGGTCTTGTTTTAAATGTCATCAAAAAGGTCATATAGCTAGCATGTGTACTGCCAAAAAGAAGGAGAACACTGCATCAACTGATACTTCACATATAGCAAGTATAAATGTTTGAAATAGAAACATTCATGTTTTGACCACCCAAAAACCATTTCTTGCATGAATACTTCACATATAGCAAGTATAAAGGTTTAGACTTGTTTTAGAAACTCATTTCAAAGGTTTTTAAAGACACAAACTTAGTAAAACAAGGTCTGGACCTTTGGGAACCAAAACAATAACATTACAAAGGTTTGTGATGAAGAACACACCTTGGATTTTATCAAAGAAAGGTGTGTAAGCTTTGAAATGGTGAGTTTTGAAGCAAAACAAGTTCCAGAGGTGTTCTAAGGTGTGAGGGAAGCTTAGGATCAGTTAGGGTTGCACAAAGGTTGTTTTGTGAGTCAAGGGTTGTATTTATAGGTGTTTCTAGTCGTCCACATCAGTACTAGCGATTATGCAGCAACATCAGGTGATTAGGGCTCCCAATCGCCCCTACTTACTAGCGATTGGGCCTAATCGCCCCTAGTTACTGGCGATTGGGGCTAATTGCCCCTCCCCAATCGCTTGATCCCTTCCCAATCGCCCCCCAGCATCCCGTTTTGGGTTTTCAGCCGTTAAACACTATTTTAACATATCTAAACACGTATTCACATACCGACAAGTCATATAATGATTATAAACACATAATGCATGATAACTAACACGTTCACTATCGTTCACCAATTCCCAGGACTCGAGAGTTGTGTGTATGCGTTAAACCCGGCGTTTCCACGAATCACAAATCCTTGTACACATGGTTATGGACCGACTCCCACTGATCCCGCGGATCATTGTAACGACTCCCGATGATTCCCAGAACCATCGTAACGACTCAACTGACCCAGTTAAGTATGTCATATGTATGACTCGCTAAGGTAGACTTGCTAGTTTGATCAATGTTACTAACCTGAGTTTGTCGGGTGTCACAAACTCACTCTCTAAATAAAGCCTTGTGAGAGGCCTTCCATCAAAAGAATTCAAATGTGATGAGCATTGTGTTTCCTGTTTAAAAGGTAAACAACATAAAAGCTCTTACAAATCCATTGATGAGTCCAAAACAAGTCAATATCTTCAACTGTTGCACATGGACTTGTTTGGCCCAGTAAAAATCATGAGTCTAAGAAGAAAAGGATTTTGTCTTGTCATAGTTGATGATTTTTCTAAGTTTACATGGACTTACTGTTTACAATCTAAGGATGAGACTGCAAGTATCTTGAAGGACTTTGTCACCAAAGTTGAAAAACAATATGACTTGCCAGTAAAAGTCTTTAGAAGTGACAATGGAACAGAGTTTAAAAATAAGGAGTTGGATGATTTCTGTGTGTCAAAAGGTATTTTGAGGTAGTACAGCATTCCAAGAACACCAGAACAAAATGGGATGGTTGAAAGGAAAAACAGAACTCTTATTGAGGCTGCAAGAACTATGCTAGCAGATTTTGGTTTGCCATTGTCCTTCTGGGAAGAAGCTGTAAACACTGCTTGCTATGTTCAAAATAGAGTTTTAATTAACCCTAGACATCAAAAGACTACTTATGAAATTTTGTTCAAAATCAAACCACTGATATCATTTTTAAAAATCTTTGGCTGCCCATGTTTCATTTTAAATCTTAAAGATTCCATTTCAAAATTTCTAGCCAAAGTAGATTGTGGTTATTTTATGGGACATTATTCTACTACCAACGCCTATATAGTGTTTAACACAAGGACTAGGACAATTGAAGAAACACTGAATGTAAAGTTCAATGAACTTTCATCCTTAAAAATCCCAGCAAATCCTGCTGAACAGTTTGATTTAGAAAAAGTTTAAATTTGAAGATATTACTGCTAAAACTAATAGTGCAGGTATTCCACAGTCTCCACAACAGGATTACAGATTTGATGTTGTGATTCCTACTCACTACAAAGTCACTTCTACATCAGGGTAAGCAAATGTTCAAAACTCTGCCACAGATGTGTCAACAACTGTTGACCAGTCTTACCCTCAAACTACTACCTCATCCAGTTCAAACAATGTTCAAACATCTGTTGACAAAAGTCCAACCTCTGTTGAAAAAAGTCAGTCCAATTTTACACCACTTGGACTCATTCCCCCACTTCCATTTCAAACATGTGTTGGTACTACAGAAATGCAAACAGATGTTACAACAACAGAGTCACCAAACCTCTGTCCCTCACCTCAAAATGCCATCATACCATACCAGGGAGATCTAATCTACCTAAGAGCTCATCCACCAGACTAAATCATTGGCAACAACAGAGAGGGGGGTGCTCACAAGGAGCCAATCCTCAAATATCTATCTTTTTGCAGGCTTTCTATCTCTCACACAACATGTGAAGTACAAAGAGGCATTGAAAGACAACAGTGGGGTAGAACCATGCAGGAAGAGCTCCTTCAGTTCAAAAGACAACAAGTATGGGAACTTGTACCACTGCCAAAGGATGTTTGTCCAATTGGCACAAAGTGGGTCTCCAAGAACAAAACCGATGAAAGGGGCATAGTTGTCAAGAACAAAGCCAGGCTTGTGGTTCAAGGCTTCAGACAAGAAGAGGAGATAGACTATGATGAAACCTTTGCTCCTGTAGCTAGGCTAGAAGCTATCGGATTCTTCCTAACCTTTGTTGTCAACCACAACATCAAGGTGTATCAGATGGACATCAAATATGCATTCCTTTATGGCAAAATTCAGGAGGAGGTCTATATATGTCAACCACCTGGTTTTGAAGACATATTCCATCCTGATCATGTCTACAACCTTAACAAAGCTTTGCATGGACTGAAACAAGCACCAAGGGCCTGGTTATTCAGATAGTGATTTTGCTGGCTGCCACACCACAAGGAAGTCCACATCAGGTGGGTGCCAATTTCTAGGGAATGCCTTACTCTCCTGGCAAAGCAAAACGCAAATAGCTGTTTCAACCTCAACAGCAGAGGCTGAATACATTGCTGCTGCAAGCTGTACAGCCCAACTCATGTGGCTTCAAAATCAACTACTGGATTTTGGTATAACTGCACTAAGGACTCCACTCATGCTGGATAGCCAAGCTGCTGAAAATATCATCAAAAATCCAGTCTCTCACTCCACCACAAAGCACATCGATATCAGACATCATTTTGTGAGAGATAGCTATGAAAATGTTTGATTTCTCTACACCATGTTCCAATAGAGGATCAGCTGGCAGATGTGTTGACAAAAGCTTTAGACACATCTACCTTTGAAAATCTGATCTCTCGGATTGGTATAATAAACATGGATTAATAACAAAAATGTTTCGTTAAATAAAACATTAAAATGTTTTTAGAAAATCAAAATCCATCCTTGAAAATAGCTTTTGGTTGAAAAATCTGCTAAAGATAAAACAACCACTGTTTCATTCATTCTATCATCTGTTAGAAGAAAAATCTGTTTCAAACATCTGATCAGATAAAACAATTGTTTTACACTATATATACACACACACACACACACACTAGAAGGTTACCCGCGTGATGCGGCGGGAAGCACAAAAACTGTTAGGAGTGTGCACAATTCATTTTTCAGTTAAATGGTTTTCAATTTAATTTGGTTTTTCGGTTAATTGGTTTCATTTACTTTGGTTTTTGGCTAAGCTAGGTTTGGTTACTTTTGATTTTGTTCGATTTTGGTTAATTTTTATGTTATTCTTCGCCTCTAGATACTCTTATGGGTTGTTTGGTAGCCTCTGAATGGTCATTAAGAGGCTACATTTGAATGGTTCATAACCCGTTAATGGTTAAGATGTAATCTTAAGTATGAATGGTTAAGAGGTAACATCTTAATGGTTGCCTCTTAACCATTCAGACTTAAGGTTACCTCTTAATCATTCCGAGGTTATGGATTATTAAGAGGTAGCCTCTGAATGGTCATTAAGAGGCTACCAAACAACCCTTAATCAGTAATGATGAAGTCAACGCTTTATTTATAAACCCCCGAGAATGGATTATATATGAACTGATTTAAGCATAAAAGAGAAAACAATTGTAAGTTCAGACTACTATCATGGTTCTCACAACAAATTTTTAGAAGTCACAATGATAATGTCTATATACCAAAAGATTATTTAAGTTTTTATATTTTTGTTTTTTTTAATACTGATTTTATAACCATGTTATTTGGTTGATTAATATATGTTTAGAAGATTCAAATTACAATATACCTTTTCCAGTGTATTTGATTAATTTTAAATAGTCTTAGACCTTTTGTTTTGTTTAAGTCTCAAACTAACATGGAGCTAGCCTATTTGGTACCTTTCTTTAATATTTTTGTTTAAAGAAAATCAAAGACTCAAAACAAAATAAATGTAAATAAACTAAAAAACAATCAATCTTCATGTTATGACCATATAGTTGCAGGGGCCATACTTTTTTACATTGTGAGCAAAATTTTTTAGGTTAGTTTTCTATCATTAAAGATTAAAATAAAGGCCCGATTCGAGTAAAGTCAAGTAAAACTTATTTGTCGACCAACACTAATGTTTAATTCAGCAATCTAATAATTAATTTAGCAACAATATTCAATAAATTGTTCCATGATATTTATGTCCCATATAGTACACTTTAATACACAAATACACTGACAGATACCGTAATAAGCAATAACCCACAACCTTGATTCTTAAATCATTGTTTTGACTTTTTTTTTAACCCTGTAGCTGTAAGGAGCAACAAGTTAACAAAAGCTCAGGGTGATGTGTTTTTGGGTTGTATGGCTTAGTATCTTACTAGCCTGTTTTGTAAACAGTCTTGTGTTGAATAAATGAGTCTTTTGCTCATCAAAAAAAAAAAAAAAACAAAAGCTATTTTATTTATAACCAAAAATCAAATCAAATATTTTGGAATGGAACACCGTACAAGTTTAATTAAAAAAATAGAAATAAAATGACAACAAATGGAAATAAAATAAAATGGTAAAATGACAACAAACCGTTGGTTTTCAAGGTTTACCTTTGCTGTGTATTTTTTGTGTGTTTCTTGTTTTGTCAGCTTTTGTATAAATTAATAATAAAAATGGGTACTCTTACATCAAATAATTTAATATGGTACAAGCTATGTATGTTTATATGAAAACATAGATTTCAATATCTTTCTTTCTGACATTTTCTCTATACTACTTCGTATTATATTGACTTGTCGAATCCTTGCAGACTCGAGCCATCTTTATACGTGTTTTTAAATAAATTACAAAACTAAAAAAATTAAAATAATAAAATAAACTTTCTAATAATTTAAATATGCAATTGACCCAGCTATTCTCTTTTTAGCTCCAGCATACATAACTGAAGTGAAGGTTGTTCAGGGGTGGCGGGGGTGAATTTATGATGGTTTGTCCAGTGCTGGAGGCCAGTAAGGGTGCATTGGTGACAAAAATAGTGGTGGTTTGTGGGTGTCGGAGATGGTGAATGGTGTGGAGGTGGTCTATAAGAGTCGAGGTTGCAGAGGTACAGTGGTGTTTATTCGGAGGTTAAAGTAGAGGAAAAAGGTGATTCAAGTGGTCTTAGATGGTAAGATCTGCGGCTGGTAGCGTCGGTTTTAGTAGGCCGACCCCTGCCCCAACAACCTTAGGCAGTGGTAAGATCTGAGGCTTGTAGCGTCGGTTTTAGTGGTGGTCATCCCATCGGGGGCTAGGATTTTCGATGGTGAACTGTGAAGGTTAAATGGTGGTGAAAGGCGGCTGATTTGGTGTGTATTGTGGCTTGACGAAGGTAGGTGGACGGTGAGTGTTAGTTGCAGGTGTTAATGGTTATGGAAGTATTGAATGTAGATACCTACCTTATATGTCGTAGAGCAATTTTCATAGATTTGGTAGTACCGAATCGGAGAAACTTAAAATTGAAGAAAAAATGGAAGAAATTGAACGTAGATACATACCATTATTAGAGAGCGTTATTAAAGTTGCTAGAGTTTTGATATAATGAGAGAGGATTGTTGAAGTTTTGGTTGTTGATATTTGTTTGAATGGTTTGGTTATACAGAGATTGGTAATTTGGTATGAGGGTTTGGATCAATGAGTTGGATTATATCAGCCATTGGATGATGGAGTTCTGAATGGTTGGGATTTGTTGATAGGTGATCCGTGTGTAACTGGTGTCAACCAATGAGATGCAGGATGAAATTTAGATTTGTTTTATACTCCCAGCAAAGCATCTCCAACAAATCTATCATGCTATGTGCTAAGGAGTTGTACATTGTGTTGTAAAATGTGGCAAATGACCATTCTTACCCCTTGTATATGCTTATTAATATAGTATAGATATATATATATATACATAAAAAAACCATCAGTGCTTTGGCAAACCATCAACAACTGTTTGCCACGAATGCTCCATCAGATGTTTGCCACGTCTGGTCTCAAAAGTAGAGCTTTGGCCGCATCAGCGGTTTCATCAGAGGCTATAAAAACCCTGTTTTACCCAACAGTTGTTGCACTGTCTCATTGTATTCAAAATACTGAAACCGCCTTCTTCAACCTAAAACTCTCATACAAATTCCTTCACTCATTCAACTCGAACTCCATTACAATGGATCTTCAAGCAAAAGACCCTCACAATTACCTACCTTATCTGGTTAAAACAGATGAAAACACTCCGTTCCACACCATCATTGACGTCTTCCTCAAATCCAAATACTTGCCTATCCTTGCCGCTGATGCACCCATATTCATTGACACACTTCTAGAATTCTAGTTAAATGCTGAGTTTCTACTACAAGACAAAAAGCCAACAACCATTATTTCAAAAATTGGAGATACAAATGTCACCATAACCCCCCAAACCATATCCACAACCTTCTCTCTAAACGACTTGGCAGGTATGGATTCTTTTCCTAAGGCTGAACTTCACACAGAGTTTCTAGAAAGGGGTTATGATTCACAAATGACTGGAGCAACAATTTATAAAATATATTTTCCACCAGTCATGAAATTTTTCTTTCATACACTCCTTATCTGTCTCTCTGCTAAAACCACTTCTTTCAATGAAATCCCATTGAAAGTTCAGTACTTGGGATATGCAATGTTGTCAGAATCTGACTACAATCTATCCCAGGCTCTGTTTCTGGATTTTGTAGCAAATGTGAAGGGAGTCAAGTCTGGGTCTAACAATGCTTTTCTCTTGTACCCAAGACTTTTAAGTGTTATCCTACAAAAGGTTTTACCTGAAAAGGATTTTAAAAGGGGAGAATTTCTTCAAATGAAGAGTCTCTCTCAAGAAACTTTTACAAGAATGTTGGGTCCAAACATCCAAGAAAAAGTGTCAAAAGTTAAAGTTTCCAAAACACAAGCAAAGGGTGTTAAGACAACAACTGTTGTCAAAACCTCTATTGCTGAGCCCACTGCTCCTGGTGATCATGGCACTACATCAAGTGCTGTAAAACCCACACCAGCCACCTCCAAAAAGAAACTTCCATCCACTAAACCCCCCAAGAAATCAAAAAAAGGACCTTTGGAAGATGAGATACCAGAGGCAAACCCTGTTGTAGCACAAAAACAACAACAAACCACTTTTGATACTTCCTCTCAATAGATGGATATATCTCAACCCAGCCAAACTCATCATGAATCCTCACAAAAGGATCATGTTGTAAGCCAAGGGGACACACATCATGAAGCATATGAGTCACTTGACCATATGTTCAAAAGCCCTTCTCCCGGGGCTGCTTCTCTTTTCACTCCTCCACCTTCACCATCACATGTCCTCCCTACCATGCAACTATTGTTCGAAGCCATTGATTAAACTCAGGACAATCCCAGTTCCTCTCCATCACCTATCACTGAGAGTATACATCAACAAGTGACTGGGTCTAAGAAAAATCAATTGGCTAGCCCACGAACAGAGGAGGCTACACCTTTTGAGTTATATGTAACTCAAGGTGGTTTTTCAAGTGAAGCAGCCACTACTGCTGTAGAGACCATTATCTCACAACAGGACAGTGGTTCCATCCTTAAGACTTCCTTGAACGCAACAACTGATGAGGCCACAATAGTGACCCCAAAATCATTTGGAGGTCCCCAGAATCAAGACAAAGGGGCATCTAGTTCTTATTCTATGGAACCTCCTAGAACTGAACCGGTTACAACCACCACTTATGGTAGGAACCCAGATGATCCTATTAACTTAGGTGATGGGTTAAAATATCAGGAATTGACGGAGTGAGTTACATCCATTGAAACATCTGTTGCTGACATCAAGACTGATATCAAGACAATATTGCAATCTTTGGCTGTCCTCACCAAAAGTCAACCATCCATTGAAGATATTCCTAGTGAGCTATGGAAGTCTGTCAGCCCCATCATCATAGCTCATTGAAAACTAGCAGATCAAACACATGCAACATATATGGCTCAAATCAGAACCATGGTAGATGCTAGGTACACAGATTCCCAAGCAGACATTAAAGCCATCAAAGATCATCTACTGAAGACCATTTGCTCTACCCCCACAACTATCTTAAGAGATGAAGATGATGATGAATTCACTGCTGATGATGCCAAAAAGGGAGAGAGTGGCAGAGATAGATTGCCAAAGTTCTATCCCTTTGGATGTCCACCTTCTCAAAAAGGTCAATCACAAAAGTCTGCTGCCAACAAACCAGGGTCTGCTCCAGCTCCACAACAACCCACTAATCAAACCACTGCTACTGCTGAATCTGCCAAAGGTGGTAAGGCAAAAGAAATTGATGAATCTGCCAACATCATTGCTGAAGAGGCTGCTGAAGCAAAGCAAAAAAGGTCAGGTACTTTGGAAGTCAAAGCAGAAGCTCTAGTGCAAAAGAAACAAGAGCAACAGCAAGAAGTTGAAGATGTTGGCTCCTCTAAAAGGAAGAAAATGCCTGCAAAACATGTTAGGCAACCACCATCCAAAACCAAAAACTCTGCTCCCAAAACATCTGCTAAAACCACTGCTACCACCACAACCACTAAACCAACCACTGAACCCATTACAACAACCACCACTACACCACCCATAACTATGCCACCCATTACAACCCCAAACATCTACTGGTCCTGCACAAGTGCCAACAGATGTTAACTGTGACATCCGTCACTTTTTATTATAATAATAATAATAATCTTATTTATATAAAAAAAAAAAATCAGATTATATATATATATATGTATATTTTTAAAACATAAACCAATGTTTTTCACAACCTTGAAACCCATTATCAAACCACAATGAACCCAAGCCCAAACCCCTCTAATAAACCGGAGCCCATTGAAACAGCCCAAAGCCTGGCCCATTAAACCCTTATTGCCCCTCCTCCAAAGCTGCTATCAAAAAAATAAAACGTTTGTCTATGCCGGGTCTCGAACCCGAGTAACCACACCCACACACACGCGCCTTAACCAATTGAGCCACACATAACTTTTGATTTAATCCCAATCTCAATTATATTTAAACTTTTCTTTTTCTTTCCTCCTTCTTCTTTCCCTGTCGCGAACAGCAGCAGCAGTAGGATTTGTTTTATTTTTTTTTTCTCTTTCTTTTTTTTCAATCAATCAACTAAAATTAGCTCTTTCTTTGGAAACTTTGGACCACTGATTGACTCAACAACAATTAACGCGTATCATTACACGCTATCACAGTCAAAGTTTCCATTCTTATTATCATTCACGCGTCATCATATTAAACATGGTCAAACATTACTAAATCCTTAATCCGATTCTTATACTATAAATTGAACGTGCCTAGACTATCCCTAATCGCCGAACATCATATTCTCACCTCCAATTTCTGTTAACCAATCGTTTTTAATCAACAATCAAGCAGAGTTGACTTCTTCGTTGACCAAGCGTAATATACGAAATAGCATTGTAAGTCTTGAAATCTTTGCTTGGTTTAGTTAATCGGCCAGTAACAAATAATAACCCCATCATTGTAGAGGTTATTGTTTGTTAATTGTGGTTATTAAGGAAGCTAGGGTTCTTGGTATAGAATTGGGGAAGAACACATGAATCTATTAGTGTATAAAATTATTTGAAACAGAGATTATCATCAACTGAGGACACAGATCAGCTGGTAAGGCACGAGTTGTGAAGGGATTGAACCGGCCTTGAGGCCAGGTTCGAGTCCTATGAACAACACATTTTATTTTCTTTTTTTTTATCCAATTATCTATACATATAACCTTCTAGTCCTTTAAAATAGATTTAAAATACCAAATATGATCTATAAATTCTATAAAATTTATTTTATGTCATTCAAATGTTAAAGTTCATTATCCAATTTTTAGTTTTCCAAAAATAATTTATTTAATGTATATTATTAATAATACAAGTTTATTCATTTATATTTATTAAATTCAATAAAAATATCTAAACGATATTATTAAATCTCACAAAAATTATCCTAAACTTGTATATTCTTAAACATTTCAGAAAATATTTTTGCTTCAGAAAAACCATTTATTTTATATTTTTAATTAATTTTTGTTAGTTTTAATCATAAATAATTCATAATAAATTCATTTTACAATATTTTTGTACCAAAATTTTACATAAATTATTTCTAACTATCTAGAACTGAAATACAATTTTTGATTCAAAAATTCTTTGATTTTAATATTTTTAGATATTAAAGTCGTATTTTGACAAATTGAAATAATTAGATTAAATATTCTATTTTCAAGAAAATAATTTTATAAAAATTATTTTCATACTTAAAACCTTAAGTTGTGACTATGTTCAACTTAAAATTTTACAAAGAGACTTTTATTTATTTATTCATTAAATTTCTTATATTTAATAAACAAATTGTTATTAAACAAATAAACGTTTATCCCCAATTCGAAGCCCTAGAAATACATGTATCCTAGAGTTATTTCACTTACACATTATCAATTACTTTAGGTTAATCATTTGGGAATAATCTCAATTCATATTTCGTTGTCCAAGTTCAAATTCAAGTTATTACGTGAACTGTGAGTATATTCCTATCCCCTTTTTACTTTTATACATTTTGGGGTGATTCATGTACACTATTACAAGTTCAAATTCAAATTTACATTTTTACAAATACAATTCTAGTACTATGTGCATTGCTTACAACGTGTTTTATGCTTAGACAATACATGTGGATTACATTTGTACTTAGTGAAATCATTAACATGGTACAAGCCGACCTTAACATTGGATAGCGCTATTTGGATTGACAACCCGCCTAGGTTGATTCTCCCCCTTTTTCATCGGAGAATCCGTGGCCATTGTTAAGTTATTATCCATTTGTTGGATAAGTACACTACAGTTCATACAGTACATTATACAGTCACAGGGTTGATTTCGCTCATTTGTTTGATACATGGTTTACATATTTGCACTGTAGCTTGCACTTGAATTGTATAACTTTTAATCTACTATATATATCAAACCTAGGAATGCTCACCAACATTTCATATGTTGACCAAATCTATTTTGTACATGTTTCAGGTGCAGTTTGATCTAGTGCTTTAGCAAGAGACATTTAGTGCTTTATTTCAATTCAGTTATTTCATTATTTGCATTTAAGATAAGACTTTGTATTTTCCATTTCCATGTAAGACAATGTTGATTATTCAATAATATTTACATTTTAGTACCATGAGCTTTTGAACAATCGTCACTACGTGGCACCTCGATGATTCCGCCATCGGTTGGGGTGTTACAGATTGGTATCAGAGCCATGGTTATAGGGAACTAGGTTATTAGATAAAATGGCCTAGACTATAACCGGACTTCAACTTTCATGCATTATATTTCCTGAATCACCTTACCCCTCATTTCCCTCTACTTTCCTTCTTCTATCTTTCCCTCCTTCTCTCTCTCCATTCTTCTCATCCTTCATCATGGTGCATAGAGATGGTGTCCTACAGGGAGTGGAAAGTCTACATCATCATGGAACAGGGACAATACCTTTCATGAAGACACTCTTAGGCATAATGCCTACTCTTACTTTTGATCCTTCAAAGTTGTTGAACTTTAATGAGTGTGATAAGGACACGTGCAATCTGGAAGGGTGGACGCCTGTACACTGGGTTTTCTGGCATAGGCAAGCATAGCGCATAAATCCATTTACGGACCTGTTATGTTTACCTGGGGATTCCTGGAGTGAGTGTCCACTTATAGGCTAAAGCATGTCTTCTTTGATCACCATTGGGTTCAAACTCCTTTGAAAAGTCAACGTTCTTGTTGGGCTTTACAGCTAGACAAGGGCACTCCAAGCATTTTATGCAAGCTTTTTCAATAATACTCTCTTGGTTCATATACAATATTTTGTATTTCACGATTTTCATATATTGCTTACAAGTTCATACTTTCATAACCATCTATGGATTTCACAATCACACTTCACCTTACCCTCTTAACCACTTTTTAAAGATTCAACACCCTACCCCAAATCATATTATTCCTTTTCTCCACATGTTATTTATTTTAAAAACTATAACCCCATACTTTAGCACAAACTAAAGATTTCTAAAACTAGTTGTATTACCTAGCAACTTTACAAAGTACATATTTTCCTTGAACTTAAATTCAATTGATTATTTATTGACGTAACAAACGATTTTCTATATAATGTTTTAAACTATTACAAAGCCCACTTAGCTTGTACTACTTAACAACTTTTGCCTTATGTACAAAACCAAATTTTGAAAATATTTTTTTTTTTTTTTGGTATAATATCTAGTCTCTAGATTCTACATCAACACTCACTCAATTTCAACTTGTTCAAATTTTTACAATATTTGGCATACATCACAATCATGTTTTCTTATACACTTGATTATAACCTTTGATCCAAACCCCAAAATTTACACTGCTATACTATAAAATAAACTCTTCACATTCACCATCTCTCACAACTTTGATTCTGCTTCAAGATTTTTCATCATCCTCTCAAGAACTAAATTCATATCCTTCACCATCTCACACGTGAGCTAGTTACCCATGATAATCAAACTACTAAAAACCTGATACTTGATTCTACAGGATTTTTCCAAAACATCATTGTTTATGAAACTTGATTTTCCCTTAATTTGACTATTCACTGGACATTTAATTATTCATAATACTCGTGTTTTCATTTTCTTGATCTTATTATCATTTTTATGTCATACTCATAGGCATATAACATCTAGAAATTTCCTTGCGTATTATTGTGTATTAACACAGATTGGAAATTTATTTTATTGATTACGTTTATTTTTAATCATACAAGACTCTACCTTACATTTATTTGAAACGTTTGGACTTGATACTTGATCTTACAGATGCTTTTCTAAGAAAACATCATTGGTTATTACATGAAACTAGATTTTTCCCTTAATTTGACTACGCATTGAGCATCTAATTATTCATGATACTCGTAAACATTTAATTATTCATGATAAACACTTACACTTAATGGTTGTGGTACTTACAAACTTGCTTGCATAAACATGCTATCAATTTGCAATCTATGTGAATAATAATTGCTGCACCTAATAAAAGTCATCATGCCTTTTTCAACAGTCGGGAGAGGCCCTACAACCTGCTCCACGACTGGTGGAGGCTATCAAACATACTCAACGATTGGTAGAGGTCATTATGCCTTTCAAACAGTCGGGAGAGGCCCTACAACCTACTCCACGGCTGGTGGAGGCTATCAAACCTGCTCAACAATCGGTGGGGTCATAGAAGGACGCAAAACTTTAATGTAAGGTAAATTGATGATTCCGGTCCGGAACGTAATCATGAATTTACAGGTACATTAGGGTAGTGTGAAATTCTATTAGAGTTTTTGGTAGGCGTCCAGTACGTTTTCAAGGTATCAAAGGTGTGGTGGGTTAGCTGCGGTACACCCTGTATACAAACACTAATGATGCATTGAAAGTGAGACTGGAAGTCGGACCAGGAACAAACTCTGTTTACTTGGTAGTTCATCTAGTCTTTTTATAGTCAATCAACTCATGCATTTATTTTAGGAGTCCTAAAACTTGAAGTAGTGACTTACTAGATTCTTACTCTCTTTACCCTTTCGAGACGAACCTAATCCAATCTTTAACTCACACCTATCACACCTCATATCCAAATCATTTGAATTTTCTAAACCACAGTTATCTTAATTTTTACCAAGCATCCATAACCCTATGTTTCTAATAACTTCGGGACGAAGTTTCTAAAAGTAGGGGATGCTGTGACATCCGTCACTTTTTATTATAATAATAATAATAATCTTATTTATATAAAAAAAAAAAAAAATCAGATTATATATATATATATATGTATATTTTTAAAACATAAACCAATGTTTTTCACAACCTTGAAACCCATTATCAAACCACAATGAACCCAAGCCCAAACCCCTCTAATAAACCGGAGCCCATTGAAACAGCCCAAAGCCTGGCCCATTAAACCCTTATTGCCCCTCCTCCAAAGCTGCTATCAAAAAAATAAAACGTTTGTCTATGCCGGGTCTCGAACCCGAGTAACCACACCCACACACACGCGCCTTAACCAATTGAGCCACACATAACTTTTGATTTAATCCCAATCTCAATTATATTTAAACTTTTCTTTTTCTTTCCTCCTTCTTCTTTCCCTGTCGCGAACAGCAGCAGCAGTAGGATTTGTTTTATTTTTTTTTTCTCTTTCTTTTTTTTCAATCAATCAACTAAAATTAGCTCTTTCTTTGGAAACTTTGGACCACTGATTGACTCAACAACAATTAACGCGTATCATTACACGCTATCACAGTCAAAGTTTCCATTCTTATTATCATTCACGCGTCATCATATTAAACATGGTCAAACATTACTAAATCCTTAATCCGATTCTTATACTATAAATTGAACGTGCCTAGACTATCCCTAATCGCCGAACATCATATTCTCACCTCCAATTTCTGTTAACCAATCGTTTTTAATCAACAATCAAGCAGAGTTGACTTCTTCGTTGACCAAGCGTAATATACGAAATAGCATTGTAAGTCTTGAAATCTTTGCTTGGTTTAGTTAATCGGCCAGTAACAAATAATAACCCCATCATTGTAGAGGTTATTGTTTGTTAATTGTGGTTATTAAGGAAGCTAGGGTTCTTGGTATAGAATTGGGGAAGAACACATGAATCTATTAGTGTATAAAATTATTTGAAACAGAGATTATCATCAACTGAGGACACAGATCAGCTGGTAAGGCACGAGTTGTGAAGGGATTGAACCGGCCTTGAGGCCAGGTTCGAGTCCTATGAACAACACATTTTATTTTCTTTTTTTTTATCCAATTATCTATACATATAACCTTCTAGTCCTTTAAAATAGATTTAAAATACCAAATATGATCTATAAATTCTATAAAATTTATTTTATGTCATTCAAATGTTAAAGTTCATTATCCAATTTTTAGTTTTCCAAAAATAATTTATTTAATGTATATTATTAATAATACAAGTTTATTCATTTATATTTATTAAATTCAATAAAAATATCTAAACGATATTATTAAATCTCACAAAAATTATCCTAAACTTGTATATTCTTAAACATTTCAGAAAATATTTTTGCTTCAGAAAAACCATTTATTTTATATTTTTAATTAATTTTTGTTAGTTTTAATCATAAATAATTCATAATAAATTCATTTTACAATATTTTTGTACCAAAATTTTACATAAATTATTTCTAACTATCTAGAACTGAAATACAATTTTTGATTCAAAAATTCTTTGATTTTAATATTTTTAGATATTAAAGTCGTATTTTGACAAATTGAAATAATTAGATTAAATATTCTATTTTCAAGAAAATAATTTTATAAAAATTATTTTCATACTTAAAACCTTAAGTTGTGACTATGTTCAACTTAAAATTTTACAAAGAGACTTTTATTTATTTATTCATTAAATTTCTTATATTTAATAAACAAATTGTTATTAAACAAATAAACGTTTATCCCCAATTCGAAGCCCTAGAAATACATGTATCCTAGAGTTATTTCACTTACACATTATCAATTACTTTAGGTTAATCATTTGGGAATAATCTCAATTCATATTTCGTTGTCCAAGTTCAAATTCAAGTTATTACGTGAACTGTGAGTATATTCCTATCCCCTTTTTACTTTTATACATTTTGGGGTGATTCATGTACACTATTACAAGTTCAAATTCAAATTTACATTTTTACAAATACAATTCTAGTACTATGTGCATTGCTTACAACGTGTTTTATGCTTAGACAATACATGTGGATTACATTTGTACTTAGTGAAATCATTAACATGGTACAAGCCGACCTTAACATTGGATAGCGCTATTTGGATTGACAACCCGCCTAGGTTGATTCTCCCCCTTTTTCATCGGAGAATCCGTGGCCATTGTTAAGTTATTATCCATTTGTTGGATAAGTACACTACAGTTCATACAGTACATTATACAGTCACAGGGTTGATTTCGCTCATTTGTTTGATACATGGTTTACATATTTGCACTGTAGCTTGCACTTGAATTGTATAACTTTTAATCTACTATATATATCAAACCTAGGAATGCTCACCAACATTTCATATGTTGACCAAATCTATTTTGTACATGTTTCAGGTGCAGTTTGATCTAGTGCTTTAGCAAGAGACATTTAGTGCTTTATTTCAATTCAGTTATTTCATTATTTGCATTTAAGATAAGACTTTGTATTTTCCATTTCCATGTAAGACAATGTTGATTATTCAATAATATTTACATTTTAGTACCATGAGCTTTTGAACAATCGTCACTACGTGGCACCTCGATGATTCCGCCATCGGTTGGGGTGTTACATTAACACATCCACTGCTACCCAAACACCATCATCACCTCTGATCCTGTACAAAAGGAAGAGAAAATCAACCTTTGTGGTACAGGATGAGAATATAGAAACCACACCAACTCCCATTTCATCACCAAAATCTGCACCCATTCCAGCCATTCCACTCATATCTTTTTCACCACACACTTCCAAATTTGCTTCCCATAGACCACCACCATTCATCACACCATTGGCCGCTCAGTATCCTCTTGAGCTTGATCTACTCAAGGGGGAAATTCAATCCTTCTACAATACCGAGGATCCATCAAAAAGAACCTTCCAGTCTCTCCCAAATTTTCCTATTCCCAGTAACATAGATGAATACTTGAAGTTTAAAGCAGAACGGACAGATTTAATCATCAATGAGAGATGCAAAGGAAAGAATGACAAAACAATTCAGGGCATCCATTCAGCAGAGCTTAGCAAATCGAGAAGGATTGAAGATTTTGTTAAGACCCTGAGTAATTCTATGTCAAGCATGCCACTCAGTAGTGATTTGGAAAGGGCAGTCAGGGAATCTATTCTTGATCAGATCTTGGCAACCATGTCTTACAAAGCAAATAAGAAACAATTTGCAGGCTGGACCACTCATGCCCTTAAAGAAGAACTACATAGAATTTAAGAGATGACCAAGAATCCTACTCAAAAGGCCTCTGCCCTTGATTTCAGAAAAGGCAGAGACCCAGCCAGAGCTTTGAAGTATAAAAGAATGAGGGAAGAGACAGTGGCTGCTAAGTATGGAGAGATGAGGTCTGTGGCAGGATGGTCTGAGCTGAGACTGGTTGAAACATACAAGAAGCTTGAAGAGAATAGAAAAACTGATCCCACTCTACCAAGAAAACCAATTTACTCTGATGCACCAGTGGTTAAAAGATCCCAACGGACCTTTACACTTGACAACTTACTTGCAACATCTGACCAACCCATTGCTGCCAAGAGACAGTACAAAAGGCAGAAGCAGATGTCAGAAGAAGATGAAAATGAGTTTGCTGACACATTTGTGAAAGAAGGGATCTTCAACCAAGTCCATTTATTTTTCTAACCCTGTTTCTGAAGAACTCAGAAGAATCATTGGGAGACCTCCATCACCAAACTCATCCCAAATAAATCTGCAACTCAAGAAATCCTCAGGTTCAAAAATTCTAAAGTGGAAGGTCAACAAAGACACCCACGAATTGACTCTGCTCAGATCTGATGGAGAACCTCAGAAGTTAAGAATGGATGATGCATATGGTCTGTGTGCAGATGATCTCCAAGACCTTCTTAACTTAGAGATTGAAAGAGACGCTGAAAACTTATTCTCCTTAAACTTTGAATTACAATTGAAAGGGCAAATTAGAGAAAGTCTGATGAGGAATAAAGATCAGCAATAAAGGTTGAGTTTTGGCATCATCTGTTCTAGGGGGAGATTGTTGGGTCTGCTGACCTGGAGAAGAACAGATGATCTGAAAAGCCAAAACATACTATATATATGATCCTTATAAATCAGTGTTTTCAAATTATTCCCCCCAAAAGACTGTTGGCTTCTAACAACTATTGTTCCCCTAACAGCTGCTAGAGTACAAGTGCTGATCACAAAGAGCTGATTGAAGAAACAACTATTGAGCTAAAAGACTATTGAAGACAACGACTGTTGGAGCCAACAACACTTAGGCTCCAACAGTGGATAGAAGCATCAGAGTTTTACCCATCGGCTGTTTAGTCATCAGAGCTTACCAATGTAACAGTGTCTATATTCATCAGTTGTTTTATGTTGTTATATATCTGTTAGATGTTACTGTCTTAGGTGACGTCAACCGTAGGTCATCAGTGGTTCAGTTTGTCTATAAATAGAACAGTGCATGTACTATTCTATTCATCACTCCAAACATTCTATCAAACAAACAATCAGTGAGTAATCAGGCTGAAGGGGAGTAATTGTGTAATCATTGTAATCATTTGACTAATGAGAAGTTTGATTTGAAAACAATTATTCTCTTTGTTTTGATTTATAGTTTACTATTCCGCTGCACTTTCCATATTTGTTTAACTTCATTCATATTTCATTTATAAACAATCAAATCAAACTCATATCCTAAAAGGACCGTACCAGTTTCGACCAGTACCATTTGGAACCGAACCATTTTGGACTGTACCAGCATCGACCGGTACCATTTTAGACCGTACCATTTTTTATCGTTACCGTTTTGACGGTACTGGTTCGATCCGTAATGTTTCGACCCGTACCGGCCCGAACCTTTTTGACACGTATCATTTCGGGTTGAAACTGTGCGCACCGAAATGATGGAGGACAAAAAAAATTTGGTTCGAAGGGTATGGGTCGAAACGGTGCACGTCGAATTGATACGGGTGGAAAAGGTACAGGTCGAAACAGTATAGTTCGAAATGGTACGAGTCGCAATGGTGAGTGTCGGTGGGAGCAATGGTGATAGATTCAAATTTATTAACCAACCAAACACAATAATAAAGGATTTGAGATTCCAATTCCAACAATTTCCATTTCCTTTTGGAATGTTTGAATTCCAAATCCAATTCATTCCAATTTCAATTCCAAACCATTCCACGAACCAAATGCACCCTAAGGTGTGTTTGGTTTGTATGAATTTAATGGAATTCAATGGAATTGGAATTTGAATTCCACCTCTTAAGGTGTTTGGTTCATTGAAATTGTTGGATTTGAAATTTCAATTTTAAACTTGATGTGTTTGGTTCATAAAGGAATTGGAAATGAAATTTGGTATGAATTCCTTCAAATTCCATTAATTAAGGGAATTCAAAATTCTTCCAACATTAAAAAAAAATTCAAATCAATTTATTGGAATCTTCGATCGATTGACGTTGTTTTGACCTGAACTGACTTAGACCGTACCATTTCGACGAGAACCGTTTCGGACCCAAACCGTTTCAACTCGAACCGTTTCGGACCGTACCAATTTCGACCGGTACCATTATGAACGATACCGTTTCGACCGCACCGTTTCGAACCGTAACGTTTCGAGCCATACCCTTTCGGCGCGCACCGTTTTGACCAGAACCGTTTCGACCTGTACCATTTCAACCGGAACCATTTTGACCTGTACCGTTTCGGACAGAAACATTTCAACCCGAACCGTTTCGGATCGAACTATTTCGACCCGAACCATTTTGACCTGAACCGTTTCGGACGGTACATACCAGTTTCGACCGGTACCGTTTCACCCCGCACCGTATTGATCCGAACCGTTTCGGACCGTAACATTTTTGACTCGTACCGTTTCAGCCCCTAGATTTCGACCCGCACAATTGCAAACCACGTCGTTTCGACGTGTACTATTTCGACCTGAACTGTTTCGACCGGTACCGTCTCACCACCAATACTGCTCCGATGGATTGCCCATCCAGAGCTCACGGATTTGTTTTTGGTTGCCCCGGTGGACACTTCCCAGGAGGTCACCTATCCTGATAGTGCTCCCACCTGAGCACGCTTAACTGTGGAGTTCTCCTCTCATCCACTAACATTAAGCCCCAAAACGCGTTGGTGATTTAAGAGGCAAGACATTACTTATCAACCATGGATCTCTCCTGACCATGGCCGATGTGGGATTTTCCTGGGGTGTCACATTAACCCCCTGTTAGAGTCTCATCGTCCCTGATGAGGTATGCACCTACCATTTCGAACGACACAGGAGTGTCTCTAATACCATCTGTAACATCCCGCCCCTCTCACTACCAATTTTGTCCACTTTGCTCTGATGGGTTGCCCATCCAGAGCTCACGGATTTTTTTTGGTTGCCCCGGTGGACACTTCCCAGGAGGTCACCCATCCTGATAGTGCTCCCACCTGAGCATGCTTAACTGTGGAGTTCTCCTCTCATCAACTAACATTAAGCCCCAAAACGCGTTAGTGATGTAAGAGGCAAGACATTACTTATGAACCATGGATCTCTCCTGGCCATGGCCGATGTGGGATTTTCACCATGGATCTCTCCTGGCCACGGCCGATGTAGGATTTTCTTGGGGTGTCACATTTGAGATTCCAATTACAACAATTTCTAATTCCTTTTGGAATGTTTAAATTCCAAATCCAATTCTTTCTAAGGGTATGTTTGGTAATGAGTTTTTAAGAGCTTTTTGGAGCTTCAAGATTTAAGCTTTTAAGAAAAAGCTCCCACTCAATAAAAAGCATTGTTTTGTTGAAAAAGCTGGAAGCTTTTAGGTTAGAGAAAAAGCTTTATAGTGAAAATCTACTAGTACCAGCGTTTAAGAAAAAACTCTACTAGCTACAAGCTTTTAATTAGTAAATAGCACAAATGCCCATTCTATTTTGAAAATAAAATAAAAACCTTCTTTACAAGCTTTTAATTATACTCATTTTGGTCATTTTATACATTTTATTAAAAGTTTCAGCTATTCTGCCAAACACTAAAATATATTTAAAAAGCTTCAGCTACCAGCCACCAGCTAGTTTTGCCAAACATACCCTAATTCAAATTCCCAAACACCAAACATACCCTTTTTGTCAATGAAAATGAAGGATTAAGTAGTAAAAAAAAATCAAATTCCAATTCCAAACAATTTTGCGAACCAAACGCATAAGGGAAAAGTATCGGTGGGTAGGAAAATAAAACCGGGTGTCCGGTGTGTCGTCTACAAACAATTCCATCATATAGCCTCAATATGCCCCAGTAAGTTTATTAATCTATGTCTTTTATTGGAAGAGGTCGATTAACTTGTTGAGGGTTCTACCGGGGTAATTGAGATAGTATTTGGGTTGTTGATCCATCATTCAAAACTCAAAACCCACATGACTGTTAACAAAATCTTTGTTCAACGTTTTTAAGCGTCACTTTGGTATTCTAACTAATGAAATCTTTGCTACGGTTCTTAGACGTGCAACAGGAACCTTACCATTTTCCTATTTGGTTGTTCCTTTGGGTGTAAATATGAAGAGAGTTCGGTGGTGGCAACCCGTGTTCGATAAGTTTAATAAAAGATTGACGGCATGGAAAGCGAAAACGCTCTCTTTCGCAGGTAGATTAACCTTAATTAAGGCTGTCCTTAGTACTATTCCTTTGTATTTTATGTCTCTTTTTTCCAGCTCCTAAGTTTGTTTTGAAGAAATTGGAAGCTATTCGGAGAGATTTCTTATGGGGCAAGAATGGGCCGAGAAGTAAAATAAGATGGGTGAAGTGGGATAGATTGAAAGTACAGAAGAAATGTGGAGGCGCGGATGTGGGAATCATCGAAGACTTCAACATTGCTATGCTTGCGCAGTGGTGGTGGAGATTTAAGTAAGAACTGGATAGTTTATGGGTTAAGGTCATTAAGTCGATTCATTCTTCGGCCAAGGGTCAGATTATTATACCAGTTAAAAGAGCTATTCCGGCCATCTGGAAAGACATAGGGATGACCGAGGAGTCCCTTCGAATCAGAGGCATTAATGTTTTGGAAAAGTTAACGCCTAATGTTGGAGACGGATCTAAAATATTATTCTGGACAGATTGTTGGGCGTCGACTACCAGCTTTAAGACGCTTTTCCCCAGTTCTTTTCTCTGCTTTGAAGAATAAGGATGTTCGGGTGCTGGATTGTTACGAGCAGATAAACGGCCGCATTACGTGGAATTGGGATTGGAGAAGTGGTTGGGTTTCGAACTCTTTTAATGTGCAGCTAGATAATTTGAATAACATTTTGGCCAATGTGGGTTTTAATGGGTCCCCGGATATTTGGAAGTGGAGCAATGGGTCTGGAAAGCTATTCTCGGTTAAAGACATTAGGTTTGATCTGGAGGCTAATAATGGTTCAATCCATAGTTACCTAAATCGCGGTTCGCAACGGTACGGGTACGCGGTACGAATACGCAATTCGCTAGGCTGGACGAATTCGGTACGGAGGGGGTAGGCTCATTTCGGTACGAACCGGTACGGTGTTCCACCGAGTCCGGTACAGTGCACCTAAATTAAAACATAAATACCTATTTATAATTTTTATATTTATATATTTAATGTAAATTTTATACTTTTTTACTATAAATTTATAAGTTAAATGTAAACTAGTAAAGATAGAGGGGTTAGATGTTTAAATACACAAAGTTACTTTACACTTTTTAAATAAAAAATTACAAATTTTAGGAAAAAATGTAAACTGATAAAAGTCATCATCATCATACTCAGTTAATCCCACCTATAGCAAAGCTAAGGTAGGGTCTGAGGAGGGTAAGATGTAGACAGCCTTACCTCTACCCCTAAGAATAGAGAGGCTGCTTCCAGTGAGACCCCTGGCTCGATGTGGTTTGGTATCAAGCCTTGGACATAAGGCACAAAACACTTAGCAATCGGGACAAACCCGATCGGTGCATGTACCCCTTTGTCTTTTGGCTATCAACGCCACCACATGATGCATGATTAACCGTCCGTCATTTTTAACGTTATTTTCACGAAATTAGTAAAATAACGTTAAAACTAGTGCAACTTTACTTTTGCCCCCCGAGGGCCACACATATATACATTATATGTGCACACCGTAAGTGGGGCGTTACTGATAAAAGTAGAGGGGCTAAATGTTGAAATATCCATACTTATCTAACCCTAATATGCTAAAAACACATATGTGAGCCGCTCTGCTTCCTGCTTCTTCTCCCTGCTTCTTCTTCCTTCTTTTTCCCTTCTCTTCCTGAATTCCAGCAGAAAACAACGTGCCATTCGTGTTTCCAATACTATCCACACACCTATAAAACTGATCCCTTGAACGTACCACACAACGATTGGATCGGCTGGAGGTCCGATTTCAGTCGCGTACCGGAGGCGATTTGGTACGGTACGACTTCCGATCTGGTACATCGCGATCCAATACGAAAAACGTGGCTATGTGAGCGATTTAGGTAACTATGGTTCAATCTCCTCTTGTGCTCAGCATGCGTGGAATTCCTGGGCAGTGCCTAAAGCCAATGTGATTATGTGGAAAATTATCTTGGGGAAACTTCCTACGAAAGTTGATTTGGCGAACCGTGGAGTGGGTATTTCGGATGTTGTATGTTCTAGGTGTAATATCGATTCCAAGGATATCTACCACACCTTTGTGTCATGCCTTTGGGCTAGATCGGTGTGGTGGAACGTCTTGGTTTGGATGAAGATAGCGTGGCCACATAATATTACCTCGATTGACTCTTGGCTGGATTATTTGTACCAACAACCGGGTTCGAAGATATGGAAGAAAATTGTTGGCGTGATCATCCAAGCGACTTTTTGGAGACTTTGGTTGGCTAGGAACAAGAAGACGTTCGACGGCTTTTTTGAACCGGTTCGGATGACGTTCAATCACATTAAAGAAGACTCCTATTTATGGATCACTCAAAGATCGAAGCTGAGCTTTATTTCATGGGCCGATTGGGCTAGTTTTGAGATTTCGATGGTGTTGTAATTTCTTTCTCGTTTTTGGTGTTTGGAGTTTTCCCAGCCTCTTGCTGACTCTCTCTCTCTCTATATATATATATATATAGTGTAAGTATATGAAGAAAACTTTAGTTATAGTGTAAACCATGAAAACTCATCTTGTGGCTTAGAATGAGCCACATCACCCAAGAAAATAATGATTTAATATTGTGGAGAAGGGTATATTTGTAAAACCACCCTCATGTCAACATCAAGTTTCAAGGCTTCTTTCTCTCTCCCTATATATGTTGTTTTCTCCCTCTCTTCCTTCATTTCATTTTCAAATTCAGATCATTCCCTTCTCTCTCTACCCTCTCTCTGTCTCTCTCTAGAATCACCACCACCACCACCACAACCACCATCGACCACCATAACCACCACCGTCTACCACAACAATATATCTTATGAACAAGCGTCGAAGATCTTATCTCCTTCTCGAAGTTTTCTTCGTAACCAGGTATGGATCTGAATTTGTGGAGTTTACAACCAGTGGGTGAAACCTCCTCCATAATTTCTCTCTCTCTAGAACTTTCTCTCTGTAGATAAGAAAACAAAAAGATGGATTGAAAGGGTTTGATGGTTATGAATGGAATTTTTTTTATAAAAAGTTCAACTTTTCTTTATAGAGATTGGAAAAAAATATATGATTTTTTTTTTATAAAAAGTTCATATTTTGTTAGAAATAATAATTATCATGCTGGTATATTTAAGGTTTTTTTTACATGGTAATATTATTACTGAATTTGATTATAAGGGTGATGGATATTATCTTTTTTGTTGTGATGAAAGTAAAAGATGAAATGGGTATTAGAAAATAAAATTATTAATATTTTGGGTTATGAGGTTTTATGTCCAAAAACCAATTTTGTTTTGGACGTCCATTTAAAGTCAATGGTGAATGTATGGAAGGTAATTATAAAGTTTTTTGTGTTTTGGATATATGCACTCCATGTGTTTGATGAAATGCCTGACTGGGTTAACATGTGTTACTTCTGTTAGTATGTTAGAAGTTAATGGTGAATGTATGAGAAGTTAGTTATAATGTCTTTTGTGTTTTGGATATATGGATGTCCATTTAAAGTTAATGGTGAATGTACAGAAGGTAATTATAATGTCCTTTGTGTTTTGGATATATGAACTCCATGTGTTTGAAGAAATGCCTAACTGGGTTAACATGTGTTATTCTGTTAGTATGTTAGAAGTTAATGGTGAATGATGGAAGGTAGTTAGTTATTAGGTCTTTTATGTTATGGATATATGGATGTCTATTTAAAGTTAATGGTGAATGTATGGAAGGTAATTATAATGACTTTTGTGTTTTGGATATATGCACTCCATGTGTTTGATGAAATGTTTGAGTAGGTTAACATGTGTTACTTCTGTTAGTATGTTAGATGATGAGTTGGTCACACCGTTTAACATCTCATCTATTGTTTTGAAGTTGATAACGAAGACCCCCCACGGTTAACATATGTTAAAATACGAAGTCCAAAGATGCCGAGAAAAATATGTAGAAAAGTTTTTGAATAGCGTTTTCTTTTTTGTAGTCAATGCATAGAATTACTAGATTTATTTTGTTAAAGTGGTCAATAGTTTGTAATCATACTTTGTAATAACGTGTGTTAATTGTTTGTATGCTTTATTTCTCAATATACTTTGTAATACAACTTTAACAAATGTTACCTCACTAACACATGTTACCCTTTTTTTCTAGTGTTTGACATTCTTGTTGAAACATGTGTCACACAAAAAAAAAGTGACCTTTATTAGGTCATTGTTGAAGCTTCTGAATATACTTTTCTTTTTTAGTACTCAATGTATAGATTTACTATATTTATTTTGTTAAAGTGATACTTCACTTTTGATTTTTTTAAGAGAATGTTCATATTAGAAGTACATTAAGTGAATATAATAACCAAGTTACATCTGGATAATGGGTAACCAAGTTAAAGTGATTAATAGTTTGTTATGATACTTTGTAATAACGAGTGTTAACATATGTTACCACACCACCTATACTACCAAATGTTAGTTCTTCTCATGGGTATATTGGGGAAACCGTTTTAACTTTATCAAATCAGATAACACATGTTACCCCTTTATGACCAACTAACACATGTTACCTTTCCATGCAGTTCATTTGAATGTCCTGGGTAGGTTTATCTATTTGTTCAATAGTTTGTAATGATACTCTTTCGTAACAACGCGTGCTAATAGTTTGTATGCTTTACTTCTTAGTAAACTTATAAAGTGAAAACTATAGGGGTAAGCAAGAAAAAAAAGGCTGACAATAAATACAAGTTATTTTGTAAAGTAGTTGGTAGTTTGTAATGATACTTTGTAATAATGTGTGTTAATAGTTTGTATGATTTATTTCTCAGTAAACTTTTGAAGTGAAAACTATAGTGGTAAGCAAGACAAAAAAAGACTGACAATAAATACAAGTTTAGCATATATTACCGAATAACACATGTTAACCTCTCATGCAACATTAACACATGTTACCCTTCTATGCAGTTCATTTAAATGTCGGGGTGGGTTTTTCTCTTGTTCAATAGTTTTTAATGATACTTTGTAATAATGTGTGTTAATAGTTTGTCTTGCTTACCACTATAGTTTTTACTTGATAAGGCATACAAACTATTAAGACATGTTATTACAAAGTATCATTACAAACTATTGAACAAGAGATAAACCTATTCATATTGAACAAGTGATAAACCTATTCAATTGTTTTGTAATGATACTTTGTAATAACGTGTGTTAATAGTTTGTATTATTTATTTCTCAGTAAACTGATGATGTGAAAACTATAGTGGTAAGCAAGACAAAAAAAAGGTTGACAATAAATACAAGTTTAACAGTCTATAGTGGTAAGCAAGACATGTCCTTTCTTTGGTTGACAGCCTGTTTTTTAATATGCATCATAAAATAGTATGTGACCTTTATTTAGCCCCTTTCGAAGCTTTTATGATTTATATTCATTTAAATGTCCTGAGTAGGTTTTTCTCTTGTTCATCTTGACTTTGCTACCAAGCACGCAGACTTGGTCAGATAACACATGTTACCCTATTTATGCAAAGGGTAACATGCATGACAACAAACTATGTAAGGGGTCCCCATTGAAGCTTTTTATGCTTATTGTTATTTTGAATATTTTGTGTAGGTATATCTTTTTTTTTTTAATTTTTTACAGTGCTACTTAGTCAACTTTATCAGAACAAATAACACATGTTACCTTTTTATGCCTAACTAACACATGTTACCTTTCCTTTTTTTTTTTTTTTTGCTAGTGTTTGACATTCTTTTTGAAACACGTGTCGTAAAAAAAAGCAAGTGACCTTTAGTAGGTCCTTGTTGAACCTTTTAAGCTTACTTTTATTAGAATGTAGTATATACTTTTTTTTTCATTTTTACCGTCATACTAGACACGTTGATCTGGCCAAATAACACATGTTACGCTCTTATGCAACATTAACACTTGTTACCTTTTCCATGAAGTGTTAGTACAAGTTACAGCACAACAGCATTACTTAGAGTACAATTAAAGGTCATAAAATGGAACAACACCAAAATAACACAGGTTACTAACTCATTCAAGGGCTTATATTAAATAGTTAAGAATTCTTCCATATGTTTCATGTGAAGCCGGTTAAGTGACAAAAGAAACCTACCCAGGACATTCAAAAGAACTGCATGGAATGGTAACATGTGTTAATGTTGCATGAGATGTTAACACGTGTTAGTTGGTAATACATGTTATTACAAAGTTTTCACTCCATAAGTTTACTGAGAAATAAAGCATACAAACTATTAACACACGTTATTACAAAGTATCATTAAAAACTATTGACCACTTTAACAAAATAAATCTAGTAAATAGTCTTGTTAATTAGATCTGATAACACATGTTACACTTCTTTCTCTCAAGCCAAATTGATAAACTTATGTTACCTTTGCAAACAACCCAATAACAAATATAAAACATAATATATGTTACATATTTTGACAAATAACATACACATTAAGGACACAACTACAAAGAACTCTTTTAAGGACACAACCACATTATTGACACAACCACAAAGAACACATTCAACCCCTTCTTCTCTGTTAACACCGACCATCCTCTCTGATCGTCTCCGGTTACCTTCTAACACCTCGGATGAATATCTTCACAATCAAAGCAAAACCCACTTCAATTTTTTTTATATAAAAATAATAAAAATGAATAAATGGAAAAAAAACCCAAATAAAAAACTAGGTTATCATCCAACAAAAACCCAAATCAAGAACACATAAAAAATCACACATAATAAAAACTTATGAAGTGAAAACTAGTAAAAAATCACACATACAAAAAAAAAAGACTTGAGAAAGAGAGAGAGATGCCGGACGGTCGTCTTCTCCGGTGGATCTATCTTCTCCGGCCACATCTCCAACCACCGGAAAACCAACCTCTTTAAAACCCACTTTCGATGGAGGAGGGAGGAGAGATAAGAGAGATTATTGTTACTGGAACTATGATTCACCACCACTACTGTTACTATTCACCAAGAGGATGAAGAACACCAAGAAGATGAAGAAGGAGGAGAAAGAGAGGGAAAAAGAAGAAATATGATTGTTATTGGTCATAAAAGTGGAACAGCACCAAGAAGTTAAAAAAGGACGATGGAGAAGAGTAGATAGAGATCATGTTCTTCAAGTTAAAGAAGAAGGAGGGAGGAGAGAAGATAGAGATGGTTGGAGGAGATGGAGATGAGAGATGAGAGAGGAGAGAAGATAAAGATGATGGTGATGTTTGACAAGAAATAGGAAAGAGAAGAAACTTTCATTTCCTCTTATACCCTTCTATGTACTTTTCAAATTATAATAATATTTTTCTTACTAAAAAGTCTTCACAATTGATCTCATCCATTGATCCAACAAAATGGATGGTTAGGATTGAGTTTTCATGGTTTCCACTACAAGAGTGGGTTTTCATAATATCCATCCCCTATATATATATATATAAAGCGTTTTGCCGTTAAAATAAAAAATAAAGAAAGAAAAGAAAAGAAAGAATATTTTTCGTTTGTACATGGGATCAGTGAGTCACTTTGGTATTCTCACTAATTTTGTTCCAACCATGGAACGTAATGCTCTAAGTTTGGAACAATTGATTTACCAAGGAATTGAAGGCATAGCCAATGGTGACAGACTAGAGTGACAGTTTCTTTTTTTTTACTTAGTTGCATTTATATCTATTTCTGATACTAAAACCAATAACTCTTATAACTAGGAGGCGGGTAAGCGGGCCACAAATTGCGCCGCTACCTCCTTTTGAATATAAAAACCCACTATCCTGCTGTTTCATAAGATGTGGTCTTGCAGTCCCTATGACTGCATTCTAAAGGCCACAAAAGCATATGCAGACACGTCCTCTGCCGAACACAGGCCAAGTCCTCCCAACCGTATCGGTAGAGACGCTACCGACATTGAATATCCCCAAAGAACGGCCCACCACAAACTACAATATCTTCGACCGCTTCACGAAGCCCTTTGTCGAAAATGGATACGGCCTCATCAGCAAAGGCTGGTTGACATGTCCGAAGGCAAACAACAGTTTAGCAACACCCATACAAGAACAGAGCAGCAAAATTTCACTTTGGGGGTCCCCAAATTTCTGTAGAGAAACCATCAGATCCACTGCCCGGAGAGCCCTTTTAGAACCCAAGGATCTAATATATCCCCGTCCCGACTAACAACACCCCCCCCCCCCCCCTAAGAGCTTCACACCTCCCTCTGGTCTCCCGATATCGTTAGGAAATAAAACAGGCTTCACTTTTTCCCTATTACACGACGACCAAAAAATTTCACAATTCTTAATATTAAGCGTAAGGCCTAGATTCGGCCCGTCAGCTCGGATAATATCAAAAGCCTTAGCCACTTTCTTGGCCTCTCCCATAATAGTGCCATCGTCGAGGTACCAAGCTGAAACGGAAGGGAGCAACACTCTTCTAGCCGTCGGACCAACGGGTGTAGAACAAGAGCGTAGAGAAGCGACCCCAATGGGTCTCCCTGTTCGACCCTAGTGGACGCCGCGATACAAGAATCCCCCACATAAAGCCTAGCAGGTTGGGCATATATGAATTGAACCCAAGGGTAGATGGATGGGCATCGGACGCTCACTTCCCGTAGGAGAATCGTCCTGTCAACCAAGTTGAAGGCGTTCGAAAAGTCGACCTTGAGCATGGCCAGGGACCCGTCATCATGGAACGCATTCAAAAACCAATTCGCGTTGTGGAGAATAGTCTCTGCCCTGTTGGGGACCCCACCCCAAATCGATAATCACTTAAGTATGCTGCCATCTCTTTCCCAACTTTACGCATCGCGACTTTAGAGACTAACCTTCTCCAAATGGCCCCAATAACAATAGGTATAATTTCGTTATTGAGCTTGAGCAATGGAGTTAAGGGGGCAGATGCGATAAACTCTGCAAGAAATTTTGGGCAAAGCCCCCCTAACAAAATGTTAACCACTTCAGTGATCGCCAAAAGTACATCAGAGGGTAGGGAGGCCCCTTGCCCACAAAGCCCACAAAGGGAATCTAAAATATGTTGAGCTCTGAGGTCGTCCCTACCACACGAAGTCCCTTAGGGAAGGATTTAATACTCCCTAACACACAATCAGGATCAACCTGAAGGGCATCCTCAAATGGTAAGGCATTAAACAATGTAGGGGGTTCGGTGATGGGGTGTTTATCGATCAGGGCCTTCAAGGTGGAATCCCCAACTGGGGCAACCCCGGAGGAACATAAAACCTTAACTGCGACCGTGAAATGGCCATCGGCAATCTTCTGCAAACACTGCTTTATATTGCCCCTGTTATCTAAGTCAGGCTGGGCACTGGAAGCCGTAACTAACACTTCATCTGATTGATTAAGAAGTTGGAGGATGAGTTCCTCTATCCCAGCCCCGTCTTTCCAAGTAGCTAAAGCCCACATGATACTGATGCACTGTAAGGACTTGCGGTTCCAGACCGCCGCTCTTACCTAGAGAACGGTCGTATAACACGTAGGGTGCAACGAGGCAACAACAACAACAACTTAACCCATGCCGCAACAGGTCCAGGCGCGGCCACAACTCTGCGCAGGGTCACCATTAACGCCTGGGCAAACGCCATCCGACAGGAAGACGGAATGCTTTTGACAGTCGCTATTGGCATAGCGAAAAGTTGTTCCAGGAGGCTAATATCTACAACTACCCTCCCACCGTGCTCAGGATTAGGAACATTTTGGGATACCGGTGGGGCAGGGCTTAGGGATCCCCACAATGAAGTCATCAACACTATTAGTAGCCTGGGAGAACTTCATGACACCGTCTTCGTGAGAATTTGGTAGTTCCATTTGTTGGAATAAATATAAATTATGTTTATTATATTTATTATGTGGCCATCATTATTATTTATATTATATTGATCAATTAGTATAATATCCCTAAGTTTATAATAGGTGATTCTTTGATGAACGGAATTACCCTTACTAAACCTAATTAGGGTGTCCCCTATGTGTATAAACAGAGAGATATCTAGAGGTATTAGGTTGGACTCTAATAACACCATAACCTAATGTAGCCGCCACTTACCTCTCTCTCATTCGATCACTTTGTGATCATTAACCATCGTTAGTGTACACACTAAAGGGAACCCGGTCAAGATGATGGTGTCTTCCATTACTAGGGTTTCTGAAGTGTTAAGCATATCAGGTACACATGATTAAATCTTATATTTATACCTCATGTTCTGTAGATGCATTTATGCGACTAGTGCTTCGGATTGTTCAATAAACTTGTTTTTGTTGATAATCGAATGGGCGAAGGAAGCAGTTTGATTGGTCGAAGGAGAATCAGAAGGTACGAAGGAGAGGTTTTGGACAAATGTGAATAGGTTTATTATGGATGGCTAGGTTCGACCGGATGAAGTGGTCGAACCTGCACATTCGCACGAACAATGTGGGCGAATGTGGAGTCTATATATAGTCAAGCTGATTTTTTGAATGTAACTTTGAGTCATTTTGTTCCCTCCACTTTCTGATTCTCTCTCTAGGATATTATTTAGCTTAATTCACGTTCATACCTTGTTGTTTTCACTTTATCAACGTGTAATTGAGTTCGCAATTAATGAAAAAGCTTTGAAATGATGATTTACTTGTTTTGATCTGTTTGATTATCATTTTGTGATTGTTTTAGGGTTTCCGCACCTAAAACAAACTTGTTTGATCATTTCTTTGTTGATTTGATGATCCTTATAGCACATACAAAGTGGTATCAGAGCCATTTTGGATCAAAAAACCACAAATTGATAGTTTCTCAGTTGATTTGGACCCAAATTTGGTCAAAAAGTTTCTGTTTTCATAGAACAAACTGATTTGATGAGTTTTTGATTGATTACAACTTGTTTTCATGGTTAAAATGGATAATTCTCTTTGTTATACTTGTTCCAAATCAATTCCGATTCAAAACCTGATTAAAATCCTCAAAATCTGTCAACATTTGATAAACATGATCAAAATTAACTGATTTCAAAGAATAACCGTTTTTGAAATACCAGGGGTCAAACCTAGAGAGACGGTTGAAGGTGTGAATTAATTTGGTCGAACGAGTGAATTTGTGGTCGAAGGTGTTGTTTTTGTGGGCGAACGTAGAGTCTTATAGCTTATCTGTTTACATTCGTCCATCTGTGTTACATTCGACTGATCAAACGGTCGAAGGAGGGACAATTCGGTCGAAAGAGAGAACAAACGGTCGAAAGAGTTTGTGTGTTATCACAGTCCACATTCGTACCCTTCCAAACGGTCGAAGGAGAAGATTTTTTCTCATTCGACCATCCGTAAGTGCGAAAGAAAAGTCTGTTTTAAAATTTTTCTAATCTTTTCGTGTGTGATCATTTACAGGTTGAGATGTGGAACTTTCCAACTACGCCAAGACCTAATCAAGCACCACAGCAGCAGACAACAAGAGATCCATGGTCAGTTGCAGCTCAAAAGACTAGTCCACCATCTCAGCCAATCAATTACATGGCTATGACTAGTTCTACTCCTCAGCAAGTTGTGCAACCGGTACAGCAACCAATTGGCGATTATTGGGGAGTAGCAGCAGCTGCAGTTCACTCACAGACGACCAATGCCATATCTACACTCATTCATGATCTATCATCGGGCAGTGGCAATCGTCCACCAAAGCTTATGGATATGATGGACTACAACACATGGAAGATAAAGTTCAAGGTACATGTGGAGGGACAAGGCTTAGAGGGAGCTGAGGCATGGCAGATGATAGTGAAAGGTTATGTTGCTCCTTTTCTGGAGAACACTGGAGAACCTATTCCGTTGGAGAATTTGGCTGATGATGAGAAAAAGAAGTTTGCGATCGAGAAAAAGGCGTTTTCTCAATTATCTCAGGCGATCAACACTGACTTGCTGCATCAGTTCGGATCGTGTACTACTTCAAAACAGTTGTGTGATATGCTGAGAAATAGACATGATGGTATTGAGAAGACTAGGAAGCTGAGGATGGAAGAGCTACGTAAAGAGTTCGAGAACTTTAGTTACATGGGTAATGAGACTTTAAAAGAATTGGTTCCAAGGTATTGCCACTTGCTCACAGAGCTTTCGAGCTACGAGATTAGCATACCGATGTCAGAACTGGTGGATAAATTTGTTGATGCTTTACCACCATATTGGAACCAACACATTGAAGTGTTGAAAGAAAAAGATGCATACCAGTATTGGACTATCAATGAGTTCATACAAAAACTGGAGAACAAAGAAATGGAGGAGAAGAGGAAAGCAAAGAGAGCACAGATTCCACAGAACCCAGAGTTGTATGTGAGTGATACATCTACTTCTCTTTCTACTTCTAGCTCTACTTCAAGTGTTGCACTTCATATTGCTTGCGTATCGAATGTTGTTGAACCCACAAAAGCACCAATAAACTATCTTGCCCAAACTTCATCATACACACCACAATCTTATCAAACACCAAATTTTATTCCACCTTTTTCACCTTTGCAACAAGCTGCATGTTACACTGCCAGTCAACCTCAACAACAACCATATAATCCTCACATGAACCAAATGCAGATCACTCAAACACAATCAAATCAAAGTCCGATTGTGTTAGAGACTTCTAACCTTAACAATGTTACTGTTGAGATTGCTCAACAGCATGTAGCATTAGTATCTGCTATGGTTGCATCATACAATGGTTTAGTTGCTAGTCAGATTGGAAACAACAATCTAACCAATGAGGACTATGCACAAATCGATAAAGAGGAAATAGAGCTTATGGATATACAGTGGGCATTTGCTAGCATCATGAGAAGAGCCACTGATTTTATTCAGAAAACAGGGAGAACTGACCTTTCGACTTCTCCAAACACCACTTACGGCTTCAACAAAGCCAAGGTTACATGCTTTAATTGTGGTGAGAAGGGTCATTTCAAGAGAGAGTGTACACAGCCGGCTCAGCAAGGTAATCGAAATCCGTTCAACTCAAGCTACCAAAACAGACAAAACCAAAACCAGAATCAGGTATCATACAACAGTCCCAACATTTCAAGCTTTCAACCTCAAAACAACTACCAGAACCGTCAAAACACACAACAAAATACCAATACTAGACAATCCACATCTCAAAACCAACCACAACAGAATCCAAACCGAACCATTGTTCCCATCTCTACACCTAACACTCAAACCCAAACCCAAACTGAAAATCAAAACCAAGCACTTGTGATCCAAAAAGATGAAGGTTTTGATTGGATGGGTATGCAATTAGGAGTTGAAGAGATTACTGCAGGAAATGTGGCTTGCGTGGCACAAAAGATGAGTTTGGATGAACATGTGGAGAATGAAGAAGATGTTGTGACAGAAAAAGTGTCGGAGTTGAAAATAGAAGAATTGACTGAGGATGTGAATGCTGAGTGTGAAGACAAGAAGTCTGGAATGATTCTTGATTCTGTCACAGATGTTGGAGAGCAATATGATTCAGCTTATTCGGACATGGAAAGTGATTCTTACTCGAAAGCTAGTGTAAACTCACTAGACGATGATATTGATCAGTTGCTAGCTGAAGCAGATTTCCTTATGACTCGCAAGTCGTGCATGGTGGATGATGCTTGCACAAAGATTGACTACTCAAAATTCTTTGCAGGGAAGGAAGCTCACTTCGTACTGATGGCAATGACAGAACCACCTAAACCGGTAAGTACTGAATCTCAATCTAAAGTTTGTGTTAAATGTTCTGATTTTGATAGATTGACAGAAGAAAATAAGCAACTCAAGGTACAACTTGAGAGTGCTAAAATAAACTGTCAAAATTATCAAAAAGAATCAAAAGAATTCAACAAAGTACTTGATGGTTACAAAAAGGATGTTTCTGAACTGAAAAAGACTTTGTCTATAAAACAACTTGCCATTAACAACTATATAAATGAAATAGAAAACACCAAGTTAGAAATAGCAACCATCAAGTGCTTCGCTGAAAAAGTGAATAAAAATTAGAGAGCTATAAGCACATTGCTTATGTAGTTGACCACATCATCGAAGAACCTTCACAGTCAAGTAGTGCAAACTACAAAGCTGTTCCATCTCTGGTGTTTTTCGAAAATCATAATTTACATGTGATAGCACCGGAGAATCTAGTCAAATCTGACTCCACATCAGATAACGAGTCCAACACATCCAGTGTCGGAGACCCGTATTCTGATGTGAGACCTGTTTTGGGAAACAATGAAGGTGTGGTAGCTGCAGATGATTCTGATGAAGAAGATGAACAGTCTGAGATAGTTGTTGAGAATGAAAGTGATATACCTGATGAAAATCATATAATCACTACTGAACCAGTCTCACCATCTCAGATTGTCCATCCCATGGCTAATGCTCACAGAAAGAATGTTGTTAAGAAAGTTGAGCAGTCTGTTGATAAAAATGTTGAAAAGAAAGTGGTTAAGAAAGTTGAGAAAAATGTTGTTAAATATGTTGAAAGAGTTAATTGCCAATTTAGTCCCTGGGGTTTGTCACAAATTGCCACTTTCATCCAAATATTTTTTTTATTGCATCTGTGTCCCTGTGGTTTTCATTTTTTGCCATTTTCATCCAACCCTCTAACTCCGTTAAAAAAAGTCAGTTAACTCAGGGTTATTTTGGTCAATCTACATGTTTATTTCTTTTTTTTTTTTGCCATTTTCATCCAATATATATATATATATATATATATATACACACACACACAAACAAATTCAAAGTTCAATCACAAATTTAGTACATGTCTATTCTTTACAAATTCAAAGTTCAATCCCTTGCATTTTTCTCTGCAAACGTGGGTCTTCTTCTAGTCTTCCATATATATGTTGTATATACCTTCCAAAAAAATATGTTCTGTATATATATACACACACATGTTGGTATTCTCCATTTTAATAAGGGCATTGTGGTCTTTTGCATTCAGTGGCTTCATCTGGGAATTTTGAGGTCCTTGTCACATGGTACTTGATGGCATAATACTCATATTTTTCTTTGTTTTGTTTTATTATATATTAAGGTATATATATACACACTGATACATACAGACGCCTTCACCTACATACACACTGACGCATACAGGCGCCGTCGCCGCCACCGCCTCCTTTACCACCCGCCTCCTCCTCCTCCACCCATCTGAACCGGTCTGATTTCAAACTCAATCGCCCCCTCCTTGGCAACCTACCCGCCCTCCTTTCCCCCTCCTCCAACCCAGTCTTCTGTTACCCCCAATCGCCTCCAACCCAGTGGATTGTTGGTTCCCTCTCTAATGTGAAGTAAAGAAAGAGGAGGTGAAACAAATTGGGGGCTGGACTGGAGAGACGAAAATGAATGGTGGTTGTGGATGTTGATGCTATTGATGTTAATGGTGGAGGTGATACTGGTGGCCGGGGGTACAGGTGATCGTGGTGGTAGGGTTAGAGAGGGATGGGGTACGTTTTATATTGTGTATATATAATAACTCTGTGTGTGTATATATACAGAATATATATATGGAAATATATATCTAAAAGAAAAAAAAATAAATTTAAATAGGTTTTGGATGAAAATGGCAAAAAAAGAAATACACATGTAAATTGACTGAAATACCCCTGAGTTAACTGACTTTTTTTAACGGAGTTAGAGGGTTGGATGAAAATGGCAAAAAAAAATGGAAACCATAGGGACACAGATGCAATAAAAAAAAATATTTGGATGAAAGTGGCAATTTGTGACAAACTCCAGGGACTAAATTGGCAATTAACTAAAAGAAAACTGAAACTAAAACTGAGAAATCAAAAGAAATGAACAACGAATCATGTGATAAACCTGTAAAAGTTTTCTATCGGATGCAAGGCTCCGATAAGATTATGTCTGATGACGAATATCCGATTCAATTTGTGAACTATTCCAAAATTGAAAAGATCTGGCAGGAAAGTACAATTTGGTTCCCAAAACATGAACGAACCAATGATATTCCTCCAGCCATTTTAGAGAAAATTTATTCGGATAATTCTAAAGACGCAAAGGTCAATGTCACACAATTCGTTAAGCCAGTAGACAAGTTAAATAGTTTCATTGAGCCGACTTACTCAAAGGACCCAGCTCCTGAGAGTTTGAGAAAACAGTGCATGGTTGATCAATATCCCATTGCAAGTTTTTCCAAGTCGCACATCAAGGAGAACTACGAAGAGTACCGTGCGTGTTTTAAGTGCGGGGAAAGGGGACATTTACTTGCCACCTGCCCGTATGTACAACACAAGAGGCACAAGGTGGAGATGAAACAAAGCCATGATTATCCGGTTGACAATTACAGTTATCCACAAAGACGGTTTTTCCCTCAGCCAGCACCTTATTATAACCAAAACAATTTTTACAACAAAAGGGAAAATCGTCCGATGACTTATGACAAACGCAACCGGATAGCCACTGAGAAACCATTGAAGAAACCATTGATGAACACAACTGCTGAAAACAAAAAGGTTCCTACTAAACCTAATGTAAAACCAGCAGTTGGACCTGTCTCTGTTAAATCAGAGAAGGTAACAAAGAAGGTAGCATTCAAAGACGAAGTAAAGAAGCCGGCTGAGAACTCAAAATCTCAGATCCGGATCTTGAAAAAGTCTGAACAGTCTTGGTCATCAAAGGAGTCTGAGGGTGCTTCAACTTCACAGAATGTGAAATCTGAGAAAAAGAAAGTTGAGTGTGAAAAGAAAGGGGTTAATAAAACCTAAGATGTTTGTGAATCTAATGAATCTTTGAAACAACCAGTTCAAAGACCCAAGACCAAACAGGCTTGGGTCCCCCGAAAGATCTAATTGCTTTACTTGATATGTGCAGGGAGCTCCAGCTGGCCTTGTTAGCAGCCTATGGATTGTTGACAGTGGAGCTTCTGGCCACATGACAGGGGATCTCACGCTACTCTTTGATATCAAGAACATAAATGGAGGTTACGTAACGTTTGCAGGAAATAAAGGAGGCTACATTACGATGGAAGGTAGTGTTAGCAATGGGGAAGTGACATTTGAGCGGATATCGTATGTGAAACAGATAGACTACAATCTACTCAGTGTCAGCCAAATGTGTGATAAGCAATTCTCTGTTTATTTTGACGACAAATCTTGCTACATCCTGAAACCGGGGTTTGAACTTCCAAAAGAGTGGGTGATGCTAAAGGCACCGAGAGTAAACAACTTGTATATTCTCGATATGTCCAAAGCAATGACCACCCATGGCCAAGTCACGTGTTTCCTCTCTAAGGCTAGAGAAAAAGAATCCATCATGTGGCATAGGAGAATGGGACACATTCATTTGAGAAAGATGAACCAGTTGGTAAAGAATGAACTTGTCACTGGAGTTAATGTGAAACATTTCCATTTGAATGACAAGTGTATTAGTTGTAAAAAGGGTAAGCAGCACAAACAGGCCCATAGACCAAAGAATGTCAATTCCATTGAACTACTGCTTGAGCGTTTGCACATGGACTTATTTGGTCCAGTCAAGCGTAAAAGTCATGCTGGGGAATTGTACTGTCTTGTGGTGACTGACGATTATTCAAGATTCTCATGGGTTATGTGCTTACACCAGAAAAGCGACACGTTTGATAACCTGAAAGTTCTGTTTACACGTCTGGAGAATATCTATGGTCTAAAGATCAAACGAATCCGGAGTGATAATGGGACGGAGTTCAAAAACGCTCAGGTGGATGATCTTTGTAAAAACAAGGGAATTCATCACGAATACAGCGCTCCGTATACACCCCAGCAGAACGGTGTCGCAGAAAGAAAGAACAGGACTCTAATCGAAATGGCGAGAACAATGCTTGCGGACTCAAATCTTCCAGTCATGTTCTGGAACGAAGCAATTTACGCAGCGTGTTACACTCTAAATCGTGTTTTAATAGTGAAAAAGTTTGGTAAAACTTCTTATGAGTTGTTGAACCGATGAAAGCCGAATCTTGAGTATCTAGAACCGTTTGGAGCCCCGTGTACAATGCTTAATCCTTCGGAGAAGTTCGCACCAAAGGCTGAAGAAGGTTATTTTGTTGGATATGCAACCCCACTAAAAAGGGTATTCAACAAAAGAACTAGAAAAGTCGAGGAGTGGGCTAACGTCGAAGTACAAAGATACACTCAAAATGTACAGGGAGGCGGTCCAGACTGGATGTTTGATTACAAAGACTTCTTTGAATCATTCAATCTAGATAGCATGGTTGAAGAAGCTGTACTCCGTTTATATTACGAGGTCGAAAACGCAGTGACTTCACCGTTAGTGCGTCCGATCACTGTAAATCCTCAAGCAGCTTCTAATGATACCACTGTTCCTGTGATGGAAGAAGAAGTGTTCCAAGAAGCTTCAACAACGCTTAATTCATCGGAATCAGAAGATGAAGACGATGATGCTACAAGTGAAGCTATTCTGGAAAATGCTACAGTGACACCACCAGTGAACCCAACTACAATTGATGCTTCAACATCGAATGTGGGTAATGATCTGGTTTCTACAGAGAATTTGACGACTCAAACGGGAGTGCAAGTACCTGATTATCCGGAATCTCGGATACATCGGATACACCCGCTTGAACAGGTTATTGGTGATCCTGGTAGCAGCGTTATGACAAGAGGGCAATTGAGAAATGCTCAAGCACCAAAGAATATTGGAAATCTTGCTTTATATGCCAAAATACGAAAATCTGGTTTTCAAAAAGACTGGTCTTTCGCTTTGTATGTTTCGCAGGTAGAGCCGCGGACGTACAAGGACGCTCTTTTGGATGATGCCTGGGTGGAAGCAATGCAAGAGGAGTTGTTACAATTTCAGAAACTTGGAGTATGGACGCTGACAGATTTGCCCCCGAGAAGAAAGAAGATCGGAACCAAATGGGTTTTTAAGTGTAAAAAGGATGATAGAGGAGTTATAGTGAGAAACAAAGCTCGTTTGGTTGTTCAAGGTTTTCATCAAGTTGAGGGAATAGACTACAATGAAATCTATGCACCTGTTGCACGCTTGGAAGCTATACGAATGTTCCTAGCGTTTGCATCCTGGAAGAAATTCAAGGTGTATCAGATGGATGTAAAGAGCGCATTTCTTTACGGTGTGGTCAAAGAGGAAGTTTACATAGGTCAACCACCAGGCTTTGAAGACCCTATTCACTGGGATAAGGTTTATGTCTTAAACAAAGCTCTCTACGGATTGCACCAAGCTCCGAGACAATGGTATGAGGAGCTGAGCACGTATCTTCTCTCGAAAGGATTCAAACGCGGATTGGTAGACTGCACACTGTTCACGAAACGAGCAGGAGATGATTTGCTTCTTGTGCAAATTTATGTTGATGATATTACTTTCGGGTCTACTAACGAACTTCTGTGCAGGGAATTTGAAAAAGTTATGCAGGAAAAGTTCGAAATGAGCGCAATGGGAGAAATGCAGTTTTTCCTAGGCTTGCAGGTGGAGCAAAGACCAACTGGGATCTTTATTCACCAAACCAAATACGTTTCTGAAGTCTTGAGCCGATTCCAGATGGATGATTCGAAGCGGATGGATACCCCAATACAACCTAATCACGGGATTGGAGTTGACATTAAGGGGGAGCTGACTGATCCATTTACATACAGAGCAATCGTCGGATCTCTGATGTATCTCACCGCGTCTAGACCGGATATAATGTTTGCAACATGTCTTTGTGCACGATATCAGTCGAAGCCGAAACAAAGTCATCTTGCAGCTGTCAAGCGTATCCTTAGATATCTGAAGGGTTGTCCATCGAAAGGACTTTGGTACCCTCATGATGATAATTTTGACCTAATCGCTTTTAGTGATGCAGATTGGGGCGGCTGTGACAAAGATAGCAAATCCACAACGGCTAGATGCCAGTTTATGGGGAGCAGGCTCGTGACCTGGCAATGCAAGAAGCAGACCGCAGTTGCAATATCCACATGTGAAGCAGAATACGTTTCAGCATCGAGCTGCTGCTCACAGGTTCTTTGGATCCAACAACAGATGGTGGATTACGGTTTGCAATTTCTTAAAACCCCTATTTACTGTGATAATGAAGCTGCAATCGCATTAACAAAAGACTTAGTAAATCACTCAAAGGCTAAACATATCCGGATTAAATATCAATTTATCCGTGATTGTTATGCTAAAGAGTTGATCGATATGGTCAAAATCCACACTGATTACCAACGCGCAGGTCTTTTTACCAAAGCTTTTGACAAATCCAGATTTGATTATCTTTTAAAAGCTAATGGTATTAAAGAAAAACAAGACTGATCACCACCTCAGTCTATCACTTTTTAGTTTAATTTTTACTGTTTTTCAGAAAAATTTCGAAAATCCAAAAACATTGAAAAATTTCAAAATCCATAAAAATTAGAAAATTTCTTTGCTGACTGCTATATCTTCTTCCCTTAGATTAATGCCGTCAGATTTCTGTGAACAAACGATATCTGGGCAGTCACATATTTGAAATGCTCCAGCTTATCCTTGGGAACAGTAAATTCAAAAATTTATAAAAATCAGAAAAATCAAAAATGATTTCCTGGAGTAAAAGGGGAAATGATTGTACATCAGTGGGGTTCTGACACATTCTAAGTAATGTACTGCTATATAAGACGTGTGTCTGAGTCTATGTGATGTGCTGATAGGCTTCGTAGACCTATTACTGCGTGCATGATACATACATATCAAACGAATTGATGTGTGGATGAACTCCTCATGGGCATATGGTCTGAGTACCGTAATTTCGTTTGATAGGGTATTTGTACAAAACTCGGAGGTTTAGGGTCGTTATGTTATTAGTTGTCTGGGGATAGCCTCTCTGATCTTCTGCTGTAAGTCATTACGGACCTAGATCAGACAGGGTGTCTTTATAAAAGAGCTTTATGCCAAATCCTAAAGTTACCGAATTGAGGAACTTTCCATGTTATATGATGATCAAAGATTATCTATTACATCGTATTAATCATTGATGCATATCATTATTAATATCAGTCCTCAACCTGGTAAAGTGCACATGTTACTTTGCTGCATTAATTTGCTGACCTGTATACCTCTGTGCATTATACCTTGTAAATTACACACGATGAAAGCATAATCACGCTTTACAATGAGTCTTTGTGTATTTACTTCTTGATACGGGAGTATGTCGTGTGCGTGGGAACCACAGACAATTATGTTTATACTATAAATAACAGTATCAGTTTAAAGCACTGCACAAAAGTCTGCATGTGAGTTTATGTGGATAACAATATCAGCAGTTGCCATATCACACATTGTCTTTAATGATAATAATTCAAAAAGATCAACGGTGTGATCAGATTTCTCAATAACTGATATGATCCCTTTACCGGAAATCACAAAAACATTTACTGTTTTTCATTTACATTTTTGCATTTTATTTTCTCGTCAAAAATTACAAAACTCAAAAAGATTTTAGGTGTGTTTTAGCATAAACTTTAGAAAATCCAAAAAGATTTTACATTTCTATCTTCTTTTTGATAACTGATGGTGGTTAATGTCGATTTTCTAAATCTTGATGAACCATTTGAGCTTTGTAATCTTTTAAATGTGAAAATATGAATGTTGGATGCTTAAAAGTTGAAAAATAATTGGAACGGGACTCGATTTTGAGATTTGAAAAATTTATCAAAAATCCCAGTTCTCGTTCGCCCATTCGTTTGGTCGAACGTGGGATTTTTCATGCTCCTTCGTATGTTTAAAACGGGCGAATGAGAGTGTTCTTGAACATCTGTCTCATTCGAACCCTTTTGCCTCATTTGAACCTTTAAATAGGGTCGATGGAGACAAAAGTATCTCATTCGACCGGTAAGAATGGTCGAAGGAGCTTGTCTATAAATACCCATTCAGTCTCATTCGAACCTTCACAAAAGTTATTCAAAATTTCTGAACTGAAGTCACCTTGTTGCCCTGATCTTTTGCACCATACCATTGTGATCGTCTAGTGTTACTGATCAATTTCCACTATTTTTTACAGGTTAATACATCATATTCATGGATTAATCGTTGTTTCAGTTTTGAGCCCTAGATTTTTGATAATTGCTATAAACATGTTCATTGCTTTGATTGATGTTGGGGATTCATTATATCTGTGTTTTAGGGGGAGAAAATCCATAAACCAAGGATTCTAAAACATCAGATTGATCAAATGATCATCATTTTATTTCGAACCCTAGGTTTAATAAGAAAACACTGATATAATGTGTAATTGATAAAATTGTTGCTTCAAAAACATTAATCGGTGTCTTTACTTGACAAACAAATCAAAATAACATGTTTAAAAACAATAAAATTCAGAATTGAAAATTTAAAATTGCAGACAGACTCCTTCGCACCTTTCGAATGGGCGAAGGAGATGTTTCACTAGGCGAATGAACGATAATTGGGCGAATGAAACATTTCATTAAAAACTATTACATTCGTACTTTTAAATTTCTCATTCGCACCAAGTTTTTCTCATTCGCACCCCCGTTTGGGCGAATGAGAAGATTAATTACCAAAATTTTCAAACTTTGAATTTTTTGTCGATTTTTAACATGTTTCTTTGTTTTGTTTTGCAGATCAAACCATGTCTGAACAGGAGAAGCATACTGAACAAGCAGGATCATCCTCACAGCCTGCAAAGAAAGTCACTGAAGAGCTTTTGACATTCGAGAATGCGCATAATTGTTGTGCGTATCTTGGAGAAGTTAAAAAGCATACTGAGTTTATCGAGATCATAGAGTTCTTGAAGAGAAGTAGGGTGATAGACGCGATTGCTACACCTACCATTATTTACAGAGACATGATGCAAGAATTATGGACTGAAGCGAAGTTAGATTTCTGGAATTGCGAGTCATCTGTGATTAGCAAGATCCAAGGAAAGATGGTGATTGTATGTGAGCAGGATATTAGAGAAGCCTTGAATTTGCAAGATGAGAAGACGGATCCTAATGAGCTTAGTTTTATGGATCAACGAAAGTGCTTTCTGAGGATGAAGTACAATGGACCGATCACTGATGGTTCATTGCATAAGGGAAAGCTGTGTCCACAGTTCAAATACTTGGCACATGTATTGATACACGTATTTGGTTCAGCTGCTGGAGGATATGATCTGATGCGTAAGAGTATTAGCTCGATGATGGTGGCATTGGTATTGAACAAACCGTTCAATGTATCAGGAATGCTGATGGAACATCTATTGGAGCCTGTGAATGGTACGAGGAATCTGAAGTTCTTGCTGTATCCTCGATTCCTCCAAATGGTGTTTGATCATAAATACAAAGATTTGAAGAGGGATCCTAAGCACATTGTTGTTCAAGAACATATGTCAATCAATACACTTGCTAGGATGAAAGCTTACAAAGGATTGTCAGTAAATGAACGTCCACCTGTAAGACGTTTATTTGGACATCTAGCAAGGATTGATTATGAATATCCAGGTGAAGGGCTAGTAAGACATGCTAACAGTGATTCAGATCCAGATAACCCATTACATCCTGTTGATCCAGATGCGAAACGAAAGAGAAAGTTTGTTAATGTTGGTGCTAAGAGTGGAAAGGGTAAGGAAAAAAAGATCAGAATAGAGGTTGTACCTGAACCTGCTAAGAAGAAGAGTACACCGAGAAGAAGCAAGACAATGGCTAAGAAAGGAGTGCATATTGTGGATGAGGCGTCGATTGATTCTGAAGAGATGCAAGAAGATGAACACTGGGATTCGGAAACTGAAATGCTGAAGACTACCACGCCCAAGGCCACTGTGGCTGGTGAGTCTGTTAGTCAGTCTGGTAAGAGCCAATTCTTGTTGATGAAGATGAAGAGGGTCTTAATGTAGGAAAAGATTTTCCTGGTTCACCAGTACAGGCTGTGAAATCAAAGAAGAAGCCTCGGTACAAGAAACAAGAGAATGTACTGAAACCGAGTCAAAAGATATTGAGGGAGATTGAATCACTCATTGCTGGAAAGAAACTACCACCAGCTTCTAGTTCCAAGTCACCGGTTACTGCACCTGTATCTAAGAAGCAAAAGACTGCAACTACTTCTATCACACAACAGGGAGATGAATTACCTATTGATGAGTTCAATGAAGCGTTAGACAATGTGCTCAAGAAGATGAGGAAAGGCAAACTGCCTGAAGTTGCTGAGATGCCTGTTAAAAAGAAGGTCACAGTTGATAGTGATGTAATGACTGCTGTGAACCAAAGGCTATCTGAAATGATGAGTATTATCAACAAACAACAAACCGAGATTGAGCAATTGAAGTCGAATGATAAAAAGATGTTGGAAGTTGTAGTCACATCTCATGATAACAGTGAAGAGTTGAAGGAAACAATCAAAAAGATCAAGAAAGAGAACAAAAAGTTGCTGAAACATGAGCAGAGAAACACCAGACGGATAATAGCTTTAAAAGAGGAGAACAAAAAGCTGAAGGAGAGTAACAAGAACATGGACAATCTGATAAAATATTTGTACTCTCGAGCTCCTCAACTTCAAGCTGGTGAAGAAGATAAAGAGCGAGATAAAGAGGAGGTAGACTTTGAACCATCTGATGATGAAGAGGATGAAGATCTTGATGAAGATGCTGGTAATGATCCTCAAAAGAAAAAGAAGAAAGATGATGGAGATGATGGTGGTTCAAATGGTGGATCAAGTGATGCAAACAGCTCTGCTTTTGATAGTGATGATGACAATGATGATGACAACGCTGAGAAATATAAGTATGAGAAGCATGATTCGAGCAAAGGTGGAGAGTCAAGCTCAAAGACTCCAGGTGAAAATGTAGATGATGACGTTTTCTGGAATGAAAAACTGCAGTCTTTATCTGAAGAAGACAAACACATGTATCGCCAGATGCTTACAGATCGAGTCTGGACGATTGACATGACAGGCAGGTTTCCAGAAATATTCGAGTCTAGTAATAAGCCATATGAGTTGGAGTTTGATGACCCAGATCTAGAAGATGGAGAGGTTTCTGCGGCGATTTCTAAGGAAATACTTGAAGGTTTAGCTAGACAGGTTGGAAAGACTTTGGAAGAGTTACTTGCTGATAATTTCATTCCAAAGATACCTGAAAAGGAAGCCGGGAATCATTCTGATGACCGTGACGTTCCTGCATTTGAAGAAGTTGAGATGGAAGACATTACAAGTGAGGAATATCCACAATACTTTAAGAATGATCAAGATTCTGGATTTCCTGGATTTTCTGATGAAGTGCTAAACCAGGCCGAGAAACTTGCTAAGGAAAAGAGCAAATTGTTTGAAGATGAAGTGTTCAAAGGGCATGATAAGCCATAGTTTGGGCAATCTGATAGTTTGAAAGAACTTTTGAGGAAATTGAAAGAGAAGGAGAATAACCGTCCTAAAGCTGAGATACAAGGTAGCTTCTACAAACTTCACAGTGAAATTTTCAAAGGTCGTGCATTGGCCTGGAAGTTTGTTAAGCAACTGAAATGCATAGCAGTCAAGTGGGAGAAGGGAATTTTGTACTTTAACAAATTCCATGACCTGAAGACTCTCCCTTACTGGGCTATTCGTGATATTTGTCATCACCGAATATCAGGAGCGTCAAATAGTCAAATTACATACGTTGCTGAGAGGATGACGAGAGAGAGCCGAACTAAGTGGGATTTATTTACACCTCAATATCCAAAACGAATCGTTCATAAAAAGGATATTGACATGATTACTGGAATGCCTAAAGTGACGCTGAAGTATAAGCCACCGCGAGTGTTGAAGAAGATTCCTTTGATGCCGATTCCACAACACTTCGCCAAAGACTTTATTTGGTGGTATTATGATTGGAAGATAGCAGAGGCTGTGATCGTGCTGAAAGATGGTGAAAAGAACTTCAAGAAGATACACATTTTTGATCCCATGTGGTTGATTAATTGTTCACATGAGGATATAATAATGTTGTTTTATAATCCAATTTATTCTGAGGTTAAGGATGCTGAACAAGCAGGCAAATACCAACGTGTGGTATTTCTGTGCTCTGCGTATGATATAAATGCTGGATGTGACTATGACAAGAAGCTCGGGAGGTTTGTGGAGATACAGAAAGTGCCTGAAGTGAAAAAGACGAAGCCGAAGACATTTCATGAACCGGTGTTGACTAAGGAACAGAAGATTCAGCGGCATATCAAGTTGATGAACATCAGAATGGACGAAGAACGTCGACAACAATCCAAGCAATAGTCGAGGGGGAGTTTGTAGATGCATTTATGCGACTAGTGCTTCGGATTGTTCAATAAACTTGTTTTTGTTGATAATCGAATGGGCGAAGGAAGCAGTTTGATTGGTCGAAGGAGAATCAGAAGGTACGAAGGAGAGGTTTTGGACGAATGTGAATAGGTTTATTATGTATGGCTTGGTTCGACCGGATGAAGTGGTCGAACCTGCACATTCTCACGAACAATGTGGGCGAATGTGCAGTCTATATATAGTCAAGCTGATTTTTTGAATGTAACTTTGAGTCATTTTGTTCCCTCCACTTTCTGATTCTCTCTCTAGGATATTATTTAGCTTAATTCACGTTCATACCTTGTTGTTTTCACTTTATCAACGTGTAATTGAGTTCGTAATTAATGAAAAAGCTTTGAAATGATGATTTACTTGTTTTGATCTGTTTGATTATCATTTTGTGATTGTTTTAGGGTTTCCGCACCTAAAACAAACTTGTTTGATCATTTCTTTGTTGATTTGACGATCCTTATAGCACATACATGTTCTCATTAATATAATTAACATGTGGTATCAGAGCAATGTTGATTATATTAGTTCAATCATGTTTTCGATTTGCGTTTTTTTGGAACTTAAAATTAGACCCCCCGTAGTGGGGCGTGAGATTTCAAAATTTTGTAAAAATAGCGCCCCCCCCCCCCACACACACCGAAACATGAGGGCGCTATTTGTGTAAAAATGGCTGGGGCTTTATAAATATAACGCCGATCACATCATGCAAGACCCAACCAGAATGTGGCACGTGGACTTGGGCAACGGTAATGTGACCGTTTGTTTTTTTAAACGGCTATTTTTTATTATAAATACAACACATATATATTATACAAACACAATACCTTTCAAAAAATATTCAAACACAAAACACATATTTACCAATATTTGAAAAAAATGGGTTCCCCCGCATCATCGTCTATTGCGAGAGAATATTATAGAGAGTTTCTAGGCGACGAGGGTTATTCCACAGACGAAGAGTTGGAGCAAGATGCCATTACGAGTGCGCTAGCGCTTTCGGCGCGGTATCTTGAAGAAACTAGTACGCCTACACCTCCAAAACAAACTAGGCAGTATTACGAACGAGATCGTGTATCGGCAAATGCTCGATTGATGAAGGATTACTTTGATGAAAACCCGACTTACCCCGACCCAAAGATCTTTAGGCGTCGTTTCCGGATGACCAAACGTTTATTTCTACGCATATCCGGAGATCTTGAAAACGCGTTTCCTTACTTTAAACAAAAAGCGGATGCTAGGGGGTTGATGGGATTCACGTCTATTCAAAAGTGTACCTCGGCACTGCGTATACTCGCATACGGCAACGCGACGGATATCAACGACGAGTGTTTAAAAATGGCCGAGAAAACAACACGCGATTCTTTGGAGTATTTTTGCCAAGGTACATTACTTTTTTTAAAGTTAGATCAATTTTTTAATATATGTTTGTATTTATTTTTTATATATGTTTGTATTTATTTTTTATATATGTTTGTATTTATTTTTTTTAGGAATAATAAAGTTGTACGGAGCCCGTTATCTTAGAAGGCCCACTTGGTACGACTTACAAAAAATTTACGAGGTGCATACGAATGAACATGGGTTACCAGGAATGCTGGGTTGCGTTGATTGTCGTCACTGGCGGTGATATAATTGCTCAACCGCTTGGCGAGGTCAACACACGCGTGGTGACCAAAAAGGACCATCGATTATTCTTCAAGCGGTGGCTTCAGTCGATCTTTGGGTTTGGTCGGCCTATTTTGGTGTTGCGGGGTCATGCAACGACTTAAACGTTTTTGAGCAGTCGCCTATTATTGAGGATTTCATTTCTGGCAGGGCAGCAAAGGCGTGCTTTTATGCTAATGGAAACTACTACCCACACGGATACTATTTGGCTGACGGAATATATCCGAGGTATAGCATTATCGTTAAGACGTTTAGTAACTCGTACGATGAAAAAAGGGCACACTTTAAAAAGGTCCAAGAGGCGGCGCGAAAGGACATAGAGAGATGTTTTGGGGTTCTTCAACAGCGTTGGCATTACATAAGAAAACCTGCTCGTGCATGGACCACAGACAAGCTGCGAGATGCTATGTATGCATGTATAATCATGCATAATATGATATTAGAAGATGAAGGTAAAGCGATATGCCAAAATTATGTACCGGAAGCCGTTCAGGATCTACCGCAAGCTAATATGCAAGAAAGAGTGCTCAACGCACATGAACTTCGCGACCATGAAGTACATGATGCGTTAACGGCGGATTTGGTCCAACAAGCGTGGTCGGTTCGGTATATTCCAAACACAGGAGGAAACGAAGATGAAGAAGAAGGTGAAGAAGGTGAAGAAGGTGAAGAAGAAGAAGAAGAAGGAGGAGGAGGAGGAGGAGGAGAAGAAGATTAATATTAGTTGTAACTTTTTTTTTAATATTACTTGTAATTTTTTTTAATATTAGTTGTGTTTTTAATATTATTTGTATTTTGTTTATATTTATTTGTATTTTATTTTAATTATTTTGAGTTAAAAGATTAAAAAAAATAAAAAAATCAACCAATCACAATCAGAGGCTTTATAAATAAAGCCCCACCACTACACCACTTTTTCAGTTTCTCTCTTCACGCTGACTTAGCACCCTCGTACGCATGGTGTTAAAGTAATTGAAATTGATTCCACTTTGTTGATTGAGAGTGTTACAAAATTCGCAAATCACTAAAGTCATTTTCAGAATATGATATAAATATGATATAAAATTAGTTCTATACTTCTATTTATATCGATTAGTTTTCATTATATTTCCCGTTTCAATAAGTGGTGTGATGTTCATCACATATTTTGATATTACTGTGATAGAATTCCTTAGCCATTAGTTGATATATTTTGGAAAATAATTGGGGATGCCGTCAATTAATTAATTTTGATGGTGAATATTAAAGTATTACTCTTTTTAAATTTGAATTCACTTCTTAAATTGATTTGGAGATAATTATGAATTAATGGGATTAAAAAAAACTATATTTCTTATATTTTTGAAAAAATTACACCGTTAGTCCTTATGGTTTCCTCCAAATTTCAATGTAAGGTATTAAGGTTTTATTGTTTCATTTTAAGGTATTAACCTTTTAATTTGTTTCAATGTAGGGTATTAGGGACTAACCTAGTTAAAACTTAACTAAGTTTGAGGGGTATTATGGTCCATTCACCTATATATTCAGTTTTTAAAAATATTGGGTTGAAACCAGTTCTGAGAGGACTCGAACTGGGGACCTTTGTGTCACAACAAACCGGAGGAACCATCTGATCTGTATGATCAGTTGTTTAAAACTTAGACTTAAATAATTTTAAACCAACATTATAAACCCTCTATTTTTTTAAAAAGAAAAAGTAGATCTGGTTATTATTGAAGGAATCAATGTTGGGTTGTTGATGGATTGTTGTTTCGGTTTCGAAGGCGGTTCGGTGGTGCGGTTCCGGGTCTCTAAGGCGGACAACGACAAGCGACGGATGATGATGATGGTGGAGGGTTACTGTAGCGCCGGTGGTATGCAATCAGGTGGTGGTTGGTGTGATTGGCGAGTGGCGGCTAGAGTTCTGTTAAGTTAGGGGTCGATTGATTGGGTACAAGGATGGTTATTTTGGTAACTGATACGTACTAACAAACCCACGTAACCATGTTGGCACTCTATTTTTAACCATAAGCAGATCATGGGACTTAGTCATCCCACGTTGCCACTATCTCACCTTTAAACTACTGCATGCATGAGTTCCTAATATTTAGCAAGAAGTTATTTGTTTGCATATTTATATTTCATGTACGTTGCATTTTTAGTTTTATGAGAAAAGTTGCATAATCACTAGTCTTCCTGTCTTAATCTTCTATGGAGTCTAACCCGCTCTAAGGGTCCTATCTTAGGAGATTGAACATCTCGAATCGGTCGCTATCAGTAACTTAAAATGGTGAGGGTTGGAGTTGGAGGAATAGATATTTGGAGAAGAAGACTACCTGGTTAACAAAGTCAACTCAGGAGGAGACGCTGGAAAGGTATAACAACAAGTCCAGGAACCATTTTTACCATATTATATTTAATTAGTTCATTGTGTGAACACGTGTGGGGCTTCGAGGAACTTGATCGATCAGACCCGGCAAAAGAAAAAGTAGATCTGTATAAGAATTAGAGAGAGGAAGGGAGAGTGTAGAGAGAGAGAGTAGAGAGAGACAGATCTACTTTTTCTTTTTAAAAAAATAGAGGGTTTATAATGTTGGTTCAAAAATATTAAAGTCTAAGTTTTAAACAACTAATCATACAGATCAGATGGTTCCTCCGGTTTGTTGTGACACAAAGGTCCCGAGTTCGAGTCCTCTCAGAACTGGTTTCAACCCAATAATTTTAAAAACTGAATATATAGGTGAATGGACCATAATACCCCTCAAACTTAGTTAAGTTTTAACTAGGTTAGTCCCTAATACCCTACATTGAAACAAATTAAAAGGTTAATACCTTAAAATGAAACAAATTAAAAGGTTAATACCTTAAAATGAAACAATAAAACCTTAATACCTTACATTGAAATTTGAAGGAAACCATAAGGACTAACGGTGTAATTTTTTCTATATTTTTCGGTTGATGTTTTTCACGAACGCATAAGAAAACTGAAAATTTTAGTATATTTTGGTTTGAAAACGGATCAGATCATGTTATCTGAAAGTTAGGATCTTAATATTATCTCCTATTCTTTTTTGAAATCAACTAAATCGATAAACTAATTTCGAAATCTTAGAAAATTTTAGAGATAATTAAAATCCATTTAAAATAGGAAACTGATATTATGTAAAAGCCCTAAAATTTCGAACTACATTTATTTAGTATTAGTTTCTTGAATAATAAGTTTTCGGTTTTAAGTTTTACGAATTTAGTTCTCGGATTATTAGTTAAGTTTCGGATAATGGTCCTCGATGTATAAGTTCTCGGTTCATCAGGATTTCGATCAAGTTCACGAATAGGAGTTTTTCGGTTATGGTCATTGTTGTTCGAAAACCCATTACGTTTTTAGAGAACCATCATTCATTTAAGAACATCATATCAAACCTAGAACTATTAAGATAACCGAAAACTAATAATGTATCCGAGAACTAGTGTAAAAATCGAGAACATAAGTTTTTTTTTCGAAAACCTCTAAACCATCCGAGAACTGTAACACTTTTCGGGAACTCCTTATATGTTCGAGAACCCATCATTTTTTCGAGAACAATACTAGAACCGATAACTAACTCTTTTCTCGGGAACTGACTTTTTCTCAGAAACTCACCTAATTTTCTAGAAACTCATTATATCTTCGAGAACCCGTTATGTATTCGAGAACTCCTAATGCATTCGAGAACTCATTATTAATTTGAGAACACAATATTTTCCGGGAACTCATAATTTTTTCTTAAGAAGTGGAATATAATGTCTCTTATTGTAATTAAGAACGCTTTACTGATTCCTATCAGGTAATTAAGAACGCTTTAATGATTCCTATCAAGTAATTAAGAACGCTTTAATGATTCCTGTCAGGTCAGTTGCTAAAGATTATGAAATTCCTAAGACTGATGTATTATCTATGGAAATGAAAGAATATAACGAATTCCCAAGAAGAATGAAATAAATAAGTCTAACTCTATGGTTAAATGGGATCTGTGAATACATCTTAATATTGAATAACATGACCCATAAAGCTAAGGGTTACACATGGAAATCAATAAATTTCTAGTGCATAATAACTTTTCCATAAGTACGATTAGGTGCATTATGAATCATCTATAACACTCAGAAATATCAAATTAAAATGAGTGTGTTGATAGTGAATTACGTAGAGGAAAGGAACGCATTAAACTAAAAAAGTTGATGTTATTCACCTTACTACCATTAAACCTAAAAGAGGAAGAATAATTCCCATAGAGAGGATAATTCTAAGGTCTGGAAACAAAATACAAGTACTACTTTCAGCTATACAAGTACTACTTTCAGCTATAAGTTTCTCCAAAGGGAAAGTCTTACTAAGCAAAGATGTGCCATTAAGAATAGGCATAAGCAATGAGATTACCCATAAGTAAAGAGAACAACTGCTAAGATATGTAGTGCCTAATTAAGGATATTTAACTCCACAAATGCTAATGAATTCGAAGTAACACATGATGGTTGAGTCTAGTTTTATACGTTTCCTTACCAGAATTCAACAAATACTTAAGATGAGAGTTAGTGGCAAAATTAAGGGTCTATTAACCATTAATAACTGATCTTAGTACTGAAAATTTTTGATACCTTACAATATTCCTGAGACTCCTCGGAATTTAGTATCAATACTAAAAGCTACAATTTTATTTTTACAGTTACAAGGATTTAATGACCAAAGCAAAGCCACTATTAAGTAAAACTCTATTATTTTTTTTTAATTATCTGAATAGAAGCCTTATGAAATAAAACTAGATGATCCAATAACTTTTTCACAACTTTTGTTATCATGAAAATGAGAATTTAACAAAGGAAAATGAGATCTATGCAATTCATCCACTAAGACCTAAATTTCATGAGAAATCATGACCAGGTCACTAAAGGATGCTTGGCTATCAAATCTCAATCTCAGTAACTTTAAAGCATGTGTTAAACGCCCTAAACATTAAATGGCGAAAGGAATAAATGGGTTTCCATCATAAGTCATATTAATTGACGTTAGTGGAGCTTAGATAAATATCTGATTGTATCTAATTTGTTTCCTACCAATCAAAGTATTAAAGAAATCAATTCATATATACTTAATAAGAGTCCTTCTAAGTATGCCCTTAAAATTTCATATGAAATTTGGATGTAAGGGACATCAAGTTTAAAATATATGAAATATTCTTGTTCACGCGCATCGCTAATACCTATTATATGGAGGTACTAAGAGAACTAAAAGATTAATGGGAGCATTAAGTGTCCTAATTGTAACTTGCAAAAGTTACAGAGGTGGGGGGGAACAACAATTTGATCTATCCTCAAATTACACCTCTTGCATTGGACAACACTCCATCACAACTTGTCTTCTTAGCGTTTAATGTACTCCTAACAAAGTTTTGTGGATGCCTAAATGTGGGTGAACTTAGATTTGTTACTAAAGTTAAAGTAATCCTTATCTAAAGAAACGACAATAAACATAATTAGGTTGTTTTCTCTATTAAAATCTATGGGTCATCCAAAACTTAGACCTTAGCATGCTGAATTCATTAAGATTTCTAAGGTCGGTGGGAGTAGTAAAAGTCCTTCTCATGACTTTCCGGAAGTACAAGATGCGGGGGAGAGACTCATTAAATTCGATAACTCATTAAGTTTAACTCCGAATTTAACTTCGATTATTCCTCTTATACACCTTACTGCACCAACTCTTACACACTTAGAAACTAATGTTGCTCCTTATATACTTGAAAATAAAAATACTTAACTAAAGTTAATTTTTTATCATAATAAACCCAATGTTCAACTCAGGAAGTCATCTGGGTCTAAAAGCTCATTAACTTTGATGATTATGTAACCTGCCTGACTAACTCAAAATGGATGTTTGGAAATTTTACCGATCCTACATGTTCGAACTAAAATTATTAGCATAAATCAATCTTCTAAATGGAATAAAGCCATTATTAGCAAAATTTAGTTCCATAAATTAGAATAACGTTTGGGATTTGGTTGAATAACCTAAAGGTATTCATAATTGAACTAGATCCGAATGGGAATGATATAAGATAAGATTGATTGTAAAAGATTATACTCAAGAGGGATTAGATTATCAAAGAATCTTCTTATTTGTGTATCAAGATATTTCTTTGAGGATCATTACCATCCTAGTAGCTCATAATAACTAAGAGCCACATTAGATGGACATTAAGACAACTTTCCATAACAATGACCTACATGTTCATTAAGTAAACCTGAAAGTTCTAAACTGAAGGTTAAGAACACTTCGTCTGTAAGTCAATAAGATCCATGTATGGGTTGATGCAAGCATAAAATGTGTTCGAATCATAATGAAATTATCTTCATCAAGAACTAAGTGGATTAAAGAACCTACCTCAAGATGAGTGGGAGAAACTAATGAAAACTTGTCCTTACATAGATGACGTTTCTCTTGACAAGTATATGTTACCTAAGTCAAAGCATTGTTCATGCATAATTTTGACATCATGAATATCAGGGATTCCTCTTATGTGATAGGAATCAAAATATTCCGAGATAGACCCAACAGGATATTAGTTTCATCCAATAGGTTTTACTCTAAGCAGGTCCTTAAGTATGTAATATACAACATTGTTCTCTTTTAGAGGATATTAGTATAAATGAGATTATTACCTTATGCTTAATTAATTAGAAGACTTATGTAATTTAAGTCTATACTTGTTTATGATATTGTTTGTATTGCATAACACTAGACTTGTCTAGATTGATGAAAAGCATCTAATGGAACATTACAATATATTTAAGAAAATAGAGACTATAATCTAAAGAAGAAGTGAGAACCTAATGTAATTGACTACTCTTATTCTAACCTTTTTATATTCAAAGGAAATCAAGTGTCAATTTCGGGGTATATATTATAACGTTAGCAAACATACTATATTGAAGACTTAATGTGATAAAGTCAGCTACCCTAATTTCTCAAACAGTAACAGTTTGAGATTAGTTGTACTAGAGTTCGATACGAAATTATTGTTTACTTACTTTTGAGAACAAATAGAGGAAATTAGAATTTTGTATCGAATTCATTCATGATGTGCTTATGGATCCAATAATTAAAGGTCTAATACCATAAATCTTAATAAGGGCCAAATAAGAGAAAAGAGTTTTACTAATGACCATGTACAATATCATATCGTACTATGAATGACTTATGACTAATGATTAAATTTTCTTCATTCGTTTGAATTTGTAATGTCTCTAATGAATATGTTAAGCATGCATGATGACACATAGACAATAATTATACAAATCAACGATTAAGGGCATAAGTGTAATTGATCCTGACGTTAAGTTTTAAATTTGGGTGTAGTATGATTAATGGGGTCCTGAGTTGAATATTAACTCAACGACTGTATTTCTCTACTACATTCTGGGTTTATAACTAAAATTAGTATTAATCTGCAGACTAATGCAATACTCATAATAAATGACTAGTAGGAATGCCCGCGCGTTGCGGCGGGTGCATCTGTTTTGCCCCTCGTGCATCGTGTTTGTTGGTTATTCTTTATGATGAAGTAGAAAACAACGATGTATAAAATATATGTTATTAAAAACTGAAACCCATAAGTATATCTTCCGAATATTTTAAATGGGTACATCACAATAGGCTATACTATTCCTTGCAACACCCTTAGATTGGCCCACGTCCTTCGGTGGGACCCTTTTATGTGTGACACCCGGCAAACTCAGGTTAGTAACGTTGACTAAACTAGTAAGTCTACCTTAGCGAGTCATGCATATTACGTCCTTAACGGGGTCAGTCGAGTCGGTATGATGATTCTGGGAATCATCGGGAGTCGTTATGATGATCCGCGGGGTCATCGGGAGTCGGTCCATAACTATGGGTACAAGGATCGGCGATTCGTGGAATCGCCGGGTCTAACGCACACACGAGTCTTGAGTCCCGGGAATTGGTGAACGGATGTAAACGTGTTAGTTATCATGCATTATATGTTTGAAATCATTATGTGACTTATCGGTATGTGAATACGTGTTTAAATATGTTAAAATAGTGTTTAACGCGCCAAAAACTCGTTCCAGCACCACAGGGGCGATTAGGAACCCCTAATCGCCTATATGTGGGGCGAGTAGCATCAACAACAGGCGATTGGGACCTAATCGCCTGATGCTTCATGCGATTAGGCTCCCAATCGCGTGACATGTGCTCCTAATCGCATGAACAGCAGGGTCCGGGTCAAAACACCTATAAATAGAACCCTTAACTCCCCAAACACCTCTAGAACAACCCTAGCTGCTCCCAAACCACCCACACACCTTGAAACACCTCTGGAACTCATTTTGCTACAAAAATCACCATCCCCAAGCTTACACACCTTTCTTTAGCAAAACCCAAGGTGTGTTCTTCATCCCTAACCTTTGTAAAGTTGTTATTTCGAGTTCCCCAAAGTTCCAGACCTTGTTTTACCAAAATGTGTCTTTAAAAACCTTTCAAAAGAGTCCTAAACCAAGTCTACACCTTAATGCTTGTTATATGTGAAGTTACATGCATATGTTGGTCTTCTTGGTGATTTTAATATGAATGTTTTCAAGATATGATTGTACTTCTGCTATGTAGAGATTAGTAGAAAGGTTGTCTTAGAATTTTAGCCATTATTGTGGTGTTTTGAAGAAAATGCATATTTTGACCCATTTGTATGTTCTTGAGGATTTAGGATGATTATGGTATGATTGTTGATGCAAAGTTGTTAGAATTGATGCTAGGAAGATGTTAGAACAGAGGTTTGATGATTTACATGTTTGTAGAGTTTGAAATCTGGTTGTTTCCATTTAAGGAAAGATAAGGTTGGTTGGTGAAACCTAGTACTTTGCCATTTTAGGAAATAATTGCATAGAACATGCTAGATCAGTGATATGTCGGGGGTTTTTGCTTGAAATGGGTTGGTAAATGATTTAGGGTTGATATTGGGTGTCGTTGCATGTTTCGGATCTGATTTGGAGGGTTAAACGCGCGAAAACCCGTTGTACAGCAGCTGCAGGCGATTAGGCATCCTAATCGCCTGAGCTGGAGGCGATTATGCAGCATAAGGGGCGATTAGGACCCTACTCGCCTCATGCTTCATGCGATTAGGCCCTAATCGCCTGTAGGCTGATGCCTACTCGCGTGTGACCTTCCTAATCGCATGTACTGCTGTCGTGAACGCGTTTTGACATCCCGGAACACGATTTGACACCTAGGAACATGCTAGGAACCCCGGGATACACCCAATGACTTAGTAAGACGTGTTCGGACCTGTTTATGCGTTAATTGGACATTATGCTAGACTAGGTGAACTCTTGCGCGTATTAAGTGTTTAATTGCATATGTTGCATGATGTCTTGCATTTATCTAACACGTGGAATGTCGGGTCACCAATGGGATGTCGGGTCTTGTCTGGCACGGTCGGTTTAACAGTTAAAGGTGTTTTCAAACGTTTATGGTCACGGTCTGGACATTCGGGGACTAGTTAGCCTGCGGGTTATTAGTCCAGTACTTATACACATCTTATGATAGGTCGCCGCTATTTGGGGCTATCATAACATAATTACTTAACTGTTTTCAAGTAACGCAATCCAAGGTGAGTTTCACAGCCCCACTTTTACCGTTTTACTTACGGGGGAGAAACATGCTACTTACTTACTTATTAAAGGTCATGTTATACTATGGTTACTTTACATATACTATGCGGCTTTTACGGAAAGTCCCAGGGGGGAAACCATGAATGTGCGGGGATGCACAACGGGGGAAATGTGGATAGATCTATTGGGCCTCACAAACCCCACTCGACGGCTGGGCCGGGCGGGTGCATATTGTCTCTTATTACTGGCTCGCCGAGGCATCGGTTATAGCCAAAACTGCTGGGCAAGCCTCAACAACTTATAAACGTATAGTAATGGATTCCCAACCGCAGTAGTAAACAAACACTTAACGTCTAGCTAACGTTCTTATAACCTAGTAGTAACGGATATGATCTTTACAACTTACAGAAAACGCTTTATAATAGAAAACCTGTGAACTCACCAGCATTATATGTTGACATTTTTGGCATGTTTTCTCAGGTCGCTAAGGTAGCAGTCAATCGGCTAGGCGCACGGAGTCATACACAGCGTCTATTATTATTTTGAAGCATATTAAACATTGTCTTGTAAACAATGATATGTCTTTTGGTTGTAAACAAGAATGCTTCCGCTGCTGGTTTACAGCTCAAAGCATGATATTTTGGTTTTAAATATAATTATGAATGCATGTTTGTTGTATGTTTATTGTGATCGTTGACTGAGATCCTGGTGTGTCACGCGCCTCGCGGTAAAACCCCGCACGTGGAATTTGAGGGTGTGACAGATTGGTATCAGAGCCAACGGTTATAGTGAACTAAGACTGCATGTAGAGTCTAGTCTATAACTGAGTCGCACACACTGGACGGTCACAATTAGTCGAGTCTTAGCAAGTGGGTAACAATATGACTTGTCGGGGTGTCGGTGTCATCATCTACTACGCTACATCATCTATTTACTCCTTATCATCCTATTTCTTGATTCGTCCTTACTTTGATCCGATGGCGAACGATATACTATTGAACTTTCTTGACGGCGGTGTACATTGGGGTAGCTTCGGCGTACTCTTGAGATCTGTCCAGGGATTTGGACATCTCCCCTCTATGCCCTAATGAACACGCCCGTTCTTATGCATACTATCTTGTACTTATACTTATGATAATACCATGATTGGGCGCTAGTGTTCGGTGACTTGAACTTCAAACTTAAAGCGCGCCTGGAGGACCATGTGGAACAGTTTATCATGTCGGGTGCACACGAGATCATAAACTGTGACGCATGGGATCCCTGGCGGACTTTGGGCTTGAACGGATGGACCCGAGCTGGGCTCTGTCTAGTTTCTTGAAATTCCTAATGGGTTATACCACGGGCGAGCCTAAATCTTTTGTTTCATTTTGTGACAGAAGATGTCAGGAGCTCGTGGAGGTCGCAGAGGCGGCCGTGCTGGCGGTCGTGCTGGCGGCCGTGGTGGCGGCGGTGGCCGCGGGAATATTAATATGACCCAAGCTGAATTGGATAACTTAATGCAGCAGCATGTGAATATTGCTCTGGCTGCATTCCAAGCCGCTCATAATGCTATGGGTGGTACGTCGATTCTCACCTATTCTACCTTGTTCTGGGGTACTTTACCCTTTCTTGATTCTCACCTACGTGACTGTTCCAGGTGGTGCTGTCAATCCTCCTCCATCCCAGTGTTCCTACAAAAAGTTTATGGATTGTAAGCCCCACAACTTTAGCGGCACTGAAGGGGCAGTGGGACTGCTCCGATGGTTGGAGAAAATCGAATCTGTTTTCTCGATGTGCAGCTGCCCGGAAGGCGACCGGGTGAAATATGCTTCTGCGACCCTGGAGGGTCAAGCTTTGACTTGGTGGAACTCCACCACCCAGACTATGGGCATTGGGGAAGCCCACGCTATGCCCTGGGCGGAGTTCATTCAGTTGCTGAAAAATGAGTATTGCCCGAGGGATGAAATCCAGAAGCTTGAGCATGAAGTCTGGAATCATAAGATGGTGGGTTCTGAGATTGAAACTTATACTGCTCGACACAATGAGTTGGCGGTGTTGTGCCCCGATCTGCACGCACCCGAATACCGAAGGATTGAGCATTATGTTGCTGGGTTGGTACCGGAGATTGCCGGGTTAGTTGCTGCGGGTAACCTCACTGTTTATTCTGAGGTGGTTCGGTCGGCCCACAGGCTGACCAACATGAAGGTGGCTGAAGGGGTCTTGCCTCCTCGAGGCGCTGCTGTGAAGGCTCCTGATAGTAACAAGCGGAAGTGGGAAGCTGTGGGGAAAGGCTCGAGCTCGGCTCAGCCTCAGCATGTAAAGAAGTCTGATACTGGGGGATCGTCGTCTGAACAGAAAATAGGGGGTTATCAGGGGAGGTTGCCAAAGTGTGAACGATGCTGGTTTCATCATACTGGTCGTTGCGACAAGAGACATTGTCGCCGGTGCAACAAGGCCGGGCATGTGGCTCATGACTGCAGGGTTAATCTTCAGGGTAACCGGAACCCTCCTGCTACATCTACTCCGGCCCCTCCTGTTGCTGCTCCCCAGGGAAATCCGGGCAAACAGGGGTGCTACAATTGTGGTGAACCTGGTCACTACAAGCGTGAATGCCCCAAGTTGAAACAGGGTGAAGCCGGGAAGAATGGGTCGGGCAATGGAAACAATGGGGGCGGAGGCAGGAATGCTCGCGCCTTCGTGATTGGTTCGAGCGGTGCTCGGCAAGATCCTGACACTGTTACTGGTACGTTTCTTCTCGATAATCGCTATGCTACGGTTTTATTCGATTCCGGTGCCGATAAGAGTTTTATATCTCTTGGGTTTAGTCAATTGCTTGATAGGGTACCTACACCTTTAGAGGCTAAGTACTTGATAGAATTGGCTGATGGTAAGAAAGTTGAGGCGACGCACGTCCTTAGGGAGTGTCACCTTGAGTTGTCAGGTTATTCCTTCCCTATTGATCTTATGCCGGTGTCCTTGGGTAGTTTCGATGTTGTCGTGGGTATGGATTGGTTGTCCCTGTATCATGCTGAGATCGTTTGTTTTGATAAAGTCATTCGACTTCCTCTCCCTGATGGAGAAATTCTGTTGGTGCACGGTGAGAAGAGCGGGGTCCCATTGAGTATCATTTCGTGTATGAAAGCCTATAAGTATCTTCGGAAGGGGTATTCTGCCATTCTGGCACTTGTTTCGGTTTCGTCTGAAGAAGAGAAGAAGATTGAAGATATTCCTGTTGTCCGTGACTTTCCCGATGTATTTCCCGAGGACTTACCTGGTCTTCCGCCTTATCGCCAGGTCGAATTTGGTATTGAACTTGCTCCGGGTGCGGCCCCTATTGCCCGTGCCCCTTATCGTCTTGCACCTCCCGAGATGCAGGAGTTATCGAACCAGTTGCAGGAGCTGTTAGAGAAGGGTTTCATTCGACCCAGTTCGTCCCCGTGGGGAGCCCCTATTTTGTTTGTCAAGAAGAAGGACGGAAGCCTACGGATGTGTATCGACTACTGGGAGTTGAATAAGGTTACCATCAAGAATCGCTATCCTCTTCCTCGCATCGATGACTTATTTGACCAGCTTCAGGGTTCTAGTTTCTATTCGAAGATTGATTTGAGGTCGGGGTACCATCAGTTGAGGGTTCAAGAAGCTGACATTCCGAAGACCGCCTTTCGAACTCGCTATGGCCATTTCGAATTCTTGGTCATGCCTTTTGGTCTCACCAATGCACCTGCCATCTTTATGGACCTGATGAACCGTGTTTGTAAGCCTTATCTTGATAAGTTCGTGATTGTCTTCATCGATGATATTCTAGTCTATTCCAAGAACGAGGTGGACCACCAGGAACACTTACGTCTTGTTTTGGAACTCCTGAGGCGAGAACAGTTGTACGCCAAGTTTTCTAAGTGTAGCTTCTGGTTGCGTGAAGTTCAATTCCTTGGTCATGTTGTTAATGAGAAAGGAATTCACGTTGACCCAGCAAAGATTGAAGCCATTAAAGACTGGGAAGCACCAAAGACGCCATCTGAGGTGCGGCAATTCCTAGGCCTTGCAGGTTATTACCGTCGTTTTATTGAGGGATTTTCGAAGATCGCTCAACCCCTCACCTCGCTTACCCAGAAGGACAGAAGGTTCAACTGGGGTGATTCGCAGGAGTCGGCCTTCCAGTTGTTAAAGGCTAAACTCTGTTCTGCTCCTATCTTGTCCTTGCCTGAGGGTACGGACGATTTTGTCATTTATTGTGACGCTTCTATCCGGGGTCTTGGTTGTGTACTGATGCAGCGCGAGAAGGTCATCGCCTATGCTTCTCGTCAGCTCAAAGTTCATGAGAAAAACTACCCCACCCATGATCTGGAGTTGGGTGCGGTGGTCTTTGCTTTAAAGATTTGGAGGCATTACTTGTACGGTACCAAATGCACTATTTACACCGATCACAAGAGCCTCCAGCATATCTTTGATCAGAAGGTGTTGAATATAAGACAGCGTCGTTGGATCGAGCTTCTTAATGATTACGAGTGCGCTATTAAATACCATCCTGGCAAGGCGAATGTGGTCGCAGACGCCTTGAGCAGGAAGGAAACGGCTAAACCTCGTCGTGTTCGAGCTCTTCAGCTCACCATCCATTCCGGCTTACCTGATCGAATCCGTTCAGCGCAGCAAGAAGCTTTGAAGGAGGAAAACCTTAAAGCTGAAACCATGCATGGTGCTGATAGCCACCTCGAGCTTAGGTCCGATGGGTTACACTATTTCGCTGAACGTATTTGGGTTCCTTTATTTGGGGGCTTGCGGGAGCTCGTTCTTGATGAAGCTCACAAGTCCCGGTACTCTATTCACCCTGGCTCCGATAAGATGTACCAAGACCTGAAGATACTTTATTGGTGGCCGAACATGAAGGCGGACGTGGCTTCGTACGTGAGCAAGTGCTTGACCTGTGCCAAGGTCAAGATCGAGTATCAAAAGCCATCCGGCCTACTGCAACAGCCTGAAATTCCCGAGTGGAAATGGGAGCGGATTACGATGGATTTTGTAACCAAACTTCCAAAATCGCCCAGCGGTTGTGACATGATCTGGGTGATTGTTGATAGGTTGACAAAGTCTGCGCACTTCCTCGCTATCAAAGAGACCGATGGTCTCGAACGTCTGGCACGGTTATACCTCAAGGAAGTGGTCTCCCGGCACGGGGTGCCTGTCTCTATTATTTCTGATCGTGATCCTCGGTTCGCCTCTAACTTCTGGAAGTCCTTGCATAAGGCTCTGGGTACTCAGTTGGACATGAGCACAGCGTATCATCCGCAAACTGACGGTCAAAGTGAGCGGACGATCCAAACGCTAGAAGACATGCTTCGGGCATGTGTGATCGATTTTGGCAAGGGGTGGGAGAGTCATTTACCGTTGGTGGAATTCTCCTACAACAACAGTTACCATTCTAGCATCAAGGCAGCTCCGTTCGAGGCTCTTTACGGGCGGAAATGCCGGTCTCCTCTTTGTTGGGCCGAGGTGGGTGAGAGTCAACTCACCGGCCCGGAACTTGTGTACGAGACTTCCGAAAAGATCGTACAAATCCGTAACCGCATGGCAGCAGCTCGGGATCGTCAAAAGAGCTATGCCGATCGTCGTCGCAAGCCTTTGGAGTTTGAGGTTGGCGACAGGGTTTTGTTGAAGGTATCTCCGTGGAAGGGCGTTATACGTTTTGGGAAGCGGGGCAAATTGAATCCTCGGTATGTGGGACCGTTCGCAATCCTGGAACGGATTGGACCGGTAGCATACAGGCTTGATCTGCCGGCTGAGCTCAGTAATGTTCATAATGTCTTCCATGTTTCTAATCTGAAGAAGTGTTTGGCGGATGAATCTTTGGTTGTTCCTCTCGAAGAGATCAAGGTGGATGATCGTCTGCGTATCGTGGAGGAACCGGTTGAAATTCTTGACTATAAAATCCGTAGCCTCCGCCGGAGTAAAATCCGCATTGTTAAAGTCCGTTGGAACTCTGATCGTGGACCGGAGTTCACGTGGGAACGGGAAGATCAAATGAAGGCTAAGTATCCCCATTTATTTCCTAAGCGCGCGTTCGAATCAAGACATGTCTCTGCTGAAGCTGAATGAATCTCGGGTCGAGATTCCTTTCAACAGGGGGATGATGTGGCAACCGGAAAATTTTTCTTCTCTTTCGTCTCTTCCTTTTTGGCCTTGGGCAATTTTCGGGACGAAAATTCTTTCAACAGGGGGATGATGTGACACCCGGCAAACTCAGGTTAGTAACGTTGACTAAACTAGTAAGTCTACCTTAGCGAGTCATGCATATTACGTCCTTAACGGGGTCAGTCGAGTCGGTATGATGATTCTGGGAATCATCGGGAGTCGTTATGATGATCCGCGGGGTCATCGGGAGTCGGTCCATAACTATGGGTACAAGGATCGGCGATTCGTGGAATCGCCGGGTCTAACGCACACACGAGTCTCGAGTCCCGGGAATTGGTGAACGGATGTAAACGTGTTAGTTATCATGCATTATATGTTTGAAATCATTATGTGACTTATCGGTATGTGAATACGTGTTTAAATATGTTAAAATAGTGTTTAACGCGCCAAAAACTCGTTCCAGCACCACAGGGGCGATTAGGAACCCCTAATCGCCTATATGTGGGGCGAGTAGCATCAACAACAGGCGATTGGGACCTAATCGCCTGATGCTTCATGCGATTAGGCTCCCAATCGCGTGACATGTGCTCCTAATCGCATGAACAGCAGGGTCCGGGTCAAAACACCTATAAATAGAACCCTTAACTCCCCAAACACCTCTAGAACAACCCTAGCTGCTCCCAAACCACCCACACACCTTGAAACACCTCTGGAACTCATTTTGCTACAAAAATCACCATCCCCAAGCTTACACACCTTTCTTTAGCAAAACCCAAGGTGTGTTCTTCATCCCTAACCTTTGTAAAGTTGTTATTTCGAGTTCCCCAAAGTTCCAGACCTTGTTTTACCAAAATGTGTCTTTAAAAACCTTTCAAAAGAGTCCTAAACCAAGTCTACACCTTAATGCTTGTTATATGTGAAGTTACATGCATATGTTGGTCTTCTTGGTGATTTTAATATGAATGTTTTCAAGATATGATTGTACTTCTGCTATGTAGAGATTAGTAGAAAGGTTGTCTTAGAATTTTAGCCATTATTGTGGTGTTTTGAAGAAAATGCATATTTTGACCCATTTGTATGTTCTTGAGGATTTAGGATGATTATGGTATGATTGTTGATGCAAAGTTGTTAGAATTGATGCTAGGAAGATGTTAGAACAGAGGTTTGATGATTTACATGTTTGTAGAGTTTGAAATCTGGTTGTTTCCATTTAAGGAAAGATAAGGTTGGTTGGTGAAACCTAGTACTTTGCCATTTTAGGAAATAATTGCATAGAACATGCTAGATCAGTGATATGTCGGGGGTTTTTGCTTGAAATGGGTTGGTAAATGATTTAGGGTTGATATTGGGTGTCGTTGCATGTTTCGGATCTGATTTGGAGGGTTAAACGCGCGAAAACCCGTTGTACAGCAGCTGCAGGCGATTAGGCATCCTAATCGCCTGAGCTGGAGGCGATTATGCAGCATAAGGGGCGATTAGGACCCTACTCGCCTCATGCTTCATGCGATTAGGCCCTAATCGCCTGTAGGCTGATGCCTACTCGCGTGTGACCTTCCTAATCGCATGTACTGCTGTCGTGAACGCGTTTTGACATCCCGGAACACGATTTGACACCTAGGAACATGCTAGGAACCCCGGGATACACCCAATGACTTAGTAAGACGTGTTCGGACCTGTTTATGCGTTAATTGGACATTATGCTAGACTAGGTGAACTCTTGCGCGTATTAAGTGTTTAATTGCATATGTTGCATGATGTCTTGCATTTATCTAACACGTGGAATGTCGGGTCACCAATGGGATGTCGGGTCTTGTCTGGCACGGTCGGTTTAACAGTTAAAGGTGTTTTCAAACGTTTATGGTCACGGTCTGGACATTCGGGGACTAGTTAGCCTGCGGGTTATTAGTCCAGTACTTATACACATCTTATGATAGGTCGCCGCTATTTGGGGCTATCATAACATAATTACTTAACTGTTTTCAAGTAACGCAATCCAAGGTGAGTTTCACAGCCCCACTTTTACCATTTTACTTACGGGGGAGAAACATGCTACTTACTTACTTATTAAAGGTCATGTTATACTATGGTTACTTTACATATACTATGCGGCTTTTACGGAAAGTCCCAGGGGGAAACCATGAATGTGCGGGGATGCACAACGGGGGAAATGTGGATAGATCTATTGGGCCTCACAAACCCCACTCGACGGCTGGGCCGGGCGGGTGCATATTGTCTCTTATTACTGGCTCGCCGAGGCATCGGTTATAGCCAAAACTGCTGGGCAAGCCTCAACAACTTATAAACGTATAGTAATGGATTCCCAACCGCAGTAGTAAACAAACACTTAACGTCTAGCTAACGTTCTTATAACCTAGTAGTAACGGATATGATCTTTACAACTTACAGAAAACGCTTTATAAAAGAAAACCTGTGAACTCACCAGCATTATATGTTGACATTTTTGGCATGTTTTCTCAGGTCGCTAAGGTAGCAGTCAATCGGCTAGGCGCACGGAGTCATACACAGCGTCTATTATTATTTTGAAGCATATTAAACATTGTCTTGTAAACAATGATATGTCTTTTGGTTGTAAATAAGAATGCTTCCGCTGCTGGTTTACAGCTCAAAGCATGATATTTTGGTTTTAAATATAATTATGAATGCATGTTTGTTGTATGTTTATTGTGATCGTTGACTGAGATCCTGGTGTGTCACGCGCCTCGCGGTAAAACCCCGCACGTGGAATTTGAGGGTGTGACATTATGTATCTCGATGGCAGATAAGTATGCCATCGTAGAGCGGTGTTTAGCGTAGTGAAGTGGCGTTGTATCTCTTAATGACCATAAGCTTGTAGTGGAAAAATGTAGTTTGTAGTGTGCAACATATTTCTATTATTTTAGGGCACCAGCGAGATGCAGCGGAGTCAATGATTTGCATAGATACTCTCGTTTTATGTTAGTTTGACAAACGCCGTAACAAATATATTGGACTAAAAAAATTAGTAATCAATATAGTTAAAACTACCAAATCGACTTATAAGAACTTGTCTTCTTTTGGATATGTAAACAATTGGTGACTTCGTGAGATCAGAAACTTAAATTCTATTCCTAAAAGCTTATAGTAGCAGAGAAAACAAAAAACCATCTAGGAAGATGATGACGTTGCTCATGAAGTATCTCTACCATATTTGCTTCTATAAACGTCAAGCCTATATATATCGCTCACGTTAATGGGTTGAAACGTGTCATGGGTTGGGTGTGTTGGCAAACTTCAAGCCTACATATTCATTTGTGTTCAGAAGTGTCCCATCATACCATCCCGCAACCACATAAATTTAAAGAGAAGATATAAATACATAATATATGATGTAATTTATTTACTATAAACATTGAAAGATATGTAAGTTATGTATGTGAAGAGTTACCACATTATTTATATACCAAATGCATAACACTATTTATAAGACTATAACATTGATACAAACATAATAAAGACATGGAGGTTATGAATGTAAAGAGTCACCACATTATTGTTAATTTCCTCATCAATTTTATAATTATGTTTAAATTAATTTCTTCAATAATTTAATATCTAGGTAGAAAGACAATTTTAGCCCCTAAATGACTTCAATAAGCATTGTACTATAAGCAATAAAGGTTGTATTTACTTAAATTTTGCGGGTATCCTTCACTGATGCTTTATAATATAGTATACAAGATAAAGATTCGAGTTGATTCATTAGCATGAGCGTAAATTTATGGATTTTCGATTTCTTATTTCATAACACAAATAACATAAGTAATTAACACATAGTTAAGATTTTGTTTTCTCTTTATGCTAGTTTTTAATTTATTTTATTGATTATAATTAGAACTTAAACAATATACAATTGCCGAAAGTAAAATAATATTGTGAACCACACTTCATACAACGTTTAACAAGAACATTAAATAGATCAACAAATACCTTAAAAGTCTTATAGAACAAATATAGTTTACGTATAAAGTTATATTTGAGCATGCATATATAGATTTATAGAGTTAACTATTTCATGGCATTCAAGGAGACCATGTTGATTGAAATTGAGGAAAGTCCTCCATCCACTTCCCCTTTTCTGCGTGCCCTCTCCATTACCCTTCTCCAACCATCCTCTCCATCATTTGTCCTTTACGTCCATTTGTTCCCTGCAACATCAGTTTTCATCCTATGTAGTAAGTTGAGGTTAATAGGTCATAGAACATGCTAGCTTCTGAAGGCTTCATAGAGAGAAACTAAAAATGCACAAAGAAGAGAAAAAACTGTACTAATTAATTTTGAAAAATATTTTCTCATCAATAATTCCGAATATTGTTTGTTTATTGTTTTAATTGTTAGTTGCACAATTAAATTACCTCAATTTGATTCTGCAACGATCCAACATAGTTGATTATTACATCCAACATCACTGGCATTCCCATTGTCTATAGAAAATAATTAAATTTAAATGGAGCAAAACAATGATATATTATGAAGATAAATTTTTTTAATTGTCAAAGAACATATGAACAAGTAAAAAAAATGTATATATGTATATAAAGATTAACTCATATCTTCATACCTTGTAGCATCCGGGAACCATATCTTGCAAGCGTCTTAACTTCTCATTGACTTTTTTCTCTTCTCATCTAATGAAGACATAATTTTTTTTGGACAAAACAATGTTTCAAAGCATGAATATGAACAAGTAGAAAAAAATGTATATATATATGTATATAAAGATTAACTCACATCTTTATACCTTGTAGCATTCGGGAACCATATCTTGCAAGCGTCTTAACTTCTCATTAAATTTTTTTCTCTTCTCATCTAACGAAGACATAATTTTTTTTGGACAAAACAATGTTTCAAAGCATGAAATTAGCTCTAAGATTTTGTTTAGGGTTATGAAAAGACTATTAGCATTCAAGAAATTGATTATAATGAAGTATATATAATAATATAGATGAGGGATTGAAAGGTCTCACATTTAAGATGCACCATAGGTTAGGTTGTATTTTGTGTTTTAAAAGTTGGACATAAGGGCATAATTGGGATAAGATTTTAGGATGTGTGGTATTGGATTATGTTAAATTTACTAATCTACCCTCCTAAGTGTCTTAATTGTCACAATTATGCCAATAATACCCTTATTTTTTTTTTTGCTTAAATATGTTGTACATGTTGCTTGTTAAGTTGTACAGAAATGCAAATTACTATGTTGTACATCACTCCTCCTTAATAAGATAATATAGATTACTCGGTCAAGTGAGAGAATGTTGGAATAAATATAAATTGTGTTTCTTATATTGATTATGTGGCCATCATTATCATTTATATTATATTGATCAATTACTATAATATCCCTAAGTTTATAATAGGTGATTCTTTGATGGACGGAAATACCCTTACTAAACCTAATTAAGGTGTCCATTGTCTGTATAAATAGAGAGATAACTAGATGTATTAGGGTGGACTCTAATAACACCATAACCCAATGTAGCCGCCACCCACCTCTCTATCATTCGATCACTTTGTGATCATTAGCCATCATTAGTGTACACATTAAAGGGAACCCGGTCAAGATGATGGTGTCTTTCATTACTGAGGTTCCTGAACTGTTAAGCATATCAGGTACACATGATTAAATCTTATATGTTTATACCTTATGTTCTCATTTATATAATCAACACCACTTGTTATCAAAAGGAAAAGTAAAAGTTACAATCCTATATGTTGATGTGTTTTAGGACGGGGCACTCGTCGGGTAGCTTCACTTAGCTACTGTTATCGATCCGTAACACCGCCGCCATTCTTGGCAACATTAAAAAACTTCATCGGTCGGCAAGAAATAACCGACCGGCAAGGTGTATTTCACCAAAATCAAGGTGAGGTTGGGTTGGATTTTGACGTGGCAAGGTGGGTTTGGGTGAGGCTTGGCAACTTTGCCGGAAATTCCCTGACCCCTAAGGAATTACAAAAGGAAAATGTTGGCTATGGGAATTCCAAGGCAAGTACATCGGGTGTAGCGAAGGAAAATGATGATGTCTCACAAGAAAGAAAAAAAATGCACTTGTGATGTATTTAGACCACTTGGTGTGGGGTGCGGCAAAGGGCCGGCCTTGCCATGCCGCCCCGGGCTACACCACCCCCCAGGGCCGGCATCGGCAAAGGCGGCAATGGCTTGCCTCTCACGCCGGGCCATATTTGAACGTTGGGATTGTATTTGACCGTTGGAATTTTAAAAAAAAAAAAAAGGGTTTTTTTAAACAATATATAAACCCTCAAACAAATCCAACCTTCTTCACCACAACTTTTATAAATTCTCTCCCACTTTTATACAATCTCTCAAACACTCTCACTATATTTATAAAATACAAACCCTCAACCAACCATGTCGTTATCATCTTCTACGACGTCTTCGTCTTCTTCGGGTTCGTCATCTACAAACGAAGCCGTAAATTTAGTTATAAACATCGTGGGGCAAGCGGCGCAGATTATTGCCGAGGAGCACGGAGATGAAGCCGATTCAGCACCTCGAACTAGGAAAGCGGCTATAAATAGAGACCGAGAGGGTAAGTATTATATTTATTTTTTTAAACATTTTGTAATTTTAATTTGTTTATATTTTTGTAAATATATTGTAAATTTTTTTTGTGTTTATATTTTTTTAAATATATTGTAGATTTTTTTTGTGTTTATATTTTTGTAAATATGTGTAGGTGCCCATGATAGATTGGTGGCCGATTATTTTGCCGACGAACCGTTATACTCGGCAGAATTATTTAGGTGTCGGTTCCGAATGAGTAGAAGATTGTTCTCACGTATAGCCGACGACATGGCTAACTTTGAGCCATATTTTACCTTACGATACGATGCTAGAGGCAAGAGGGGGTTCACCACCTTACAAAAATGCACGGCGGCACTTCGGCAACTAGCATACGGGACCACGGCGGATGCGTGGGACGAGTATTTACAAATGTCGGAAAGAACTGCACGAGAGTGTCTGTACAGGTTTAGCAAGTGTGTGGTGAAGCTTTACAGCAAGAAATATTTGCGAAAACCAAACTCCAGTGAGGTCCAACAATTGTATCAGTTTCACCACCAACAACATTGTTTTCCAGGAATGCTCGGTAGCATTGATTGCTACCATTGGCCTTGGAAAAACTGCCCCGTAGCATGGCGCGGAATGTTCAAACGAGGGGATCAAGATTATCCATCAATAATATTGGAGGCGGCTTGTTCACAAGATCTATGGGTTTGGCATGCTTTCTTTGGCATTCCTGGTTCGAACAACGACATTAATGTTATTAACCAGTCGCATATTTTTGACGATGTCATAAAAGGCACCGGTCCGGAAACCAGCTTTACAGTATCGGGGGTGGAGTATAGGCGCGGTTATTATCTTGCTGATGGAATCTACCCACCTTACTCGACGATCGTTAAAACTATTCACCACCCGTTCGATGAAAAAAGAAAGAAATTTGCCAAGTATCAAGAGGCGGCAAGAAAGGACATTGAACGATTTTTTGGTGTTCTACAAGCAAGATGGCACATCATTTCACACCCGGCACGTATGTTCACCCCTAAAAAATTATGTTACTGTATGTATGCCTGTATCTTGTTGCATAACATGATACTTGAAGACGAAGGCGCCGCCATTTGTGTGTATGACGAGAATGCCCCGCCGGAGAATACGGTGCCTGTCAACCCACATCAACAAGATTTAAACCAGTTCTCATTACATAACGAGTTCACGCATAAAAATCTTCAAGCAGACTTGGTTGAATATATTTGGAACAACGGGCAAGAGTAGATTATTTGTATTTTTTTTTATGTCGAGTATGTTACTTTAATTTTAGTTATTTTTTTTAATTATTTTTAATGGTTTTATGTAATATTTACTTTTTAATATTAATATTAGAATATTTACTTTTTATTGTAACATTAATATTATTTAATTAAAAAAAAGAAAAAAAAAAAGAAAATAGCATTAATGGATGTTGGGCCTCCTCCACACCCCTAGGAGCATCATCTCAAGGATGCTCCTACCCCACGCTGACGTGGCAGGTGAGGTGGAGGCAAGGCATGGATGTTGGGCCTCCTCCACACCTAATCACTACAAGAAATTTGGGCAATAGCGGCAACATCAGTAGCGGCAACGTCGCCGCTATTGCCCTAAACAGATCTGACCGTCGCTTGCACAACACATCCAATGGCTGAGATTCTAAAAGTACAACAAGCAATAGCGGCGACATCAGTAGCGGCGACATGTCGCCGCTATTGCTCAAAGCGGGAATAAAACATTTCCTTCCCTCCCTTTCTTCCCCATTTCTTCTCCCCACTCCTCGCAGACCACACCTCGCCGCCGCCGACCTCCCAACGCCGACCACCACCTCGCCGACCTCCCAACGCCGACCACCACCTCCCCGACCTCACCACCATCACCCGCCCCTTTCTTCTCCTTCTCCACCACCATCACCCGCCCCTTTCTTCTCCCCACTCCACCATCACCTGGCCCACCACCACTCGAGCACCACACCCCTTCTACTCGTAATTCTTTTTTATTTTTTCTGTTTTTTTCTTTTTTTTCAGTTTTTTTCCTTTTTTTTCTGTTTTTATTTTTTATTATCAGTTTTTTATTCTTTTTTTTCTGTTTTTAGGTTAGTTTTTAATTATTTTTTGATAATTTGTTTGTGGGTTTGTAGGAAAGGACCGATCTGGGAAAGAACGCGTGGTTAGTCGCCGCTAAAGGTTAGTCGCCGCCGCTAATTGTTTTTTTCTTTTAAATTTTCATGCTTTAAGTAGGTTGTATATATATATATTTCTGTTTTTTTTATTTTTTTTCTGTTTTTATTTTTTATTTTTATGTGTGTATGTATGTATGTATGTATGAGTATGTATGTATGAGTATGTGTATGTGTATGTGTATGTATGAGTATGTGTATGTGTATGTGTATGTGTATGTGTATGTGTATGTGTGAGTATGTGTATGTGTATGTGTATGTGTATGTATGAGTATGTATGTATGAGTATGAGTATGTGTATGTGTATGTGTATGTGTATGTGTATGTATGAGTATGTATGTATGAGTATGTGTATGTGTATGTATGAGTATGTATGTATGAGTATGTATGTATGAGTATGAGTATGTGTATGTGTATGTGTATGTGTATGTGTATGTGTATGTGTATGTGTATGTGTATGTGTATGTGTATGTGTATGTGTATGTGTATGTGTATGTGTATGTGTATGTATGAGTATGTGTATGTGTATGTGTATGTGTATGTGTATGTGTATGTGTATGTGTATGAGTATGTATGTATGAGTATGTATGTATGAGTATGTATGTATGAGTATGTGTATGTGTATGTGTATGTGTATGTGTATGTGTATGTGTATGTGTATGAGTATGTGTATGTGTATGTGTATGTGTATGTGTATGTGTATGTGTATGTGTATGTGTATGTATGAGTATGTGTATGTGTATGTGTATGTGTATGTTTATGTGTATGTATGAGTATGTATGTATGAGTATGTATGTATGAGTATGTGTATGTGTATGTGTATGTGTATGTGTATGTGTATGTGTATGTGTATGTGTATGTGTATGTGTATGTGTATGTGTATGTGTATGTGTATGTATGAGTATGTATGTATGAGTATGTGTATGTGTATGTGTATGTATGAGTATGTGTATGTGTATGTATGAGTATGTATATGCATGAGTGTATGAGTATGTGTATGTATAAGCGTATGCATGTATGTATGAGTGTATGTTTGTTTATATTTGTTATTACATATTGAGACTAGAAAGATATGCCCGAAAATGAATCCCCATTTAAAACATAGTGAGCTTAGAAATACCCGCCCGAAATTGATTTAGTAATTAATTTCGGGTAGTCCCCGTTTTGGGACTGCTTTTTGAATACTTTATCTCATTTAGGATATGAATGTGTACTACATTATTGTTTGTTTTTGAAAGATTCGGTTGGCGTTTCCTCTTTGCTCCTCGGGTATATATTTATATTATATACTTGGGGGCTAAGGGGAAATGCTGCCGAATTTTTCTTAAACAAACAATCATGTAATACACATTCATATATGAGATAAGGTATTCAAAAAGTTGGTTTAGCAGCCTACCCTTTAGGTGCCAATAATATGTTTCATTTAAATTATGGTGCCTCAAACCCAAATTATGTTTCAGTCACATTATCATGTCGATCGATAAAAGCTGGATTAAATTGCAACGTTCGGATCCTAATTACATTAAAGGATTGAATTCTTTTATCGAGATGAGCAAACAATATGTCGACGATGAAGGCAAAATTAGATGTCCGTGTAATAAGTGTCATAATTCTGGCTTAATACCCTTCACAAAAATGTCATATCATGTGCGTATATTGGGTTTCTATCGGCAATACACGACATGGACCTATCATGGTGAAAATTCAATCCGCCCCCATGTAGTTGTAGATGAGGACGTTTTGCGAAGAAATGATATGGATGACGTTATCGAAGACCTTATGGGGGAGCGTATGGAAGAGGATACGGACTTTAACGAAGGTAACTTGGCGGGTGAAGAGAGTAGTGGTGTTCTTAATGATTTTGAATCCCTGATAGATGAAGTCGAATCAGAATTATATCCTGGTTGTACTAATTTTTCTTCCCTTGACTTTATATCAAAGCTTATGAATATCAAGGCAAGGAACAAATGGACTAATGGTTCGTTTGATCAGCTTCTCGAGGTGTTGCAATCTTCACATCCACCAGGTAATAGGGTCCCCGCTTCATATTACGTAGCTAAAAAAACATTAAAGAAGATTGGGCTGGGATATGAGATGATAGACGTGTGTAAACATGATTGTGCTCTCTTCTGGAAGGAAAATAAATCGTTGCAGATTTGTCCGGTTTGTAATGAGAGTCGGTGGGTCAATAAGGACACAAATGGCAAGAAGGTGCCTCACAAGGTGTTACGGTACTTTCCTTTGACCCCCAGACTACGACGTTTGTATTGCTCAAGGCACACAGCCAAAGATATGATATGGCACAATACCGGACGATCAGAAGATGGTATTATGCGTCATCCGGTTGATGGATCTGCATGGAAGGAATTTGATTTAAAATATCCCAACTTCTCGAGGGAACCTCGAAATGTTCGTCTAGGGCTTGCAGCTGACGGTTTTAATCCATTCGGTAACAAAAGTACGACTCATAGCACTTGGCCGGTTATACTAACCACATATAATCTCCCTCCATGGCTATGCATGAAAGAGTCCACATTCATGTTGACTTTGTTGATTCCTGGCGCTAAATCCCCAGGGAAGGACATGGATGTTTTCCTTAGGCCGTTGGTGGATGAGCTTAAGGATTTGTGGCAGACAGGTGTACGTGTTAAAGACGCAGCGACAGACACATACTTCACAATGAAGGCAGCGTTGTTATGGACCATAAACGACTTTCCAGCTCGTAGTAGTCTATCAGGTTGGAGCGGGCAGGGATACAAAGCATGCTCGACTTGCAACGAAGATACTTCCTCAATGCGTGTAATAGGTAAATGCGTGTATGTAGGCCATCGTCGGTTCTTAGATGCCGACCATCCGTGGAGAATGAGTTGTGAGTTTAACGGGGCACCCGAGACAAGAGCCCCCCCGAGACAGTTTAGTCCCGCTGACATAGATGCTCAACATGCTCTTTTACTCGATCGTCTACTAGGCAAGCATCCACAATTTGGAGGTGCTAACCCTAATCGGCAAGACTTCGAGTTGAATTGGTCTAAACGAAGCATATTCTATGAACTTGAGTATTGGTCTTCTCTGCAGCTGAAACACAACTTAGATGTAATGCATATCGAGAAAAATGTGTGCGACAGTTTGCTTGGTACTCTTCTAATGAACGATAAGAGCAAAGACACACCAAACGCACGGGCAGACTTAGAAAAGCTAAAGATTCGGAAGACGCAATGGTTGAAAAAAAAAGGGAAACAAGTTCTTTAGTCCCCACCCAAAATACTCATTTAAGGTCGGTGACCGAAAGCTTTTCTGTAGGTGGTTAAAAAAGGTTAAATTACCAGATGGGTTTGGATCTAATATCAGTAAGAGGGTGACAGATAATGATTCTAATATTACTGGGTTGAAATCTCATGACTGTCATATTCTCATGCAAAAATTGATACCCATTGGGATTAGAGGGTTTTTGGCCAAAGATGTTTATACGCCAATAGTAGACCTTTGTGCGTTCTTTAAACAACTGTGCTCCAGAACGCTATCAGCGGAAGATATGAAGAAAGCGAGGGAAGCTATTCGTATAATCTTGTGCAAGTTAGAGTTGATTTATCCTCCGGCGTTTTTTGACATTATGGTTCATGTGGTTTTGCATTTACCTGATGAAGCAATTCTTGGAGGTCCAGTATATATGAGATGGATGTACCCATTTGAAAGGTATATGAAAAAACTAAAAAAGTATGTCAGAAACCCGACAAGGCCAGAAGGTTGTATAGCTGAAGGTTATGTAGCTGAAGAAGCTCTAACATTTTGTTCAATGTACCTTCAAAATGTTCAGACTAAGTTCAATAAGCCTGATAGAAATGAGGATGTTGTTGTTGAAAAAAGAAAGTTGTGGGTGTTTGAGTCTAAATGTCGCCCGATAAGCGCAACCAAGGTCAAACATCTTTCACCAGACGACAAACTCAAGATAGAATTGTTTGTCTTTGATAATTGCGAAGAAGTCAGGGGCTATATGAAGTAAGTGTTTCTATCTTTCATGTAATTATCAACACATTTCGAAGATCATATTAAAACTAAATTTCCTTACTTGTATAATTTTTTATTAAATGTAGTGAATTCAAATCTAAATATCCCGAAGATGATATTAAAACTAAATTTCCGGAGTGGTTTCTCGAGAAGGTAATACATATATAACACGCATTACTCTATATTTGTTAGGTAATACATATATAACAAACACTATTACTCCGTATTTGTTAGGTTTATCTTATGAAGAAAGAAAATTCTCCCGAATTCCACCCAGAGTTGTATGCTCTTTCATTGGGTGCAAAAGTATTGGCTTCTACATACACTGCTTGCATAGTCAATGGTGTTAGGTTTATGGTATTTGAGCGTGACACAAAACGAACAACACAAAACTCCGGGGTTCTAACGGAGGGAGAGAACGGTGAGAAATATTACGGCATATTAGAAGAGATTATTGAGCTACGCTATCCAAATGATTATTCAACTGTCCTATTTCGATGCAAGTGGTTCGATACTCGAGTGGGTGTTACAAATGAAAATAACATCACCAGTATCAGCACTCAACACGAATGGGACAAAGAAGATCAACTCATATTTGCTTCGCAAGCCAAACAAGTGTTCTACATCGAAGAACCTTCTCGAGGAAACCAAACCAATAAACATAGGTGGGTCGTCGAGAATGTTAATCACCGACAAATTTGGGATCGACCTCAGCAACCTGAAAATGTTCAAAATGTCGACAATGACTTAGTCGAAGATCTTGACGTTGTTCATAGTAACTCTTCATCTAATAGTCCACTTTTCATCGACTTCCGCCAATACTTTCAAAGCATGTCTTCTCATGTTAATGAAAGTGAGAATTTAATTGAAGTTAGTGCCCCGACGGCAGTCGATAACCAAGTGGTTGACTATGAGATTGATTATGACGAGGACGATCCTGATTATGACACGGGAGCGTCCGACAAAGAAACTGGAGTATCTGACGGAGAGTGTGATTAAAAAAAAAGAGTTATTGTAATTAATATTGAGAAACACTTGTTGTAAGTCTTAGAATAAATTAATGTTTACTATTTTTACTTCATTTGTTATATATAATAATGTGACTAGCTAATAATTTTTAATTCTGATTGCAGGAAATGTTATCGCTTTGGATTGTTCTCGTTTATATGATGGCCGATGTCATCGGTCGTGGGCACGGCGGGGATGGAGCCGAGGAGCCACCACCTCCTGGTGGTGATGACTTCTGGCGAGGCCATGGGGCGGATGGTAAGCTTTTTATAATAAATCAGTGTTTACTATTTTTACTTCGTTGATTATATATAAAGTGACTAATAATTTTTAATTGTAATTGTAGTTCCTCGAAAGAAAACAAGGGGCAAGGCTAAAAACCTTGCATTACGCAATTTGGTTGACCAAGGTGGTCAACCATTAGATCTGACGTTTGATGAGGAGGCAACAAATATGCCTATTGACACAAATGGACGTCTTTTTGCTCGGGAGTTGGGTTTGTATATGTGGCGCCACATACCATTAGATAGAGAAGGGTTTAGGAATGTCCCCGAACACTACAGGAATGCTTTATTTGTGCATCTGAAGGTAAATGATTTATAATAATATTTTATATTTAACTAACTTGTTTCATTTACTTGACTAACTTGTTTTATTTAATTTTTAGGAAAACTTTAATCTTACAGCGATTGAAAAAGATGATCTAGCCAGCCAGAAAAAAGGTGGCATCAATTGTAAGATCCAAAAGACATACAACAACCGCAAGTCCATGGCAAAAGCTGAGTTTCTTAATCGGGGAGGCTATGCTGACGTGGAAAGAGCAAGGGCCAGTGTCCCCGATGATATGACCAATGCAAACTGGCAGAAGGCAGTTGATCATTTCTTGACCATAGAACATCAGCGAAAGTCGGTTATTAACGCAGCAGCCCGCAAAAAACAGTTGCATACGTACCGAGGTGGAACAACCTCTTATGCTAGTGCTTGTTTCAAGCAGGTAATGCTTTATACACACACGCACACACACACGCTAATGTTTATTTAATTTTTAATCTAAGTTCTAATGTTAACAGAACCTAGAACGGTATGATGGATACCGTGCTGGTCATACTGATAGAGAAGGACGTTTTGATAGCTCGGAGAATGAAGAAAATTATGTTAGTATTTATTTAGAATGTAATTCTCATTATAAATATATATATATATATATATATATATATAAATCTATTGAATCATCTTTGTAAAATACAGCGCAAGTTGGTGGCAGAGTATGAGTCTCAAAATCAACGTAGAAACGAAGAAGGTTGTTCCTCACAACAGGTCAATGCAATTTCCATATTTGAAAAAGTGTTCGGTCGCCGACGTGGACATACTCGCGGGCTTGGCCCTAAACCTTGTTCAAGAGAAGGTTCTTTAACACCGACACAACCGACCGAGAAGACGCCTCCATCAGATTTTACTCAGGTATGTTTTTATAGTTTTGAAAAAATAGGTAGATGTTTGTAGTTTTGATGCATGTGGTATGTTTGTAGGTTTGACCCATTTGGTATATGTTTGTAGTTTTGACCCAATTGGTATGTTTGTAGGTTTGACCCATTTGGTATATGTTTATAGTTTTGACCCATTTGGTATATGTTTATAGTGTTAACCCATTTGGTATGTGTTTGTAGTTTTGACCCAATTGGTATGTTTGTAGGTTTGACCCATTTGGTATATGTTTATAGTTTTGACCCATTTGGTATATGTTTATAGTGTTAACCCATTTGGTATGTGTTTGTAGTTTTGACCCAATTGGTATGTTTGTAGGTTTGACCCATTTGGTATATGTTTATAGTTTTGACCCATTTGGTATATGTTTATAGTGTTAACCCATTTGGTAAATGTTTGTAGTTTTGACCCAATTGGTATGTTTGTAGGTTTGACCCATTTGGTATATGTTTATAGTTTTGACCCATTTGGTATATGTTTATAGTGTTAACCCATTTGGTAAATGTTTGTAGTTTTGACCCAATTGGTATGTTAGTAGGTTTGACCTATTTGGTATGTGTTTGTAGTTTTGACCCATTTGGTATATGTTTATAGTGTTAACCCATTTGTTAAATGTTTTTTGTAGTTTTGACCCAATTGTTATATGTTTGTAGTCGCGACCCATTTGATTGGTGTTGATGTTATGTGTTTATAGTTTTGAAAAAATTGATTATTGTTGATGTTATTGTAGGAGCAAATTGCGAGTTTGTTGGCAAACCCGCAATTTAGAAATGGAATATTCCGGGCGATGCTTGAAGATACTCCGACACCGGACTTGGGAAACCAAAATCATGAAGAAGATCAAGGGAATGATAACACCGATGATGATGATTATGATATGTAGGTGGGATATTATGTGTTTAGTATGGTAATGTAAACGATCTTAGGTTTAGTATGGTAATGTAAACGATTTTAGGATGATATATTCGAAATTGGGATGCGTATGTAAAATATTTTATGCTTTTTTCGTTTTTTAGTATTTTATGCTTTTTTGGTATATGTTTAGGTTAAAATCAGCAGGTACAAAAAAAAAAAAAAAAAAAAAAGTATTAGCGGCGACATGTCGCCGCTAATAATATGGTCATGAAGTGACGTGGCACAAGAAATAGCGGCGGCTGTCGCCGCTATTGATGTTGAGCAATAGCGGCGACATTGAGCAATAGCGGCCACACAAGGAGCAATAGCGTCAGGACAATAGCGACAGGACAAATAGCGGCGACAGTCGCCGCTATTAGCAATAGCGGCGACCCGCGTTAGCAATAGCGGCGACCTATGTGGCCGCTATTGCTCTAATTTGTTGTAGTGAATGGTCTTAGAGGCAGTTTATGAAATACCTAATAAAGTGCATGAAGCACTACGAGGTAGCATTTAGAATCACGTAAAAGAAAGTGTTGATGGTAGTCAAGAAAAGGAGATAACTTTTGAAAGTTGAATTTATTTCATTGAGATAGTGAAATTCCATGAATGTTTTAGGGAACATAGGGTTTCTTTCAATATGGAATGCAGTAGGTTGGCAAAATAGTATGCACAACACTATTCGGGTATTCTCAAGAAATAGCAAGTGCCTCAACGGGCTAAGATTGACAATAAACTTGGTGGTAAGTGAGATGGATGGTTTTGATCAAGTCACTAATGATGAAAAAATGGAAAGTGGTTGCAATAAAGATTAGTTATTTTTGTGAAGATGCAAAGACTACCAATTATGGCATGGATGGAAGAAGTTTTTCTGATTAAGTCGAACATATGATGAAAGAAAGTCGAACATACTGAAGACAAAGAGAAGATACTCGAAACATGTGTAGTATGCGAGGATGAGTCCCAAGAAGAATTGGTGATCATTGTCAATGACACTTATGGCATGGATGGAAGAAGTTTTTCTGATTAAGTTGGATAATGTAACCTGATAATCATCAAAAAACAAAGTGGGCCAATTAGTTGTTTATTTAATATTTGTATTAGGACAAACAATGTTTATATTTGTTGTTCATTGGATCGTAGGCTATAAGACTTATGTGGATCATTTGTTATGTTTATTAGGTTTATTTGATAGGTACATTGCTTAGGGTAATGGCGTCTACGTGAACCGAATCCCAGTCGTTGCGTCCTATGTATAGGCAACATTTGGTATGTTTAAATAAGGTGTCAAGGAATGGTTTTAATATTCTGAGTTTTCAATCAATCAGTCATATTTCATTATTTTAAATCGTTCTTGTCATTTTCGATTTGTTGTGGTGTTGTTCGCGTGCATATCAAGTAACATGGAGAAGCATTATGATGTTGAATCATGGTCCGATTATGGGTCAAATTTGTCTAACAATAGAGACTAGCAAAAATTGAGATTGTACGAGATCGATGGCGGAAACATCGGGATGTCACGTATTGACGATTGTTCAGTAGCTCATGGTAAATAATAAATTTCATTAATTGATTACATAAATTACATATAATTGTTCTAAAAGAATTTGTACATCAAAATGAAAAATACTAGATACACATCTTCAAGCATTAACTCTAATCTTCAAGCAAGCTATATCCTGAAACATGTTAAGTTTGAAAATATTTTGGGTCAACAAAAGTTGGTGAGAATTGCATAGGTTTGAATGTTGAATAAAATTTGTACAATTCGAGTGTCATGGCAAGTCTAGTCCATATGTGAAAACAATACTACCCGGTAAATCGTGTGCATAATCAAACCTTGTGACTAGAATATTGTGGTCCATCCCATACGCATATGGTTCACTCGTTTTTGTTGCGATAACAATCACCCACGCTACCCATACTGGAGGTAACGTATTCGGGTGGGGTTGTCAGTCCAATAGATCTATCATTGTGTATCGTTGGCTTGTACGGAGTTAATGATTATGCTAGAATAATTGTGCTTACCATAGTAATGTTTAAGACATAACGCAACATAGAATAACACATAGACACTTATGTTGAATTGCAATTGAAAATGTAACATGTTTCACCCCAAAATAGTGAAAAAGGGCTATGTAAACTCACCTTAGGTGCTTAATGAGTTCGTGAGTTTTATTGAGCGTGCAAACACTTAGTAATAATGCCTTGGAAAACTCGGAACTAGCTAGAGGAGATAATGATGGATGAAAACTTTAGTATGTGGGAGATGGGATAATAATGTTTTTTTATTGAATGTTATAAAGAGTTGAATGGTAGGCTATTGTATTTATAGTGTAGAAATTGGAGTTGTAATTAGGGACTACTTTGACTAGGCTAGAATTTAGGAATAACTTTGACTTGACTAGAAGACCATATTTACTAACACTTTGACTTGACTAGGAGACCATATTTACTAACACTTTGACTTGACTTGACTAAGAGACTACGTTTGACTTTTCAGGTTTGACTAAGGGACCTTGAAAGGGTTTAAGTTTAATTGGTTTTAATTAACATCACAAAACACCAAATGGTGTAGTGGTGGTTAAGGTTTAACCCGCCAAGGACTCGGGTTCGAATCCTGGCTGAGGCAAACATTTTTTTTAACGTTTTTAAATCAGAATTTTTAATAAAATCCAATTTAATATTGATTATAAGTCATTATTTAAACAAAAAAGTTAATAAAATGGATGGGAAAGATAATGTAAACATGAATCGGATGAATAAACGAGGGAGTTCTATATATATATAAAAAAATATATAAAAAAAAATTGTGTGATGTTACACATTGTAAGGGACCAAATTCAGAACTCAAAGCTAACTACTAGTTCCTAAAACGAAACAAACAAACGAACCAAAACATTGGTTTTTTTGAATGATTCTCACCGTTCTCACCGTTCCGATCGTTTTTTTTAAACTTAATCCAAAAGCATAAGGGTGGGTTTAACCCAAAAGCATTAATCACTGGTTTTTTTTTCTCGATTTACAAAACAATCCAAAATTTGTATTAACCACTGGTTTTTTTTTTTCGATTTTTTATCAAATCAATTTAAAACTCCATGTTTAAAATCTTTTGGATTTCATCTTCTGGATTTCCGTTCCGATCATCCCCGTTCCGATCGTTTTTATTTTGTTTAAAATCTTTTGGATTTCCGTTCCGATCATCTCCGTTCCGATCTTTTTTTAACTAAAGATTAATTTCCGTTCATCATCTCCGTCCTAACCTATTCTGCTCAAGTTCCGTTCAGCTACCCCCGACTCTCCGCCTACCAACGGTTTTATGTTTTCAAATTTTGAATCCCCCTCGTTGCTTTCCATTCACATTCGACCTTTTGTTTCCTCCCTATTTTATAATATAGATAAAATTGTTTTCATTCGACCCTTTGCTTGCTTTCATTCGACCACTTTTTATAATAATTACTAAATAATAATTTTGTTTTGCAAGGTAATTACTATATAATAATAATAATAATAATAATAATAATAATAATAATAATAATAATAATAATAATAATAATAATAATAATAATATAGTATGATGGTATAAATAGAGTGTTGCGGTTAACGGGTAGGAGGTGAGCAATTGTTGGTTGCTCCCCCTCTACTCTCCCGTTGTCTACCTGAAGTTTTTAAGTCCTTCTTTTCATCGGTTTATTGCCCCACCTCGCCTCGAGTAGGGGTCCTTTAGGTTTTTCTTGCTTTTTATCTGGGTTGCTTTGGATGTGTTTATGGCTCCTAAAAAAAGGGATCGGATTGGTAAGCCAGGAGGTTCGGGCCCTGGCTCAAGCAGTGGGCTTAGATCATGCCCCTTCAAGCATTTCCATGAGTGTAAAGATGGTAAACCGGGGTTTTCGGGGTTTTTCCGCCTTCTCGAGCACATGCAGAGTCTGCATTTCAAGACAGAAAATCGGAAGGCGTCATTGCGAGATGCCATGTCTCAAGATCTGGACCTGTTTATGGATGTTGGGGGCGCCCTTCAAGATGGGGCCAAATGGCTATGTGGGAGGTGCATGGTGATGCATGCTCTTAGCAAAAGGTGTAACCACGGCGTTGATGATGTCTTCTCCTTTTCTATGAATACAGGGGATGTGGAAGATTTCATTGTGGGGATTCAGAAACCTCGGCGTGCGGCTACTGATATGGAACCAGGTCCTTCAGGAGAGGTTGTCGGGGACTTATCCCTCCTTGAAAAGGTTTTCTCTCTGCCCATTCAAACTGTCAAAAGCATTCCGCCAAGCTGTCGATTGGCGTTCGCCCAAGTTTTGACAGGTGCCTTACGAAAGGTGGTGGCCTCTCCAGAGTCTGTAGAAAGTTGGGTCAAATTGCTTTTATTGCCGAGGTGTACTCTGCGGGTGGTCAAACCGTCCACTAGGCAGGAGCGGAGGTCTGGGAATAGGAAATCCTTGCAATGTAGTAGCATCCTGCAAGGGCTTTCCTTGTGGAAAGACGGTTCTGGGTTTTCAGATTTGGTTTCTTCCCTTTTTGATAGTGCGGGGGAGGGTGTTTTCTTTACCCAGGGCGTAAGGGGGATTAAGTCTTCTGAAGAGAGCCCCAATGTCAAACAATGCCTAAGAAAAGTTAGGGATGGTCACTTCACAGCTGCTGTCAAGGTGTTGTGTTCCAGTGGGGTTGCTCCTTTTGGGGAATCTACCATGAATGCCCTTATTGACAAACATCCGGTGATGCCTCCTCCGTCCCTGCCCGCCAACTCTGACGTCATGCCCGCCCTTATTGTGGATATGGATTGTGTGCTTGGATGTCTCCGGTCTTTCCCTAAAGGGACTTCTTGTGGGAGAGACGGTTTGAGGGCCCAACATTTGCTAGACGCTCTTACTGGAGAAGGGTCAGTGACTTCCACGGGGTTGCTCTCAGCTATTACTGAAGTCGTCAACCTTTGGCTAGGGGGTTTGTGCCCAAGGGTTCTAGCTGAATTTATTTCTTCGGCCCCCCTCACCCCTTTATTGAAACCTGATAACGGGATTCGGCCCATTGCCGTAGGGGCCATTTGGCGCAGATTAGTTTCTAAAGTGGCTATGAGGAAGGTTGGGAAGGAAATGGCTAAGTACCTTGGGGACTTTCAATTTGGGGTGGGAACACCCAATGGGGCGGAGGCGGTGCTTCATAGCGCGAACAGGTTCTTAAGCTTCTTCCATGCGGACGGGTCCTTGGCTATGCTCACGGTAGATTTTTCGAACGCCTTTAATATGATCGACCGCACTGCCCTTCTTCGAGAGGTCCATCAACGTTGCCCGTCTATCTATTCATGGGTCCAGTTCCTATATGCCCAGCCAGCTAGGTTGTATGTTGGTAATGACTGTATAGGGGCCACCACGGGGGTTCAGCAGGGGGACCCTTTAGGTCCCCTCCTTTTCGCCCTTGCTTTACACCCTATGGTTCTCCGGGTACAAGAAATTTGTAAACTCCCATTTCATGCGTGGTACCTGGACGATGGGACGATTATTGGTGAGGCCACCGAAGTTGCTAAAGCCTTAGACATTATCCGGCTAGAGGGGCCATCCTTGGGGCTTCAGCTTAATATTAAGAAAACAGAGGTTTTTTGGCCGTCTTGTAATGGGGTGAAACTTCAGGAGGGGCTTTTTCCCAGCGGGATTGGTAGGCCAGAAAAAGGGGTGAAGCTCCTCGGAGGGGCTGTTAGCCGTGACCCTTATTTTATCCGCGGATTGGCAAGGCGGAGGGCATCGCGCGCTGTTGAACTCATGCAACTCTTGCCCTGCCTTAGGGATCCCCAGAGTGAACTCCTCCTGCTCAGGTCATGTATGGGGGTTGCTAAGTTGCCTTTTGGGTTACGGACCTGCCAACCCTCTATGATGAATGAAGCAGTATCATGTTTTGACAAGGGTTTACGGGAAGCCATTGAAGACATAGTTGTATGCGGGGGGCCTTTCTTTGGTGACCTACAATGGCGGATGGCGTCTTTGCCGATGCGTGTGGGAGGATTAGGGCTCCTCTCTGCGAAGGATGTCGGCATGTATGCGTTTGTGGCGTCACGAGCTCAGTCCTGGAACCTTCAAGACCACATCCTACGAAATAGCGGGGTTTTCGGCGCAGACTTGGACTACGTGCAGGCCCTCGAAAAGCTAAATGACTATCTCCCAGGTTTTGATATTGGCGGTTTTTCTAACAAGGACACCGCCCCCCCCCCAAAGCCTCAGAAAACTTTGGCGAATGCCCTTTATGGCAAAATCGCTCAGAACCTGGGTGAAGTTTTTGGTCTGTCCCCCCGTCAGAGGGCAGTTATTGAATGCCTGCAAACCCCCCACGCCCAAGATTTCCTAACTGTTATTCCGATCGAAGGTTTAGGCCAAAGCATGTCCGCTATTGAATACAGAGCCATTCTTAAATATCGTCTGATGATCCCAATGTACCAGGAGGATGACATCTGTCCGATGTGCCGTAAGGCCTGCCTGGATGAATACGGGGAACACGCGGTTCATTGTAAGGAGTTGCCCGGTTTTAAATATCGGCATGATTGGGTTCGAGACATTCTGTGGGACATTTTAAGACGGGCTGGGATCTCAGCCAAGAAGGAGGCCCCTGTAAACTTCCTCTCGGATCCAGCAGAAGGGAGATCCACCCTACGACCAGCAGATCTCCTTGTCTTTGGGTGGGCCGGGGGGAAGCATGCTTGTGTTGACCTGACGGGTGTATCTCCCCTAGTTGGGTTGAGGGATAGTGGCTTTGTTGCAGGGCAAGCGGTCCGGAAAGCAGAGGCAAAGAAGGTAGAAAAACATGCTAAAGCCTGCGAGGAGAACCAACACGTTTTTATACCTTTGGCTTTTGATACCTTTGGCTCATTGGCACCGGAGGCTACCCGTTTCCTGACCAGGGTCCAGCGGGTTATTCACAGTAGTGTCTCGGCTCCGGGTGGACATGGTTATGTTTTTAGTAGATTAGGATTTGCTATCCAGAAAGGGGTGGCGGCGCAGCTTGTTGCCCGCATGCCCGCTATCTTAATGTAATTTTCTTTGTCCGGGAATGAATTAAAATAAAAAAAAATAAGCGAAATTAATAAAGCTAACTTTAAAGAAAATTATTATTTGAAGTAACACATTATTGTTTTAAGACAAGATTTTTGTCTTGAATACAAGAAATGTGGGTTATTATACATAAATATTATTTTTTTCTTTGGAAACTACAAAATACGGGTTAATTTGAATAACAAGTATTTCTTTGTTTAATTTAAATAACAATTATTTATTTCTGTAGTTATTTTTTTTCTTTGCCTGATTGTTCTTCATTAGTTCTTATTTCCGGCTATCAATTGTTGATGGGTCGCATACTTCAGAATATCCAACTATCATATATGGTCTTACATTAGTGCAAACATAATAGCAATTTATTCAGGTTTTATTCATTGGTAATCCGAATGCTCAAGGAATACACTTTAACAAACTATTACAAGGAGTCCGGACTTTGAATTTCATATCTTTGCAAGCAAACTAAAACGATCACAAGTGTCTTCATAACATAACACCAAGAAAAATAAGTATTACAAGATAACAACACCATTGAGAACATAATGCCCAACGTTCCTAAAATGCTTTGGTAAGCATGGTGGCGATACTCACACACTTGATGCTATAAGATGCACCGAAAAAGCTAACGTATATCGTTTTCTTCAAGCACCATATCAGTCATACCCGAATATGATTCCCATTCATTTGTACCATAAATTAGTGGGATATCGTAAAGATCCGATTGCTCGGCTTCTAGGAATAACCTTCTAGTCTCACAATATGTTTCTCGTTGAACCCAAGGATGAGTTGTGATCTTTCTCAATCCGTCTAGCTCCACTGCCACCTCTTTCATTGTAGGTCTATCACGGCCTACCAAACTAAGACATCTCTTTACGAGTTCACCAAATTTTTGCAACTGCTCAAGAGTCCCTTCACGTAAAATTCTAGGTTCAACAATTTCAAATAAGCGATTTCCTGTAACCGAATTGACAAAATATGTAGCTAGATTCTTTTCTTCATTTGTTCTATCAGCACCAATGGGTTTTTTCCCGGTTATAAGTTCTGCAAGGACTACTCCAAAGCTATACACATCACTTTTCTCAGTTAGTTGGCTAGAGTTGAAGTATTCTGGATCCAAATACCCGAGTGTACCTTGAATAAGAGTAGTTACTTGTTCGTGATCTAATGGCACTAACCTTGATGCACCAAAATCAGAAATTTTTGTTGTATAATTCTCATCTAATAGTATGTTGGTAGACTTGACATCTCTATGTATGATTGGCATGGTAATTTCTGAATGAAGATACCCAAGTGCACTCGCGGCTTCAGACGCTATTCTCAATCTGTTCTCCCAAGATAACCAATCCATTCCACCTAATTTATTATGAATATGATGGAAAAGAGTGTTATTAGATATGAATTCATAAACTAGGACAGGGACTTCTTCCTCCAAGCAACAACCCAGAAGCTTTACTACATTTCGATGAATGACTTGCGTAAGGATCATGACTTCATTAATGAATTGCTCAGCTTGGGTCGCATCAACCAGTTTTGACTTTTTTATTGCAACTACACGTTTATCCGATAAAACTCCCTTGTACACTACACCATAGGCACCTTTACCAATAATTTGCTCTTGAGAATAATTGTTGGTAGCTTTTCTAAGTTGTTTAGTACTAAATAAAGTCATTGCCTCGTAAGATTGTTGTGATTTGATCTTTTGTTTTAGTAATAAGCCCCCGTTTTGCTCAAAGAACTTTTCTCGGAGCCTTATTAGGTTCCTCCTCCTTATACCAAAGCACATCCCTGCTATTCCAGATAGTATTGCTAACATGCCGGATACCATTACTACATATGCGTATCAACATGATAAAGATTTTAATAAGTAACAATTCTTTTTAACGTGTTAAGATTTACAAGACATAAACATATGTAGATATGCGTGGAAGAATTACCAATCATGTATTTTGATGATACCAAATTTGAACCTTTAGTATCAGAACGTTCATGACAATTGTAACTCCCAATAGTATTGATGCAAATACCATTGCAAGGGTTGGTTCCTTGACTATTGCATTCGTCGATATCTAATAAGAGAAGGAAAATTCAGCCAGCTATGTGTAAAAAACATGAGCCTTACATAAATAAAAAAAAAACTAAATACATAAATCAAGCCTCTGGTTTGACCAATACTATAAATATTATCCCTCATAAAAATGTAAAGTTTAGTCACACATTTTATTGGATGAACTGCATGATGCTGGTGCATTCTTTATAGATTTGAAGTCTATGACCATGTTCATTTGCTGTTCTACTGTCATACATTAATGTAGTCTTGGCTAATGGAAAATGAACACAGGTGTAACATCCGATAAATTTCTAGGATCAAAGTAAAAATTTTAAAGTTAGGGTACCTAAATGTAAACATATGACAAACTTATGTTCCGGGCTTAAAATGAAAATCATCCAACATTGGCCGTAACGGACCGTTACGAATCCATAACGGTCCGTTGCACAATGTTAATGGGTGGCAATCGCAAGAACATAGTGTTACGCGTGGAGGGGTGAGTAAGCTTGGTAATGAACCGTTGCCAATCTATAACGGTCCATTACGATACCTTGTAGATACGTATCGTGGATTTTTAACCCCTGGTTCCTGACAAACCAAACTCAGATGGTAACCGATCGTTACCCATCCGTAACAGTCTGTTACCACATGGGGAATTGCTTATAACGAGAGATTCTGAACTTCATCCGCATTGGCGGCCTACTAACCCAAGGGGGGCGGGCGCCCCCTTAAAACTAAAAAATTAGTGTTATTTGTAGGCAAAAATCCTGATCGCACCCTTTAAAAGTTCAGCTAAACCCCTCAATCGCACCCCCAGAATATAATTTCTGGGTCCGCCACTGTTCATCCATACAACAACCAAAGGCGAAACCTGATCTTGACTTTCCTCATTTCTCATGCCCCGTACCTGCATTAGTACTGATACATGTTTTACCTCATTTATGTTCATTGTAAGTCGTTAATCCGTTTAAACCTCTATATGAATATCTATACATATAATAAACCAAAGCCATTTTAATGACATGACATTCAAAGAGGCATTCTCTTCTTTGAGTGTGCCATGTGTCATCCCATGTGGCATTGATATATTTTAGGAAAAAAAGAATTTAAAAACAAAATTGAATTTTTCTCTCTTATCTCTTATGTTTCCTCTCATAATTTTTAAACGTTAATATCTTTTATATACGAGATTTTTTTAAAGAAAAAAATTACGTCAAATTAACGAGCGTTTTATTATCTTTCCAACGAGTACCATAGTGTTATATAAAAAACGGAGAAAAAAACGGAGAAAAAAAGACTATTTTTTTGTAGGATTCTGTTCATATAGAAAAAAAAAACACAAAGTGTTCAGGTAAATCATTAATCATGTATAGGCAAGTCACTAATTATGTTTCGGTAAATATAAATTCTATTTTCAACATGCGTTAGCATTGGAGTTATACATTGTTTTAGGTTAGATATTAATATTAGATACATATAATAAACCAAAGCCATTTTGATGACATGTCATAATATTATGCAATTTCTCTTTTGAGAGATGCCACATAGGATGTGATGTGGCAACTCTAGACCAATTAAAAAAAAGGAATAAATATGGTTTAAATATTATTTAACATAATCTATTAAATACCTAATCTACTAAATTTAAATATTAAAACTTTATTATTTTCTCTCTCATGTTTCCTCTCATAACTTTTAAACTTTAATATCTTTTATATACGAGATTTTTTAAAGAAAAAAATTACATCAAATTAACGAGCGTTTTATTATCTTTCCAACGAGTACCATAGTGCTATATAAAAAAACGGAGAAAAAAACGACTATTTTTTGTAACCCAATAGGTATTGTGTCAGGTTTGGAATTAGTTTAAAAAAAATTGTGGGTTTGGGTCGGGCCTGGGATTAGGTGATACCCGACCCAATTACCGTTTTTATATTAGAATATGATAACTTACGGCAGAGATTTGTTTAAAATAATAATAATAATAATAATAATAATAATATTCATTAATCATATATTGGCAAGTCATTAATTATGTTGTTATATCAGATATTTTATTATGTTATATTAGATATTTCAACCCGGAACGCTCTCCAATAGGTAATTGCTATATAGATGTCATTTTTATAGTTTAGATACTTCTAATTTTATTCACTTTACTTAGATTTCTCAACCCGGGACGCTCCCGGGGTATAAGCTAGTATTTATATATTCTAATTAAATGATCCTTATAATCATTTATCTAATAAATGATCAATGACGTAAATACCCCTATTGGTTTAACTAATCTTTATGTGATGGACGTAATTACCCTTAATGAACCATTAAATAGGGTTTCCCATTGGGTGTATATATAGAGATTATTAGGAGAGCTTAATGGCTAATGAAACACCAATACTCTTAACCCTAACCCGTCCCTCCCTCTCTCTCCTCTATAAACTGAGATCCTTGATCTCCTTAGCCATCCTAACTGTACACCCTAAACGGGAACCCAATCAGCATAACATTCATGGCATCGTCTTCCCTATCATCCTTTACTGGACTAACGGGTACGTATGATTCACTATTATCATGCTTTTCTATTATACTCAAAGAACTGATCAACATGTGGTATCAGAGCATATGTTAATTACATCAATTCTAATTCGATTTGTAAAATTAAATCAAATCATCATCGAAGTTAGTCCAGTTTTGTATTTTGATTTAATTAATCAAAACTTTTGATTTAAGAAAAATGTCACAGAAACTTGTGAAACACGAAATAATGTTTTGATCTTTTAATTAATGACGACAAATCGAATTAGTTACATATCGGAGAAAGTTTCGAAAACTTTAACTTATTAAAATATTTTGATTTATCAAAGTATTTTGATTTATTAATTGAAACTTTAATAATAAATCTGATAATTGGTATGAACGGTTCTTGTATGTTCTTAGGAGTGTTCATAAAATTCATCCTAATTTTTGATGAAAATCACCATATTTTGGTTAAAATTTGATTTTGATTATGTTCCCTTAATTTTGGAATTACTTTATCTCAAGTTTTGACTAAATCAAATTTCATAATAAATTTTAGATATACTTAAAATCCCTAAAATTTTGAAACATAATCAAATCCCTAACTTATAGTATTGATCAGATTTAATGTTCTCAGATTAATTTTTTTTCTTTTCAAAAGGGAGTGCTCAAACAGGTTTGCGGATTTAAGGTTCACGGACAACCAGTTCTGAGTTTCTGTTTCCGAAATAAAAAATTCGAGAACCTAAACCATAACCAAGAACCTAAGAACAAAATCGAGAACCAACAAAAAAATCCGAGAACCAGCATTAATTTCGAGAACCCTTGTATTTTTCGAAAACTAATTTGTTTCTCCGAGAACCTATGGCCAACCGAGAACTAGTAACTTTTTCGAGAACTAGGAACAAGGTCAAGAACTAACTATTTTTTTAGAACCTCCTTGGTGTTTCTGGGAACTAGCTGTTTTCGAGAACTCATAATTTTTCCAGAAACCTCATTTTTTTTGAAAACATCAACCTACTAATATGAAAACCCCTAAAAAAATTTGGGGGGGGGGGGGGGCATTTTGCTTCAGGCCATGCCCCCCCCCCCCCCCACAACCCCTAGAAAAGATTCCGTATGTTTCAATCTGCGCTAATGAGTGGTTTTACTATTAATTAGTTTATTAGTTTTGTAAAACCTTACTTAATATGTTTTCAAATCCTAAATCAATAAACGTTTTTGCTTTACTTTGATAACACTAAATAGGTCTCACTTCTGCCCAAAGGTGATGTGCTACCTTAACATAGTTATCTAAGTCTAACTAAGCATACCAAATTAGTTTTGCCTAATTAACAAGAATGTCTCACTTCTGTCCAAAGATAATTTGTTACATTCATGCCATGTAAAACTAAATTGTGCCTAATAAATTAAGTGTCCTAATTCTACCCAAAGTAGATGTGCTTCACTTAATTGCACTCCATGCTTAAATGATTTCACTTCCGCCTAAAGGTGATGCGCTATTATTTTAAGTAGAACTTTTAATTAATCTATTATATTTTGGTGTTTATAATAGATGTTATCACATCTTCATCAAAACAATGATCCTCACATATTAATGATCCTAATTTTTTGTCTGCCTTACTTGAATATCCCATATCATAAATCACTCTAAAGTTCTTCTAAAAGGTCATATCTCAAACTAAATAATCCACTCTTATTCCAAAACTTAATATGATTTGCTCTTATTGAGTCTCGATTATCCCTTAAGACATGACACTCCTGCTAATTTTCTAATAAACTAAAATTTATTTTCATTAAGAAGTGGGATAAGTCAAACATAATGTCACTTATGGTAATCAAGAACTCAAATAACTGATTGCTATCAGGGGAACCATTAAAAGATTCTGAAATTTCTAAGAGGGTGTTTGGGATTGTTTTTGAAAACAACTTATTAACGTATTGACTTCTCCAAAAAGCCAACTTTTGGTTTTGGCTTTTCAATAAGGGTGGAAAAGTTGTTTTTAAGAAGTTAGAAATCCTAGCTTTTGGCTTTTGAAAAAAATTACAAATCTACCACCTATACAACCAATCTTCACAATAAGTTATGCAAAACATTTAAAAAAACACAATTTATTGACTTTTTGACATTTCTCATCATAAAAGCTAATCCAAACACTTTTTTTAAAACTCCTTTTCAAAAAGTCATTAGCCAATAAGCACTTCTAACCAAAAGCACTTTTGCATTTGCAAACTCAACCCAAAACACCCTCTAAGACTAATATTGTTTCTATGGAAGAATCAAAAGAACTCTTAAAGAAGCATGCAATGAATCTAACTCAAATTAAAAGGTTTATCATAATATTGAATAACATGGCCCATTAAACTAAGGGCTTATTCATAGAATCGATAAAGATTTTTAGTGCGTTATACAATAACTTTTCCATAGTGCGATTAGATTCCTAATAAATCAACTAGAACACTCAGAAGTACCAAAGTAAAATGAGTGTGTTGATAGAAACATACGTACAGGAAGAGATACGCCTAAAACTGAAAAATTCAGATGTTATTCACCTTACTACCACTACCATTTAAAAGGTGGATGATAACTAACAATAGAGAGGATAGTTTTAATGTCCGGAAACAAAATACATGTACTGCTTCTGGCTCTAAGTTTTCCAAGAGGATGCCTCACTACGAAACTATGCCATTAGACTAGGCACAAGCAATAAGATAACCTATAAACCAAGAAAACAACTAGCTAAGTTAAGTAGTAGAAAATCAATGATATTTAACTCCATGAATATAAATAATACAATTAACACATGATTGTTGAGTCTAGTTCTATTCGTTTCCTTACCAGATTTCAACAACTACTTAAGATGAGAGTAAGTGGCGAATTTAATGTTAAGGTTGAAAGAACCATTAATAATTGATCTTTGTATTAGGCTTTATGGAACCTTACAATATTCTAGAGATTACTCCAAATTTTAGTATCAATACTAAAGTCAAATTTTGACAGTTATGAGTTTTTATGACCAAAATAAAGTCACTATTAACTTAAACTCTCATATTATTTGTTGTCATTATCTGAACAGAAACCTTATAAAATAGAACAACATGATACATACATTTTCACAACTTTGTTATCATGAAAACGAAAATTTAACAAAGGATAATGAGACCTATGCACTTCATCCCTGAGACCAATTTTTTTTTTTCATGTAGCAATCATGAGTAGGTTAGTGAAGGATGATTTGTTATCAAATCTCATTCTTAGTGACTTTAAAGTATGTGTTAAATGCCCTAAACTTTAAAATGGAAGAAGGAATAAATGGGTTTCCATCACATGGTATAACTAACTGACATTAGTGGAGCTTAGAAAAATATCGACTTCTATCTAATCTTTCATACGGACCTAAGTCTTCAAGAAATCAATTCATATACTTAAAAGGTTTCCTTCGAAAAAATGTCCTTAAAATTTCTTATGAAATCTGGACAATAAGTAAATCAAGTCTAAAATATATGAAATATTCCCATTCACATGTATTGATTCATTACAGCCTGAAAAGTGGCTGGAGCATTGGTCAAGCCAAATGGCATCACCAAAAAATCAAAGAGGCCCTGATGAGTTCTAAAAGTTGTTTTATGTATATCAGGAACAAACATTCTCACCTGATGGTATCAAGATCTGATATCTAACGTTGAAAAGATGTTGGCACCTTGTAATTCTTCCAAAAGTTCAAAAAAATTTTATTGGAAAGCTATTCTTCACTGTAGCTTCATTTAATTGCCTATAGTCCACACACATTCTCCATGTACCATCTTTCTTTTTAACAAGGACAACAGGTATAGAAAATGAACTGATGTTGTTCCTGATTACCTCTGAAGCCAACAATTCATCTGTCATCTTCTCAATCACATCCTTCTGACTGGATTGGTATCTGAAAGGCTTTAAGTTAATGACCTTGTCTTCATTTTTTAAGACAATTTTATGGTCGTAACTCCTGGATGGAGACAATCCTTTAGGCTCATCAAACACCTATTTATAATGTTCCAATAATTCCAGGATCCGAATTCTGTTGGGGGCATGGGTAGGCCATACTGGCGTAAGGATGTTGAGCTAGCACTTGCATTGAGCATAAGTTCTAACTTCAATAAGACTTGATTTTGCAGATCCTTATCAGGTGTATGTGTCATATGAATACCGGTAACTGACCTAATAGATGCATCTGTCTCCACCATAAATGTCTTGTTCAAATCAGGCAATGCTAAGACTGGTGCCATAGTTAAATCCATTTTAAGCTGTTCAAAAGCCTTCTAAGCTGCATTGTTCCATTTAATACCTTCTTTCTTCAAAAGCTCTGTTAAAGGTTTTGCAATAACACCAAAAGATCTTATGAATTTCCTGTAATACCCTGCAAATCCTAGAAATCCTTTTAATTGTTTTACAGTAGAAGGAAGAGGCTAATTAATCACAACACCTATTTTCTGAGGATCAGTCCCAACACCATCTTTGTTGTTCACATGACCCAAGACTCAGTTTGTAAACCAGCAAAAAAACACTTAAACTTTTTGGCATACATTTTCTGTTGCCTTAAAACAGATAAGACTGTTTTTAGATGGTCGAAATGTTGATCCACATCTCTACTGTATACTAGGATGTCATAAAAAAACTAGAACAAACTTCCTTAGAAAATCTTTGAAAGTTTGATTCATTAGAGCCTGAAAAGTGGCTGGAGCATTGGTCAAGCCAAATGGCATCACCAAAAAATCAAAGAGGCCCTGATGAGTTCTAAAAGTTGTTTTTATGTATATTAGGATAAAACATTCTCACCTGATGGTATCCAGATCTGATATCTAACGTTGAAAAGATGTTGGCACCTTGTAATTCTTCCAAAAGTTCAAAAATTTTTTATTGGAAAGCTATTCTTCAATGTAGCTTCATTTAATTGCCTATAGTCCACACACATTCTCCATGCACCATCTTTCTTTTTAACAAGGACAACAGGTATAGAAAATGAACTGATGTTGTTCCTGATTACCTCTGAAGCCAACAATTCATCTGTCGTCTTCTCAATCACATCCTTCTGAATGGATTGGTATCTGTAAGGCTTTAAGTTAATGACCTTGTCTTCATTTTTTAAGACAATTTTATGGTCATAACTCCTGGATGGAGACAATCCTTTAGGCTCATCAAACACCTCTTTATAATGTTCCAATAATTCAAGGATCCGAATTCTGTTGGGGGCATGGCCAGGCCATACTGGCGTAAGGATGCTGAGCTAGCACTTGCATTGAGCATAAGTTCTAACTCAAATAAGACTTGATTTGCCAGATCCTTATCAGGTATATGTGTCATATGAATACCGGTAACTGACCTAATAGATGCATCTATCTCCACCATAAATGTCTTGTTCAAATCAGGCAATGCTAAGACTGGTGCCATAGTTAAAGCCATTTTAAGCTATTCAAAAGCCTTATGAGCTGCATTGTTCCATTTAATACCTTCTTTCTTCAAAAGCTCTGTTAATGGTTTTGCAATAACACCAAAAGATCTTTTGAATTTTCTGTAATACCCTGCCAATCCCAGAAATCCTCTTAACTGTTTTACAGTAGAAGGAAGAGGCTAATTAATCACAACACCTATTTTCTTAGGATCAGTCCCAACACCATCTTTGTTGTTCACATGGCCCAAGTACTCAATTTGTAAACCAGCAAAAGAACACTTAGACTTTTTGGCATACATTTTCTATTGCCATAAAACAGATAAGACAGTGTTTAGATGGTCGAAATGCTAATCCACATCTCTACTGTATACTAGGATGTCATAAAAAAACTAGAACAAACTTCCTTAGAAAATCTTTGAAAGTTTGATTCATTAGAGCCTGAAAAGTGGCTGGAGCATTGGTCAAGCCAAATGGCATCACCAAAAAATCAAATAGGCCCTAATGAGTTCTAAAAGTTGTTTTATGTAAATCAGGATCAAACATTCTCACCTGATGGTATCAAGATCTGATATCTAACGTTGAAAAGATGTTGGCACCTTGTAATTCTTCCAAAAGTACAAAATTTTTTGTTGGAAAGCTATTCTTCACTGTAGCTTCATTTAATTGCCTATAGTCCACACACATTCTCCATGTACCATCTTTCTTTTTAACAAGGACAACAGGTATAGAAAATGAACTGATGTTGTTCCTGATTACCTCTGAAGCCAACAATTCATCTATCATCTTCTCAATCACGTCCTTCTGAATGGATTGGTATCTGTAAGGCTTTAAGTTAATGACCTTGTCTTCATTTTTTAAGACAATTTTATGGTCATAACTCCTGGATGGAGACAAGCATTTAGGCTCATCAAACACCTCTTTATAATGTTCCAATAATTCCAGGATTCGAATTCTGTTGGGGGCATGGCCAGGCCATACTGGCGTAAGGATGTTGAGCTAGCACTTGCATTGAGCATAAGTTCTAACTCAAATAAGACTTGATTTTGCAGATCCTTATCAGGTATATGTGTCATATGAATATCGGTAACTGACCTAATAGATGCATCTATCTCCACTATAAATGTTTTGTTCAAATCAGGCAATGCTAAGACTGGTGGCATAGTTAAAGCCATTTTAAGCTGTTCAAAAGCCTTCTGAGCTGCATTGTTCCATTTAATACCTTCTTTCTTCAAAAGCTCTGTTAATGATTTTGCAATAACACCAAAAGATCTTTTGAATTTCCTGTAATACCCTGCCAATCCCAGAAATCCTCTTAACTGTTTATAGTAGAAGGAAGAGGCTAATTAATCACAACACCTATTTTCTGAGGATCAGTCCCAACACCATCTTTGTTGTTCACATGACCCAAGTACTCAATTTGTAAACCAGCAAAAGAACACTTAGACTTTTTGCCATACATTTTCTGTTGCCTTAAAACAGATAAGACTGTGTTTAGATGGTCGAAATGCTGATCCACATCTCTACTGTATACTAGGATGTCATAAAAAAACTAGAACAAACTTCCTTAGAAAATCTTTAAAAGTTTGATTCATTAGAGCCTGAAAAGTGGCTGGAGCATTGGTCAAGCCAAATGGCATCACCAAAAAATCAAAGAGGCCCTGATGAGTTCTAAAAGTTGTTTTATGTATATCAGGATCAAACATTCTCACCCGATGGTATCCAGATCTGATATCTAATGTTGAAAAGATGTTGGCACCTTGTAATTCTTCCAAAAGTACAAAATTTTTTTATTGGAAAGCTATTCTTCACTGTAGCTTCATTTAATTGCCTAGAGTCCACACACATTCTCCATGTACCATCTTTCTTTTTAACAAGGACAACAGGTATAGAAAATGAACTGATGTTGTTCCTGATTACCTCTAAAGCCAACAATTCATCTATCATCTTCTTAATCACATCCTTCTGAATGGATTGGTATGTGTAAGGCTTTAAGTTAATGACCTTGTCTTCATTTTTTAAGACAATTTTATAGTCATAACTCCTGGATGGAGACAATCATTTAGGCTCATCAAACACCTCTTTATAATGTTCCAATAATTCCAGGATGTTGAGCATTTGGGTTTGTACTAACTGGTTTGGAAAGATAAGTATTTGACCCATTTTCTCTATTGAACACAAATTCACTGCATTATTATTGATCCCTTTAATCACTTGTTTTACCTCATTGACCATAAACTCCATAGTCATTTTATTGCAATTCTAAACAAGATCTCCCAATGGTGCTAACCACTGGATTCCCAAAACCATATCATAATTTTCCAAAGGAATTAGCAACATATCAGCCTCAAACCACATTCCTTGCATCATCCACTTAAATCCTTTACACATTCTTATACACTTAATCTGATTTCCATTGGCCACATATACATTAACAGAAGGAACTTCAAGTGTAATACATTGAAGCTTATATACCAATCTTTCACTTATGAAATTGTGGGTTGATCCAGAGTCAGTCAATATAAAGATTTTTTTTTGTACCAATTGTTCCCACAATTTTCATAGTTGAATATGATGGAATAGCATGAATTGATATTTGGGGTTGTCCTATTATTTCTTCCAATTCAACAGTTTCATTTTCTTAACTGTTTTCATTATTATTATCATCATCATCATCATCATCATCATCTATTATCTCAATGATAAACAGTTGTCTGTTCTTACACTTATGTGTAAAACTATACTTTTCAGGACAAAAGAAACATTTCCCCTAGCCCTTTTCTCATTAGCCTCTTTATTTGAGAACCTCTTAACTGTTTTTCCCCCAAAATTATTATTATTACTATTATTATTATTATTATTATTATTATTATTATTATTATTATTATTATTATTATTATTATTATTATTATTATTATTATTATTATGTGTTGGTAAAAGAGGGGGATGGGCTGCACTTCCACTCAGTGGTTTTGGTGATGGATAATTGTTCTTGTTACCATAGTCGGTATTTGTCTGACCACCATGGTTCCATCCATCCTTTTTCACATCTTTACCACCAAACAAGGTAGTATGAACCTTATCTTGCTGTTTGGCCATAGCAATTGCTTCCCTCAAGGTTCTTGGTTTGAAAACCTTGACCAAACATCTAATTTCAGGTTTCAAGCCCCCAACAAACAGGCTTGCAGCATATTCCTCAGACAGGGTCACCTTAGTCATCAATGAATCAAAAGCATGACAATATTCTTCCAAACTTCTAGTTTGTTGCAAAATTTTCAGTTCCTCAATTGAATCTTCCCACAGATTCTCAGAAAACCTTGTGGTAATTGATCTAACATATTCATCCCATGAAATCTGTTCAATGGGTCTGTTAGCACTACACAGTTACCCTTGATGCCATTTTAATGCAATTCAATCCAAATTCACTACAACATAGTGAACTTTTAAATGGTCAGGTGTTCTATCGATAAAAAAGAAGTGGTTACACTTGTATACCCACCCATCAACATCTGCCCCATTAAATTTGGGAAAATCTAATTTTCCTAACCGAGCCACTCTTTGATCATGGTGATTGTTATTATTATCATTATGAGGGTGTTAATTAAGGTTATTTTGTAAGTGAATATTATTATTATCATTATGTTGGGGTTGATTGTTCTGAATTTCGGTGAGTTGCAGTTTAAGGGTATTGAACATGGTTTGTAAACGGAGGTTTAATTGGGTGATTGCATTTCGATTATCTTCTTGTAAGGTTTGGGTGTTCTTGAACGACTGTGTATGTTCTTTCAACATCTTCTCCGGCTTATCCATTTCTTGTTGTTGTGTATACGCCATTAATGGTGGAACAAAGTACAGGTCACCGGAGCTTAGATCGATTGAGCTCTGATATCAATGATGAGCTTTGTTTTAGTGAGAAAAACAAGAGAGAGAGAGAGAGAGAGAGAGAGAGAGAGAGAGAGAGAGAGAGAGAGAGCAAACGAAGCTGAGTCGGTTGTGACTCACTTAGACTGTATTTAACTAACTTTCAAACGGTTAACCGCCATTCAATACAGTTCATATCCTTCTAGTTACATTTATTACACATTTGGTCCCTCTATTACATTCTTATTCTTATTATTATTATTATTATTATTATTATTATTATTATTATTATTATTATTATTATTATTATTATTATTATTATTATTATTATTATACAACTATCAACTATTGACATAAAAAACCCCTAAACTTCTAGTTCCATTTATTAACATCTATATCTATATCTATATCTATATCTATTTATATCTATAATAAACCAAAGCATTTTTAATGACATGTCATAATATTATGCAATCTCTCTTTTGAGAGATACACATAGGATGTGATGTGGCAACTCTAGACCAATTAAAAAAAAGGAATAAATATGGTTTAAATATTATTTAACATAATCTATTAAATACCTAATCTACTAAATTTAAATATTAAAACTTTATTATTTTCTCTCTCATGTTTCCTCGCATAACTTTTAAATGTTAATATCTTTTATATACGAGCTTTTTTAAAGAAAAAAATTACACCAAATTAACAAGCGTTTTATTATCTTTTCAACGAGTACCATAGTGCTATATAAAAAACGGAGAAAAAAAAACGACTATTTTTTGTAACCCGACAGGTATTGTGTCAGGTTTGGAATTAGTTAAAAAAAAATTGTGGGTTTGGGTCGGGCCTGGGATTAGGTGATACCCGACCCAATTATCTTTTTTTTTTATATTAGAATATGATAACTTATGGCAGAGATTTGTTTAAAATAATAATAATAATAATAATAATAATAATAATAATAATAATAATCATTAATCATATATTGGCAAATGCCATTTTTATAATTTAGATATTTCTAATTTTATTCACTTTGTTTAGATTTCTCAACACGGGACGCTCCCGGGGTATAAACTAGTATCAAATATGTTAATTGCGTATTTACTTTTACATGGATTGAACATCTCCTTAAGAAGATAAAATTTTAATTACGAAGTAGCGACACAATCAATCACTAATAAGTTGCCAATGATATTTTTCTAAATAAGTATCATACAATATTTGGAAATCGTTATCAAAAGTAGCTTTCATGAATTGGAGGCTTAACTTCCGACCTGGAACATCGTTCACCTCCCTTAGCTCTCGCGTTCCATATCGAAGGGTCTCTCCTTGGAGTCAATCCTGGCAACCTCGTATCCCTTAAGTAGGTTAACGATCATGAAGATCGAAGGATCTCTCTTACGGTTGACTCAGGCGACTTGTACCCCCATTGGCTAACGGCGTTGTACTAACGAGAACTAGACATAGAATCTTTATTTTATTTATCTTTAGTGACACTTTAATATTCATAGGCCTGATTAATATAAAGTTGGTTTAATGATTGGTGACTAAATTAACCCAACCCTTAACCTTCCGAACTAAATGAAATCCTTGGTAAAGGTGGCACATAATCCTAAAAGCGTGCAATCCGAAGATTACTGGTGCGCCCGTAGGGAAACCATCTTTTTCTAAGAACATTATTCAATCATCTGGTAAGTACCAGAAATGTGTCACTCAAATCTGGTCTACTTCAGAAGCCATTGCTTAGAATCCGGTTTGGATATCAGAAGCCCGAGGGATTTGTCTCACAAAACGACTATTTTTTGTAACCCGACAGGTATTGTGTCAGGTTTGGAATTAGTTAAAAAAAATTGTGGGTTTGGGTCGGGCCTGGGATTAGGTGATACCCGACCCAATTATCCTTTTTTTTATATTAGAATATGATAACTTATGGCAGAGATTTGTTTAAAATAATAATAATAATAATAATAATAATAATAATAATAATAATAATAATAATAATAATAATAATAATCATTAATCATATATTGGCAAATGCCATTTTTATAATTTAGATATTTCTAATTTTATTCACTTTGTTTAGATTTCTCAACACGGGACGCTCCCGGGGTATAAACTAGTATCAAATATGTTAATTGCGTATTTACTTTTACATGGATTGAACATCTCCTTAAGAAGATAAAATTTTAATTACGTAGTAGCGACACAATCAATCACTAATAAGTTGCCAATGATATTTACTAAAATTGGAGACTAACATACCTTGGCAGCCATGATCAAGATAGGGGTTACCCTCGTAACCATTCTCGCATTTACAGCGATACCCACCACCTTCTACATCATAGCATGTACTGGTTCCTTTGCATTCGTTACCATCTGCACAAGTTCCGTTTGGTGCAATTACCCAATCAAGCACAATGGGAATAGTGGACTCTATTCTCTTTACAAAGTCCATGTAATCAGTCGATAAATCAGTGGCACCGCTAAACTTAAAACTGCCTTCCTCAACAAGGAAGCCATAGCCACATTCATTGAAGGACAAAACATCTGAGTGATTTTGTATGGAGTGAAGTGTAACATTGTAATATGTTAGACCCTTGGGTATCGATGTTTGACAACATGCGATTCCAGAGCATTCCCCATTAGGCACATCAACTTTTTTGCGACACAGTCCAAAACAAGCACTAGAAAAGTCGGCTTTGTTAGTCCCTTCAATCAAAGCATAATCGTCACAACCGATGACTATGAACTTGTTCTTTACTGAGAAAGTGTATACTTTGTGCCAAGTTAAGTCAATCCCTGTAATAACCTCATCAACAACCCCACTGCGGTTGAAGCATATGTAAGACACAAAAGTTGCTATGCGCACCTCTGAATCTGAAATGTTGTATACTTCAGCGTTGCCAACTGCAGGAAACAACTTTGGGGGTGTATAAGAAGTGTCACAGGTCGCATTAAACGAGTAGCTTAGGGAACAATCTGTGCCAACACCGAACGGGTAAGGAACTGTAACATTCCCGCAGTGGGTTGGACAACCTGGCTTTGCTATGTTGTTAGTTGTACCATGTACCACGGCCACTATAAACATAGAAAGGATGAAATGAAGAAGCATGTTTCTGCTATGTGAGGTAATTTACACCTTTTTTGTGAGTATTTTACTAAGAACAATCATATCAATTTATAGAGCAGCAGCAAGGAAGTGTTTATCAAATTACCGCATCTTTTGTTATGATTAATTTAATACATTAAGATTTGCTTCGAGTCATTTTCAGTTTTTTAGATATGAGTAAAGAACTTGTTTGCTGATGTTTTTGTTCTAAACTACTGAGCCAACTTGTGTTTTGATTCATTGACTTTGTTTTGATTGGTTGGTATGGCATAATTCGACAAAGACTTTGGTTGACTTTGGTTTGATTTATTCAAATTCTGATAAGTGATAACTATAGCTATGTCGTAAAGGACTCGAGGAGTACTCAAAGCGCAAAGTGTACGCAAAGTTAATGCCAAAATTTTCCTATTACTATCAATTTTCCCCTAAGATTTAGATGTCGCAAGGATGTTAATTTTATACCCGAACTATCTAATTAATTATTCAATAAGTTACATGATATTTAAATATATAAAAACATGTGAGAAAGTATACGGAACAAAGTTCCTTAACATGAGAAGTGTGGGAATCCACCACAGATTAACACGTGTAAATCATGGTTAACTATACCAAACTCAAACCACCCTTCCTTCCTGCCTTTTATTGTAGATCTGAACTAACCACCATTTCCTCCCTAACTTTCGTTGTTTCAGATCTGAACAACTGCTACATCTCATCCTCCTTTAAAGTATACGGTATATGTAACTAGCGTCACCACCACTGTCGCCGCCGTACCGTATCACCCATGCCACCAGTCACCACTTCACAAGACTACGATTAGTAGACTCTGGCATCATCACCATCCCCCGTTTTGTTTTGTTGTTTGGTGGTTGTTTTTCATTAATCTGTGTGTGTGAATTTGGAGGATGAAGACAAGATTCTTTAGTTGTATTGTTTTGTTGGATGAAAATAGAGAAAGAGGTAAACTTGAAGGATGAAGACAGAGTTAGAGGATGAAGACAAGATTCTTTAGTTGTTTTGTTTTGTTTGATGAAAACAGAGGAAGAAATAAACTTGAAGGATGAATACAGAGTTGGAGGATGAAGACAAACTTGAAGTAAACCAAAAACAAAATGAAGTGAAAATAGAGCTTTGTATTATGTGCGTTTAATGTTTGTTATAGGTGCGTTCAAATTACTGCAAAGGTGCGTTTCAATTGTTAAAAGTGTTTTTCAATTTTATTTTCAATTTTTTTAAAGGTGCGTTTAAAATATATACAAAAGAAGATTAAATTTGTAACGTGCGTTTGTTTGTACAACGAGTGCCTACAAATTTTCAATGAGTGCTTCCAAATTTTCAATGAGTGCTTTCAAACTTTTTAATGAGTGTCCAAATTTTCAATGAGTGCTTCCAAATTTTCAATGAGTGCTTCCAAACTTTTTAATGAGTGCTTCCAAATTGAGTGCTTCCAAATTTTTAATGAGTACGTCCAAATTTTCAATGAGTGCTTCCAAATATTCAAAAAGTGCATTTCAATTGTTAAAGGTGCTTTCAATTTTTTTCCAATTTTTTAAAAGGTGCGTTTAAAGAAATATACAAAAGAAGTTTAAATTTGTAACGTGTGTTTGTTTGTACAATGAGTGCGTCGAAATTTTCAATGAGTGCTTCCAAATTTTTAATGAGTGCTTCCAAACTTTTTAATGAGTGCTTCCAAATTTTCAATGAGTGCTTTCAAATTTTTTAATGAGTGCGTCCAAATTTTCAATTAGTGCTTCCAAATTTTCAATGAGTGCTTCCAAATTTTCAAATGAGTGCGTCCAAATTTTTTAATGAGTTCGTCCAAATAAGTGCGTCCAAATTTTCAATGAGTGCGTTTAAGGTTACCTGTTATCATAGTCATCTTCTTCTTCGCCTGCAACTTTTTTATAACCCATTTTTATCTTTAATTCTTTTTCTAGAATGAAAATCGAGTGCTTCTGACAAATAATACGTTCGTTTTTAATATTGAATCAAAATCGAGTGCTTCTGACAAATAATTTTTCTTATCTTTTTTTTTTCAATTACTGATAATGAATGTATTCAATGTTTGTTTTCTGTATTTTGATTGTGTAATCATTCAGATTGGTTTAATCAATCTCAATGAAAAATTATGTTTTGATTTTCGTTATTTTGATTCTGTTTTTACGATTTGAAAAAAATTTAAACGATTTTTCCTAATTTACCCTTGGTTAGTTTGACCCAAGTATGATTAGGGTTTTTAATCATCATCCAACCATCTAGTTAATCTAATGGCTGAGATTGCTTCCTACGCTTCTCACGTTAAGATTACTCTGTATGTTATTTCTACCCAAAACATGTAATGTGAATATCTAGTTTAGTTGTTTGACATTTAAATTTAAATTAAATAATCTATACATATAATAAACCAAAGCCATTTTAATGACATGTCATAATATTATACAATCTCTTTTTTGAGAGATGCCACATAGGATGTGATGTGACAACTCTAGACCAATTAAAAATAAATAAATAAGGTTTAAATATGATTTAACATAATCTATTAAATACCTAATCTACTAAATTTAAATATTAAAACTTTATTATTTTCTCTCTCATGTTTCCCCTCATAAATTTTAAACTTTAATATCTTTTATATACGAGATTTTTTAAAGAAAAAAAATGACACCAAATTAACGAGCGTTTTATTATCTTTCCAACGAGTACCATAGTGCTATATAAAAAACGGAGAAAAAACGACTATTTTTTGTAACCCGACAGGTATTGTGTCAGGTTTGGAATTAGTTTAAAAAAAATTGTGGGTTTGGGTCGGGCCTGGGATTAGGTGATACCCGACCCAATTACCCTTTTTTTATATTAGAATATATGATAACTTATGGCAGAGATTTGTTTAAAATAATAATAATAATAATAATAATAATAATAATAATAATAATAATAATAATAATAATAATAATATTCATTAATCATATATTGGCAAGTCATTAATTATGTTGTCATATTTGATATTTTATTATGTCATATTAGACATTTCAACCCGGGAGGCTCTCCAACAGGTAATTGCTATATAGATGCCATTTTTATAGTTTAGATACTTCCAATTTTATTCACTTTACTTAGATTTCTCAACCCGGGACGCTCCCGGGGTATAAGCTAGTAAAATATAATACATGACGAAAGAAACGATAACGAGTCAGATCTTGTATGCGATACTAATACTCAGTATTTGTCTTCCAAATATTACCTTATTATTATATTATTATTATTATTATTATTATTATTATTATTATTATTATTATTATTATTATTATTATTATTATTATTATTATTATTATGGGTAGGGATCCTAAGAGAACCAACCCCTATTTGAGAACTGAGAGAACCATTCTGAGCCACACATTTCATATAAAGGCAAAAAAAAAAAAATATTATTTTTTTTTTTTATTTTTTTTTTTTTGCTTTAATCGCACATTTTTATGCAAGAAAATTTTTTTTTTTTATTTTTTTTTTATTTTTTTTTCATTTATACATATGTGTATATGACAATTATACATATGTGTATATAGCAATTATACATATGTGTATATAGCATTTTTCAGCTATACATATGTGTATATTTCAGTTATACATATGTGTATATAGCATTATACACATGTGTATAATGCAATTATACACATGTGTATACTGAAAAAAAAAATACAAAAAAAATAAAAAAAAAAATTTTCTTACATATAAAGCAGCGATTTTTGCAAGCAAAAAAAAAAAAAAAAAAAAAATTTTTTTGCCTTAGAGAAATGTGTGGCCCAGAATGGTTCTCTAGTTCTCAATTTGGGAAAAGGTTCTCATTTGAACCAACTCCTTATTATTATTATTATTAAAATCATTAAAATTTAGTAGTTTACTAAAACAATTATTTTAAAAATGGTTGTGAGTAGTTATAAGGGTTGTTCGGTAGTCTCTTATGATTTCATTAAGAGATTACATATAAACTAGTTAGCATTAAGTGTTATTTCACTTAACATGTCTGAATCTGTGAATGAAAATTTGACCTCCTTATCATTTATCTATGTTCATAACCCTTTATCGACCACTAACGCACCACCTTCTCAACCCACTGCCACATCCTCCATCACCAACTAATAAGGTAAAACTAAGTCAAGCCTCTTATTGGTTTAGAGCCAATGGTTTAGCACTTAATGGCACAGAGGTTGCCAAACAATCCCTAAGTTAAGAAATGAGAAAAAGTTATTGTCCATCTGTATATTTGGAGTGACACTATTACCCCGTATTTATTTTTTTAAATTTTTTAAAGTGATTGTGAGTGAATAAGAGAGAAAAAGATAATGATGAGAGTATAAATAAGTATTACTTAATTGAAAAAGATAAAAAAAAAAATATAATAGCTTTTAGCGTAATTTAATGGATTAATGGATTAGGATGAAAGACCTAATGGGGAATGCTAAAACCCCAAAAACCATCACATCTCACATGCTAAAATTTACACACACAGCTTTTATAGAGAGAAGGAGACAGGGCTTAGAGAGATAAAAAGGAGCCAGATGGTGGTTTCAGCTATACTCATGACGTCAGCCACCACTCACCAGGCGCGTATACCACACATACTCTAAGATCGGGAAATGGGAAGTCCTGTGATAAAGTCAAATTGACCAACAGGGTGGCGGTGGTGAAGTCAAGAAACTGTAGTCGTTCCCTGAGAAATGAGCAACCAGTGATGTTCACAACTTCCAACGAAGATTCCGGCGAACCTAACCTCTGATCCTTATGTTCGGTTCGTATTCATTCAGCTTCAAGTGTGTATTTTGTGTTGTAGAGCTATTCGGTGGTCTGTGGTGGTAAATGATGGTGGTGATCCAGACCAGTAGTAGTACCTGTTAGGGTCAAGTCAAAGCTAGTCAACAGAAAACCAAACTGATTCAGTTTCTAACCTGATGCGAGGAATGTATAGCCGGCCATGTGGATTCAAGTGTCTTGTACAAGTTAGAAAAAAGGCCCTTAAGCCCTCTCAAAATCAATCTTGAACGTTACGACGAACGGGAAATTAGTGGATTTTGTGTACTCACTTTAGTAAACAGAATAAGAAACCCGATAAATATAAAGGTAACATGCCTAATAATAAATTAATATACATATTTTAGTCTTTTAAGGAAAACATTTTTTTTTCTCAAAGGTTATTAATTATAAATTTTTATGATATTCTTTTGAAACTAAATTTATTAATAATAACATGATACCTAAAAAAAACTTATAAAGGAGGAATTAGTTGCAACACGCTGAGAATTCAACTAGTTAATCTTAATCATTGTATATTTTGGTAACATTGTCACCAACTCTGGATGGACCACCAGCGGCGAAGACCTCCGATACCGGAAAAAGTTCAATGTCATATAACCAAGATTTTTTGTAACCAATCTTCGGGAGGGATGTAGCGGATCAGATTTAGCGGCTCAAGTTCGACCATTCGGTGAGATTTTTTATCTCTATATCGCAAGAAAAAGAGACAGGGGCGGTAATAGATTTGGTTTTATCTCTATGTTGGATGTTAAAGGCAAGAACGAATTACTCAAGAACCTTCGTGGTATTCGTATGGATGCTTATAAACTTTGGTTCAACATCGCTCGTTTCGTACATGAAGATGACGAGATTAACACAAATAGAGAGAAGCATATTCCTCCAAAGGCATTCTAATGACGAGGTAGGTCAGCCAGAGGCTAATACAGGACCGGTTGACACAAGGGCTAGATCGTTCAGAGATTCGCTTGTGGGGAGATCGATTAACATTGACAGCCAGGTTAATGCTTTCTCCACGTTGCATGGAAGAGCGTTGGTTGCTAGGATGGTTAATGTTGATGCTTTGAAACACATTTATGTCATCTTAGACAATATGGGTCATGTTGCCGTTTCCGTGCAATATTTGGGAGGTTTAGATGTTTTTTTGTCTTTTGAAGATGCAGCGAAGGCAATGTTGGTGCTGCCATTACCATGAAGGAGCATTTCTCAGCCATCACTTTCTGGGAAGTTCAATGTTTTAGCTTCGAAAGACTGGCCTGGTTGAAGATACAAGGTGTTCCTCTGCATCTTTCAACTAATGAAATTTTCGATATGGTTGGAAGATTATTTGGAATGATTGTGCACAAAGCTAATAGGGCAGAGAATGATCGTTATTTGTCCTTCGAATATGTCGGCGTCCTTGTCGGAGACGGCAAGCGAATTTCCGAGGAGATCACTTTTAACTGGAAGAATCGATGGTTTCGGGTTTGGATTATGGAGGAGTTGGGTGATTGGGTACCCGATTTTGTAGCAGTTAAAACCACGTCTAAGGAGGATGGATCACGAAACCCGGATTCAGATATGGAGGAGGATGATTCCGGGGAATCAGAGTCGGAAGAAGTCCTGGTTACTGCTGCGAAAATTTCGCCTGAAACTGATGATGTCATCATCGGTGGTAAGGAGGATGCAAGAAAGGAAACCATTGATGGCTCATTTATTGATAATTATGAGGTGCATTCAAGTTTAATTAAGAATGGGAATGTTATTGTTAATATGGTCAACGAAGATTTTGTCCCTGCCGCTAATTTTGATTTTGAAAAACTTTGGAGTTATCCCACAATAGCCCCCTACTTCTAAGGTTGTCAAACGAAAAAAGTGCAAAAAGAATGACATGGGCCGGTCCAGTACTAACTATGTTAGTAGTAACGAAAGTTTGAAAGTGGTCAAAAAGCCCAAAAGTGACAATGATATTTTTGGACTCAATTCGTTATTAGGCCTTGATGAAAACAATCCAGTAACTCTAGCAAATGTTTCGAATGGAGACCAATCTCTTCCTATTGACCTTAACAGTCAACCTCTACCCAATCCCCCTAATGATGGTTCTTCTGTACCTGGTTCTTTCGAAGATGCTTATCAACCGGACGACGCTGCTGCTATTCAAAGCCAACTCAACGAGGTTGAAGCTACAAAAATTCTTGGGGAAAAGTTGGGAGTGGATTTAATTGAACAAGACATGTTGATTCACGATTCGCTCATTCAAGAAGGGTTACAATTAGGTAAGCAATGAATGTTTTGTCGATTAATATTCGTGGGATTGGCTCTAGGGGTAAACCGGGATGGATAAAAAATTTGAAGAATGATTTTGGGGTTACGTTTCTTGGTCTTCAAGAAACGATGTCGGATAATATTTCTTCGGGGCTGGTGTCTTCTTACTGGGGTGGAATGGGTTTTGAGTTTGAATATGTAAACTCTATTGGTAACTCAGGCGGCATCCTTAGCGTTTGGGATACAAATTTCTTTTCGAAAGACCAGGTTTTAAAAGACACTAATTTTCTCCTAGTGTCTGGTATGTTAGCTGATAGAAAGAGTCGAATGAATTTTTTGAATGTCTATGCCCCTCAAAACAATTCCGATAAAAGAAATCTGTGGGAAAAAATTTCTCGGGTTATTCAAGAGGGTCAAGGATGGTGGATTATCTTTGGGGACTTTAATGCGGTTAGAGACCCCAGTGAAAGGAAAAACTCCACGTTCAATCCGGTTTGTGCTAAGGATTTTAATGATTTTGTGGATGAAGCGGGTCTTAAGGAATTTGACTTGAAGAAATATACGTATTTGGTCAATCGGTGTGGGGAAGTTAAACTTAGCAGAATAGACATGGTGTTCGTTTGTGAAAGCATGTTCAACAAGTGGTCTCAAGCTCATGTTAGAGCACTTAATAGAGGTTTGTCGGATCATGATCCTCTTCTTCTTTCCTTAGTTGATACTAACTTCGGACCGAAGCCTTTTCGATGGTTTGATTCGTGGTTAGACAGACCGGGTTGTGTGGATATTGTAAACTCAGTTTGTAGAGAGTGGGTTTCGGTGGGCCCTTATGATATGAACCTGACAAACAAACTAAAGGCCCTTCGCGATAGACTGAAAACCTGGTCTAAAGAGTGCAAGAGTAAAGATCTAGAAGATGAACAAAGACTTAACAAGAGAAGGAGGATTTGGAAGTCATAATGGAACATCAGGATTTAGAAGAATCCGATTTATGGGTGTGGTCGGAGTGTGTGAAATGTTCGCAAGAGATTGATTTTTTTAGAACTTGTGATATTTAACAAATATCTCGAGTTCAATGGGTGTCCTTTGGAGATGAAAACTCGAGCTTTTTTCACAATGTGGTCAAAGGTAGACAAGCGAGAAGTGCGATCCCGGGTCTTGAAGTTAGAGGTGAATGGGTTTCCAAACCGTCTCTTATTAAACGTGAAGTGCTTAGATTTTTTAGAGATCGTTTCAAAGAAGATTTTAAGATTCGGCCGGGAATTGTTTGTTCGGGATTGAAGCGTCTTTCGAAACAAGATGGTTTATTTCTGATAGAGCCGTTTTCCAAACAAGAAATTAAAGCCTCTGTGTTTGATTGTGGGTCTACTAAGGCGCCTGGCCCGGATGACTTTAACTTTCGTTTTGTGAAACACTTTTGGGATCTATTAGAGCAAGATTTTTATAACATTCTAGATGAGTTTCATAGAACATGTATCATTAATTCTGGTTGCGGATCCGCTTTCATCACTTTGATCCCGAAGGTAAAATCGCCTTTGGGTCTCAAAGATTATAGACCTATCACTCTCATTGGGATGATTAGTAAGGTTATTTCCAAAGTCCTTACTAATCGCCTAAAGAGGGTTGTGGGCAAGGTTATTTCAGAATCTCAATCGGCATTCTTATAGGATCGTTTCATTCTTGATGGCCCGTTTGTGGTGAACGAACTTTTGGAGTGGTTGAAAAAAAGGAAGAAAAAAGCGTTTCTTTTAAAGATAGATTTCGAAAAAGCCTACGACAATGTCAATTGGCATTTTCTATTATCTATGTTGAACCAAATGGGTTTTCCGTCTTTGTGGTGCAGTTGGATTAAAGGTATTCTTGGTTCAAGTCAAGCGTCGATTCTTGTTAACGGGTCGCCTACATTCCAATTTAAAAGAGAGAAGGGTCTTTGTCAAGGCGATCCCATCTCTCCTTTTCTTTTTTTTTTTTATAGTCATGGAATGTCTTGTGTGGATGATGGAGAAGGCGAAAAATATTGGAGAGCTCAAAGGCATTAAATTGGCGGACGAAGTGGATATTAGCCATCTTTTCTATGCGGACAATGCACTAATCATGCGAGAGTGGTCTATTGATAATCTTCAATGCACGGCTCGTATTCTTAGAATTTTCTATCTATGTTCGGGTTTGCGAATAAACATTCATAAGTCCAATTTATTCGGAGTCGGCACGGAAGACATTGAAGTAGACAACATTTGGAAGTCTTGGGTTGCAAGAATGGTACCTTCCCGTTCGTCTATTTGGGTTTAAAGGTGGGTGCCAAAATGTCTAGAATAAATAATTGGAACTCGGTGATTGACGTGGTAAAAAATCGTTTGGTTTCTTGGAAAGCAAAAAATCTCTCTATTGGTGGGCAATTGATTTTAATAAAATCGGTTCTTCATAATTTGCCGATTTATTATTTATCTATCTATAAAGCCCCTAAGGCGGTCTTAGCGAAAATTGAGTCGATTATGAGACATTTTTTGTGGGCCGGTTCGAGTGAAGAAAAAAAGATTAACTGGGTTGCTTGGGATATTATTTCGAGCCCAAAGACGACGGGAGGTTTGGGTATTCATAAATTGCAACATGTCAATGATGCGCTTCTTCTTAAATGGACATGTCGCTTCAAAAAAGAAGGTCCAGGCCTGTGGAAGAAAGTTATTTTAAGCTGTCATGGGTCGAGTAGATTGTGGACTATGCTGCCTTGTACCCCTTCGGCGAGTGGCTGTTGGAAAAACATCGTCAAGATAGGCGAAAGCAAGCTGAGAAATGGCAGCTCTCTTAATTCCTATTTTGTTGGTATCGTGGGGGATGGGACTTCAATAAAATTCTGGGCAGACTTGTGGCTTTTTTATGAGCCGCTTCGTCAGATTTTTCCCCAGCTGTGGTGGACCACGGCTCCTACTACTTCACAGTAGGTTGCAGACTTGTTTAGTCTGCTCTTGGCCATCCTTGATTTCGATTGGAAAGGCGGTATCGATGTCTGGAAGTGGTCTGCGGACAGAAGTGGTTTGTTCTTTGTTAACAGCGTTAAAAAGCTGTTAATCAGCGATGTACAGCAACCGAATAATGATCACTTTAGATGGAAAGGTTTGGCGCCTTTGAAGTGCAAAGTTATGGCTTGGAGAGCGACGATTAACTGGCTGCCAACGAAGACAGAACTGTTAAAGCGTGGTGTCCCTCTGCTGGATAGATGGTGCGTCTTGTGTAATTCGGATGAAGAGTCGGCGACCCATTTGTTTACCGGCTGTGTTTATATGGCAGAGATATGGTCGAGGATAGAAGCTTGGTGTCGTCTTTCTCCTACTCTTGTATTTCAAGTTTCGGATTTATTGAAGACGTCGGATCTGCAGAATTGTTCGAAGCATAATAGATACATATTGAGAGGTATTATTATTACCACTATTTGGGCGGTGTGGAACAAGCGGAACGACAGAATCTTCAAAGATAAAAGACATAGAGCGGTTGACATAGTTGCAACTATAAAGAGTACTTCGTATTTCTAGATTAGGAATCGCTCTAGATTTAAAAACATAGACTAGAATGTTTGGTGTATTTGTCCTTTGAACTTGTTGTAGTCGTTTTTGCCCGTTGGTCCTTGCTTTGAAGACCAATTGTGGCGTTTTGTGGTGAATGAAATTTATCTTTCAAAAAAAAGGAGGAATAAAAATTAAAGCTAGGTTGGAACAAAACTAAAAGAAATAAAATGCATAATTGAAGGCAGGGTATGTTTTGCGATTTAAGACGGAGTAACAACGCAACTTGTTACCCATATACCAGCTATTATGCTATGATTTATTAAGGTTTCCTATTAATGAATCTATAAAATTGTTTTACAAAAAGAAAATTAAAAGTAGGGAAGAAGTTGAATTACTCGAACCATAAATCATGGATTATCTTTTCATTGTTAAAATCAATCAAAAGATTGTTTTGTTAAGTCGAGTATATATAGGTTTAAGCTTGTCTTGTTCTAGTTTGTTTTGGCTTATACTGTAATGGGTTTTAATTGATCTTTTTACGTGGGCTTGGGAGGGTACGGTTTGGTGTGTGCAGTCCACACATACACAAACTGCCTCCTTGTTATTATATGTAGGGGTTTTGTAGTCATTAGAAGGTTGATGGTTTTCTTGTGTTGCATTGTAATAAGTTGAGGGTATTTGTAACAAACGGTGCTAGACTTCGTGTGCAATATACAAGAAACTTTCTATAATCTTCTTGTGTTCTTTACTTTCAGTCTTATTTTTGGCATTCAATCGTTAATTTGAGTGATATCCTGAAGATTTTGGGACTTACAATTTGTATCAGAGTCATTGAAGCAATTCATAGGCTTAGTTCGATGGCTTCAACAAAAATGGATCCTAACAATCAAATTCACACAACTGACAATGTTGATGTGAATCAAGACTTGGACAATATCATAGGAACAAGCAACAGGATTCCTGGTTGTTGTTAGGGGGATCATTTTTATAATGGACCCACTGTAATTACCTACGTGGTAGACGAAGACAGGGGGAAACTAAGTCTAAAGTGAAGCTTGAGTCAATGTATGATGAAGATGATTTGGAAAGGTTGAAAACGATGAAAAGGCCTTAGCTATGTTACACAGTGCCTTAGTTCCTGAGATGACATTGGTAGAGTTCTGAATAGTTTCCCTTTGTTGTCTTTTTATACTTAGTTTTTTTTCTTTGAAATTAAAAATACCCCTCAGAACGAATATTAGTTTGGATGGTGCTTACTCGTTCCTTTGGTGGTCGTTTCCACTAATTATACCAGTGCTAAACTTTGTCCCTACTTATTACTATTAGTTGTATAAGGCACCTATTCATGATGTTAAAGATCTGAAGAGGATCAGAAGAGACTTCATGTGGAGTGAGTGTTATTCGGGTTTCTTGGAACAATATTATAGCTCAAAAGAGATGTGTGGGCTAGGCATTGGGTTCATTCAGAGGCGCGGGATATAGGGGGCAGGGGTCCTCCCCCCCTGAATTTTCGTTCAGAAGTTCCGATTATTTAGTATCTCAAGACTATATATAATACAATGAGAGGGTCCTATCTATGGTAAATGGTAATCACCAATAAATACAAAATAAATACAATTGTGACATTCTTAATATGTCGGCTATTAGTATAGAATTTTTTTTGGTATCTATAGTTTCGACCTCCCCTCTTTTTAAAGTAGTTATATAGTATCCGGTGACTTCCAATCCCCGGTCCGAATTCTCAAGCTTCGGTACTGGGTCCATTCAAGAGTCAAATGTTGCAATGCTTGCAAAATGGTGGAGGAAGTTCAAGTTAAATAATAATGGATAAAGGAGATAGGTTATTTGGAGTTTTTATAACAACTCCAGATCTTGAAATTTTATTCCAGCAAAAGTGTGTGAGTTAGGACCGCGGTAGCAAGTATTCAAGATAATACAAGAGTTGGCCTCTTGAGGTATTGATTTAGCCGGTCTTTTTTCACGAAATACCGGGCTTTGGTGAATTTCTCCCCTCTTCTTTGATTACATGGACTTGGTGAATTTTCATTGTCATGTGAGGGGATCTAATAAATGGAGGAAAGTCGCTTGCACAATGTTTCAAACAACAATATAGGTGTTGGGGAGGACTTAAAACGACTTGATTTTCAACCAGCAGCGTTTTATCTGGCAATGGGAAAAAAGAAAGTTTGGCTTCTATCAGATTAAAAACTTGGCCCAAGCTTTAACATGGAATTTGTGGAGAGAGTTTGAGTTAGTTTGTATGGGTGTGTAGTTTTTTTTTTTTTTTTTTTTTTTTTTTTTTTTTTTTTTTTTTTTTTTTTTTTAACCAGCAGTGTTTTACTTGGCAATGGGAAAAAAGAAAGTTTGGCTTCCATCAGATTAAAAACTAGGCCCAAGCTTTAATATGGAATTTGTGGCTTGAACACTTGTAGCCTAGTTGGTTGAGGGCCTAAAGTTTCCTATTATAGGCTTGAGTTCAATTCCACTAGCTACATTTGGAGGACATTGGTGGAGGGGAAATGAGGGATGACCCAACCATTGGTTTGGGTTCGAGTCCTGATCCCGACCGGTTTTACCGATTATTTTATTGTCGTGCCTTCGGGTGGGTGAGTGGTCGGGTTTTCCCGGGAATTGGTGGCAATTGGTGTCCCGGGTACTCTCGAGTACCTAATTCGCCAAAAAGGTGCTCGAGAGTGTTCGAAAATTGATTCGTTGGCCGTTCAAAAAAAAATATGGAATTTGTGGAGAGAGTTTTAGTTAGTTTGTATGGGTGTGTAACGTTTGTTTGTTTTTTTTTTTTTTTTTTTTTTTTTTTTGTCTATTGTGTTGTTTGGTTGATGTGCTTTGAAGTGGAAGACTGGCCCACTATTAACAAAGTCTTATCTTTAGTTTATATAAATTTTGTTGACCGTTAAAAAAATGAAAATTTTAAATTTAACAATTAATTTATTTATCTAGTTTTTTTAAAATTATTTATTTCTATCATTTTTTTAACTCAATAAAAAGTTTTATTATACAAAAGAGTAAATTACTAAAACCGTCCATGAGCTTTGTGCCAATATGTCTAATCTTTTAAAAATTGTTTCAACACTCCCTGATCTTTCAGAAAATAAGGCAAAACAGTCCGACCACTTAACCCAGTTAAATTTTCTCAGTTAAGTCAGTGGCATTTTCGTCAAGTCACGTATAAATTCATCTTCTTCCCTAATCAGACCCACCACCATCTTCACCTCTCACCACCACCCCTACCCACCATCTCCCCCACCTTTCACCACCACCACTACCCACCACCCACCATTTCTTTACAACCAAAGTCATCTAAGAACCCGATTCTCATCTCATCTTATCTGAATTCACAGCATTGTTCTTCCATAACCATTAATATCCATCCCTACCCACAGAATTGCAATCAGAACCCATTGTTCCATAAATTAGGTTAAATTCAATTAATCCCAAAAGGGAATATTATTATTAATCCCAAAACTTGTCAAGGAGGATTTAAACTTGCCTTCATGGAAGAACAGAGGATTCTCTTCCCCAAATTTTTATGGAACATAAATTACCACCCTATAAATCAAGTTCATAATCATATCCCCTAATTTTTTATATTTTTCTTTTCTTCAAAACAATGGATTATCCGAACCCTTTTCTCAAAAGGTATGATGATGAATTGATGATGAAGATGGTGGTGGTCCGTACGGTGGCTATGATGATAAAGACAGTGGTGGTCTTGCAGGTACTCAATTCTATTGTGATGTAACAGTTAATTTTCTTATTAGCAAGCTGGCAACAATGATCAGTTCATGTGTGATAATAATATTAACATTACGAAATTTATCAGTTTTCCAAGAGTTTCTCTTTGTTTATTTGTTTAACTTGCAGTTAAACATCCATCCTCAAATCAAATGTAGTAACTAACCAAAAATCAAGTATGTGCAGATGAAAAATGTAATTAACAGTTAGCATTGTTGAAAATCTAGATAGCTAAGCCAAATATCATTTACAAGCATACTGGCTATAAATTAAAATTAACAATTAGCATCGCTGAGCCTGAAAACCTAGATTGCTAGCAAAATATCAATTATGAGATAAGGATAAATCAATTAGGATAATGAATAACCTTATTGTGAACTAAATCAAGGATTACATCCGTTCCAAATCTGATAGACGCAGAAGTTGAACAAACTTTGAGATTTCTATTTTTATTTCGTCGTCTTCTTGATTAGAAATTGATTCTGATGGCTTGGTTTGTGGACTGTAATAATAATAATCGAATGGCGGTTTGGGTAGGGGTGGGGTTAATAGGTCTGGGAAGATGGAGGAATGGTGGGTAGTGATGGTGGTGGTGAAAGGTGGAGGAGATGGTGGGTAGTGATGGTGGTGAAAGGTGGGTAGTGGTGGTGGTGAGAGGTGAAATGGTGGTGGGTCTGCTTACGGAAGAATATGAATTTATACGTGACTTGACGAAAATGTCCCTTACTTAACTAAGAAAATTTAACTGGGTTAAATGGTCATACTGATTTGCCCTATTTTCTGAAAGATCATGGAGTGTTCAAGCAATTTTTAAAAGATTGAACTGTACAGACATATTGGCCCAAACCTCAAGGACGGTTTTAATAATTTACTCTATAAAAACAAATAATAAAATTATATATGACTATATGTAGTGGGAAGAAGATTTGGGTGTGGTTGGGGCAAAAAAACGCCCAAAGGTGAATTGTACACCGCCCCCTAGCGGTTATTAGGGGCGTTATTTTTTTTTGGGGGGGGGGGGGGGGGGGGAGGTGAAATATTCCACGGCGTTTTCATTTTTGGGTAGGCCAATCACATTGAAGCATTCTCCAACGGTCACTTTTATTTTTGAACGGCTACTTTATTTTTTTAACGGTAATTTTTTTTTGTTTTATATATATCTTGTACATTACCCCTCAAACCATAAAAAATACACACTTCAAACCATACTGCACCTCAAACTTTATAAAAAATACACACACTTCAAACCATAAAACCTTTAAAAGAATGGGTTCTCCCACATCCTCATCATCCTTGAAATACTATCAACAATTTTTAGCCGATGACGATGGCACAACCAATGACGAGATCGAGCAAGATGCGGTTACAAGTGCTTATACGCTAGCCGCGGCATATATGCAACATCTTAGTAATCCTTCACATCCTATTTTGCGAAGAAAATGAATTGAACGCAACCGTCAAGAGGCAAATGCTCGCTTGATGAAAGATTACTTTGATGAAAACCCGACTTATCCAGATCAAAGGACTTTCAGGCGTCGTTTTCGAATGAGCAAACAATTATTTCTGCCCATTTCTGGTGACTTGAAAAACCACTTTGATTACTTTAAACAAAAACCGGATGCTAGAGGGACGTTTGGATTTACCGCTATTCAAAAGTGTACCTCAGCACTACACATACTTGCATACGGGAACACGACCGATATGAATGACGAGTATCTAATGCTGGCTGAGAAAACCACACGCGATACCTTGGAGCATTTTTGTCAAGTAATACATGTATTTTTTAGTTATTTTAATAATACTTTGTATGTGAATTTTTTTAAAGGTATAATACAATTGTACGGGCCGCGTTATTTGAGAAGGCCAACATGGTACGATCTACAAAAAATATATGAGGTTCATTCAGATGTCCATGGTTTACCAGGAATGATAGGTAGTATAGATTGTCGCCATTGGCCGTGGTATAATTGTCCAACCGCATGGCGAGGTCAACACGCAGGAGGTGACTAGGGAGAACCAACGGTTATTCCTCAAGCGATGGCCTCATACGACCTTTGGGTATAGTCGGCTTTCTTTGGCGTCACGAGGTCATACAATGACATAAACGTTTTTGAGCAGTCGCCTCTATTGGAGGATTTCATTTCGGGTAGAACACCAAAGACATCTTTCTATGCTAATGGAAACTACTACCCACACGGGTATTTTTTGGGCGATGGAATATATCCCAAGTATTCGATTATCATGAAGACGTTTAGAAATCTATACGATGAAAAAAGAGCTCATTTTAAGAAAGTTCAAGAGTCTGCGCGAAAGGACATTGAGAGATGCTTTGGGGTTCGCCAGCAGCGTTGGCATTATTTGAGAAATCCTTGGCGTGCATGGACCAAAGCGAAAATGAGAGACGCCATGTATGCATATATAATCATGCATAATATGATATTAGAAGATGAAGGAAAGGCGATTTGTCAAAATTATATACCGGAATCCGAAACGGAAATGCCTCAAGCGGACATGCCTCAAAGAATACAGAAACGCCCTTGAAGTGCGTTGTGAGGAAACACATAACGCTTTAGCGATGGATATGGTCCAACATGCGTGGTCGGTTCGGCATATACCAGAAGAAGGGGGAGATGACGACGAAGAAGACGATGACGACGAAGATGACGCGAGGAAGATGATGAAGAGCTTTCCTCAAACGATGACTTGTAGACCGTGGTTGTTTGTGTCTTTTTAACTATGTTTTTTTAGTAGGTTATTGTAATCTTTTTTTTAGTTTAATGAAAAACTTTTATGAAATATTATTTGTTTTTATTTTCAAAATTTTATTAAATAAAAAAATAATATATTAAATGATGTCATTCAAAGTGAAAAATTTCACCTTACCACTAATTCCCTATCCTAATTTGATCTCCCTAATGGGCTCACATGCCACATGTCGATTAATGCCTCATACAAGGTGAAAATTCTAACCTCCCACTACACATGGTCTAACAATCCTCCAGTTAAATATTTATGTTCTACCATTGAAGCTTCCTTATTGGAATTAGTGACGTTAGGAAGAAGCAAAGTGCAGGCGATACCCCCGAAAGTATGATTATCAATCCTGGAGATTAGAAACGACTAATGAACAAATGAAAATGGCCATATAAAACAACCACTTTAAACGTGTAAACGCTTGTTTCCATGTCATCCGATACAACTTCACTTTATACTATAGACTATTTACAAACATGTCTTGACTTTAAGCAGACGTTACAAAAAACTACTAACAAAGTGAAGAGGATTCTTCTACATATAAATGACAACATGTATTTTAAAAGAAAGATCTGCTGGCAAGTCAACGGTTGTAATGAAACAACTATCATCCAATACAATTTTAAAATTACAAAAAACAACTAAACTTCAGAAAACTAGGACAGATCTTCACAAAACAACTATCATCCAATACAACTTCAGTTTATACTTGTGACAACCGTCACCTTCACCTTTAGCAAGTTGTCAATTATAGTCCTTAGTGTATTCAAATGTTTCTATTTTAGTCCATGTAAGTTTTGTCCTTTTCAAATTTAATAAAAGAGCGAGCTCAAAATTTATAATTTGCATTTTTTTTTTATGGATCGAACCTATGTTTTAATAAAATGCGTATATTGAAACGTTATTCGGATTAGAAAAAAAATAAATAAAACATTTTTTTAAGTTAAGTTAGTTAAACTTGGTTAAGTTTTATAAAGGTAAAACTAACCAAGTTAAATATAAAACAAACTTAGTTAAATATTCAGGGACCATTTTTGACAAACTATCAAAATTTCAAAATCTGTTTTCCCTCCCTGTGCTTCAGGTTTTTCCGGTTAAAATTCCAGCGACCAGAATAATTTCCGGCGAACTCCATAAACCGGTTTTTATCTAGAAAATTCAATCAATTAGCGTACCAAAACTTTTCTCCACGTATTTAATGTTGATGTTAATCAGTTATACGCGTTAACAAGCACTTGAATTCATATTTAAATCGTTTTTTTTGTAACCGGCGAGTTATGGTTCAAGTCGGTTTCAAAACGAATCAATTCTTATAAACTGGTCTCTAATCATCATTGCACGACACTCCTAGACCTTCAAACGTTTCCAACCCACTATAATATTGCCTGAATCGTGTCCTGAAAGCTCTAAATTCAGCCATAAGTTCTCGGCTATATATCCTCCTTGTCGACTCGTTTTTCCACATTGTAAGTCTAATCTTTGTTTGTCGTTTGTCTCATTGATCTTTCCCGAGTAAAAGCCCCTTATTTCTGATCTCAATTCGTTTCTGTATCGGGTTATTGAAAAACTTAGGGTTAGGGTTCTTGGCTTGGTTGATATTTGGGGAAGAAGAAGAGGTTTTGTTGTTTGTTAAATATAAATGGAAATCAATTAACTTAACAAATTAACTTGTGGTGTAGTGGTTGATAGTTTGGATGTATAATGAACAGGTCCAGGTTTGAATCCCCACACAGACCGATTTTTTTTTATTTCTTTTAATTTTTGTTTTTTATTTCTTATAAAATACATATAATGGGTTTAAATCGCTAAAAATCATAATAAATTCATTTTTGCTCTAAAAATAATTAAAATTTAGGTGTAATATCTTGACATCCTAAAGAAAATTATAATATTTTTATTTTCTGAAAATATATTATTTTCTTATTTTTATTGATTTAAATTGTTTTAATCATAATTAATTGATTAAAAATTCGTTTTTAATAATTTTAATCTCAAATTTTCTGGGAAATTATTTCTAAGTATGATAAATTGAAATAAAATATATTTTCTCGGAAAATAGTTATTATTGCTATTTTTACAATTTTTAATCATTAAAGTGCTATTTAGTTTCATTAAATCTGTTTTAAATACAAATAAAGTGAGAAAAATTATGAAAAATTTATTTTTACTATTTTACATCAGAAAATAATCATTTTTCATAAAAAAATATTATTTTTGGACCATATCTTGTATTTCTAGCTTATTTATATTTAATTAGTCATAATAAGTTATTTAGTTAAATATAAATTATAAAATCTGTTTTATAAATATATTTTTATATAAAACAGAATATTGCTAAGTGTGGAAAACATAAGTTTTTATATTTTCTTAGTCATATATTTGATCTTAATCATGATGTATTTTATTCAAAATTATTATTAAATTCGAGTTATTATAAAACTCCATCTTCCCTACCTAGCCTAGCAAACCCTAATGCCTTAGACCCTAGATACCTTAGACTTTTAGGTCACTATCCTCATTAGTATTACTATTCATCTAGGTTGAATTCTTCGGAATTCCCAAGTTTACATTGTGACGAGTTTTGTTGGATTTATCGCACTTAGTAAAACTGTGAGTATATCTTTCCCTTTTTTTTATTTTACACTTTTGGGGTGATTCATGTACAGTTATTTATCTCACTCATTTAAACATGTTTTATTATCATATTCAAAATCACAATTCTTGTATGTGTTTTACTTGTTGATCGCTGATAGTGTGTACTTATGACCTTAATTATTAACCCTTGTGTGGCCTACCATAACAATGAGTAGTACTACGATATACATCCCTTGTGGCTCTGTGGTATGAGACCTTGGTCATTGTTATGTTAACCTTTATCACTTGTCGTCTACTATATATAATCATACTATTAGGCGAATACTATACATATATACTAGATATCCCATTATTATTGGATATCATTTATACTCTAAGGCTTGATTTTGGGTGACATTTGTACATAGCTTGAGTACTAAATTGTAGACAGTATAACACGTGAATTGCGAAACTCTTTTTTTACTATATGTATTCAAAACAGGGTATGATCACCAATACAATTTTTGTATTGACAAAATTATTTTGTACATGTTTCAGGCTATTTTGAGATGCATTCTTTAAGCTTACGGATTTTTATTTAGATTTTGATTCATTGTATTTCAGTTTAGTTGGCATTTAGAATCGTTGTATTTCATTTCAATGTAATAAACTATTTAATCAATGTATCAATATTTATACTTTTAGCCCTTAAGCTATTGAACAATCGTCACTGCGTGGCACCTCGATGATTCCGCCATCGGTTGGGGTGTTACACACTGGTATCAGGGCCATGGTTATAGGGAATTAGGTTATTAGAATGCCTTTTAGCCTAGTCTATAACTAAGCTTATATTCACGAGTCCTCTCGTGTATATTTCTCTTTATTCTTATATTTTCTTTCAAAATGCTTTCAATATGATTCTTTCTCATTATTCTTTCAGTATTCTACTTGGAGAAGAAGACACTCGTATTTCACAAACGAAACGATATCACCAAGTTAGGAGTGGTATCTATACCTTGGTGATTAGTTTTACTCCTCTGTATGTTATATATCTTTGGAATATATCTTTGGGATAGGAATGACATCCACACCTCAAAGAGTATTTTCTCCAAAAAGAAACTTAACCACTAAGCTGGGAGTGATATCCTTAACTTAGTGACTGGTTTCATTCTACTGTAGTTTTCAATTTTGAAATACATCTTTGAGTTAGGAGTGAAATCCACATCTCAAGGATCTATTTCTGCATCTCGTTTTTAATCTCGCTAAAGTTTTGGAATTCACTAGTGATGGGGCACGTGCAATCTCGAAGGGTGAGTGCCTGTATCCTGAGTTTTCTGTCTAGGCCTGGTATTTCGTATAAATCCCAAACAGACGAGGGACCCGTATACCTACCTGGGAACTCTTGGGATGAGCATTCACTTATAGGCTAAAGCACGGCCCCACAAGGCACTAGGAAATTTCAAATACTTGGGTTAGTCAAAGTTTCCTATGGAAACAATCCCAACGTTTTATGATATTGATATTTATGTCTTGTTTATCATTTGAAGTTCAATTTCATCACTTGTTGTTTCATATGCTATTATTCATTGATCTTTCGCTTTTGGATTTTTTATCATCATTATTAAAACTTTTTCCCCACTATATTATCACATTATAACCTACGCTTATGTTTTGTGATTTTTAAAAAAGCATCACTTCTCTTACGTTAAAACATTTTTACCTACGACTTAAATTTTTAAACTCTGTGTTTAACTTCAACCACATCCTGATTTTGGGACGTTGCGTCTTCATACACAGTTAAAACAAACATGGTTTCAAAACCTATTAATCAACATGTTTTATATCATCATGTTTATAAACTCGTTTGATCGACGTAACAGTATATCACTAAACTATGACCTTTTGTATCCGCTTGTGCATCCATGATACTCTCAACACAAAATTACCCTCATTTACCCAATACTAATTTACTGATATAGCTACACCCAGTCTCCTAAGCCATAGCCAACTACCATTAGTTAGCTCCTCTTGGCCAGACTAAATTCATACATAAACGCCTATCTACACGATACACATATGTACACTACTCTCTAAAACGATTGACTTAGCAACTTTTTCCTGTGTTGACTTTTTACACAGTTTTGGAGGAGTCTATTCACCAGATTAGTACACATCTTGTATACACCTTGTGCCTTGAAAACAAATAGCCCATTATGAGCCCAAGTAGATGCCTTAATGATTTTTACAAACAAACAGTCTTTCAATGTATAAAATTCGTAAAATTTTGACAATTCAAGGTTTCAAGTTTACCCAGATCCTAACGGGTAACACTTAGATGTTCTCAAAACATTTCACAAAAAAATGGAAATTTTCAACCTTAGTGAAATTTAACTTACAAGTTAAAGAAATATTTAAAATCCTATTTTCCAAAATTCGTCAAGGCATCTGTGATCATTCACAACCTCATACGTGTCCTACCCACACTTTCTAAACATTATCATTCACAAACCAAACCAGATTCTCTATTGTCTTCAAGCAACACATAAACTATTACCATATTATCAAAATACCGAGCTGATTTACTCAATCAACCCAGCACGAGAAATTTATGCGCCATGGACTTTCAACGTTGATTTGGGTTTGAAGCTAGGAGACTAGAAACTTACATGTTGTTCACAATCCTTATCATTTTCCTTACTGTGACTCGATCTTCTTGAAATCTGTTTTCAGAAAAGTTATGTAATTATAAGCTTTCGTGTCATACACATTGACTTTTATCATTCACGCCATTTTTAAATCTTAGTCTTTTGAAACACATTTGATTTATATGGTTTCCTCTTGCATTTTATAAACTTGTTTTGCATATTTACAAGTCAAAGTAAACCTTCTTGTTTTCATATAACGGATTCAAAATATGTTTTCGGGAGAAGAAACTTGCGACTGATAATATGCCTTTTCAACTCGACTTCTCGTAAACACATGAAAATGTGTACTTTCGAAATCTTTTCATGTGAACCTGTTTTGAACCTAAAACATTATCTAGTTTCTAAACAGTTATCCTCATGGATTACTACTATTCTTTCAACTATATCACAAAGTTTGAGTAAATTACGTTTTTTATAAACGAAAAATTATCTTTTTACACTTGCACTCTTTCAGTCGCAAAACTTTTGGTCTAACAAAATATTTGACATATCCTTATCGGAATGTTGTTAAATATTTTTTTTATCGTATAATGCATATAAGCAAAACTACTAAATTTAAACCTTCATGCCAGTAGACTATACGTATGTTTTGCGCACTCTCATTTGCAGTAAATTTCATTATTTTATTCTTACATCATTTTATTATGTTCGCGCATTATTCCCGCATTATTCTTTTATTGGTAGTTATTCTACGCGTTATTTGCGGTTATTCTCGCACTATTTATTAGCAATTATTCTTACATCACTGATTTTGAACTTTGGTTTAACTCATTTACTCTTATTTTGCGTAATTGCGATTTACTCGATTTATGTTATATTATGCTTTCAATCGAAATTTTATGTCATACTTATATACTTTTTCATGCAGCGCATATTTTCGTACGCATATTTTTCTGTTTTGAGCAAAACCTTGCTATACTTTCTCATTATTTTGTTCAACACCATGGTCAATAAACATACTAATTGATAGCTTCTATGAGATCTAAGTCAGTTCCTATGTATGACTCGGTTCAGAGTACTCCTCTAACCAGGGGAATGGTGTAATCCTCAGAGTTTATCAATATGGTTGCTTAGAGTCCAACGATGTGAACAGAAATTTACCGGTTAAGGGTGAACCCGAAAGGTGAAAGACCTCTAATCATGTTTTATACTTACACCTTATTCTTATTACGGTTAAAGGGTGAACCCAAAAGGGAAGGACCTCTAACCATATCATGCTTGAATATTATTTCATTGCACTATTATTTAAGACATATTGGTTGCACGCATTGTTTCTTGTATAAATTATGTTAGTGTTATGGAAAAGCATAACATCCTAGTGTAAGGTAAATCGGTGATTACGGTCTGGAACACAATCATGGGTTTACAGGTACATGGGGGTGGTATGTGATTCTACTTAGGCTATTGATAAAAAATCAGTACGAGTCCAAAGTATCAGTTGTGTGGAGGCTTAGCTGCGGTACCCCCTATATATAAGCACTAACGATACTGCGGGAGCGGACTAAGGGTTTGACCAAGAACCTACCCCATTATTTTCTATTGCATTTGGACTATTTAATAGCAATGGATCCGACCTCTTTAATAGTTCGTTGACCAATGGCTATCATTTCCTATATATATGGATACATAATAAAAATATTTGATACCCACCGAATTCCGTTCATTAACGTTATTTGTATCATTGTGTTTAGGGCTGTCCAAAAAGCTCGTAGCTCTCTTGGATTTAGCTCAATAAAAGCTCGCTTGATATGGCTTGGTTTGAAACTAAGCCGAGCCGGCTTAGATTGGTTAGAAAGCGAGCCTAGCTTGGCTCGCTTCGTAACGAGCCGAGCTGGCTCAGGTTGGCTCGGATAATTCTATTTTTTAATATATATTATCTTTTATATACATATAATATACTATATAAATGTTAATAAAGAAGGGAACATGTTACATATTTGTTAATGATAGCATAGCGATGTGTGTGCTTCGGATTGAATTTACAAATACTCAAGTTATTTCAAGAAATCATAGAATAATGATAATTGTCTAAGTACTCAAGTTAACAAACTTCGTATGCTAATGAACTTATACTTTATTTCATTGAAATTTGAGACATATTTTGTATTGAGTTGATCTTGATTTTGGCTTGTAATATAATAGGTTGAACATATTTTGAATGTGTTCTTATGAACCATTGAATGATATTTAAGACTATTGGATTTTGAAAGCTATTTTATAGTTTTCTTTTTAAATTCGAGCCAAACCAAGCTGAGCTCGAGCTTAGGTTTTCAGCTCGGTTTCAAATCCGAGCTGTTAGGATCTGAGTTTGATTGTTTTGATTTGTTTATATAAAATATGTGATGAACGAAGTGAATATAAATGGAAAGTGCAGCGGAATGATAAACTTTAAATCAAAACAAGAGAATAATTGTTTTCAATCGAATGCTTTCATTAATTGAAAGATTACAATATTACAAGTACTCCCCCTCAGCCTGGTCACTCTGTGATTGTTTGTCTAAGAGAATGTTTTGAGTGATGAATAGAACAGTATAAGCACTATTCTATTTATAGACAAATCTAAACCACTGATGATCTAAGCTGACGTCACCTAAGACAGTGACCTCTAACAGAATAACAACATAAAACATCTGTTAAATACAAACTACTGTTACATTGTAAAACACTGTAAGGTAAACTGCTGTTGGGGAAAACTCTGATGGTCTTGTATCATCTGTTGGAGCCTAAGTGCTGTTGGCTCCAACAGACCTTTAGTCTTCAGCACTTTAGTCAGCAGTTGTTCTTCATCAGACCTTTAGTCAGCAGCAATTGTTTATCCAGTAGTCCTTTGCAGCAGCAGTTGTTTCCAACAGTTGTTGAGTACAGCAGATGTTAGGTTCAACAGTCTTTTGGGAGAAGTATCTTGTAAATGCTATCTATTTCTAAGGATCAACTGAGTAGTATATTTTGGCTTTGCAATCATCTGTTTTTCTCCAGATCAGCAAACCCAACAATCTCCCCATAGATCAGATGATGCCAAAACTAGGCTTTATTCTTGATCTTTATTCCTCATCAGACTTTCTCTGATTTGACCTTTGAATTGTAACTCAAAGTTCAATGAGTAGAGGTCTTCAACATCTCTTTCAAGCTCTAGGTTTAGCAGTGTTTGGAAGTCATCTACACACAGGCCATATGCATCATCCATGCTTAGATTTTGAGCTTCTCCATTTGATCTGAGTAGAGTCAATTCATGGGTGTCTTTGTTGACCTTCCATTTTAGAATTTTTGAATCAGAGGATTTGCTGAGATGCACTTTTATTCTGGATGAGTTTGGTGATGGAGGTCTCCTAATGAGTTCTCTGAGTTTTTCAGAAGTGGGATCAGAGAAATAGTGTACTTGATTGTAGAGGCCCTCCTTTATAAAAGTATCAGCAAACTTCTTTTGATCTTCTTCAGACATTTCTTTCTTCTTTTTGAATTGTCTTCTTGCAGCAGCAGATCGATCAGAAGTATCAAGTAGGCTGTCTAATGTAAAAGCCTGTTGAGGTCTCTTCATCATGGGTTCATTAGAATAGACAGGTTTTCTGGGCAAGGTAAGGTCTTTCTTCCTGTTTTCTTCCAACTTCTTGTAAGTTTCAACCAGCCTCAGCTCTGACCATTTAGCAACAGACCTCATCTCCCCATACTTTGCAGCCACAATCTCTTGTCTCATTCTCTTGAACTTCAAGGCTCTGGCTGGATCTCTGCCTTTCCTAACGTCAGGGGCAGAGACCTATGTTGGAGGATTCTTGTCCATGTCTTCAATTCTTATGAGCTCTTCTCTGAGAGCATGAGTGGTCCAGCCTGCAAACTGTTTCCTGTTTGCTTTTTAAGGCATGGTTGACAAGATTTGGTCAAGAAGTGATTCCCTAACCACCCTTTCCATGTCACTGCTGAGAGGCATGGCAGACATGGAGTTGCTCAGGGTCTTAGAAAAATCTTCAATCATTCTCAGTTTGCTAAGCTCTGCTGAATGGATGCCCTGAACAGTCCTGTCATCTTTCCCTTTGCATTTCTCTTTGATGATAGCATCTGCCTGTTCAGTCTTGTATTTAAGATATTTGTCAATGTTTAGGGGAACAGGAAAATTTAGAAGAGATGGGAAAGATCTTTCAGATGGTTGTTTAGTATTGTAGAAGGATTGCATTTCCCGCTTGAGTAGATCAAGTTCAAGAGTATACTGAACAGCCAATGGTGTAATGGTTGGTGGTGATCTATGGGATGTGAATTGTGAAGTATGTGGTGAGAATGATGAAAGTGGAATGGCTGATATAGGTGTAAATTGTGTGGTTGAAGTAGGAGGTGGTGATGTGTGTATGTTTTCATCCTGTACAACAAAGGTAGATTTTCTCTTCCTTCTGTACAAGATTTTTGGTGATGGTAATGTTGCATCAGTGGTTGTGTCAACATCTATTGGCACTTTTGTAGAACCAGCAGATGTTTGGGATTTAGGTGGTGGAGTGGTTGTAGATGGTGTGTTGGTGGTTGTGGTAGTAGGTTCAGTGGTTGGTTTGGTGGTTGTAGTGGTAGGTTCAGATGTTTTGGTGGTATCACTGGTTTTGGTGGCAGCAGTGGTTTTGGTAGCAGTGGTTTTAGCAGCAAGTTTGGATGGTGGTTGTCTGACATGTTTGGCAGGCATTTTCTTCCTTTTAGAGGAACCCACATCTTCAACTTCTTGCTGTTGTTCTTTCTTCAATTGTACCAAAAACTCTGCTTTAACTTCCAAAGTGTCAGCCCTCTTTTGCTTTTCCTCAGCAGCCTTTTTAGCTTTTTCATTAGCAGAGGTATCAACTTCCTTTGCTTTGCTGGTTTTAGCAGTTTCAGTAGCAGCAGAGGTTTGAACATTTGGTTGTTGTTGTTGTTGTTGTGGTGCTGTATGGATAGACCCTGGTTTGTTGGCAGACTTTGATTTTCCCTTTTGTGAGGGTGGACAACCAAAAGGATCTAGCTTTGGCAATCTATCTCTGCCACTCTCCCCCTTTTTGGCATCATCAGCAGTGAAGTCATCATCATCTTCATCTCTGAGAATTGTGGTAGGAGCAGAGCCAGTGGTCTTCAGCAAGTGATCTTTGATGGCTTTAATGTTAGCTTGGGTATCTTTGTACCTAGCATCCACCATAGTTCTGATTTCAGCCATGTATGTTTCATGTGTCTGATCTGCTAGTTTTCTGTGAGCTATGATGATGGGGGAAACAGATTTCCATAGCTCACTAGCAATATCAGCTGTGGATGGTTGACTCTTGGTAAGAGTAGCCAATTATCCCAATATTGTCTTGATATCTGATTTGATATCAGCAATAGAGGTTTCTATGGACTGTACTCTGGCCGTCAATTCTTGGTATTTTAACCCATCACATAAGTTAATAGGATCATCTGGATTCCTACCAGTGGTAGTTGTAACTGGTTCAGTCCTAGGAGGTGAGTCCAAAGGATTGAGAACCAGATGCCCCTTTTTCTTGGTTCTAGGGACTTCCAACTGATTTTGGGGACACTATGGTGGCCTCATCAGTTGTTGCCTTCAAGGAAGTCTTAGCTATGTAACCACTGTCCTGTTGTGAGACAATGGTCTCTACATCAGTAGTGGCTGCTTCACTTGAAAACTCACTTAGAGTTTCATTGAACTCTAGGGGTGTAACCTCCTCTTCTGCTTGTGGGATGGCTGATTGATTTTCCTCAGTCCCAGTCACTTGTGGAGGTGACGTGTGCGATACTATACATATTTTTCATTGGATTTTAACACACGTTTCTGCTTTAATATTTATAAAAATGGTTTAGACCTTAATATTAAAACACACACAATAGGGCAAGCGTACCCTGTCATATATGTAGTAATATACAGATAAGAACCAGATATCGATCCATGGACGCATGCGGAGCAATTGTACTTAAACTCTGTCCTCAATTTACCAGTAGGAAAAGATAGTGAAAGTTTGTTTTAAACTAAATTAATTCTAAAATATCTAAATAACATATTGTTGGGTCTGCTGACTCGGAGAAGAACAGATGATTGAAAAGCCAAAATATACTACTCAGTTGATCCATATTAATAAACAACATTTACAACATACTTCTCCCAAAAGACTGTTGACCCTAACAACTGTTCTACCCAAACAACTGCTGTGACAACTGCTGCTACTAAAGGACTGTTGGATAACAGCTGATAGAGAACAACTGCTGATTAAAGGTCTGATGAAGAACAACTGCTGATCAAGTGCTGAAGACTAAAGGTTTGTTGGAGCCAACAGCACTTAGGCTCCAACAGATGATACAAGACCATCAGAGTTTTCCTCAACAGCAGATTACCTTACAATGTTTTACAATGTAACAATAGTTTGTATATAGTACATGTTTTATGTTGTTATTCTGTTAAAGGTTGTTGGGCTAGATTTAAAGGTTTACGCTTATCTTTATTAAGTCAGTTTGTGTTAATTGGGCTTAGTTTAAGTTAATGGGCTTGGGTTAGGCCATGTGGGCCAAGGGGTTAGTGGACCCTATATAATGTTTTGTTTGATTCATTGGTAGGGTTACAAATTCATTAGACCTTTCATTGTAGTTTTTTGGCCACCACCTTGTACCAGACAATCCTAGAGATTGTGTGCAAGGTGAAGCAGCAATACAAGGGATTTCATAGTTTTTAATATTTTGTTCTTCACATTCAATCTTGTTTTCCGCACTCGATTGTTTGTTTGATACCCGGTAAGAAGGATTCTGGACTTACAAGTGGTATCAGAGCCATTGAAGCCATTCAAGGGCTCGGTTTTGATATTACTCGAAGAACAAGAAGGATTTGCACAGTGTCGGGGGATGTATGTTTGTTGAAAGAGAGGTTCTCCGGTCCCAAGTGGTTAGTTTTGATTATTAGGGGATCGTGATTATTCATTTGTTTGGTTCGGATGAGGATGGTTCAATGGTTGCTTGATTACGAGTTCGAGGTTTCAAGTTCCTATAGTGGAATCGTGATCGTATGCTTGTTGGTGGATAGCCGGGTTCTTTCGTATGATTGTCATATTATTATGTGTGAATTGGAGATCCGTAGCCGTCATCAGCATTAGATCAAACCTAATCTTGGTCATGTTTTAGGCCTTGCATTGGTTATTCACCAAAATGTGTGAAGAGTTTAGGGAACTCATGACAGTAGAGTTTGAAATGAGTGCTATGGGTGAACTTCAGTGTTTCCTTGTGTGATACCCCGCAAATTCAGGTTATCACTTTAACTAAACTCTAGTTACGTTCCTTGCATTACACACGTTGCATTGTTGTGAGTTAATAACTGTATACATGATTAGTGAACCTCGGACGATGGTGAATAATGAAGTATAATAATAATGAGTTAACTAATTTGGATTGATTGCGATTATGTGTCTCTGTGATATTCGGTGAAATTATGTGAAAACCATATGTGATTGTGTGAACCTAAACCGAATATGTTAATAAGAATCGTTAAAGGTGGACCATTAGGATGATTGGGGGTCTTAACACATGGGGTTACACTTATTACGGTCCGAAATAGCGAAAACGTCAAAGGAAAACATGTCAGGTGACAAAACGGGCCACCCACGCGGGCCAAGGCCCTGTGAGCGGCCGCTCACAGGGAGCGAGCGCCCGCTCGCCGGTACCTGACGTCTCTAAACCGCCTTAAACACCTATTTAAGCAACCTTAAGCCTCTTGTATCACCTAAACTCAAACCCTAATCGTCCCTACAGCCCTACCTACGAATTATTAACCCCAAACAACCTGCTAAGGCTCAAGAACATCGATTGGGAAGCTCCAAAGGCGTTCGGTTGATTGTATCGAAGAGCTTGGGGTATAATTCTTAATCCTTTACGCTTTAATCTTATTTTTATGTTATAAAAATCATATAACAAGGTTTGTCCAGGTCTGAAAGCTTTTGATAATTATTAAAACTTGAGGTTTTTGAAGATTAAACAAATTAAACATGATGTTAGGCGATTAGTAATATCATAGGTTACTTGTTGCGCAAGTTGTTGAAGTTTTGATCACTAAAGTTGTAATCCTTGCATGTATAATGATAGAATCTGATCACAATAGGTATTAGGAATGGTTGGTAATGGTTATTGATGATTGTTGATTGTTTGCATCCACACGGTAGTCGTTTAAAGAAAGATTTAGGCGTAACTAAAATCTAGACAGAATGATTAGATGAAATTATAGGGGCTGTAACATGACTTTAACATGATGATTTTGGTATTTTCTTTGCATGGTTAAATCACACCTGGTCTTAGCTTTTCATAATGGGTAAAATCAAGTGATTTGGACGTCGGTTGAGTCGTTTTTGGAATTTTCATTGAAAATAGGTCATATCAGAATTTCGGGTAACAAACTGAGTCGACTTTCAGTCATCATAACTCGAGTTTTATAAAAAGTTGGGTTATGAAATTTTTACAGTAGGTTAACATAGTAGTAATTTGAGTTTTCCAGGTGGATTCATCTCGTTTGGATGAATACACAATTTTTGGGAATTTATCTACCAAACTGATCTGTTATGAAAGTTTTCTGAACATAGCTGTGTTGAACGAATTTTAATTATTTTTGTGTTTGGATTTAAGACAAAGAAAAAATAGGGGTTGTTAAGTGAATCCCAAAGAATATTCAGTAAAAATTTGGGAGGTTAACTCACTGATTTACTATTTTTAAATAAATTAATTTTGATGACGCACAATCTGTCCTAAAAACACAGATTGTGTATTATGTGCTTATGTGGTTAATTGAAGTCATAGGTGTTATGTAATTGATGTGTAACTGAACGAGCGCTTGTATGAGATGCATATGGAATGTGAAAACTAATTATAAACACAGATTGTCTATTCCAGTTTTGGACTACTCAGGTTTTGACTCCTTGTGTGGGTCGGGTTTACGATTCCTTGTGTGGATCGGGTTTTTGACCAGTTTAAAACTTATTGGTCCTTTGTAAACTAAACACTCTATCATTGGAAAGTCCTTGCATATTATTGGGTTAATCGCTGGAGGCGAGCGGGGTATTAGTTGATAGCGCTATTAGGTTGTGCAGCAACCTCATGTCTGAGGTGCTTGAGGCACGGGCATGAACTTCTGACCACAATTGAGAACTGGTGTTGATAGACACCAGTTATTGAGGCAAATTACTATTTTACTGAAGGTGTCCCAATAATTCTGTTTAGTTACATTGAGTGGGTTAGCTACCCCTGACACGCTTAAACTGATAACTCTTGAACATTTTGGTCTGGAGGACCTACGCTTTTACTTGGTTACGTGGTTTTGGAAACCAGCGCATTTACTTACTCACCTTCTTACTTAGTGAACTCACCAACATTGTTTGTTGACCCACGATTTACATGCTTTTGCAGGTAGTTAGCTTCCGGTGCCAGGATTAGAAAGCACTGCACACTTCACTGCATTTGGGGTCTTGGGCATACACCTAAATTTCATATTATGCTTTTACATTTTCTTTCATATGGTTTAATTTGGGCGCGTTGTTTTGCGCATGGTTTTAAAAGGTTTAAATTTGGTTTACGCTTCCGCAGCTTAACTAAACTTGGTTTTTGAAAACGAACTAAATGGGTTGGGCATTTAGAGTTCGTTCATATGACTTATGGCTATGGGATCCTGGTATGTCATGCGCCTCGCGGTATAAACCCCGCAGTGGAAATTTGAGGGTGTGACAGATTGGTATCAGAGCCATTGGTTATAGTGAACTAGGACTGCATGTTGAGTTTAGTCTATAATCATCATAGCATAAGTACCCTCACAACTTAAGTGCACAACTAGCTTTTAGCCACATATATCTACAACATATGATTTCGGGAGATATGTTATCTTCTAGTTCTAGACCTAATTCTGAACACGTCAATGGTGGGAACCTAGGGTTACACCAGGTGGTGCATTACTGGGAGTAGTATCCTAACAAACCTCATGGATGAGAAAACAACAATAGTACAAGGGAGGGAGCCCTTGCGAGCGTTGTGGCGCACGTACACAAGAAGCTGCACGATGCGCATGACGTGATACCATTAAACCGAATCAAATTCGAAGAAAGTCAAATGTTGAGACTTATCCTTTTTCTTTGAGCAAGGAGACAATTAGTTCCTGTTCCTTGTCGCTTGATATTCCTTACTCTCATTTTGAAACTCAGACGAGACTAGGTTACACATATAGAATTCATTTCTTACTTTGGTACCTTACGCCTAGTGCGAGCGGGCGAACGTATGACTGCATATCCTTGTTCCTCATAAGTATATGGTAGATTCATGGGAACACATTAGATCGGGGCTTGTTACACAAACTCTTGGGGAGTTATGTAAAGCCTGCGACGTAGTGCAACATTACAAGGGAAGATGAAACCCACTAATGGCTGATAGCCACTATTGGAGGAACGAGTGGTACAACTTACCACTAAACTGGCTTACATAGGACTAGAGAAGGAGACTGTACGTGATGAGAACCATATAACACTGACACCGAGGAGGAGGAAGAACAGGGGATGGAAGGGGAACCTGAGCAGGACGAGCACATTGAAAGTGAGGATGAAGGCTCTACTAGCTAGACAGAGCATGGCGACGATTGGCTCTTACCTTTTCTTACCTATCTTTTCTTTCATTTGCCTTTGTTAACTTAGAAAAGACTGAGTTCTTATGACCAACGATAGGGTGGTGGAGGCCCTCGCATCTTTCCAAGCTAGTAAAGATCTATTTTTCTAAAATCATTCTTTTCCCTTGACTTCCTCATTTGAACTTTCTTATACCTTGAATGCACATGCCACAACAACAACCTGCCATCATATTTTCAAGCCTTTTATTGGTCGTAAACCTCGATAACTCCAACGGAACTGAAGGAGACCGTCTGATTGCTTCGATAGTATAAGTCTTTGCCATGTGCATTTGCCCCAGGCAGGATGGGGTAATGTATGTTACATGAACACTCGATGAGTTACAGATACTTGGATGGAGAACGTAACACCCTGTGATGAAACTTAGAAATTGTTATATAAAGACGGATGGGTCTGAGATCGACGCCTACACTACCAAGCTACAGGAGTTAGATACTTTGTGCTCGAATCTAATTAACCAACTTCACCAGCGGATCGAATTTCATACCAAAAGGGTGGGTCCCTCATATTCAGGGCTTGGCCACTGCAGCTCACCTACCCAGAATCTAACAAATCTTTCACCTGGCTCGCAAACTCATTGATGAAGTTGTTGAGCATGGTACTTTTCCGAAGCATGGATCTTCATCTTCTACTTTTGGCGATAGCAAGAGAACGTGGGATAGTGTGAGGTACAAGTCCTTCAACAAACAATAACCACAACGGTAATAACAACAATGGGGCTCGTGGAATTGCAATTGTGATTGGCTCTGGGGAAGCTAGGACTGATAAAAATGTCGTGACGGGTACGACACTCTTGCTTCTATTTTATATGATACTGGTGCGGACTATAGTTTTGTGTCATCGAAACTTAGCAAACAACTAGGGATGGTTCCTACTCTTCTTGATACCCCGTACACCATAGAGCTAGCTGATGGGAAGCCTATTGAGGTAACCCACACCCATTGTGACAGTAAGCTCGAGTTGGATGGGCAATCGTTTTCCATCAACATTCTACCTATCACCCTTGGAAGCTTTGATCTCGTGGTTGGTATGGACTGGTTGTCCAAGCATCCCGCTGGAATTCTCTGTCGGGAGAAGATTGCTCGTGTCCCCCTCCCAAGTGGAGAACTTTCATCTATACAGGGTAATCATGGTGGTGCCATGGTGGGCATCATCTCCTTCTTGAAAGCCCAGAAGAGTATTCGTAAGGGCTATCCAGCCGTTTTGGCTAACATATCTGACACTCGAGCTGAAACTGAAACTAAAATTGCAACCAAGATTGAGGACATCCCAGTAGTCCGAGATATCCCAGATATTTTCCCAGAGGAACTACCTGGACTTCCACCTGTTCGTCAAGTGGAGTTTCAAATTGACCTTGTACCTGGAGCAGCTCCAGTTGCACACACACCATACCGCCTAGCACCAGGCGAACTTCAAGAACTATCTACCCAACTCCAAGAGCTATTGGATAGAGGATTCATTAGACCTAGTTCTTCGCCATGGGGAGCTCCAGTTCTGTTTGTTAAGAAGAAAGACGGGAGCTTTCGCATGTGCATTGATTATTGGGAGTTGAACAAAGTGACGGTTAAGAACCGTTACCCTTTGCCTCGTATTGATGATTTGTTCGACCAACTGCAAGGGTCGAGTTTCTACTCTAAGATTGACTTGAGGTCAGGATACCATCAGCTGAGAGTCCGAGAGGAGGATGTGGCAAAGACAGCCTTTCGAACTTGTTATGGACATTATGAGTTTTTAGTGATGCCATTTGGGCTAACTAATGCACCGGCTGTGTTCATGGACCTAATGAACCGTGTGTGCAAGCCCTATTTGGACAAATTCGTCATAGTGTTCATAGATGACATACTGATTTATTCCAAGAGTAGGGAAGAGCACGAGCAACACCTGCAGTTAATCTTGGAACTATTGAGAAATGAGTAGTTGTATGCAAAATTCTCTAAGTGTGACTTTTGGATTCGAGAAGTCCAATTTCTTGGACATGTGGTTAACGAGGCAGGAATACATGTTGATCCTGCCAAGATTGACGCTATTAAAAAGTGGGAGGCTCCTAAGACCCCTACTGAGGTGCGCCGGTTTCTTGGTCTCGCGGGATACTATCGCAGTTTCATTGAGGGATTCTCTAGGATCGCTCAACCTCTCACCTCCTTGACACAGAAGGGTATTACCTATAAGTGGGGAGATGCCCAAGAATATGCCTTTCAACTATTAAAGTCAAAACTTTGCAGTGCACCTATACTATCATTACCTGAGGGTACAGAGGACTTCGTGGTGTACTGTGATGCGTCTATCCAAGGGTTAGGGTGTGTGCTGATACAACGCGATAAGGTGATCGCGTATGCCTCACGACAATTAAAGGTTCATGAGAAGAATTACACCACCCATGACTTGGAATTGGGAGCAGTGGTTTTTGCTCTAAAGATCTGGAGGTATTATCTCTATGGGACGAAGTGTACGAGCTTCACTGACCACAAGAGCCTCCAACACCTATTCGATCAAAAGGAGCTGAACATGCGACAGCGTCGATGGTCGAGCTTCCGAATGATTATGACTGTGCCATCAAATATCATCCAGGGAAGGCTAATGTAGTAGCTGATGCCCTCAGTCGAAAGGAAACGAAACCTAAACGGGTACGAGCTTTACAACTCACCATTCATTCCAATCTTCCTGATAAGATACGTGAAGCCCAGGGCGAAGCCTTGAAGGGAGAAAACATCGGGCTTGAAACCTTACATGGTGCTGATAAGCACTTGGAAATAGAGACGGATGGACAAAGTGAACGTACCATCCAAACATTGGAGGATCTGTTACGAGCGTGCGTGGTGGATTTTGGCAACAGTTGGGATAAGCACTTGCCTTTGATCGAATTCTCTTATAACAACAGTTATCACACTTCGATACAGTGTGCGCCTTTTGAGGCACTTTATGGGCGCAAGTGTAGGTCTCCCATCTGTTGGGCTGAGGTTGGGGATAGCCAACTAACAGGTCCCGAACTCGTGCACGAGACTTCTGAGAAGATAGTGCAAATCAGAAACCGGATGGCTGCTGCTCGGGATCGACAGAAAAGTTACGCTGATAAACGTAGGAAACCTTTGGAGTTCCAGGTTGGGGACAAGGTTTTGTTGAAGGTGTCACCTTGGAAAGGGGTGATACGCTTTGGGAAACGGGGAAAATTGAACCCACGATACGTTGGACCATTCGAGATTGTCAAAAGGATTGGTCCGGTAGCTTACCAGCTAAATCTACCAGATGAACTCAGTGGAGTGCACAATGTATTCCACGTCTCGAACTTGAAGAAATGCTTATCGGATATGATACTGGTAGTGCCACTGGAGGAGATCCAGGTGGACGACCAGCTACGGTTCGTGGAAGAACCAGTGGAGATTCTTGAGCAGGGTGTCAAGAAACTCAGACAAAGCACTATACCTATTGTTAAGGTACGGTGGAATTCCCGTCTAGGACCGGAATACATGTGGAAGCGCAGAGATCAGATGCGGCTCAAATATCCACACCTCGGTTGATTGTATCGAAGAGCTTGGGGTATAATTCTTAATCCTTTACGCTTTAATCTTATTTTTATGTTATAAAAATCATATAACAAGGTTTGTCCAAGTCTGAAAGCTTTTGATAATTATTAAAACTTGAGGTTTTTGAAGATTAAACAAATTAAACATGATGATAGGCGATTAGTAATATCATAGGTTACTTGTTGCGCAAGTTGTTGAAGTTTTGATCACTAAAGTTGTAATCCTTGCATGTATAATGATAGAATCTGATCACAATAGGTATTAGGAATGGTTGGTAATGGTTATTGATGATTGTTGATTGTTTGCATGCAAACGGTAGTCGTTTAAAGAAAGATTTAGGCGTAACTAAAATCTAGATAGAATGATTAGATGAACTTATAGGGGCTGTAACACAACTTTAACATGATGATTTTGGTATTTTCTTTGCATTGTTAAATCACACCTGGTCTTAGATTTTCATAATGGGTAAAATCAAGTGATTTGGACGTCGGTTGAGTCGTTTTTGGAATTTTCATTGAAAATAGGTCATATCAGAATTTCGGGTAACAAACTGAGTCGACTTTGAGTCATCATAACTCAAGTTTTATAAAGAGTTGGGTTATGAAATTTTTACAGAAGGTTAACATAGGAGTAATTTGAGTTTTCCAGGTGGATTCATCCCGTTTGGATGAATACACAAGTTTTGGGAATTTATCTACCAAACTGATCTGTTATGAAAGTTTTCTGAACATAGCTGTGTTGAACGAATTTTAATTATTTTTGTGTTTGGATTTAAGACAAAGAAAAAATAGGGGTTGTTAAGTGAATCCCAAAGAATATTCAGTAAAAATTTGGGAGGTTAACTCACTGATTTACTATTTTTAAATAAATTAATTTTGATGACGCACAATCTGTCCTAAAAACACAGATTGTGTATTATGTGCTTATGTGGTTAATTGAAGTCATAGGTGTTATGTAATTGATGTGTAACTGAACAGGCGCTTGTATGAGATGCATATGGAATGTGAAAACTAATTATAACCAACATATTCACCAACAAGTCCGTAGGGTTTACTATTGCAGGTAGAGTCACTAGGTGTCACCTACACACTTTCGAACGTTTAAACGCCTTGGACAAACGAGTTATATGGTGTAATGATATTACGCCTATACTTACTTAGTGACACTTATATTAGGGTGTCGGTAGCATACTTTACTTGCGGTTTAGATTTCTTTTGCTTACACACTAAGGTGAGTTTCACTACTCTTTTCTCAAACGCATGTGTCTCGGGTTGAGACAACTTACTTAACTTTTCTAGTCCGGTTTGGGACTACTGTTTTCTATTCCAGTTTTGGACTACTCAGGTTTTGACTCCTTGTGTGGGTCGGGTTTACGATTCCTTGTGTGGATCGGGTTTTTGACCAGTTTAAAACTTATTGGTCCTTTGTAAACTAAACACTCTATCATTGGAAAGTCCTTGCATATTATTGGGTTAATCGCTGGAGGCGAGCGGGGTATTAGTTGATAGCGCTATTAGGTTGTGCAGCAACCTCATGTCTGAGGTGCTTGAGGCACGGGCATGAACTTCTGACCACAATTGAGAACTGGTGTTGATAGACACCAGTTATTGAGGCAAATTACTATTTTACTGAAGGTGTCCCAATAATTCTGTTTAGTTACATTGAGTGGGTTAGCTACCCCTGACACGCTTAAACTGATAACTCTTGAACATTTTGGTCTGGAGGACCTACGCTTTTACTTGGTTACGTGGTTTTGGAAACCAGCGCATTTACTTACTCACCTTCTTACTTAGTGAACTCACCAACATTGTTTGTTGACCCACGATTTACATGCTTTTGCAGGTAGTTAGCTTCCGGTGCCAGGATTAGAAAGCACTGCACACTTCACTGCATTTGGGGTCTTGGGCATACACCTAAATTTCATATTATGCTTTTACATTTTCTTTCATATGGTTTAATTTGGGCGCGTTGTTTTGCGCATGGTTTTAAAAGGTTTAAATTTGGTTTACGCTTCCGCAGCTTAACTAAACTTGGTTTTTGAAAACGAACTAAATGGGTTGGGCATTTAGAGTTCGTTCATATGATTTATGGCTATGGGATCCTGGTATGTCATGCGCCTCGCGGTATAAACCCCGCAGTGGAAATTTGAGGGTGTGACACCTTGGTCTCCAAGTGAAGCAGCTGCAAAATGGCACATTCATTCATCAAAACAAATATGTGAAAAATTATTAACTAGATTTGAGATGAATGACTGTAAGCCATGTAGTACACCCATGAGTACAGTCAAGATACTGACTATTGATGACAAGGATGAACTGGTTAACCAAACACATTACAGATGCATGATTGGGTCTTTATTGTACTTAACTGCATCTAGGCCGGACATTATGTTTGCCACTTGTGTTTGTGCAAGATCCCAGACTTCACCCAGAAAGTCAAACCTTATTGCTATGAAAAGGATATTCAGATACCTAAAAGGTGCTCCCACACTTGGTATCTGGTATCCTGCTAATGGAAACATTGAGCTTTCAGGTTATTCAGATAGTGATTTTGCTGGCTGCCACACCACAAGGAAGTCTACATCAGGAGGGTGCCAGTTTCTAGGGAATGCCTTAGTCTCTTGGGCAAAGCAAAAAGCAAGCAGCTGTTTCAACTTCAACAGCTGAGGCTGAATACATTGTTGCTGCAAGATGTACAGCCCAACTCACGTGGCTTCAAAATCAACTGCTGGATTTTGGGATAACTGCACTAAAGACTCCACTCATGTTAGACAGTCAAGCTGCTGAAAATATCATCAAGAATCCAGTTTCTCACTCAACCACAAAGCACATAAACATCAGACATCATTTTATCAAAGATAGCTATGAAAAGGGTTTGATTTCTCTGCACCATGTTCCAACAGAGGATCAGTTGGCAGATGTGTTGACAAAAGCTTTAGACACATCTACCTTCACAAATCTGATTTCTAGAATTGGTATGCTAAACATGGACTAAAGCAACAAAAATGTTTTAAATAAAAACATTAAAATGTTTTAGAAAATCAAAATCCATCCTTAAAAATAGCATTTTGGTTGAAAAATCTGTTAAGGATAAAACAACCGCTGTTTCATCCACTCTATCCACTGTTAAGTTGAAAAATCTGTTTCAAACATCTGATCAGATAAAACAACCACTGTTTGGTTGAAAAATCTGTTTCAAACCTCTGATCAGATAAAACAACTGTCTCATTATATATATACATGTACATATATACATATATTTATCTATATAATTTAAAAAAAAATCATCAAGTGCTGTTAGCATCAGCACTTTGGTAAAACAACAGCTGCTTGCATCAGACCTTTGGCAACATCTGTATACCACCAGATGTTTGGCCATCAGATGTTTGCCACGTCTGCAACCAAAAGCAGAGTTTTGGCCACATCAGCGGTTTCACCAGAGCCTATAAAAACCCCGTTTTATGACAACAGTCGTTACACTGTCTCACTGTATTCAAAATACTGTAACCGCCTTCTTCATCCTCAAACCCTTACTCCAATTCCACTCACTCTCACACTCGGAATCCATTACAATGGATCTTCAAGCAAAAGCCACCCACAATTATCTCCCATATCTGGTAAAAACAGATGAAAACGTTCCATTCTATTTATCTTGATACCCTCCAAGAATTTTGGTTGAATGCTGAATCTCTTCTCCAAGATAAAAATCCTACATCCATTATCTCAAAAATTGGAGAGACAAGTATTGCCATTACCCCTGAACTGATATCCACAACCTTCTCACTCAATGACCTGTCAGGTAACGACTCTTTCCCTAAGGCAGAGCTTCACACAGAGTTTCAGGAAAGAGGTTATTATGCACAAATGTCTGGGTCAACACTTTTCAAAAAGTTTTTCCCACCAGTCATGAAATTTTTTCTTTCATACCCTCCTTCTCTGTGTCTCTGCTAAGTCCACTTCCTTTAATGAAATCCCATTGAGGATTTAGTACTTGGGTTATGCTATGTTATTAGATTCTAACTTCAATTTATCCCAGGGACTGTTTATGGACTTAGTATCAAATGTGAAAGCCATAAAGTCTGGGTCTTACAATGCTTTTTTTTATTTATCCAAGAATTTTGAGTGTAATCCTTCAAAAGGTTTTACCTGAAAAAGATTTTAAAAAGGGTGAGTCTGTTCAAATGAAGAGTCTAACTAATGAAACTTTCACAAGAATGCTGGGTTCAACTACCCAAGAAAAAGTATTAAAAGTGTCAAAAGTTTCCAAAACACAAACAAAGAGGGCTAAGACAACAACTGTTGTCCAAACCTCTGTTGTTGAGCCCACTGTTCCTGGTGATCATGGCACTACATCCAGTGCTGTGAAACCCACACCAGCCACCTCCAAAAGAAAACGTCCATCCACAAAAACCTCCACTAAACCCAAAAGGGGACTTCTGGAAGATGAGATACCAGAGGTAAACCCTGTTGCAACACAAAAACAACAAGAAACCACTGTTGTTACTTCCTCAAACAATTGGATATATCTCAACCTGACCAAACTCCTCATGAATCCTCACAAAAGGATCATGTTGTAAGCCAAAGGGAAACACATCATGATACATATGAGTCACTTGGCCATATGTTCACAAGCCCCTCTCCCAGGGCTAATTCTCTTTTCACTCCTCCACCTTCACCAAAACATGTTCCTCAAACCATGCAACCTCTGTTTCAGGCTATTGATAAAACTCAGGAAAATCCTAGTTCCTCTCCTTCACCTATCAATGAGAGTATACCTCTACAAGTGACTGGGACTGAGGAAAATCAATCAGCCATCCCACAAACAGAAGAGGAGGTTACACCTCTAGAGTTCAATGAAACTCTAGGTGAGTTTTCAAGTGAAGCAACCACTACAGATGTAGAGACCATTGTCTCACAACAGGACAGTGGTTACATAGCTAAGACTTCCTTGAAGGCAACAACTGATGAGGCCACTATAGTGTCCCCAAAATCAGTTGGAAGTCCCCAGATCCAAGAAAAAGGGGCATCTGGTTCTCATCCTTTGGACTCACCTCCTAGGACCGAACCAGTTACAACTACCACTGGTAGGAATCCAGATGATCCTATTAACTTAGGTGATGGGTTAAAATACCAAGAATTGATGGCCAGAGTACAGTCCATTGAAACCTCTGTTGCTAATATCAAATCAGATATCAAGACAATATTGGGATCATTGGCTACTCTCACCAAGAGTCAACCATCCACAGCTGATATTGCTAGTGAGCTATGGAAATCTGTTTCTCCCATCATCATAGCTCACAGAAAACTAGCAGATCAGACTCATGAAACATATATGGCTGAAATCAGAAATATGGTGGATGCTAGGTACAAAGATACCCATGCTGATATTCAAGCCATTAAAGACCATCTGCTGAAGACCACTGGCTCTGCCCCTACCACAATTCTCAGAGATGAAGATGATGATGACTTCACAGCTGATGATGCCAAAAAGGGAGAGAGTGGCAGAGATAGATTTCCAAAGCTAGATCCTTTTGGTTGTCCACCCTCACAAAAGGGAAAATCAAAGTCTGCCAACAAACCAGGGTCTACCCACACAGCATTACAACAACAACAACAACCAAATGTTCAAACCTCTACTGCTACTGAACCTGCCAAAACCAGCAAAGCAAAGGAAGTTGATACCTCTGCCAATGAAGAAGCTGAAAAGGCTGCTGAGGAAAAGCAAAAGAGGGCTGACACCTTGGTAGTTAAGGCAGGGGCTTTGGTACAAAAGAAAAGGGAACAACAACAGGAAGTTGAAGATGTGAGCTCCTCTAAAAGGAAGAAAATGCCTGCCAAACATGTCAGAAAACCACCATCCAAACTTGCTACCAAAACCACTGCTGCCACCAAAACCACTGATACCATCACAACATCTTAACTTATCACCACAACCACCAAACCAACCACTGAACCTACTACCACAACCACCAATACACTACCAACAACCACTTCACCACCTAAATCCCAAACATCTGCTGGTTCTACAAAAGTAACAACAGATGTTAACACAACCACTGCCTCTACACCACCATCACCAAAAATCTTGTACAAAAGGAAGAGAAAATCTACCTTTGTTGTACAGGATGAAAACATTCACACATCACCACCTACTACTTCAGCCACACAATCTACACCCATATCTGCCATTCCACTTTCATCATTCTCACCACACACTTCACAATTTACATCCCATAGACCACCACCAACCATCACACCATTGGTTGTTCAGTATCCCCTTGAACTTGATCTACTCAAGGGGGAAATGCAATCCTTCTACAATACTGAACAACCATCTGAAAGATCTTTCCCATCTCTTCCACATTTTCCTATTCCCCTAAACATAGACCAATATCTAAAATTCAAGGCTGAACAGGCAGATGCCATCATAAAAGAGAAATGCAAATGGAAAGATGGCAGGAGTGCTCAGGACATCCATTCAACAGAGCTTAGCAAACTAAGAAGGATTGAAGATTTTGCTAAGACCCTGAGCAACTCTATGTCTACCATGCCTCTCAGCAGTGACATGGAAAGGGAGGTTAGGGAATCTCTTCTTGAACAGATCTTGGCAACCATGCCCTACAAAGCAAACAAGAAACAGTTTGCAGGCTGGACCACTCATGCTCTTAGAGAAGAACTCAAAAGAATTGAGGATATGGCCAACAATCCCCCAGCTAAGGTCTCTGCCCCTGATTTCAGTAAAGGCAGAGATCCAGCCAAAGCCTTGAAATTCAAAAGAATGAGACAAGAGATTGTGGCTGCAGACTATGGGGAGATGAAGTCTGTTGCAAGATGGTCAGAGCTAAGGCTGGTTGAAACCTACAAGAAGCTGGAAGAAAACAGGAAGAAAGACCCAAATTTGCCTATAAAACCTGTCTACCCTGATGAACATCTGATGAAGAAATCTCAACAGGCTTTTACATTAGACAGCCTACTTGATACTTCTGATCTATCTGCTGCTGCAAGAAGAAAATTCAAAAAGAAGAAAGAAATGTCTGAAGAAGATCAGAAGAAGTTTGCTGATACTTTTATAAAGGAGGGCCTCATCAATCAGATACACTATTTCTCTGATCCCACCTCTGAAAAACTCAGAAAACTCATTGGGAGACCTCCATCAACAAACTCATCCAGAATAAAAGTGCATCTAAGCAAATCCTCTATTTCAAAAATTCTAAAATGGAAGGTCAACAAAGACACCCATGAATTGACTCTGCTTAGATCAGATGGAGAAGCTCAAAGACTTAGCATGGATGATGCACATGGCTTATGTGCAGATGACCTGCAAACACTGCTGAACCTTGAACTTGAAAGAGATATTGATGACCTCTACTCATTGAACTTTGAGTTACAATTCAAAGGTCAAATTAGAGAAAGTCTGATGAGGAATAAAGATCAAGAATAAAGCCTAGTTTTGGCATCATCTGTTCTAGGGGGAGATTGTTGGGTCTGCTGACTTGGAGAAGAACAGATGATTGAAAAGCCAAAATATACTACTCAGTTGATCCATATTAATAAACAGCATTTACAACATACTTCTCCCAAAAGACTGTTGACCCTAACAACTGTTCTACCCAAACAACTGCTGTGACAACTGCTGCTACTAAAGGACTGTTGGATGACAGCTGATAGAGAACAACTGCTAATTAAAGGTCTGATGAAGAACTACTGCTGATCAAGTGCTGAAGACTAAAGGTCTGTTGGAGCCAACAGCACTTAGGCTCCAACAGATGATACAAGACCATCAGAGTTTTTCAATGTAACAGTAGTTTGTATATAGCAGATGTTTTATGTTGTTATTCTGTTAGAGGTCACTGTCTTAGGTGACGTCAGCTTATATCATTAGTGGTTTAGATTTGTCTATAAATAGAACATTGCTTGTACTGTTCTATTTATCACTCACAACATTCTCTCAGACAAACAATCATAGAGTGATAAGGCTGAGGGGGAGTACTTGTACAATTGACTGTAATCATTCAATGTTATGAAAGCATTCGATTAGAAAACATTTACTCTCTTGTTTTGATTATAGTTTATTACTCCGCTGCATTTTCCATTTATATTCACTTCATTCTTCTCATCTTTACTTAAACAAATCAAAACAATCAAACTCAGATCCTAACACATATGTAAGACTCCAAATACAAAATATAACTATATAAGCTATAATCTATCAATCCTAGCATGTCATCTATATATCATATAAAATAAAGGCGTGTGATCAACATTCCTATTTTCCGACAGTTAGTGTCCCTTTCGGGCATCCTAACATGACAACTATACAGAAAGCTAACACGAATACACACGTTAACCACTTCAAGTCGTTTATTAGCGAGCAGCTGATATGATCTCATGCAAATCTTCTAAAGATAAGTTAGTCATCTATTAAGAGTTTTCTAACCTCACTAATCCGGGAAAGCGATACCGAATACACAATGCAACCACCTAGACTAGCATAAAGTAGAGCATTTCAAAACCTATTCCATTTTACCAACTTTGAACACAGATCTACTAAGATCGCTATTTTTACCAAATAACTACCAAAGATCATTAACCGTGTCGAAGATCAGTAACGGCACCATTAAGCTTTTAAAACCCTTTTACGTGCCGGTAAGCATTTTTAATCGTTATTCGGCTGACTTTAACCAAACCAATACCCGGTTACAGTTTCATGGTGTAAACGTATTAATAAGTTAACTAGTCTACTATTGGACGTTTAAACGGACGGTTTTTCAACATGTATCCGCCTAACACATTCGACAATCATCAAAGTCATTCAAACACACTCACGAATCCAATAACAATGAAACAAGGTTGCATTATGATCATCAAGATTAAGTCGTGAAAAATGCCAAATTTATACAAGACATGATTAACTATACAAACGATTGTTTAACATACTACATACTAGTGTTCTTGCCCATAGGCGTACGATTAACTAAATAAACATCACAATAAGCATACAAAATCAGATTTGGATCATAAATAGTTTAAAGGATCAAACCATAAGAATGCTAAAGTGAAGGATCGGATGATGATGGATGGATCGGACGGCTTCCCAAGCTTGTTAAACGGCTTTCCAGCAGCTCCTTTGGTCCAGGAATCGCCCAAGATCGACCCCCAAAGACCCAATACTTCGAACAGAGGCTGAATGGGTGTTTTATACAAGTCAGAGGCCTGTGAGCGGCCGCTCGATGCCTGTGAGCGGCCGCTCGATGCCTGTGAGCGGCCGCTCGATGCCTGTGCGCGGCCGCTCACTTTACAAAAAGGTGAGCAAGTGGTCCGTGCATGACGTAGAGGTTCCAGAAGGTTGCCAAAAAGATCTGGAGGAGCGAGCAGCCGCTCACAGAGAACAGCCCGACAACACGATCTTTAAAATTACATATAAAATCATAGAGAAATCGTTAGGAGGTGTTCTTTATATGCCTGGAAAGCTCTCGGAGCGTAGAACAAATCATATTTGAAAGTCGAAGTCGGATGTTGGGTTTTAGAAGGGGTAAAAGCGATCCAAACAGCTGTTGCGCAAAAGTTGCAGCAGTATGTTCTCCTGATTAAGGGCCGAAATCTTCATTTTCTTCGGGTTTGCTTCCGGGACATCGTTTAAGACCTGAAATCGTAAAGATACCCAAATAAGTACCAATTTCTCGTGTATAAGGTCAAAAACATATGAAAATGGGAGTTAACCGGGGACTTTTATATGTGTAATTTAACGTATATCAAACATCCCCACACTTAAACATTGCTTGTCCCTAAGCAATAGAAAACTCAACAACACTCCCAATGGCAACACGAGTACCAAACCGGAACGTTAATAAATCAGATGGCAAGCTGGTTTGTCAAAAGACATCATCAAAGATTTCAAACCGACAAGCACTTGGAAATATAGAAATAAAAAGCAATGGTTAACATCAAATCGACTAAGCATGCATATTTTTACACCACTTACAATGTTCACACACACTCGGCTTATTTGTGGATCATACATATGAAATGTGTATGTGTAAACTCTCAATGCCTAGACAATGACTTGTGCGATATCATATGCTTGTTAAAAGATCTAATCTCTACCAATTCATATATAGAAATGCATAAATCAAGAGGACTTGTGGGTTGTAATGATAGGCAAAGGTAAAGGGTATGGAATGGATATTTAAAGTGACAAAACGGCTAAAACTCGGCGGTTATGTCTAAATAATAGATACAAACGTAAACTATACAAACCACACGCGAATATAGGTAATTTTTATTTACCTTGAGCTAACCACAGAATATTATCTTTAAAGTACCGAAAACTGCTCAAACTCTTCTAAATCACCCTATTTTAGGGTATACTATTTAGTCTGCATTTTTTTCTGATTTTTTTTATTTACAATACTGAATACAACTGATAACTATAACATCTATATACACAAAACACGGGGTCTAAATGCCCGAACATGAACTATATACAACAAAAAACGAGTCAAACGATAACCTAAACCGAGTTTCAACACAAAGGGTTTAAAGTAAAAGGCCTAAATTTGGTTAAGTGGTGAAATGGTAGGTTAAGTAAGAAAAACACAGAATATAGGCTCAACATGGTTAACTAATGGATAACATTTGGGTGCGGGAAACAGATAAAACGAAAAGAAAAGGTTTAAATCAAAAGGGTATCCTAAATGCCTCAATCACTTTCATGCAATTCTACACATATATTGATCTCGAAAAGTATGCTAATAACAAGTTCTAAATCACATAAGCCATTCGGCGCACTCATATTTAGCATATAGCGAGCAAGTATCGAAAAAGCAATAAAAGGCTCAAAAAGAATGCTCACGTAACGGAAGGAATGGGTATAAGTGTAAAAATTAACATGCCAGTCACTCTTTTGTTTACCACGCTTATCAAACTCTATTGTTTTTCATTTGGCTTGTCCGCTTTTATCAAATCTAATGCCTCCTAAAACATAACCAACCGTAATAATTTACAAAAATTATGAAGAATTCACGGCTTTTATGCTTTATGTTATTCCATAAAAAATAAAAAACTGGGAGTTTTTTTTTCACAACTTGGGACAAGCAAAGCTAATATTGTTAACAACCCTCCCCACACTTGAATATCACATTGTCCTCAATGTGACTCAAAAAATAGTAAAGCATTATGAAGAGCTAGACTATAGTGTAAGCTGAGTAAAGTTAACATAGTTACCCTCCCCACACTTAAACGTCACATTGTCCCCAATGTGAAAATAGAAAGCGTTTATGAAATAGCTAACTATCGTGTGAAAAGGAGAATAATACTCCTCTGTTGGTGATATCCCGAAAAGCATGGTGACTGCATTGAGCATCCATACCGGTGCTCGCCAGTTCCCTGCACTCCCAACATTCTTGACAAAACAAAATATATCAAATCCATTCATCATCTCATTATTCAAACAAAATAAACAATACTGAAATAAAATACGAATGTTTATGAAGTATCAAAGAAACTTGGGGCTCATTTGTCCGATTATGAAGAAAGCCCCAAAGTTTCATGAACAGTACTTATCTAAACTAAGATAAAACACACTAACAATCTTAAAATTTTGGGTTTTGTTAAACCATTATGAAGAAACCCCAAAACTTAAGATAATTAACAACAATCTACACACTAGAACATATGGAATTTGGGGACTTTTGAATAATTATGAAGAATCCCCAAAATTCATTAGTAAACCTAATTTACACTAAGATAAACACTATACTATAAGCATAACATGATATTAAACTATTATTATGCTAAATTACACTGAATATTATGCTAAAAATTCAAACAAATCTTTAAATTTTTTGGATTTGATTTGGACATTATGAAGAAAACCCAAAAACTCAAAGATTTGGACAATAACATACCCTAATCTATACTAGCAAAGCAAATAATCCATCTAAAAACTTTAGGGTTTGTTAAACATTTATGAAGAGACCCAAAAATTCAGAAAAGATTGCATAAAACTAGATTACATTACACACTAGAACAAGAAAAATTGCAAGAATACAAGAGATTCATACCTTGGACTTGAGGATTTGGATGTGGAATTGATGGGTTTTTGGGTGTTTCTTTGAGAGCAAGTGCAAGCATTTTGGGTGAATATTACTTGAGCGGCCGTTCATATTGGTTTTAGGGTTGAGATTTTGTAAATTTAAAGTGAAATGCCAAAAGTGCCCCTGCTTAAACTCAACCAGACTCAGTGAGCGGACGCTCACTCTTAGTGAGCGGCCGTTCAGATTTTTTTTTTAATACTGAGCTCTGTGCACGCCCCGCTCGGTCTCTTCGAGCGGGCGCTTACTGCAAGCTGATATGTTATTTTGCTGTAGTTTTTCACCCAAAAGCGCATGCACTTGTCCGTTTTGACCCAAACAACCAACATACATGTTTTGCGACGCTTCTTAGTATATTACCATGGATATGAAGCGACTATCCACATAATCACAAGGCGCGAATCAATCCTGCAATGACTAAAAACAAACTAGGCAAACAAGTTAGAAACTAAGCAATTTAACTACAAACTACTCTAAGATATGAACATTTATACAATTTGACGCGCCCATACACGCCGCGCTAATTTTATTAACGAGTCGCTAGCTAGACTCACTTCCCCACGCTTGTTTAGGTGCGCGGAGCGTGGAGTTCAATTAACTCCACAGTCGGGTCAATTGGTCCATCAATGTAAGCTTTTAAGAGATGACCGTTGACTTTCAAACTTAGTCCATTTTGATTTATGGACTCGTCCATATGGACTTTAAACTTCTTGGAATGGCCGTTTTCATAAAAGATTTTCTTTAAGATCGCTTTTGCCCAAATGGAGATTGAGTACGGGCGAGAAGATTGATCGAGCATTGAAAAGAACATCGACCATCCCACGATTAGACTGACACAATGTACAAAGATAAATACAGACTCAATCTATGAAAAATAAAAGAAATATGTAAAATCAAAATACTAAAAATTATACACCAAACTTAAAAATATGACAATATACAAATATGAAAATATATAAAATTTTCAGCGAAATCTGAGTCACTCGCACCGCGAAGAAGTATAGACCGCTTCTCGTGTGGTGCAAGTATAATGACTCAAGGTGTTCGCGCGTCGCAACAAGATAAAGACCGTCTTTTGCTTGCGCGAAAACAACCCTTTCTCACCGGAAAAAATAATATAACGGAAGATAGTAGATGAAAATGATGATGGATGCCAATGAATGGAGTTAAAAACGGAAGATAGCGGCTATTCACGTCACGCGAAGGACTCTGGTGATCCCGGCCGCGTATCGTGAACAATAAAAGATAAAATCCGGGGTAATTAGGAACTCGCTTAAAGCGAAACCATAAGCCCAGCTTCTTTGTAAATCGTAAGGAAGCATTTTTCACAGAAAATTATTTTTATTAAAACCACTTTTATATTAAATAAATTTCCCAAGTTTTCTTAACCCAAACCTTTTATTAAAAGCATCCGAATCAACAAATTTAAACGTAACATACCCAAACTTCCATTGTATATTTAAGTAAAATAAAAAACTATATATACATAAAAATGAGAATATAATAAAATAAAAATAAATCCAATATATCAACATCCTGATAAATCAAATAAAAAATCAATGAATCATATATGCAATTAAATTAATGAAATAATGAATCAACAAAGTATAAACAAGTATTCACAAGCATGTACACTGGTAAAAAGTTGACTCGGTCCGTTCCTAAAGCTCGTCGCGTCCCCGGCAACGGCGTCAAAAACTTGACGTGTACGATACTATACATATTTTTTCATGGATTTTAACACACGTTTCTGCTTTAATATTTATAAAAATGGTTTAGACCTTAATATTAAAACACACACGATAGGGCAAGCGTACCCTGTCATATATCTAGTAATGTACAGATAAGAACCAAATATCGATCCATGGACGCGCGCGGAGCAATTTTACTTAAACTCTGTCCTCAATTTACCAGTAGGAAAAGATAGTGAAAGTTTGTTTTAAAGTAAATTAATTCTAAAAAATATCTAAATAACATATGTAAGACTCCAAATACAAAATATAACTATATAAGCTATAATATATCAATCCTAGCATGTCATCTATATATCATATAAAATAAAGGCGTGTGATCAACATTCCCATTTTCCGACAGTAACATGACAACTATACAGAAAGCTAACACGAATACACACGTTAACCACTTCAAGTCGTTTATTAGCGAGCAACTGATATGATCTCATGCAAATCTTCTAAAGATAAGTTAGTCATCTGTTAAGAGTTTTCTAACCTCACTAATCCGGGAAAGCTGTACCGAATACACAATGCAACCACCTAGACTAGCATAAAGTAGAGCATTTCACAACCTATTCCATTTTACCAACTTTGAACACAGATCTACTAAGATCGCTATTTTTACCAAAATAACTACCAAAGATCATTAACCGTGTCGAAGATTAGTAACGACACCATTAAGCTTTTAAAACCCTTTTACGTGCCGGTAAGCATTTTTTATCGTTATTCGACTGACTTTAACCAAACCAATACCCGGTTACAGTTTCATGGTGTAAACTTATTAACAAGTTAACTAGTCTACTACCGGACGATTAAACAGACGGTTTTTCAACATGTATCCGCCTAACATATTCGACAATCATCATAGTCATTCAAACACAATCACGAATCCAATAACAATGAAACAAGGTTGCATTATGATCATCAATATTAAGACATGAAAAACGCCAAATTTATACAAGACATACTACATACTACATACTAGTGTTCTTGCCCGTAGGCGTACGATTAACTAAACAAACATCACAATAAGCATACAAAATCAGATTTGGATCATAAATAGTTTAAAGGATCAAACCATAAGAATGCTAAAGTGAAGGATCAGATGATGATGGATGGATCGGACGGCTTCCCGGGCTTGTTAAACGGCTTTCCAGCAGCTCCTTTGGTCCAGGAATCGCCCAAGATCGACCCCCAAAGACCCAATACTTCGAACAGAGGTTGAATGGGTGTTTTATACAAGTCAGAGGCCTGTGAGCGGCCGCTCGGTGCCTATGAGCAAGTGGTCCGTGCATGACGTAGAGGTTCCAGAAGGTTTCCAAAAAGATCTGGAGGAGCGAGCGGCCGCTCACAGAGAACAGCCCGACAGCACGATCTTTAAAATTATATATAAAATCATAGAAAAATCATTAGGAGGTGTTCTTTATATGCCTGGAAAGCTCTCGGAGCGTAGAACAATTCTTATTTGAAAGTCGAAGTCGGATTTTGGGTTTTAGAAGGGGTAAAAGCGATCCGAACAGCTGTTGCGCAAAAGTTGCAGCAGTATGTTCTCCTGATAAAGGGCCGAAATCCTCGTTTTCTTCGGGTTTGCTTCCGGGATATCGTTTAAGACCTGAAATCGTAAAGATACCCAAATAAGTACCAATTCCTCGTGTATAAGATCAAAAACATATGAAAATGGGAGTTAACCGGGGGCTTTTACATGTGTAATTTAACGTATATCAGGAGGTATACTCTCATTGATGGGTAAAGGAGAGGAACTGGGATTGTCCTGAGTTTTATCAATAGCCTCAAATAGAGGTTGCATGGTTGGAGGTACATGTTTTGGTGAAGGTGGAGGAGTGAAAAGAGAATTAGCCCTGGGAGAGGAGCTTGTGAACTTATGGCCAAGTTACTCATATGTATCATGATGTGTTTCCCTTTGGCTTACAACATGATCCTTTTGTGAGGATTCATGAGGAGTTTGTTCAAGTTGAGATATGTCCATCTGTTGTGAGGAACTAACAACAGTGGTTTCTTGTTGCTTTTGTGTTGCACCAGGGTTTTCCTCTGGTATCTCATCTTCTAGAGGCCCCCTTTTGGGTTTAGTGGTGGTTTTTGTGGATGGACGTTTTCTTTTGGAGATAGCTGGTGTGGGTTTCAAAGCACTAGATGTAGTGCCATGATCACCAAGAGCAGTGGGCTCAACAACAGAGGTTTGGACAACAGTTGTTGTCTTGGTCCTCTTTGTTTGTGTTTTTGAAACTTTTGACACTTTTGACACTTTTTCTTGGGTAGTTGAACCCAGCATTCTTGTGAAAGTTTCATCAGTTAGACTCTTCATTTGAACAGACTCACCCTTTTTAAAATCTTTTTCTGGTAAAACCTTTTGAAGGATTGCACTCAAAATTCTTAGGTAAATCAGAAAAGCATTATTAGACCTAGACTTTATGGCATTCACATTTGATACTAAGTCCATAAACAGTCCCTGGGATAAATTAAAGTCAGAGTCTGACAACATAGCATATCCCAAGTACTGAATCCTCAATGGGATTTCATTGAAGGAGGTGGACTTAGCAGAGACACAGAGAAGGAAGGTACGAAAGAAAATTTTCATGACTGGTGGGAAAAACTTTTTGAAAAGAGTTGACCCAGTCATTTGTGCATCATAACCTCTTTCCTGAAACTCTGTGTGAAGCTCTGCCTAGGGAAAGAGTCGTTACCTGACAGGTCATTGAGTGAGAAGGTTGTGGATATCAGTTCAGGGGTAATGGCGAAATTTGTTTCTCCAATTTTTGAGATTATGGTTGTAGGATTTTTGTCTTGAAGAAGAAACTCAGCGTTTAACCAAAATTCTTGGAGTGTGTCGAGATATATGGGAGCATCAGCGGTTAGGATTGTCAGGTATTTGGAATTGAGGATGATGTCAATGGTGGAATGGAATGGAACGTTTTCATCCATTTTGACCAAATATGGGAGATAATTGGAGTAAGGGTTTGAGGTTGAAGAAGGCGGTTTCAGTATTTTGAATACAATGAGACAGCGTAACGACTGTTGTGGTAAAACAGGGTTTTTATAGGCTCTAGTGAAACCGCTGATGTGGCCAAAAATCTGCTTTTGGGAGCAGACGTGGCAAACATTTGATGGCCAAACATCTGGTGGTTTACAGCTGTTGCCAAAAGTCTGATGCAAACAGCTGTTGTCTTACCAAAATGCTGATGCTAACAGCACTTGGTTTTATTATTATTATTATTATTATTATTATTATTATTATTATTATTATTATTATTATTATTATTATTATAAATATATATAATGAAATAGTTGTTTTATCTGATCAGAGGTTTGAAACAGATTTTTCAACCAAACAGTGGTTGTTTTATCTAATCAGATGTTTGAAACAGATTTTTCAACTAACAGTGGATAGAGTGGATGAAACAGTGGTTGTTTTATCCTTAACAGATTTTTCAACCAAAATGCTATTTTAAGGATAAATTTTGATTTTTCTGAAACATTTTAATGTTTTTACTTAAAACATCTTTGTTTTTTAGTCCATGTTTAGCATACCAATTCTAGAAATCAGATTTGTGAAGGTACATGTGTCTAAAGCTTTTGTCAACACATCTGCCAACTGATCCTCTGTTGGAACATGGTGCAGAGAAATCAAACCTTTTTCATAGCTATCTCTGACAAAATGATGTCTGATGTCTATGTGTTTTGTGGTTGAGTGAGATACTGGATTTTTGATAATATTTTCAGCAGCTTGACTATCCAACATAAGTGGAGTCTTTAGTGCAGTTATCCCAAAATCCAGCAGTTGATTTTGAAGCCACATGAGTTGGGCCGTATAGCTTGCAGCAGCAATGTATTCAGCCTCAGTTGTTGAAGTTGAAACAGCTGCTTGCTTTTTGCTTTGCCCAAGAGACTAAGGCATTCCCTAGAAACTGGCACCCTCCTGATGTAGACTTCCTTGTGGTGTGGCAGCCAGCAAAATCACTATCTGAATAACCTGAAAGCTCAATGTTTCCATTAGCAGGATACCGGATACCAAGTGTGGGAGCACCTTTCGGTATCTGAATATCCTTTTCACAGCAATAAGGCTTGACTTTCTGGGTGAAGCCTGGGATCTAGCACAAACACAACTGGCAAACATAATGTCTGGCCTAAATGCAGTTAAGTACAATAAAGACCCAATCATGCTTCTGAATGTGTCTGGTCAACCAGTTCATCCTTGTCATCAATAGTGAGTAGCTTGGCTGTACTCATGGGTGTACTACATGGCTTACAGTCATTCATCTCAAATCTACTTAACAAATTTTTCACATATTTGTTTTGATGAATGAAAGTGCCATTTTGCAGCTGCTTCACTTGGAGACCAAGGAAGCACTGAAGTTCACCCATATCACTCATTTCAAACTCTGCTGTCATGAGTTCCCTAAACTCTTCACACGTTTTGTTACATGTGGATCCAAAAATGATGTCATCAACATATATTTGAACAATCATTAAATCTTTCCCTCTCCATTTCAAAAATAGGGTTTTATCAATTTTACCTCTTGTGAAACCAATGGATAAGAGAAAGGTGGAAAGAGTTTCATACCAGGCCCTAGGTGCTTGCTTGAGTCCATACAAGGCTTTGTTAAGCTTGTAGACATAATCAGGATGGAATGTGTCTTCAAAACCAGGTGGTTGACATACATAGACCTCCTCCTGAATTTTGCCATATAAGAATGCACATTTGATGTCCATCTGATACACCTTGATGTTGTGGTTGACAACAAAGGCTAGGAAGAGTCTGATAGCTTCTAACCTAGCTACAGGAGCAAAGGTTTCATCATAGTCTATCCCCTCTTCTTGTCTGAAGCCTTGAACCACAAGCCTGGCTTTGTTCTTGACAACTATACCCCTTTCACCAGTTTTGTTTTTGAAGACCCACTTTGTGCCAATTGGACAAACATCCTTAGGCAGTGGTACAAGTTCCCATACTTGTTGTCTTTTAAACTGAAGGAGCTCTTCCTGCATGGCTTCTACCCAACTGTTATCTTTTAGTGCCTCTTGGTACTTGACAGGTTGTGTGAGAGATAGAAAGCCTGCAAAAAGACAAATATTTGAGGATTGGCTTCTTGTGAGCACACCCTCTCTGATGTTGCCAATGATTTGATCTGGTGGATGAGCTCTTAGGTAGATTAGATCTCCCTGATATGGTATGATGGCATTTTGAGGTGAAGGACAGAGGTTTAGTGACTCTGTTGATGTAAGATCTGTTTGCACTTCTGTAGTGCCAACAGATGTTTGAAATGGAGGTGGGGGAATGGGTCAAAGTGGTGTAAAACTGGACTGACTTTTTCAACAGATGTTTGACTTTTGTCAACAGATGATTGAGCAGTGGATGTAATTGGTGAAGCAATGGTTTGAGGGTAAGACTTGTCAACAGTGGCTGACTCAGCTGTGACAGAGTTTTAAAAGGTGTTTTGAACAGCTGCTTCCTCTGATGCAGAATAGACTTTATAGTGATTTGGAATCACAACATCTGTTTGTAATCTTGTTGTGGAGATTGTGAAATGCCTGCACTGTTAGTTTTGACAGTAATACCTTCAAATTTGAATTTATCTAAATCAAACAACTCAGCAGGATTTGCTGGGATTTTTAAGGATGAAAGTTCATTGAACTTTACATTCAGAGTTTCTTCTATTGTCTTGGTCCTTGTGTTAAACACTTTATAGGCCTTGGCAGTAGAAGAATATCCCAGAAAATATCCACAATGTACTTTGGCTGCAAATTTTGAGATGGAATCTTTAAGATTTAAAATGAAATATGGGCAGCCAAAGATTTTGAAAATGAGATTAATGGTTTGATTTTGAACAAAATTTCATAAGCAGTCTTTTGATGTCTTGGGTTTATTAAAACTCTGTTTTGAACATAGCAAGCAGTGTTTACAGCTTCTGCCTAGAAGGAAAGTGGCAAACCAGAATCTGCTAGCATGGTTCCTGCAGCTTCAATGAGAGTTCTATTTTTCCTCTTAACCACCCCATTTTGCTCTGGTGTTCTTAGGATGTTGTACTACCTCATAATCCCTTTTGACACACAGAAATCATCCAACTCCTTATTTTTAAACTATGTTCCATTGTCACTCCTAAAGACTTTTACTGGCAAGTCATATTGTTTTTCAATTTTGGTGACAAAGTCCTTCAAAATACCTGCAGTCTTATCTTTAGAGTGTAAAAAGTAAGTCCATGTAAACCTAGAAAAATCATCAACTATGACAAGAGAAAATCTTTTTCTTCTTAGACTCATGATTTTAACTGGCCAAACAAGTCCATGTGCAACAGTTGTAGACATTGACTTGTTTTGGACTCATCAATGGATTTGTAAGAGCTTTTATGTTGTTTTCCTTTTAAGCTAGAAACACAATGCTCATCACATTTGAATTCTTTTGATTGTAAATCTCTGACAAGGCTTTGTCTGGAGAGTGAGTTGATAGTTTGAAGATTGGTATGACCCAGTCTCCTATGCCACAATTCTGTCTCTTTTGTGGAGGCAGCAGAAAACAGACAGACATTTGCCATAGGATTATCCTTCAACATATCAACTACATACACATTGCCACTCCTATGAGCAACAAGTTGTGCTTTGCTCTCAGCAATGATGGTGTCAATCTTTTTCACCACTTCTGGCCCAATAATCTTACAAGTTTTCTTAGTGAAAAATGAGCCATACCCTTTGTCACTCATTTGTGATACACTAAGAAGATTAAATTTAAGATTATCAATAAGATTGACATTTTCAAACTTGAGTTTCCCAGCCTGAACAGTCCCTGAACCCAACACCTTACCTTTTGAATCATTACCAAAGGATATATCACCCCCCCCCCCCCCCATGAGCTAAGAAGTCCAGAAAAAGGGCTCTACATTCTGTCATGTGCCTGGAGCCTCCACTATCTACATACCAAAGACTATCTAAACAAGCAGAAGCTCCCTGCACAGCAGTAATAAATTAGTTTTGGTGAGTGTCCAAAGCCAAGTTGGCTTTGGATGGGTCCACAGACTTTTTAGCCTCAAGCTTAGGAAGGTGATCAGTAGTTTGAACTAGTTTTTGAATCAAGTTCAACAACTGTTGCTGACCATTTGCCAGTGTTTGGATGTCAACACTTGGTGCAACAGTTGTTTGATCACTTCCTGACAGATGATAGTACCCATAGGGATTTCTGTTCACTCTTAGTTTAGAAGGCCTCTTGGGTTCTTCATAAACATGTGATAGACTATGACATGGTGGTTGTCCATATCCTCTTGGGTACTTGCTTGTGGGTGGAGCATCTGTTACTTGGACATCCCTGGGGGCAGATGTTTCAAGACTTTTGGTAACAGATGTTTGGACTGGTGCATAAGTCTGTTTGGGTTTTCCTTTTGGAGTACTCACCACTTGACTTGTCAGAGTTTTAGCCTTGTACTCTTGTATTTTGACATCAGAATTTTTGAGATACAGACACTCTTTGGTTTTGCGATTCTTTTTACCACATATTGATCATGTGGCCTTGGAATCACACACACTTGTTCCTTTGTTGATATCATATGCTTTTAGAAGAAAACAGTTTTTAGTAACATGATTCTTCTTTTCACAAAAATCACAGAACAAGTGGACAGACTTTTCTTTCTTTTTCCCTTTTTCAACAGATGTTTGAGCATCTGCTGGAAGGTTTTTCAAGGGAATGACCTTTGCCTGTGGTGCTGTCTTCTCATCAGGAGTTTTGAAATCAATTGGTTTGAAGTTCTCAAGATTATCACACTCATCAGACCAAGTAGGTTTAAATTCATATTTTTCAAGTTTAGTGAATGATGAGGAACCTTCTGGTTTTTCAAGAACAATTTTCTTGCCATTAGGTTAAGTGATTTTAATCTCTTGACCCTTCAAATTAGTTGGTACTACCTTAACTAACTTTTGATCCCTTTTGTCAGTGTTTTCAAAACCTGGAGCAGTGGTTTCAAAACCAAACCCAAACTTCACATGACTTTTGGTTTGTTTGTTAAGGAGCATCTCAAAACCTTTACATGATTCCACCCATTTCACACATTCAACTTGGGTGGCCTCAAGCTCACTTTTGCAACTATGATATTTAGTTATCATAGTTTGGAGCTGGTCTTTGGTTATAGTTGCTTCATGTTTTAAGCTGCTTATTTCAGATTCTTTTTCAGTCAAATTTGATTTTAACTCTTTTGAAAGTTTCTCAAATTTAACTTCATCATCTAAAATTTTCTTCCTAAGGTTTTCATTCACCTCTTTGATGTTAGCAAATGCTATTACACATTTGTCAGAACAGAAATCTTTAAGGATTTGAGGATATACCTTAGCAGCAGCCATCAATGCACAATCACACTTGCACTCACAATCATCAGATGCACCCTAGGGATCTGAGAGACTCACAACCTCTTCTTCAGATTTTTCACCTGCAACTACCTCATCAACAATATCATCAGTCATAACAACAGATTCAGTTACCACCTCCTCAGACTCAACCTCTTCTACCATAGCCATGAAACAGAAATTTTCTGGTTCATTTTCAGCTTTGGCAACTAGTGCAAAATTTCATCTGTCAACTCATCTGGTATACTGCTCCAATCAACAAAGCCTTGTGTGAAGAAACTCTGTTGACTGGTCTCTGCAGGGGCAAAGGGTGGAGCAGCAGTCATTGGCATTTGTGCCTGAGCAGGAACAGTGTTTGAGGACTGTGCAAAATGAGCAGTGTTTTGCACATTTGGTCCGGGTGTATTATGGGAAACATGATAAGTGTTGGTCTGTGGCCTTTGATTTGGATAGGTAATTATAGGTGTACAATGTTGACTCCTACATTCCCTAGCAAAATGACCAAGTCTATGACATTTATAACACTTGATCTTTGATTTATCCAACCCCACTTTTGACCTGCCAGTTAACCCTGGAAACCTTCTCCCAGTATTCTTGTAAAAATTGTTAGTTCTTACACTGAGAAGGGCCAATTGGTGCATAATGTCCATTTCTTCCGAATCATCAGGGTCAAAGTATTTTAAGTCATCATACTCAAAGGATATGTTATCAGATGCCTGGATATCACCACCACTTGCTGTAAAAGCATAGTTTGGTGAATAAGAATCAGAGTTAAAACCTGAGTTAAAACCTGAAGTTATGTCAATGAAATGATCATAACTCTGATCCTTATTATTACCAGGCACCTCATCATGACCCAGAAGTGTTGTATTACCAAATACTTAGTCATCAGACACTTTACCATAGTCCTGGAGCTTCTTTTTCTGGTTAAGCTCTCTCTCATAGGTCAAGAGCTTACCATGAAGCTGGGTTAGTGATAGGTCCTTGAATCCAATTGAGTTTCTCATAACTATAGCAATAGTGTCCCATTTATCTGGTAGTGATCTTAAAAACCTATGGTTCAAAGTTGAATGAGGGTAAGTTAGACCAACCAGTTTTAGTTCACTAATGAGACAGTTAAACCTCTCAAATTGTTGAGTAAATGACTATCCCTTAACATGACTGAATGTTTCATATTGTTGGTTAAGTATTTCACGGTTGTTTTCAATAACCTCTTCAATCCCACCAAATTGTTCTTTCAGTGCATCCCACAACTCCTTTGCACTGTTATAGTGTAACAGCCCAGCATAGATATCATTTGGTAGAGCCATGGCCACAAATACTGAAGGCCTTGGCATCTAACTCAATCTTTTGGAAATCCTGGTCGAAGTAGTTTTCAAGTTTCTTAGGCTCCTGAACCTTGGGATCTTCGGTACTCGGCACCATCGGAACATGTAGTCCGAAGATAACTGACTTCCAACACCCAGTGTTCTGTTGAGCTAGAACATGGCTCATCCGACATTGCCAGATATTGTATTCAGATCTGAGAAGCATCGGTGGCTTGTTGTCCGTGCCAGTGTTGTGTGGATCGTGATTGATTGAAGCCATTCTCTAAATGTTTTCAAAACAAAGTCTGTTTAAAAACGGTTGAAACAAAATTAAACTATTACTCTGTTTTCAATCCGACAAACAAACGATATCAATAATTGTGAGCTGATCTGTTTATATTAAATTGATTGGTTAGATCGAATTTAATTGACCAAGCTCTGATACCAATTGTTAGGATCTGAGTTTGATTGTTTTGATTTGTTTATATAAAAGATGTGATGAACGAAGTGAATATAAATGGAAAGTGCAGCGGAATGATAAACTTTAAATCAAAACAAGAGAATAATTGTTTTCAATCGAATGCTTTCATTAATTGAAAGATTACAATATTACAAGAACTCCCCCTCAGCCTGATCACTTTGTGATTGTTTGTCTAAGAGAATGTTTTGAGTGATGGATAGAACAGCACAAGCACTGTTCTATTTATAGACAAATCTAAACCACTGATGATCCAAGCTGACGTCACTTAAGACAGTGACCTCTAACAGAATAACAACATAAAACATCTGTTAAATACAAACTACTGTTACATTGTAAAACACTGTAAGGTAAACTGTTGTTGGGGAAAACTCTAATGGTCTTGTATCATCTGTTGGAGCCTAAGTGTTGTTGGCTCCAACAGACCTTTAGTCTTCAGCACTTTAGTCAGCAGTTGTTCTTCATTAGACCTTTAGTCAGCAGTAGTTGTTTATCCAGCAGTCCTTTGCAGCAGCAGTTCTTTGCAACAGTTGTTGAGTACAGCAGATGTTAGGGTCAACAGTCTTTTGGGAGAAGTATCTTGTAAATGCTGTTTATTTCTAAGGATCAACTGAGTAGTATATTTTGGCTTTCCAATCATTTGTTCTTCTCCAGGTCAGCAGACCCAACACGAGCTGAGCTGATCTGGCTCGGTTTATAACCAAGCCGAGGCGGAGCTTGCCCTAACTCGACTCGGCTCAACTCATGAACAACCCTAATTGTGTCCAAGTTTTCATTTATTTTTTTAAATAAGCCCGTAAAGCGCATGAGTTACCATTAATTTATTACACACTCTGTAAATGACAACAAAAACGTATTAAACAAGTAATACCACCTTCCATTTTTTTCATCACTTTATCACTTGTTAATGCTATCATTTAAACTCAAGAATGTTGATGATGATTCACTGAATGACACCATGGATAATTCTTCTCCGAATATAAAAAGTCCGGTATTAGTTTGAATCGCCGAGGGGATGTGAGAAGTCCGTATGGTTTCTAACTCTATTGCTACTTCTTTCATTGTTGGCCTATACTTTCCATTTAGACTTAAGCATCGCATTGCAAGATTAGCTAGTGCTAGGAGGTCATCCCTAGTACCTTCCTTTATGACCAATGCATCAAATATAGACATAACATGCTCTTCTTCCATAGCTAACACAAAATGTGTAGCCAAACTTTTGTTTTCACCAAATCTTGAATCGGAAATCGGCTTTTCTCCGGTTAACAACTCAACCAACACAACTCCAAAACTATACACATCACTCTTTTCTGTGAATTGGCTTGATTGAAAATACTCTGGATCGAGATAGCCAAACGTACCTTTAACTAAGGTAGTCAAGTGGGTTTGCTCTGTTGAGACGAACCTTGAAGTTCCAAAGTCTGAAACTTTGGCTCTGTATTTTTCATCCAAAAGTATATTACTAGTTTTAATGTCCCTATGGTATATGGGGATGGAAGTTGCTGAATGCAAGTAAGAAAGTGCTCCTGCAACCTCTGTAGCTATTTGTAATCTCATGTTCAAAGAAATTGGGAACTCTTCAATATCGTCATGAAGACGACCATACAACGTACCATTTGGAATGAATTCAGAAACTAACAAAGGGACGTCAGTCTCTAAGCAACATCCTAATAATTTGACCACGTTCCTATGATTGACTTGGGAAAGAATAACCACCTCATTGATGAATTGCTTTAATTGCCTTTCATCAACTATTTTTGATTTCTTGACTGCCACAATTCTTCCATCCACTAACATTCCTTTATATACCGTTCCATGACCTCCACGACCAAGAATTCGAGTCTCATTGAAGTTGTCAGTGGCTTTCTCCAACTCACTTGATGTGAAAAGTGTGGTCCTATTAACAAAAGATGGATCAGCTTCTTCTTGTTCTTTTAGAAGTAAACCGCCATTGCGTTCAAAAAACCTCTTTCGTTGTCTCATTTCTTTAGTTTTCTTGATAGCTTTGTACGATATTATGCTGACACCAACAAAGAAAAGTACTCCGATGCTTATGCTAACACCTGAATGATTAAAAGTTAGCAAGTAGACTAAGTGGTATATTGACTTCATCTTTTAACTCTCAATATATATTGTTTTGTACTAACGAATAATCCAATGGTCTGGTAAGGGTAACAAAGAGGAGTTGGTCGTAGTGGGAATGTATCACAAGTTTCGCTCTTATATATGTACATAAATATGAGACAACAGGTTTGGGTATCTAATTTTAGAAAGCACCAAAAGAAAACTTTGTATGTTTAGTTAAGAGGGTGTTTGGGATTGAGTTTGGAAATGCAGAAGTGCTTTTAGTCAGAAGTGCTTATTAGCTTATGATTTTTTTGAAAAGGAGTTTCTAAAAAAGTGTTTGGATTAGATTTTGGGATGAGAAACGTTAAAAAGTCAATAGATTGTTTTTTAAGTGTTTGACTCAACTTATTTTGAATATTGGTTGTATGAGTGGTAGATTTGCAATTTTTTTCCAAAAGTCAAAAGCCAAAGCCAAAAGTCAGGATTTATAACTTCTCAAAAACAGTTTTTCCACCCTTAAAATCCAAAAGCCAAAAGTCAAAACAGAAAGTGCTTTTGGGTTACACAAACAGCTTATTGACTTATTGGCTTCTTGGAAAAGCCAATAAGTCAATAAGTTGGTTTGAAACTCAATCCCAAACACCCTCTAACTCTTCAGATTATACTATTAACTAGATTTATGCCCCGGGAGCGTCCTTGGGTTGAAAAATCTAATATGATATATCAATTTTACATACGAAATAGACCGATGCGCTTTACAGTTGCATGTAGGAAAGCTTCGGATAGCAGCTAACATAAAACAATGTATAACTCTAATATTAAAGCCTAACCTAAAACAATGTACACCTCCAATGCTAACACCTGTTGTAAATAGAATTCATATTTACTGGTTTGAACATAATTAATGACTTGCCTATACATAATTAATGAATAACCTGAACATTTTGTGTTTTTTTTTTCCTGTATGAACAAAACCCCACAAAAAATAGTCGTTTTTTCTCCTTTTTTTTATATAGCACTATGGTACTCGCTAGAAAAAAAAATAATAAAACGCTTGTTAGTTTGGTCGTTTTTTTTCCTCCGTTTTTTATATAACACTATGGTACTCGTTGGAAAGAGAATAAAACGCTAGTTAATTTGTTGTCATTTTTTTATTTAAAAAATCTCGTCTATAAAAGATATTAATGTTTAAAAATTATGGGAGGAAACATGAGAGAGAAAAATCTAATTTTGTCTTTAAATTCTTTTTTTTTTCTAAAATATCTCAATACCACATGACATCCTACATGGCACTCTTAAAGGGGGAGAATGACTATGAGAGTGCCATTTGAAATATATATGGGTCAAGTTATTCTACACAGTGTAACAAAAAATGAGAAGAGTGAGAATGATACAAAAAAACACAAAGAATCACAAAAGATGACACAATGAGCCACAAAGTATAACACAATGCGGAATAAAAAAGACACAATGAGTTGCAAAAATGACACAATGATGAAAATAAGAAAAAGACACAATTCTACATAAAAGACACAATGATATAACATAAAATAAAAAATTACAAGCTAAAAATCCAAAAAGGCGAAAACCTAAAAACTATGATCGTAGGGTTCGATGAGACAATTTCAATGCCACTTGAATGAGTTCAATCGGAGTCCGTTTGATACCCTTCCTACGACTTCCAATTTTTCTTTCATTGTGTATTTGATCATAACCCAAAAATATATAGAGAGTAAAGATCAAATACAAATTGTTTTTTTGGTAAAAACTGTGAGAATCAAGGGGGTAAAAAAAATTTATTTTATTTTTAGAAATTTTTTCCCATGTGCTTAAACATACTTTCTAGATGAATAATACAAAAAAAATTAATTTTTTTAGTGTAATTACATCATTAAAGTAAATACATTAGTTTAGACTAGAGTAATTATGTAATTACTCTACACGTAATTACTCTACACCAAAAAAAAAATTTGTTTTTGTTTTAGTTTTCAATACTATAATACATGTTTAACAATATGGGAAAAAATTCAAAAAAAAAATAAAAAAAAAATAGCCTCCTTTGATTCTCATAGTTCTTACAAAAAAACACTTTGTACAGGATTTTTCCCATATATATATATATATATATATATATATATATATATATATATATATATATATATATATATATATATATATATTGTAGGGAACTTAAAAAAACCAACCCCTATTTGAAAACTAAAAAAATTATTCTAGACCACACATTTATATTTATATAAATACAAAAAAAAATATTTACAATACAATTTAGAATACATTATTTTTAACTTGTAATTAAATTATAGGGTTAGGATCAAATACATACTAAAAGAAAAATAGGAAGTCGTATGAAGTGTATCAAACGGACCCCGATTGAACTCATTCAAGCGGCATTAGAACCATCTTATTAAACCCTATGACGTTAGTTTTTAGATCTTCGTTTTTGGGAATTTTAGCTTTTAGTTTTTAGAATACATGTTATATCATTGTGTCTTTTATGTACCATTGTGTCTTTTTCTTATTTTCATCATCGTGTCATTTTTTTTCCAATTCATTGTGTCTTTTTTTTTAGCATTGTGTTATATTTTTTGGCACTGTGTTATATTTTATAGCTTATTATGCCATATTTCATGATCTATTATTTTTTTTATTATTCTTTTCACCGTTTTCATTTTTATTACATTGTGTAGAATAACTTCTAACCTTAAATTATAAACTTGTAGTTTGGGGTCACCACATTCATTAGGGATAAGGGAGTTGAGGAAGGTTGGTAGATAAAATTTTCTTATAAAAAAAGCTTCTCAAGTTTGATAATTCCGCTTTAGGCCCTCAAATAGATAGACATGCACGGTCTATCACAAGAATCATACGTACGCATACCTAGAAAGTAGGGGTGCTCAGCGATTTAAATAATGAATTTTTGAATGGGATTATGGAAATATACACCCTCTATTAGAACCTAAAAAAATCTAAAAAGTAAAAAAGATGTTAGCTTTTATGTCTAGGTTATTATGCACATTCATTTTCATTTTTCTATTTTTCTTATTTTTTATTCAAATGTGAATATTAATTAATGGTATACAAACTTTATTTAGTACACTCAATTTATATAATACCCACCAAATTGTGTTATTTTCATTTAATTTCTTTTATTCATTTATCATCTGCTAAAGTGGATTAACACACATATCATATCCTAATGCTAATTTAATTTTCTTAGTTTGATACCATTCATTGTATTAGACAACAAATGAAGGTTATTTATATGCTCCGCATTATTAACATGTTAGCACATTTGCTTGATTTTGCCTTTTATTTACTACAACTCCTATTAACCTGAAGATGAGAAATACTAAAATGAATTTAGGAATGAATCATACATTGACTTGATAAAGTCAAAACTAATACTATTATGTTCTTCAATTGATCATTGGTTTTCAATAAACAAAATGACATTACAAACAAAATCATTCATTTTTCTATTAGGTTGTCAGATACGAGTAGTTTTCCTTTGAATGGGCTGATCCTTTGACTTGGATTGGTAATTAACGATACTAGGTAGTGATGACAGGGGTTGTAGGAAGTGGGGATTGTGGTGGTTTAGAAAAAACTTATTTTTTTATGTTAAAAGTTTGTAGAAATAAGAGAAGTCCAGAAATAAAAACAAAGATTTAAAATGTCAAAAATACCGCTCAGTTAAATTTAGTTTTTAACATAGTTAGTTAAATGGATGGATCTGGCAACAAAATGTAAACCTCAGTGGTCTAGTTGAGAAAAATAACTTTTTGGTTGGATCTAGCAAATTCGGCCAAACCTCAGGGACGCTTTTGGCTATTCACTCATTTATTTACGATTTTTCAAGTCGTTATTTTTTTATCTAATGCAATGTCTATCCATAATTTGCAAAATTAAACAAGTCGTCAAACATAAGCCGTGATATTTGATAGGTCGTCGAATGGGAGCAGCTAAGCTTTATATGTAGGTAAATCTGGAAAAAAAAATTGTTGATTCTATATTGTTTTAATTAGTAGGTAAATCTGAAAATAATAAAACACTCGTTAGATTGGTGTAATTTAAAAAAATCTCGCATATAAAAGTTATTAACGTTTAAAATTTGTGAGGAGAAACATGAGAGAGAAAAAGACTTTTGAAGGGAAATAAACACCTAGTGTTACGTAACACATCTAAAGAGGGAGGATGATCTCATTAAAGGCCGTATTAAAATTCTTAATTCGTTCAACATAACACGTACGTTCAAAAAAACATGAAAAGCAAGTTAAAAAAAAAACCAAGGATGGGATGGGTTCTAAAGTTAAATAGAAAAAACTCTAAAAAGAAATTGGAAGTCGGCACTATAATCTTGTAAAAAATGTATGTTTATAATTAATAGAAGAGTAGTTAAAAAAAGAAAAAAGATGAAGAAGTTAGATGTAAAGTTAGAATAATTAAACAAAAAAATGAGGTAAGTATGACGTCACGTGGGTGTGTGGAATCTGACGCTAAGGTAAGCATGACATCACATGGTATATTAATCCTAGATCCCTTTTTGAATAATTGAATCTCTTGAATTTTTAATCTTTTTATATATATGGGATTGAGTTACAAAACAAATTATTTACTTATTGGATTCTTTAAAAAGCCAATAAGTCAATAAGTTGTTTGTGTAAATCAGAAACACTTTTTGTTTGGCTTTTTAATAAGGGTGTAAAAGTTGTTCTCAAGAAGTCAGAAATCCTGACTTTTGGCTTTTTGGTTATTTTACACTAATAAGCTAAACCAAACACTTTTTAACAAACTACATATTGACTTATTGACTTTTCTCACCACAAAAGCTAATCCAAACACTTTTTTAGAAACTTCATTTAAAAAAAGTCATAAGTCAATAAGCACTTCTTACTAAAAATACTTTTGAAGTTAAATAAGCAATCCCAAACACCCTCTTAGAAACCCGATTTCGAAAAAATCCGATTTAATTAAAATTCACCATAAATAATAAATTGTTTTACTTTGAATTTTAAACTACTATAAACTCATTTATTTTTAACCTATAAAATATGAAGCTACAAAATCAATAATCAATAAACAACAATATGTTAAATAAGAGATCGGAAAAAGTATTAGAGAATACAACATTTTAGAGTTTTGTTATGTATAATGTAAATGTAAAATACGGCAATGGTTAAAGTAGTAAGGACTATGGGTTATTAGAGTTTGGTCCAAATTAGAAGTTTTTTTTTAATATGTATGCGTGTGTATACATATAATGGGTGGCAAAATTGGTAGGTTGGGTGGGTTTGGTTGTTAGGTCAGGATGGGTTTAGGTTAGGATGGGTATGGGTCAAGATGGGTAGATTAAAAAAATAGGTTAGGATGGGTTGGGTCAGGATGGGTTTGGGTATGGATGGGTTTAGGTATGGATGGTTTGGATTAAGATAGGTTCACATTAAAATAGATTAAAATTTAAAAAAAAAAATTAAAAAGTAAATAAAAATTAAAAAAAACAAAAATAAACTTAAATATAAAATTTTAGGGGATCTGAAATATTTCATTTTGAACCGAACCGTTACGACCCGGCCAGGCCGGGTAGCGACCAAAACTGTTTCGACCTGACCCGTCCCGTAGCGACCCGGAACGTTTCGACCCGGCCGTTTCAACATGACCCGTCCCGTTTCGACCCGGCCGGGCCCGGTAGCACCCAGACCGTTTCAACCCGGTCGGGCCCGGTAACGACACGGACCGTTTCGACCCGACCGGGGACGGTAACAACCCAGACCGTTTCAACCTGACCCGTCCCGTAGCGACCCGGTCGGGCCCGGTAGCGACCCTTACCGTTTCAACCCGACCGGGACCTGTAACGGCCCAGACCGTTTCAACCTGACCCGTCCCATATCGACCCGGACAGTTTCGCCCCGGCCGGGCCCGGTAGCGACCCAGACCGTTTTGACCCGACCGGCCCGGTAACGACCCAGACCGTTTCAACCTGACACGTACTGTTTCGACCCGTCCGGGCCCGTTAGCGACTCGGACCGTTTTGGCCTGACCGATCCCGTTTGCAACCTGGACCGTTTCGACCCGACCGAGCCTGTCAACGACCAGACCATTTCGAACCGAATGGGCCGGTCAACAACCCAGACCGTTTGGACTCGATTAAGCCTGCTAACGACTCGAACCGTTTCGATGAGGTTGGTCTCGTTAACGATTCGTGTTGTTTCTACATGGTCGTCCGTTAACGACCCGAACGGTTTCAAATCGACTGGGTTATCAACAAATGCAAAAGATATAGTTTTTTGTTTTTAGTGACATTGATTTCTATAAGGCATCAACACTTTTGGTGTTGGGTGAGTTTTAATTCAGATTTGTATATGATTATCTAAAAATACCCATCCTGGCCCATTTATTTTTTTTGACATACCCATCCTGACCCACTTACTTATTTCCTACAATTAAAATTAGCCATCCTAACCCCCTTGAAAATTATACTAAACCCATTTTAACCCACAAGGTCAAATTTTAAACTCAAAACAATTCAAACTCAACTAGATGGGTTGAAATTGTCATGTCTAATACATATAGTGTGTGTATATGTATTTAACAAATATATGTATCTATATTTCCAAGTCGAATTTCGAATTAAATTTTGTTATTAATTGATGCACCTTCATAGTTCATATACTAAAGGATGTGTAGACTGTCGTTGCCTTAGATTTGAGTTTTGAAAAGGTTTGAGATTAAAAATGTAATTTCTCCAAACGAGGTGTCTCCAAACTGCTTTCAAAATAATTCTATCTTCTCAACGTGCTTTCAAAACAATTCATTACTGTTACAAAAATTCCAAAAACGTCATTTCCATACTAGTGATATAGGGTTAATTAAACTTTTGTTATTAATTAAATCGAGACCTGAGTTTCCGAATCCTCTTTGTTTCCGATTGGGCTCTGTTTCTGATCAAAAGAGGTGTCTCCAAACTGATGGGTTTCCGATGTGTTTCCAACTAGTTTGATTTGCAGGTTTCCGATGGGTTTTAACTTGAGTGTCAGTTGTTAAATCCATAGGTCTGCTGGTTTTTCAAGGTGTCTCCATAACCCTTTTAGAAACCCTTCTTCATTTCCTTCGACCATTTTTTTTCCTTTCTAACTCCTTCGACCTTTCTTTTATTTTATTTATTTATTTATTTATTTATTTTTTAATCAGTATTTCAAACTCTTCAATAGTCACTTTGGTCCCTTTAATAATTCTAAATAATTACTATATAATAATAATAATAATAAGAATAATAATAATAATAATAATAATAATGGAGTAAGGAGTTACGGGGGATCCCACTTAGAGGGGGCAACTTGTGTTTGCTACCCTCATCGTCTAGTAAAGGATTTTTGCTCGCCGGTTTCTTTGCCCCCCAACTCATCTCGAGTTCGGTGGTTAGCATTCGCACATGGCTCCTGCCAGGAACGCCCGTAATGTCAAGTCAGGAGGTCCTGCGCAAAGCTCTGTTAGCGGTTTAAGGGCCTGCCCCTTTAAACATTTTCACGATTGTAAAGATGGTAAACCGGGGTTTGGCGGATTTTTTCGCCTTCTGGAACACATGCAAAGCACTCACCTCAAGACAGAAAACCGAAAGGTATCCATGAAGGAGGCTATCTCGAAGGATCTGGACCTTTTTTTGGATGTTGGGGAAGTTCTCAACGCAGGAGATAAATGGTTATGTGGGAGGTGCATGGTGATGCATGCTCTCAGTAGGGGATGCAAGCATGACAATGAGGTTGTATCGTTCGCCATGGCCTTGGGAGATGTCGAAGATTTCATTGTTGGGATACGGAAGTCATGTCAAGCAGTAGACGACGCAAACCCACATCACCCAACCGGGATGGTTGGAGATGTTTCCCTCCTCGAGCGTGATTTTTCTCTCCCTATTCAAATTGTTAAAAGCATTCCCCCCAGTTGTCGTCTGATGTTCGCTCAAGTGTTAACAGGTGCCTTACGCAAAGTGGTTGCGTCACCAGGCTCGGTTGACAATTGGGTCCAATTGCTATTGCTTCCGCGGTTAACCTTGAGGGTGGTCAGACCGTCCTCCAGACAAGAGAGAAGATCAGGGAACAGGAAATCTCTGCAGTGTAGTAGCATCATGCAAGCGCTTGCAGTATGGAAAGATGGGTCTAGGTTTGCGGTCTTGGTCTCTTCCCTCTTGGATAGCGTGAGGGAGGTTGAGGTACCTAGGGCAGAAGTCAGAAGGGAAGAGGACGATGAAAGAGAACCTAATATAAAGCAATGTCTTCGAAAAGTCAGGGATGGGCATTTCACGGCGGCGGTTAAGGTTTTGTGCTCCAGTGGGGTTGCCCCTCTATGTGAATCGACCATGAAAGCCCTCATTGATAAACACCCTGTGATGCCGCCTCCATCCTTCCCTTCCAGCCCTATCGCCTCGCCTGCTTTATCTGTAGATGGGGATTGTGTGCTCAAATGTATCCGATCTTTCCCTAAAGGGACGTCTTGCGGCAGGGACGGGATACGGGCCCAACACCTGTTGGATGCTATTGGTGGCGAAGGCTCGGTGACTTCCTCGGGTTTGCTCGGGGCCATTACTGAAGTCGTCAACTTATGGCTTGGGGGAGCCTGCCCTAAGACACTTGCTGAGTTTGTTGCCTCGGCCCCCTCACCCCCTTATTGAAGCCCGATAATAGGATTCGGCCTATTGCTGTGGGGGGCATTTGGCGAAGGTTGGTTTCTAAGGTGGCAATGAAGAAGGTTGGGAAAGACATTGCCCAGTACCTGGGGGACTTTCAATTTGGAGTAGGGGTACCAAATGGGGCGGAGGCGGTGCTTCATAGTGCCAACAGGTTCCTTAACTCTTTTCATGCGGATGGTTCCTTGGCTTTGCTTACAGTAGACTTCTCCAATGCCTTCAACATGGTCGACCGCACAACCTTTCTCCAAGAGGTTCACCAGCGATGCTCGTCTATCTATCCGTGGGTCCAGTTCCTTTACGCCCAGCCTGCTAGGCTGTATGTGGGTAATGATTGTATTGGGGCTACTACCGGAGTGCAGCAAGGAGATCCTTTGGGGCCCCTTCTCTTTGCTCTTGCCTTACACCCCCTTATCATGCAGGTTCAGGAACACTGTAACCTCTTGTTTCATGCTTGGTATTTGGATGATGGGACGATTATAGGCAACGCAGCTGAGGTTGCTAAGGCTTTAGACATTATCAACGTGCATGGGCCATCTCTAGGGCTTCATCTCAATATTAAGAAAACAGAGGTCTTTTGGCCGACGTGTGACGGACTGAAAGTTCAAGACGGGCTTTTCCCGAGAGGGATTGGTAGACCAGAGGGGGGGGGGGGTTAAGCTCCTTGGTGGGGCTGTTAACCGAGATCCTATCTTTATTGGGGAGTTGGCATGGCGGCGGGCTACGGCTGCGGTTGACCTTATGAAACTCCTGCCCCGCCTTAGGGATCCCCAAAGTGAACTCCTGCTGCTCAGGTCATGCATGGGGGTCGCTAAGTTACTTTTTGGGTTACGAACTTGTCAACCCCACTTGATGGTGGATGCGGTATCCCTTTTCGATGATGGCCTTCGGGAGGCTATTGAAGATATAGTTGTGTGTGGTGGCCCCTTCTTCGGGGACCTCCAGTGGCGCTTGGCATCCTTGCCGATGCGTTTAGGTGGTTTGGGCCTCTTTTCAGCTCGAGATGTTGGGGTTTATGCCTTTGTGGCGTCTAGAGCTCAGTCTTGAAAACTTCAGGATCGTATCCTTCGAAAAAGTGGGGTCATCGGGCTAGACCCCGACTATCAACAGGCGCTTGAACGCTTAAATGTCTATCTCCCGGACTTTGATATTGGCGGTTTTTCTAGTAAGGACACCGCCCCCTCAAAGCCACAAAAAACTTTGGCGAATGATCTGTTTAGCAAAACTGTTCAAAGCCTGGGAGAAGTTTTTAAGTTGGCCTCCTGCCAGAAGGCGATGATTGAATGCCTAAAGTGTCCTCATGCGCATGATTTTTTGATTGTTATCCCAATTGAGGGTTTGGGTCAATGCATGTCCGCAGTAGAGTACAGGGCTATACTCAAGTACCGGTTGATGATCCCTATGTATCCGGAAGATGAGACATGCCCCATCTGCTGTAAAGCTTGCATGGATAAATATGGGGAGCACGCAATCCATTGCAAAGAGCTCCCTGAGTTCAAATACCGGCATGACTGGGTGAGAGACGTTTTGTGAGACATCCTGAGAAGAGCTGGGATTTCCGCAAAAAAAGGAGGCCCCTGTAAATTTTCTCACAGACCCTGCGGAATGGAGATCGACCCTGCGACCAGCAGATCTGCATGTCTTTGGTTGGGAGAGGGGGAAACATGCTTGCGTGGACCTCACAGGGGTATCTCCTTTGGTTGGGTTAAAGGAAACAGGGTTTGTAGCTGGGCTAGCATCGAGAAAAGCGGGATCGAAGAAAGTAGATAAGCATGCTAAAGCTTGTGCAGAGAACCAACATGTCTTTATCCCTTTCGCCTTTGATACCTTTGGCTCCCTAGCACCAGAAACTATTAGTTTCTTGACTAGGGTTCAACGGGTCGTCCACAACAACAGTTCTTCTCCAGGGGGCAAGGATTTATCTTTGGTAGACTAGGTTTCGCTATCCAAAAAGGGTGGCGGCGCAGCTTGTTGCCCGTCTACCTTCTATTGTAATGTAACTTTCGTATTTTGTTTTAATGAAAATGCAACGTTGATTTCTCAAAAAAAAAAAAAGAATTAAATTGAACATAAAATAATAAATTTGTATTCGATTTACTGGACTCGAATTAGAATTGAATCGAATTCAAATTCTTGATAATCGAATCTTCGTAATCGAATCGAATTTTGAATACCGTACTAGAAATAGAAAAGCGAACCCGAGTGAATCAAAGGTTGTAAAGATGGTGTGTGGTCACAATAGGATAATAATATTGCTAAGTGGCCAGATATACTTACTAAATACGTGGATCGAAATGAACAGATAGTTACAGAAAAACATGTTGAGCATAGAAATTGATGATGGATCAGTGGACATAAATTATAAATGCATTCATTTTTTGCAATAGAAAATTACCTATAATGACCGCCGTTAAACGTTTTGAACCTTTAGGTTGACAACCATATTGTTGGGTTGCATCACCAAAGGATCCTGATGGACACACACAAGCGTAACTCCCTACAGTATTAATGCAAACACCATAGCAAGGGAACTTGTCTCGTTGATTGCACTCGTTGACGTCTAATAAAAAGAGAAAATATGTTAATAAACATAGAATTTACATAAATAAGAGAGCAAATCAAACAAATATCATATAACCTAATCAAAATTATAAATATGATCTCTTAATAAAAATGTTATGATTTTTTTGAACTAACGACGTGCCAACCACTGTGACACAAGGTGCTGTGGCCCTCCCCAGTTAGAAATGTAAATCCTCTCACATGGGGTACATTCTATTTCTTTATAAATATATAAATAAAATAACAAATATAACTAAAATTGAAAGTAAAAGATGAAAAGAGAAACGTTTTTCTTTTCATTAACGTCATAAAAGAGATTGGTTATGCATAAAATATATTTTTATAAGGGTCAGGGCCGGCTCAACCCTTTAGGGGGCCTAAAGCGAATTATCAATTTGGGGCCCGTTTTCCCGAAAACATAAAATATTTTTTTAGTTCTTGTATAGTCCGTGTTGCGATACGTTGTGTCTAACAAGCCAAATCAAATCATAATTAAATAGAGGGTATTTGTAATTGTCACTTTCTTATGATCTGTTCCGCTACTTCCTGGAATTACACAGCCCGATTCAATGTTTCAAAATAAAAAATGGTGGCCCTATAGATTTAAGGGCCCAAAGCCCTAGCCTCATTTCACTTGGGCTTCGGCCAGCCCTGATAAGGGTACACTAATTCTTTTGATTAATTAAAAGTGGTGTTCATTATATATCATCAAGGAACATCACTAGCAATTACCGAAAATGATTTTGACTATATAAATTGGGAGACTGACCTTGGCAACCTGTATCAAGATAGGGATTACCCTCATAACCACTATTGCATTTACAACGATACCCACCACCATCTACATCATAGCATGAACTGTTTCCTTTGCACGCGTTAAGCATCGCCCTAACGCAACTTCCATTGGGTTCAATTACCCAATCAAGAACAGCGGGCACAGTGGACCTTATCCTCTCCGCAAACTCCAAATAATTACTCGATAAATCATGTGCACCGCGAAAGTCAAAAGCACCTTCCTCAACTAAAAAGCTATAGCCACATTCATTGAAGGACAAAACATCTGAGTGGTTTCGTAAGGTGTCAAGTGTAGTACTATAATTTGAGAGACCCTTGGGTATAGATATTTGGCAACAGCCGGTTCCTGAACATTGCCCATCGGACACAATAGGTGGTTTGCGACATAGACCAAAACAACCACTAGTATAGTCGTCTTGGTTTTTCCCTGATGTCATCAAAGCATAATCGTCACAACCAATGACTGTGAACTTATTCTTTGTGGAGAAAGTGAAAAAGTTTAACGCGTTCATTGATGTAAATTGACTATCCACAAGCCCACTTTGGTTGTAACATCTGTAAGAGAGTACAGTGAAGACGCGCACCTCTGCATCCACAATGCTATGTATGCCCAAGGGGCCGTTTCTAAGAAACAACTTTGGTGGTTCATATGAAGTGTTGCACCTCGTATTAAACGATTGGTCTAAGGAACATTCTATGCCGATACCAAAAGGGTAAGGAACTGTCATATTCCCACACTTTTTTGGACAACCTGGTTTAGCACCTTCAAAGGCTCCCAGGGCCATTGTAAACAAAAAAGGGATGAAAAGAAGAAGCATGATTATCTCTAAGTTCAATATCATTTTGTAGATGATAAACTTACAATTCTTTTAATTTATATTTTGCTTTTGTTAATTTGCATTGACTTAAAGTTACGTGTTTAATAGGTTAGTGATTTTTAATGTGGTTTTATTAATTAATGTTATCAGAAAAATCTAACAAAGACTTTGGAGACTACTAAAAATATTGTATGTCGTGAAAGTTGAAAATAAAGATTTTTTTTTTTATTTCTGTTTCATTTTTTGACTTTAAGTAGGGGTGTTCAAATTCGGATAATCCGAATTTCGGATATCCGAATTTCAGATAATCCGAAATTTCGGATAGTCAATATTGGGATCCGAATCCGGATCCGAAATTTCGGATATCCAAAATTCGGATAATCCGAATTTCGGATTCGGATTCGGATCATCCAACGGATAATCCGAAACTTAAAAAAATTAAAAATTTTTTTTTAAAAATAATAAAAAAAAAAACGTTCTCCTTTATGTCTAAAATGTGAACTTGTTAAAAAAACAAAAATTGAAGTTAGATAAACGAAACTGGAACAAAAAAAATGTAAAAGAAACTTACCGTTTGGTGGACGGGGGTTGTGGAGGTCGGAAACGAGGTGGACAGGGGCTGTTATAGACAAGAGAAGAGGGAGTGGCTGCTATAGATTGGAGTATTATGGACTTAGGGTTAGGAGGATTAGGGACTTAGGATTGTATATTGTGTTATGTAGTGTATATAATATTATATATTTATATATATATTTTTTAATATTCGGATTCGGATAATCCGATTATCCAAAAATTTTCAAAATCAGGATCCGAATCCGAATCCGAAAATCGGATTATCCAAAATTTCGGATAATTCGGGTTCGGATTATCGGATTTTTCGGATTCGAATTTGGATTCGGAATTTTTTGAACACCCCTAACTTTAAGGGGTCATTGACCGAGACAACTTAGTATTGTACTTCAATCGTATGGGGTGTTTCTAGAGGAGACTTTAAAAAACTTTCATTTTTTAACGGAAAAATGAATATCCACGGTGGAAATTTTTGTTGTTTTTGGTTAAAAAAACTTTCATTTTTTAACGGAAAAAACCATTGTCTAGGTTTGAATACAACTCTAAGTCCTAGTAGTGGTAAACGTTAATGACGGCCAGCTAGGGGTGCTTCGGCCCTCTCCGTTTTTTAACCCAATGTTGAAAGTTTACGATTTTCGTAGATAATTATTATATGGATTGAGTCTGGACTCTGACGATTTGATCTTCCAACCCTTACCGATACGAAAAAATTGAGTCCGCCCTCTGCCGATTTAATCTTCAGGCTCCGCCACTGAGTCCTGACATTAATTTTTGTAATCTATACTACACTATAAAGGAGGACGCATGTGTAAATATGTCCAAATTTTTCAAAGTTAAAATGGTATACCAAGGGTTTTTTTAAAATTTCCTAAATTTAACCACTTTTCTTCCCTAAATGCTCTTAGAAGATAATCACGCTACCTGTTTTCCCATTATGTTCATTCATGCTTTAAAGTGATTCTCCTCACAAGGGTTTCTCCTTCAATTGGTTACAAACTATATATAGCTCAGGACTGGCAAAATGTTTACAACATCCATTCATCAATATTAATATCATATCAATCATAATCCTTTAATTTCACCAACAACAACTATCAGGTATCAGGAAGCTAAGTGCTAGAAAGAAACTCTTATGTGCGTCAAGAAATGGAATCTATGAAGGTAAACTGCATGACCAAATTTTAGGTTTATATTAAAAATTAACTCCTTATCTTTACAAGAATCTGTTTTGCTTTGCATAAGATTGATGAGTGTGTTGGTGACATAGAAGCATGTGTCGATAACCCTGTCCTCAAGGCTAAGCAAGATGCAAAAGTATCTATCAACAGTTGATTGTAACAAAGTTTTCTTGTAAGTGGCACTGTGAAAGCAAATATATTGAGGTCTATTTTATAATTTCAATATCACATAAGTAAGCCTAACAAAACCTTTTTGGTTATTTCATGTATATCCTTTTGCATTCAAAGACATTGGAAGGAAGACAATATGTTTTTACACTTTTTCTACAACTTGGTGGGTTAACACAGCTACGCTTGTGCATTTTTCAAAAAAAATATATTTATTTTAATCGTCCAGCAGCAACGCGCGGGTTTCCCATTAGTAATGAAAGTCTAGGGTCCTTGCCCTCTCTCCATTAATCTTTGATATAAATAATACAAGTTGGTTCCACTAATCATGTAAACCGATAATTACAATAATGTATATTAATCTAAATTGATACATTCCAAATATATGCTATTACACCCCCGCAGTCGAAGCGGGAGGAGACCGGATGCTGAGACTGGAGCGAAAATCCTCAAATAGAACCCGAGGTAGACCCTTCGTGAAGATATCTGCTATTTGGAAACGAGACGGCATGTGAAGGACGCGAACATTGCCGCGTTGAAGTTGCTCTCTAACGAAGTGAATATCTAACTCGATGTGCTTCGTGTGCTGGTGCTGAACTGGATTGCCAGAAAGGTAAATAGCGCTCACATTATCACAATAAACCAGAGTGGCACGAGACAGGGGGACAGACATCTCCAGTAGAAGATTTCTTAGCCAACAAATTTCAGAGACGGCATTTGCTACCCCGCGATATTCGGCTGCGACACTGGAGCAAGAGATGGTACTTTGGCGTTTAGAGGACTAAGAAATGAGGTTATCACCAAAGTAAATGCAGTAACTACTCGTGGAACGTCTCATGTCAGGGCAGCATGCCCAATCGGCATCAGTGTAAGAGACTAAATCCGGTTGGGAGATGAGGCGCAGAGAGTCAAGCCAAGTGTAAATGTGCCTTTAATGTAGCGGATAATGTGTTTCAATGCATTCCAGTGATCCATTCGAGGTGAGTGCATATGCATACAGATCTGCTATACCGCATATGTGATATCCGGACATGTAAAAGTCAGGTACTATCCAAAATAGTGCTACAGTACATTATTTTTGTGCATTTGGAGGGTGTCAGCAACGAAATTTAAAAAATGGTGTTTCCGCAACACCATCTTGCGGATTTGGTGACATGGAGGGGAGAGGAGAGAGTCTTTTGCTGATTAGGAAAGAGATGGGTGGATCCGCAACACCATCTTGCGGATTTATATGTTTATTTTGTAGGATTGTTAATTCTTCAAGGGGGTGTTTTGTAAGTTATATGGGACTTGGCATATGATCTTGCGGATTCATGTTCTAGATCCGCAACATGGTGTTTCGAATTTAGCATAAACCCACGAGTTGATGATTCTTCAAGGGGGTCTTTTGTAAATCTTGTTTTGTCTTCTTGTCTTTTATCTCGTGTAAGAAGTCAGATGGATTAAACCCAACCACACATATATTTGCAGGTGTTGCAGGGGGCAGCATGTCTACTTGCGCATGATCATGTTGCGGTTTCCATATATTATGTATGTTATATAATATTGAGACATACGATGTTCTCATCTTATATCTCATTTACATATTACATGATGTTCAAAAAAAAATATGATGTTTTCATCCAGTAGATACACAAAAAAAAGTTCATTGTTCTCATCTCATATTTCATTTTGTTACATCCACATTTCATCATTGGTGGTGACAGGAGAAGTTTCGTTTGGAACATTGGATCGATGTTACATCCACTTGGAGTTATAACAGTATTGGGCGGGGATGAGCCATGCTTAAAGGCATTGATGCCCGTTTCATCCCCCGCGTTGCATCGCTTTTCTGGGGTCCAAAAAAGCGGTGTCTTTGGATCGGTGTTACATCCACATGAAACTACTTAGATCGGTGTTACATCCACACGTGGTATAACACGTGTAGAATGCAACACTGTCACTGTAGTTTATAATATTTTGCCGTTGGTTGTCGTTGCTAGTCTCAATTTCCAGTCTACCAAACCCCGACATTCCAACGGTCTCTTTAGGGGGGTCAACTTTCCAGACAAAGGCTGTAGGGCAAGGCCATCCGGTGTTGATGAATCACATCATGTGATTAGCGACGTCGGTGACATCGGATGATGCGATTCTTCAACGTGCTACTTCAGAAATGAATCACGGGTTGACCATTGGGTACCTGTCTGAAGGAGCACGGTTGGAATCCCAGCTTGATCCCGAGCCCCCTGTTTGACTTCAATAAAGCAATGGAGATGGAAGGCGCGAAACAGAAACTCAATGAACTCTGCAATAAGTTTTTGTTTTGCGCCTTCCATCACCGTTGTACACTAATTTTTGCAGCAAATTTAATCGGCTCTGCGGCTTCTACACCTATAGCGGAATGCACCCCGGTGTTGAAGAATCAAGGTCTGTAATTAGCAACGTCTGGGAGAATATTGGAATTGGTGGTCTCGGAAATAGATTGTTTTGTAACTCGGTAGATTGTATATTTAACGTTTTAGTGCATAAATTTACGATTGTGTTTCAGTCATTTCCAATTTATTATTATTAAATAACCTTGTTAAAAACAACATATCTTTGTTAAAAACAACATATTATAATTTAAGAAAATTACTAAACAATATTCTAAAAAAGACGCCATATTAACTAAAAAATACGATGTATTCTGCTTCGGAAATAGATTGTTTAAAAAACGCCATATTAACTAAAAAAATAACCTATTTTCTGCTTCGGAAATAGATTGTTTAAAAAACGACATATTAACTAAAAAAACTAAATATTAAAAAAAATTAACAATATTAAACAATATTCTATATAGATTGTTTAAATATAATTTTTTCAATGACTTTATTAAAAAAAGTGTGTTGAATTTTTTTTATTTTTTAAGTACGGTATAGACATTTACTATGATTATCAAAACCGCAAAATGATGTTGCTGTTTTACTTTAAGTACGGTATGGACATTTACTATCACTATCAAAACCGCAAGATGATATTGCAGTTTTACTTTAAGTACGGTATGGACATTTACTATCATTATCAAAACCGCAAGATGATGTTGCAGTTTTACCTTTCTTAATATTGTCAATTTCACCTATAAATACATATATGTGAAGTTTCATTATCATTCATTCGAAAAGAAACGTTCGATAGTATGGAGAAGGACGAAGAGGTCGGGTCATATTTCTGTTCTCAACCAGTTGCTAAGAAATCGAAGTGGACGGAAGATCTTTGGAGGCGTATGAAGAGGCCGTCGTCATCCACGAAGGCTGGGTCGTCTACGGAGATTCCGACTGAAAAGCCACCGGAAAATGAGCCCGAAAAAGGTAGTGCTATAGTTTCCAACAAAGATTCAAAGAACTGGTCCCCAGATGTTTTAGAGTTTTACCTCAACGGGGACTCTCCATACTGCTACAGTCGTTTCATTACAAAAAAACTCGACAGATCTTTTTGGGGTGCCCTACTAGGGAATGAATCTGGCGGTCATCTGTCATCTACGGTACACTTAACACGACATATTAATTTTTATAAGTTTTCACATGCTTACATAGTTAAGTTATAGTGTTTTTTTTCTTCTTTTGCAGCATGTTGAAGCTTGGACTGTAAGATTAATGCGTGTACGGCAGGCGATGCTCTTAAAAAACCCCAACAAAGAATTACGATGGTCGGTGTTACCTCCTGATTTTTATGATTACATGCAGGATGATAAATCCACTACCCCCCTTTATTATGCCGGACAAAAGGACCCGTATCCTCCATTCTGGGAGGTAGACTGCATCTACCTTCCTTTGTGGATTCGCCAAACAGACTGGCTACTTGTCCGTATTAATATGCAGAGCATGGTGATTACTCAATACTGGACCGATAAAAGATGGAGAAATGGAAAACATCGAGATGTTAGGAACTATATGGAGCTGTTACAGATATTTTTCAAATGGTTTCTAGAACGTATTCACTTTAGGAGGCACACGAGGTACATAACGGAACGTGAGATGTCCCTCGGTTTGGTTGAGACGGATGTCCCCAAGATGAGGGTAACATCGCTAACGCTGGGGTTCTTGTTTGTATGATTATGGAGAAACTAGTTAAAAACAAACCGTTGAAGATACACCATGAAAACACCGTAGAAGAGGCTTGTGTGAACTACCGACGCCACATGGCTGATGAGCTGTATAAGTGCCGTTGTGATAAGTTCTGGTGAGTTGCGTTGTGATAAGTTCTGGTGAGTTGCGTCAGCTGTTTTGTAATATTTCCTTTTTTCATGTAATAAAATTTTTCATGTAATAAAGGCGTCATCGTTTATTTATTTCATGATACTTTGAACTAGCATCACGAGAGTAATACGACAAGTTGATAAGAAATAACAAGAAACAGTACTACAAACATTAACTTACGACAACCAACACATAAGAAATAACAAGAAACAGTACTACAAACATTAACTTACGACAACCAACACACGACAATGAACATCACTAGCCACGGGAGGTACCACTTTTTTTGTTGTGCCCTGTTTGCTTACAAATACTGCATTTGCGGGCAGCACGAGGTTCGTCCTCATGCCTTTCATCCATCTCGTTATGGATCCTCTTCTGTTTCAACCTCCCACGTTATATGGTAAAATGTGACGGGTTACCACGGAGTCTCCAGTTGGCCTGTGCCCACAAAGCTGTATGACCTAGGGTATAAAAGTGGGCGCTGTACTGAAGACGATATACGGAAGTTTGATATCGTGGATCAACAATTTGATGAAGGTCCTTACGTTTCATGTGGCAAACCGCAATAGCATGCGAACAAGGCAGACGTTCGATTTGCCACTTTGCACAGGAGCAAGTTCTGTTACGGTATTCAACCGTGTAATCGTTCCCCCCGTCTTCCATTGCCCGAACGCGAGACCTGACGTGGTACCGTCCCTGTGAACCATCATATAAACGTACAGTATGTTCTCGTGATTTAGCATCACGTTCGCATATCACAGTCCAGATGCGGGGGGCAACATTGTTTGGCAACGCTTTCCAATTCTGTAGTGAATGTTAAACTGATCAACATCCCTTTCCAACGTGTGGTGTATGACTGCCATAATAGGCATCATCCTTGCTTTTGACAACACATGGTTGAAGCACTCAGACATGTTGGTTGTGAGGTGACCCCATCGACGATTTTCTTTATCGTGCACCAACGTCCACTTAGAGAGATCAATGTCTCTCAAGTATCTCCATGCCTTTTTGTTAATGCTCTTCATTTGTCTGATGGCATACAGATACTTGTAACGCTGTGATGTGCTACCGATAGTCCAACAAAGCTTTTTCAGAGTTGCACTTTTGAATTTTGCGCCAAGATTGCTTCGTACATGACGAAGACAATACCGATGGTAAGCGTTCGGCTCCCTCCATCCTGGAAATTCCTCCATCGCCCTAATTATTCCGACATGTCTGTCCGAGATAACACAAAGGGGGTTGCTGGCGTTGTGTCTTGAAATATGCAGCCTAAACTGCTCCAGGAACCAACCCCAGCTCTCAATTGTCTCCTCATCTACAATTGCATACGCCACAGGAAGTATGTAGTTGTTTGCATTCTTGGCGACAGCAATCAACATCTTACCCTTGTAAGTCCCCTTTAGATGAGTCCCGTCGACGGAGATTACCGGTGCCGAATATTGGAACGCCTCAATTACGGGTTCAAAGGCCCAGAAAACATATTTGAACACCTTACATTCTGGGGGGCTCCTGGGATGATGATACCACTCGACAACGGTACCTGGATTTGTAGCCTGTAACCGAGCCACATACGCTGGCAACTGCTCAAAATTGCTCTCCCAGGTGCCGTACACATTCTCAATTGCTTTTCTTCGGGCTTTCCATGCCTTAGAGTATGAGATATCGACATTCAGCGTCTGCTTCATGTAAGTTATGATCTGTTTCACCGGAAATGTTAAGTCAGCCTTCACCTGTGCAAAGATATGCGTGGCAACATCTCTTGACCTTAGTGCCCTGTTGTTATTGCGTCATCTTCTTCATCCCCGCTTTTTTCCGAGTCAACGTCCGTGGGTTCATGCTCACTTTCTCTGCTCTCTTCAGACGTATATCCTTCTCACCAGTATGAGACCTCATTAGGATAAATTTATCAATGAAATTAGTTTAATATTAACAAGAAAAAAATACCTTGAGAAGCATCTGACGGTTCGTAGTTATAATTTATAGGCACGTTGTCATCGATGTCGTTATTGTTGTCATCCTCTTCATTTTTGTCATCGTTATAACACCACACATATTATAAGTACGTATGAAGAAAATATGGATATTAATAAAAATCAATTGACTATATAGGTCTCGTACCTTCATTGTCATCGTTAGCATGATGTTGTTCGTTGTCATCAAGAGATAGATCAGCAACATACTCTTCGTTACAGTGAAAATCATTATAATGGTTTTCAGGAGTAGCTCCTTGATGTGAGGTTCCTGTGTTGTTGAACGATGACCCGAGACCGAGATTGGTTGACTGCATATACTGAGATGGTGGAGTTTGCAAAGTGTCGTCTTCTAGAGGCACCGAGGAAAAGCGTCTTAGCAGATCCATAGCACTAGTTTCCTGAAAAGAAAGTATAGGCATGGGCTTCACATGTACGATTTCGACGTACATATGTGTATTCTCGGCTAGATAGAACATCGTGTTCATACCATCGTCCCCGACGATGTACGCCCCCTCTGAGCAACCCTGAAAAGTGTAGTACAATACTAAACTCAAAGTATAACACTCCCTGTTAATATGAGTGTTACTAAAAACTGCGTCTACAAACTCAGTATATGACATTCTGTGGGTCATAATAAAAGTGGTTGAGATGGTGTTGTCGTCGGCGGTAACACTACCGTTTACGTAGGTAACGTCACCGCCCCAGTAGAGTTTTACAATGAAAAGGTGAAAGTTTGCCATGATTTGTTTGGTAACAGAGGATTGTGATGGTCCGTAGTTCATATTGCACATACATATATATATATATATTAGATAAAACCGGAGGATGGTCTTGCGGTTTTATTCACCCCAAAAAGGTCGTACTATTTTAGATAAGTAGCAGGATGGTCTTGCGGTTTTATTCACCCCAAAAAGGTCGTACTATTTTAGATAAGTAGCAGGATGGTCTTGCGGTTTTATTCACCCCAAAAAGGTCTTGCAATAATAATGCAAGGGGGTGTTTTGTAACATATAAGGTTGTTGTAATATCATCTTGCGGATTCACCAAAAAAAGGTCTTCCATAAATACTCATTACATACTAAGTTGCAGATATCACCAAACGAAACCACAATATGGTTTATTGCAATTGTGGTTCTTCCACAGTAGTCCGTGTATCATCAACTTCAAGAAACCCAGGTCGTCGATTCTACTGCTGTAACAGGAAACCTCGTGGCTGTGGATTCGTATGTTGGGCAGACCCACCTGTAGTAAAGACCCTACCTAGCAACACCCCCACTTCGGGTATGATTAATGAAATCACCGATCAGTTTCATCGTTCTGTAAACATCACTGACCCACAACGAAGAAACCCCGTCCTGCAACACTCCCATTTGCAACAACCCTACCCATACCGTCCGTCTACTCCACCAACACAAAACCATAACCGCCCAGTAATTTTTCAAACACCAAACCATAACCAACCGACATCTCCACAACCACATTCCTCTACCGGTGACAACGGTCACCAACCAAATCCACCACCCATGGAAGATGACGAGGAGGACTTTGATGAGTCGGTTCTTGATGAAATCATATTTAGGAGGTGGCGCAAAGAACGAGCTCGTGAAGAGTATGACCCAGAATCGGCCCCAGTCTGATTGTTCACCATTTAATGGACTTATGTTTTATTAATATAGTGTGTGTCTTCTGTAAGAGGTTAGGTAGGTGGTGTGTTATGGTTGACTTTATTTTAGCATGCTTATGTATGGTCCAGTTAAATAAATTGACTTCTTTGGTAAAAATTAAATTAAGTGGTGAAATGCCCCGGGGGCCACTTTCGGGCCCGTGATTCGATTCCCCGGCCCGGGATTACCGGACACCGGACCCGCCAGCGCGCAGTGCTTAGCACATAGTTTACCGTTGATGCGAGTTTAGGCCACCAAAATTATTGATCGGCATCAATTTCTGCGTCACAAAACGATGAAAAGTCACATTTTTTGCAGTGCCACTTTTTAGGTATAAAAAGGTGTATTACCTTCGAAGGTTTAAATTAAGTGGTGAAATGCCCCGGGGGCCACTTTCGGGCCCGTGGTTCGATTCCCCGGCCCGGGATTACCGGACACCGGACCCGCCACCGCGCAGTGCTTAGCACATAGTTTACCGTTGATGCGAGTTTAGGCCACCAAAATTATTGATCGGCATCAATTTCTGCGTCACAAAACGATGAAAAGTCACATTTTTCGCAGTGCCACTTTTTAGGTATAAAAAGGTGTATTACCTTCGCAGGTTTAAATTAAGTGGCGAAATGCCCCGGGGGCCACTTTCGGGCCCGTAACTTAACTCTTACCGAATCCTCGTGAAGATTGGCTAGTTGAGAACGGATTGCGCGTAACGAGTGTCTGGTCGTCTGCTTAAACCGGTGTGCTACACGCTACCTTTTAAAAAAATTATCAAACGCAATAGTTAGCAAAAATAACATGTTTTAATATAATCAATGATATGCACGCATAAAATACTACTTACTTGGCACCAAATGGGAGTCTATCCGCGCCTTCTTCTTGTTCTTCCGGAACAATTATGGGAGCTAATACCCGGATTTGGGTATACGCCCACAACTGTAACAAAGACACACACCCACACATTGCTTCGCCGTCCATTACTGTTGCTTTGCACAGGTTGCGATACAACCATGCCAACACAGCACTACCCCAACTAAAGGTCCGACATTCATTGAGGTCCTCTAGGTATGGTAAAAAGGCCAGCTTCACCGTCCCGTTGCTTGAGTCATTAAACAAAGAACATGACAACAAGAGTAATATCACACAACGGGCGCGTTGTATGATCTCGACGTCAGTCGGGTCATCGGGCAACAGACTCGAAATTCTATCTGTAACATCCCGTACAAGCATCTTGTTTCCAGAAAATTTGTTGGTTGTTATACCCAACAAATTGTAGACAAGTACTGCCCGTTCATCATTATTCGTCACGTCAAGTTGATCTCCTAACACGGGGGGCCATTAATAGGAAGACCCATTAAGCATGCAACGTCCTCTAACGTTACTGTCACCTCACCGAATCGTAGGTGAAACGTGTTGGTCTCGGGACGCCATCTTTCAACGAGGGCAGTTATCAACCCTCGGTCAATCTTCCGGTAACCACACTCAATAACTCCAAGAAAACCTGCAGTGCGCAGCATATCTTTAATACGACCATCCAATGAAAAGTTGTTAATTGTCGACCAAAAGGATTGGTCGCCGCGTCTAATATTAACATCTGCATCTACCGCATTTCCTTCAAACAACATCGCCGAACGATGTTGTGATTGATCCCATAGAAGTTCATTGCTGCGAGGACCAGGGTTTACAAATGCCATAGTGCAAATTATAAGAGTGGTAGATATGTGTATACAGATTGAGAGTGAAAGGTAGATATCTGAAATATATGTGGTTTTGGCTTGGATTTTGAGAATGCAGATTACTCGTTCACATGGTTCAAATTTATAAGACTACTACTTACTACTACATTGTTTGCATGTCCTTGCATGCATGCAATTATGGCATTTGTCTAGTCAAATCTTACTGAACAAAAGCATTCACCCCTTTGTGTGGTTGGGGTGTAATGCATGTGAAGCTATTCTTACACTTCCTGCTTCTTACACGAGATAAAAGACAAGAAGACAAAACAAGATTTACAAAAGACCCCCTTAAAGAATCATCAACTCATGGGTTTATGCTAAATTCGAAACACCATGTTGCGGATCTAGAACATGAATCCGCAAGATCATATGCCAAGTCCCATATAACTTACAAAACACCCCCTTGAAGAATTAACAATCCTACAAAATAAACATATAAATCCGCAAGATGGTGTTGCGGATCCACCCATCTCTTTCCTAATCAGCAAAAGACTCTCTCCTCTCCTCTCCACGTCACCAAATCCGCAAGATGGTGTTGCGGAAACACCATTTTTGAAATTTCGTTGCTGACACCCTCCAAATGCACAAAAATAATGCATTTCGCCACTATTTTGGCAAAAAAATCTGATAAACTTACAATTCTTTTAATTTATATTTTGCTTTTGTTTTGCATTGACTTAAAGTTACGTGTTTAATAGGTTAGTGACTTTGAATGTGGTTTTATTAATTAATGTTATCAGAAAAATCTAACAAAGACTTTGGAGACTACTAAAAATATTATATGTCGTGAAAGTTGAAAATAAAGATTTTTTTTTTTTATTTCTCTTTCATTTTCCGACTTTAAGGGGTCATTGACCGAGACAACTTAGTGTTGTACTTCAATCGTATGGGTGTTTCTAGAGGAGACATTAAAAATCATAAAAATAAACAAAATGAATATCCACGGTGGAAATTTTTGTTGTTTTTTGGTTAAAAAACTTTCATTTTTAACGGAAAAATGTTAATAAAGCTACACTTTAAACCAATTATTTTATGAAAATAGCCCATTGACCAAAATAGCCCCTTAACCAAGTGTTTTACGAAAATAGCCCCTTCACCTGTCTTTAAGAGACAGGTCACACCTTCCAAGACGTCTCAAACGTCTCCCGAGACGTCTCCCACACCAACCAATAACTCAGCGTCACCTCATCACACACTCTCAAACCTTCCAAGACGTCTCAAACGTCTCCCGAGCATCGATAACCTTGTCCTCAAGGCTGAGCAAGATGCATAGGTATCTATCGACAGTTGATTGTAAAAAAGTTTTCTTGTAAGTGGCACACTGAAAGCAAATATATTGAGGTTTATTTTTTAATTTCAATATCACACAAGTAAGCCTCACAAAACCTTTTTGGTTATTTCATATACATCCTTTTGCATTCAAAGACAATGGAAGAAAGACAATATGTTTTTACACTTTTTTTGCAACTTAGTGGCCTAACACAGCTACGCTTGTGCATTTTAAATATATATATATATATATATATATATATATATATATATATATATATATATATATATATATATATATATATATATATATAGGGTTAGGATACTTTGAAAACTCCTATGAGTTGTGAGAACTAGAGAACCATTATGGACCTTTGATCTTCATGATCCAATAGTTGAGATCAAAAGTTGGGATTTTTGTCTTCACTTGAAATTAAGTATTTTTTTATTATCTTAAAGTACAATTAAGGGCATTTAAATAAAAAGCCATTGGAGAGAAGATATAATATAATATTATGTTATTTTTTAATTAAAGTTTATTTTATTATTTTATTTAAAATAATATTATCTGATTTAATTTTTTAAACTTTATTTTATTTTTTAATTAGTTTAATTTTTTAAAACAAAAAATCAGATTGAACATTTTGTATTATCACTCTCGTTTTTTACACTGGTGTAATTTTTTACACCAGTGTAAATCTCTTATACACAAACTTCTACACAAATACACTATTGTACAAAAACAAACTAAATGATGGGGTGCTTTACATTCATATTTACACTGGTGTAAATCTTCCAAAAAATACAAAATTTTACAACAATTACGCTAGTGTAGAAAACAAACCAAATAAAACATAAAATGGTGTAAAATCTGCCATACACAACATTCACAAAAAAAAAAAAAAAAAAAAATACACAAAGTGTAAAAAAACAAACTATACATTCATATTTACACTGGTGTAACTGATGTTTTACACCAGTGTTTTCTTACATCAAAACGACTATACATTCATACTTACGCTGTGTGTAAAACTAATCTGTGTTTTCTTAAATAAAAAACGTTTACACTGTGTGTGAAACTAAAACGGTGTATTCTTACATAAAAAACGTCTATACATTCATGTTTACACCAATGGTTGCTTACAAAACAGCATCTTCTTCGCGACATCATCTCCTAACAAGAAACAACAACAACAACAACAACAATAATAATAATAATAATAATAATAATAATAATAATAATAATAACAGAAAAAACAAAAAAAATAAAAAAAATAATAATAACAGAAAAAAATATAATAATAATAATAATAACAGAAAATATAAATAATAAAAATAATAATATCAGGAAAATAATAATAATAATAATAATAATAGTAACAATAATAATAATAATAATAAAAACCTTACTGTCATCTTCATCATCACCACCGTCGACCACTATTTGAGCCACCACCGACGTCTCCACCGTCGTCTTCATCATCACCACCGTCGACCCACCACCCCCTCCACTGCAAACCCACCACAGAATATTAATAAAAAATATTAATAATAACAATAACAATAATAATAATAATAATAATAATAATAATAATAATAATAATAATAATAATAAAAACATACCTGTTCAGATCCCCCCTCCGCCACCACCATCACCGGACCACCACCACCATCACCGGGCCACCATTCATCGTCAGATCCACCCCCACCTCCGTCGAAAACCCTCAAACATCACCGTCTTAATCATATCCACCACCGTCTGAATCAGATCCGCCCCTTAAAACCACCCATCGACCCACCCACCACTGTCCTCCGCCTCTCCCGTCCCATATCCGCCTCAAAAACCACCCAACAACCCACCACCGGCCTCCGCCTCCAGCCCCACCATGACCACCGTCCTCCTCCTTTCTGTACCATGAGAACCGTGTGTGTGTGTTAGAGAGAGAGGGAGATCTGTGTTAGAGAGAGAGAGAGAGAGGGGTTAGAGAGAGAGAGAAAGTGAACGGTTTGTGTGTGTGAGAGAGAGGGTGAGAGATATTTATCGTCAAGTATTATTATTATTTTATTGTTACTTGGGGTGGGGTAGGGTTGGGTGGGTGTTATTTTTACTGAAATACCCACAAGTGGGTGGGGGTAAAAGACTACCATTGTAACACCTCGAAGTGTTACGGGTCTCTTAAACGGGTCGGATCGTACCCGACCACCCGACTATTTAATAAATTATTTAAGTTCGAATCTCGCGACTAACCGTTTTAATTGATTTTATAAATAATAATTATTGGATTTTTATTATCTTGACTAAACGCTCCTTATCTGCTATTTAATCGTTGCCAAATGTTCCTTGTCTTGTTGTTATACCCGTTACCAAACACCCAAGTCTTCAGTTATTATCCTTGTTGCCAAACACCCTTGTATTATTATTCTTTTATAATCTTGCTCCTCTCTCTCTTTTGTCTGTACACTCACGACAACACACACACACACACTTGTGTGTGTTTATGGCAGCTAACAAGAAACCCGCCGGACCACCACCATCTCCGGCCGCCGCACCGCCGCGCCGCCGCCGCTCGTCTTCTTTCCCCTCTTCCGACAACCCTCTTCCTTCCCTGTCTTTGCTGAACCAAACTTAATCCGATAATAATCCCAACCGTAACCCACTGGTTAACTAAACCCTTAACCCGATAATCTTCCATCCCGGTAACCCATAACCACCACTGTTTCCATCACCGGCTACCCTTATAACCACCACAAACCCTCCTTGATTCGGTTACTAAACCCAACCTAATATAACCCGTAAACCACCCCGTCCGTCCCTCTGTTTCTGTTAAGGAAGCCGGACAGTCACCGGCGATGGTGACTGTCACCAATAATCATCCTTGAACCATGGTCATCGGGTCTGTTCACACTCCGGTCACTTCTGATCTGAAACCGGGCACTCTGGTTAATCAAACCCAGCCCGATAATAACCCTCTTGTTTATCTGTTGCTGCTGTGAACTAATCAAACCCGGTAACCTTTATGCCAACCCCACAGAACCCGACTTTGTTTCTCTACAAATCCCGATAACCGGTTATCTCCAATTGGTTGTTACTTTCCTCGCACCCTAATCACCACCAAGAACCCCCTTCTGGTTGAATCTGTACTTGATAAACCTCTCACGAATCCCTTTCTGGTTGTCGCAGATCCATAATATATGTTGATGAGGGTGTGTTCGTGTGTTATAACAGGTGGATTAGGACCTTCGGTTGATTCCCATTATATTCCGGTTTGTGTTATGTTCTCTGTCGAACCTCCGGTTAGCTTCTGGTCAGTCTCCGGTAAGGTCCGGTTGACCTCCGGTCTCATACCAACGATTATTCGAGAGGTTCATCTTAATCTGATACGATTCAGATTACAAACCCGAAAGGTATAATCTTTAACAGTTATTATAGATATGTTGGTATTAATCATTGTTACCCGATTATAATACTGTTTCTGTGATTATTGCGAGGTACCGTTAATCCAATCGGAGAGTTAAACCGATACCGAGCCAACTTAGTGACTCGGTCAACACCCGGAATAGAACCCGGTCCATTGACTAGACGAGGATTATTAGAATTATACGATTATATATATATAATACGAATAACGTACGGACTTGATAATAATAATAAGAGAATAATAATCATATATAGAATATATACGTTTATATATATACGATTTGATATATAAAACGATATACTAGACTCGGGTTAATAATAATATGATCAGCCGAACCAGCATCCGGGTAAGTACGTGTCTAGAGTTCTGTAGGTTCGTGTGCCAAGCTGTAATAGCCAGCTTTATTAGCTACGAGTGCTAAGCTGTAATAGCCAGCTAGAATTTAGGATGTCCGTGTCGTGTCAATAATAAACCCCGGGTTTAGGACTATCTAATATATACCGAATTCTATATATATATAAATTGTATATATAATATATATCCTAAATACACAATCTAACAAGTCCCACGCGTAAAACGTATCAATATATATATGAAATATAATTGTAATAAGACGATAAGCAGAAGATATAACGCATACCTGTGAGTATCGTGAACTCCCTACTTTTACTGTTTTATTAAACGTTTTAGGGGAAATACATGTCATTTATTAGAAAACCTAGAAATGCTTTACATAATAGATTTAATAAAGGAAATATAATAGAAAAGGGGATAATAGAAACGACTAGGACAGTACTGACCAGTATATCGCCATTTCCTTTCTTGTCCGACTAGAGGACAAGAACCAGTCTTACCCAAGTAGAGGGTAGGGATAATTATATTTACCACAAACAGAGTGGTACCATCGATAGGAATGGCAACTAATAGAATATAATAGATTGACATATAATCGGTATAATTTAATCGAATTGGTAAATAGAATATATTTTCCCCTCCCGAACTAGAATAGTAAAGCATGTTATAAAAGAATATTATAAAAGAATACAAATAAACGAACTGGCCATTCATTTTATAAAATACACGACCTCACCAACTTTATGTTGACAGAAACTATTTTTGGCATGTGTTCAGGTAACCCAACAAATATGATGACGTGAATCCTGGAAGAGTCAAGACTGTCAATATCCTGAGTTCCGCTGCGTAGCTCCGATAACCCGACCCAACGACCCGGCACCGACTGCCCGGGGCGTTACAGGTTGGTATCAGAGCGGCGCTTAAGGACAGTCTTGAAACCTTTATTAATCCAGGATCTACCAGAAATGTCTTTTAAAAGAAATTTTGATTAAAAATAAGTATAAGGTAAAAGAATATTAGAGGATAAAATTTTGGGTATCTAAATGCCAAACCATTATAAAGTTGGTGAGCACCATAACAGTATATTAGAAATCAGAACGAATCCACTACAGGATATTACTAGAATGATTATGTGGGGTAAATTGACAATTATGTACACAATTGTGAATTTACATACACATTTAATTTTTGGGAAATCTTACAGGATAATAAGGCCATAAGAATTGAGAAACAATACAGAATAGAAACCAGATAAATATTAAAAGAAATCAGAAAATAAATCGAGATATAAATAAGAAATGAAATAAGTTATAAAAAGTATATATATATTTATATAGAAAAATAAATAGATTATAAAACATAACTCATCCAACGTTGATTCAAGAAACTTCAGATAAGTTTATTGAATTATTCCGGTCCCAATGGCTATTTATATCAGATCCCAGATCGTTAACCTCACGGTTATTCCAAATATTTATAAATAGAATACAAATATTACGCTCCGACTTGAACATTCCTATGATCAAGTTTCCAAGAACATATGTTTACTCCGTCACTTCCGAAATTTTTATAAATTTCGATGTGCTAGAGACATATTAATATTATGTTTCTAAAGAATTTTCTTCGAGGATTCAAGCAAAAATCGGACAGATTCCTCGACAATTCAAGTTGTTTTAAATCTTTTCAGTATGACTTTGAAGTTTACTAAATTCGTTCCCAGTCATTTCTATTTTATACTAAACCAGTGTTATTATTATAAATCCTCCCTAAAAGTTTTTATTTCAAATTATGAAAGAATCACGACCATATCATTTTGTCTGAATATATTTCACTCTATATTCTATATTCAGTACCATTTCGTAAAAGATCTTTAATCGAATTTCTATCCGTACATACTTCAAGAGTATTTTCGGTACAATTCTATATCTATATTCGATCGTATAACTTCTTTGATATTTTATCTCGATAAATAATTACCACGTTCTATAAATATCTCTTTGGATAAATATAGAGAAACCTCAGCCATATGATATCTTCGATCTTTTCTTCCGAGAATTAAGATAATATTTTGAACAAGAAATATTATTATTTCGAAATTCTCGTGACAAAAATAATTTGGAATCTCTCTAAAGAAACCGAACTTTACTCACTCGATTATGCAACAATATAAGTACCATCTTAATCCTATGACTCGAACAAGTCAGAAAGATTAAAAGATTGGATGGTTATATTGGACATCTTTTGACGTGATCAAATTCTTGAACGATTGACAGTCTATTTCGTTAGACTCAGGTCAACATGTTTCCTTCCAGAATAATATAATTTTAAATATAAGAGAAAATAAAGAAAAGAATATTAGAATAATATGTGAAGGACACATACCTATTGTGATTAAAATAAATAAGTACTGGAATGTTAGGTGAGGTGGAATAGTAATTATGATCGCGACATAATTATAAATGCCACAGGCACAGTAACATTCGAGTAGGAGTTTATCAAGATCACAGCTTGTCTGTGTCATGAACATATTAAAAGAAATAATAATAAGAAGAAATATATATTCGAACCATCAGCGTATTATATGTGGAGAATACGACCACAAAACTGGCAATCTAGTTGGAATTTCTTCGTGAAATACGACTAAGAATATGTTCGCAGAATAAAAACCATCGATTGGTTAATTTCTACGAATTATAGAAATCAGTATATTGATTTCTGATTGCCAACCAAAGATAGTTGTATGTCCTCTGTGCAATCTCCGGGGCAAATGATATCTGGACCCTTACAGAAGGTATATCCGGACATTTGTCACCAAGTCACAGAATTCTTTATAAGGATATATGATGCTATGAACAAATCTTTGTAGTCACTTCGTATGAAGACTCGTGCGAGTTATAGTACAATCAAATTGGTAAAACGGTAAAGTGTTACCAAGTTGAAAGTCAATAAGTGATGAAGGAATTGTTAAATCCTTAAAATATAACAGATATAAATTTATATGGATTCAGAAACCGGAAATGGTAGAATCCAACGAGTTATCAAAAGAAAATAATTTATCGAATATATTGAAATATGATTGATACCAAGCGGAATCGCGTAGAGATTCGCAAGGTATAATCGAAGTGAAAACAAAAAATGAATAGAATTATGCTCATTTTTCCAGTGAAACTCTCTGGCCAAGGAATGACGGAATTCCTGTTCCGAGTTAAAGGCTGTGAGAGATAAATTAAGAAATCACTGTTCTGGCAAGAACTATCTATACGATTATCCTAACGAAATAAGCTTCGCTTATAATAAGTTGGATTAAGAAAGATATGTTACATTGCCTACATATAAGTTTATCGGAAAGTGTTTTCAGACACTGAAAGTATAAACTTTAATCGAATACATAAATATAAAAGAATTATTCCAAGCAAGCATATATTATAGAAATACTAGATTTATAGTGTGTGCTATAAATGAGTATCAGTATTTGCCTGGATATAAAAGAATATAAATAGATAAATAAAAGAATATAAATTGACAAAATTATAATTTAAAAGGGCATAGGAAATGCCAGATATCAAGAGAAGGCATTTGAAGTGCCAAACATTGTTAGAAGGCATCCGATATGCCAAGAAATATAATTATTAGATAAGAATATTAGTCGTACGAAAACGACTAGAATTTTATAAAAGAATATTTTATAAAAAGAAATTATAGAATATTTTACCGAGAGTGTATCAAATTCCGAAATAGTGATATCAAGAAGGAATAATTGCAGAAATACTTAACGCAATAAGTATTCATGCATTAAACCTGAATGATAATCATGATTTTGAGAAAGAATAATCGATGCATTGCCATCAGAATCCTAAGTCAAAGAATCGTAACGACTGTTACCAGTAGATTCCGAGACTATAAAGATAAAGTTACATATATTGACTGTAGAATTGTGAAAGACCTTATTCACAATAATACAATGAGAAAAGTCAAATAATATGTAATGAGATACAATGCAGTTAATCATCAATGAAATAGTCAGTAAGACTATTATCAATGATTTAAGAGAAATCTTAATACTCGATTTCAGTAAATCAAGATACTAAAAAGGAACTGTTGAAACTGTGTAATTCAACAAGTTCAATTAGTCTTTTCCGGCACCTTTAGACTCCGGATAAGATACGTCTAATGATTTAAAGAAATCATTTCTACTCTTTAAGAATCGGAATTACAATGATGGTAAATTATAAAGTTTGAATATAAGAGGTAGTAGCTCGGATCCCATTCAGGTCATGATAATGAAGGGACTCCCGTATCTATCTCTTAAGAACCAATTAGAATCCATCATTGTAAATGAATCCGACAATGATTATATCGTATCACTTTGAGACTCTAGTAATATTTGCTGGAGATTTGTAAATCTCTTTGAAGATAAATGATTAAAATCTCAAAGTATGTTAAATCGTCTTTATATAAGAATAATATTCAGTCTGTTTCTCAATCTAATGAGGAACAAGATTAGAAGAATGTTCATAGTATAAAGAAAAATATCAATCTATACGGAAAACCTTTAATAGTCATAACCAGAAGATACAGATAATCCATGTATCTGTATTAACATGACTATAGCAAGAAAGGTTAAAACGTAGATTTGAATTGATATAAAGATCGATTTCCTCGCAAACCATGAGTACTGATTATGACTCACGACGAGTGTTCAAGTTTGCATTGTAACATCCTTATCGATTAAGGGTGTAAAATACAAGATCACTCAAATTTCGGGGACGAAATTTCCTAAGGGGGGGAGAGTGTAACACCTCGAAGTGTTACGGGTCTCTTAAACGGGTCGGATCGTACCCGACCACCCGACTATTTAATAAATTATTTAAGTTCGAATCTCGCGACTAACCGTTTTAATTGATTTTATAAATAATAATTATTGGATTTTTATTATCTTGACTAAACGCTCCTTATCTGCTATTTAATCGTTGCCAAATGTTCCTTGTCTTGTTGTTATACCCGTTACCAAACACCCAAGTCTTCAGTTATTATCCTTGTTGCCAAACACCCTTGTATTATTATTCTTTTATAACCTTGCTCCTCTCTCTCTTTTGTCTGTACACTCACGACAACACACACACACACACACACTTGTGTGTGTTTATGGCAGCTAACAAGAAACCCGCCGGACCACCACCATCTCCGGCCGCCGCACCGCCGCGCCGCCGCCGCTCGTCTTCTTTCCCCTCTTCCGACAACCCTCTTCATTCCCTTTATCTGCTGAACCAAACTTAATCCGATAATAATCCCAACCGTAACCCACTGGTTAACTGAACCCTTAACCCGATAATCTTCCATCCCGGTAACCAATAACCACCACTGTTTCCATCACCGGCTACCCTTATAACCACCACAAACCCTCCTTGATTCGGTTACTAAACCCAACCTAATATAACCCGTAAACCACCCCGTTCGTCCCTCTGTTTCTGTTAAGGAAGACGGACAGTCACCGGCGATGGTGACTGTCACCAATAATCATCCTTGAACCATGGTCATCGGGTATGTTCACACTCCGGTCACTTCTGATCTGAAACCGGACACTCTGGTTAATCAAACCCAACCCAATAATAACCCTCTTGTTTATCTGTTGCTGCTGTGAACTAATCAAACCCGGTAACCTTTATGCTAACCCCCCAGAACCCGACTTTGTTTCTCTACAAATCCCGATAACCGGTTATCTCCAATTGGTTGTTACTGTCCTCGGACCCTAATCACCACCAAGAACCCCCTTCTGGTTGAATCTGTACTTGATAAACCTCTCACGAATCCCTTTCTGGTTGTCGCAGATCCATAATATATGTTGATGAGGGTGTGTTCGTGTGTTATAACAGGTGGATTAGGACCTTCGGTTGATTCCCGTTATATTCCGGTTTGTGTTATGTTCTCTGTCGAACCTCCGGTTAGTTTCTGGTCAGTCTCCGGTAAGGTCCGGTTGACCTCCGGTCTCATACCAACGATTATTCGAGAGGTTCATCTTAATCTGATACGATTCAGATTACAAACCCGAAAGGTATAATCTTTAACAGTTATTATAGATATGTTGGTATTAATCGTTGATACCCGATTATAATACTGTTTCTGTGATTATTGCGAGGTACCGTTAATCCAATCGGAGAGTTAAACCGATACCGAGCCAACTTAGTGACTCGGTCAACACCCGGAATAGAACCCGGTCCATTGACTAGACGAGGATTATTAGAATTATACGATTATATATATATATAATACGAATAACGTACGGACTTGATAATAATAATAAGAGAATAATAATCATATATAGAATATATACGTTTATATATATACGATTTGATATATAAAACGATATACTAGACTCGGGTTAATAATAATATGATCAGCCGAACCAGCATCCGGGTAAGTACGTGTCTAGAGTTCGGTAGGTTCGTGTGCCAAGCTGTAATAGCCAGCTTTATTAGCTACGAGTGCTAAGCTGTAATAGCCAGCTAGAATTTAGGATGTCCGTGTCGTGTCAATAATAAACCCCGGGTTTAGGACTATCTAATATATACCGAATTCTATATATATATAAATTGTATATATAATATATATCCAAATACACAATCTAACAAGTCCCACGCGTAAAACGTATCAATATATATATGAAATATAATTGTAATAAGACGATAAGCAGAAGATATAACGTATACCTGTGAGTATCGTGAACTCCCCACTTTTACTGTTTTATTAAACGTTTTAGGGGAAATACATGTCATTTATTAGAAAACCTAGAAATGCTTTACATAATAGATTTAATAAAGGAAATATAATAGAAAAGGGGATAATAGAAACGACTAGGACAGTACTGACCGGTATATTGCCATTTCCTTTCTTGTCCGATTAGAGGACAAGAACCAGTCTTACCCAAGTAGAGGGTAGGAATAATTATATTTACCACAAACAGAGTGGTACCATCGATAGGAATGGCAACTAATAGAATATAATAGATTGACATATAATCGGTATAATTTAATTGAATTGGTAAATAGAATATATTTTCCCCTCCCGAACTAGAATAGTAAAGCATGTTATAAAAGAATATTATAAAAGAATACAAATAAACGAACTGGCCATTCATTTTATAAAATACACGACCTCACCAACTTTATATTGACAGAAACTATTTTTGGCATGTGTTCAGGTAAACCAACAAATATGATGACGTGAATCCTGGAAGAGTCAAGACTGTCAATATCCTGAGTTCCGCTGCGTAGCTCCGATAACCCGACCCAACGACCCGGCACCGACTGCCTGGGGCGTTACAACCATGACCCTAACTAAAAAATTACAATATATTATAAAGGTGTTGATGTGTCACTTGATGATTGGTCTAGAGGAGTTCTCTAGTTCTCACAACTCAGAGGAGTTTTCAAAATATCTGGATCCTATATATATATATATATAGGCTATGTATCTAGTGAAAACCCATGTGAGTTGTGAAAACCTTGAAAACCCATCCAATGATCCTCCTTACTCCACGTCTACCATCTGATTCAAAGCAAGCAAGGGCAAGATCGTCCATCATTTTCCTATGTCCTTCAATTTTTCTTACATACTGACACACAAAAGTTTCTCTCACCTATTTTGTAATTTTGTTTTAAATTCAATGTCTCTCCCCCATATCTCTCAGATGCACCACAATATCCTTCATCATCTCAATCTCTCCACTTTCACAACACGTCTCCACCTTCACAGTACACCGCCTCCCCTAACCTCCCACCCCCGCCGCCACAGTCCTCCCAATCCCCACTTCCAGAACCGTCACCCATCCTCTCTGTCCAGATCTTTACTTTACAGATCTATACATTTTACAAAAGATTTATCCATCTATCCAGACCATTCTCTTTGAGCTATAAGCAGTGACAAAAGAGGCGGCGTCAACGGTGGCAATGGTATGGTTGTTTTAGATCTACTCTATATTATTATTATTATTACAAGCAACGGTCAGTACTTGGACCTTGAAACAAGAAAATATACCTCAACTTTCCCATGTTTGTAGCTAATCGGAAGCCTATAGAAAAATACCTCTTGGTCTTGAGGAAAAGGAGGGCATAGGTTATATTGTCACATAGTTGAAAGAATTTATATCCATTGAAACAAGAAAATATACCTCTGTTAATGTGTTTATTATTATTAAATATGGATTACTAACAATTTTTCGTAATACTCAGTTTGCTTTAGGTTTCTAAAAGCTCGGAATTTGGATATTGAAAAGGCAAAGCTAATTATGTGGGCTAACACGATTATCGAGGTAATTAAATTATTTACAACTTTGTATGCGTTTGTTTTGATGTGTTTGTGATCTACCATGGAAATTAATATTTCTTTTTTTTTTTGAACGGCAATTAATATTTCTTTTGTTTATGGATCTCGTTTGGTTGTTTGTTTTTTAAATTAATAAACGAAGTTTTTTTTTAGATCTGTTTTTTTTTTTTTTAAGATTGTTTAACTAATGTTTAATTTCTTTTTAATTGAAGGTAGATGGTTTGATGAAGATGAGAAAAAGTGTTTGGTTTGGATTTTTTTTTCTTGTAATATTAGGTTGTAAATAATATGTTTTTTTTTTCTTTATAGATATCTGATCCGACTTGATACAACGGAATATAGTGTATTTTATTGAAGTTAAATTGGGTATTCTTATATAACTTGTGTTGTTACAACGTGATATATGTTTTTTTTAATGATAGATGTTGTTTTTGTATGTAACATGTCTTGTTATAATGTAAAACGTATCAACATTGCTCTTTTACAAACGAAGTGGTTTTTTATATATTGTAACATTTATACAATATATAAGTTGTAACATAATAACATAAACTAAACATACTACAGTACATATTATAACACAATAATAAAAATTGTAACTTATGAACAAAAGTTGTAACATACTAGAACTACAAGTTGTAACATAATAATATAAACTGTAACATACTACAGTACATATTATAACACAAAAATAAAAATTGTAACTTACGAACAAAAGTTGTAACACGATTAAAGCATTTAAAATTAAAAAAAAATTCAATTTAAAGGAAAAAGTGGAAGAGAGATAAAGAAATTCTATAGAAAAAAAAGAGAGAGAAAGAGAGGTGAGAGGAGAGAGAAACGAAAGAGAGGGGGTAACAGAAATGTACAATTTAAATGGAAAAAGTGTGTACTATGTCAGTGGAGAGAGAAGAAGGATAACTTGATTTTACATTATTACCCTTTATGTAACTTTTATCAAAAAGGAAAATCAATATAATAATAAAAAGATTCAGATTTAATCTTGGCCCTTCAACTTGATCAATGGTTCATATAGAGTTTCTAGGGTTTTCACAACTCAAGAGGGTTTTTATTTTAGCCAAACCCTATATATATATATATATATATATATATATATATATATATATATATATATATATATATATAGGGGAGGGTTATCTTGAGAACGCTAAATATTGTGAGAACCGTGAGAACAAGTAAAAAAATCAATCAAAATCAATTTTTTTTTAATACAAACCTCATTATAATCAAAATACAACATTAATAAATGAGTTTTCTTTCCAAATAATACATCTTTTCTTGCAAAAACATTTTCAAATTAACTTTTTACACATGTGTAAATGAAACAGTTTACACATGTATAAACAGTAAATTTACATATGTGTAAAAACAATTTATTTTCGTATACGTTTGAATTTTTACGCGTAAATTGTGTTTTTGGGATTGTATTTTAGTAATAAAGACAAGTGTAAAAAGAAATTTTGAATTTGAATGGTTTTAGATGCCGTTCTCACGGTTCGCACGAAATATAGGTGTTCTCAAATTAACTTTCCCCTATATATATATATATATATATATATATAGGGCAAGGATTAAATAAAAACCCTCCTATTTTGAAGAAACTTGGTAAACTTAATCTAGACCATTGATCTAAGGTGATCAATGGCTTAGATTGATTCTACATGTATTTTAATAAAATAATTAGGTAGATGACAAAAAAAGGGCACAATGGTCAAATGCCATTTTCTGAAAAGCAGATATGACAGTGTGGACCCCACACATGTCACATCATCTCTCTCTTACTTTTTCCACATTCTTATACAAGCTGTCAGATGCCCGTGTTACATATGTAACATATGCAGTGTTGCGTACGTTAAAATTGCACAGATTGTATATAATCAATTAAAAACTTTATAGATCAAAAAACATTCAAATGTACACAAGAATTGTTTCTTACAAAGTGCTAAAACAAACAAAACGGTCATTACAAATCGACAAAATGCTAAAAAAAACTATCATAAATAAAAAAAAATTGTCTACACTTCATTCTTGATAATCATCTTCATCTTTAATGCAAAAAAATATGCTCACCTGCAAAAATAAAACAAAATTCATCAATTTACATGAAAAAATCAAAACTTTGTATATAGTAAAAAAACAAAAACTAATGTATACCAACTTAGTGGTGCTGTTACATACGAAACATACGCAAACATAGATTTCATCCCATGATCAATGACATTCCATTCAAGAATTTTTTTCCAAATTCTTCCTCTATAATATGCAATATTACATTCCTGATAAGGTGCAAAAAACACGAGTGTTACATGTGTAACAGGATTTTTTTCTGGAAACACAGACAAACTTTTGTAGTCTGCACCCAGCATACATTTTTTACTGAATTACAAGCAACCTTTGACTGCAAAACAGATACGCCACACACGTAACATCCTACCTTAACACAGAAAAAAACACCCTAAGTAAATTCACAAAGATGATACGACCATATAGACGAGAAAAACACCCTAACTAAACACAGAGAAAACACAAATAACAAACATTCTGAAAAGTCATTCTTAAAACAAATAACAACACATTTTCTGTCTTTAGTTATAGATAAGACTATATGAGAAAACACAAAAACAGACATTTTATGTAAAAAAGACATAGGTAACATTAAAAAAAACTCATACATGAGAAAACAAAAAAAACTAGACAGACATGGTGCAAAAACACACGAGTGTTACATGTGTAACAGGAAAACACAGCAAAAACTTTTGTAGTCTGCAGTAAACATAGAGCAGAATCTGATATGCTAGAAAACATAGAAAACAGAATTTGACTGCAAAAAACAGATATGCTACACACGTAACAGTGTGTACCATTCATTGCACACACTCCACATAAATTTGACTGCAAAATGTGTACCATTCATTGCACACACTCCACATAAATTTACTTTTTAAAATTCACTACTTTTTTATTCAAAAGATTCAAAATCAAATTTCAAACTTTACCCTTTTGAAAATCATAAAAAACATACAGTTATCATCAATCTTAGATACAAGGCATGCTAGAGTTGACCTCAAAAGTCAATGTGTGTAACTTTCTACATAATAAAGGTTCAAGATCAAATTTCAAACTTCACTCTTTTGAAAAAGCATTATATTTCATAACATGAACAAAATACAGACCATTTATTCTTGGTGAAACAAACTAATGTTGTGTGCGGAAAACAGCTTATTTAATATACAATAAGGAGCCATGGCAAAATCGAGCGTTACGTGTGTAAACAGGCGTTTTTTGTCTGCAAACACATACAAACCTTTGTAGTCTGCAAAACATCAAACATTCTGACTGCACACAACACACATTGACACCAAAAAAAAGATATGCTACACACGTAACACCCTAACGTGCACACAGATATGGTATAACTAAACACAGATTAAACACCTTAACAAATGATTCTTTAATAATAAAAATGAATCTTTATAAAGAAATACATAATACAAAATAGAGGCCATACAAAAAAGACATTTTCTGTAAACAACACATAGGTAACATAAAAAAACTCATACATTCAAAAAAAAAAAAAAATAGACAGACATGGTGCAAAAACACACGAGTGTTACATGTGTAACAGGAAAACACAGCAAAAAAAAAAAACTTTTGTAGTCTGCAGTAAACATAGAGTAGAATTTGATATGCTAGTAAACATAGAAAACAGAATTTGACTGCAAAAAAACGGACATGCTACACACGTAACAGCCTAACTCAGCACAAAGATTATACAAAAATATAGACGATAAAAACACCCTAACTACCACACAAAAGTACTACGAACATGAACACAAAACGAAAAATCATTCTCGATGTTTAACATTATAAATCATCCAAAAAAAATAGATGCTAACACACAAAAAATCAATAATTATTTCTAACTTAAAAAAAAATAAAAATATTAAACCACCTAACCCCCAAAAGAAGACATTTCCTATAAAAAAAGTGAAATATTCATGGTCTTTTTTTATGAATTAAAAAAAAGCAAATTAAAAATAAAATCAATTTTTTGATGCTTACTAAAAATGATGACGTGAATCTTTTGGAAAACAAAAATAACAATCTAAAAAGACAAATAATAACTCGAAACACCATTAATATATACAAATATAACATTTCATTATTATATAACAAAAGTCAAAAACACAAATTTATATAACAAAAGTCTACGTGTAATTACCTACGTGTAATTCATACACCACCTCTGTTTTACAATTAACAAAAGTCAAAAACACAAATTTATATAACAAAAGTCTACGTGTAATTACCTACGTGTAATTCATACACCACCTCTGTTTTAGCACAAATTTAGTATTACAATTAACTATATATTAATTAGGAACTTTGTAAATACTCCCCTTGTAAATCACTAAAATTAAATCACTTTACATTAAAGTATTGAGTACTGAATTATTATGACTTTTTTTTTTAATATATTACAAAAAAATTTGCAACTCCAACATCACCTCTGTTTTAAAATTAAATCACTTTACAAATTTGTAACTCCAACATCACCTCTGTTTTATATTAAAAAAAAAACAATATAACATCGATATGTGTTTTGACATGCTCGTAATAATACTTCATAAACCAATATGTTTTCCATAAAAGTAACAACGATACACCACCTCTGTTTTATATTACAAAAAAAAAAAAAAATCAGTACTCGTAATAATATTTTTGTTACCTGTCGACATCGAAGAGCTGCAGCAGCAAGGATGACACGTTCATCGAAGGCGGCATTGGAGGTGGAGATGGTGTTGGTCAGGTATGTTTTAATAGAGAGAGTATTGGTGGTGGTGGTGGGATTGCTCTTGAAGGAGGTGGAGATGGTGGAGGAGAGATGAAGGGAGATGAAGAGAGATAGGGACTTGTTTATATAGGAGGGAAAAAAGAAATATTCAAATTAGAAAAGAGGGGGAAGTGTAAAAATACAATTTTACCCTTATTGATTAAAATAATAGAGGATGGTGTGGATTAATGTAGGCCACTCATTAGGTTTCCATGAGTTTCTTCATTTTGGAAGGTTTCTTCCCAATACTTAGCCTATATATATATATATATATATATATATATATATATATATATATATAGTGGAAGTATAGACAAGAAACTCTTCCAAATGAAAAAACCCTAGCAAACCCATTCCTTGGTCCATATTAAGCCACATCACCTACTACATAATAATATTCAAAAGGGCAATTTAGTCAATTTTACCACTCCCTTCTCTCTCTTCCTATATATATATGTTTCTCACACCTCTCTCTTCATTTTGTTTTTTCAAAATTCAAATGCAGATCTAAATCATACCCTCCTCTCTCTCTCTACCATCCTCTATCTTGAACCACCACCACCACAACCACCACCACCGGCCACCACCTGCATCGCTTCCAACCACTAGAACAACCACCATCGTCATCATCTCGTCATAATCATCTCGAAGAACAACTGATGCTCTGTTTCAAACTTTTCGAGTGATGCTCTGTTCAGATTTTAAAGTAGGTAAAATGCAATTTATCTCTCTATCTCTCTCTCTCTCTCTCTCCTCTTCCCTCTCTTTTCTAGATCTGGAGTTGTAGTTGAGATCTAGATCTGGATCTAATAAATAATAAAACTACAAGATTGTCGTCAAAAAAAACTTGTTTGCCAAAAAAAAATGAATCACGTCAGTGATTCAGTGAAGAAGAAGTTGTTTTCCAAAAAAATTGTTGTAAAAAAAATGAATCTTTCTCAAAATAATAATAAAATAATAATAATAATAAGCTATTATGTTTTGGGTTTAGTGAAATAGGTTTTGGGTTTTGCTAGAATAATAATAATAATATTTTTTGGAGATAGTTTTTGGTTGCACACCAAGTGTTTGATCAAATGCTTGAATGAAAAAAAAACTTATGTTAACCTTTTTTTTTATTTTTTTTATTACTATTTTGTTTATGTTAGATTATTATTGGATAGGGGACATGATGTTGATAGATCACATGTGATTAAATTTTTTTGATTATGTGTTTTAGGATCCCAACTAACATGTGTTTTATACACATGTTAGTGATGTGGCTGTGGTACGTGATATTTTTTTTATACACATGTTAGTGATGCTAACACGTGCTAGTATATGCCTAACTAACAGGTGTTAGGGTTCATATTAGTTGGGGAGCCCAACTAACACATGTAAGTATACGCCCTTTCACATGTTAGTGATGCTAACACGTGCTAGTATATGCCTAACTAACAGGTGTTAGGGTTCATATTAGTTGGGGAGCCCAACTAACACATGTAAGTATACGCCCTTTCACATGTTAGTGATGCTAACACATGTTAATATATACCCAACTAACATGTGTTACGGTTTGAATAACATACGTTATTTCAGTAAAACATATATTTTAGAATACACTAACACATGTCATTGATGTCCCATTATGTGTTTTATAGAGCCCAGCTAACACGTGTTTACTTTTTTTGTAGGTGAAGAGATGTTTTTGAGTTAAAGATGATGATGATGATCAAGAACGAAGCATAGCTAGATTTTTTCTATGTTTGTTATGATAGTTTGTTTGAAAATTCACAAATAATTATGTTTGTATTAAACGGTTTTTGATATGTTTTAGTGTTGATTGTTACGATCGTTTTTATCATTTCTTAAATAAATACACATTGTATGTGTTCTTTTAATATGTTCTTTTAGTATATGCCTGGTAACACATGTTAGCGATGTCTCACACGAGGTCAGAATTTTTTTTCACAACACTAACGTACGTTAATATTCATGCTGGAAAAAGTGCCATAAAGTAGGAGAGAGGTGACTTGACAAGTGTCAAATCAACCTTTTTAAACCTAGGATTCATAAAATTAAATTTTAAAAATTAATTCAAGATTACCATATTGCCCTTAATCCTATTTTTTATTATGGTGGCCCACTTGCTTTTGAATATTATATAGGAATTAATTATGGACCATTGATCAATCTTGATCAATGGTCACTAGAGGGTTTCTAGGGTTTTTCCAAAAGATGAGGTTTCCATATTATCCACCCCCTATATATATATATATATATATATATATATATATATATATAGGGTAAGGTTCCTGTAGGAAAATTGTTTTGTGTAGGAAGTGTAGGAAGTGTTTTCAACCGTTTGATCTAGAAATGAATGGTTTAGATTAAATGTTTAGGTTTGTTAAGATTCTACTCATTATAATTTAATAATTAAGGGTAGGATGGTCCAATAAGTGTTTTAAAAGAGGGCAGTAATGTCATTTTCTTATATTTGATATGGAAACCGTTTGATTTTATTACTTAATTCATGCACCTTTCTCTCTCATCATAACATCTTCATATTATTATGGTGTTTATCTTTCTCTCTCATCTTAATCTCTTTCTTAAAAAAAACCCAGAGATTGTTCTTCATCTTCTTTGTTCAGTGGCCTCTTCATCTTCTACAAATAAAATCGCCTTCTTCTTCTTGTTTGTTAGGCGGCTTCTTCATCTTCTTATTGTCGTGTTTTACAGATAAACCCACATGTAACCCCGATCGGTGTTTAACAACACATAACAACAGTGTTTTAATTCAGAGGCAGGGAGATCGGACTAACATGCAGGGAGATCAGACACCACCACACCCTACAGCTACACCGACAGATACCGCCGACAATTAGTTTATTATTTTCTGTTAATAATTAATTTTTTTTTTCGGTAGTGTTTTTGTTAATGTTGAAATATCGTTGGGTTTATAATCGTGTTTTGAAAAATATTGTTGGGTTTATAATTGCTTTTTCGTTAATGTTGAAATAATGTTGGTAGTGTTTTAGAATGGGAGTAAGTTTTGATTAATTGAATCGTTTTTTCTTTAATGTTGAAATAATTGAATGGTGTTTTGATTAAGTGTGTTGGGTGAAAGTTTTGGTTAATGGTGTTTTAGAATGGTGTTTTGTTTTCAACTGTTGTTGCTACTGCTAGTGGTGGAATGGTGGTTTAATTCAGTGTGTTGGGAGTAAGTTTTGGTTAATGGTGTTTTAAAAAAACTAAGTGTGTTGTTAGTTGTTGAATGGTGTTCAGATGCTTGATAAAGAAACTCCCTCTGTACTCTGCCCTGTACATATGTAATCCTTGTGGAAGTTGACTTATTAACGTTTTGTTTTTTATCCACCAAGTTCATAATTTTTACAATGGCATTCATGTGATGAATAATTTGTTATTTTTGGATGATTAATCTTTATAAATATTGAGATCATAGTTGCTAATTTAGTGGGCTTGGAATAAATAAAAAAATGGACAAAAAGTCTAGAATGCCCTTCATCTAAAGATTTAATCAGATTTGATCCAACGGTTGAAAACACTTCCTACGCTTCCTACACAAAACAATTTTCCTACCGGATCCTCTACCTATATATATATATATATATATATATATATATATATATATATATATATATATATATATATATATATATCGTAATCGTCTCGCAACAACGCGCAGATTTCCCATTAGTAAGTTTAATTTGGGAGGTTGTCTAAACCTACTATTAAAATTTTACAATGAAATATTGAATTCCCAGTTTACGTAATTGATTAATTTTCAGTATTTAATTAAAGCTAATTCATAATCTCTTTTATATAAAACAACAAAAAGTTATTATATAGTTATACATCGTATATCGCATGTATCTTTAATTGGTCCCAGAATATCAATAAAATTCCGAAAAGTATTTTACCTTTTTAACGGCGGAAGATAATACTTAAACGAACCGAATTTTTATGAACTAGGTTGTTTGTTTATGTTCGTTTATTTAAATAAATGAATGAACACGGTCACAATATATTTTTTTGTTCATTTAATTAAACGAACGAACATGAACACTCGTTTTGTTCGTTCATTTATGTTCATGAACGTTCGTTTATGTTCGTTTAACTGAACTTAATTCATATTATATTATACTAAATTATACCCCGGGAGCGTCCCGGGGTTGAGAAATCTAATATGACACATCAATTTTACATATTAAATAGACCGATGCGCTTTAGAGTTACATGCAGGAAAGTTTTAGGTAGCACCTAACCTAAAACAACGTATAATTCTAATGTTAACATCTAACCTAAAACAATATATAACTCTAATATTAATACCTAACCAAAACAATGTACAACTCCAATGCTAACACCTAACATAAAACAATGTATAACTCCAATGTAACTCTAATGTTAACACCTATCCTAAAGACTAAAAATATATACAACTCTAACATACTAATATTGATACCTAACCTAAATTAAAACAATATACAACTCTATTAACCTATTCGGCTCTGGTTGAAAATAGAATTCATATTTACTAGTTTGAACATAATTAGTGACTTGCCTATACATGATTAATGAATTACCTGAACACGTGCATTTTTCCTGTATGAACAAAATCCATAAATCCAATGCTAACACTTAATACTTCAAACAAAAAATAGTCTTTTTTTTTTTTCGTTTTTTATATAGCACTATGGTACTCATTGGAAAGATAATTAAACGTTCGTTAATTTGGTGTAATTTTTTTCTTTAAAAAATCTCATATATAAAAGATATTACGTTTAAAAATTATGGGAGAAAACATGAAAGAATAAATTCTAATTTTGTTTTTAATTTTTTTTTCTAAAATCACTTAATGCCACATAGGCATGCCACATGCCACACTTAAGTAGGAGGTTGGCCCCTTTAAGTGCCATGTAGGATTTATTACTTTGGTTGATTATAGATATAGATATAGATATATTTGATATGAAACTTAACCCTAATCCTGACATTCTAAACATGATATCAGTCATCTCGCACTTCACAGCCTCACCTCCCTTCATCTCCATACTCCACAATATCTTCTTCTACTTCCGGCCAACCACATCCACAGCGTCGCCTCTAGCCTCCCAGCCTCGTCTCCACTCTCCAGACTCCACAGCGCCGCAAGTATGACCACCTTCTCTTATCGTTTTTTTTTTCTCTATAGATTTGTGGTCTTAACTATTTTGTGTTTTTTTGTTTAGACATGAATCTTGATTTGAATTTTGATTTAACTTCTTCAAAACTCGAATTGGGTTTTATGTAGTTATATTAATCTTGTGGTTTGTTTACACGCCTCAATAAAAAGAAAAAGAAATATTGACGATATATAATATGGTTTTATGTGAACATTCCGATCGTATTTCATAAAATAATAGAAGTGTATTATTATTTGTTTGGCATATTATGACATGTATGTTGCTTGATGGAATATTATTTCCTTGACTTTACATAATGGATACAATATCTGTAAATACTCAAATGGTTTTATTTTCTTTCATTGAGAATATACAAGTCATTATATACAAGAGACTAACCATTAATTTAGGCAATACAATAATTACAATGAATACATAATATTGACTATAACTCACAATATTAACTATGACTACAACATAATTGTAGCTTATTCTTTGGGCATGAATCGGGACATATATCATGTCTAATAGCAGTCGCAGCGGTAGTAGTCAACGCACGCAAAGACTGGACTTGAATCGGTTGAACAATTGCTTTGGAAGTCATTTGGTGAAAGTATCTGCATATTGATAGTCAGCGGGAATGTGCAAGACACGGATGTCACCAATACGAACCTTTTCGTGGATGAAATGAATATCTATTTCCACATGTTTTGTGCGTTGATGTTGAACTAGGTTTTCTGCCAAGTAGACAGCTGAAACATTATCACAGAAAATAATCGTTGCTTGACGATTGGATATATGAAGTTCTAGAAGTAGGTTGTGAATCCAACTCGTTTCTGCAGTAGCATTAGCAACGCCCCGGTATTCAGCTTCGGCACTTGTTCTTGATACAGTGTGTTGGCGTTTAGACGACCAAGAGACCAAGTTATCACCGAGAAAGACATAGTACCCAGATGTGGAGCGTTTGGAGTCTTGGCAGCCCCCCCCCCCCCCCAATCGGCATCAGAATAAGTAGTGACATTGAGAGATTTGGAGGGGCGTATGTAGAGAGCATGATCGGACGTGCCCTTTAGAAAGCGCAATATTCTCTTTAAATATTGAAAATGTGGATCCCTTGGAGCGTGCATGAATAGGCAGACCTGTTGAACTGCGTATGAGATGTCTGTTCTTGTGAAAGTTAAGTATTGAAGGGCTCCTGCTAGACTGCGGTAGAGTGTGCCATCTGATAAAAGGGAACCAGCCTATGCACTGAGCTTGGAGTCCGTATCATAGGGTGTGTTGCATGGCTTGAAGTTTGTCATATTTTCGCGACCTAGGATGTCTCGAATGTATGATTCTTGTGAGAGCCGAAGACCTTCCTTAGTTCGTGTCACTTGAATTCCAAGAAAATGATGAAGATCTCCCAAATCTGACATTGCAAATTCTGTTGACAGAGAATTTATGATTTGTTTAAGAAAGGTGTCATCCGATGCGGTGAGTATTATGTCATCGACATATAGAAGTAACTATGCCGTGCGATTTCCTTGGTGATAGACAAACAGAGAGGTATCTGTAGAAGCACTTTTAAAGCCACATGAAACAATAAAATTAGCGAAGCGTTGATACCAAGCACGAGGGGCTTGCTTTAGCCCGTATAATGATTTGTTCAACCTGCAAACATGAGACGGGTTATTTTTATCAACAAAACCAGGTGGTTGAAATATGTAGAACATTTCATTGAGTACTCCATGCAAGAAGGTATTCTTCACATCAAGTTGATGCATCGGCCAATTTCGAGATACCGCAATGCTCAGAACGGTACGTGTAACATCACGTATTTTTTCCCCAAATTTCGAATTAATAAAGTCACTACTTTACCCATCTTATACTTCTTTTGTACAATTTTTTTTATTATTACATTCTTATATATTTTCAACTACAAAACTTTATAATAAACAATAATTTCTAAAACTTTTAGTCAAAATGCATTTAATGTCATGGAGGTCAAAATACGAAAAGAAAAAAAAATAATAATATAGGAATTACCATTAAGACATATGAATGCAAAATTTAAACCTTCCTTCTTCCACAATCATATCTTACTACAATCACCGGCCGACCAAATATATAAGCTTTCAAAACGTGTTTTGACTTAGGTTGGAACTTGCCTATATTTTCCAAATCAAATATAGAAACTTCCAAATATAGACCCGTCTATCGCACCTCAATCATGATCCTAACAATCCGGGTTTCAACACCCATCTTCAATGTGACGCGTATGAACATTTCGGTATAAATATAACCCATCCCCCCGCATAAATTCAGGGATGATCGAAAACAGTAACAACATTTAACTAACTTGCGAGTTAGGTCTCAGTCGACACAAGGTTTGATTGTACAAAGACACATTGTTACATGTCGGACTCATATTCTATCATCATACAACTGTGATTGCTATACAACATATTGTTTTCAACTATATGCAAAACCTATGTAATCTCACCAATTATTTATAGTTGACCCCCCCATATTTCCAACTTAACATGTTTCAGGTTTATTTGCTATTGGAAGTTGTACAAGTCTTGGATCACATAGGAGCTTTGGATCTAGTTATGTAAATCAAGTTGATGTATTTATTAAATTGTATGACGAATTGTAAATTGTTTAGTAATATACAACTTCTATTTAGTACCATGAGCTATTGAACAATCATCACTACGTGACACCTCGATGTTTCCGCCATCGGTTGGGGTGTTACAGATTGGTATCAGAGCCATGGTTATAGGGAATTAGGTTATTAGAAAAATAGTCTAGTCTATAACCATAGGATTATAATCAGTACTTGTTCAACAGTTAGTTGAGTACCAAATAACCTACTCAACGATTGGTAGAGGTCATCATGCCTTTTCAACAGTCGGGAGAGGCCCTACAACGTGCTCAACGACTGGTGGAGGCTATCGAACCTGCTCAACAATCAGTAGAGTCATAGAAGGACACAAAACCCTAATGTAAGGTAAATTGGTGATTGCGGTCCGGAACGTAATCACGAATTTACAGGTACGTTAAGGTGGTGTGAAGTTCTAATAAGGTTTTGGTAGTTCATTTGTTTTTCATATAGTCAATCAACTCATGCATTTCTTTTAGGACTTCTAGAACTTCAATTTAGTGTTTTGCTAGATTTTTATTCTCCCAGCTATTTCAGACGAACCTAATTCAACCCTTAAAACTCACACATACCAAACCTCTTATCCAAATTATTCGAAACAGTTATTTCTGTTACCTATAAATTCATGTCGTGCCTTAACTCAAATTTTCCCAAATCACAGTTGCCTTATTTTCTACCCAATCATCCTCAACCCTGTGATTTTATTAACTTCGGGACGAAGTTCCCAAAAGTAGGGGAGACTGTAACATCACGTATTTTTTTCCCCAAATTTCGAATTAATAAAGTCACTACTTTACCCATCTTATACTTCTTTTGTACAATTTTTTTTATTACTACATTCTTATATATTTTCAACTACAAAACTTTATAATAAACAATAATTTCTAGAACTTTTAGTCAAAAGGCATTTAATGTCATGGAGGTCAAAATACGAAAAGAAAAAAAAAATAATATAGAAATTACCATTAAGACATATGAATGCAAAATTTAAACCTTTCTTCTTCCACAATCATATCTTACTACAATCACCGGCCGACCAAATATATAAGCTTTCAAAACGTGTTTTGACTTAGGTTGGAACTTGCCTATACTGTGCAAATCAAATATTGAAACTTCCAAATATAGATCCGTCTATCGCACCTCAATCACGATCCTAACAATCCGGGTTTCAACACCCATCTTCAATGTGACGCGTATGAACATTTCGGTATAAATATAACCCATACCCGGACTCCGAATCACCGCTCAAGCCTAAACCACTCCCAGTCTGTTTTATCTCCCTCTCTACCACACTTATATAAACACGCCGGTGTTCAAGATCCCCGGCCGAACAAGTCTCTAGTTGACCGAACTTGCTCCGTACACCAGACGCCTCTCCTGACCGACGAGCCAGAGCAACAACCACCACCGAAATTTTTGGTCCATAACGGCTGCCCATATCAGGTCGATCCGACGCAGCATCAACATCTGTAGCCCAAATGCCGGTAACAAAATTTGGTTAACTGTTTTGGTATTACGTTTAGTCGTTCAGGTTTAAGTTGGGAATATGGGGTTGGATTGGATCTTCTATTTATAAATTTAGAAAGAAAAAAAAAAGACCAACTGGTTGAAGCTTGATGAGTCCGTTGTCCCAAGTTGTTTCCCTCCATATGCTACTCCTCTGTTTCTCTCATTTTTTTTTGTTTTATTATCTAATTATTATTATTATTATTATTATTATTATTATTATTATTATTATTTATTTATTTTTCCTACGTACTATACATATTCACATATGTTATCATTTGTCAACATCTAAAAAAAAATATTTCTTGAAAGTGACAAATTAAAAACCTCATGAGGTAAAGTTATTTCATTTTATAAATAAGTTAGACACCTCATTAAATCTTATTTTATCTAAAGAATGACATTTTTGGAGGAAGCATGGTCATGGAATGATTTGATGAACCACATAAATGTTACCATTCATAATTAGATTTTTTTTTTTCATGATGTCATCATATAAGTTCACTCTTTTACATCCAATTGATCTTTATATAAACCAAAACGTATGAAATTATATGATTCCTTATCATTTTGACTAATTACATATTATTAAAATCTTAAAATTTTATTTTAATTAATTTCTTTTCCTACTAAAGAATCCTTGCTTCAATTAATTCGCATTTATTTCAAACCCCTAGAATTCCCAATTTAACTTAGAACACCCTAAGTATCTGAATCCTAGAATACCTTTAGACTAGAAGGCTTAGACTTATTTTCTTGATTTAAACATAGGGTGATACCTGGATACTTTCGAGCCACATTTATTCTATATCAAGGGGTTCAATTCTAACACTAAGGTGAGTTTACATAGCCCCTTTTTCTGTTTTACATTTTGGGGTGAAACATGTTTAAACATTTTATATACTATCATTTACTTATTCTTACATTGTTGAAACTTGTGATTCAATTACACTATCATTTACTCATTCTATCATTTGGTTGTAACAAAAAGACACAGTACAATCATTATAATTGATCAAGCCGCTTGTTTAGATTATAGCGCTATAGGTCTGACAAACCCATCCCCCCGCATAAATTCAGGGATGATCGAAAACAGTAACAACATTTAACTAACTTGCGAGTTAGGTCTCAGTCGACACAAGGTATGATTGTACAAAGACGCATTGTTACATGTCGGACTCATATTCTATCATCATACAACTGTGATTGCTATACAACATATTGTTTTCAACTATATGCAAAACCTATGTAATCTCACCAACTATTTATAGTTGACCCCCCCATATTTCCAACTTAACATGTTTCAGGTTTATTAGCTATTGGAAGTTGTACAAGTCTTGGATCACATAGGAGCTTTGGATCTAGTTATGTAAATCAAGTTGATGTATTTATTAAATTGTATGACGAATTGTAAATTGTTTAGTAATATACAACTTCTATTTAGTACCATGAGCTATTGAACAATCATCACTACGTGACACCTCGATGTTTCCGCCATCGGTTGGGGTGTTAAAGTACGAATAGCGGTGGGCTTGACAACAGGACTGAAAGTGTCAAAGCAGTCGATTCCCACCTGTTGAGATTTACCGTTCACCACCATACGAGCTTTATAACGCTGCAAAGAACCATTAGAATGAAATTTGTGTCGAAAAAGCCACATGCATCTAATAATGTGTGCATTTGCAGGCCGTGGAACTAACTCCCTAGTTTTATTTTCCATTAATGCTCTATATTCATCATTCATGGCCTCTTTCCAATACGGGTCGGACAATGCATACCGGTAAGATGTTGGTATGGGTGAAATGGAAGGAGTGGAAGTGGTATGGAGATTAATGGGTGCCTTTGGTTTGGTGATTCCCGCTTTGTGACGAGTACTCATTGGGTGTGTGTTTTGTGGTGGTGGTGGGTTGTTAATCTGTTGTGGATGGTGAACGGGAGAATGTGTATGGTTAGATGATGAGGTTTGTGGGTTGGTGGAGGAGGTGGTGGATGGGTCTGGGTATTGGGCCGTAGGGGTGGGGGTTTGGGCTTGTGGGTGGTGTAGAGGGAACGGATGGGGATGGTCTTGGAGGTGGGCTCGGGTTGTGGTTTGGGCCGAATGAAGGTTCAAAGGACTGTGGGTGAGTAAAGATGTTGTTGGATAGATCATTTTCAAGTGGAGAGTAGTCGGTTGGTGGGCGAGTTTGTGAGAACGGGAATGACGTTTCATCAAAGGTAACATGGCGGGAGAAAATGGTTTTTACAGTGTCAAGATCAAGGCACCTATAACCCCTATAATCGGCTGGGTATCCAAGAAATACACAAGGGGTGGAGCGTGGTGCAAGTTTATGTGGTCGAGTGGAAGATTGATTTGGGAAGCACACACATCTGAAAACATGTAGATGATCGTATTCTAGATGTCGAAGGTAGAGGGCAGCGGTTGGTGTGTGATTGTTTAGGAGTTTGGTTGGTAAGATGTTATGAAGGTAGACGGCCGTGTGGATTGCCTCAACCCAAAAAGAGATAGGGATGGAGGCGCGCGTTAAGATGGAAAGTATGATTTCGTTTAGACGACGAATCATCCTTTTGGCCTTGCCATTTTGTTGAGACGTGTGAGGACACGGAAAACGAAATTGAATTCCATTTGAAGTTGCAAAATTTTTGAATTGATGGTTATTAAATTCGCCACCATTGTCACATTGAAAAGATTTGATGGGAAGGTGAAATTGGGTTTTAATATAGGAGAAAAATTTTATAAATTTTGTAACGGTTTCGGACTTGTAACGTAGTGGAAAAACCCACGTGCATTTGGTGTAATCATCAACAATGTAGTACTTGTATCCTGTGTTGGTGTAACACCCCACAAACCCATTTTGCTTAATTACGCTAGTATGCGTGATTAGCATAATAATAAAACGAGACTCGAATAATAAGAACTTGGGTTATGTCCTATTATGGGAATAACACTAGAAGCTAGCTTTGTTAATTAAGTTTGAATAACAAAAGACTTTGGGGGAAAACTTGAGGGGCTGTAGTTGACCACTAGCAAAACATGAAATGTTAAAATGGTAAAATGAGTGTGAACACACACACTTGTGTGTGTGTGTGTCGATTGTTCATCAGGAGAATCATCTCCTTCATGAACCAAACCCTAAAAGCTCCAATTTTATTCAAATCAAGCCAAAATCAAAGGTGAAATTCGTGCATTAAGCTAAACGGGGTTATCTAAGGTCCAACACACCCAAAGGTATTCATTATTTGGTTTAATTTGATGTATGCTTCATGTATGATCATGGTGAGATTTTTGGGTGTTTTATAAGTATGAAAATTGGTGATGTCTAAGGGTTCCATTATGATTAGAGACCCAAACTGAACCTAAATACATCATAACCTGTTTAGGTAAAGTGGGTTTTGATTCTAGATGAAAAACTCATCATCAATGGTGATTATAATGATATGGGTGTGTTGTTAGTTGAGCAATTGATACATAAAGTGTTAATTATGTGAAGGATTGCTAAATCATATATATTTGCTAAAGTTGTTATATGCTCTTGCTATGAAAACTAGTTGTTAAAATTTATGCACGCTAAGTGTTCGATGTAATGCCTAGCTAAACATGGTTATAACTAGTCATAGTGAAACTTGGTAGTATTGATTACCAAGTAGGAATGGTATTAATTTTGTTGTAACGGGTGATGTCCCTAGACGACTAACCATGGAATTAGTCGGTAGGAATAATGTCCGCCAAATGTTTGATAAAATGGCTACATGAAACTTGAATTGAGTCTAATGGTAATATTTGGTGTTGTTAGTTGAAACAATGTAAAATAGTATGAAATTCGTCACTTTTGATAGCTTTAGATAGTCATCTTGTAAAGGCGATATCGCATTCGTTATTAGGAGTTAGAAGATGAACCTTATATCGTTGAAAAGCTTGTTCCACATATTACATATCATATTTAGTCATGAGAAGCTAATTCTAAGTTTTAATGGGTCAAAACAGCATGTAAAGTTGACATTTCTGTTTTGACAGCAAAGCTGTTTGGTTAGAATTATGTTTCTGACCTGATCTTAAAATATTCATATAAAATCATAGAAAAATTGTTAGGAGGTGTTCTTTATACGCCTGGAAAGGTTTTTGAATGATGCACCTTTTGTATTTGATAATCAAGATCTGATTATGAGGTTTAGAAGTGGAAAAACGACCTTGAACAGCAGCTGCACAGAAAATCGCTGCACATTTATAATGTAATCTTTAAAAAGAAAAGGTGTAAGAATGTACACGCTTGTAGTAGTCTTGGAGTACGGATTGTAGGGAAAGAATAGTGTATTATGTGGCATTCAAAAAGTGTCTAAAAACACTTACCAACTAGTTCATGCAAGTATTTTCACTAACGGGTTGAACGGGTAGTGTATGGAAAGACTTATTGAATAGAACTAGTTGTTGAATGTATTGATGTCATGTTTGAATGATGTAGAATGAATACTAATGTTTGAATAGGTAAGTTCCAAATTAGTATTCTAACATGGCATGTTGACTTGAAAGTAAGCCAGGTACAAGAAGCTTAAAAGTCAACGGGTCAAGTGGATATGATCTCGAGCTAGGTGAAAAGCTTGGGACTATAAGTCAAACGCGTATAAGGCGAAAACACTCCTACGGGCAAAGTTAAGTGACTTATGATGCAAACTCTTGGTTTAGTAATTGTATGTTTATGTATAAATAGAGAATAGGATACAAGTATGAAAAGGTAATTTATAATAAGGTAAGCGAATTGATGTTGTTGGTGAACGGGTATAGTTCACCATACAACAATGAAAGTAGTTGGGATAAATGAGCAACAAAGATAAATGAAGGGAGGGTGATTAAGCATGAAATAAACCCAAGATTAACAAATATGGCATAAGAATGAATAGTAAAATGTACGGATTGATATGCGTGTATATATATAGATGGATACATTAAATCATGGGTGTAACTATTTAGATTGAATTGTATAGTTATGCAAGGTCACACAAATGGTAAACCGTTTAGTAAGGGGAGTTATTTCGCATTGGATGCTAGTGTAATAAAATGTGTGCATAGTTGCTTATGCCCGGTAATGTGTGAAAGTGTTATGTATGTAAAGGTTGGTCGTTACGTGTAGGTTGAGTATAGGTTCAAAAACGTCATGTTTGTCCTTGAGAATACATGAAGGAAGAGTAGTATGACGGGTCAAGATAACTTGTACATGGTATTTGTACGTGCGTGTGTATTGTAATGTTATTAATCCTTTTGTTTTGAGGATAGAAATAAAAATGCAGGTATGTAAGTATGAATGTATGGAAATTGGAGGACAGGATTCGGAGACCGGATCTGAACTTACAAAAAGGCGTTTGGATATGACCATTGAGTATTGTTGATGTTATCTACATATTGTGAATATTTGCACGAAGTCACTTAATGAACTAACGAAATGGTTATGTGGTAGTTGCAGGTTGTCTAGTCAAGCTCACAAAGCAAGAAATGGTTGGAGGTCGAGTGAGGACACGAATTGTACGGGGTCGCGGTCACGGTCACGTAAACTAATAAAGATGAGTTTGTATTTGATGTAATAAGAAACAATAAAAGATGGAAATATGAAACACCTATAATATTTAGTAGATATGGGTTCAAAACATATAAGAATGTTTTATCAAGCAAGAAATTTTCTGGTTTGTATTTCCGTTGCGTATTTTCGGTCAAAAAGGTTTAGGGTGTTTCAGTTGGAGACAATGGGGGAGGTCCATAGATCACAATGGACAATGTCAAAAGGCAAAACAGTATTAGATGTGGATAAAGAGAAAGGTAATCGTTTATGTTTGGCAAGTTGACATGAATTGCAAAACAAATGATTAGTCTTATTACATGAAATAAATTTATTCGAAGATAGAACATCAATAACTGAAGCTCCCGGGTAGCCTAGACGTTCATGCCGGGATTCGGGAGTGAAAGCAGCAAAGACAGTGGGTGTGACACGAGCTGGGGCAGTAACAGGATAGAGATGGCTGTCACTGTTGTGACGGCTCAGAAGTTTCCCAGTTTTGAGATGCTTCACGGAAAATCCAAAAGGATCAAATTCCACATAAACAAAATTGTCAGTGGTGAATTTTCTAACGGAAATGAGATTTTTAATAACATGAGAGGTGTATAGGACATTGTTTAGGTGAAGGTTGTTTTGGTGGTTTGGAAAATATGCATGTCCAAATCCGAAGATTAGCATTTTTAGGCCATTACCGACTAGAATAGATTTAATGGAATTTAAAGATTGAGAGTTAGAACATATACCTTCATCATTCGTCAAGTGATCATATGCCCCCGTGTCCATGTTCCAATTCGGATTAGTAGAGTCAATGAAGAGAGCTTGGAAGAATTTTCCGGTTTCATTTTGGTTGGTATTGTCAGCCATGGGTGGTAATCGAACATAAAAAGAAAACAGGTGCGCTATTTTTTAGGTGGATAGTGATCGTAGTCAAGCAGCCTAGCTAGTGAAAGAAAATAAATAGAGAAGCTTTTAGGTAAGGTATTGAGCTCTTGGCTCTGATACCATGCAAATACTCAAATGGTTTTATTGTCTTTCATTGAGAATATACAAGTCATTAGATACAAGAGACTAACCATTAATATAGGCAATACAATAATTACAATGAATACATAATATTGACTATGACTACAACATAATTGTAGCTTATTCTTTGGTCATGAATTGGGGCATATATCATGTCTAATAATATATCAATATATAGAGAACCAACCGAATCTCCTAATTCGGTGGAGATATACACACACTACTAGAAAAAAGCCCTTTCTTGACACGCAATGCGTGTCAAGAAAGGGGTCTGATGACAGGGAAAAGAATGTCAAGGATGGCGGTGTCATAAATATAACATGACATATTTTCGTGTGTCATCTGTTTATGACACACATTTATGACAGTATTTGTTGACACGCGTTATGACACTTTTTTAATGACACATTTTTATGACAGTTTTTAGCGACACATTTTATGACGTTCTTTGTGTGTCATAATTTTTTAATCTAAAAAAAAATTCCTGTAAAATTACGTATTTACCCTCCTGGATTTATTGCCATTTTATTATATGCAAAATAATTAGCAAACTAATAACAAAAACATCATTTCATCATACAATGCATATTTATCAAATTACAAACCAATCCGAAACAACGTTTAACGTTTACAAAAATATTGTATCTACAATGAACCAAGCATTGTAAGTAGAACCACCATGCCAAAGAAAGTTCTTGAAGCCAGACATTGACTGATCTACCCCTTCCTCGCCTACTCCATGTTCTTGTACAGTTGAACCTTTCATTTACCTCGGAGCTTTGGCTTCTTCACCATGCTTGTTATAGGATCCATTTTTACTTTGTTCTCTTACTTTTAGAAAACTGTCACACAAGAAATATCTCCAAACTAAAAACTCAACATATCATAAAAACAGAAGAAAAAAAATCTTTACAGTTGTATGGTAATATCAGAACTAAAAGTTCTATTTTGATATTTGAACTACATGAAATACAGGCCTCAAAAAGTCAAACTCAAATTGGTTTTTAGCATCTAATTTTCAAACGTGTTCCATTGTGTAATCAATTCCGGAATGAAACTTTTATCATCTAATTTTCATTCTTCTTATGTGACTTATCCTATAATTATTACCCAACACAGATTTACGAACATAACTCAAGAAATAAAAAATAATTTGAGGGCAATACGATACCTTCTAGAAATGAATTAAACTAATTCTGCTAATGAAGCATGGAAATAAGTTTTGGCATAAGTACAAGCAGCAACAACTACTAAAGTAAGTATCTTAAAGCTATTCTATTGAATGAACCGGTCACCTTCCCATAACAATCTAAAGTGTAAAAGGATTTGAATTACTTAAGCCATTTGTGAATCTCAAAAGTTGTGCCTACAAAGAGATGATTTAGCATGGAAACCCAAAAATATATATAGTTAGGGAAATACATTCTGAGTAATCAAATTAAAAAAAAAGATTTGTAGTTGATGACATGACTTAATCGCTATTGCTATGAAAGCTTTGTTTCTACTTGAACTCACATTTAGTTAATATTCATCTATTAAACTATTCGATTGAGTTAATCAGCTGCCTAAAGCTACATAACTCAAATTCACAAAATGAAAAGCACCTGGCTGGAATTAAGATGCAGAAATCGACTTCAACCATCACATGAACAAGACTTAAGATAAGTTGACAAACAAATCGAGCGATTATGGCAAATGCCACCGTGGAAGAGAATGGCAAATGTTGCGGGTATGGTTGATGTGGGGAAGTTGTTCAAGTTCACACCAAGACATAATAACTGCAACAAAAGAATAAAGAAATTAATATTAAATTGAAAGATTAGTAAACTCCATGAGGATAGGTTGATTTCAATAGATCCGAGAGGCTGTAAGAAAGAGTTCTCCTGAGACACATAAACTGGCTTAAAAATTGACCGCCAATGTAGGTATGCAGGATCGATGAGAGGGTTTGGGTTTGAGAGAGAATAAGATAAACTTTAAGATTCAATACATAAATGAAATGTTAAAGTGTTTGGTATTTATACAAATGAAGGGGTGTGTCCCCAATGACTCTAACCGACACAATGGTTAGTTAATAACCAACATGACTATTCAACTTAGGATAACTAATATGTCACACTATATATATATATACACTTAGGATAATTGTGGGAAATAAGAATTATGTCTAACATTCTCCCCCCTAATTCTTGATTTCCCCAAGGTCTTCAATTCCTATGAGACTTCGCATCTCTATGAACTTTATCCTTGGTAATGCCTTGGTGAGGATGTCGGCTTTCTGCATCTCTCCACTGATGTGATCAACTTGTATCTGCTCGTTCTCTATGCATTCTCTGATGAAATGATACCTCGTGTTGATATGCTTTGATCTTCCATGAAACACAGGATTCTTCATGAGTTGTATTGCTGACTTGTTATCTACTCGTAGAGTTATCTTCTTTGGTCTTTCACCTGTGAGTTCGCTTAGTACTCCTTGTAGCCATATTGCTTGACATGCTGCTGATGTTGCTGCCATAAACTCTGATTCACATGATGATAAAGCTATCGTGCTTTGCTTCTGACTTGTCCATGTGATAGGTGAATCTTTGTAGTAGAATATTGTTCCTGTTGTTCCTTTTCCATCTTCTTGGTCTCCATAACTGCTGTCGCTGTAACCAATGATTTCTGCTTCTTTGTCTTTGCTGTATTGAATTCCATAATTCAATGTGCCTTTGATATATCTTATCAAATGTTTAACTGCCTTCATGTGAGTCGTCTTTGGTTTCTCCATGAATCTGCTCATGTATCCAACTGCGTAGGTGATATCTGGTCTGGTATGTGTAAGGTACCTTAAGCTTCCAATTAGCTTCCTGTATTCTGTCTCATTGACTGGTTCACTCTCGTCTTCTTTATCGAGCTTCAGACCTGGTTCCATTGCTGTCTTTGTTGGATTGCAGTCTTCTAGTCTTGCTTCCTTGATAACTTTCTTTGCGTAGGCTGATTGCTTCAACTGTATCCTTCCTTGTGCTTGGCGTACTTCTATTCCTAGATAGTATGTGAGTGGTCCTAAATCACTCATCTCAAACTTGCCTTGCATTTCCTTCTTGAATCTTGATATGTCCTTCATTGAACTTCCTGTCACTATTATGTCATCGACATAAACTCCTATAATGATTGTTGATTGTCTTGAAGTTCTCTTGTAAACTGCTTGTTCTTGCGGACATCTTATGAATCCTATCTCTTTTAGGATGTTGTTCAGCCTTATGTTCCATGCTCTTGGTGCTTGCTTCAAACCATATAGAGCCTTCTTTAGCTTGTAGACTAGCTTTTCTTTTCCTTTCTTTATGAATCCATCTGGTTGTGATACGTAGACATCTTCCTTTAATTCACCATGTAGGAATGCTGATTTTACATCCAAATGATGTACTTCCCATCCTTTCTGTGCTGCCAATGCTAGTAGTAGCCTGATTGTTTCCATTCTTGCAACAGGTGCAAATACTTCATTGTAGTCTATACCTTCTTGTTGTACATACCCTTTTGCTACTAATCTGGCCTTATGCTTGGTGATCTGTCCACTTGCGTCTCTCTTGACCTTAAATACCCATTTTAGACCTATTGGTTTCTGACTTGAGGGGAGCGTAGTCAGTGTCCAAGTGTCATTCTTCTCTATGGAATCTATTTCGCTTTCCATTGCTTCTATCCATTGTGGGTAATCTGCTGCTTCTTTGTAGTTTGCAGGTTCTTCATCATACGCTAGATAAAGGTGTTCATAATCTTCTGGTCTAAGAGGTTGTGTGGCTGCATAGATGTCATTAAGTGATCTAAGGGCTCGAACTGGTCTATTTAAAGAGCCTGGTGAGTCTTCTAACTCTTGAGTACTTGTCTCAACTGCTGGATCACTTGTCGGTGTCTCTTGTACCGTTATTGGAGTTCTTGTAGCTGTGATTGGACTGCTGAAGAAATCATTATCGCTCTCTTGATCTTCACTGCCGTTATCATTCTCTTCTTGTACAGCTTCACTTTCTGAATCTCCATGTATCTCAAATCTTGTCCAAGATGGTTCATCTTCGCTTCCTTCTTTCAAGTAGTTGTCCCAATTCCATGGTTCATTCTCTATGAATTGGACATCTCTACTGATATGTATCTTCTCTTCTATGGGATCATATAATCTGTAGGCTTTGGAACCATTTTCGTTTCCTAGATGTACCATTTTCTTGCTTCTATCTTCTAACTTCTTCAAATAGGGCATCGTTACCTTTGCATATGCTGTGCATCCAAATACTCTAATGTGCTTGATATTGGGTGCCTTTCCATTCACTGCTTCGTAGGGTGTCATACCCTGTACTGCTTTAGTAGGTAACCGATTTAGTATGTAAATCGCTTGTCTTGTTGCTTCTGCCCATAAGTTCTGTGGTACGTTCATAGCCTTTAACATGCTTCTTGTCATACTCATTACTGAACGGTTTTTCCTTTCTACTACACCATTTTGCTGAGGTGTGTAAGGTGCTGTAAGCTGTCTGAGGATTCCTCTGTCCTCACAATACGTGGTAAGTGCTTTAGAAGTAAATTCTCCTCCACGATCCGTTCTTAATCTCTTGAGCTTTTGACTCGTCTCTGTCTGAGCTTCAATTAGGAATTTCTTGAAATTCTCATAAACTTGATCTTTTGACTTGAGCATGTAGATCCACATGTATCTTGAATAATCGTCAACTATCAGGAAGAAATAGTTGTTGCCTGCTAATGATGTGGGTGTAATCGGTCCACATAAATCTGCATGTACGAGTTCTAGAGGTCTAGTAGCTCTAAAACTTGCCTGAGAGGGAAACGGAAGCCTGCTTTGTTTTCCCGTAACACATGCATCACATACTTGAGATGGGTGTTTAATCTTTGGTATTCCACGTGCCATTCCTTTTATGCTTAACTGTCTTAGTGAATCAAAATTCACATGTCCCATACGTGCATGCCATAACCATGCAGGTGATACTATTCTGGCTTGTAAACAAATCGGACTTGTTATTCTGAGCCTTACCTTATAGAGTCTATTCTTAGCTCTTGGGACTTTCATCAATAGGTTGCTGTAGGCGTCATAAATCCATAGATAATCATTCTCCATAATCACTTTACATCCATTTTCTGTAACTTGCCCGAGACTTAGGATGTTGCTTTGGAGTGTTGGAATGTAATAGACTTCTGTAACTAGTCTTTGTTCTCCATTGTTGCATTCCAATAATATTGAGCCTTTACCTTTGATGTTGACACATGATCCATCTCCAAACTTTACACTTCCTGCTATCTTTTCATCTAATTCTGTGAAATAGGAGCGTCTTCCTGTCATATGATTGCTTGCTCCATTGTCCAAATACCATATTTCATTTCCATTATCTTCACTGTGATAACGTTCTGGTATGACTTTCTTTTCTTCTAGAACTACACTTCTTTCTTCACCAACTGCCATAAGTAATGTGGGATCCTCTTCTTCCATTACTCGGTGAGATTCTTCTTGCTTACTTCGAGGTTTAGGACATCTGGGAGCTATGTGTCCTAATTCATTGCAGTTGTAGCATCTTACACTGCTGCCATCTCTCTTGGGCTTGTAACTACTGTCGTCATGACAATTCTTAGTGGGATTTCGATCACTTCTTTGATCTTGATGGCCATTTCTGTCAAAGTTCTTTCTCTCATTTCTTTGACCTCTATTGAACTTCCTAAAGTTCTGTCTACCTCGATTCTGATTGTAGTTCCTGTTGTTGCTGTAAGGCCTTCTCTCTTGCCTTGTAAATAACAGCTTCTCTTGACCTGATGGTCCAAATTTCTTCTCATCTCTTGACTTAAGGCGTTCCTCATAAGCTTTAAGTCTACCAAGCGCTTCATCTAACGTCATGGTATCTATATCTGAATATTGCTCTATGGATGCAATAATCTGTAGGAACCTCTCTGGTACGGAGTCCAGCAATTTTCGTACCAACATCGACTCTTCAATTGTCGTTCCTAGGGTTTTTGACTTTGTACTAATCGCACTTAACCTACCAGCAAACTGGTCTATGGTTTCTGTCTCTCTCATTGTTATCATCTCGAATTCTGTGCGTAATGATTGAAGTCTTGCTTTCTGGACTCGGTCAATTCCAATAAATCTTGTCTTTAATGCTTCCCAGATTTCTCTCGCTGTAGGATGTGACGCCACCTGCATCACCATATCCTCTGGAATTGCCTGAAAGAGATAGGCAATCGCTGTCCTATCCTTCTTTACATCTACCTTTGACGTGCCTTCTTCGGGTTCCACTACTTCCCAAAGACCATTTGCACTCAATATTGCTTTAACACGAACAGCCCAAATCGTGTAATTTGTAGATGTCAACATCGGTGTCTGGAGGTTAAAAGTGAGAGTCTCCTTCGTGACTGTCTCCTTTGATGCTGTCTCTTTCGACATTGTGGGTTTAATGGGCGTCTTCTTCTGCGGACTTTTGTTCTTCTTTTTCCCTATTGTCCAAAACTATTATGGACTATCCCACACTTCTATGGAACTTTGTTTGACTACCTTTGTCAAACACGACTATGATATGTCTGAAAAAATATTCTTATTTAACAAAGTTTGATGCTTTGTCGGGCCCACAACAAAATATCAAGATCCTTGCTATAATATTTCTTTATACCACTAATGTTCCAAATTCTAAAGTCAATCCTATGACTTGATAATCCTCCAACGATGATTGATTAGTGTCTTTCAACAACACCCTTTGTCAATCCTAAACACCCTTCTAAAAACAAATCACTTGTTTTTCTACTATGCTTCAATCCTATTTTTCTTTTTTGTTTAATCAGTGATAAATTCCAACAAACAAACACTGATATAATAATACCCTTCACAATAATATACCCTCTAATAATAAAATATTATTATTCTGTTTTCTGTTTGACTTTTGAAAGAGTCAAACTTCTTCTTCTTCTTTGTTTCGAACCCTACTGCCCAAGAAATAAACTTTCTGTTTTGATCTCCTTTGATCAAAACAATGGAACAAACACACTTATATGTTCCACAAACAATTATGTTTGGATCCTAACTCCAAACTATGATCGAATACGATTTTTTTCAGAAAAAAAAAATTTTCGTTCGGTTTTTCTTAAACCCGAATGAATCTTAATCTTTGATATGTTTATTTGAAAAAGCAACTCTGTTTCGTATGTGTAATTGTTCGAAACAACGCTTGAAAAGAAATTTTATAAACTTGTTTGAGAAAAAAAAATTTTGGCGGGAACTTTGGTTCGAACAAAAACAGGGTACCCGAATAAAAAAATTTGATTTTTGATTTTATTAAGATTACGTGTATTCGATACTGACTTATAAACTAAGGGCAGGGATAGTATAACCGTTTGATCGTGATTGAACGATGTTTCTGCGTAATCTGGTAAGTCGCCGGAAGTTGCAGGTTTGCCCGGAATCTTGTTTTCCGGTCGTCTTCTACCTTGAACGGTTATAGGATTGATGTATTGATCTTCTACGAATCCTTGTTGGCCTTGAATGATTGTTCCGATAATCTTGAATGTTATAACTTCTGTCTCTGTTTTTTTTCTTCGGATGAAAGAACAGAGAATTGATTATGATCTTCGTCTTCTTCGCTGATTGATTATAATCGGATGGAACAAATTTGAATAACCTGGCTCTGATACCAAATGTAGGTATGCAGGATCGATGAGAGGGTTTGGGTTTGAGAGAGAATAAGATAAACTTTAAGATTCAATACATAAATGAAATTTTACAAAGTGTTTGGTATTTATACAAATGAAGGGGTGTGTCCCCAATGACTCTAACCGACACAATGGTTAGTTAATAACCAACATGACTATTCAACTTAGGATAACTAATATGTCACACTATATATATATATATATATATATATATATATATATATATATATATATATATATATATATATATAGGAAAAAGATCAATTAGGAACCAAGGTACTAGTTAGGAACTTAGGAACCAATCTGAGTCATTCATCTTTTAATCTTGATCTAAGGGTAGGATGGTAATTGAACAATTATGTTTTATATTTTAATTTAAAAAAAAGTTTTAAAAATGGAAGTTAATAAATACACGTTTGATTGCATTAATCTTCTTTATACGAATTCATAACTTCCTCCTAATATCATTCAATTGCCTTCCTCCAATCTCTCAACATCACGCATACGTTCGATTTCAAAGAGAAGCAATAGAAAAACTTTCGGCTTCCATCGATTAAGATATTCAAGTGATGGATAATAATCATATACATGAAAACATTCAATCAGTTTTCTCATGATATTGAGGATCATGATACACAATCACAACCTTTTTTGCTAAATAGTGTTGAGAATCAAGGTATTTGTGTATTTTTTTTTTTTTTAGTTTTTTAATTACTTTTTGTTCGAAATTCAAGTTTTTGTGATTTGTATTATGGATTCAGTTTTGCGAAATAGCAGTTTTTGCGAAATACAGTTTTCGAAGTACACAGAGTTATACAGTAGTGTATTTTTTGCGAAATAATTGTTTTGTATTATACAGTTCATTTTTTTTACGTACAAAATTGGAATTATACACCGGTGTATTAATTATTGTTATTCGTTGAAGCACACAGAAACAATAAGATTTCCTCTTAGTTTAATAGGTTGGTATGCACCAGCGTATATTTCCTGAAGCTTACAGATACAATAAGCTGGTAATATAATTAAACATAATATACACTGATGTATATATGTTGAATTTGATGGTACTATAGAATGTTTTTGTATCACTAATTGGACTTTACACTGATGTATAATTGTTGAAATATGAATATACACTGACGTATATTTGTTGAATATTATGGTACAGTACAATGTTTTTGTAGTACTAATTGGACTATACACTGATGTATAATTGTTGGAATATGAATATACACTGACGTATAGTTGTTTAATGTTATCGTACAGTGTAATGTTTTTGTAGCAATGATTGGACTATACACCGATGTATAATTGTTTGAATATGACGATACTAAACACTGTTCTATAGCATCAATTTTATTAGGGTCTGATGTATATTGTATGTATACACTGATGTATATGCTAAACAACCTTTTTCTTTGTTTCAGGTTACTCTTGATAAGACCAACCTATCAGTTTCGTGTGAGTGCATGGAATATGAATATATACTGACGTATAGTTGTTTAATGTTATCGTACAGTATAATGTTTTTGTAGCATTGATTGGACTATACACTGATGTATAATTGTTGGAATATGAATATACACTGACGTATAGTTGTTTAATGTTATCGTACAGTATAATGTTTTTGTAGCAATGATGTACACAAGAAACGCAAAAATGATATTAGTTGTGTTTTGTCAGTTACAATGTATACTAAATAACCTATTAAAACTCAAATACCAAAAGACAATATTACCCCTTGATTTAATTAAAAAGTTAATTAATGTTTAACATATTTACCATCATGCCATTGAAGATGGATGGATGAGATTGGTTCCTAAAGTTCCTAACTAAGGGTTGGTTCCTAATTGAACCCTACCCTATATATATATATATATATATATATATATATATATATATATATATATATATATACTTAGGATAATTGTGGGAAATAAGAATTATGTCTAACAGACAATACATGATTAATATTATTGACATAATAAAATATTTACCATGACGACATAACCCACTGTTAGCTCAATGTCATATTGGCCAGAAAGATAGAAAAGATATCCAACTCAGAACAGACTTGTTACTTTAATCCAGTCGATTTTCAATCGTTTCCTATAATATAATGATTCTATTACACCCCCGCAGTCGAAGCGTAGAGTGGCCGAATGCTGAGACTGGATCTGAAGTCGTCAAACAAAACACGTGGAAGCCCTTTTTGTGAAGATATCTGCTATCTGATGACATGAGGGGACGTGAAGAATACGAACACGGCCACGCTGAACATGCTCCCGGACAAAATGAATGTCAAGCTCGATATGTTTTGTGCGTTGCAGAACTCATAACCGGGAAAAAACCAATTGGTGCCAATAGAACCAATGAAGAAAAGAATCTAGCTACATATTTTGTCAAGTCAGTTAATGGAAAGTGCTTACTTGAAATTATAGAGCCAAGACTTTTACGTTAAGGAACTCTTGAGCAGCTACAAGCCATAGGGGATCTGGTAAAGAGATGTCCTAGTTTGTTGGGCCGTGATAGACCTACAATGAAACGGGTGGTGGTGGAGCTAGAGGCCTTGAGAAAGTTCACAACTCATCCTTGGGTTCAACAACAAACACGTGGTGATCAGGCTAGAAGCTTAGTCCTAGAAGCTGAGCAATATATTCTTTATGTTACCGATAAATCATAATCATATTCAGGTATTACAAATATGAAGCTTCAAGAAAACAATCAACTTTAATCTTCTTAGTGCTTCTTTGTTGGAAATCTTAAAGTTGATGCATTTTTTGTTTTCTTAGTGTTGTTATTTTGTTTTAATTACTTTTCCTAATGTTTAGTTATGAAGTCAGATGTGAACAAATTAGCTCTCTTAGAGAGTTGGGGTGTTTTTTGAGTGACTGGATACTAATTAAGTGATTATCGTTTACTTCTCTATATACTTTGTATTTTTGTAAGGCCGTACCTAATAGTTATGAAGACCCAAACTAATATTAAAAAGATACAGCTCATGTATGGATCAATTGGTACCTTATTCCAATAAAAAGGCTCGGGACCATTGGGGGATTTAGTCTATGATGAGTAATTTTTTTAGAGTAATTTCTTTTTTCTTCTATGTTTATGTATCCGTTACATCTAAACAAAGCTCATTTTTCCAGTACTACTACTCAACTTTTTTTTTATAAATTCGCCACTGCTTGAAATATCGATCAACTTATTAGTTGATTGCATATATTTTTTTTTTTTTTTATGTTTAAAACTAGTGTTCACGAACTGTTCACAAATAACTGAATTTCATTTACCAACAAACACAAACATAGAATTTCGTTCGTTAGTTTGTTTGTTCATAAACAGTTCGTTTGTCCAAGAAACCTTAACAAATAAACACGAACAAAACCTTATTCATGTTTGTTTGGTTCGTTTACAACCCTATAATATAAACCATTACTCCATTAGAATAAATTAAAAACTAAATCTATCTATACTTTCCATAATAGAAGAAACGTGAGTGACGTCAGAAAGCTGATGTGTCAGCCGGAGAGACTGGCCACCAATGCCTGTATGATGCAAAAGCTGACGTCATTAATCCCATTAAAAAAATTCAAAAAAAGGGGTGGGCCACGTGAAACCACCGTTGTTGCTCTCAACAGCGGTTCTTAATCCCTGCGTCTGCCGACCAACAGCAGACCTTTACTAATATATCCTCTCAGCTGTTATCTATAAGCAGTTTTTATGAACAACTGTTTATTACATATTCAGCCCATAACTTTTTGAAATTTTAAGTGGGAAATTTTGAATTAACATCGGGAAGTGTGATTTTTGCAGCTATATAATCATCATTTTCGCAGATGCTTTCCTCATACACAATCATTTTCTCTCACAAATTAATTTATAAAATCTCCTTTTGATTTTTTTTTGAAAATTTTCTCAATGGATCTTCATAACAGAATTAATAGTTTTGTTTATGATCTCAACCCATCCAAAGATATCTGGTTTCTCAAGGTTCGTATCATACGAAAGTGGAAAGAAAGTTTTAAGATAGAAATGATATTGATTGATGAGCAGGTAATGTAATTTTTCCTTGAGGCTATTTTTTAGAGGTTATTATTCAAGTTATTAATATAAAATATTGTTTCTGTCATGTTTTTCGTTTAATTTATCTTATGTTATTTAAGTTCTTTCGCTGATGTTTAGTGGAAAGAAAGTTTTAAAATCGAAATGGTATTGTTTGATGACCAGGTAATGTAAATTTTCTCTAAGGTTATTTTATGTTGTTATTGATGATATAAATATAAATTTTGTTTGTCTCACGTTTTTGCTTTAACTTATTTTGTTTAAGCTGCTGTTTTTTTATGTTTATATTTTCTTTTATATTTATTTTAAGGGTGATAAGATTCAGGCCTTCATAAAGAGTTCTTTGATCCATCTTTTTGACCATCAACTTGAAGAGGATGATGTCGTTATTCTATCGAAGTTTGGTGTTGGTGAAAACAAGGATCCATTCAAAGTTGTAGCACATGATTATAAGATCAACTTTTATCGTTGTAATACTGTTAGACGTATTGTTGGTTGGCAAGGTGTAGAGTATGGATTTAATTTAATTGCTTTTAAAGATATTCTTAAAGGCGAAGCCAAAGAACTTTTTTCTGTTGGTTTGTTTCTTAATTTAAATTTAATATTTAGTATATTAAAAGTTTTGGTTTCATATTTTGAATTATATGCACGTTTTATAGATGTTGCCGGTGGTCTCATTTGGCATGGAGGTCTGGATGTGTTTGGACGACCTCCAAAAGAAACTAAGAGGATGAATTTTGATATTCAGGACTTGGAGTAAGCGTTTCCCTTTTTATTGTTGTTTACTTTTACTAATTAATTTCTAAATTTTTTTATAATATATTTATCTATGTTTGTGTATTGATTTTATGTAGTGATACGATATTGCGATATACTATGTGGAATTTTTATGCAGAACAGTTTAACAAATTCATCTCCGAAGACGCTGGTAATAATCATATAATGGTTGTTATACATCATGGCAAGGTTAAGGAGTCCAAAAGTAATTTATTTTAAACTGCTGTTATTAATACTTTGTCACTAAATTGTGGTTTAATATATGTATATGTATATGTATATATTTAGATCAATTTACAGTTGAAAGTGACAACTTTGGAACTCGGATGTTTATGAATGTAGATTTAACTGAGGTGAGGGACTTAAGGAGGAGGTACAACGTCGTTTTTTTATTTGTTTATAATTAAATTAGAAAATTTTGAATTCTTTTATTAACTCGAGCTATTTTTTTTAGTCTTGTATTGAAGCATGGACAAGATGCTGCTTCTACTTCTCAAAAATTACCTTCCAAACACTCTGTTTACCCGTTGCTTCAGGAATTCATTGTTGGTTGTGAGTATAAACATGTTGACGAGCTTATGGAGATTGATATGGTTATATTATTTTTTTAGTTAGGATTAATATTTGTTCTTCTTATTACAACTTTTCTTTCTTAAGTAATAACTTATATATTTTAATTTTTTTCAGCCAATGTCTTGTGTTGTAGTTGCGACAATAAAAATTGTGCAAGAAGGCTATGGTTGGTTTTATGATGCGTGTTGCAGATGTTTAGGTAATTTGATTAGTAAATCATAATTTTTACAGCTTCATGAAAGTGTTACTGAAGAAACTCTCAACCTGCCTGCTTCTGCGTTGTTTTGTTCGAAGTGTGAATGTCTTTGTATGTCTACTGCTACAATGTAATTAGATCTAATTAATTACAGTTTTTTTTACATAAGATGATTGCTTTTAATTATTAGTATGTATGTTTTAGATAACTTTTTCGTGTATCTGTTTTAGGTTCAAGGTGCATGTTAGGGTTTAGGATGAGACCGGTAGTGTATCGTTTGTGATGTTTGACCGAGATGTTATGAGAGTTGTCGGATCTTCTGCAAGTCGTATAAGAGAAAGGCACTTGAAACTTGGTGATAGGGAAAGTTTGCCTCAAGAATTGTTTCGCTTGCTTGATAAGATGATGCTTTTTAAAATTGATGTTTCTTAATACAATCTTACAAATGACTCCCATGTTTACACAGTATTGAAAATATGTGATAATCCAGTCGTAATTTCTGAGTTAATTGCCATTAATACTAATGCATATTGTAATGTGGATGAGGTATTAAGTTAAAACCATATTCAAGAATTGGTTATTAACTTTTAGCTTTGAATGCTGTCTCAGCAATTAAATTTTCTATATTTTGTTTTCTATGTACAATTTTTAGGTCAGTTAAGCAGATTTGGAATTCAAGTCTTCTAACCAATCAGAATCTGAGTAGGGTGGTAGTCAACTGATGTTAAAGGTGAGTGTTTTTGTGTAACTTTATATTAAATTGTTTGTCAAGCTTTTGTTTCTATTTAACAGATAATTATATGTTTTTGTCAATTGTTTGAAGGATGTTGTATCTGTTACCGGTGACTCGTCTGCTGTCGATGCTGTAATGGATTGTACTATAACTCCCAATGGAAAAAGAGGTTTTGAAGATTTTGATAAACTAAACGTTGGTGAGCTATCCTCTACATGCAAAGGACCCCAGAAGAAGCGATGTAAACCTAAGAGCTGTCAACTGTTTGAGTAAGTGTGTATTTTTGTAGACAAGAATTTTTTTTTTTAATATTATTGTATTAAACTTTTTTTATATCAGTTGGAAACCTTACTTTTCAGTATAGATAGTCTGTTAAGTAATATCTGTTTTGATGAATTTCCTATTAATCAAATGTCACACCCCAACCGATGGCGGAATAATCGAGGTGAGACTTAGTGGTAGATTGTTCAAAGACTTCATGACACTAGAATTTGTGATAATATAATTTAAGGATAAAATTTCATTCATAGCATAATTATCGTCTAAAAAGATAACAGAATACAAATTGTTTTCATGAAAAGAGAAATACGACATCAAAATATAGAACTTAAACTAGTTTGAATTTCTAGTCCAATCCTAAGTAGATTTCTTGAATATCTTGCATCAAACATTTCCTGCAACATGTATAAAATATCTGTCAACACATAAAGCATTGGTGAGCATACTAGTTTTAGTTTACATACATAGTATTTTAGAATGGTTTACTCAAATCTCATACTATAGCATTGCACATACCTATCATACAAAAGACATAACTCAAACCCGCGAGTACCACAGCGTATACCTAACATATTCATGTTAGGCCGTTTAAATCTTAACAATGACCCATAAAGGGGGGCAGTGTGCTAGTCCTATAGCGCTATACATGTTAAGTGGGCTAATAATAGTTAATGATTTATGTCTAAGTATCTAAGAATCAGAAGCATGGCAAGTAGCATATAAGTATGTTTAATAGATTGAGCATGTGTGTTTATGAAAGCATTAGTGTGTTTTGCATATGATACATGTTTACACCCCAAAAGTGATAAAGAGTAAAAAGGGGACAAGTATGATAATTTAGATCGTGCACAAGCAAGTAAAGGTTCAAATTCTAGAGACACAAAACTCTTATCCGCACCAGTATCAAAGAGTATAGAAGCATAAGATCCATTAACAAGGAACGTACCGTTCACAACATCATTTTCAGTTTGAGCTTGGGCCGCATTGAGGTTGAAAGCGCGGCCCCTTCGTGGTTGATTTTGAGCCATACCTTGAGCTTGAGTTGGGTTGTTGCGGGTACATTGAGGAGCAAAATGGCTAGGATCACCACACTTAAAACATGCACGACCATTGCCAATGGCTAGAGGAGGTTGGTTAGCGGCTCGGGGTTGGTTGGAAACCTGAGGTTGGTTATTTGGGGTTCTAGGGACGGTTTTGCAAGTTTGGACAAGGTGCCCATAGCGGTTACAATTGGTACAGAAACAGCAAGTAGAGGTTGGTGGGTGATGAAAATGGCACGTGTTACATTTTGGGAAAGAGCCGGTGTAGGGTTTCTTGGCAGGCACTTGGTTAAGAGGAGTTGGAGCTTGAGCTTCGGTGGATGGAATGGTAACGGCATAGTTTTGGGTTCGGGACTTGCGTTTGCGGTTATTGCTATGGGTTGATGGGGTTTTGGCTTCCTTTGGTTTGTCGGTGGGAATGGTGGTGGTTTGATTGACGGTTTTGGTGGTGTTTGGGATAGTTAAGGTTCCATCTTTCACTTGGTTATCCGAGATTTTGGAAGCTAAACGAATGGCTTTTTCTAGGGTGGTAGGTTCGGCTCCTTCAACGATATCACGAACACTCGTTGGCAGGCCTTTGAGATACTTAGCTATGATTCTCTTAGTGGTGTTGAATTGGTGAGGTACAAGGACAAGGAGTTGCTTGAAACGATTGGTATAGGTTGGGTTATCACCACTGTTTTGCTTGAGTTTCCAAAACTCATCTTCGAGTCACTCAATCTCTTGCGCGGGGCAGAACTCCTCAATCATGAGTTGTTTGAGTTCCTCCCACGGTAGAGTTAAAGCGACTTCGTTTCCACGGGTGACTCTCTCGCTTTTCCACCACTCGAGTGCCCTTGATTTGAAGACATTAGTGGCGTGACGAGTGCGGAGATCGTCAGGGAATTCGCTATTGATGAAGATTAGCTCGATGTGGTCGAACCATTCGAGCATAGCGGTAGCACCAACGTTTCCCGTGAAAGAGTCGGGTCGATGTAGGTTAAATTGCTTAAAGGTGAAGGAGGTAGCTTTGGAGGATTCGGCTCTTGAGTCAACTGAACCATGTGGGCTTACGGAGGCTTGGATTTTGCTAACTACCTCGGGTATGACCTTGGCCATTTGCTTGGCCATAAAGGATAGCATTTTCTTGTTGGTGCTTTGTTTTGAGCTTCTTCGGTTGGACATGGAAGACATCTAAGGGATAAACAAAAAGGGATTATGAGCTTTGATCAATGGTTTATTTGTATAAAGATTTCATTTTGTCTTTTTTTTTTTTAGAAATAAATTAAGCATAACAAGCACATAGTGTCAAGTAGTTCAAGTAGCATGTAGTTTCACATTGTTTTACAAAGCATAACACATAAGTATAAGCAAGTATAGTGCATTTAGACAATATAAAGGAACTTTGATTAGTGTTGGTTTGCAATTATTAGTATTGTTTGGAGATTGCTAGAGTACCAGAGATGCGAGTCTTGAGAGCCTTTGCGAGTAGTGAAAAAGAAAAATTTTAAATCGAATATATGTAGTGAAAACATAGCATGAAAACATCATTGAAAATAATATTAACATAAAACGAGGGGCTTGTTTTAAGCAAGCCATTGGAGTGTTCCGGAATGGAACTAAGACTAACCAAAGTGGTTCGAATTTACCTTTGAGTTTGAAAACATGCTTTGGCCTAATAGGTGGAAATACTCTCGCCGACTTGCGGTTAACGGTATTCACCCTTCCATTTACTACATGTTTCTTGTCATTAGTAAATTTGAGACTTTGGCGAGTTTTTAAAAAAAAAAATATATATCAAGGATTGAAACTAGTCGCTAATTTGTGGATTTTACTCCTATCTTAGCGAGGTCGTTTCTTTGAGTGTGGTTTGTACACTTTGTCCAATGTGGCAAGAAAATTAATTCTAACCTTCGATTGGTAAGTGTCCACTAGAATGAGAATTGTGAAATTTCCACCAAGGTGAGGATATCACTCCTATCTTGGTGTAGTTTCAAAAATACAAAGAATTTTCGCGGATTGAAAGTTATCACCAAAGTGAGGGTTTCACGCCTATTTTGGTGATTTCCTTTCGTTTGTGTTATACGAGCGTCTTCGAGTGTGGAGTAATCCACAAATAGGAAGGTAATTTTAAGGACCAAGAGAATAGATTAGAAGCAAGATAGGGAGAACAAGTATTTTAAGCATAATAAAAGGAATGGTCAAAAGGTTCTTAACTATAGTCTAGGTCAAGTGGTAGATTGTTCAAAGACTTCATGACACTAGAATTCGTGATAATATAATTTAAGGATAAAATTTCATTCAAAGCATAATTATCGTTTAAAAAGATAACAGAATACAAATTGTTTTCATGAAAAGAGAAATACGACATCAAAATATAGAACTTAAACTAGCGTGAGTTTCTAGTCCAATCCTAAGTAGATTTCTTGAATATCTTGCATCAAACATTTCCTGCAACATGTTTAAAATATCCGTCAACACATAAAGCATTGGTGAGCATACTAGTTTTAGTTTACATACATAGTATTTTAGAATGGTTTACTCAAATCTCATACTATAGCATTGCACATACCTATCATACAAAAGACATAACTTAAACCCGCGAGTACCACAGCGTATACCTAACATATTCATGTTAGGCCGTTTAAATCTTAACAATGACCCATAAAGGGGGCGGTGTGCTAGTCCTATAGCGCTATACATGTTAAGTGGGCTAATAATAGTTAATGATTTATGTCTACGTATCTAAGAATCATAAGCATGGCAAGTAGCATATAAGTATGTTTAATAGATTGAGCATGTGTGTTTATGAAAGCATTAGTGTGTTTTGCATATGATACATGTTTACACCCCAAAAGTGATAAAGAGTAAAAAGGGGACAAGTATGAACTCACCTTTGGGTGCGTTTAGTAAGGTTCCAAAAGAATGAGTCTTGGGGGATTAGTTCCTTAGCCTTGGTTAACTAGAATAAAAAAAAATAAAGGGTCTTAGATTCGAGTTTAGGTTATAGATTCAAGAGAGTCAAGCAAGCCTTTTAGGCGAACCAAAACACAAACCACCATGAAGGTGATTCGGATGTTTATAAGAGTCAAGCAAGCCTTTTAGGCGAACCAAAACACAAACCACCATAGAGGTGATTCGGATGGTTATGAGAGTCAAGCATTGGTAAGGTAGGGATGTATCCACAAACCTTTCCAAGTTATTAAATTAGTAGAGTTTATATAAATTAGTATTTATATAATATAACTTAGGAAGTAAGATATGGTGACTTAGTTTGGATGAGCCTTGGCCTTCCTTTTGTCAACCATGAACCATAACACAAGTCCCTCCATCATTGAGTTGTTGGTGAACTTGGTTGGTATTATTAACAACCTCGTGCATAAAAAGATAATAGAAGATGACCACATTTGAGGCCGCAAATTAGTGCCCTACTCATGTTTATTTGCCATGGCAAATAGGAGAGAGATCCTAGAGGTTTCCTCAAAGGGTTTGAAGAAGAGGAGAGTGAAGAAAGTAGAAGAGAGGTTGAAGGTGAAGTGAGAAACTCACTTATTCTTGAGAGAATTCTTGAGAGATTTGGAGATTTAGAGAGGATTTAGAAATGAGCAAGTGTTAGAATGGGTAGGAGTGATGTATTTATAGTTGGGGTGAAGGGGTTGGGTATTTAATGAATTAATTAGGGTGGTTAGAATTTAATTAGTGGTAATTATATCTTAAAAAAAAAGAAAAAAAAAATATATAAATAAATGACTAACAAAAAAATGGACGGCAATTATGATTCATAACATTTCATGTTATGTTTTTTTTATTATATATATATATATATGTTTTATTAATAATAAATATATATTAAGATCTTAACTAAATAAGTTTCTTGTTATAAAGTCTAAATTGAATAGGATAAAATATAATGGCGACTCGTCAAAAATTGGTATGAGTAACATAAAAGAAGCGAGTAACGGCAAGCTTGGAATTTGTTTAAATATAGCATTCATAATACTAGAAAATTAAAAATCACGCGACGCTACATAAAGTTTGCGTCGTGTAGAATTTACAGATTAAGATTAGATGCAATTGATAAAATACTTTTCCATTGATCATAAGCTCGGGATTACAAGGGTACAAAATGGAAAGATACAAGAATACAAGGACTAGAATAGAAAATATGAAAAGTACAAATGTTACATCAAAGGATGTTGTGCCATAATGTGAAATTATCAAATACATAAGTGCTACTCAGTGATATACGTTAAATTACACATATAAAAGTCCCCGTTTAACTCCCATTTTCATACGTTTTTGACCTTATACACAGGAATTGGTACTTATCCATTTTCATACGTTTTTGACCTTATACACAGGAATTGGTACTCCCATTTTCATACGTTTTTGACCTTATAATAATAATAATAATAATAATAATAATAATAATAATAATAATAATAATAATAATAATAATAATAACAACAACAATAATTCAGATTTGTAACTTTATAAAAAAAAAAAAAATTTAAACACTAACAAGCCATAACCATTTCTTTATCCAAAACAAATCCAACCCAAACCCACCCTAATTTCTTAAACCCACTAACCTTCCCAAGCCCAAAGCATGATTGGCCCAATAACCCAGCCCAAAACCCACTGAAGCCTTCCCTAACCTCGTCCCTCCTGGATTTCCGGTGAGAAAACCGGCCGGCGCCGGTAAAGATGGTAATCCTCGTTGAACGCGTTTTTAATTCGAATTAATTGTGTCAACACATTCCTCACCTTTGACCAACACTTTCCTTGTGTTCAGGAATAATTATAACACAATAAAAACCCACCAATCTCGACCCTAAAATCTCGCCTGAGACCGGAATTAGAAATAGGAGCGTTTAAGTATAAATAAGGCCACCTCTCAAACCAGAACACTTGCGCATACACTCTTACACTCTCAATTTCTGTTAAAGACACACCTACCGTGCCTCCCTTGGCTCGCCGGAATTCAAGCTCCGGCCAAACGACTAACCCCCTTCGATTCGTGCACCAAAACAGTAAGTTTTTACATCTTCCTACTCGCATTAGTCTGTAGAACAAAAGCCCCCTAGTTAATTGGATCAACGAATCCTGAAACGGGTTCAATTGAGCGGATTTATTGCCTAGGGTTTATTTTGGGAAGAAAGTTCAAAACTGATATAATATAAAAGAGTTCTTTTCTGTACTAAATTCGTTCTCAGGGTGTGGCTAAGTGGTGAGCCACACTTGTGATAAACCTTGGACCGGGCACTGACTCGGGTTCGAGTCCCAGCCACCACAACCTTTTTTATCCTTTTGTTTAAAAACCCTTTTCTTTTATATTATTGTTATTTTCTTTTAAAATGATATTAAAATACCAAAACAACTTTATAAATCCTATAAAATTTATTTTATGCAATTCAAATGGTTAAGTTTATTATCCAACTTTTAGTTTTTCAAAAATCATTTATTTATTATATATTATAAATATTATAAGTTTATTCCTTAATAATTTTAAAATTCTATAAAAATATCAAAACGATTTTACTAAATTCCACAAAAATTAACCTAAACTTATAAAACAATAAACATTCCAGAAATGATTTTTATTTCTGAAAAATCATTTATTTAATATTTTTAATCGATTTTTGTTATTTTAATCATAAATAAATCATAATAAATTTGTTTTTCATTACTGAGAACCAGAAGCGTAAGACCAGGGATCCTGATGCAAATCTCACTATACAAGCTTCTAACAAGAAACCTTATACAGGAAACCTTCCATTGTGTAACACATGCAAACGACATCATCCCACTGCTTCAGCGTGTCGCTTGTGCACCAATTGTGGTAAGTATGGCCATCTGTTCAACACATGTCGCGAGATCCCAAACCCTAATACCAAGCAACCAACCCTGCTCAGGTTGCTAATCCTAATCGTCCTGATAGATACAACTATGGTCAGTGCTATGAATGTGGAGACCCAAATCACATCCGTAACCGATGCCCTAAACTAAACCGAGATCAAGACCCTCCAGCTACTTAACAGCAAGTCCCACCATTTGAATGTTGTTTGCTTTTTATCCTATGTATTGACGCTATTTGATTCAAGTAATAAATTCTAGTATTGAAATTTTTGTCTGAGAGTTGTTTATATGGTATGATCATAACACTAGGATGCATGCTTGTTTGAATGTGAACTAATTGCTATATCAATATCTAAATCTATACAACTACAACTCATATACTATACTCGTTATACTTATAAACTTGCTTACATAAACATATTATCAATTTGCAATTTATGTGTATAATAATTGCTACACTTAATAGAGGATAAAGTACTTGCTCAACAGTTAGTTGAGTACCAAATAACCTACTAATCGATTGGTAGAGGTCATCATGCCTTTTCAACAGTCGGGAGAGGCCCTACAACCTGCTCCACGACTGGTGGAGGCTATCGAACCTGCTCAACAATCGGTAGAGGTTCCTACTCACTAATTGGTGGGAGTCTTTTTCCCGCTCAACAGTTGGACTCATTAAATACAAAGGTTCAACCACATGATTATTTCTGCATTACTTACATGTATATTAGAGTAATAGAAGGACACAAAACCCTAATGTAAGGTAAATTGGTGATTGCGGTCCGGAACGTAATCATGAATTTACACGTACGTTAAGGTAGTGTGAAATTTTATCAAGGTTTCGGGGGATAACCAAATGTAAACTCTAGTTATCTGGTAGATCATTTAGTCAATCAACTCACACATAACACGCCTCCTATCCAAACTATTCGAGACAGTTTATTCTATTCATGTCATGCTATAACCCAAATTTTCCAAATCACAATTATTTTCATTTCTACCCAATCACCTTCAACCCTGTGTTTTCAATAAACTTCGGGACGAAGTTTCCAAAAGTAGGGGAGACTGTAACATCGCAAAATTTTCCCCAAATTTTAATATAAAAGCACTTATTTTTATCTTTATCCCTATTATAAATTTTATACAAATATGTCTAAATCTGATTTATTTCAAAACACTAATAATAATAATAATAATAATAATAATAATAATAATAATAATAATAATAACAACAACAACAATAATTCAGATTTGTAACTTTATAACAAAAAAAATATTTTTAAACACTAACAAGCCATAACCATTTCTTTTATCCAAAACAAATCCAACCCAAACCCACCCTAATTAACCTTCCCAAGCCCAAAGCATGACTGGCCCAATAACCCAGCCCAAAACCCACTGAAGCCTTCCCTGACCTCGTCCCTCCTGGATTTCCGGCGAGAAAACCGGCCGGCGCCGGTAAAGATGGTAACCCTCGTTGAACGCGTTTTTAATTCGAATTAATTGTGTCAACGCATTCCTCACCTTTGACCAACACTTTCCTTGTGTTCAGGAATAATTATAACACAATAAAAACCCACCAATCTCGACCCTAAAATCTCGCTTGAGACCGGAATTAGCAATAGGAGCGTTTAAGTATAAATAAGGCCACCTCTCAAACCAGAACACTTGTGCATACACTCTTACACTCTCAATTTCTGTTAAAGACACACCTACCGTGCCTCCCTTGGCTCGCCGGAATTCAAGCTCCGGCCAAACGACTAAACCCCTTCGATTCGTGCACCAAAACAGTAAGTTTTTACATCTTCCTACTCGCATTAGTCTGTAGAACAAAAGCCCCCTGGTTAATTGGATCAACGAATCCTGAAACGGGTTCAATTGAGCGGATTTATTGTCTAGGGTTTATTTTGGGAAGAAAGTTCAAAACTGATATAATATAAAAGAGTTCTTTTCTGTACTAAACTCGTTCTCTGGGTGTGGCTCAGTGGTGAGCCACACTTGTGATAAACCTTGGACCGGGCACTGACTCGGGTTCGAGTCCCAGCCACTACAACCTTTTTTATCCTTTTGTTTAAAAACCCTTTTCTTTTATATTATTGTCATTTTCTTTTAAAATGATATTAAAATACCAAAACAACTTTATAAATCCTATAAAATTTATTTTATGCAATTCAAATGGTTAAGTTTATTATCCAACTTTTAGTTTTTCAAAAATCATTTATTTATTATATATTATAAATATTATAAGTTTATTCCTTAATAATTTTAAAATTCTATAAAAATATCAAAACGATTTTACTAAATTCCACAAAAATTAACCTAAACTTATAAAACAATAAACATTCCAGAAATGATTTTTATTTCTGAAAAATCATTTATTTAATATTTTTAATCGATTTTTGTTATTTTAATCATAAATAAATCATAATAAATTCGTTTTTCATTATTTTTACATCAAAATTTCACATAAATTATGATTAATCATTTAGATCAGAAATATAAATTTTTGATTCGAAATTTATAATTTTTAATATTTTTAAATATTAAGTCTATATTTTGTCAAATAAGTATTCATTAATTAAGAAAATAATTTTATAAAAATTATTTTCACATTTATTACATTATAACTCAACTACTTTTAGATAATATTGGTCAGAAAACATTTTCATTAATTATTTCTTTATTTATTTATATTATTCAAATTTAATCATAAATCAATTATTAATCCCCAAATTAGGAACCCTAGCACATTTTAGACTAGAAAACTTAGACTTATTAAGTTTCCCCCAACGCTTATTTATTACCTTGAAATAGGGTGATATTTGGATACACACGAGCCACATTTATTCTATATCAAGGGATTCAATACTATCACTAAGGTGAGTTTACATAGCCCCTTTTTTTGTTTTACATTTTGGGGTGAAACATGTTTAAACATTTTATACACTATCATTTACTCATTCTTACATTATTGAAACTTGTGATTCAATTACACTATCATTTACTCATTCTATCATTTGACTGTAACAAAAAGACACAGTACAATCATTAACATTGATTAAGCCGACTGTTTAGATTATAGCGCCATAGGTCTGACAAACCCATCCCCCCGCATATATTCAGGGATGATCGATAACAGTTACACTTTTACTAACTTGCGAGTTAGGTCTCAGTCGACACAAGGTTTGATTGTACAAAGACGCATTGTTACATGTCGGACTCATACTCTATCATTATACAACTGTGATTGTTGTACAAACTATTGTTATCTATTATATTCAAAAACCTATGTATTCTCACCAACTTTTGTTGACCCAAAATATTTTCAAACTTAACATGTTTCAGGTTATACTTGCATGAAGATTTGAGTTAATGCTTGAAGATGTGTAGCTAGTATTTTTCATCTTGTGATGTACAAATTCTTAGAACAATTGTATGTAACTTATTTAAATTATTTAATGAAATTTATTATTCACCATGAGCTACTGAACAATCATCAATACGTGACATCCCGATGTTTCCGCCATCGGTTGGGGTGTTACAAAAACTGTAACTCGTCCACTTGTTTAAAAAGTGAGCGGCCCCTCACAGAGGCCGAGCGGCCGCTCGGAGGCTCCGTTCTTCTATAAAACAGCCATTTCAGCCACTGATCGAGTGTTGGATCCTTGGGGAAAGTTTTCTATCAATTTTTGGGGCTTTTGAAGTACTACACAGGCGTGGAACAAGCTTGGGAATCCATCCAATCCATCTCTTAGCATTTTATATGGTTTGATCCTTTAAACATTTATGTTTCAAATCTGATTTTGGATTGCTATTTTGATGTTATTATAGTTAATCGTACGCCTACGGGCAAGAACAATAGTATGTAGTACGTTAAACAATCGTTCGTGTAGTTAATCATGTCTTGTATAAATTTGGCGTTTTTCACGTTTAGATCTTGATGATCATAGCGCAACCTTGTTTCATTGTTGTTTGATTTGTAGTTGTATTTGAATGACTTTGGCGAATGTCGAATGTGTTTGGCGGATAAATGTTGAAAAACCGTCTGTTTAATCGTCCGGTAGTAGACTAGTTAACTTGTTAAATAGTTTATGCCATGAAACTGTAACCGGGTATTGGTTTGGTTAAAGTCAGTCGAATAACGGTTAAAAATGCTTACCGACACGTAAAAGGGTTTTAAAAGCTTAATGGTGTCGTTACTAGTCTTTGACACGGTTAATGATCTTTGGTATTTATTTTGGTAAAAATAGCGATCTTAGTAGATCTGGGTTCAAAGTTGGTAAAATGGAATAGGTTGTGAAATGCTCTACTTTATGCTAGTTTAGGTGGTTGTGTTGTGTATTCGGTATTGCTTTCCTGAATTAGTGAGGTTAGAAAACTCTTAACAAATGACTAACTTATCTTTAGAAGATCTGCGTGAGATCATATCAGCTGCTCGCTAATAAACGACTTGAAGTGGTTAACGTGTGTATTCGTGTTAGCTTTCTATATAGTTGTCATGTTAGGATGCCCGAAAGGGACACTAACTGTCGGATAATGGGAATGTTGATCACACGCCTTTATTTCATATGATTTATAGATGACATGCTAGGGTTGATATATTATAGTTTATATAGTTATATTTTGTATTTGGAGTCTTACATATGTTATTTATATGTTTTAGAATTAATCTAGTTATAAACAAACTCAAACTATCTTTTTCTACTGGTAAATGGGGGACAGAGTTTTAGTACCATTGCTCCGCGCGCGTCCATGGATCGATATGTGGTTCTTATCTGTACATTACTACATATATGACAGGGTACACTTGCCCTGTTGTGTGTGTTTTAATATTAAGGTCTAAACCATTTTTATAAATATTAAAGCAAAACATGTGTTATTTTATTGCTAAATTATGCGTACTAGCAGACACGTCAAGTTTTTGGCGCCGCTGCCGGGGACGCGACAAGCATTAGGAACGAACCGAGTCGAATTTTTACCAGTGTACATGCTTGTTAATACTTGTTTATACTTCGTTGATTCGTTATTTCATCCATTTATTTGCATATATGATTACTTGAATTTTTATTAAATTTACCTGTCTGTAGATATTTTGGATTGATTTTAGATTGGTTTATAGGTTTGCATATAGATTCGTTCATTTATCTGCTTATAGGATTGTTTGATTTGATTTTTCGTTTATTAGGGTGTTGATAGATTTAATTTATTTAATATTAGATTAATTTGTTTGTCTATGAATTTGGTTTGTTCGTTATTTGATTAATTAGATTTATTTGTTCGTATTTGGACTAATTATTAATTTCATTCTTTGTATAGTTTTAGGCTTAGTCTGCTTATTTCAGTTCATTTTATAGATTCTATTAGTTTTTATTTGATTTTCTTAAATATATAGCTTTCCGTTATTTTCGCATGAATTTATTGATTCTTTATTTCATTTATTTATTTTTCTGTCTTTTATCGCCTTTTGGGTTTGTCATATATTCGTTTGTTGCAACTGTATCATTCTTATATGCAGGTTGATGTCCGCGAACCCCGGACCTTCTGGTGATCTTTCTGACGAGGAGCGATCACGACCTGTGACAACCCGCAGGGTCGATCACAACCTGGGCAGAGTTATCAAAACAATTCATGCAGCAGTACTTCCCTCCTGAAAAGACACAAAAATTGAGGAATCGCATCATGACATTTCGTCAAGATGACGAGGAATCACTGTACACCGCGTGGGAGAGATTCAAACACCTACTCTTAAGTGTCCCACACCACGAGCTTTCCAAAAAACATTTGGTGCACACGTTCTATCAGGGGCTCGGGTATGACTCTCAGGAACGCCTTGATGTATATGCTGGGGGAGACATCGGAACAAAGTCCTTAATGAAGCATGGGCCATTATTGAGAAGGCGTCCCAGAAGTCTTAATCTCGAAAGAGTGACCGATCAAGGTCTTCGTCTGCCCGATCGGGTGTACATGCCGTGGATAACTAAACGGCCATTTCTGCACAGATTGAGGCGCTATCTACGAGATTTGACAGATCTCATCAAAGTGTAGCGCAGGCCCAATGTCTGTGTGAACAGTGCGGGGTATCTCACGAGCCTGGCTCGTGTGCTCAGGGGGTTATGTATACTGGCCACGAGGATGTGGCTTACATGGGTAATCAGTCGAGACCCCAAAATAACCCCTACAGTAATACTTATAATCCGGGTTGGAGAAACCACCCAAACTTTGGGTGGAGATCTGGTACTTCTAACCAGAACCCTCTCGGATTTCAGTAGAGAGCAACCGCACCACACCAATCCCACCAATCCCAACAGTCCCAACAACAACAGCCTTACCAATCTCATGGCCAATCCTACCAATCTAGACTGAACCAGTACCAGAATCAGGGCGCCGGGGGCAGTTCCCAGCAGCACGCCCAGGGCGATACGTCTAGGCTGGAGGAAATGATGTCTCAACTCCTCACCAACACCACAAATTCCAATCAGATTGCCGAGCAGCGCTACCAGCAGCACGAGGAGCGCTTCTCCAATTACGAGGGTGAGATGAGGGGCCAAAAGGCATCCATGTAGGCCATCGAAAATCGGGTAGGCCAGATGGCGAAGATGATGTATGAGAGACAGCAGGGTGGTCTCCTGGGCAACAATGAGCCAAATCTGAGGGGGCATGTAAATGCCATTATGACGAGGAGTGGTAAAACCATGGAACCTGACACATCGGGCTCACCACCGATCACTAAGACGGTCCAGACTGAGTCTTCGGACGAGGTGCACGCTAGGCGAGTCCCAGCAAGTACAGCACAGTTACCGAAGCCAGTCACTGACTACACTCCTCCTGTTCCATATCCTGGTAGGCTTAGGAAACAAAAGGACGAGGATGAGGCCCAGTACAGGAAATTTCTTGAGCTGTTCAAACAGCTCCACATAAACATTCCGTTTGTGGAAGCCTTGGCCCAGATGCCTAAGTATGCCAAGTTTCTGAAGGACATCCTCACAAACAAGAAAAAACTTGAGGACCTGTCCTGTGTACTTTTGAACGAGAACTGCTCTGCAATTCTGCAGAATAGACTTCCCATGAAGATGGGAGATCCAGGTAGTTTCACCATCCCTTGTTTGATAGAGAACATGTCTGTCAGTAATGCACTGGCAGACTTGGGTGCGAGCATTAACCTTATGACGTATAAGGTTTTTGAGAAACTGGATCTGGGTGAGCCTTCACCCACTAGGATGAGCATTCGTCTTGCTGATCGTTCAATCAAATATCCTTGGGGATTTGTTGAAAATATGCTTGTCAAAATTGACAAATTTGTATTCCCGGTGGATTTTGTCATCCTTGATATGGATGAGGACTCTAAAGTGCCTCTGATCCTGGGACGTCCTTTCCTTAACACGGTGAGGACGATTGTTGATGTGGCTGCGGGCCAGATCACGCTCCGGGTGAATGATGAGCATGTGAGTTTTGATGTTCAAAGGTCGATGCGTCATCCCGAGAGTCAGGATGACACACTATACTATCTTGATATAGTAGACCAGTGTCTCAGTTCTCACTTTCTTGGCACGATAGGGGGGGATGTTTCGGGCACACATCTGTTGTGTGGGGACTTAGATGGCATTATGAAGGAGGGCCATAGAGATGAGCAGCCGGTCTATCAGATCGGTGATGATAGTTCCCAGAGCCCGGGGCGTTTCGTAGAGATTAAGCGTGAAGAGAGTGATAAGTCGAAGCCGTCTGTTGAGGATCCACCGTCTTTGGAGCTGAAGGAGCTCCCACCGCATCTGGAGTATGCATTTCTTGACGAGGAGGGTCATCTGCCTGTTATCATTTCATCTTCTTTGTCTGCAGTTGAAAAGAGCGAGTTGCTTCGTATACTGAAACTTCATAAGAAGGCAATCGCCTGGAAGATCATGGACATCAAGGGGATTAATTCCTCATTCTATACTCATAAAATCTTGATGGAGGATGTCCATAAGCCTTGTGCGCAGCACCAGAGGCGTCTGAACCCGAACATGCAAGAAGTTGTTAAGTCCGAGGTCATTAAATTGCTTGATGCTGGATTGATATATCCGATCTCGGATTCTGTTTGGATGAGTCATGTACACGTTGTGCCCAAGAAGGGTGGCATGACGGTGTTTACAAATGATAAGAATGAATTGATTCCTACGAGGACCGTCACGGGGTGGAGAGTTTGCATTGACTACCGCAAGCTCAATGACGCCACCCGCAAGGATCACTTCCTGCTTCCATTCATCGATCAGATGTTGGAACGACTGTCGGGGAAGTTGTATTATTGTTTCCTTGATGGTTTCTCTAGATACTTTCAGATCCCTATCGATTCCGTGGACCAGGATAAGACGACTTTCACATGCCCTTTTGGCACATTCGCCTACAGGCGTATGCCATTCGGGTTGTGCAATGCGCCGGCGACCTTCCAGCGTTGCATGGTTGCCATTTTTCATGACATGATCGAGGACTCCATGGAGGTATTCATGGATGATTTTTCAGTCTTCGGGAGTTCATTCGATCAGTGTCTAGGGAATCTGGAGCGGATGCTTCAGAGGTGCGAGGAGACCAGTCTTGTGCTAAACTGGGAAAAATGCCACTTCATGGTGAAGGAAGGAATAGTCCTGGGGCATAAGGTCACCCAAAGTGGGTTGGAGGTTGATCCTGCCAAAGTAGATATCATATCTAGGCTCCCTCCACCAGCCTCTGTCAGAGCGATCCGCAGCTTTTTGGGTCATGCGGGTTTTTACAGGCGATTCATCAAAGACTATTCAAAAATCCCCCGTCCGATGACCCGTCTATTGGAAAAGGATGCACCGTTTGTGTTTGGTGCAGAATGTTTGAAAGCCTTCGGGCTTTTAAAGTATTTGCTTGTGGAGGCCCCTATATTGGTAGCACCCGACTGGGAGCGGCCATTTGAAATCATGTGCGACGCGAGTGCCTTCGCGATAGGGGCGGTCTTGGGACAGCGGAAGGAGAAGCACTTCCACCCGATCTACTATGCTAGTAAGACTCTTCATGATGTGCAGGAGCATTATACCAAGACTGAGAAGGAGCTTCTAGCTGTAGTGTTTGCATTCGACAAGTTTAGATCGTATTTAGTGCTGTCGAAGACCACTGTCTATAGGGTGTTAGACTAATGATAAATTGGGGGTTTTTTGTTTAGGATAAGTTGCTTGATGATTATGGATTGATATTGGATGTTTTTACATGTTTCGGATCTGATTTGGAGGGTTTAACGCGCGAAAAGAGCTACCCAGACTGCAAGGGGCGCTAGCTAAGCTAGTCGCGTGCTGTAGGGGGCGACTAGCTTAGCTAGTCGCCACTTTTGAGCTAAATCGTCCCTCCACGGGGCTACTAGCCTTGCTAGTTGCCTGTTTGATACCTAGTCGTGTGTTTTGCTGTTGTATGTATATTTTGGAACCCCAAAACATGATTTGAAACCTAGGAACATATTGTGAACCCCGTGACATGTCTAGACACCTGATAACACGTGTTCGGACTCGTATATGCCGTATGTGAACTATATGCTAGACTTAGCAAACTGTTATGCGTATTAAGTGCGTGTTACATACTGTTAGGTCCATACATTTATAGGTTTATGTTTAGTATTAGTTCTCGGACAGTTATCTAGTTCTCAGTTATTAGTTCTCAGATTATTAGTATTTGGGCTTTAATCTTGTGGGTTGGGCTGTGGAAGGGCTAAGGCCATGTTGGCCCATTTGAGAAACCTTCCACATATTTAAGGTGTTTTGTTGGTTCATTTGTAGCTAGCGGTTTATTTTTCACTAATAGAATTCTCTCTAGTATTAGACGGTAACTTACACCGTATGCTATTGAAGATTATCATTTTCATAAATCGTTTATAATTGTTGAATCATCTTTATCATCGTTTCCGCCTTTGATAAAGATTACTTGATATTTGGTATAATTTTGGGATTTACAATTGGTATCAGAGCTATTGAAGCTTGTTCAAGGCTCGGTTTTGATATCAAGGGATTCAAGAGGATTGTTTTCGGTTGAAAAGAATATCGATTTTCAGATTTTTTTAATTTGATATTCGTATTTTTTTAAAGGCTGATTTGATATTTTGTTAATCTTTTTAAATGATGTTTATCTTTGATTTAATATCACGGTTTGAATTTCAAAAGAGGTTGTGTCAATTATGATTTAGTTTGTTCAACTTAAGATCAGTGGGTACAAATAATAAAATCAATTTCGATTTCATCTTAGTGGGTTGTTCAACTTGTGTTTTTGATTGATTTCCGAAAAATTATCTTGATCATGAGATTTTTGTTTCTTTTAAAAAAAATAATAATATTTGATCAAGTATGATCTTATGTATTACGATTTGATTTAAGGAATAATAATCTATTCTAATTTTTTTGGTGTTTGGTTCTAAACATTAATCGGCAGATGTGTTTATTATTAGAAATGTTGTTTAAGTCATGACGAAATAAAAATTTGGAGTTTGATCTACATTTTGATGATTAGAAAGTGTTCGCTTATTTTTCGGAATTGTTAGTTGAAAAGAGATTTGAGATAATATCTTTTAAAATTTTGAAAAGATTCTCTTTGATCCAAGATTTTCGGATCTTAAGTTTTGTGTTTCCAGATTTGCTGATATAGATTTTTGAGTTCTCGGATTTTAAATTTGTTTTCGGATTTTCAGTTTGCTTCGTTTGAGGTCCTCAGGATTTTAGTGTTCTCAGGTTTGACGGTTCTCGAATATTTCTTGTTCTCTGATTTGCTCTCGGATTCACTTTGTTTTCGGATTCCCTTGTTCTCGGATTCACTTGTTCTCGACATTTTAGTTCTCAGATTGGGGGTTCTCTAAAGTGTTCTCGATTTTTTTTTAGTGTAGTGATCTCGATATTTTGGTTTATGAATAAGATCTCAGAATTGTGGTTCTCGGACATGTTTAAAATTGGCGTTTTCAAATTTGTGTTGGAGTTCTCTATTGTTCTTGATCTTCCTTGTTCTCGAATGGATTGTTCTCGGATTATTGATTAGTTCTCGAGATTAGTTTTCAGAAAATAACTTGGCTCTCGAAATTGTTTCATAGAACTTAGTTTTCAGAAAATAGCATTATCTTTTTAAAACACAGTATCACTTGTTGGTTTGTTTTGGTGTGAACAGGTTTACAGAGTACATGCAATGGATCAACAAAGTCAACTTGCTGCAAATGCTAAACAAATGGAACTGGACAACGTGAATGGAACTAGCACTCGGGTTCCCAGACTCATGGAAGGAGATTCATTCTCAGAATGGAAATTCAGATTCATTCAACATGTTAAGGGGAAGGAGCCAAAACTATGGAGAGCTATTTTGAGAGGACCAGTTCAGATCACCTATGTGACTGATGAAGCAAAGGGAACTACTGAAGTCAAGCCAGAATCAGCATGGAATGAAGAAGACTATGCAAAAGCTGATGTGGATACACATGCACTCTCTATTCTGACTCAAGGGTTGTCTCCTGAGATTGCCATTGGTTATCGTGATTACACTAATGCCAAAGGACTATGGGAAGCATTGATTCAAGCCTATGAAGGGAATGATGACATCAAGGAAAGCAGAAAGGACATGCTGCGTCAGAAATTCAACTTGTTCAACTATGTTTTGAATGAAACACTTGAGAATCAGATTGCTAGATTCATAGCATTAAACACTCAGATGAGGGCAAATGATATTTTTCTGGGAAATTCTGAGGTTAACAAGAAACTACTGAATGCTCTCCTAAGAAACTGGGACATGAATGTTGCCTTAATCAAAAGAACCAAAGACTTGAGCAGAATGCCACTACAAGAGTTAATTTCAACCATTAGGTCATGTGAAATGGATGATCAGCAGAGAGCTTTAAATCACTCAAGTAGCTACAGTGTGGCTGGATCAAGTAGCTCCAACACTGCTTTAATATCTCAAGCAGGATCTCAGGTTTCGGCTTATCCTCCGTCATCAGCTTATCAGAATGCAGGTTCAACTGGTTCAAACACTCAAACTGCTTCAAGTTCTATTGCTCCCAAACCTCAAGATCAAAAGGGTGTAGTACAAGCTGCTCAAATTTCAAAAGAAACTCAGGAGAATATAGGTTTGATTGCTGGATTCATGAACTGTTATAAAGCATATCAGCATGGAACATTGGTGCCACCTAGTGTTATGACATCTGAATTCGAGCAAATTCATCCTGAAGACATAGAAGAGTTGGATATTACTTGGCAAATGGCAATGGCAGTGTTCAGAGCTAAAAACTTCATTAAAAGGACTGGAAGAAACAGGTGGAACAACATGGAGGACAAAAGTGTAGGATTCAATAAAGCACAGATGAGGTGCTACAATTGTCACAAGCCTAGACACTTTGCTCGAGAATGCAAGGAGCCTAAAGTGGAAAATGAAAGCAGTGAAGGAAGTGTGGTTGTTGCTGGGGGACAGAGTTCATCAGCTGCCAGTGCTAACTCAAGCAAAGTGTTGGTAGCTCAACAGGGAGGAGATTTTGATTGGAGTGATCAGATAACTGCTTTGAACATCTCTGAAGTGGTGAATAATGTTGCTATGTTGGCTCAATCTGGAGAGGACTCAAAGATGACAACCAAGGAAGCTATGGAAGCATGCAATGAAACAACTGATGATCTTCATGCATTCATGGCATACATCAATCAAAATCCAATTCCAGCTTCACCTGAGGTATTTTCTAATTTATGTTCAAATGCTTGTGCAGAAAAGGCTAGGTATTACATAGATTATAATTCTCAGTTGGTTAGTGAAAATGACGAGCTTAAAGGAAAGATATCATGCTTGAATAGTGGAACCGCGGCTTATAAACTTAGGTTAGAAGCCTTAGAAAAGGATGCAATTCAATATGATAATGACCTAAGCAATTAGTCTTGTCTTGTCCTACACCAGAAGAAAGTTATAGATGAACTTAGTGCTGAACTAGAGTCGTTAAAATCAAAATTTGAAAATGCTGATTTTCACTTTAGAAAATTTGACTGTTCTAGTGAGCGTGTTGAGAAAATGATAAGTTCAAAACTTAAGTACAGAGAGATCAACGGAGCTGGTATAGGTTTTGTGGAAATTTCACCTCCTTACAACCACAATTATACAGGACTTCCTCTCACAGATGAGGAAATAGAAAATGAGGGAAATATGGTGTATGGAAAAAGAATTGAGGTAGAACTAGTTAAGTCGGTGCCAATAAAAATTTCTGCACCAGAAGGACACATGAAACAACCTAAGTATGATGTCTCACTTAGGAATGTTCCCACCACTAAGTTTGTTAAATCTGCAAGCAATGAAATTAACAGCACTGAAAATGTGAGTGAGAATACATCTTCAATTAAATCTAATTGTTCGTTAGGATCAATTGAATCGATGTTGTTTAAATGTATTGCAAGATCTATTAACTCAAGCAGCTGTTCCAACTCATCTGGTCGGTCAGAAACTTCAGATGAATCTGACTCAGAGAACACGGTTGAATCATCAACAGTTGGAACAGGCTTAGTAACAGAAGTTAATGTTGATTTTAATTGTGTGAATAATTCTAATGCTTCTTCTTCCTGTGCAGAAGAAATTTTAGTTGAAGATTGGACTGAAGCTGATGAAGATCGTTTTTCTGATGATTTGAATAATACTTCTTTAAAAGACAATTTAAATGTTTTTGCTAAGTCAAACTTTTGTGTGAGCTCTGTTGTTAAGAGCATTGAACCTTGTGTTTTTGATTGCATGAAAACTTCTTTATTTCCTGTTAAGAAAACTGCTTTATCTCCTAATGCTTGTCCTTATGAGAAAAAGAATTTAGCGGCAAAAACTACAGGTGACAAATACATGCCACCAAAACATACATATCAAGAGGTTTTAGCTAACTCAAACGAAAATTCAAAATCTGAAACTTCAAAATATGCCAAATGTGCTAATTGTTGTAAACAGGGAAGTGTTATAACAGGGAAGAAAACCTACCAATCAGTAGCACAAGGGATGTCAAGCTCACAAAGATCAGCTTGTGTTGACAGATTCCAGGATACCCACTACTTCAAAAGACAAACACGTTACACTTGTGGGATACCTGGTCATATAGCAAGAAACCGTGTCCAGACAAACAAGGGACAAAATCATCAGAAACATCAGAAAGCTATGCCTAGGAGTTTCACTAACTATAATTCAGGCTCTAAAATTTTTAATAATGCTCAAAATGTAAAATCCAAGGCAAAGCCCTCTGATGGAGACTGGATTCGAGATAAGAAACTTCGCAATGCATTTCAAATAAATCAACACAAGTTTCAATCAAAATCACAAATTAGACATAATTCTCAGTCCACAAAAATAAAATGTTTAAATTGGAAACCAAAGCAAAAGACTGAATCCAAGTCACACTCTTCATCATGCTCAACCATTAATGTTGAAACTGTATTCACTTTTGCTAACAATAAGAAACCCAGTTCTTCTAAGGCCTGGGTTCCTAAATCTAACTGATCCTACAACATGTGTAGGAACGGCTATGGAGGAATATCATCAGACTTTGGTATGTTGATAGTGGTTGTTCCAGACACATGACAGGAGATTTATCCCAATTGAACAACATAGAGAATTTTGATGGTGGATATGTCTCCTTTGCAGGAGGAGAGTCGGGTAAGATTACCCAGAAAGGTACTGTTACAAATGGTGCTTTAAGTTTTAAAGATGTTAACTATGTTCCTGAACTACAACATAGCTTACTCAGCGTATCTCAAATTTGTGACAACGGTTTTTCAACTCACTTTACAAATAAAGGTTGTTTTGTTCTAAAGCCAGGTATTGTTATACCTGAAGACTGGATTTTGTTAAAATCTGAACGAAGGGGTAATGCTTATGTCATTGATATGAATAAGAAACCATCTGAAGAGTTACTATGTATTTTCTCTAAAACCACTGAACATGATGCTATGTTGTGGCATCGTCGTCTTGGTCACTGTAACATGAAAAATTTAAATCGTATTGCTAAGGGTGGTTTAGTCCGTGATTTACCTGTGAAAGATTTCATCACCATTGAAAAATGTGTTTCTTGTGCACGAGGAAAACAACATAGAAAACCTCATTTCTCAAAAACAGTAAACTCCATTGATACAATTTTGCAACTGCTACACATGGATCTCTTTGGTCCTGTGAATGTTCTCAGTATTTCTAGAAAATCATATTGCTTGGTTATTACTGATGACTACTCACGCTTCACTTGGGTATTTTTCTTATCTAACAAAAGTGAGGCTGCAGAATTGATTAAAAGGTTTATTTTTCTCATTGAAAATCAAACGAACAAGAAAGTGAAAGGGATTCGTAGTGACAATGGAACTGAATTTAAGAATTCAGTCATGGACTTTTTCTGTGATGAAAAGGGGATTGATAGACAGTATAGTGCCTCTCGAACTCCACAACAAAATGGAGTTGCTGAAAGAAAAAATCGCACACTGATTGAGGCTGCACGTACAATGTTAGTTGATTCCCAGTTACCAACATTTTTCTGGGCTGAAGCCGTGAATACCGCATGCTATGTCCAAAATCGGGTGTTGCTCAACAAAGCTCAGATGAAAACTCCATACGAGATTCTATATGGAGAATGGCCTACAGTAAAACATTTCAGAACCTTTGGTTGTCCTTGCACTCTGTTGCATCAAGAATCTACTTCCAAGTTTGATGCCAAGGGAGATGAATGCTATTTTGTTGGATATGCCAAGAAGACAGCTTACAGAGTTTACAGAAAGCGTACCAAAGAAGTCATCAAATCATATGATGTGGAGTGGCTCGAAGAGAATCCAACTGATGCAGGCCAAGGACCTAACTGGGTTTATGATTATGCTACTTTGTTCAAATCTTTTAATCTGTTTTCTGATTGTGCAGATCAACTGTCACAAGATCCCCTAGTATCTAGTTCATCTTCAATCTCTACACAGGTGGCAGTATATCCAGTGAATGTTGATGAAGAAATACTGCCATCTCAGGGTTCCAACCTGATCACCCCAGTCACAGCTTCAGATGATACCACACATGTGTCGTCAAATTCCACTGCTGACAATCATACTCAACCATCAGATGCAGGCGTATTTACTCCAGATCTACTTGGATCATCTCTTCAAGATCCGATTCCTGAAGAAAGTATTGTCACTCCAACTACCGTTCCTGATGGCACAGGGAAAGAGATTGTGCATGAAGCTGTAGATCACGAGAGTACTGCAGATGAAAACCATGAAAATCTGACAAATTTATCCCCTGCCGAGATCGTTCCCGATACTCCTGTACCAGCACCTGTTCAAAGAAACCATCCTGTTGACCAAGTAATTGGACCAATCAATTCAGGAACTATGATAAGAAGTCGAACAGGTGATATTAACAGATGCTTGTATTCATGCTTTATTTCTCAGATTGAGCCAAAGCACATTACGATGGCTTTAAGAGAATCAAGTTGGGTAGATGCAATGCAAGAGGAGTTAAACCAGTTCACAAAATTAAAAGTCTGGGAGCTGGTAGAACTTCCTTTTGGAAAGAAAGCACTAGGTACAAGATGGGTATTTAGAAACAAAAAGGATGATAGTGGGGTTATTGTTCGAAACAAAGCTCGGTTAGTAGTACAGGGATTTAGACAGATAGAGGGGCTAGATTATGATGAGGTGTATGCTCCGGTTGCGAGACTAGAAGCAATTAGACTTTTCTTGGCATACGCTTCTTTCAAGGGTTTCACTGTCTATCAAATGGACGTGAAGACTGCTTTTCTATATGGGGAGATCAAACAGGAGATATATGTCAGTCAGCCTTAGGGGTTTGTGGATTCCAAGAACCCGAATCATGTTTATAAGCTGGACAAGGCTTTGTATGGACTACATCAGGCACCTCGAGCTTGGTATGCCACTTTGACTGAACATCTTCTGGCTCATGATTACGATCGTGGTGTGATTGATCAGACATTGTTTATGAAGAGAGTGGGGGAGCATCAGATTTTGGTTCAAATTTATGTGGATGATATTATTTTCGGATCCACAAGTGAGGAGTTGTGTAAGGAGTTTGAAGAAGTGTTGCGAAAGAAGTTTGAAATGAGTTCTTTGGGGGAAATGACGTTCTTTTTAGGATTGCAAGTTAAACAGGACTCCACGGGAATTCTCATTCATCAAGGGAAATACGTGGATGATGTGTTAACTAAGTTTCAGTTTACAGAATGTCGAAGTGCTGATACTCCTATGGCTGAACGTCCGGTATTGTCCTCTGATCCTGAAGGGGAAGCTGTTGATCAGACTTTTTATCGATCCATGATCGGATCTCTGATATATCTAACCGCCAGTAGACCTGACATCATGTTTGCTGTGTGTCAATGCGCTCGATATCAGGCTAATCCTAAACTTTCTCATCTTATTGCTGTTAAAAGAATCTTTAGGTATCTTAAAGGGAAACCTAGGCTTGGCCTTTGGTATCCTAGAGATTCTCCATTTGAATTATATGCATTTCCTGACAACAATTTTGGAGGTTGTGATATTGACAGGAAATCTACTACTGCTGGATGTCAGTATCTTGGGGACAGGCTTATCTTTTGGCAATGCAAAAAACAACAGACGGTTTCTATGTCCACTGCTGAGGCGGAATATGTTGCTGCTTCTGCATGCTGCTCTCAGGTCATCTGGATGCAACATCAATTGCTGGATTACGGTTTGGAATTTCTTGAAACTCCTATTTACTGTGACAATGATGCTGCAATTCAAATCGTCAAAAATCCTGTCTATTTTTCAAAAACCAAACATATCCCTATTAAAATTCATTTTATCAGGGATTCCTACAATCAACAACTAATCACCATGGAGCAAATCCACACAAATAACAATGTGGCGGATTTGTTCACTAAGCCAGTGGGCCGAGCCCAATTCAATGATCTTGTGGCTCTTCTGAGAATAATTCGTTTCGATGACTAAAATGGTTACTTAAAAAAAAAAAAAAAACTCTTTTCTGTTTGTACATAAATTTGCTCATTGATTCTCCCAATGCACAAATTTAGGGGGAGAATTACTTTATTATTTTATGTTTTTTGTTTATTATCTTGTGAATTACTGCATCATACGGGAAGTGATAAGAATTTTCACTAGTGAGTAAGGCTGACTCATGTAAGGCCAGAACTGAAACGGTTAGGCTCTGAAAGTGATTTGTCAATAGGCTCAGTTCTCGTGACTGTAAAAATAAGTTTACCGGTGATGCACTTGAAGATAATGTATGACCTCAGTAAGGAACATCACTTAGAGTTAGTGCTTAGCTATTTGACTGCTGGTGTGATGTCCCGATACACACTGTGTTCTAGGTCTGAGATCTGTTCTGAACAACTCCGGTATTTACTCTGTTTTGTGTAAGCAAAGACCTGTACATACCGTGCTGTAGATCAAAAGAGACCAAATGTGTCCATGCAAAAGGCCAAAGGCTTTTAATGAAATAAAACCAAAAGAGATCATATGTATCCAAAAAGAGGCCAATGTGCACATTAAAAGAGACCCTCTAGCGTCCAAAACCCTGTAAACCTATATCGTTTGAAATCGTCAAGAAATCATTAGATTTGTATATTACATCCCACCTCTGATAAAAGATCTATTCTTTTCTTTTCTCAATCTAATCCCAGTCCAGATCTCAGATATTAGAGCAGACACTGTGAAATATGTGGTAGGGAAACTACTTGCTTGATAGCTGGCACTACATATAACACTAGGACTTGACTATGACTTGTTGAGTGCTCATAAATAATACACTAAAACATGATAATTTAAATATCACGGGTGGTTATACAATAAGGTCGGAGGCATAAGGGTTTAAGTGGATGAAATATTGGCAATCGCTCGGACCAACTAAATTAAGTCAGTGCTAATAAGTGTAGTCGGCCTGAGTCACAGTGATTTGATCCCGTAAGTAATTCCTGCGTAAATTGTTTTTGATTATTTTTTATGTACATATGATCCATTTTGTGAAAAATTTATAACCATTTTAAGAGAAACAATTTTTAACCAGTTTTATTTAAAAAAAAATGAAGGTGTTCTCAACCCATTGGTTCTCAGCCCACAAAATTAACAATTTCTAGACCCGATTCAATTAAAAAAAAATGTTGGATTCTCGGTTCCATTCTTGGTTAACATTTAAAAAAAATTATTAATTATTTACAATGAAATTGAGATATAACCCTTTCTATCCCTATTTTGTCTCATTATAATTTGAAAAATAAAACCAAATAAAATCTGTCATCTCTTTCAAACAAGAAAAACCCAAACATCTCTTCCATTCCATTTTTTTGGCCATTGGAAATCAACTATTTCAGCCAAAGAACCATTCTTCTTCATCATATTAAAACTGAATCATCTTCATCAATCGAGTTCTAACCAAGGTAAATTATCTATTGTTTGTTTTAATAATCTTTAAAGACATTGCAGAGTTTGATTGACTGAAGCGCGTGGATAGTGGCCGAAGGTTTATAACGGAGGCGATTGATGGCTGTGTAGCGAGTGGTGATGATGATAGGTGAACGGCATGGTGTTGTTCAGATCTTGAAACGGTGACGGTGGAGGGATGGGATCTTGTGTTAACGGCGGCGCGTGGAAGTTACAGGTCCCACCAAGACTAGAACTCGTGTTGCGGCAGGTGATGGAGGTTAGTTTGTGGGTTTTTGGTAACTGTTAAATGGAGATGACGGGTCGGGTTATGATTTTGGTGGACGATGACGGCTGAGGTGACTTGACTAGTTATAAGAGATCTGATGGGTTTTGTTGTTGGCGAAGGGATATTGGCTTGTCGAAGGTAAGCGTTTGATTGAAATCAGTGGCGGTGAGTGGTGGAACGACAGGTACAGGCGGTGGCCGGAGTTGGTGATGATTGGTGAACGGCAGTCACAGAAGGCGGCTACGAGTGGTTGTGGTAGATTGACGATGGAGGTCGTGACGACGCGTGAATCGGTGTGATGACTGATAGAGATGACTATATTTGGTAGTTATGATGATTATCGGTGAATAGTGATGGCTGATCACATTCAAAGAAGATGGAATTATGATTTCTGGAACTGATCTCAAAGAAGAGGTTCTCGGTTGACTAAGTCAAAGCTGAGAACTACAAAAATTTCCGAATTCTGTCATTTGTTTTGATAATATTACCTTTGACTACTGTTGAAGCTCGATGATATATAAAAAATAAAAAAAAATAAAAAAAAGTCGAAAAGTATTTATTGGTTTTCGGAAAACATTTTTTTTTGAAATCATTCTAAGGTTTTCAGTTAAGAGTTCTCGAACAGTTCTATATTATTTTGAATCCGAAATATTGTTTAAAATATATATATATATATATATATATATCTATACTATATTAATAAGCATATAGGAAGGGCAAAAATGGTCATTTGCCACTTTACAATACTTTAAAGCTTGTTTTACAAGCCCTTGATGCACAAAAACTTTAAAACTCTTAATTGGTGCAAGCTTAAATGCATGTTGTACAATCATTCAAAGCACAACACAAAAAACACGGATATCTGACTTCAAATTAGGGTTTATCAATCTATCCCTCATTATCCGCCCCCATTCCCCATATGGTTTCTCTCTCTCTCTCTAGCGAAATCTAGATCTACATTTCAGATCCTTTATCCCTTCTACTCCATCGTCTACATTTCAGATCTACATTTCATTTCTTTAGGGAAATTACTGCTACATTATTGATTTCAATGTCCTCCAACACCTCCCTTTCGTTCATCTCCAAAGGTAAAATTATTATTATTATTATTATTATTATTATATATGTATAGGTATGTTTCGTATATGAGTACATAATTTGTGTGACTTTGGATGGTGAACCAGGAGTTTCTTGGTTCGATTTTGAGGCAAAAGTTTTGTTCGAAAAGAGGAGTGATGGCTAGCAGCATTAAAATGGTGCAAAACCCTAATGCCATTTTGTAAAATGGTGAGGTGTTCTTCTTGAAGTTCTTTTTATTCTTAGTGGATTGGCTTCTTTTCCATATATACTCTGATATCGTCTACATATTTCACCATAACTGTAGTGGCTTTTCCTCTGAATCAAGTTGAAAGGTTTGATTTGGTGTATTTAACTTTTTATGGTTTGTGAAGGGTTTTACAATGTGCTTTTTTAAAAAGTGAAGTGAAGGGTTTTTTTTAATTGTTTGGACTTGAGATTTTGACCTGCTATCGAAATCAATGAACCTGGATCTTTTTGTGTTTAAGGCCTTAAGGGTAAACTTGTCAGTAAATTATTGATGTTGTATTATATGCTTCAATTTCTTTAGAACTTTTATTACCATACCTTGTCTAATTACTTGCTGCAATTTAAAATTCTGTGTACAAACTTTTGCACGATGGCGATAGGAAAGATGTGCTATTCAAAGGAATACAGTTGTGCAGGAAACAATTGGCCCAATGGATATCATTAGGTCAGACACTGCGATTCATATGGGTTTCAAGGATTTCTTCACCATCGCTAATTTCACCACCAGAGACTCGAAGGAGTGAGCAACGCCATGCAGATCTAGGTCTGGGAAGGATAAGATATTCTTGTTTGTTCTATATGATGTTACCATGCTTTTCGTATATGGTCACAACTATTTTTCTTATAAGTTTTGATTTGAGGTGGTTAGGTAAAGGATAATGGTGGTGGAGGTTGGAGTTAAGGCGGCGGCGATGTCGTTGGTATTAGTTGCAGATAGATGTCGGATGATTGTGACGGGTTTGGTGCAGTGGTTGATGGTACGGGTGGTCGGAAGTGGGTAGGCGGATTGTCCATTCACCTTTTGCTACTGCTTATTGAATGACCTGTGAGTTGGTTTATCTAATTTTTGCCGCTTTTTATCTCATTCAAATTATGATTGTGTATGGTTAACAGCAAAATTAAAATGAAAATATAAATAAATGATCAAATTGATTATTCTTTTAAAAAGAAATTGATATTTCTCTTGAACATAGTTTGTGAAGTTACTTGGAGCTATAAGGTGAAGTTTCTAGGGTCATGTTTGAAAAAGAAGTCAATATAGTCAAAGTTAATGCCATGTCATTAGTTTTACATTGTTACTAGATGTGATTGCCTTAAATTTAAACTTTTGGAAGTTAGTTAACTTATATCATTTTTTATTGAACTTTGATGATATTTTTCGGCTGATAAGGCTGATTATCTTGGATAATTTTTTTACGAAAGCTGATACCCTTTAGGCAATTAAGCCATCTAAACTGTGTTCTGTCTTATTGACAAAGAAAGGGAAATTTTGGTTTTTGAGACATGAAGTATTTGTCACTTTTAACATTTGATTTCTTGTATCTTGAATGTTAATTTTTTAAATCTTTTTTGTGATCCACTGCCTATTGTAGATGCTACATCAAGCTTTATGATACTCCTCCATAGACATCAACAGAGGAAGATAATGAATTAGCCACATTACCCCCTTCCCAAAAAGAAGGAAGTGAAGCAAAAGCAGAGGAAGGCTGAAGCAAAAGAGAAAAAGGTATTTACATTATTACTCTAATAGATTTAGACTGTGAGCTTTTACTAAATAAGTGGATGTGGGCATGTGGCAAAATGGGCGGGTTGTGCAAGTTGCGTAACAAGTAAATTTACGTAGGTTTTCATACTAGAATGACTCAAAGCACTTTAAAATATTTCGTATAAATAGTTGTGTCAAAAAATTGTTGCAGTTGTATCGACACACACATCGGTTGTGTTTCTTTTTAGCCAGTTTTATTTTATTTTTCCTGGTTAACTGTTATCGATGAAGTACAGACCTTTGTCGATTCTTTTAGGTCATTTTTTGTGTTTTACGGATCAATGTGTTTCTTATCAATTTTTTTGTTGAGCAGTTGGGAAAGAGATTGTTGATATGGTCCTGGCTGCCATGTTTATGTCATAACGTATTTCAGTTGGCACCATGGTTTAAAAAAACATTTGAGGTGTGCACCTCGAGGCGTGCCTCAAGGCGATTTGGTCTGAAAACGCTTCTGAGGCGGCGCCTCAGGTGTTTGAACAGTGGTATGCGCCTCACAGGACTGAGGCGTTATGAAAAGTTGCGCCTCAGATGCGCCTCAAGGGGTTTTCAGGTATATTTTTTATGTTTTCGACTTTTTGTGACATTTTATGTCTTTTTATGTGTGTTTTTGATGTTTTTGATGAATTTGATGATGAAATTAGTTAGCATTTTATTTTTTGAAAGATATATAATTATTTATTTAATTTTTTAATTCCGCCTCGGGCTTACGCCTCGGTTCGCCTCGAGACGCGTTTCCGTTCTTTTAAAATTTGGTTGGCACATCCAGTTGAGATGAAATATGCAACTGGGAGGAAATGTCTAATAATAGTGAAGAAGACGATTATGATATAACTTTGCCATAGAGAAGAAAATTGTAGGTTGAATATCTCGAAGATGAGAGTGACCTGTTGATAGATGTTAATGACTTTGATGGTAACCTTTTCTTTCGTTTCTGCAATATAGCTGATTTTGTAATGTAATTTACGAAGGATTGGGTGGTGGAAATGATGATATAAAGAAAATTACTAGGGTGCATATGGAACCATGCGGAGAAGCAGGATTACGAACTCTTTCATTGTGAGTCATTTTTTTGCCGATCTTTCTTGCAAATCTGCATTACTTTTGATTTTGATTTAATTTAGGGGTTTAAAATGGTCAATGCGTTTACAGATGGCTTTGTATTTGGCACAGGCACTATACTACTGCAGCAGCAAAGGGCGGTCTGTGTACCACGAACTTGAGGTTTTCTTTTGGTAGTTTTCTGCTATTAATAGATATATTGAGTAGGTAGGTTTACGGGAACCATTGTCCACTGGTTCCAAATGTCACAGGTTCATTTTTGCAATCCTCTATTATTTTAAAGTCTAGAATCTGGTTTTATGTCTAAACAAAAAATGGTATAGTTGATATAATAGTGGTTTGGGTTAATTAGTCCCATTTTATTATATAATTTTGGAGCAGTAAGTTTTCTGGTGCCATTTGTTAATGTGCAATGGTTTGTCTTGCTTGGTTTGCTTCATTTGGTATTTATTTTCTGTTTTTGTTTTTTTTTTGGGGGGGGGGGGGGGGATCAGTTTGTTTTAAGTCCCCAGGTTCTTAAAATTTTTTTCTCTTAATGTCATTTTTTTGCTCAATTTTGCAGTCACTTCATTCAAGATTGAGTGGGCTGTAGGCCCAATTATATATATTGTTTATATAGACTTAGGGCCAAATATTATAAGACTAACCGTTAACTTATCTTATACAATATGCTATTATCTTATTTTTAATGGTGTATTGACACAACTTAATCTGAGTGATCTCAACATTGTATATGCTTGTACAAGAGATAAAGCCATGATGATAGATGTCCATGCAAATGAGGTGTCTGAAACAGACCTTGCAGCTGCATAGTTGACTCATCCTCGGGTAAGTCAAAAGTTTGTCCTTTTGTAAAGAATCACAACATTAATTGGGATCTAAATGTGTCAGACACGGTCAAAGCTGGTCAAAAGTTAGACTTGGTTCAAATGTTGTCAACCTGGTCAACTGTTGTCATGGATGGTACTAACTCACTCACTCTTAAACTATTTATACATACCTAGAATTAGTTTTACTATCCTCATACGACACGATGAGCGTAAACTCTATATAAACGAACCGAGCTAATACACTAACGTATAGATATGAAGCAGGTTGAATGGGTCGATAGTCATCCAAAGTGTCTTACATGCGTCAACACGTGTATATACTTTTTTCGATTTTATTGAATGTATATAATAATTTTAATTTTGTTTACTCTGGTAAGTGTTTAGAAAAATACATATTTCAGACAATAGTTGCTGCTCAACCTTATTAGCTTACCTCAGCACCAATAGTTAACTTTTTTAATTTGTTCTTGTTACTCAGACTTACCTTGAAATCTTGTGATTTAAGCTTGTTTCTTGAAATCTTCTGCTCAAAATCTCTTATTTTTCAGACTCAATACCCACACCTTCATGCCGCATAGATTGCAAGTTAAAAGTTTATTTTAAGAAACCTGACCTGTTGTTTGGCAAAACGACTTTATTTTCATACTCCCTGCAGAAAGTACACCCATGCCCTCATCTTTACCCTAAAAAGGGTACACATTGGTGAGGTCAGAAGGTAAAAAATGAAAAGAAGAAAACCATTATAATCTTCTATTTTGGTAAAATCTGATTTTTCTATTTTGGTGAATCTGGACTATTTTGGTGAAGTCTGAACTATTAAGCTACTAAGTTGCTAAAAAAATGCTACAAAAGCACATATAGCAGAGCACTATAACTAGCATGTGGCTTTAAAAAAAACATTTTCACATAATCCAAAAGTATTTGAGTCTTGCATGCTACCATTGGCCAAAGGCTTCTTGTGATCATTGTTATTATCTAATTAATTATTGTGTTATTAAGGATCATGCATTGCAACTGTGTACGGGACAAGTTGGTAATCGTTTAAAGCAGGTAGAGTAATCCAAATGGGTTCACGTGGTTGCTACATTCTTGTTTTAATAAGGAAGAAGACAAAGCAAATAATGACGGGTCCTCGACTATAGATGGTGTGAAATGACAAAGAAAGCGAGTAATTAAGGGTTCTCATTCAATTACCACGTAAATTTGAGCAGCTTTCTCATTTCTAACAAAAAATGGATGTATTGATCGATTAAGTTAACTTTATCATTTACATTCTTTCCATGCTCACTACATGATTCATCTTCAATACCAATACATATTGCTTCGCCAAGATTAAAGATTTCATATTATAAATGTGGTATTGTATGAATTGATGATAGTTGCATCACTTGCTTATATGATTTTGTGTGAATTCAAGAGATGAAAATAATATTTTCAATCGACCCATATGCAAATAATGGGTCTGTCTTTACAATAGGGCCTTGACTTCAAGGCTTTTTGAAAACAAGTTTATACAAGTTAGTATTCAAATTCAAAATAATAATAATAATAATAATAATAATAATAATAATAATAATATTAATAATAATAATAATAATGATGATGATGATGAATCCGTGTTTGATCGGTTTCTACTTATCTTCGCATATAATTAATTAATAAACTAGATAAAGTGAATGTAAATCATGAAAATAATCATTTGCGAATTATATTCGACTCTTTATTTCGAACATGAATTTCTACCTTGTATGGAACAGTTTTTTTATACTCCCTCCGTCCCATTTTAAATGTCCATTTTTCTACCTTTTGTTGTCTCAAATTAAATGTCCATTTCTAAGCAATTTTCAGTTTTGCCCGTAAAAGACAAAAGACAATAAAAAATTTGAAATAATAACTTGATAACATTATTGTCATTTTATAACATACAAACAAAGATTTCTTAATCGGTGTGTTTGTGGGCCCAATAACATCTAAAATGGGACGGATGGAATATAACATTAGATTTATGTAATAGTAATTCAAACATTTATTTTTTGTGACTACATATTTTTATGTATACTATGTTTCTACATTATTTTCCTTAAGAGTGATCAGGTCATACCCTTTATATAGCAAGTCTAACTAAAAATATGTATTGATAATTTCATTGTTATAACTATTATTTAATTGAGATGTTAGTCACACAGATAACCCACACCTGATGGAACTAGCTTAAATACCTTATGATAAAATAAAACGATAAACATCATCAAATTTTCTAAAATATTAAACAGTTAAAATAACTAACAGAAGTACTAAATAATATATCACGTTATAATTGATACATTGACTATAGAACGATTGTTGCGTTGTAAATTGTTGTTGCCGCGGCATCGCGCGGGTTTCTTACTAGTATATATATATATATTAATATGTGTTTTATTGAATTTGGCCGATACATGGTTGATCATGTTTACAATTAAATCTTCGGGTTGTCTAGATCCAAATCTGTTCTTACTTGCTTGGTTTTGTGCAGATATGGATAACACTGTTGATACAGGTGATGCAGCTGTTGAAACCGGAAAAGCAAAGAGAGAACCAAAGACTGGATTTGTGTATGAACATAATGTTGCTGGATACTTGCTGGATCCTCCCGAGAAGCACAAAAAGCTATTTTATTCCATGATCGTTGGTTTAAACTTGTGTAAAATTGCACATGCAGTTAGAGAAAATCCACCAATGTGTAAATCATGGATTGAAGATTTTTGGGGAAATGCAAGATTCATCAAGAAGGATGGCGTTCAAGTGATTGCTTCAATAATCCAGAATAAGGAAGTGATCGTGTTAGAGCAAATTATAAGAGAAGTGTTGTTATTTGGGGACAAACCAGAATATCCAGTTTCCTATCCTGATGAAGAAGTTAAAGGCGTTTTGCGAAGAATGAGTTATGAAGGTGGTTACCCAACAGTGCAAAAGAAGCTCATGCATCCATACTGGAGATTTTTGGTGCATGTATACCTTATGTGTATTTCTGGGAATAAAGGTAGTGGGGACTCCTTGAATAAAAAGCAAGCATCAGGTGTTGCAGCTCTAGTTCTGAACTGGAATTACAACTATTCCAAATATGTGTTCGAAGAAATGCTGGGAAATTTGAAAGGTGTGAAAAAGAACTTATTCATGATGTATCCGAGGTTCATTCAAATGATTTTAGATGCCAAGTATAAGGATTTGGAAAGAACTGTTAACAGCTTTGATGCAAAGATGATGGGTCCTAATGTGTTTGGATTAATGTGTCAAGAGAGAAAAGGAGCTAAAGAATTGTACAAGAAAACTATTCCTCTAGAAAAGTTTGGAAGATTTTCAGAAGTTGCCTTGCCAAAACCAGAACCAGAACAAAGTATGAATGTGATGATTGCTGAAGATCACGATGTGCAGTTAATAGACCCACCTGCAGGTTCTGGGGAGGAAACTGTTATTGAAAATATTGATTTGTCAGATGATGAACTGTATGACGACTTGTCAAAAGCATGTATGATTGAGAAAGTGAATGAAAAGAAAGAGCAAGATCAACCCGAGTTGAAACAACAAACAGCGACAACAGAAACACTTGTTATTGATAATTCTGTATTGTCGTCTAAAGTGCTGAATGTGCAGTTAGAAAAGGCAAAGATTGTTGTTGAGAATCCTCCTCTCACACCAGTTAATGTGTCTACTGAAGATGAAGTGACTGATCCTGAGCCAGAAAGACCGTTGAAACGAAGAAGAAGAGATCCAAGGCCAGGTGTGCTTATAAATGAACCTATGTTGAACCAATCTACTGAAGAGGTGTTAGTTGATGTGCCCAAGTCAACTGAACATGGTACTACTGAATCCGAGAAGACAATTGATGTTGATGCCGAAAACAAATCAAGTGCAAAGGAATTTGTGGAAATTGAGCCTCAGGTAACAAATGTTAATGTATTATCTGAAAAACCATTTGTTTCATTTGTTCATACAGAACTAGAAAGTTCGAGTGGAGCTGGTGGAAGTCTTTCGGGTGATGAGTTAAGAGGAAAGTCAGCTGTGCTTGATGATTTCGTAGATGAATTTGAAGATGTCGATGTTGTAGATTTGAAAAGAAGAATGATCGTGTTGGAACAGGAACAAATTCTTAATGATATCAGAATCATTGATCTTGAAGAATCTGTTAAAGAAAAGGACAAACTGATTAAAGAACTTCAAGCAAATATGGGAAATGTGGTAGCAGTTGTCACAGATTTGGCTCAGATGTTGGAGAACAGATTTGGATCAGAATTCAAAGAAAAGAGTGCTCCGGTCGTTAATCGAGTTGTTGAAGATGCAGAGTCAGATTCTATGAGAAACGAAGAGTTTACGCTAGAAGATGAAATTGGTAGTGATTTTGAAGATTCTGATAAGGTAAGAGAAGAAGGTTTGAGAAAGTATTTTGCCGATGAACTGAGACCGAATCGAAGCAAGAAGAAGGTGATTCCTAGAAGAAGAATTGTGATTCCTAATAAAACAAAACCAGACTCACTGAATCAGCGTCAACCGGACAATTTTTGGTAGATACAGGAAAGGATCGTTTTGACTTGTATGGTGATAGATCAGGGATAAAGAGTTGGATGTTCAGTGAAGAGAAAGGTAAATGGCTTGTTAAGAGAAACAATGGAAGAGTCGAGTATTATGGCAAAAGATCAGACTTTGAGTCTTGAACTAAGGTAGATCTCACTGAACTAATGAATGCTCCTTATCGTGAAGAATTGACTTCCCAGACAAGGACAGGTTTTGCACTCCGAAGATGGTTAGAAGAAAATGCCAAACGTGATTTTCAAGATATGAAAACTGCAGAGTCGTGGGTAAGGACATATGGAAAGGTGTTTGATCATCGTACTGGGGACAGAATGAAGACTGTGATGTGGCCAGCAACAAAGAAAGAAACGACTATTCCAGTGGCTAGAGATTTGACAGATAATACTCTTGCAGGTTTTCAATTTTGGGTATATGATTCGTTTAATGGTGATGTAGTGATTACATGTGATGATGTTGAGTATCGTATTTGTGATCCCACGGATTTGATGAGATTTGCTGAGAAAGATATTCAAGTGCTGGCAAAGAATCAGATAAGAGCTACTGAAGAATATGAAGTATGTGCAAAGGCATTCACCAGTGCAGTGGCAGTTATAATTAATATGAAGTTATGGGCAGGATAGAAAAGCAGACTTGAAACTAAATTGTTTGGACATGCTGTTGCAAATCCTCATGTTGTGTTACAGCCATCAAAGAAGAAGAAAAGGGGTGCTGGAGTTGAAGATAAAGCATAAACCTAGGGGGAGATTGTTAGGTCCATACATTTATATGTTTATATTTAGTATTAGTTCTCGGACAGTTATCTAGTTCTCAGTTATTAGTTCTCAGTTTATTAGTATTTGGGCTTTAATCTTGTGGGTTGGGCTGCGGAAGGGCTAAGGCCATCTTGTAGCTAGCGGTTTATTTTTCACTAATAGAATTCTCTCTAGTATTAGACGGTAACATACACCGTATGCTATTGAAGATTATCATTTTCATAAATCGTTCATAATTCTTGAATCATCTTTATCATCGTTTCCGCCTTTGATAAAGATTACTTGATATTTGGTATAATTTTGGGATTTACACATACGATTGCTTGGTTACTTGTATTTGGCTAACATGTGGGATGTCGGGTCTTGTCTTGTGTAGTCAGGTTAACGTTCAAACATTTTTTCACACGTACTTGGTTATGGTCTGGACATTCAGGGACTAGTTAACCTACGGTTTATTAGTCCGGATACTTATATACATCTTATGATAGGTCGCTGATATTAGGGACTATCATAGCATTTGGTCTAACTATTTTTACGAACGCAACTTAAGGTGAGTATCACAGCCCCACTTTTGCTGATTTTACTTTCGTGGGAGGACCATGCTACGTACTTTGGATTCATAAAGATCATTTTATACCATGTTTACCTTTTGTTTACTATACGGTGTTTCATCTTAAGTCCCAGGGGAAACCATGAATATGTGGGTATACATAACGGGGGAAATGTGGATAGATCTATTGGGCTTGACAAACCCCACACGGGTCGGCTGGAGGTCGGACGGGTGCATGTTGTCTCTAGCTTTCGGGCCTACCGAGGATGACTGTAGCCCAACATCATGGGTTGTTTACACATGGTTACATGCCAGTAATGGTTTCAACCCGTAGTAGTAACAGTACTTAACGTCTAGCTAACGTTCATATAACATAGTAGTAACGAGAATGATCTTTCAAAACTTATGAAAACGTTTTATAAAAAGTTGTGAACTCACCAGCATTATATGTTGACATTTTTGGCATTTTTCTAAGGTTGCTAAGGTAGCAGTACACGGACTAGGCGCACAGGGTCTTGCACGACGTCTAGAGTATTAGTTGCATGTTTTCAAACATTTTCAGACTACGTTTATTTTGTTATAGATTGTAGACATTTTTCAGCTTCCGCTAACGGTTTTTTGTTATGAAACTTAATGGTGTTGGTTTGCGTATTTCACATATAGTTGTCGTTTATTGTGATTGTTCAATTAGATTCTGGCGTGTCACGCGCCTTGCGGTAAAACCCCGCACATGGAATTTGAAGGTGTAACACAAAACATTACTTATTGAACATACTTATTGAAACTTATTTACTAGTTTACCGAATCATCAAATCTGTGTGCTCACTAACTTTAAAGTTGATATTTTTATGCAAGTTTTTCAATTAATCACAAGTGAGTTATCAATGGACATGGATTTGTTAATAGACTCCCATTTGAGGACTTGTTTTTCACATTTGTGCATCAAGGCTGATGTGGTTGTTGTACTCCCGTGTTTCCGCCTTAACGGGGTGTGATAGTAATGATTATAATTATGTTTTACTTCTTATAGTATAATAAATTATCTTACTTTTTATAACGTAATGAATAAGTTATAAAATTTTTGAACACGGCCTTAAATTTGACCTGAAACTCAGATTCATGGAACATATCAAATTCCAGTTTTATAACTTGCTTAACCATGGTTTGACATTTAATTTATGTCTAAACCCTAAAATACATTTGGTGACGTTAAATGATCGTAATTTATTGAGTATGATGCTTAAATTTCCATTTTTATATCTAAACACCAACGAATACGTCACTATTTACCATAATGCTTTATCCTTTAACATGAAGTAATCCTTATCTGTCATGCATTTATTGCAACATTCGCGCACTTTCCCAACTTAGTTTTGAACTTTTTCTTGGATATCTATCATCACTTAATCGGGTGAGTTTCATGGCCCAATTTATTCTTTGACGTTTAAACCTAAGGAGAAACATGCTACATGATTACCGCTCAAACCTTACTTGCTTGTTATGTGTGTGATATTTACATTAAACTTGATTTGGTATAGATGAGTTAACTTCATAACTTTACAATTTAAGTACCTACTTCGCAACTAATTCATTTATAGAGGAAGCCAATGGATATGTTTAAGTAGTTTTATTCTAGTGGTACTCCTAGCTAAAGTATATGAATACCATGCAACCGACACATGAGTGAAAATCTCCAAACGTAAATTTTAATGTTTCGCAAAGGACATTATCTAGGGCAAAAAACTTACGTTTCACTAGGCTTGGTGTTGACTTGTGGGATACTATTATCTGTCTAATTGTGGGTCATATGTTACATACAAGCAAAACTTTATTGATTGAACATACTTATTGAAACTTATTTACTAGTTTACCGAATCATCAAACCTGTGTGCTCACTAACTTTATAGTTGATATTTTTATGCATGTTTTTCAATTGATCACGAGTCAGTTATCAATGGACTTGGATTGGTTTATAGACTCGCATTTGAGGAGTTGTTTGTCACATTTGTGCATCGAGGCTTATGTGGTTATTGTAATCCCATGTTTGAGCCTTAGCGGGGTGTGATAGTAATGATTATAATTATGTTTTACTTCTTATAGCATAATGAATTTTCTTACTTTTTTTAACTTAATGAATAAGTCATAAAAGTTTTGAACACGGCCTTAAATCTGACCTGAAACTCAGATTCATGAAACTTATCAAACTCTAGTTTTATAACTTGCTTAACCACGGCTTGACATTTAATTTATGCCTAAACCCTAAAATACACTTGGTGACGTTAAATGATCATAATTTATTGAGTATGATGCTTAAATTTAAATTTTAATATTTAAACGACAACGAATACGTCACTATTTACCATAATGCTTTATCATTTAACATGAAGTAATCCTTATCCGTCATGCATTTATTGCAGCATTCATGCATGACGACTATCCCAACTTAGTTGTGAACATTTTCTTGGATATGTGTCATCACTTAAATAGGTGAGGTTCATGGCCCGGTTTATTGTTTGACGTTTAAACCTAAGAAGAAACATGCTACCTGATTACCGCTTAAACCTTACTTGCTTGTTATGTGTGTGATATTTACATTAAACTTGATTTGGTATAGATGAGTTAGCTTGATAACTTTCCCAGCGTGTTGCAAACAACCCATTTGTGAAACTGCAGTAAATCGCACGTCTGGAATGCGTAAATTGGTCCGATTCTGCACCAATTCCCAATACATTTTCACACACCGATAGAGAAACCACATTCTGGGAATAGGTGAACAAGCAAGTAACTTTCCAAATATGAAATTTTCACATCTCAACAATCATCATATAATGAGGTGTAATCCTAATTTAATTAAAACATTCTAGGTTTCTTTAATTGGGAGCTTTAATTAGAAAATGTTACATATGTAACACGTTATGTAAGTCGTTGGACCATCTTAAATATTAATTAAAGAGTTACATTTAATTAATTAATTTAATAATATATTTATATTATAATACCTGGCCAAAAATCCTTACAACGTTATTATATTTTAACTATTTTAATATACATATTATCTTTAAAATTATAATTATCAAGTAGTTTAACTTACAAGTCATACTACACCTCAAAATTTCGTCCACCACAATCTATCACTATCATCATTCAATCTAATCCAACTTTGGTGCAAAATCAAGAACGTTCGATCCAGAAAAGTATGATTTCCGTACTTGCTGCTTGTTGTTCTTTGTAGTTTAAATTTCATATGAATATAATAAAACCGTATTCATCAAAAGTTGATTGTTTTTATTAATGAAACATAGTATCAAAATCTCATAATCATTAACTGATAGACACAAACCCGAAACTTAATTACAAACACTTTTTTAAAAACAACTCTGGAATATCAAAATTTGATCTGAACCTAAATATGCTTTTCTTAGGGTCATAACTTGGTCAATATTAAACCAAACTGGTCGATTCTTGATTCTAAAAATAAGTTTAAAGAGCTCCTTATCAAACTCAAGTAGTTATGTAATTTCTCAGTAAGATTGGATCACCCAAAAGTGAAAAACCAAACGAAATATAAAAATTGTTTTTAGATAGCATAAATTGGGTCTTCTTCCTTATGGCATAACTCCCTCTATTTTGATCCCAACGACCTGATTCATTTTTCAAAACTTAGTTTTATGAGTCTAGAAGCTAACCCAGATAATATGCATGATTTAGTTAAAAACTCAATTTTTATCAATTTTTGACATTTTATAACTCCAAAAATAATTATTGTTACTTTTGATTTAAAGTATTTTTTTTTGACACTTTTAGTTACTTCTAAATATTATGATAAAATACTTTAACACTACAACACTTTGGATTTATTATACAAGAATTTTCAAAAAAAAATTTATTTGTTTGGTTATGTTATAAAATTTTTGAACACGACCTTAAATCTGACGTGAAACTCAGATTCATGGAACTTATCTAACTCTAGTTTATAACTTTCTTAACCATGGTTTGACATTTAATTTATGTCTAAACCCTAAAATACACTTGGTGACGCTAAATGATCATAATTTATTGTAAGACCCGCAAAACCGGTGTCAAACAGTTGGGTTAAAATTCTTAAATATGCAAAACATTGAGTAAAATTTTCTTTTAAAAGAGTTTGTATACGCAGCGGAAAATCATTTAGAATAAAATTCTACAAAACACATGACAAATACTTATCCAATTGTAAATCAAATTTAAAATTTATCATGTGTAAACAAAAGTTTTCTTCCACTAGAAATGCCTTCAATTGCCAGGTAGCTTCTTGCATCGCCAAGCAGTCATCCATCCATCTCTCTATTAACCTGAAATCAATCTAACGTGTATGCAAAAGTCAGCTACGCTAAGTGAGTTCAAGTTTTATAAATTTATATAAACAAGTATTTAGTCAAAATAAGAATTAACAAAATACCTCAACCTCAGAGTTAACAATAAGCGCAATCCGCTAATTTGTTTTTCCCCAAGCAAAACAATCAAAGTCTAGGATAGGCATACTCTGCCTAATTACCTCAAGACTTCACTTACCAAATATATAATAAGCGCATCCCGCTTAATCACCACAAATTACAATTCAGTTCATTTAGGCCAAACCAAAGCTAGAGATTAAAGTAGGCATATCCCACCTCTGTCATAGCTCAGTTTTTAAGAATACATATAATATGAACTATGTAACAATCCTGACTCAAAATCAAGACCAGAGATCAGAGCAGGCATATCCCACTTCCGTCATAGCTCAATTCGACGTATCAGGTAGCCATCAAACATAGTCTATTATATTTAATAACGGGTATAACATAAATTAAGCAACAACCATGACACAAAACCAATACCATAGATTAGAGTAGGCATATCCCACTTCCATCATAGCCCAGTTTATAAGGTCATGTAGTCGCCAAACACAGTTTATGTAAATATATATAAACCATATAACCTAAACAGGTAGCAAGTCAAGACAATACCCGATCTCACAAGTAAGGTTTCAAATACGTGGCCAAGACATTAAGCGCATTCCGCTTATTAAATAAAAATTTAAGCCACGCTTTAATCAAGACAACAATCTATTCATATATATATAATAACACATATAACTCAGACCATATAATAACACATTCGGCACATTAGGCTCATTCCGCCTATTCACGTTTCATGCAAAAATATTATATATGAGTAAATATGGATTTATATCGTAAGCAAAAACTATGCCATAAACCAGAGTAGGCCTATCCCACTTCTAATAACACATATAACTCAAACGATATAATAACACATTAGGCGCATTCCGCCCACTTACGTTTCATGTGCTAAAATAATATGTACGAGTAAATATAGATTTCGTTTGTACACAAAAATATTTATAACGTCATCAAAATATTTTGTGACTTCATAAAAATAATCATACTGGTTTAGCATGCACGTCAGCCCAAAAATTTTTAGAAAAATAATAACTAAAAGAGTGGGCGCAAGAACTCACTGGTTGCGAAGCTTCCGAATCTGCAACTAAGCGCCTCGTACAGCGTCCTCGATTAAATCATGTAACCGAATATTCCACGGTTAAATTCCACTTGATCACGCACCCGTTAACACATCCAAGACTATTAATAAGAAATCTTAAATCCACTAATAACAAGATACACATCTTGGTACTACCATCATTCCCAAAGTAAAAGAATGATCTATCATGCCTTCCATGCATGAATGGTCAAAAAATCATTTTCATGGCAACTACGTACCATTCCAATCTCCTACAATATATGGCATTGTATATTTTTTCTTCTTTTTTCTTTTTTTTTTTTTGCCAAGTCCTTGCAACATGCGTGACGATCAAAGCTCTAACCACATTTTCTACTGAACTAATATAATAAAATTTAATGCACACCATGTGCATGTAATCTTATATATATAGTGATTATCATGCAATTCTTGCCAAACAAGTTTCTCCTCCAATCATGCGTCATCAACAAACTCCTATCTAAAACCCTCCATGGTTAATAAACATAGTCACCTTCATGTGTGAATGAAGGCACCATGTACCACCACCACATGCGACTAACACCCCATACAACACCTTAATCCATACCGAACCACCCGAGCTCAAACCAGAACTTTAGAACCCAACTAGTTTCGTACGCCCGCGTAAGTCACGACACGAAAGAACCCTAGTCGAAACTTCTCAAGACGGCCAATTCCTTCACCGTGATGGTACCTTTCATACACGATGACAATCAAACAGCCCCAAGAACATACCGAATCATCTCGTAAAAACCAAGAATATGCAAAAACGGAACACATACCTTGGAGTTCGACCTAATGCCAACTAGGGCTACGGGTCCCCAGCTTTGAGATTCACTAGCAATGCACTTGAGACAATCATCAAGCACGTTCCAAACCTTGATAAAATCACGATTTCAAGAGATAGGCCTAACCATATGAACTGGAAGCTCTCCTATTCTCCAATCTTGCGCATATCATACTCCTTGGCTTGCATGAAACTCACGGCCCTCCCTTCCTCTCCTTAAATCCACGATTCCAACTATCATGTGGGTTATCAACACAATAACTGAATCCGATATTACTTTGTGGGTTATCAACAAAGTACTCTATCATATTTTTGTTTTCCATTCCAATAATAACTTGGAAAACACACACCGAAGCATCCTTTGTATCCCTGCAAATCGCTTGATAGCAACCGATTGAACCACCGCCGTTGCCATTGCGAGCTCCCTCTTCGATCTCATTTTTTTTATACAGCCGCATGGGCCATATCTCATCTAGGGTTTTGCCATAGATTGTTTTAAAAACAATAAAATTTACTTAAAGGCCCTTCACAAAAGAGTATAACCATATTGAACCCAAAGTCAATATTATATCTTTAAACAATAACAAAACGAGCCCCTCTAATTCTTTAAACCAAGATATAGGTATTGAATTCGCTTATCAACCTATTTAAATAAAGACATATGACCAAAACCCGACACTAGATCCATTCAATAAACATTCGGATAATCGTTTCGTTTAAATATATGTCTAGCGAATTTTCAGGATGTTACATTTATTGAGTATGACACTTAAATTTCCATTTTAATATTTAAACACCAACGAAAACGTTACTATTTACCATAATGCTTTATCCTTTAACATGAAGTAATCCTTATCTCTGATGCATTTATTGCAACATTCGCGCATTACGAGTATCCCAACTTAGTTGTGAACTTTTTCTTGGATATCTATCATCACTTAATCAAGTGAGTTTCACGGCCCAGTTTATTGTTTGACGTTTAAACCAAGGAGAAACATGCTACTTGATTACCGCTTAAACTTTACTTGCTTGTTATGTGTGTGATATTTACATTAAACTTGATTTGGTATACATGAGATAACTCGATAACTTCACAATTTAAGTACCTACTTCATAACTATTTAATTTATAGAGGAAGCCAATAGATATGATTAAGTAGTTCTATTCTGCTGGTACTCCTAGCTAAAGTACATGAATGTCACACAACCGACACATGAGTGAATCTTTCCAAACGTAAACTTTAATGTTTCCCAACGGACATTATTTAGGGCAAAAAACTTACATGTCACTAGGCTTGGTTGTGACTTGTGGGATTATATTATATGTTTAATTGTGGTACACATGTTACATCCAAGCAAAATGTAGCAACGCGAAAATTTTTCTTCCTTTTCGTTCCTTCCTTCTGGTCTTGTGCAACTTTTTGGACGAAAATTCTTTCAATAGGGTGATGATATGACGCCCGGCAAACTCATGTTAGTAACTTTTGTCAAACTAGTAAGTCTACCTTAGCAAGTCATGTATACATTACACTTAACTAGGTCGGTTGTGTCATTTTGATGGTTCAGGAAGTCATCGGGAACCGTTACAGTGATCCAAGGGATCATCGGGGGTTGGTCCATTACCACGTGTACAAGGATTGACGATTTGTAGGATCGCCGGATTTAATGCACACACGCAAGTCTCGAGTCCCGGGGATTGGTGAACAAATGTGAACGTGTTAGTTATCAAGTAATATGTGTTTATAATCATTATATAAGTTGTCGGTATATGAATACGTGCTGGGGGCGACTAGCACCCTACTCGCCTGTTGTAGGTGGCGACTGGCATCCTAGTCACCTGTAAAAGGGGATACTAGCTAGTCTAGTTGCTACCTGCAGTAGCTTAGTCGCCTGTAGTGTCTGAAACGACTAGCAACAGCTATAAATACCATACTTGACTTGTAAATCATCATTTGTGAAACCCTACCTTGCCCCAAACCTCTCTCACAGTATACTTAACCTCTAGAACCCGTTTTTGCAATAAATCTACTATTCCAAGCTTAAAACATCATTTCTAGCAAAATATAAGGTGTGTTACTCATCCTAAGCTTTTATCTCGTCATTATTTTGATCCCTAAAGGTCCAGACCTGGTTTTATAAAGTTTGTGTTTTGAAAACCTTTGAAAAACAATTTTAAAACAAGTCTAATCCTTCAAACGGGTTCTATGTGAAGGATTCATGCAAAGGACGGTTTTTTGGTGATTAAAACATGGGGATTCTTATTTGTTTGATGTTTTGTTGATATGAATGAGTTATTAGGATGATTACCTAGGATTATGAAGGTCGTTTGATGTGTTTTGATGATAATATGCGTTTTGGCCCGTTTGAGTGCATTAGGAGGATTTAGGATGTTATAGGGTGATATGATGATTGAATGATGTTAGGGTTTGTGCTAGAGTGATGTAATAACATGATGATGATTGGAACATGATTGTGTGATGAAATCTGATTATTTGCAATTTAGGGTAAGTTATGCATGTATTGGTATGATGTTTTCATAATATCATTCCATTTTGGGAAATGCTTGCAATTAGGGTGTTATACTGATGATAAATTGGGGGTTTTTGTCTAGGATAAGTTGCTTGATAATAATGGATTGATATTCGATGTTTTTACATATTTTGGATCTGATTTAGAGGGTTTAACGCGCGAAAAGAGCAACCTAGACTGCAAGGGGCGACTAGCTAAACTAGTCGCGTGCTGTATGGGGCGACTAGCCTTGCTAGTTGCCTGTTTGATACCTAGTCGTGTGTTTTGCTGTTGTATGTATATTTTGGAACCCCGAAACATGATTTAACACCTAGGAACATATGTGAACCCCGTGACACGTCTAGAAACCTGATAACACGTGTTCGGACTCGTATATGCCGTATGTGAACTATATGCAAGACTTAGCGAACTGTTATGCATAATAAGTGTGTGTTTACATATGATTGCTTGGTTACTTGTATTTGGCTAACACGTGGGATGTCGGGTCACCAATGGGATGTCGGGTCTTGTCTTGTGTGGTCAGGTTAACGTTCAAACATGTTTTCATACGTACTTGGTTATGGTCTGGACATTCAGGGACTAGTTAACCTACGGTTTATTAGTCCGGATACTTATATACATCGTATGATAGGACGCCGGTATTAGGTACTATCATAGCATTTGGTCTAACTATTTTTAAGAACGCAACCTTAAGGTGAGTATCACAACCCCACTTTTACAGATTTTACTTTTAGGGGAGAACCATGCTACGTACTTTGGATTCATAAAGATCATGTTATACTATGGTTATCTTTTGTTTACTATATGGTGTTTCATCTTAAGTCCTAGGGGAAACCATGAATATGTGGGTATACATAACGGGGGAAATGTGGATAGATCTATTGGCCTTACAAACCCCACCCGGGTCGGCTGGAGGTCGGACGGATTCATGTTGTCTCAAGCTTTCGGGCCTACCGAGGATGACTGTAGCCCAAAATTCTGGGTTGTTTACACATGGTTAAATGTCAGTAATGGTTTCCACCCGTAGTAGTAACAGTACTTAACGTCTAGCTAACGTTAATATAACATAGTAGTAACGAGAATGATATTTCAAAACTTATGAAAGCATTTTATAAAAACTTGTGAACTCACCAGCATTATATGTTGATATTTTCAGCATTTTTCTCAGGTCGCTAAGGTAGCAGTACATGGACTAGGCGCACGGGGTCTTGCACGACGTCTAGAGTATTAGTTGCATGCATTCAAACATTTTCAGACTACGTTTATTTTGTTATGGATTGTAGATATATTTCAGCTTCCGCTAACAGTTTTTTGTTATGAAACTTAATGGTGTTGGTTTGCGTATTTCACATATAGTTGTCGTTTATTGTGATTGTTGAATTAGATTCTGGCGTGTCACGCACCTTGTGGTAAAACCTCGCACATGGAATTTGAAGGTGTAACATAAAACATTACTGATTGAACATACTTATTGAAACTTATTTACTAGTTTACCGAATCATCAAATCTGTGTGCTCACTAACTTTAATGTTGATATTTTTATGCATGTTTTTCAATTAATCACAAGTGAGTTATCAGTGGACTTGGATTTGTTTATAGACTCCCATTTGAGGACTTGTTTTTCACATTTGTGCATCAAGGCTGATGTGGTTGTTGTACTCCCGTGTTTCCGCCTTAGCGGGGTGTGATAGTAATGATTATAATTATGTTTTACTTCTTATAGCATAATGAATTATCTTACTTTTTATAACGTAATGAATAAGTTATAAAATTTTTGAACACGGCCTTAAATCTGACCTGAAACTCAGTTTCATGGAACTTATCAAACTCCAGTTTTATAACTTGCTTAACCATGGTTTGACATTTAATTTATGTCTAAACCCTAAAATACATTTGGCGACGTTAAATGATCGTAGTTTATTGAGTATGACACTTAAATTTCCATTTTAATATCTAAACACCAACGAATACGTCACTATTTACCATAATGCTTTATCCTTTAACATGAAGTAATCCTTATCCGTCATGCATTTATTGCAACATTCGCACACTATCCCAACTTAGTTTTGAACTTTTTCTTGGATATCTATGATCACTTAATCGGGTGAGTTTCATGGCTGGATTTATTGTTTGACGTTTAAACCTTAGGAGAAACATGCTACATGATTACCGCTCAAACCTTACTTGCTTGTTATGTGTGTGATATTTACATTAAACTTGATTTGTTATAGATGAGTTAACTTCATAACTTCACAATTTAAGTACCTACTTCGCAAATATTTAATTTATAGAGGAAGCCAATGGATATGATTGAGTAGTTTTATTCTGGTGGTACTCCTAGCTAAAGTACATGAATACCACACAACCGACACATGAGTGAATCTCTCCAAACGTAAATTTTAATGTTTCACAAAGGACATTATCTAGGGAAAAAAACTTACGTGTCACTAGGCTTGGTTGTGACTTGTGGGATACTATTATCTGTCTAATTGTGGTACATAGGTTACATACAAGCAAAACTTTACTGATTGAACATACTTATTGAAACTTATTTACTTGTTTACCGAATCATCAAACCTGTGTGCTCACTAACTTTATAGTTGATATTTTTATGCATGTTTTCAATTGATCATGAGTTAGTTATCAATGGACTTGGATTGGTTTATAGACTCGCATTTGAGGACTTGTTTTTCACATCTATGCATCGAGGCTTATGTAGTTGTTGTACTCCTGTGTTTCCGCCTTAGCGGGGTGTGATAGTAATGATTATAATTATGTTTTACTTCTTATAGCATAATGAGTTATCTTACTTTTTATAACGTAATGAATAAGTAATAAAAGTTTTGAACACGGCCTTAAATCTGACCTGAAACTTAGATTCATAAAACTTATCAAACTCTAATTTTATAACTTGCTTAACCATGGCTTGACATTTAATTTATGCCTAAACCCTAAAATACACTTGGTGACGTTAAATGATCGTAATTTATTGAGTATGACACTTAAATTTCCATTTTAATATTTAAACAACAACGAATACGTCACTATTTACCATAATGCTTTATCCTTTAACATGAAGTAATCCTTATCTGTGATGCATTTATTGCAACATTCGCGCATGACGACTATCCCAACTTAGTTGTGAACTTTTTCTTGGATATCTATCATCACTTAATCAGGTGAGTTTCATGGCCCGATTTATTGTTTGACGTTTAAACCTAAGGAGAAACATGCTACATGATTACCGCTTAAACCTTACTTGCTTGTTATGTCTGTGATATTTACATTAAACTTGATTTGGTATAGAAGAGTTAACTTGATAACCTCCCAGTGTGTTGCAAACAACCCATTTGTGCAACTGCAACAAATCGCACATCTGGAAGGCGTAAGTAGGTCCGATTCTACACCAATTCCCAATACAATTTCACACACCGATAGAGAAACCACATTCCGTGAATTGGTGAACAAGCAAGTAACTTTCCAAATATGAAATTTTCACATCTCAACAATCAACATATAATGAGGTATAATCCTAATTTAATTATAACATTCTAGGTTTCCTTTATTGGGAGCTTTAATAAGAAAATGTTACATATGTAACACGTTATGTAAGTAGTTGGACCATCTTGAAAATTAATTAAAGAGTTACATTTAATTAATTAATTTAATAATATTAACAATATATTTATATTATAATACCTGGCCAAAAATCCTTACTGCATTATTATATTTTAATTATTTTAATATTCATATTATCTTTAAAATTATAATTATCAAGTAGTTCAACTTACAAGTCCTACACCTCAAAATTTCGTCCACCACAATCTATCACCATCGTCATTCATTCTAATCCAACTTTGGTGCAAAATCAAGAACGTTCGATCAAGAACAGTATGATTTCCGTACATGTTGTTTGTTGTTCTTTGTAGTTTAAATTTCATATGAATATAATAAAACCCTAATCATCAAAAGTTGATTGTTTTTATTAATGAAACACAGTATCAAAATCTCATAATCATTAACCGGTAGACACAAACCCGAAACTTGATTACAAACACTTTTTTGAAAGCAACTCTGGAATATCAAAATTTGATCTGAACCTAAATATGTTTTTCTTAGGGTCATAACTTGGTCAATATTAAACCAAACTGGTCGATTCTTGATTCTAAAAATAAGTTTAAAGAGCTCCTTATCAAACTCAAGCAGTTACGTAATTTTTCAGTAAGATTGGATTACCCAAAAGTGAAAAACCAAACGAAATATAAAAACTGTTTTTAGATAGCATAAATTGGGTCTTCTTCCTTATGGCATAACTCCCTCTATTTTTATCCCAACGACCTGATTCATTTTTCAAAACTTAGTTTTATGAGTCTAGGATAAGTTGACCCATATAATATGCATGATTTAGTTAAAATCTCAATTTTTGTCAAATTTTGACATTTTATAACTTCAAAAATAACTATTGTTCCTTTTGATTTAAAGTATTTTTTTTTGACACTTTTAGTTACTTCTAAATATTATGATCAAATACTTTAACACTACAACACTTTGGATTTATTATACAAGAATTTTCAAAAAAAAAATTATTTGTTTGGTTAAGTTATGAAATTTTTTAACACGACCATAAATCTGACGTGAAACTAAGATTCATGGAACTTATCAAACTCTAGTTTATAACTTTCTTAACAATGGTTTGACATTTAATTTATGTCTAAACCCTAAAATACACTTGCTGACGCTAAACGATCATAATTTATTGAGTATGACACTTAAATTTCCATTTTAATATTTAAACACCAACGAAAACATGACTATTTACCATAATGCTTTACCCTTTAACATGAAGCAATCCTTATCCCTGATGCAGTTATTGCAACATTCGCGCATTATGAGTATCCCAACTTAGTTGTGAACTTTTTCTTGGATATCTATCATCATTTAATCAAGTGAGTTTCACGGCCCAGTTTATTGTTTGACTTTTAAACCAAGCAGAAACATGCTACATGATTACCGCTTAAACTTTACTTTCTTGTTATGTGTGTGATATTTACATTAAACTTGATTTGGTATACATGAGATAACTCGATAACTTCACAATTTAAGTACCTACTTCGCAACTATTTAATTTATAGAGGAAGCCAATGGATATGATTGAGTAGTTTTATTATATTGGTACTCCTAGCTAAAGTAAATGAATACCACGCAACCGACACATGAGTGAATCTCTCCAAACGTAAACTTTAATGTTTCCCAAAGGACATTATCTAGGGCAAAAACTTACGTGTCACTAGGCTTGGTTGTGACTTATGGGATTCTATTATCTGTTTAAATGTGGTACACATGTTACATACAAGCAAAATGTAGCAACCGGAAAATTTTTCTTCATTTTCGTTCCTTCCTTGTAGTCTTGTGCAATTTTTGGGACGAAAATTCTTTCAAAAGCGGGATGATATGACGCCATGCCAACTCATGTTAGTAACTTTTGTCAAACTAGTAAGTCTACCTTAGCAAGTCATGCATACATTACACTTAACTAGGTCAGTTGAGTCATTTTGATGGTTCGGGAAATCATCGGGAACCGTTACAATGATCCAAGGGATCATCGGGGGTTGGTCCATAACCACGTGTACAAGGATTGTCGATTTGTAGGATCGCCAGATTTAATGCACACACGCAAGTCTCGAGTCTCGGGGATTGGTGAAAGAATGTGAACGTGTTAGTTATCAAGTAATATGTGTTTATAATCATTATATAACTTGTCGGTATATGAATACGTGCTTATATGTGTTAAAATAGTGTTTAACGTTCCGAAAACCATTTCCAGCTGCAGGGGGTGACTAGCACCCTACTCGCCTGTTGTAGGTGGCGATTGTAAAAGGGTAGACTAGCTAGGCTAGGTGCTACCTGCAGTAGCTTAGTCGCCTGTAGTGTCTGAAACGACTAGCAACAACTATAAATACCATACTTGACTTGTAAATCATCATTTGTGAAACCCTACCATACCCCAAACCTCTCTCACATTATACTTAACCTCTAGAACCCGTTTTTGTCATTAATCTACCATTCCAAGCTTTAAAAATCATTTCTAGCAAAATCTAAGGTGTGTTATTCATCCTAAGCTTTTATCACGTCGTTATTTTGATCCCTAAATGTCCAGACTTGGTTTTATAAAGTTTGTGTCTTTGAAAACCTTTGAAAAACAATTTTAAAACAAGTCTATTCCTTCAAATGGGTTCTATTTGAAGGATTCATGCAAAGGATGGTTTGTTTGATGATTAAAACATGGGGATTCTTATGTGTTTAATGTTTTGTTGATATGAATGAGTTATTAGGATGATTACCTAGGATTATGAAGGTCATTTGATATGTTTTGATGATAATATGCGTTTTGGCCCGTTTGAGTGCATTATGAGGATTTAGGATGTTAAAGGGTGATATGATGATTGAATGATGTTAGGGTTTGTGCTAGAATGATGTAATAATAGGATGATGATGATTGGAACGTGATTATGTGATGAAATCTGATTATTTGTCATTTAGGGTAAGTTATGCATGTAATGATACGATGTTTTCATAATATCATTCCATTTTGGGATATGCTTGCAATTAGGGTGTTAGACTGATGATAAATTGGGGGGTTTTTTGTTTAGGATAAGTTGCTTGATGATTATGGATTGATATTGGATTTTTTACATGTTTCGAATCTGATTTGGAGGGTTTCACGCGTGAAAAGAGCTACCCAGACTGCAAGGGGCGACTAGCTAAGCTAGTCGCGTGGTGTAGGGGGTGACTAGCATAGCTAGTCACGACTTTTGAGCCAAGCCGCCCCTCTAGGGGGCAACTAGCCTTGGTAGTTGCCTGTTTGATACCTAGTCGCGTGTTTTGCTGTTGTATGTATATTTTGAAACCCCGAAACTTGATTTGACACCTAGGAACATATTGTGAACCCCGTGACACATCTAGAAACCTGATAACACGTGTTCGGACTCGTATATGTCGTATGTGAACTATATGCTAGACTTAGCGAACTGTTATGCGTATTAAGTGGGTGTTTACATATGATTGCTTGGTTACATGTATTTGGCTAACACGTGGGATGTCGGGTCACCAATGGGATGTCGGGTCTTGTCTTGTGTGGTCAGGTTAATGTTCAAACATGTTTTCAGACGTACTTGGTTATGGTCTGGACATTTAGGGACTAGTTAACCTACGGTTTATTAGTCTGGATACTTATAAATATCTTATGATAGGTCGCCGATATTAGGGACTATCATAGCATTTGGTCTAACTATTTTTAAGAACGCAACTTAAGGTGAGTATCACAGCCCCACTTTTACTGATTTTACTATCGGGGGAGAACCATGCTACGTACTTTGGATTCATAAAGATCATGTTATACTATGGTTATCTTTTGTTTACTATACGGCATTTCATCTTAAGTCCGAGGGGAAACCATGAATATGTGGGTATACATAACGGGGGAAATGTGGATGGATCTACTGGGCTTGACAAACCCCACCCGGGTCGGCTGAAGGTCGGACGCTTGCATGTTGTCTCTAGCTTTCGGGCCTACCGAGGATGACGGTAGCCCAACATTCTGGGTTGTTTACACGTGGTTACATGTCAGTAATGGTTTCAACCCGTAGTAGTAACAGTACTTAACGTCTAGCTAACGTACATATAACATAGTAGTAATGAGAATGATCTTTCAAAACTTATGAAAACGTTTTATAAAAACTTGTGAACTCACCAACATTATATGTTGACATTGTTGGCATTTTTCTCAGGCCACTAAGGTAGCAGTACATGGACTAGGCGCACGGGGTCTTGCACGACGTCTAGAGTATCAGTTGCATGTTTTCAAACATTTTCAGACTACGTTTATTTTGTTATGGATTGTAGACATATTTCAGCTTCCGCTAACGATTATGTGTTATGAAACTTAATGGTGTTGGTTTGCGTATTTCACATATAGTTGTCGCTTATTGTGACTGTTCACTTAGATTCTGGCGTGTCACGCGCCTTGCGGTAAAACCCCGCACATGGAATTTGAGGGTGTGACACAAAACATTACTAATTGAACATACTTATTGAAACTTATTTACTACTTTACCGAATCATCAAATCTGTGTGCTCACTAACTTTAATGTTGGTATTTTTATGCATGTTTTTCAATTAATCACAAGTGAGTTATCAATGGACTTGGATTATTTTATAGACTCGCATTTGAGGACTTGTTTTCACATTTTTGCATCAAGGCTGATGTGGTTGTTGTATTCCTGTGTTTCCGCCCTAGCGGGGTGTGAAGGTAATGATTATAATTAGTTTTACTTCTTATAGCATAATGAATTATCTTACTTTTTATAATGTATTGAATACGTTATAAAATTTGTGAACACGGCCTTAAATCTGACCTGAAACTCAGATTCATGGAACTTATCAAACTCCAGTTTTATAACTTGCTTAACCATGGTTTGACATTTAATTTATGTCTAAACCCTAAAATACACTTGGGGACGTTAAATGATCGTAATTTATTGAGTATGACGCTTAAATTTCCATTTTAATATCTTAACACCCACGAATACGACACTATTTACCATAATGCTTTATCCTTTATCATGAAGTAATCCTTATCCGTCATGCATTTATTGCAACATTCGCGCACTATCCCAACTTATTTTTGAACTTTTTCTTGGATATCTATCATCAATTAACCGGGTGAGTTTCATGGCTCGATTGATTGTTTGACGTTTAAACCTAAAGAGAAACATGGTACATAATTACCACTCAAACCTTACTTGCTTGTTATGTGTGTTATATTTACATTAAACTTGATTTGGTATACATGAGTTAACTTCATAACTTCACAATTTAAGTACCTACTTCGCAACTATTTAATTTATAGAGGAAGCCAATGGATATGATTGAGTAGTTTTATTCTAGTGGTACTCCTAGCTAAAATACATGAATACCACGCAACCGACACATGAGTGAATCTCTCCAAACGTAAATTTTAATGTTTCGCAAAGGACATTATGTAGGGCAAAAAACTTACATGTCACTAGGCTTGGTTGTGACTTGTGGGATACTATTATCTGTCTAATTGTGGTACATTTGTTACATACAAGGAAAACTTTACTGATTGAACATACTTATTGAAACTTATTTACTAGTTTACCGAATCATCAAACCTGTGTGCTCACTAACTTTATAGTTGATATTTTTATGCATGTTTTTCAATTGATCATGAGTCAGTTATCAATGGACTTGGATTAGTTTATAGACTCGCATTTGAGGACTTGTTTTTCAAATTTGTGCATCGAGGCTTATGTGGTTGTTGTACTCCCGTGTTTCCACCTTAGCGGGGTGTGATAGTAATGATTATAATTATGTTTTACATCTTATAGCATAATGAATTATCTTACTTTTTATAACGTAATGAATAAGTTATAAAATTTTTGAACACGGCCTTAAATATGACCTGAAACTCAGATTCATGGAACTTATCAAACTCCAGTTTTATAACTTGCTTAACCATGGTTTGACATTTAATTTATGTCTAAACCCTAAAATACACTTGGTGACGTTAAATGATCGTACTTTATTGAGCATGATGCTTAAATTTCCATTTTAATATTTAAACACCAACGAATACGTCACTATTTACCATAAAGCTTTATCCTTTAACATGAAGTAATCCTTATCCGTCATGCATTTATTGCTACATTCGCGCATGACGACTATCCCAACTTAGTTGTGAACTTTTTCTTGGATATCTATCTTCACTTAATCAGGTGAGTTTCATGGGCTGGTTTATTGTTTGACATTTAAACCTAAGGAGAAACATGCTACATGAGTACCGCTCAAACCTTACTTACTTGTTATGTGTGTGATATTTACATTAAATTTGATTTGGTATAGATGAGTTAACTTCATAACTTCACAATTTAAGTACCTACTTCGCAACTATTTAATTTATAGAGGAAGCCAATGGATATGATTGAGTAGTTTTGTTCTGGTGGTACTCCTAGCTAAAGTACATGAATACCACGCTACTGACACATGAGTGAATCACTCCAAACCTAAATTTTAATGTTTCGCAAAGGACATTATCTAGGGCAAAAAACTTACATGTCACTAGGCTTGGTTGTGACTTGTGGGATACTATTATCTGTTTAATTGTGGTACACATGTTACATACAAGCAAAACTTTACTGATTGAACATACTTATTGAAACTTATTTACTATTTTACCGAATCATCAAACCTGTGTGCTCAATAACTTTATAGTTGATACTTTTATGCATGTTTTTCAATTGATCACGAATCAGTTATCAATGGACTTGGATTTGTTTACAGTCTCGCATTTGAGGACTTGTTTTTCACATTTGTGCATCGAGGCTTATGGGGCGAACATGGGATGTGAAAACAATAGAAGTTCATTCGACCAGTTAAGGTACATTCGACCCTGAGAAAGGGGCGAATGTGGGTACATTCGACCATGTGAAAGGGGCGAATGTGGACTAGTATAAATACCACACTTTGCCATTTTTCACCATTTCACAAACCCTAAACGCCTCTAAACACTCTCTAGCAACTTTAATCATTGAGGAAGGAGTTTTTGCTCTTGTTTTCCATAATCTAACCTACAAACATCTTCTAAACAAAGATCTAAGGCGTGTTCTTCATCCTAAATCCTTTTTAAAGCATTTTGATTCGTTTTCATTAAACCCCAAGAGTCCAGATCTGATTCAAACATATTTTCATGGATAAAAACATTCCTAACATCTTTCCAAACAAAACCTATTCATAAATAATGAGTTTTCATACAAATTAACATGTGTTAATGGTGTTCTATGTGGTGTTATGTATTGTTTGATGATTAATTGCTGCGTAGATGCTATAACAATGATCTAGGACTGTTATTGATGATGATTTATGATTGAGATAGGTTACAATTGATTATTGATGATGTTTTGCTCTTTTTGGGGATTTTGGGTTAGATCTAGTGCTTGTTCATGATAATAGTGATAAGGATATGATTAGGGGTTTCTTGTTCATGATAATATGAGTATATTAAGTTGATTATTGATTGATTTCAGAAAGTTTCCTAATTGGGTAAAGATTGCATGCGTTTGATGTGACATCTCCATAATTTGCTATTTTGGGTAACTTGTAAAACGGACGGATTTCGGGATAAAATTGGTAGGGTTTTGTAGGAATATGTTAATGATAGTTTACTGCTGTGATTGGTGATGTTTCGTGATGTTTTCGGACCGTTTAGATGCGTTTTGGTGCGTCTTATGAAGTTTTGCAGCAAAGGGTCGAACGTGGAAATCATTCGACCCTTCGTGGGGTCGAATGTGGCTCAAAGGGTCGAATGTGGCACAAAAGGGTCGAACGTGGCTCAAAAGGGTCGAACGTGACTCAAAAGGGTCGAACGTGGCTCAAAAGGGTCGAACGTGACTCAAAAGGGTCGAACGTGGCTAAAAAGGGTCGAACGTGGCTCAAATGGGTCGAAGGTGGCTCAAATGGGTCGAATGTAGCACCATAGTGTCGAATGTGGGTGTCTGGGGGTCGAATCTGGGTTCCTGGGGTCGAATCTGGGTGCCCGGGGGCGAATTAACACGTGTTAGGGTCGAATAAACACGTGTTAGGGTCGAATAAACATATGTTAGGGTCAAATAAACATGTGTTAGGTCAAATGAACTTGTGAATAGGTTGAATGAACATCATGAGGGTTGAACCAAGGGTCCATGGGTCGAACCAAAAGCCCTTGGGGGCGAACCGAACACAGGAAACTCCCAATTCGACCTTACGACTTCGTATATGCGATTTTTGATGCAAACTAAGTGTTTAATGCTTGAAACTTATGTGTTAACCTTATGTGCATGACTAATTGATGTAATGGGTCACCAACGGGATGTCAGGTCTGTCTGGTATGTCCGGTTAACGTTTAAACGCACTTTTTAACACACGTAGTCAAGATCTGGACAATCAGGGACTAGTTAACCTTCGGGTTAGTAGTCAATACACTTATTCGAACTCATTGATAGGTTGTAACTAAGTTGGGTCATCATACACGTGTTGGAATTCTAAGTATCTGAAGGCGCACTCTAAGGTGGGTTTCACGGCCTCTTTTATACACTTTTCTCTCGGGGAGAAGCATGCCACACGTTTTAACAAATACAACGTTTATATTTTGAAACAAAACGCTTTTGAAACTCAACACTTTTGAAACTCAACCCTTTTGAAACATAACGCTTTTGAAACACAACACTTTTGAAACGCAACGCTTATGAAACACAACGCTTTTGAAACACAACGCTTTTGAAACACAACGCTATTGGAAACGCAACACTTTTGGAAACGCAACGCTTGTTTTAAATTACTATACGACGCAACGCAACGCTAAGTCCCAGGGGAAACCATGAATGTGCGGGGCACAACGGGGGAAATGTGGATAGATCTATTGGGCTTGACGAACCCCACCCGACAAGTTGGGAGCCGGGCGGGTGCATATTGTCTCTATTTTTGGCAACTCAAACACGGGCAGCAACACATGCAACGCTTGTCAGTAATGGTTTTGGCAACACAGTCGTAGTAGTAAGGAAACGTTTGTTATTTACTTAAAGTTTTGCATACTTGGTACTTTTGATGAAACTCTTTACGCTTAAAACGCTTTGTGAACTTAAAACCTGTGAACTCACCAGCATTATATGTCGACATCTTTTTGGCATGTTTTCTCAGGTCGCTAAGGTAGCAGCATTGAGTTTAGGCGCACGGAGTCGCACATGCGTCTAGGATCATGTCTCATGTTTTGGATTGTTAAACTTTAAACTTATGTCTCATCGTTATCTAGTTTTGTAAAACTAAATTTGCTTCCGCTGTGTCTTGAATCATAGCCTTTGAAACTATTGCATGGTTTGGTTTACGTATCTTTTCACATATAGTTGTCGTTCGTTGTGACCGTTGACTTGGATCCTGGTGTGTCACGCGCCTCATGGTAAAACTCCGCAAGTGGAAATTTGAGGGTGTGACAGTAATGAATAAGTAATAAAAGTTTTGAACACGGCCTTAAATCTGACCAACTCAGATTCATGAAACTTATCAAACTCCAGTTTTATAACTTGCTTAACCATGGCTTGACATTTAGTTTATGTCTAAACCCTAAAATACACTTGGTGACGTTAAATGTTTGTAATTTATTGAGTATGACACTTTAATTTCCATTTTAATATTTAAACACCAACGAAAACGTCACTATTTACCATAATGCTTTATCCTTTAACATGAAGTAATCCTTACCGTGATGCATTTATTGCAACATTCGCGCATGACGACTTTCCCAACTTAGTTGTGAACTTTTTTCTTGGATATCTATCATCACTTAATCACGTGATTTTCACAGCCCGGTTTATTGTTTGACGTTTATACCTAAGGAGAAACATGCTATATGATTACCGCTTAAACCTTACTTGCTTGTTATGTGTGTGATAGTTACATTAAACTTGATTTGGTATAGATGAGATAACTTGATAAGTTCACAATTTAAGTACCTACTTCGCAACTATTTAATTTATATAGGAAGCCAATGGATATGATTGAGTAGTTCTATTCTAGTGGTACTCCTAGCTAAAGTACATGAATGCCACGCAACCGACACATGAGTGAATCTCTCCAAACGTAAACTTTAATGTTTCGCAAAGGACATTATCTAGGGCAAAAACCTTATGTGTCACTAGGCTTGGTTGTGACTTGTGGGATTCTATTATCTGTTTAATTGTGTACAGATGTTATATACAAGCAAAACATTACTCATTGAACATACTTATTGAAACTTATTTACTAGTTTACCAAATCATCAAACCTGTGTGCTCACTAACTATATAGTTGATGATATTTTTATGCATGTTTTTCAACTGATCACAAGTGAAGTATCAATGGACTTGGATTTGTTTATAGACTCGCATTTGAGGACTTGATTTTTACATTTGTACATCGAGGCTTATGTGGTTGTTGTACTCCCGTGTTTTCGCCTTAGCGGGGTGTGATTGTAATGATTATAATTAAGTTTTACTTCTTATAGCATAATGAATTATCTTACTTTTTACAATGTAATGAATAAGGCCACAAAAAGTACTTTAGTTAGAACATGTTTTAGGTGGATTAAATAATAGTGGGTTTGAATAAGAGATTAGTTAGTTATGTATTGACCTTAACATGTAGATATTTTTATTTACATGTTTGAATAATTGATTGAGAAAGCAAGCATTACTCATCGTTTCCAGCCTTTTGAAGATGATCTTGTACAGTAAGAAAATTGATGATCGAAGTTTAGGATGCGGAGGAAAGTTTGAATTGAAAGGGGTAACATGAAGGCGTAACCTCGTAACATAGTTCAAGAGTATGATAACGTATCTCATGAGTTTCTTGCATCCAAAGCAATGTTCAAAAGCAAGAGCATCTTACTAGGAGTTTCGATTATATCATAGGAACAATAACCATCAACACATGAATAAGATCAACATTGTAACACGTCTGTTAATATTTTGGATCTCTTTCAAGTACTTATATTTCCTATGTAAGAGGAATTACATCCTCTCAAACTAGCTCACATTTAGTATAATCTTTCTTTAATTCTCAATTCCATGTTACTGATTCTTACTCTAGAGTTGGTCAAACATAAAACTAACACTCATATTGAGTTGAAGACCATGTGCTACACTCTTCAATTACCATTCACCACCATTGGCCATCTTAGTGCAACATCATCACTGTTTAACCCATTATTCAACCTATGTTATACCTATTATTCACCAATTACTCTAATGTTTTTTTAATGCAATCAATATTTATTAATTTTAGAACATGCAGTAACTAAATAAAAACAACTATAAATATAAAGTTAACTAATTTTTACAATGAAAAAAGGTAAAGTAAAAACTTGACATTCAGTTAAATTTACATTGAATACGATTCAGTTACCCTTTTCATTATGTCTAAAACGTGGATCAAAACTTATGCCAAAGCCATTTACGTGACCAAAATATATTTGATTTGATTACAACTATGTTTTCGTTAAAATGCATATCGTAATGTTGACAAGAAATTAAGCAAAATTGTGTCGTTATTTAAAAAAAAAACCTAATGATCACAAGCTAATATAGAAAAATCCGATTAAATGTAAAATGTAATATTAATAAAACAAAAAAGAGAATAATTATCAGCAATATCACATTGGGCAGAAGAATGAAGATGGTTGCGAGTAACTGGTCAAGTGAATGGACACTTCACCAAGACATGTCATATCGACGTTCTATCATCGACGCTTTAAGTAGAACACATGACCTAATGGAATTTGGATGTGTGGATTAGGCTTAGAAAAATTATCCAACTCAAACCAATGATCTAAGTATTCCTAGGATTATGAAGTATAGTTGAGTCAACATTTAGAGCCTTAGAGGTGTTTAAAAAAAACATTAAAATTAAATTTGCTTCGTAGTAACTACACTACCTGATTTGATATTAGAGTAAAGTATACGGGTAGTTCCCGTGGGTTCAAAAAAATTTAAAAATAGTCTTACGTATGAGAAATTAAACAAATAGTCCAAACTTTTGCATTTTGTGATACATTTAGTCCCTAAAATTAAATGACATATAAGGATTAAATGTGCTACAAATTACAAAAGTTTAAAGTATTTATATAATTTGGCTTACTTATTCTCAAAAGTCTGGTTATCTTCTATAAGTTCAATTCTTCATTTTTATCTCCATCTTACTACAAACAATTATTTTATGATTTTTCGTAGTTTTATACACTTACAATTTAATTTAGAGATGAATAATAATATATCAAATATAGAGATCAAATTTACTCTCTACCATATATTTTCGAGATGAGAGTAAAATGGAGAATCTAATATACATGTTAAGTGAAAAGAAAATCTATTAGTTCTATATAACTTTGAGATAAAGAGTGGGATAAAAAAAGCTACCATGAATGTATTTAGATAGTATTTTTAGAATGTTATAAAACCACAAGAAATATATATGTAATTTACTATGTGTAAATTACTCTTGATGCATAGTAGTTTCATTTTTATATTGATACTAGCTGATTACCCCGGGGTTGAAAAATGTAATATGACTTAATAAAAATGATAAAAGTAGAAAACATACCAATCATAAACTCGGTCATATGGATCATTAATTCCCATTTGCGTTGAGTACAGATGAGGTTGCGGTCTCCATACACATTGTTACACGGCCTGTTACATAAAGACACATCAGAATATAAGGAAAAGAAAAAAAAACAGTGTTTGGAATAGGAGTTTTGAAACGTTGTGTCCTTCGACGTGTTCTCCTATGCCTTTGTTGATCATGATACTCTGTCTTTGGCACGTTCAATAGTCATCGTTGTGCCGAAGATGGCATCGTTATTCAATTAATCACGTATAGACATTTCAGATTCTTGGTCCTATTTAGTGCTATCTTCTGCCTAATTATTGTGTCAAATCATTTGACTTAAATAGCGATACATGTAATGCAACAAAGACACTTATACATCACAAATGGCCTGCAAAAAGAATTAATGGAATTTTAAAACAGAGATGAAGACCATTCAGATATATTGATCAAAGATACAAAAACAAACGCAAATCAAGCCGCAAGACAACAATTAAAACTATCAGACTTTATATATTTAAACTAACTCCTTTATATTCTATTTCAAAGATAAAAGTATTCAAATAATCATAAATTGGATTTTACTTTGTCCTTATAGCTGGAAATACTAAAAATAGATGCTTATCCAATTATAAAGGATGATGACAAAATCTAGGTTAGGCCTCCAATTATATAGTATCTTTTTAACTGTTTTCAGCCATATATAGTTTAAACTTGAACAATAGATCATTCATCAAATTAGCATATTTTCAAGTATATACAATTCAAATAAAAAGTTTTATGTAAGAACTATTCATTTCAGAAAATGTTTTATGTTAATATAGTTTAAAGGTAAACAAATAACTCATAGCATTGGTAATCAAGCAGTAGGTGAATGTATCTCGAAAATGTTCATTGTTACATCATATATGCAGTTCTAACCTAAAACAAAGTATAGTCGATTAGCAAGCAAAACACAGCTGGTGCCATGATTCCAAACCAAAACAGTCAAATGAAGATAAGTTTGCCCGACTAAACCCTATCATTAGCTTCATTAAGAACCATAACATACCAAAAACAACAACTTTTCCAAAAAAAATAAATCCTTTAACCAGAACAATACCCTGTCCAGTCAAAATGAGGCATCTGCGCTGTCCGCGACTGCCCTTTCCTTAAACAATACAACCAACCGTCACTTGGCAAGGCTCACAGAGGCCGAGCGGCCGCTCTCTTTGACCTGCACGTCAGCACGAACTTTAAAATTGCGTATAAAATCGTAGAAAAATCGTTAGGAGGTGTTCTTTATATGCCTGGAAAGCTTTCGGAGCGTAGAACAGTTCTCATTTGAAAGTCAAAGTCAGATTTTGGGTTTTAGAAGGGGTAAAAGCGATCCGAACAGCTGCTGCGCATAAGTTGCAGTAGTTTGTTCTCCCGATAAAGGGCCGTTTGGCCTGGTTCGTTCCGTATCAATGTGTAACGAATACCGTAATAGTTTAAATGTATCATTGACAACCCACTAACCATTTTTGTGAAATGGTGCTAGGTAAACAAGTGAAGGAAGTCCCGGAGCAAGGATCAAGTCGCGAGAAGAACCGAACACACCCGATCACTCATCAAGCTTCCGCATTAGAATTTAAGGAACTCCCGTTAAAAACACAAACTTTAATACATTCTTTTTGTAGCAATGATGTAAAATTTATTGGAACAAAACGTGTATGGGATTCATTAAGTTGGGTTTTCATAATTTACCAAAGTTTTAATCGGGAGTGGATTAAGTAAGGTCAAAACCCGTATGATTAGGCTTTAATCGCGTGATTACGGGTTAGGGTCTTACAGAAGGTAATGTGTATATGGTAGAATCATAAATTTCAACTCGTTTACTTAAGAACAAATATATGCATTTTATAAGGATATTGGGTTCATTGGATTATATATATGTTTGTTTTTGTTACAAAGTTATGCCTATTCTATTTTGACAATTTCGCATTAATATGTACATTTTTTATATGTAAGAAATTTTTTATATATTAGAAGTTGGTCATTTCTTTTATATTATTTTAACCAATAAAATGTAAAAGGCATGTTAATATATAACCAATTAAAATATTATCCCATACCTTTTGAATGAACTCAGAATATGAAAAGAATAATGTTGACATTATTAAGGAGTGTAAGACCATATAGAGTTAATTTACCTATTGACTAGAAACAAAGACTATCCGTTGTGTGTCGCGAGCGAGCTCTGGCGCGAGGGAGGTTTCATCCCGGTGCTCACCCCCCGTCAAAACAGGCTCACGCGAACAGCTGCGACGCGAGCACATGCGACGGTGGTCGCGTGCGTTAACGGGGAAGAGGTGCTTTGGTCGCGCAGGTGCTCACCCCAGCCACAACGGGGTCAAGTGACCGGGTTACTTGATAGTGAAGTTTGTGGCTCGCGCGTGCTCGCTTGCGACTGAAAACGGATAGTCTAATAGCAACGAATTTTAAACACACCTTTTGCATTATCTATATCTATATCTAATAGGAGAGATGGATTTTGAAAGGGAACATGAATAATGCTCTCAGTTTTAAATATGAGGAGTAAATCGGAAAGAAGAGTGCTTGACTTTATCCACCATTAACCATATAAGGTTTGTTTTTGGCACATGTATGATGGCGTGAAAGAATTAAGTTTAAATATAGGGAGTAAACTAAAACCGACTGAAATCCCATCCAATGCATGCGTATCAGTTAAAATTTATTAAAAAACATGTTCACCTATGCCAAAAAGCGCCCCGCGGCAACGCGCGGGCACTCCCACTAGTAGTTATAGATAGATTATAGAATATAGATATATGACTTTTTTTTTTCTTATTTTTATTTAATTAAAATTATATTAATTTATTAATATTCTAATAGATTGTTATTATATTTACCATTTTAACCTTAAACATATTCTGATTTTGATTTTAACTTTTAATGATTTTCTTTTTAATATTAACGGTCTATGTTAACATCAGTACCAGTACCATATAATATTGGTTTAGTTGTTTCCTTGTTTTATAAAGTGATGCGAATTATCCTTTTTTTATTAATATATTATATTATAGCGTTTTATGAAATTTCAAACATATCGTCGTCATGTGTTTATTATGATCTACGATTCGATATATGTTCTATTCAAACGGGTCAAATGTAGTTGATTTTTTTGTTGTCACACACCGAACATATACCAAACAAACAATATCAGTGTTAGTACCGTGTTCATTTTGATATTTTTTGGACGTAGCAGTATAAAGTTTGTTAAACACAGAGTTGTATTCGCAGTAAAGTATTAAAGTATTTTCTTTTTCGTATCGTAAGTTGTATTGAGTGTTCATACGATACCGATACCGTAACAAAGCGAACTGAACCGAACCGATACCGCCCAACAAAGCCACTAGGGGTATTCGTTTTTATGTTTTTAAATCAATGTATAACACATGTCGATTACCATGCCGAGACCCGATATCGTACTGTTACTGTAACGAATTGACCCGATAATGGCCGAAAGCCGACAATGAAACGCAGGAAGTCCACTAGTTTAAATATGTTTAAATTAAACTAAATTAAAAAATTTATATTTAAAAGAGATTTAAATATAACAAAATAATTGCTCAATTCTCTTGACGATTAATGACTCCAACTATGGTCCCAAACCGTTCAAATGGTTTGATTCATGGTTGGAAAGGGATGGATGTGAAGACTTAGTGACGAAGACGTTTAATAATGAAGTATATGATGGACCCGCGGATTTGGTAATTCATAAGAAACTTTCGGCTGTCAAAGGAGAATTAAAAGATTGGTGGAAACGTATCAATGTGCTGGAAGGGGAGGAGTTAAAGACTCTTAAGAGTGATATAGTTCGGCTCGAAAAAAAGATGGAAGATGGGGATTTGATTGAAGAGGAGGTTTGGGTTTGGGATGAAAGAAAAAAAGAGGTTGAAAAATTGATGTTACTAAAAAACAAAGACCTTAAACAGAAGTCTCGGGTGAAGTGGGCGTCTTTGGGAGATGATAATTCGGCGTATTTTCACCGATGTATTAACGGTAGGAAAGCGGCGAATATTATCTCAGGTGTTATGTTAGATGGGGGAGTGGATATCCAAACCTTCTCTTGTCAAGAGACAGGTGTGAAGGTTTTATAGACAGCTTTTTTGTGAAAAATTTGGTAGAAGGCCGCTTTTTCGAAGTGATGATCTGAAAAAGTTACCGGTTGAAAAGACCTCTGATCTGATTGCGCCATTCACTAAGGAAGAAATTAAAGAAGCCGTGTTTCAGTGTGGGTCTAATAAGGCACCGGGTCCGGACGGTTTTAATTTCACGTTTATTAAACACTTTTGGGAGTCTTTAGAAGAAGATTTCATGCACTTGTTCAAAGAGTTTCACGAGACGGGTTCTATTAGTAGAGAGTGCAGCCTTTCTTATATTACTCTGATCGCAAAAACCAAGACTCCTATGGGATTAAAGGATTATCGGCCTATAAATCTAATCGGGGTGATAAGCAAGATCGTATCTAAGGTGGTGGCTGGTAGGATTAAAAAGGTTATGGACTTTGTTATCTCTGAGTCGCAATCGGCTTTTCTAAAGGAAAGGTTTATATTGGATGGCCCTCTCGTTCTCAATGAACTTCTTGGCTGGATGAAGAAAAGTGGGCAGAAGGCGTTCTTTTTCAAGATTGATTTCAAAAAAGCTTACGACAATGTGAATTGGAATTTCCTTTTAGATATTATGGAGCAGATGGGGTTTCCAGAGCTTTGGTGTAGGTGGATTAGAGGCATTCTTCAGTCGGCTCGTTCAGCGGTTTTGGTGAACGGATCCCCCACTTTTGATTTCACGTGCCAGAAGGGGCTAAGACAAGGCGACCCGCTCTCCCCTTTCCTTTTTTTGATTGTTATGGAAGCATTGGCGTGTATGATTTCTAGAGCGTGTCGGTTAGGTGACATTGAAGGTATTTCTCTTCCAAGTGATGGCCCAGTTATCTCACATATGTTTTATGCAGACGATGCTCTTATTATGGGGAAGTGGACCAGAAAAAATTTAATTATGCTCACTAGATTGCTCCGAGTTTTTCATGTGTGTTCAGGGATGAAAATAAATGTTAAAAAATCGCATTTATTTGGTTTGGGGAATGGGGCGGATGAGGTGGATAGTATGGCCAGGTACATGGGATGCACAGTGGGTGTTTTTCCTTTCCTTTATTTAGGTGTCAAAGTTGGTGCGAACATGAACCGGGTCTCACATTGGGACCCGGTGATAGAGATTATTCGGAAACGGCTTCAATCTTGGAAGGCGAAGGTCTTATCTATTGGTGGGAGACTTACTTTGATTAAGTCGGTGCTGGCCAGTCTTCCGATTTAATACCTGTCGTTGTTTAGAGCGCCCACTTCGGTATTGGATAATATTGAGAAAATGATGAGGAAGTTTTTGTGGAACGGTAGTAAAGATGGTAAAGGAGTGCATTGGGTTTCTTGGGAGAATGTAACGAAGCCTAAACGGTACGAGGGGTTGGGTATTTCAAAACTGTCAAAATTAACACGGCTTTACTAATCAAATGGGCGTGGCGGTTTAAAACTAATCAGGGGGGGTCTTTGGAGAAAGGTTATTCTCTGTTTACATGGGGTCGAAGTAGATGGAGATTTCTTCCGATTAAAAAGGGGCTCACAGGGGTTTGGAAGTCTTTAGTGTCGGTCATGGACAAGACTAAGTTTGAAGGCAAAAGTCTGGATCAGATGATAACGTGCCAGCTTGGAGATGGTAAAAGCATTAGCTTTTGGAAAGACACCTGGTTTGGTTCAACTCCTTTATGCAGTAGGTGGCCTGTGTTATACTCGTTGGAAAAAGATAAAAATATTCTGGTCAGCAATCGTTTAAAACAGGTTGGAACGGCTACAGAGATCAACGATAACTGGAATCTAGGGGTATCCTCGGTAGAGGGTATTTCGGAGGTTAAAGACGTAGAATTCATGCTGTCTTCTGTTTTTTTGACGGAGACCAAAGATAAATGTGTGTGGGATCAAAACCCAGCTGTTAGTTTCTCAGTTGCAGCGGCTAAAACAGCTTTGAGAGGTGTTCGGAACGGGGCTGCAGGTCTTCGGATGCGATGGGTTAGCTGGGTACTGATTAAAATTAATGTTTTATTTTGGAGAATCGAACAAAATAGAATTCCTACTCGGGTTGAATTGGCTAAAAGAAGGGTTGTTTTGCCGAGCTCTACTTGTCCGATGTGTGGTGTCGATGAGGAGTCCGTTTCACACGTCCTGGTTACTTGTGGGTTTGCTTATGGGGTTTGGAGCAACATTTGGAAATGGTGTCGTATATCTCCTGCTGAGTTTGGTTCTGTTGATGACTGTTTTGAGTGGCAGAATTTGATTCCGGATGTCGGCAAGAGACGGAAGCTTGTTCAAGCTCTTGTCATGGTTACATGTTGGGCGATATGGAAAGAACGAAACAAGGTGGTGTTCCAAAACTCGGACCCTAAGGTGATTGAAGTCGTGTCGATTGTGAAATTTATGGCGTTTCTTTGGATTAACAATAGGGCGAATAATGTTAGGATTGATTGGAGCAATTAGGCTAAATACCCGTTGTATAATATGTAATTGGTTTGGGCGGTCCTCATAGTTTTTTTTGAGGGTCTGCTCGGTTTTTAATGAAGTTTAACGTTAAAAAAAATAACAAAATAAAAACTAATTACTAAAAATAAGATATCATCAGCTAATTCGGATGATGCATGTGAAGCGATGAGTCACATATATTCCACATACTTTTTAACATCACAGAAGCTCAACGTGGCACTCCGATCATGTGTAGTGGTTCAAGCCCTTTAGGGACGTTTTCTGCCATGTGGACGCCATGTCAGCTTGAGTGTTTTTAGTTAAAAAATTGTGTAGTAGTTCAAGCCCCTTCAATCATTACTCAATGATTTAATAATTTTATAATTTTTTTGTTCCATTAGTTTTAAAATAAATAAATATGAAACCTAATAATATTTAATAAAATATAGAAAGAATAAAAAATAAATTATTGAAAATGTACAAGTAAAAGTTGAAACTTATTTGACGTGTGTTTATATGATTTGTAATTTTATAGCAACAGGATAATTGAGCATGTTTACTTGTTTAGTTTTTAAGCAATCCTCTAAAACTAAAAAAATAATAATAATAGTTTTTATTAGCTTTTTCTTTGGACCATAGACCAAGTTTTAAGAAGCCCAGTGATAGAAAATAGGGTATATGGGCCGTAGACTAAATTTTAAAAAGCCTGGAAATAGAAAAGTAGGGCATCTTCTTTGCCTTTATTCATCTTTATCTTCATCTTGCAACCAACTACTTTAAGTCTGAACCACCGCCACACCTCGCCGGAGAAAAATATTACGGTCACGTTACCTTCTTTTATTTCCTGCTTTTCTTTAATATATTTTATTCTACTGTTGTCAAACGGTCACAGATCTCGGAAGGATCAAAACAAGGAGCGTTATAAATTACACGCCATAAACAATTTTTTTCCTCAAAAACGCCCGAGGGGCCGGTGTACATGGTATATTAAAGCCTAACGTCTTAGGCAATGTGTAACTTCCACTACTTTTCATTCTGACCACTAAAGAACAGGTTATTCTTTTTCCTCCTCATTTTATCTTTCTTCATCCAACCTTTCACTCTATCTCTCTCATCCAACCTCCTCATCCTCTCTCTCGCATACAAGTTTTTGATCTAAGTTACACACTCTCCACTGATACCCCCTTGCCACGACCACCACCTCCACCCTTGCTTCCACCACCACTACCACCTCAGCTTCCACCGCCACTTCCGCCTCCCTTCACACCCACAACCATTGCCTACCGGCTCTAACGTGCGCCGCCTTTGTACAAAAAACCGCCCGAAGCTGTCACTACATCAGCTTCTGATGAGTCTCTCGCTCACACACGCAAACAACATCACTTCTCTCTGAGCAACACACCAGCGCCGCTTGAATTTCCCAGGTATTGAATTGAAGGCCCGCACGTTTATCGTTTTTCGATTCACGAATCGGTCATGATTCTTGACTTTTGTTATCTTTCTTGAACGTTTTCAAATGATTAATTACCTTGGTCATGGGGTGATAATAGTGTTTTGTGAATTTAGTATTTCAAAACTTTAGGGATTTGCTTACTTTTGATGAAAAAATTAATTGGACCTGACAACTTGTGGGGAGGAGATTGTGTTTGGTGGGTTAATTTTCATGATGGAAATAAATAGTTGACTGTCATGAAAAAAAGATCAAATTTTTGCGAAATTGCTGATGACGAAATTAAGCAACGTTTGTAGTGTGCATGTTTTATGTAATTGCAAAACATGGAGTGGTTTTTTGTTTAGATTTGCGTCATATGTGAGGGTGCAAAAATAATAGATTCTAACTTTATAGATGGACACAATATTTGTAAAAATCGAAATAGAAAGAGATGAAGATTTAGTTGGTGAAAAAGAGAAGGGTTTTGATCACAAGAATGTGGTGGGTTTCTACGAGAGAAACAGGTGGCTTTGTGTTTGGCTTTTAGGTGTTTGATGCAACTCCGCAATTCGTCTACAGACTTCCTTTTTATCCAACTTCCATTATGTCTTGACCTCTGCCATTGTCGATGCTAAGAATGTTAAGCATCTGACTTCGTCTTCCTGTTGTTTCATTCCCTGTTCACTGGTATTTAGCTATGTTTTCCGCCCTTCCGCTCCTCTTGCAGGTTATGGTTACCAATTTAAGTGTAGGATTCCTTAAGGTTCCGATAAATATTCAGCGACCACACCCCCCCCCCCCCCCCCCCCCCCCCCCCCCCCGCAACGCGGGGGTTAACTACTATTACTCTATATATTAAATCTGAACATGTTACGCAACGGTAACTACGTTTTCGCCACTAAAGTTTCATTGTTCCTATTTTTTGGACAACACCTTTTATCCTCACTTTCTGTCTATATTCCTTATATATCCTCTCTCTTCTTCTCTCTCTAAAATACTAGAAGCTTTGTCTTCATCAACATCAAGTAACTCACTTTTCCACTTTTCTCTGCGTTTTTTTATTTTTGCCAGTAAAGAATAGGTAATCTTTCTCACTTTTTAGGAAACCCTCTTCTTCCCCAAATCTTCTTTCATCTCTTCAGCTGCATACCAACCACCGCCACAGCCCGGAATCTCAACCGTCCACGTTGTCACCCTGACCTAACCCTACCGCTACCCGCTTCCGGCACCGCCACCAACAATTGCTTCCGTTGTAAACCCACCACCACTATCGTCGTCTCTTGCGATGTCATTTAGTGAAGGTTGGCCGTACAAAATTGTTTCTTAATCTCACTTAATATTGGCAAACTTAGGCTATGCTTTAATGTTGTATCAGGTGTTTTATCGATTGCTTTGCAACCGACATAGGCAAGCCAATACGCCACCACCATCGGAACCAAGAGCCGTAAAGGAGCATCCAAGTAAGGACTCAAAACCCCTAAGATAATAAAACTATCGCTAACCCAGTAAAACAGGTCAATCGTTGTTGGCAATCATGACGGGGCACAATCGCCACAAGCCGGAATCTCAACCGTGTCCACGTCGTCGCCCTGACCTAACTCTACCGCTACCCGCTTCTAGCACCGCCACCAACGATTGCTTCAGTTGTAAACCCACCACCAATTTTGGTTGTACAAAATTGCTTTGTTAATCTCAGTTTATTATTATTCATATTTGTCATGCTTAATATGTATTTCAATATTGGCAAATTTAGGCTATGGTTTAATGTTATATGCAGGTTTTTTATCGATTGCTTTCGTTAAAGGAAGCATTAGACATGTAGAGAATATTGATTTTGTTACTATTTTCTTATCTTTGTAAGCTTATAGATCAGAAAAATTAAATATTTGTATTTGTACCCACATTCCGATGACTTTGTTGATATGAGTTTTAGGATAGCGTTTGAGTTTCTGCACTAAACTAGCAAAAAACATAATGAAATATCATCACTACTAGGATTGTGAAGAGAAGCATAAATGCTGAGTAAAGGTTAAACGATAACGATTTTTCAAGGGCTCGAAAAAAGGGCATCCTTTCGATCGAGCGAATCCCATTGTTCCGCTTCGGGAGTCAAAAAGTTTTATAAAACGCCAAGATCCTCTCGGACTCTTGAAGAGTGCAAGATCGAAAGTGGATTTTAGTGTCCGGCTTTGCGCCGGGTATTCCACTAGTTAATAATACAAGCTAACAAATAATTATGTTTTCATATTTCTATTTTGGCCACATTTTTATTTTTGCCTTTTTTATTAACTTTTTTTTTCCATTTTGACCACCAATTTTTTTTAAGTTTTTTTTTCCTCATTTTGGCCACACAATGTTTTTAAAATTTTTGTTTTAAGTTTTTTTTTCCGTTTTGGCCACCAACCTTTTTATTAAGTGTTTTTTCTCATTTTGGCCCCCGACATAATGCGTTTTTTTACCCGATTTCACACGGGTTTGGTTTTTGTTCGTTTATTATCTATATATTTAACGACCACGAAATGAATAGCTGCTTCACTCTAACGTACGCAGCCGGCTACCGACCACATCTACCGTGCGCCATCTCCACCATGTGCCGCGAACCGCGGGAGATTCCTGGTATTCTCCGTGTAGCCACTGCCACTTTTGTATTTTCTCATTGTCCACGGTTAGTCTCAATGCCTTTGTCGGCTACCAAAATCCGCATTAACACGTCATGTGAAAAACGCGCAATGCGCGTATCACCGACCACATCTACCGTGCGCCATCTTCACCATGTGCCGCGTACCACGGGAGATTCCTGGTAAAATGATGCTATTATTAGGGATGCTTACCATAGAAATTTCACGAACATACACAATAATTTAGGTGGAAAGTTTATGTATGATAAACTAATATCACGAACACAATGAAAATTGATTTATGTTTGATTTGGAATTTGAAATGTTGCAACACTATGTTATCACTTAATTATTTTTAAATCATATTGACGCCGCTGCAACGCGCGGCTGGATAAAAACCTAGTTTCCTTAAAGACTAATAATTATAGGCCGTTTGATTTTCTTTTGAACCAAAAGCATTTGTGCTTTTTAATGTCGTATTTTTAATATATAAATTAATTTATTGTTATTTTTAAAAATAAAAGTTGATTGCCATTAATCCATCTTCTGATTGCTTGGCTATTCCGATCATCATCAAAAAAATTTAGTGGTCTTTTCTCAATCCCACGATCTTCAATTATCAATAAAAATCCATCTTTAAAATTTATTTGGATAATAATATATCCACAAAAAAGATATTAAAAGCATTTAGTTAAGATTAAACCTTATAAAGTTTTAGTTGCATAATTTTAAAGGTTATTATCACATGAGAGGTTAGGATCGAATACTTTCACAAACATACAAAGTCAAGGTCTTGGACGACTAAGGATTATTAGACAAACGTATCATCGGTTAAACACTTATAGGCTACCTATGGTCGGTTTCCAATAGTCAGGACTACCATAACACGCCTCGTACACTACTAGTTGAAGACGCAACCTAAGGTAAGTTTCACAGTCCCACATTTATTGTATTCATTTTTGTGGGAGAAACATGCTGGATAAACTTTACTTTTTAAACCACAGTATTACATTATATCACATGGGCACTCGGCAGCTTTCATCTAAAGTCCTTTCTAACTTGTGAACCATGAATATGTGGATACATAGCGGGGAAAGTGTGAACAAATCTATTGGTCCGGGCAAGCCCCACTCGGGTTGACTAGAGGTCGAAGGGGTGCACATTTGTCCTATCTAACTTACGACATCGGGTGATGACCGGTGGTAGGTATTTAAGGCAACTTACTAATGTTCAGCAATGGTTCACGACCTTTTAGTATCATGTAACGATGCCTAGCTAGCATCAGGTATAGATGTAAGGATTGTTGGCTTTGGTTTTCTAACGTCTAGGCAAGCGAACTACACATGGGAAGAAGATGAGGTTTGGAGGTGAATCCATTTTGGTGCAAGAGTGGAATAGTAGTGGCTTTGTCTCCATGTGTGTGTGTAGTAGGCATGTCGTGTGTATACATATAGATATGTAAGTAGGTATGTTTTGGTTGGTCAAACATTATGGATCTTGATGTGTAAATAGTTAGTTTCCATTTCCATCTAATTAGTTGACTTGAATAAGCATGTCTACTTCTTGCTTCTTGTGAGCCGATTCTAGGGAGAAGAAAAGTGATTTTTGAAAGGTCAAATAGTGTTGGAAAAGGTGATGGTTTGGACTTGAGTGATGTTTGGTGAAAGACTAGGTTGGGTGGCACTTGGGATTGAGTTATGGACACTTTTGGTAGTCAACATGGTATGGTTCAATGTGCAGGATAGTTAAGGTGCCATGTTAGTACAAGGATGGATTACTGTTATATATATGTATATATATATATATATTGTTTTTTTATCATGTTCATACATATACATGGAGTTTTTTTTTTTGCTTTCTAGATAACATACACATATGTATTTTGTATAAAAAAATATCATAGTTTTGTTTCAACAAAATATTATATGAAAATCCATTCATATGTTTGTTCTTGTTGATCCTTATGATATTCATCGTGTTCGAGTAGGGTCGTTCCACATGATTTTTCAAACATTAACGCGCACCGATACGCCTAGTCTAAGCACATAGTAAGGAAAAACCAGTTAATTGTACGAACTCGACCTGTGAATTTGGCAGTGTCACATTCTCCCCCTGTTGAATGAAATTCGTCCGCGAAACTTAGGTAGTGTTGTCTATATGGTAGTTATCATGGGGTATCTGAGCTTTATCTGGTTTTCTACTGATTAGTGATCTATACTTAGTTACAGCAAAGTCAATGCACATATAAAAATGCATTCTCGTTGTGAACATGAAACGTACCGGTGACATCGTGTTACCCTTGCCTAGCATCACGAATACTCTACCTCGAGGAGGGCTGACATTGACCTTGGCATTCTGGTCCTTCAATTTTGGACAAGCCCTCTTGTAGTGCTCAGTATTGCCACGCTCATAGCATTCCCAACGAGCTCCTTTAGTTGTGCAATTCTTGGACATGTGGCCTGGCTTTCTGCTATTGGCGCAGTTGAAACTTTCGCATGTTCCATTGTGGTGAAAGCTGCATTTGTCACACTTAGGAAGCGCCCCTTGGTATGGTTTCTTTGTTGTTGCCACATACGCATTCACAACTTCTTGCTTCTTACTTGAATGGCTGCCTGATTCCCTGTCGTCCAACTTCCGTTTCTCACCCATACCCTTCTTCACCAAAGCTCCAAATCGAACAACCTCGTCTGTCAGACTATGTGCCAAAGTTACAGCACTTTGGATTGTGGCAGGTCGTGACGACATCACCATGCTTCGAATTTGAGGCACAAGACCCCAAATGTACCTCTCATTCCTCTTTAACTCGGGCATAACCATATGTGGGATAAGCCAAGAGAGCTCGTGAAATCGAGTGGTGTATGCCGATATTTCCGCTCCATCCATGGTCAAGTTCCAGAATTTGGTCTCAAATTTCTATAATTCATTGCGGGGACAGTACTCTGCCAAGAGCATGGATTTCAGATCATTCCATGAAAGTTGATATGCACCTTCTCTTCCCAGTGTCTGGACTTGTAGATTCCACCAGGTTAAGGCTTCATCCAGGAAGGTGCAAGTAGCATACTTGACCTTGCAGTTCTCAGCACAGTCACTAATGTCTAGCACGGACTCCATCTTCTCGATCCATCGAACAATTCCTACTATGCCTTCAGTACCATTGAAACTACGTGGATTGCATGCCAATAAGCCTTGTACGAGCAGCCTTTCAGTACATCCTCAGTCTCTATGCCACTTCCATCTCTGGCACCATCACCACTGGTACCCGCTACCTCTAGCTCCTCCACCAGATCCTCCGCTAGTGCCATTTCGGACTGCCTCATACCGTGCAATAGCAGCCGCAACTTGTTGTGAAACCAACTGTGCGATGTCTTCAGGGGTCATCGGGTTTCCTTCTCCAGAATTGTTATGAGTAGATCTCGTTGCTGGTGCTATGTCTTCTTCCAAATCCACATGGTAAAAGAAGACAAATAAGACTGTGTATCCATAGAAATCGCGCATAGAAGTTAAGCAATGCACAAAGACTCCTAAATTGTAAATGAGTGGACCTTAGGTTATAGTCTTGGAATCTCCCCATGAGACCTAATTCTCTATAACTAATGGCTTTGATACCAATCTGTCACACCTCGCCTAAGGCAGAAACGTGAGGTGAGACACATATGGTGATCATGATCATTCTTTACATGAGAAATACTAAATGTCATTTATTTCACATAACAAATAAAGTCTTGATGTCAATTAGAGTTACAGGCCATAGCACATGAGTTCAACAACTACATTAAATAACAAAAAGAAGACTTCTTCATGCATTCTTAAGCTTGCCATCTTATTGTCCTTACTTGATTTCCTGAAAAACATGCTTAAATGTGTCAACTAAAAAGTTGGTGAGTCCGTAGATTTCAATGACTCGATAAAACAGTTTGTTTTCTACAAAGTTTGCTGTTTGTGTCCATGCAGAATATAGTTACCATGAGCCCCGTAACCAAACCCCGACTTCCTTATACGCCCCAACCAATGCCTTATCACAGAACATTGAAAAACATGGATAATATGCAATCATTTGACAACAGTCAAGGTTAGCGCGACTAACCATGAAAGGGGGTGTCCACCCAAATTTCGGTCAACCTTTGACTGGATCTTAATCACGTTTCCTATATGCTTGGCATATATTAAAGTTGGATTTGATTAAGTTAAGTCGTTACGAGTCAGACGATGTCTTTCTTGGAGTTTATGGTCGTCTAGATGTTCTAAAGAATGACTGTGCATTTTAACGCCAACGAACTGACATCAGGAAGAATTTGTCAGAGTGGACTAACATAGAGCTATTACATGTAAATACGACACGTATTTGCTGTTGAAGCAATCAGATGTGGAATCGTCTTGAAGAATGGATTGAAACGCGGCGTTTTGGAGGATGCGAGAAGTAACCGAAATAGGAACTGGACATCGAAATGCGTGGTTTTAACCGCATTTATGCTTTCGGCTTAACTACTTATTATAAATAGTGTTATTTATTAAATATCGAAAGCTATTGGATCGTCTAGACGAAGGAAACTGTAACCGATTGAGTTAATGCGATTCTTACGGGTGTTCTGAAAGAAAGCGTAGGATTCCGAAAATAATTATATTTTCGCTCGGTTTAGCTATATTTTATATTTTGAACTAAACCGACTAAATTTTATAATTATTTACCGAGCCTAAATATAAACCGAGACGTTTTACACTATAACGGGTTCGAGACATGGTGTCTACTTACCTAACTCAAACCCTAGTTATAAAAGGACCTTACCCCTTATTTCTTCTTCAATTGTAGCCAACACACACAAGATGAAGACCCTAAATCTCTCCCTCTCAACTTTCTCTCTGGTATCTCTCTCTACTCTCTCTCTTTATCTCCCTCGTCTCCCTCTTTTGTTCCTGCTCCTGTGGCAAAAGTCGCCCGACCACCACCTCCCTGGTGGTGGGGGCGTGGTGTTTCAAAAGCCCAAAATGGCCAGAGGAGTGGATGAAGGTAGGGGATCGAGTAGTGGTAGTTTGGTTCGTTTAGTTGGTGGTTCAAGGAAGAAGATGGCGGCGGCGGCGGTGTTAGATGATGGTGTAGGGTCACCAGGTGGTGGTCCGATGGTGTAAGGGTTTGTGGTGACCGATGGAGATGGGGGTTAATCAGTGGTGTTTTCTTGTCAGGGTTCGATGGTGGTGGTGTTTGGGCCGGTTATGGTTGTAGCCCGGGGGTTCGGTTGGGGCTGATGGGTTGTAGGTCGGGTTTGGTTTTGATTCGAAGCTGATTAAGGCTCAATGTTGGTTTGAATGGTTGGTTGGTTCGGTTATGGTCGACGATAGGCTTGCATGTTGACTGATGAAGATGACGATTGTGGGTTTGGTGGTTTCGTGGTGGTTCATGACTTGTTGGGTTAGAAGGTGGCTGTTCGGGTTCAGATCTGACTTGGGTGCTCGGGTCAGGTTTGGGCCTCGAGTCGGGTTCGGGTCCCGGGTGCATGGTTTAGAAGATGGTTCAGTTTTGGAGATCGGGGCTCGGTTAGAAGTTGCTTTCAGGTCAGATTTTGTAAGGGTTGATTTTGGTGGGTCTCGGGTTACGTTGGTTCAACCCGAGTCAGATCTGGTTCAGTTCGGGTACGGTCAAATCTGGTCAACAATGGAGATGCATGCGTATATAATGGTATAATATTTAGTTTTGTTGTTATTATATATATATATATATATATATATATATATATATATATATATTTAAGTGTGTATATAAAATTATAGATACGAAATGATTGTGACTCGCGAAACGAACCGACAATATTATTTGATAAATGGTATTTGTATATTAAAACGTGATTTGATAATATTGTATATTGGACTAAACCGTTGGACTACATGACATATATCTATATATATATATATATATATATTTTGTTATAAGCATTTATACTAGTATAGTTTACATAAAGTGTCGAAATGTATAAAAGTCTCGTCCATTGAAAACACGGATAAATATATTGAATGATATGTGTTTGTACATTGATTTTGGGAAGATATGTGTTTGTAAATTGATTTTGGGAAAATTGTAGACGACTTGTATTGTCTGGATTGTATAAAAACAGAGGAAACTCTGCCGAAATTTTATAAAATCCAGAGCACAAGGAGTGCAATATTAATTTGCGTTTCTATAACTTTCCAAGTGTTGACAAACATATTTTATACAAAGGTCGCAACGTTTTAATAAAAGTATTTATAATAAGTACAAGTGAATTCCGAATAACATTTTGAAAACATAATATAAATATATATATATATAGTTTTGCCAAACGTCATGTATAACGAGTTCTTGAAAGGTTTTCGTAACTAAATAATGTTTGTTGTACTGATTCAAGAATTGTGTTTTGCAAAGTATATTTTCCTAGAAATAAAATGTACAAAACAATTATATTTATCCGAATTACAAGAAGAGTTATGACTCGAGATGAGCTATACGTATCGTAGCACTAGTCCATCGTGGGTTACACACGGATAGTAACAAGTGCGCAACTTGAATACTATGTTGTATGTTAACACATAAAATAAAATAAGTCGCGATCGGTTTGTTAAGTTACAACACTTTTTAGACTCGGATTCGTATACACTAGTCTAAATAGTTGGATAATAGGCTAGGCTTATTGTGTTAGACTTTAAGGTGTCCTTTGTTGGATTAGGACACAAGGAGGTGGTTAAATATTCGAGCTTTGATTGCCAGCTAAGCAAGGATATTAAGGTGAGTTCATGGCCCCACTTTTTACTGTTTAATAACTGTTTTCGAGGGGAAGACATACTTGTTTTATGAAAACTTGTTTATTATAAAGCGTATCAAAGTTTGAGATAACGTTTGGAGTTACAAATGCTTTTGTGTGGTCGTACAGTTTGGTATCAAGGAAGATAGATAGTATTGATGTGTTTCTTGGCCCCTTTTCGTTTAAATGTTTTCAAACGTTTTTATAATCGGGGAGATTAACATGCATGTATGATGAGTAGACTAGAATTGTAGAACGCTTGATGGCCTTAGGTCGGTACCTCGGTGGATACATTAGACGTGACACCAGTCCCTCCAGGAGGACACTTTCCTTGCACTTCTTAACCATTAGCTCTTAGTTAGAGCCGTAGTTTATGTTAGTAGATCTATTGGGTTGACGCCCCCTTTCCTACCTTAGACAAAGTCTCCCTGGAATGAACATAATCTTCAAAATGTTCCTCTTGGAGAGGTCACTCTGGGAAGAAAGTTATGGTTTGATTAGGAGCCTTAGGATACATCATACTTGTTAGATTTTCGCAAGTCTGATTGGTTCTCTTCAAGTAACGCAACCTAAAGTGAGTGTCACATCGCCCCTTTTACTTCTTTGCTTTCGGGGGAGAAACATGCTACACACTTACATTTCTTAAAGGTCATGTTATACTATGGTTATTGTTGCTTACTATACGGGCGTTTCATCAGGAAGTCCCAGGGGAAACCATAAGTATGTGGGTATACACAGCGGGGAAATGTGGATAGATCTATTGGGCTCGACTAACGCCACTCGACGGCTGGGAGCCGGGCGGGTGCATATTGTCTATTACTTTCGGAGTCGCCGATGATGACGGTGATTCATACATTCTGGGCATACTTATCGGAGTTACATGTCAGTAATGGTTTCCAACTCGTAGTAGTAAAAATACTTAACGTCTAGCTAACGTTCTTATAACATAGTATTAACGGGAGTGATCTTTTCAAACTTATGGAAACTCTTTTGTAAAACCTTTGAACTCACCAGCATTATATGTTGACATTTTTGGCATGTTTTCTCAGGTCGCTAAGGTAGCAGTCAATGGATTAGGCACACGGGGTCTTGCACGGCGTCTAGGGTCCTAGTGCATGTTTAAATATTGTTTTCAGACTACGTTATGTCTTTTGATTGTAAACAAGATTACGCTTCCGCTGTTGGTTTATGGTTCAAAACTTAATGTTTTGGTTTTCATATATTACATTTAGTGTTTGTTTATTGTGACCGTTGACTTGGATCCTGGTGTGTCATGCGCCTCGCAGTAAAATCCCGCAAGTGGAATTTGAGGGTGTGACACTGGTTGTTAGTGAATCACGATCGAAAGGCCTCGGTTGGCTGCTTTGTGGTCGGCCGAAGGTGTAGGAGGAGAAGTAGTGTATGCGTTGAGTGTTTGTGAGTTTGTAAGGTTATGGTGTCACACCCTCAAATTTCACGTGCGGGGTTTTACCGCGAGGCGCGTGACAAACCAGGATCCAAGTCAACAGTCACAACAAACAACAACTATATGATACGAAAAACAACGTAAACTGCCCATTAAGTTTTCAAAAATCTAATCATCGCTACGGAAGCGTAAACTTTATTACAACCGGAAGTAAAACATAAAAGTCTGAAAGTACTAAAAGACGTGCAAGTGAATCCTAGACGCCGTGAGACTCCGTGCGCCTACTGATAGCTGCTACCTTAGCGACCTGAGAAAAACATGCTAAAGAACGTCAGCAAATAATGCCGGTGAGTTCACAGGTCTGACATCCGTCACTTTTATCATTATTATTATATATATATACATTTTTTTTATTTCGTACCTCCTATCTTGTACGTCATATTTTATCCTCATGATAATAATAATAATAATAATAATAATAATAATAATAATAATAATAATAATAATAATAATAATAATAATAGTGAGTCTTATTTTTTATTTTATTCCATTTAACCATAACCTTATCCTCTAAACTTACCATTAATAAAACCCACTATCCCCACCTAAGCCCAAACATAACCCAACCCAACCATCTCTTTTAAAATATTTCGGAGCCCACCATGCTGAGCCCAAGAAGTAGGCCCACTTCCCCTTCTCCCCTCCTAGCTGTTAAAAGAAAAAAAAAGAGTGATGCTGCCAAGACTCGAACCCGAGTCTGGCAGCGGTTCAAACACAACAAACACGCGCCACTACCAATTGAGCCAAGGCTCACATCTGATCTTAACCCAACCATTATTGTATAAAAGCCCATATTTCTTTTTTCCCTTCTCTGCTGTTACGCGACCAGCATGCACCCCCACATCAAACAATTGGTCAACCTTCCTAATCTTCCTTAATTAACGCGTTTAAGCTCTATTTTTTGAAACAATTGAATGTAATAGACCTATGATTCAGCAAATCGTGCAAATCACTCCCATTTTGGCTACATTGACGCGTGTTTGACCAAACGAAGGCCAAACTTCCAAATCTGAATCACGAACCATAACACTACAAATTGAACCCACCTCATTGTGCTAAAAGTGCCGAAAAACAAACCCCTCACATCAATTTCGATTCATCTATAACACATCGATCAGTTTTGAGGAAGTTGTGAGCGTTTTCAATTGTTCGCGTGTTCATCGATTATTAAGCGGTATGTCTCAATTAAATATATGGTTAGATTCGGCTCAGGGTGGGCAACAAAAGCCCCATCATTGTTTTCTGTATCAAAATCGTGTGTTTTGTCAATTGGGCGAATTTAAATTCTAGGGTTTATAAGGAATGGGGGAACTTGCAGACTTGGGTTTTTTAAGTATTGCTTTCTGTTGTAAACACAAACAAGGGCATAGCCCAGTGGTGGGAATCAGGGTGGACAATGGTTGAACCGGGTTTGAACCCAGGTTCGATTCCCACAACCCACATTCTTTTTTTTTTAAACTCCTTTCGTTATATTTAATCAAATAAACTTTTTAAATAGCTTTAAAATACCAAATGTGATCTTTAAATTCTATAAAATTTATTTTATGATAATCAGGAGGCAAAGTTTATCATACAAATTTTAGTTTTCCAAAAATTATCTATTTAATATATATAATAAATAATTCAAGTTTATTCTATTTTATTTATAAAATTCTATAAAAATATCTAAATAATTTTATTAAATTCCACAAAAATTATCCTAAACTTGTATAGCAATAAACATTTCAGAAATAATTTTTATTTCAGAAAAACCGTTCATTTTATATTTTTAATTAATTTTTGTTAGTTTTGATCATAAATAAATCATAATAAATTCATTTTTCAATATTTTTGCACCAAAATTTTATATATATTATTTCTATTCATTTGGAACAGAAATACAATTTTTAATTTAAAAATTCTTTAATTTTAAATATTTTTAAATATTAAAGCTATATTTTGACAAATTGATATAAATAGATTTAATATACTATGTTTAAGAAAATAATTTTATAAAAATTATTTTCATACTTAAAACGTTATATTATGACCATCTTTAATTTAAAATTTACAAAAAGACTTTTGTTTATTTATTTATCTAATTTCTCTTATTTATTAAACGTTTAATTTATTAATCAAACGAATACTTATCCCCAATTCGAAACCCTAGAAAATACTTATAGACTAGATAGACTTAGACTTATTTGTTACCTTATACATAGGGTAATACTTGGCAACGTTGGATCACACATATTCAATCCCACAAGACTTAACACCTTACTAAGGTGAGTATTACTTATCCCCTTTTTCGTTTTTACACTTTTGGGGTGATTCATGCACAAGTATACAAAACTTTCACATTCAGTTACACATACATTTTCTTCATTTACAATTCATATATGTGTCTTGTTTATCATTGTGCCTTATGTTTGAACATGAATGTAGCTTATGTACAAAAATCATACATCTAGACATAACTTATGTTATGGTGCTCTTTACATATAGACATAACTTATGTTACGGTGCTCATTTAGACATAACTTATGTTATGGTGCTCTTTTAGACTTGACACGTGTTAGGGTGCTCATTATCAATTTCATCTTATCAACTTTACATTTGATCTTTGTCTTGTTTGGTTACTTGTGTGTTTACATAATGCCTTGGTGATGCTAGACACATGAATTGTACTACTTTTCAAACTTATACTATATGTACAAAGCTAGGTAGTACTCGCCAACATCATATGTTGACAAAATTTATTTTCGTGCATGTTTCAGGATAAGCTGCTTGACGCTTCACATAGAACTTTGGACTTAGATTAAATCAATCAGTTATCTCTATTTTTGTTGTCATGTATTTATTTACACATGTTGTAAAACAATATTCAATAATCAAATATTTACATTTTAGTACCATGAGCTTTTGAACAATCGTCATTACGTGGCACCTTGATGATTCCGCCATCGGTTGGGGTGTTACAACAGGTTTTTAAGTAAAATGTTTCATGAACTTTTGAAAGACTATCATGATACAACCGACCGATGAAAACACTCGTTAAACGTTTGAACTCCATAACGAACCTCCCAAACGAACTATCGCCCACCGCGATTAATGAACTACCATCCCAGGGTCAACGAACTGCTATATCATAGCTAACGAACTACCGCATCGCGGCTAACGAACTGCCACAACATAGGCCATATAACACTGAACATAAATGAATACTTTGAACCCAAATGAACATTCCCAACCATAATGAACTTGTGAACAACAATTGACACACGTTTAAAGAACACGACATGTTTTCTCCCCCGAAAATGTAAAACCAGTAAAAGAGTGGGGCCGTGAAACTCACCTTAGAGTGCGTCCTCAGTAAAATAGAAACCCGAAATGTGTGTGATAGTCCCTACTAGTGGCGACCTATCAATGAGTTTACATAAGTGTGATGACTACTAACCCGAAGGCTAATTAGTCCCCAATTGTCCAGACCGTGACCGCGTATGTTGAAAACATGTTTAAACGTTAAACCGACCAAACCAGACAAAACCCGACATCCCATTGGTGACCTGACATCCCACGTGTTAGCCACATACAAGATATCATGCAACATATGCAATTAAACACTTAACATGCACATAGTTCAAATAACGCATAAACAAGTCCGAACACGTGTTACCAAGTTATTAGACATGTCACGGGGTTCCTAACATGTTCCTAGGTGTCAAATGATGTCTCAGGATGTCAAAATACACTTACAGCAGCAGTACATGCGATTAGGAGATCAAGCATGCAATTAGAAAAAGTCAACTAGCAATTATGAGAGTAAAGCAGGTGATTGGGGCCTAATTGCATGTACATACACACGAGTAGGCCCCTACTCGCATGTATGTGCATGTGATTAGCCCTAATTGTGTGCTGCTAGTGGCAAGTAGGATTCCTACTCGCCCCCTGCAGCTCTGTTCCAATTTTTCACGCGTTTACCCCTCCAAATCAGATCTGAAACATGTGGAAATACCCAATATCAAACCCAAAACATTAATAAACCTATTTCAAGCAAAAACCCCTAAATTATCATCATTCTAACAGTCCTGAATGGAAGCGTTTTCCCAAAATAGCATACTTATCTTGTAAACATCACACCAACATGCAAAACTTACCCTAAATAGCAAATATCCATATTTCACCACATAACAACGTTGTTCAACACTATCCTATCGTTCTAGCATCATCCTAAAGCAAACCCTAATCTCATACTATCAACAAAACACATAATCTCATCCTTAATCCTTCAAAATCATTCAAACGGGTCAAAACACCTATTATCAACAATACACAACTATGAACCTCCAAACTCATAGATTAACATCATAATAACTCATTTAAGTTAGAAACATATCAAACACACAAGAACAATCATGTTTTATCAATAAAAATCCTATCTTTGCATGAATACACCACATATAACACGCATAAAGGTTTGGGTTTGTTTAGAAACCGCTTTTAATAAGTTTTCAAAGACACAAATGTTTAGAAATCAGGTCTGGACCTTTAGGGAGTATAACAATAACATTACAAAGGTTTGGGATGAAGAACACACCTTGAAATTGCAAGATTATGAGATGTAAGGCTTGAAAAGGTGATTTCTTTGGTAGAAACGTGTTCCAGAGGGTGTGTATGGGTTGGGAGAGGTTATGGGACGTCTAGGGTTGCACAAATGATGTTTTACAAGTCAAGGGTGGTATTTATAGGCGTTTCTAGTCGTCAGATATAGTGCAGGCGATTAGGGTGCAGCAACAGGCGATTAGGAGTGTAATCGCCTATTGTAACACGTGATTAGGGCCTAATCGCCCCCATCAACATGCAATTAGGGCCTAATTGCCCTCATCATCATGCAATTATGCGTAGTCACCTATAATGTCATGCGTAATCACCTATAATCACCTATAATGTCATGCAATTACGCGTAATCACCTATAATGTCATGCAATTACGCGTAATCACCTATAATGTCATGCAATTACGCGTAATCACCTATAATGTCATGCAATTACGCTTAATCACCTATAATGTCATGCAATTACGCTTAATCACCTATAATGTCATGCAATTACGCGTAATCACCTATAATGTCATGCAATTACGCGTAATCACCTATAAGTCATGCAATTACGCGTAATCACCTATAATGTCATGCAATTACGCGTAATCACCTATAATGTCATGCAATTATGCGTAATTACCTATAATGTCATGCAATTACACATATTCACCTATAATGTCATGCAATTACGTGTAATCACCTATAATGTCATGCAATTACACGTAATCACTATTTTAACACATATAAACACGTATTCACATACCGACAAGTCATATAATGATTGTAAGCACATAATGCATGATAACTAACACGTTCCCATCCGTTCACCAATTCCTGGGACTCGAGATTTACGTGTGTGCGTTAAACCCGATGATTCTACAAATCATCAATCTGTGTTCACATGGTTATGGACCGACTCCCAATGATCCTGTGGATCACTGTAACGACTCCCAATGATTCCCGGAACCATCATAACGACTCGACTGACCTCATTAAGTATGTTTGAAAACATTTTTCGCTAAAGTAGACTCATGTGTTTTATAAAATGTTAACCTAAACGTGTCGGGTGTCACATATGGTGTGGGAAAACTTAAGGCCCTTGGCCATCTTTATATAGGCCAAGAATGAGTATGAGAGGTGAGAGGTGGTTGTTTGTTTTGGGAAGTCAAACTCCATAGAATTTGATGATAAAAAGGTGATTTCCTAAATTATATAATAAGTTGACTAACAAGATCATGCATGCTTGGTCTATGAAAGGTATGGCCGAATTTTGGGAATTGAAATTGTAGTTTGGATAGTCAACTCACATGGGACTTGATGGTGGAAAGTCCACTTGCCATTTTAGTGTAATTAGTTGACTTTTGGACTAACTAGGATGCATGCTTGCCTAGGCACATTGGCCGATTCATGGGAAAAGGGCAGGGGAATTTTAGGCAAGCGAACATGTGTTTGTACGAGTAGACATGTTTTTCCCCCAAAGTATGAAAATAGTAAAAGGGGCCCACGAAACTCACCTTGTGTTCGTACGAGTAGACTAGCAAATGAAAAGCTTGAATGAACTAGAGTCCAAACTATAGTACCCTAGAATTTAGAAGGACAACTTAAGTCTTGGTATTCGATTGTTTACCATGCATGTTGTTCACCCGATGTGTATGTCTTTTAGAATATTTGCACATAGTAACTTTACTTGTTCCTTCAAAAAGTTGTATTTTTTTAACTTGTAGATCTTGTAAACCCTTGTTAGATGTGTTCGTTTATAGTTGTAAAAATAACTAACCTTGTCAAAACTGCATTCACAAGTTACAATATGTCACAATATGTTATCTCATGTTAACACACGTCAAAGATCTTGTATATATAAATAAAGAAACTTAACATTTGTTTTAGAAGTCCAATGTTAAAATTGTAGTTAACGCATGTTTGGATACTTTCAACATATGTTTCATAATAACTATGTGTTCGTATAAAGTTACCTTTGAGATACACACATACACGTAGGTGTAGTACAGGACATCGTATATGTGTGTGCATCTATGTAGTGGTGCATTTATATAATATGTATCTGATCCATGTTTTGTGTGTTTTACATCATAGAACTTAGTGTATTAGTGTGTGGACGTGTGCCATGACTTCGGGTGAACATAATATCAATCGAAATAATAGAATACCAAGGAATTTGGGTTAGTTTAGCATACCACTATAATAAGTTGAAGAAACAATGAAATGGTCGAGTTCCAAGTCGATTTCTCCCACAATGTGGCTTCTAACACATGAAAGATGTTTGATGATGGCTGGTTGTTAGTGAATCACGATCAAAAGTGCTCGGTTGGCTGCTTTGTGGTCGGCTAAAGGTGTAGGAGGAGAAGTAGTGTATGCGTTGAGTGTTTGTGAGTTTGTAAGGTTATGGTATGGGAAAACTCAAGGCCCTTGGCCATCTTTATATAGGCCAAGAATGAGGATGAGAGGTGGGAGGTGGTTGTTTGTTTTGGGAAGGTCAAACTCTATAAAATTTGGTGATGAAAAAGGTGATTTCCTAAATCATATAATAAGTTGACTAACAAGAACATGCATGCTTGGTCTATGAAAGCTATGGCCGAATTTTGGGAATTCAAATTGTAGTTTGGGAAGTCAACTCACATGGGACTAGAACGAAGGTCCAGCACAATATTCACAGAACTGTTGAACATAAAACCCCTCCTAGTCGAAAAAGTTCTATGCCACGAACCGATCTTCTTCCTTGTGATCCATCTGAAAAAAGCTATCAAAAACAAACTTGCAAAATAATTAGTAACAAGCAACTTTAAAATTTTCTCTGGAATATGTCGTATCCCCGGCAACGGCGCCAAAAACTTTGATGTCGTATGGATTAGGTCTTTTAAACGTCCTTTTTAAAACTAACACTTTCCCGAAGGAAGTGTCAAGACTAGGTGAAAATAGGTAATTAAATGAGACCTTTAAATTAAGACACTTATCAAAGTTTTAAATATGTAAAAATAAAACGATATCTGCTGATTATTCTAAACCCACACGATAGGCAAGTGGACCTATCGAGCATAGTATAGACTATAGCAAGCACCGAGTATCGAACCCTAAGATCCATCTTCCCCTACTTAGCCCTAAGTTGCTTTAATAAAAAGAAAGATAAAATAAAATAAAGAAAGAGAATGAGAGCGACCAGAGTAAAAAATCAATACCAAACGAAGTGCTGCTTCGGGATCCAACTTAATCTTGGGACGGATTAATAGTAGTTATTCAGTTAACTGAAGTGAACAAGTGCGCACTTATGCTTAACTTGGAATTGCTAAAACATTCTCCAGATGTGACTGTTTTTGCAAGACGAGCTGTGTTCTTGTTATAATGTGAGGGTCTCCCGAACCGGTAAGCTCACCTCTCAACAGTGACAGACAGACTATTCAAGACTGTGTATACCTAACCCCGAATGATCCACCTCCCAGTGTTGCAATAAAGACATCTAATCACTTAAAACTTTTGTGGACCACTTGCCGGTGACCGGAGCATGACCGAACAAGAAACTAATTGATATCATAAAAGAGTCGTGACTAACCAGAACACGTGCATCCCTTATTTGAACCAATTAACCTTTTAAAAAGTGAGTGGTTTATCATTAACTGTGCAGCAGTATAATGATGAGAGAAAATAAAGACCGTTTTCTCTCAAGACGGGTTCATCAATCCTTAGCTTGCGCCAAATCTTTCACATAGAAAATGAAGCTAAGTCTCACAATTAAGGCTTGACTTATCACCATGACTGAGTATAAAGACCGTATCGACCCTAAATGAGATATTTGATAATAGAGGATTAAGCCACTAAGTGTGTGTATTTCTACCCACAAATGGGCTAATCACTACTCGCAGGATTAGGTTAACTTAAGAGTGCATGTGTTGTTACACACCATGGGTACACTCTTAAGTCCTCTCACTTCCTATCAAGACACCCACAAGACCAAAGACTAATTAATTAGTTAGTTAATTCATCAAACAAAGTTTTACGTGAAAAGAATTAAACAAGAACACAACACCACTTAACAAATAAAAACTATATAATCCATACCAAGATAAGTCTTCACCCTAGCAACACTCAACTAATCTAGCCAAACATTGGCTTTACAACTTGCACACTATATTCGGTGTTGAATGAAAGCGTATTTGGGATTAAAGAGGGTTTTGGGGTGAGTTTTAGTGATCTCTCTCTCAACTCTCAATCAAGAAGTGTTTATGGAGTGATCCCAAGCTCCAGAGGTCACTTGCAAGACCCTAAAGATGGCATAAGTGTGAGAGAAACTCGGGTGAAAAGGGATGCCCAAAATGTGGAGTGGAGGCCTCTATTTATAGGCAAAACAGCTCTGGCACGCCCATGCTTGAGTCTTGGCACGCCCCTTCTCGACAGCACGTACTATTGCAGACGCAGAATTGTTTGTACCAGGGCTGGCACGCCCGTGCCTGTAAATGTGGCACGCCCGTGCTGACTGAAATGGATAACCGTCTTGTTAGTTCTGGTCGGTTTAAGCCTTGGAGAACATGCTGCATTAAAGCACGATAGTGCCACAAGGAGGGGCACGCCCGCGCACATCAGAAATCCTCAATTTTGCCTCCTGCTGACTTGGAAATGCTACCTGGTCGACCTGGGATAGGTGCACGGCTGCGCTCAGGACTATGCACGGCTGAAAGTCTTCAAATCCTTGTTTTTTTGCCGGTTTTCACTTCTTTTCACTTTCCACCTTCAATACCTAAAATTATCATCAAAAGGAAACAAACCATGGCAATACCAAGATAAAAGCATGAATTTGGTTGATAATTAGGTGAAAACATGTATATAAAACCTGCTAAATTTGGGACTCATCAGTGTGGTTCGAGATATTGAATCAAAACTCCTTGAGAATGCAGGAGGTGGTTGTAAAGACACATTTTGATCAGATGTTGAGGATGGCATGGATGAGGATACAGATTTTGGGTTTGATGCCATAGTTGTCAAAAATTTTGACATGAATTGATTGAGTATAAATTTTAACAAAGTCTTTGTTAAAAATAGCACCACTTGCCCTACAGTAGGTGCCAATTTATTTTGTTCAAAAATTAACTAATGAAAATTAACTTTGTATTCCAAATTAGAAATGTGAGGTAGAGTGCTAAGAATACTAATTAAGTTAAAAATCAGTTATATCTTGAAGATGTTACGTTTAGGATGCAAAAGATTAAGTTTTGATAACTATGTTCAGAATATCAAAGGAAACAATGAAAATAGGCAGTTGTATCCTCAGGATGGAACTGTCAAGGATAAAACAAAATACTCAAACAGAAATGAAATAACACAATGCAAGAACACTCGATGTACGAGGAAAACCCTTGATCAATGATGATCGCCGGCACAAAACCTCAGGAGGAGTTAAAGCCCTTTCCTTTGTTGTTTATATTAATGAAAAAAAAATGGTAAATACAACTTTGGAAATGAAATGGACGAGTGGCTAAGATTACAATGAGTGTAGTGATTGTCTGAGCTTATAGAAAGAAAAATTAGCTAATAACAAGTGTCCTATACTCGTTCATAACACCCCTATTTATAGTAGGAAGTTACAACTAACATCCCGAAATATCCGGGAAATCAACTACTTAAGTCCACTAGCCGTTTGAGGCTCTCCCACGATCATAAGCAGCTCTGACGTTCAATAACCAAGTCTTTCGAGATTCTAGCAATACTCAGCCAATCATATTTGTTGTCCAAGGTTACCTGCATTCACAAAATTTTTAGATGATCTGTTAGTCCATCCTCAGGATAATATACAGTTATATCTTGAACCCAGCATAGCCTTTAGTATCCTGAAGATGTCAAATAGAGAACACAAGGAAATAATATCCTGAGGATTTCACCATCAACAGATGTAATACCCCGCATTTTCAAGTTAACACTTTAACTAAACTCTAGTTAACTTATACATATATTCAAGCATTTTACTTGACTAGGGTTAGTTAAGTGAGTCACATGGTACACAATTATAGGTTGATAACTGTATAAACGGTAATTCATAGAATTACCGGATCGCATACACGAGTAACCGAACGTTAGTGAAATAACAAAACTAATAATTGTGGAATAATTTGTTTACTATTATTTGCAATTTTGTGCTTATGTGAATTTATTTGTGAATTTATACGAAATTATGTGTATTTAAGTGAAACGCGTTACCAAGCCCTTAACCGACACCCGACGAGCCGAGAAGGCAGTTCGAAAATAGTGTTTGTTTTCTACTTTAACTGTTGTTTGCTTTTAACTGTGATCTCACCATCTTTATGTTGACACACTTAGCATGCTTTTGCAGGTCGCTAGGTGATTCACGAGTTAGGGTGTGCATTTAATTGGAGTATTTTGATTTGAACATTAACTAAAATTTATTTTGGTTTTCACTTTTTACTTGGTTGTGGTGCGTTGTTTTGCGCAGGATTTGAGCTTAATACTTTATTTATGCTACTGAATTATTCGAAAACTTTTTACTAAGACAATAAACTAGGTTTTTAAAACGAAATGAATGGTTTTGGCATTTAGAGTCGTTCTTGATTAGATATCATGGTCTAGTCAAAAATAATATTTATAATGTCCTAATTACCTCAAATTATGTGGCTAGTCGTAACAAGGGTGTCGAACCACGAAGTGTTTATGAAGATGTTTGTTCAATTATGAAGCTGCAAATTGTTCATTTAAGAATTTGATTTAAGATTGTGAACCAAAGAATGATTCAAAAAGTTGATTGATATTGTTTAACAATAATGAAATTGGAAAAAACTTGATTGTAACAAAAATATTGAGTAAATTGTCAATTTCGTCCATGAGGTTTGACCAGATTTGCTAGATCCATTCAAAACAAGTTTTTTCTCACCTGGACCCTTCAGGTTAATATTTAAATGCCAAATCAATCCAAAAAGTAAACCTAGTTAACTTGATAAGTTAAATAGGGGCTAATATGGTCATTTTGCTTGTTAAATGAAGGGCAAATTGGTAAATCTAATATAATATATAAATAAAAGCATATGTGGGACACTTGGCATGTTCTTTTCTGGGGGCTTCTTAGGTTTTTTTCCCGCTCATTTGTTCCTTCTCTTATACGCTACTTTCTTTTTCTTTCCTGATTATCGCAAATACTAACAAAAAAAATCCCTCTTCTCCCCTTTTCTCTCCTTCACCATTCTAAATAAACCCTAAAATTCTCTGCCGTTCTTCAGGTAATATGTTTTTTTATTAGCATATAATTGCTTTCGTTTAGATGTTTTACGTATATATATATATATATTCTTTAATTTAATTCTTCTTTTATTTTCAAATGTATTGAATATTAAGGTTTATGTTCACGATTTAACTGTTTATTTTACGATTATCTGTTTTATCTATTGATTCATTGTGTTTCTTAAAGTGTAGTTATAGATCTTTGTTTGTTTTCTTGGTGAATTTCTTTATGTGTCTCTAGATCAAATGAATTTGATAACACCGCTTTCGGTTACTATGACAATGGATATGGTGAGGGGTTGTTCAGATGGCAGCCATGACAATGGACTAAAACTAATTCGGCCTGAACAATTTTAAAATACTTAACATACTGCATTTTTTTTGTTACCTACTGTTGCCATTAAAACTAATCAATTCAAGTGATGAGAAAAAAAAATGGTTTGGGTTGAGCCAAAGAGGAGCTTTAATCATGAACACTTTATGCAAAGTACTTGCATAACATAGTAATTATGCATAAGTTTGCTTTTTTTCCCATTAAATTTAATAATAATTGTTTGGTTAGTAGTTCACTACTTATATTATTTTGCATATCTGAAGTAGTGGAAACTATGGTACTTTGGTTAGCTTATATCCACTCACAAAGTGATGAAAGGAAACAAATGTGTTGATATTCTTTTTTTTACTATGTGTATGTTGAGATCATCATTTCTGAAATGTGTGAACTAATATTGGGAATAAGAAGTTTATGAGAATAGATAATAAGATTTTTAAAGTGTGAGAAATTGATCACAAAAGCAAGTATCTGGTATGTGATGACTTCATACCCAAGAATCACAAAGTGGTGTTATCTTTTTAAACGAGTCATGTGGATTTGTTTTTACCTCCAGACTAAAAGACCATCAAGAGGTAAAAACCAGAATAAGAAACCTTAAACCCTCCGATCACGTTCCAGTAAGAATACGATGAAACTCCGGTAAGTACTCTCCATTGCATATGCCATTTTTTGTTTGATTGGTTTTCTTTTCCCGCTCACTTGCCTATGCTTCTTTGGTACGCTACTTTTCTCCCTTTTTATTTACCCTCATAAACATTAAACAAAATGAAAAACAAAAAGACAATCACTCTATCTCCCACATCTATGCTCCCTCATCTATGATGATGTTAAGAAATGGAAGAACCAGGTTTGATTATTCGGAAGAGAAAATAGGTAGAGGAAAAGAGTAAGGTTAAAACTAAAATATCGGAACCAGTTGAGTAGGAGTATGTTTTGCAGTAAAAGATGTTGTAGTAGTGTTGTTGACGCATACAAGAGGAGTAAAGCAATATATGATGAAGACATGATAGTAGTGTGACTGTTGCAGTGGTTGAAAAAGGATATAATGGAAAAATAAAGGCAAAAGAGGTTCTTCGTTTTTAAGGTCGGTTGCATGTTGTGTGGTTGATCTTATTTAGTCTGTGAATATTGTTTTTGCTTGATCATATCAAAGTTTGGTTATATGTTGTGTGTTCTTATTTAATCCGTAATCATTGTTGATTTAGGTCGATTATGTGATGGCCATATACAATTCAAGGATCATTTGAGATGCTAAGTGCAGATTGTCAAACACAGACGAGTCTGGATTGGGCGTATGTTGCAATTGATGCATGCATGCTATATGAAGATTGTGACTTTCTTTTTCAAACAAATTGCAAAGTTGTTTGAAAGTTTTGATTTATTTGGTCTATCAAATTGAACTACTAGAATATGAATAAGTATAATAAGATACATCTTCTACTAACTCAAATCAATAAAAATACAAACTCCTTTGTGTGCCTTGAAATTCTTCATTTCTAACATTACAATTTCATAATGCATCTACTATTGTTAGTGCAGTTCTAATCTGTAGATCAAAGAATTAGTATAAGCAATATTTTATGTCATTGTTGGTTGAATCATGATATGTATTAATCCCAATTTGGATAGCCATAGGGATCTTGAATCTAATATGATATTGGGTTATTCTAGAAATCATAGTTTTATCATATTTTAGTGGTTGGTTTCCTGCATTTTTCTACTGTGTTTGACATTTTAAGTGAGGCATGTAAATAAATTGAATGAAAAGACATGTTCATTTTCATTCATTTAACTTTAATCGAACACAAACATATAATCGAACACATTTTTGTTCGTGTTTGGTAATCAAGAAAATGGGCATGTTCGTATTCGTTTATCTTCGTTCATTAATGATCAGTTCACGAACATAAATGGAGATAATTTAACAAACTTGACAATAACACAAATATATAAGTAAACAAATATAAATAAACACAAATTAGCATAATTAACCAAACATAAACGGACATAGACGGATATGTAATTTTTTTTTATATATATTTAGTGATGAACTATGAAAAATTTCATTAAAGAGCGTATTTTTACTACTAAAAATCACAATTAAACATATATAAAACTAATAATCAATAGAAAACTATATGGAAATCATTTTTACTTCTTTAAAATATATGTTAATCAAAATGAATATGTCAATTTTCAATTAACACCCTATAATATTTTCATCATTTCAGTTGATAAGTATATTCGTTAGCAGTTATAATGTCCGGAATCCCGTGTAACACACGGGTTCTAACCTAGTTTACTATATTTAATTTATTTTGGATTTTTTAAATCCACTATATTTGCCCCCCCCCCTTTTAATCGAAATCAATCCCAGACAACCATACTAAACCCTAACGTTAACACTTCAACAAGCAGCTTGTGCAATCATGCATAACTCGCTTTCCAATATAACAAGAATACTGAATGTTTTTTTAGCAATTGGATTTCCCATGAAATGATAAATTGGAGTTCCACTTCCTGATTTTTCTAATCAATTATACGAGTTTGTATCTGCAAATTCATAACAAATGCTTGAAATAAGCAGTAATAAATTGATAGTTTAGAAATGATACAAGAGCATTATTGTTGTATGTACAAATTCATAACAAACTGTTTGAAACAAATTCTCACTGCAAATCACATAAATCAACATTTCATTCACACTGCTGGATTGAACTAGGATGTTTTACGGTGGTGGCGACGAGGAATCGATGGTTATAGATGGGGGAGATGAACAGTGTTGGTGGGTGTACGGTGTGGTAGAGGGTGGATTTCAGGTGGTGGTGGCCCTGGTTATGTGTGTGAACGAGGGCGGTGATGGTGTGGGTAGTGGTGGCCTAGTGGTAGGTAGAGGTGATGGTGGTCATTGGATCAAAGATGGTTGGTAACACTAGTTGTTTTCCCTTTAATTCCAATAGTGGTGCTTTCTACATGTTGGCTTTATTAAAAACCAATAATAAATAGGTAAAATATCTAAAATACCCTTGATTTAACTGAAAAAATAAACTGGGTTAGAGATTTGGATGGAACTGGCATGAAATTACAAACCTCAAGGGTCCAGTTGAGATAAAAACTTGTTTTGGATAGATCTAGCAAATCAGGTAAAACATCAAGGACGAATTTGGCTATTCACTTAATAATATTAATAAGAAAGGATCACACATAGGTTCAACAATCAAAGCCTATGTTTTAACAAACGGGTCAAATAACTCTAGTGCAATTGGTGTTAACGGATTGATTGTTCAATAGGCTTGAGAATCAATAATTGTCAACATCAAGAGATCGACAAAAATATCATTTATAACTCTAGAGCATACAACCCTAAGTTTGCGTTAAAGCATTTAAACATATTCATTTCACTCGAAATTGGCACAAGAACAATTACTAAAAAGTGAATTCAACACAAAATTAAAGCATTCAACACAATGATTCAAACATAGCATTACATATAAAAGTTTAAGAAATACCCAAATTGTTATAAACCCTAGGACTTTAATTGTCTACACCGGGAATGATGCAAGAAATTGGCCACTCATGGCCATGGAACTCTTCGTTTCTTCAATTAGGCCTTGAATCTTCAATAGTTTGGAGATTGGATTGTTAGGAATTGATAGAGATTGATTGTATGGAGTAATGCAGAAGATCCTCCTCAATGCTGGTCATTAAAGGTGTTTTTAAACAATGATTTTCGTAACCCCCGAATTGACCGGTGTTTAGCATCGGTGACACCATTCTTCATTCTTGGACACCATGAGCTGATGTTTGACATTATTTTGGAGTTTATGCATACGCCACTGGCGTCGGCTAGGGATGAGATCGGTACCGTACCCGTACCTATACCCGTACCTATACCGAAAATACCCGTACCGAATTTGAACAAAAGTGGGTACCGAGTACCGTACCGAATATATAGGTACGGTATGGGTACGAGTACGGGTATCGGTACGAGTATTTCGGTACGGTACCCGTTTGGTACCATTTTGTTATTTTTTTCTTTTTTTAAGTACTCGTATGGCTACCAAATAGATAAACAATTACGAATATCAATACTATACGGGTACCAAATTGAAAATTTTGGTACGGGTACCAATATGGTACATGTACCAAATAGGTAAAATTGATACGAATACCATAAATACCATAATACGAAGTAAAACATATAATCAAATTCAATAGTATATAGAATTCGGTACCCGTACCATTTTTACCCGTACTCGTACCCGTACCGATACCGAAAGTACCGAATACCGAAATCAGTAAAAGTAGGTACCGATACCTATACCGAGTACTCAAAATCGGTACGAGTACGGGTACCGGTACGGGTACGGTATGGGTACGGGTATAGGTACTCGGGAAAAAATGCTCATCCCTAGCGTCGGCGACGCCAGTTTTTGCGTCAGTGATGCCAGAACACCCCGTTTTTCCTATTTCAGCCTCCGTTGTCCAATCCTTCTTCCATTTTGCTTCCAGATTTTGGTATGAAATTCGTTCCGCTGGTAAAGTTGGTTAATTAGATTCGAGCATATAGTATCTAACTCCGGTAGCTTGGTAGTGTGGGCGTCGATCTCAGACCCATCCTTCTTTATATAACAAATTTTTGGGTTTCATCATAGGGTGTTACGTTCTCCATCCAAGTATCTGTAACTCATCGAGTGTGCCTGTAGTATACATTACCCCTTCCTGCCTGGGCAAATGCACATGGCAAAGACTTATACTATCGAAGCAATCAGACAGTGTCCTTCAGTTCCGTTGGAGTTATCGAGGTTTACAACCAATAAGAGGCTTGAAAATACGATGGCAGGTTGTTGTTGTGGCATATGTGTTCAAGGTATAAGAAAGTTCAAATGTGAAAGTCAGGGGAAACGAATGATTTAGCAAAATGGATCTTTATTAGCTTGGAAAGATGTGAGGGCATCAACCACCCGATCGTTGATCATAAGAACCCAGTCTTATCTAAGTTAACATGGGAAAGAAAAGAAAAGACAGGTTAGAAAAAGGTAAGAGCCAATCGTCGCCATGCTCTGTCTAGATAGTAGTGCCTTCATCCTCACTTTCCATGTGCTCGTCCTGCTCAGGTTCCCCTTCCATCCCTTCTTTTTCCTCTTCCTCGGTGTCAGTGTTATATGGATCTCATCATGTACAGTCTCCTTTTCCAGTCCTATGTAAGCCAGCTTAGTGGTCAGCTGCACCACTCGTTCCTCCAATCGTGGCTATCGGTCTCTGGTAGGTTTCGTCTTCCTTTGAGATAATACACTGCATCGCAGGCCTTACATAACTCCCCAAGAGTGTGTGTAACAAGCCCCTATCTAATGTGTTCCCTTGAATCTACTATATACTTATGAGAAACAGGGATATGCAGTCATACGTCCGCCCGCTAATACTAGGCGTGAGGTACTAAAGTAAGAAATAAGTTCTATATGTGTAACCCAGTCCCGTCTGAGTTTCGAATGGAAGTAAGAAAGATTAAGTAACAAGGAACAAAAACTAATTGTCTCCTTACTCAGTGAAAAAGTATAAGTCTCAGTATTTGAATTTCTTCACAGTTAATTCGATTTAATGGTACCACGTCATGCTCATCTTGCAGCTTCCTGTGTACATGTGCCACAATGCTCGCAAGGGCTCCCTCCCTTGTACTATTGTTGTTTCCTCATCCGTGAGGTTTGTTAGGATACTACTCCCAGTAATGCGCCACCTGGTGTAACCCTGGGTTCCCACCATTGACGTGTTTAGAATTAGGTCTAGAACTAGAAGATAACATATCTCCCGAAATCATATGTTGTAAATATATGTAGCTAAAAGCTAGTTGTGCACTTAAGTTGTGAGTGTACTTATGCTATGATGATTATAGACTAGACTCAACATGCAGTCCTAGTTCACTATAACCAATGGCTCTGATACCAATCCGTCACACCCTCAAATTTCCACTGCGGAGTCTATACCGCGAGGCGCATGACATACCACGATCCCATAGCCATAAGTCATATGAACGAACTCTAAATGCCCAAACCATTTAGTTCGTTTTCAAAAACCAAGTTTAGTTAAGCTGCGGAAGCGTAAACCAAATTTAATCCTTTTAAAACCATGTGCAAAACAACGCGCCCAAATTAAAACCATATGACGGAAAACGTAAAAACATAATATGGAATTTAGGTGTATGCCCAAGACCCCAAATGTAGTGAAGTGTGCAGTGCTTTCTAATCGTGGCACCGGAAGCTAACTACCTGCAAAAGCATGTATATCGTGGGTCAACAAACAATGTTGGTGAGTTCACAAAGTAAAGTAAATGAGTGTGTAAATGCGCTGGTTTCCAAAACCACGTAATCAAGTAAAAGCGTAAGTAATTGAGTTGGTTCCAAAAACCGTGTAAACACTAGTTCAGCGCATGTCAATGGTAGCTAACCCATTCATGATAACTAACACCGATATACCGAATTGCTGATGTACGTGTAGTCACAAATGTGAGTTGTTTGCCTTGCATCATTGCCTATCAACAATGATAATCTGTTAAGTTATAGTTCATTCCCGCACTCCTCCGAGCCGGTGTGAAGTTTGTCAGACCTAATAGCGCTATCAACTAATAACCCGCTTGCCATAACCCGGAAACTCATTTGGTATGTGAAGAACTTATAGTGATAGAGTTGGTTTAGTTCATCAAGGACACAGTTTGCGAACTAGCAAAACCCGACCCACACAAGGAGTCAAAACCCGACCAACACAAGGAGTCAAAACCCGACCCACACAAGGAGTCATAGCATCCCAACCCGGAATGTGTAAGTAGTCCCAAACCGGACTAGAAAAAGTTAAGTACGTTGTCTCAAACCCGAGACGCATGCTTTTGAGAAAAAGTAGTGAAACTCACCTTAGTATGCAAGCAAATAAATCCAAACTCCAAAGTAGGGTGTGCTACCGACTCCCTAGTATATGTGTCACTAAGTAAGTATATGTGTAATACCATTACACCATATAACCCGTTTATCCAAGACGTTTAAATGTTCAAAATCGTGTAAGTGACACCTAGTGATTCTACATGCATAAGTAAACCCTACGGACCCGTTGGTGAATAGGTTGGTTATCACTAGTTTTACAATTCATATGCATCTCACATAAGTGCCCATTCAAGTTTATGTCGATAACATACCACATAGGACTCCAAATAGTCACATAAACACATAATACACAATCTGCGTTTTTAGGAAAGATTATGCGCCATGAAAACTAAGCTGTTTAAAATACTTAACAAATGAATTAAACTCCCAAAAGTTTACTGAATATTATTTGGGATTCATTTGATAATCCATATTTTTTTTTGTCTCAAAACCAAACCTAAAAATTATGAAAAATCGTACATCACAGATGTGTCCAGAAAGTTTCTACAGCAGGTCAGGTTGGTAGAAAAATTCCCAAAAATCGTGTATTCATCCAAACAGGATGAATCCACTTGAAAAAGTCAAGTTATTCTAATGTTAACCTACTATCCAAATTTCATAACTTAATTCCTTGTAAAACTCGAGTTATGATTGTTTAAAGTTGACCCGGTTTGTTAATCCGAAAATCTGACATGACCTTTAATCAAACAAAATCCCAAAAACATATCAAACGACATCCAAATCGGATGATTTTGCCCATTCTAAAAAGCTAAGACCATGTACAATCTATTCATGTAAAGAATCGATCAAAACAATTATTTTCAAGCCACGAAACAGACCCTACAATTCAACATTCAGATTCTGTCCAGATTCTAATCATGCAATATTATCAATTATATCAAACCCTAGTTGCATATTATCAATAAATGGCACCTAATAATCATCATACCACCTTAATAAGAAACACATCTGATCAAAACCCTAACTACACATCACAAACATCATCATTCACAAACCCTAGAAGTCTAAAACATCAAGAACATGCAACCTATCAATTACTAATCGCATAAGAGTATGTTTAACCCATTCAATATTTATAAACCTCAGGTTTTAATCTTTATGAAAACGTTTCAGACCTGGACAAACTTAGTTATAAGGTTTTATAACATATTAAAGAAGATTAAAACACAAGAGATTGAAGATTATACCACAAGCTCTTCAAAACAATCAACCGAATGCTCTTGAAGCTTCGCGATCGATGTTCTTGAGCCTTAGCAGGTGTTTAGGGGTTAATATTTCGTAAATAGGGCAGTAGGGGCGATTAGGGTTTGAGTTTAGGAGATACAAGAGGCTTAAGGTTGCTTAAATACAAGTTTAAGGCGGTTTGGTGAAGTCTGGTGCCCGCGCACGGCCACTCGAAGGCTGTGAGGGGCCGCTCACAGCTCTTCGGCCCACGCCAGGTTACCTGCTTCGTCATACAACGTGTTTTCATCGATGTTTTCGCTATTTTGGACCATAATACGCGTAACCCCCTGTGTTAAGACCCCAACCATCCTACCGGTCCACCTATTGCGATGTTTATTAGCGTATTCAGTTTAAGTTCACGTAATCATATACAGTTTGCACATAGTTTCACAGAGTACCATAGAAGCACGTAATTGCAATCAATCTCAATCAATTAATTCACAATTATTTAACTTCATTGTTCACCAACGCCCGAGGTTCACTAATCATGTATACAGTATGGTAATTCCCCGAATTACCACTTCATGCAGTTATTAGCCTATAACTGTGCAACGTGTGTCCTGTCTAGCTAACCCTAGTTAAGTAGAATGCAAGGAATGTAACTAGAGTTTAGTTAAAGTGAGAATCTGAAATTGCGGGGTATCACAGAAGACCAGGGAGCGTCCGGGTCTGTGCGGTTGATGTAAACCGTAAGTGGCACACGGATGGTACGTGGATACACGTACTGATGCGCAAGAACTAACGTGCTCCATGTGCAGGTCGTCCGCATAGCACATAACCGAGTTCCATCCTGGTATGTGTGGTGGGCGCGCGAGCACAGTTTGTGGCGCGCAGACTAGTGAGCCAGTACAGTTCAGGTTTGCGTGCATACTACAGTACTACAACGGTTGGAAAGACTTGGTCCACCCTGCTCACTTAATGCATAAACGGTTTCAGCTCGTCATAATGAAATATGAGAGTTATGAATGACCATTTTAAGTCCTTTTGTATTATAATTTATGGTCATTTTATGACTAGAATTAGGATGAAAGGAGTTTCAACTTGGTATGATTATAAAATGAACTAGTTGGTTCATTTCAAGTCATGGGAAAAACTATGTCCTTTCACCAAAATACAATTAGAGATGAGCACTCTCTGATTCTGTTCCAACTTCATATTCTTTTATTTCCCATATAAATCGAAAACACCATAATCCAGTGTAATCTTGGGCGTGTGAGCCATCTTTGGCAGTACGACTATTGTTCCGGTTGTTGTACCCTGGGAAACAGACCGTCTGAGAGGAGGCGCAGAATCTATTTTAAGGGAATCGTGTCAAACGCGTGCCTCAACCAAAATCATCGACATTTTGGTTTTTCATATTCTTGCAGCAAGCTTTCTAACAAGACGGATTGGTTGAAGTTCTCCAAATACATTGGCTTGAATCACAATTAGGTACATTTATTTTATTTATTTACTTTTGTAAACGATATTGTACTTTGTATTTTCTACGAATAACGAGAGTATCATTATTATATTTATTTTATTATTATTTTAATAAAAAATAAACCCTATTTTTTAGTTATTAGTTAGTTTACATTTATTCCATAGAGAACCAAAGCTAGAAAAGTAGAGAACTAAAAGTTAACTAAAAATCACGTTATTACAAATCATTATGTAAATTATTATTTGTGCTGCTTGATGACCTACGTTACCATCACGCCACGAGTTGACCGAATTTTCATTTTCAAATTTTTTTAAACCAAACAAGAAGAACTTACGTGGTGGATGTTAATTTGGGACCAACTAATTTTCTTTTTTTTTTTTTTCCTTTTTCGTTATTCTCACGGCATTTTAATAGTCTCCAGTTGAAAACAGAGTCGACCAAAGTCTTTGTTGGATGTATTCCATAGTATCAAATCATACCAATTTCATAGAACCACAATACACGGAAAATTAAAGAAATTGTTAGCCGTTGACGAATAAGAGTTTAGCTCTTCCATGCAACTACTCAATCTATAAATTCGTTTGATAACTGTTAATAAAAACCCGCACAAGGTGTGCTTACAAAAACACACTAGAAAAAAAAAATCATGCGTCATTATTTCATGCTTTTTCTTTTTATATTTCCTCTTACTACGGCCGTGGGAACCTTTCAAGGTGCCAAAACAAACACCGCAAAACCAGGTTGTCCAACCGAGTGCGGGAACATTACAGTTCCGTACCCTTTTGGTATTGGCACTGATTGTTCCCTAGACCATTCATTTTACCTTACCTGCAACACATCTAACGACACCCCACAATTGTTTCTTCAAGATGGCAACCTCCGAATATACAACATTTCAGATACAGAGTTCCGCCTCTTTACTAGAATTTCTTACAGATGCTACAACCAAAGTGGGGCTGCATATGAACACATAGCATGGAATAACTTAGCCGCGGGGTTATACACTTTCTCAGCAAAGAACAAGTTCACCGTCATAGGTTGTGACGATTTTGCTTTGATAACGGGAACAAATGGAGGTGACGTTTCTAGTGGCTGTTTTGGACTATGTCGCAAAGCACGTGATGTGCCTGATAGGGAATGCTCTGGAATAGGCTGTTGCCAGACATCTATACCCAAGGGTCTCTCTTACTACAATATTACACTTGGCACTTTACGAAACCACTCAGAGGTTTTGGGCTTCAATGAATGTGGGTATGGCTTTCTTGCTGAAGAAGGAAGTTTTGAGTTTGGTGGTGTCAATGATTTATCATCCGATTATTGGGGCTTTGCGGAGAGGATAAGGTCCACTATGCCAGTTGTGCTTGATTGGGTGATCGGACGCAATGGAACTTGTGCTGCTGAGGTTAACGTATGCAAAGGAAACAGTTCATGCTATGACGTAGAAGGTGGTGGGTATCGTTGTAAATGCAATGAAGGTTACGAGGGTAACCCTTATCTTGATCCAGGCTGTCACGGTCAGTCTCTATTTATGATACTCAAAACTCATTTTCTATGGAAACAAGTCAATTGATTTCTGAACATTGGGGTTTTTCGACAAGGTTTATATTAGAGTTGGCAATTTAGACACAAACACGATAACACGACACGAAACTACACAACCTTAACAAGTTTCGTGTCTTATACAGGTCGACACGATAAGGCCTTAACAGGTTTTGTGTCTAAACAGGTTAAAGACTTGTTAATATGTTAAGCACCTGTTAAGACACGTTAATAATTTTATTTAAAAAGGGTATATAAGGGGAGGTATGGGTATGCTTTATACATATGTGGATTAAAGATCAATGAACCATAATTTTCAATTTTCAAATCACATAGTATGGACATATACACCGCTCAGTCATCCACCCTCTTCCTTCTCAACTACACCGTCTTTGTTACCCGTCCACCGTTCCCATCCGCTATCACCCATCCGTCGTCACCTGTCCTCCTTCTCAACCCCGGTGCTACTCAATATTTCATTCATTGGTTTGTGGATACGTTTTTAGGGTTAATATTTATAAACAAGTTCTTGTCTTATCGTGTCTTACCGTCACTACTAGAAAAGTGGCTCTTTTGCTACAAAATTTTCATACAGAAAAAATTGTGTTACAAATTTTGACAAAATTGCTACTAATTTGTGACGACAAAAAACACCCTTATTCTTTAGGCAAATTTGCTACACAATAACAACCAATAGGTAGAAAATTGCGTAGGAAATGGAATTAGAAATGCATCAGAATTTCTCACACCATGTTTTCATCGGGAATATACGTTGAAAATTGCTTAGTAAATATGTAGTAATTGATTTCCGATGAAGGTTTTTCTAACATCAAGGTTTCGATGTAAATGCTTAGCAAATTCAAATTTGTGGCGTGGGAAATTTGCGATGTATTTCTTACGCCATTTGCTACGCAATTTCCTATGTATTTGTCATTGTTGTGTTGCAAATTTGTTTAAAAAATTAGGGGTTTTTGTCATCACAAATGTGTATCAAATTTGACAAAATTTGTGAAGCATTTTTTCCGTAGGAAACTTATGTAGGAAATGACCACTTTCTTAGTAGTGCGTGTCGTATCACGTTAACATGTTATAAACAATTTCGTGTCGTCATGTTTACCTGTTTCGTATTTGTGTCTTATCGTGTTCATGTCTTAACAGGTCATGTCTGACACGATATGCCAACCCTAGTTTATATATGTAATCTACTCATTTTATGTAAATTGTGTTGCCTTATGTTTCCTTTAACCAGCCCCTTTTGTTTTCCTTTGCTTATTAGACATCGACGAGTGCAACAATCAAGGAACCAAGTACCCTTGCTATGGTATTTGCACTAATACTGAAGGGGGTTATAACTGTACATGTCCGTCAGGGTACTTTGGTCAAGCAAATATTACAAATGGTTGTCAACCTAGTGTTACTACTAAAGATTCAAAATTCCAATCAAACATTTTTATTATAGGTACTTCTTTCATGCCACTTTAACTTTGTTTAGGTAATTCTTTGAAACCTTGCCATTATTTAATGTGTTTTGCTCATTTCCATGTACATATGTAGTAATGTTATGTGGCCTGCTAGCAATACTCTCTGGAGTAGCAGGGATTTGGATAGGCATAAGGAGGAGGAAGCTAGTAAGGCTTCGAGAAAAATTCTTTGAGCAAAATGGAGGTGTATTACTACAACAAAAGATTAAATCACAAGGATCTCATAATGTAATGACTTTGTTTAGCTCTGAACAACTTAGAAAAGCCACAGATAATTATTCTCAAGAAAAAGTTGTTGGTAAAGGTGCATATGGTGTTGTTTACAAGGGTGTTTTGTCGGATAAACGTGTAGTTGCAATAAAGAAGTCTAAACTAGTGGACGCCGCCCAAGCAGAGCAGTTCATCAATGAAGTCATGATCCTTACGCAAGTCATTCATCGAAATGTGGTAAAGCTTTTGGGTTGTTGCTTAGAAGAGGAAATCCCAATACTAGTTTATGAATTCATCTCTAATAATACTCTTTTCCATCACATTCATCATGGATTGGGTGGAATGAATTGGTTATCTTGGGAGAATCGGTTGAGAATAGCCAGTGAAGCAGCGAGTGCACTTGGGTACCTCCATTCAGAAATTACTATGCCAATTGTACATAGAGATGTCAAGTCTACCAACATATTGTTAGATGAGAACTACACTGCAAAAATTTCTGATTTTGGTGCATCAAGGTTGGTACCATTAGATCATGATCAAGTAAGTACTCTTATTCAAGGCACACTTGGGTACTTGGATCCAGAATATTTCAACACAAGCCAGCTAACCGAGAAAAGTGATGTATATAGCTTTGGAGTGGTCCTTGCAGAACTCATGACTGGAAAAAAACCGATTGGTGCTGATAGAACCAATGAAAAAAAGAATTTAGCTACACATTTTGTTAATTCCGTTAAAGGAAACCGTTTATTTGAAATTGTTGAACCTAGACTTTTACGTGAAGCGACTTTTGAGCAGTTACAAGCAATAGGTGATCTAGTAAAGAGATGCCTTAGTTTAGTAGGTTGTGATAGACCTACAATGAAAGAGGTTGCAATGGAGCTAGATGGCTTGAGGAAGTTCACAACTCATCCTTGGGCTCAACAACAAACATCAATTGAGGGTAGAAGTTTGGTCCTAGAAGTTGAGCAAGCTGATCTTTATGACGTCCCATTAATGAACGATACTAATGACTGGGAACCATATTCAGGTATTTCGGATATGACCCTTGAAGGAAACAATCCACGATAGCTTTATTGGTGCTTCTTATAGTATTTGTATTTGTTTTGTGGGTATTACCACCATGCCTACACTAGACTTCTCTAGGATGCTAGGTTAAAATTGTTGTGTTTTAGGTTTTATATGGTGTTTTTATTTTGTTTTTCTTAGGTTGTTTGTTACAACGAAGTCACTTGTAATGGTTTTAGCTTGCTTGGATTTGAAGATATGTGATGCAAATATGGCATGACATCCTTACAATAGCTTGTTAATGATAATTGTGTGAGATATTAAAATAACTCTACAAAACTTGAGCATGTATATTTCGCATGCGCGCTTTGCCATCCTTGTAACGTCATATATAATAGTCGGATACGACACAGAGTGCAATCTATCAACCAATGACAATTGGCAAGTAACATAAATCATATGTAAAGGGCCAAATAAAAAACATCTCAATCAACTTTAAGATTTTGTGAAAAAAACTACTTCAAATATAAACATGGTTTCCATAGTCAAATGAATTGGACAATTATTATCAAATATGATGGAAAGTGTATTGTAAAGAACGAGAAGTCCATCTTGCGAAATTGATCTGTTAGATTGAATTTGAAACCATACCAGATGACTTATTTTTATATAGGGTTGCATGAGCGCAATGTTTCAGTTGGTGGTTAGATAATTAAGGGTATATAACTGCATGCATTTACATGGCAACTCCATAATTAAGTTTCAGTGGCAACTATTAAAATCATATCATATGATTTATAATTCTATGGAATCACATACATGATGTGTTTCCAATTAAGTGACATTACTGTTGCGTGAACACTATTGCTGAACCCTGCCTCGAGTATTGCCCTAAACCCCCATCGAGGGTGTGCAAGCATAAATTAAGAAATAAAACTGTGGCTATATATAAATAAAAATGGTAAGTATATAAATTAAGAAAAAATTGAATCTTTAAAAATGCCATAACCTACAATTGAGAGTTACGAAATTAATTTGATTTTAAAGATTCAAATTTAAATTAAGTTCCAAAGTTAAATTTGATATTCACCATTTTTATTTGAAATCAGCAAATTTAAATTACATTATCAAATTTTAAACTAGAAGGGGGCCATGCTGCAAATAGTTTATTTTGTAAGAGAGACGATGTCACTAATGGTAAAATATTCTCAAAAAGGCTAAAACAACAAACATCAAACGTAACAATTTTTATAAATATCCAACAATGTTATGTTACATAAACATTATAAAAAATTTGGCTATGTAAATTGTAGAAACTCGTGTCTCCAACACATATAACCCCCAAGCACCCAGGTCATAGGTTTCAGGTGTGTTGATTGTCTTGTAACACCTGAGCTTTGTTTTCAATGCATAACAACCTTTTAGCCGTATCGTTGTGTGTTTGATTGCTCGTATATTACTGTCTGTTGTCGTTTTTGTTGTCCGAACATCGTTTAGTGGATTCCGCACTCTAAAAGAAGAGGCTCGTGATTGTCGGGTCATCCAAAATCAATCCTACAAGTGGTATTGGAGCTTTGACTCTTATCATGAGTGTTTTGATAACAAAACGGATTCAAAACAGTGTGTTTTCACATTAAAAATTAGTATTTTGGTCCAAAAACCTGTTTTGAAACTTTGAAACTTTGAGTTTTATCAAAAACCAACATTTTTCAAAATCTAAGGTGGTTTTAATGGATAAAAACATGTGTTGTTGATTAGGGTTTGCTCCAAAAGTGTTTTCACAACTTTCCTAATCATTTGGGGATCAAACACAGTGTTTTTGATAGATTTTGAGGCAAAAATGATGATTTTCGTGCAAAACAAGTCAACAGGCTTGTAGGTAGCGACTAGCATTGTTAGAGGCAATTAGGTATCTCAATCGTTACTTAAAATACATGGCTAGGGTCTAATCGTGCCTTAAAACACACGACTAGACTTCTAGTCTCCTGGTGAACCCTACTCACTTGAAAACTCGTAGTCGCTCTACTGTTCACACGAGTACACTCCCAATCGCCTGATTATAACACGATTAGCCTACCAATCGTATCTCTTAGTCGTGTGTCCAACCTTAGTCGCTTGTTACTGTTCGGAACCCAAAATTTGTCTAAGTATCGGACCATTTTCAGACTATAACAAATGGCTAACACGCGAGGACATCTAAACCAACCAAGACAACGGTACAACCAACAAATGAACACCCAAATGAATGTTCCTACAAATCCATGGCAGTACTCGGCCGAGCGAAACGCGCAACGGATGCAACAACAGCAACACCAAGCTAACGTTGCCAGAACAAATCCATGGGCACTCGCAGCTCAACGACGTGCCCAGTAGCAGCAAATGATGAATGGAAGTCCTTGGGCACTCGCAGCCGCTACAACTCAACAAACGCAACACTTGTGTTCAGTTCTTCTCAGTGATTTGGAAACGGGTAGTTCAAATAGGGCTCCTAAATTGCAATTCATGGCTGACTACCATTCCTGGAAGGGCATATTCAAGACGCACATTGAGGGGGTATATGGATTAGTATGGGCAGCTATAGAGAATGGGTATACAAGGCAGATGATCAAGAACACCAACATTCCTGTTGCCATAGAAGAAATGACAAAGGATCAGAGAAGGAAGTACAATTATGAGAAGAAGGCCATGGCTGCTTTAACGCAAGCACTCCCCAATAACATCTTACATTAGTTTGCTCAATGCACAACATCACAGATGCTTTGGCTTGCGTTAGCAAAAAGGAATGAGGGCAATGAGAAGAACCGAAAGATAAAGATGGATCAACTCAAGAAGGAGTTCGAGAACTTCACTACTATTGGGAATGAACCACTGCGGGATCTGACTACACGATACTATCATATGATGTCGGAGATGTATCAGTATGGAGTTGTGTATACATCAGCTGAACTTGTTGAACGTTTTGCAGATTCACTTCCTCCACACTGGCATCAGTGGCTCGACATCCAGAAGGCCAACAGTGTTTATCAAACCATCTCCATCAACGACTTTGTGACAAAGTTAGAGAACAAATGATTAATGAAATCAAAAGGCCGAACAAGACGTTCATCCCTCATAATCCCAGCATCTACTACGGGATGACTCCTCAAGACATGAGCGTTGCAGGATCTAAACCACAAATAGCTTTCATCCTAAAGTAAGACCCTGTATTTCGCTCTTAGATAAACAAATCAGTATCCTTTATCTTATAACAGTAACCAGTTTGGTGTTAACCCTTATTCTCATCTTGCAGCACCAGCTCAAGCAACATCAAACTTTGGTGGACCTTCTCTGTCAGGGTATGGTGGTGCCTCATCCTCAGAATATGGTGGCGCATCAACTTCGGGTTATGGAGGTGCTTCGACTTCAGGTCACGGTGGCGTTTATCGATCTAATCCAGTTGCTGAGCAGCTAAACACGGTGGGTTTTGAGAAGGTGACAGTAGAGCTAGCTCAAGATCACATGGCTCTCTTGTCTACTTTGGTCAACTCATACAGTGGGTTAGTTGCAGGGCAGATAGGCAATCCTTAGCTAACTCAGGTGGATTATGCCCATATTGATAAAGATGGCATGAGCTTGATAGATATCCAGTGGCACTTCGCAAGCGTGGTTAGGAGAGCTAAAGAATACATGAATAGGACGGGAAGAAGAGATGTGTTGATAAATAACAACACTAGATTTGGGTTTGACAAGAGCAAAGTCACGTGCTACAATTGTGGTACGAATGGACACTTTGCAAGGGAATGTGATCGACCCAGACAGTAATGAAGAAACACGAATCCTGGATTACCGTATAGACGCTAATACATGTGGTGATTCTACTAGATTTTGTAAAGATGGGTGTTTATAAAATACGTGAAGGTCTAAGGACCAGAGCAATGAGTTTAGAAGACTACCAATTAGAAGAGCCGAGCCTCTAAAGGTTAGTGTAATAAACAAGGGGTTGAAAAAGGTACGAAAGGGTTCGTAGTCTTTTTTAGTGAAAGTGTGTAAAATGTCAGCTGCCAATAAAAGGAGAAAGAGCTCCTCCTTTTATAGTAACTTGGCATCCCACTTTCTCAGCCCATCCTTTACCCTTAATGGGGCCCGGCCCAGGTAAAGGTGTCTCCAAGTTTCCGGCCCAAGTCCTTAAGCCCAATATGGTGCAAGTGGGTTTTGGTAAAAAAAGGGGAAAAAATACAAGGGGGGGATGTTACCGACCTGAGGATAATACACTTGACGTCCACTGAGTGGACGCTGTCGGGCGGCGGACACATGGCGTCCGCCCATTGGTAGATCGAGGGCGGTGAGTAATCATCCCTTTTCTTGAAACTCGAGACTGGTTGAGAAATCCTGATGTTGGGAAAATCTCTTGGCTGGGAGGTTGCCACGCCATCGCCTTTTCTGTGTGTCAGACTAAGAGTAGTCTTTAATTGGAGGGAAACTCTGCCTGGGGCAAGGGTGTAAGTCCCAAGGCTGCCCCAGAAGGCATCTTCTAATCGTGCTGACGAAGCTTCATCTGGCTTGCTGAGGAAACCTTGAAGCGTGGTGGGCCCACCGACGTAGAACGGGCGGATGAGTTTGTACCTGGCGTCGATCGGACGCCAGGTGTATCTCTGACGTAAAACGGACGGGTGAGATTGTGTCTGGCGTCCGTTGGACGCCAGGTGTATCGCGGACGTAGAACGGGCGGGTGGACGCCAGACGTTCCGCTGACGTAAAACGGGCGGATGGACGCTAGATGATCCGCTGACATAGAACGGGCGGATGGACGCCAGGCGATGCCGGTTTTAGTTGGGCGATGATATGGTAAATGTGATGCTTTGATACCATATCCCTTCAAGTCCCCCAGTCCAGTGCTTTCATGCAACTTTGGTAGGGGAGTGCTGGACTTGATTTCACAAGTGTACTTTGAGTTACATCCAGTCATCACTGTGTTTTCATGTAATCAAAGTAGACGTGTGTTTTTTGTATGACTTCGTCAACTGGTGCACGCACAGTGATCAAGCTGCGGGCGTATGACGGCATGTGCGTTTATTGCGAGAGCTAGGTTTAGGTCCGGGCGATAGTAAGGGAATGAGGGAAATTCATTCGTTTTGTGTAAGGCCTGAAGCAGGATGAAGAAAGTTAGTTCTTCATCCGTAAAGTTTGAAGCAGAGAGTTACCTGAAAATCTTGGAGATGACGAGGAGAGTTAACTCCTCATGTGTGAAGCTTGAGAATGATGAGTAGGTTTTGTAATCCTTGCCATAAACTGTTGTCTTCCTTGTGATTTTGATAGTTATGTTCATAGGATTGGTGAAAGACTCATCGAGTGATATCAGGCTGGTTTGATCAGTATGTTGAAAGCCATTCGTGTGGGAGAAGAAAGTTCCTCGTTGTTTCCTTTCTACGCGCTGGCGCGGGGTGACGTGCTTGTCGTGGTACACGTAAAATTTCCCAATTACAACTAACGGATAGTGGCAAGAAGGCATCGAACACAGGGAGTTTGTGGAATGTGTGTAAACTAACAATTTTGCGAATTAACTAAAATTAATCTAATAAATAAAAATAAAGATCAAGAGTTGTTGATTGTTTTAGATTTGAAATAAATTATAAACTAATTACTTAACCAAAGTGAGTTTGTTTCTTAAGATTATAAAAGCAATGACCATTCCAGGATCCGTTTTCCCTAAACACTTATGCAAAAGTTCCAACTAGAAAGAGTTACATAGACATAACTCGTGCATAAACAATTGTTGTGATAAAAGGGAACAAAGTACTCGGATTATATTAATGCGAGGTTGTTGCCCGATGACCAATTAATCAATTAACCAACCCAAATCCTACTCGCAATATCTCGATTGTTAGCAACACCAAGAACGTACGATTAAGACTAAATATTGGTAAAGTAATTAACAACTACAAACAATTGTTCAAACACCACAATAATCAAGCAAACATACTAGATTATCATTCTAGAAATTCATAGAAAAATAAATAAGAGTTCAAGAAAAACTTCACCAAGGAATGATCACCAAATGTTTAGCCTAGCATAGCTTGGTGAATCATCATCATCTTCAAGCAATTGTTCATAAGGATTACTGTAACATTACGCATTTAATACTTGTACGTTACGCACCGACATTAATAAAAACGTCAAGTTTCTTATTTACCCTCGCAATTATTATTTCTGTCGCATTTATGGAACCCTAATGCTATATATAATATTATATATATATGTGTGATTGTATAATTAAATCAAAAAAATAAGCTGCCTTGGCCGGGGTTCGAACCCGCGCCAAAGGCCGGCTCATCTAACACAAGTGCACAAACCAGCTGGGCTGGCCTTCTGTTTTGTTATAACCCGGTTAAACAATAAACTTATACACGCTTCAAAATCCTCACAGTTGACAAGAAAAGTCAACTGTGGGATTCCTTGTTGTGCAATCCGTATAATTGACGCGTAATTGTTTTATTTTTGGCAAATTCGTGATATTACCGGCCCAATCCAACGCTTATACACAACGATTACACGGCAATTGTTGCCCTAATAATCATATTGGCCGCGTATTATTAAAAGGAAAGTCAACTATCTAATTAACCCTAACCCTAATCCTCTAGTTTAAATTGAGGCTTTCTGGACCTTGTCTAATCGCTCACAACTCTCTCTCAATCTCTATATCTCTCAATTTCACTCTGTAATTGGTTTAATCGTTCGTGGTTTGACTTTTCCTTTGACCCGGCCATAAACATCAATCAAGCACTGTGAGTCTAATTTTCTTAGTGGGTTTAGTTCTTCGGCATCCAAGCAACTATAGCCCTAACATTAATCGGGCTATAGTTGCCTGAATCGTTCAATTGAATAATCTAGGGTTCGTCGATCTTTATTTGGGGATAAACTATTTCAGGCTTTACGTATTTATTTAATTTCAAACTAAAGATCTCACAACCACCGGCCTAGGCCAAGTGGTTGTGAGTCTGGCCCTGTTCCGAGGTCACCCGGGTTCGAGTCCCGGCTCTGACCGGATTTTTGTGCTTTTCTTTCCTTTTCTTTTTAAACAAACAAATTTCAATTTTATATATATTAAATCCTTTAATCTTTTAAAATTCTTTTTAAAATACCTAAACTATTTTATAAATTCTAAAAAAATTATAATTACTTATTCTGATATAAAAGTGTTATTTACAATTTTTATTTTTCAGAAATTCTTTTATTTAATATTTATAATAATTAAATCATTTTTATGCTATTATAATTATAAAAATCCATTATTATATCAAAACAGTTTTATTAAATTCCCCAAAAATTATCCTAACTTTTATTAAAGTTAAACTTTACTGAAATAATTTTTAATTCAGTAAAATCATTTATTTATTATTTTTAAACAATTTTTGTTAGATTTAATCATAATTAATTCATAATAAATCCAATTTTCATCATTTTTGCACCAAAATTTTATACAAATTATTTTTAATCATTTAGAACAAAAATATGATTTTTAAAATAAGATTTCTTTAATTTTAGTATTTTTGAATATTAAAGTTAATAATTGGCTATTTATAAATAAATAGATTTAAAAATCTATTTTAAATGAAATAATTTTATAAAAATTATTTTATTGCTTCAAACACTTTAATGTGCTCACTCAAAATTCAAACTTTATGAAAAGACTATTTTTCCTTAATTATTCAATTTTCTTTATTTAATTAACATTTTTAAATTAAATTTAACAATTGATTATCCCCAAATCGAAACCCTAGGATGCACATATTAGTTTATATAGACTTAGACTTAATATATATATTACCTCATTATAGGGTAATATTTGGAATCACTTTGGGCAACACAATTATCATATCTTTTCAACGAATTAACATTTGCTAAGGTGAGTTTACATAGCCCCTTTTATCACCACTTTTGGGGTGAAACATGTTATAACACTTTTCATTGCAATTCAATCATCAATGTGTTTATGTGTTTTCTATGTTGCATATTGTCTTGAACATGATTAGAGTAAGCACCATTCTAGCATAATCATTAACATTGATCAGCCGACGGTATACATTGATAGATCTATTGGACTGACAATCCCACCCGGATACGTGCCTCCTACCAAGGTTACGTGGGTGTTTGTTATCGCATAACATATTCATTGGGACCATAAGTGTATGGTATGTATTATTTTATAACAGTCAACAGGGTTGATTATGCACTCGATTTATTTCTAATATGTTCTCACATATGGACTAGATTAACATGACACATGAATTGCATAACATTTTATTCATTTATCATCAAAAACCTATGTAATTCTCACCAACTTATGTTGACCCAAAATACTTTCAAAATTAACATGTTTCAGGTAACAATGAAGCTGAGGCTTGAGTTAGCATGAGGATTTATCTTGAAGTTTATTTGAAGTTTTTGAAGTTATTATTTGATGTTATGTATTTGAATTCTTAGACATTATTTCACATGTTGGATATTATGTTTGAATAAATTATTTAAAATTTATATTATACCATGTGCTACTGAAAACAATCATCAATACGTGGCACCCCGATGTTTCCGCCATCGGTTGGGGTGTTACAATTACAAACATCAAAAACAATGATTAGACAATGTTCTCCAATGATTAGTTCAGCCAAAAATCGCCCCCAAGAGTCTTAGAAACGTTCACAATGAAAGATTGTGCAAGGTTCACCGTACCTTACGGTGCCCACCGTAAGGTACGGTGGGGTTAAAAATCCTGACGGTGGGAACACGCTGATGAACGGTAGAAAATAAATGTCCACAGGCCACCGTACCTTACGGTCGCTACCATAAGGTACGGTGGAACACTTCTAAAAATCAGTTTTTCTTCTTTCAATTCTTGTTTTGCTCCATCCCGTTCCGGTCCGTTCCAAAGCCCATATTTCTTCGTTTTAAGCTCCTTTTCACACCTGCAACCAAAGTACTCATAGTCACCCAATTCCAAGCAATATCATGATCAAATGTGGTTAATATAAGCGTTTTAACAATTTAGAGGGTTGTTCCTTGAACCACCCATCACGGGGCAAAGATAGGCGTCGGGCCTGATTGCGCGTCCCGAAGATATGAGAGTGAGAATCTTCTAAACTATTGATATTGCGCGCAGGCGTTTAGCCTAGATAGGCGTCGAGCCTGTGTGCGCGGTCCGAAGGTGTGAAGATAAAAGTTTTCAAAATTTTTGATCTGGCGCCTAGGCGGGGAGCCTAGAGAGGCGTCAGGCCTGTTTGCACGGTCAGAAGAAGTGAGAAAGGTGTTTTTTGTCCTTGTCTGCGCCTGCATTTACTCCGCATTGAATTTGTCTTTTTAAATTTTGTGTGAATTCAAGGCGGGAATGTTTTGAAGTTGAAGGGACGTGTCTGACGGTTGGTACACCTGCCTTGGAGAACGTGTCTGACAGTTACTGTGACTGTTGAGTTGGTAGTCCGCCACGTGTCGTGCATCTGGTGTATGTGGACAGCTGTTGGTGATGGATTTAAATGTGGACGTACATGTGTCGATCATCGACACCATTTGCCAGCTGGGGTAGAACAACCGTCAGGCGAGTGGGCCACGCGCCGTGCGTGAGCCGTTTGGTCACGTGGGCTTTCTGACGTGTTTGTCTGTGATTAGACCCTTGCGCGAAAAGCCTGTTCGTGATGATTTCTTTCTCTGTCCTTGCATTAAATGCGATGGGTATATATATGTTCCCTTCATCCTCCTTTTGTTTCATTTTTCCTTTCCGAAAGAAGTTTTCCAATTATCTCCGGCGAATTAGTGAGTTTTCCGATCAGCTGTCGAAGAAGAATTTTCTTGTTTTTTCTTTTTTCTATGTCGAATATGTCTTTTGAAGATAAGAAGGCGGAGTTGGCGATGAAGGATGCCCAAATTTCTTGGTCCAAGGACAAGTTCCGGTCTTTGGTCAAGAAGTTTAACATCCTTCGTGAGTGGGGGCCAGAGTTGCCGGAGAAGGGGCAGACTCCGGTTGACTGTCCGGAGGGGAAAATATGCCTATACGAGGTGTATTTTTTGAAACAGCTTTTCGGGGTAATGAGAGTTATGCATTTCGAGGCCACCTGCCGGTCACTTAGAAGGGAGCCGAAGTTTGAACACTTCAATGTTTTCTACAAAATTGAAGTGAAGGAGTCTGGATGGGTGTCCTTTGTTGAGAGATCGAAGACGGTGACTCTGATTGTGCCGAAGAGTTCTCCCAAGACTCTTCGTAAATGGAAGAAGTGTTTCTTCTTTGTGAAGAAGGAGGTTATTCCGGTGGAGATGGAGAAACTGGAGCTCCGTGCTGGCCAGAAGGCACCGTCCTTCGAAGTGATGAAGGATTTTCAGGAGGAAGCCTAGTTTCAGGAGTTGTGCGCGCACCCTACTCGCCTGGATGATCTGGATAGGCTGGACGGGGGTATACTTCGTCTGTTGGGACTGAGCCGCCTAGGCGTCAGGGAGGGTTATGATGTGCCCTTGTTAGTGATTACGGGCCGTTACCTGTTGAAGGTAAATTGTGTATTATTATTATTATTAATTTGTATCATTCCTTGTGTGTTGATGTGCATATCTGTTTGCAGGTGAGTTGTTGTTTGAGATTTTTGCCGCTCATGGTACGAAGACCACTTATCTTGCGGTACCCGAGGGAGGTGTGTCGGAGTTGGAGCTGAAGGTGGAGAATTTCCTTTTCCCCGCACCAATGGAAGGTGCGCCTTCTAACCTTGAAGTCGGTTTCTTGATCAATCCTGAGCCGTTGTCCGTGCGCACGGCGGCTGGGATTGATTATGTTTTGTTATCCGACGATGAGTCGAGCGGGTCATCGTCCGATCTAATTCACCGTACGCGTCTCTCTGCAGGTGGTGGAGGTTCCAGTGCGTCTGCAGCCGTGGCGCAAGGTGGTGTTATGACCGGCGAAGCCAGTTGAACTGAGGGAGTGGAGTAAGTATCTTGAGTTTTTTGTCTTTGTTTGCGTTGTGTAGGCTGAGCTTTGTTTTCTTTGTGCGTAGGTCACAAGCGTAAACAGCCAGAGACGGTTGAGGAGGATGTACCTCAGGGTTCGTCTCCGAAGAGGACGGCCACAGGTGGTGGTACTGTCGATCCTCCACAGAGTTTGGAGCTTGATCCCCTTCCAGAGCGTGAGCCCTTCTACAAAAAGGCTCTGAGAAAAATCAGCAGTGAGTGGTTTTTGTAATATCTTTTTGCCTTCTTGATGGTTTTAACAAGTGCTGAACGCATCTTGCTTATTTGTTTGTAGGCTCTGTTCCTCCGTCAGTGAAGCAATTTCAAGAGGAGAGGAAGAATAAGCTAGAGGAGGAAAGGGCCCAGGATGAGGCAGCGAGTCAGTTGGAGTTGGCGCAAAAGTTGGATGAAGAGAAGCGTGCCGCTGAGGCCGCTTTGAAGAAAAAGGAGGAGGAAGCCCGCGCTCTGCAAGGGGAGGCCGAGCGTAAGCCGGCTGAAGATGTTCGTTTGGCTGCCAAAGAAAAGGACGAGAAAGAGCAGCGCAGGCTGGCTCTGTTGAAGCAGCATGAAGATATGGTGAATGTTAAGAGGGAGCAGGCCCAAGGGATGGTTGCTCAGGGTGGTGATGGCTCGCAAACTGAGCCTGTTTTTGATGATGTTGATGAGAGGAATGAACTTGAAACGTCGCCTGAGGAGGTTGGGATTGGTGGGGTGAGTGTGAAGAAGGTCGAAGGCGGTGGAGCGTCGTCCAGTACTCCTGGCTTCATGGTGGATGCTCCGGTTTATACGCCTGAGTGGCGTATAACCAAAAGTTGTCGTTTCCTCCTCCCTTTGTGGCTGAGGAATTCGTTAACTACGCGCTTCCTCCAGCGGAGCGCGCACACCACCGTTCCCAAGACCGGGTACACTTTTCTCGGAATTGTGTATGAACCTGACACAATCTTTGGGAAATTTATACGCTCTTCACCACGGGGAGGGTGAATTTTTGGATGAACAGGCATCGGTTGTGGGTGAAGCCGAGCGTCTGTCGTGAGAGAAGGAGGTGTACGAGACCGCGCGGAAGCGGCTTTTGGAGCAGGTTCGAAAGCTAGAGTCCGACCTGCGTCAGAAGGACGTTGATGCGGCGGAGAAACAGAAGGCGTGGGCGAACTCCACGGCAACTGTGAACAAGGAGTTGGAGCGCCGCCGTCTGTTGGTGCAGAAAGCTGAGCTGCGTTGGCTGAGCAGAAGAAAGTAGAGGCGGCTAAGGTCAAGGAATTGGAGGAGATGTCCTCCAAGTATGCTACTGCCTTAACTGACCTTAAGGCGAAGGATGCCGATATGGTGAGGATGACCACTCGAGTATCTGAGTTGGAAGGTCATATTAATGACCTAATCAAGGAGAAGGAGGCGTGGTCCGTTGAAGAGACCAGTTTGTTGGAAGAGAAGAGGGATTCTGAGGAGAAGGCCATGTGCATGATGTCTGACGGCGTTTCAGTGGTAAGTCTTGTTCTTTGACTTGTATTTGTGTTTAAGTGTTTCATGCTCCTACTAACTTGTTTGTTTGTTTCTGTTATAGATCTTCAACCGTTGCTGGAATGAGCTGAAGATGGGCGAGCAGGTGGTGGAGATCGTGCCGGCTGCGCGCGTGGCTGGTTTGCGCGTAGGCTGGTTGGAGGGTTACCTGGCGGCGAAGAATGGGGCCCCTATTGAAGAGGAGCTATTTCAGGATATCAACCCTGAGGATGAACTGGTAGACCAACTGAAGAAGTTGGAGCAGATGAAGTTTCCCGTTCTTCAGACGGTTGGAAAGTGCCTCATGGATGCGGATCCCATTGGCCGCTTCCGACAATGGGTTGAAGAGTTCGATCGTCTTGGGCGGGAGAAGGCTCAGAACGCGTTGGCAGACAAGGCTGCCAGGTTGGGTAGTTCGGGGACGGCGCATGAGCCTCCTCAGTAGGTTGTTTGTGTTTGTGGCGTCAATTCTTCTTTGCCTTTGTGTATGTAACTCTTTTTGAATGGAAACGAAGTTTGACGCTTTGATATTTGTTTATGTTTGTTCTGAATGCTTTTGTGGGATAAGTTGCTATGTGTATGAAGAGTAGATTAGCTTCATAGGTTAGGAGTCAACTTAGCGTCCATTGTGTAGAGTAAATTAGCTTCACAATTTAGGGCTAAAAGATTGTCGTTTCTAAGTTATGAAGAGTAAATTAGCTTCATATGTTAGAAGTATGGCAATTTTTGGCATCTAGGTTATGAAGAGTAAATTAACATCATAAGTTAGAGCCAAAGTAATAATTGCGCAGTTGTGGACAAAATGTAAAGTGATGGAGTGTATTCTTCCAAAACTGAGATTTTCATAAGTAACATGGGCGCAATTGCGCTACATTCCATGATCTAGGTATGGGCGTGCCGTCGAGTCGTTCGAGAACGTATGCCCCTTTTCCTAGTACTTGTTGAATCTTGTAAGGCCCTTCCCAATTTGGCGATAGCTTTCTAGGGCGCTCGGAATGAGACGCGTATTTGTCTCTTAGGTCGTAATCCCCAATGTCAAATGCGCAGTCTTTAACTTTGGAGTTGTAATAGCGCTCCAATTGTTTTTTATAGTTTGGCTCGCATATAGCGACTATCTCGCGTCTTTCGTCTAAGAGGTCCAAGTTGAGTCGCAGTTCTCTGTCGTTGTCTGTTTGCGCAGTGTTGAGGACTCTTGGCGACGGGAATGATATTTCTGCGGGGATTACGGCTTCAGAGCCATATGTTAGGCTAAAAGGGGTTTCGCCTGTGCTGGTCTTTGTGAGGGTGCGATGCGCCCATAAGACGTGTGGGAGTTCATCTACCCAACCTGTTCGTTTGGATCCTAGGCGTGTCTATATGCCTTCGACCAGCGATCTGTTGATACGTTCTACCTGACCGTTTCCTTGCGGGTGGGCGACGGATGTAAAGATCTGGGTGACGCCCAACTATGCTAACCACGCTTGAATCTTTCTGTCCGCGAACTGCGTCCCGTTGTCCGTGACAATTTCCATGGGTAGGCCGAAACGGCAGATGATGAATTCCCAAATGAATTTTTTAATGTGTTCTGCACTGATTGAAGCTAGCGGCTTCGCTTCAACCCATTTTGTGAAGTAGTCGATGGCGACTATAAGGTATTGTATCTTTCCAGGGGCCGTTGGGAACGGGCCGACTAGATCGATAGCCCATTTCTGGAATAGCCAAGCGGCGGTGACTGGAACTAGGTCGTTCTTTGGGCGCAGGGTATTTGGTGCGTGTTGCTGGCAATTGAAGCAAGTGCATAAGATCTTGACGGCTTCCTGGTGCATCCCGGGCCAGTAGTATCCGGCGTTCATGATCTTTGCGACGACCATTCTTGGGCCTGCGTGGATGCCGCATATGCCTTCGTGGATTTCCTTTATAAGTGAGGCGGCAGTCCACGCACCTCATGAGAGGGCCAAGATAGGAGCGTCGGTATAAAACACCATTCATGAGTTGATGGTACTCGGATTTGAATTGGAGTTTTCGGGCCTATGCTTTTTGGGATGGCAGAGTGCCCGTTGCTAGGTATGCTTGGATCGGGGTCATCCATGACCCGGCGCCCGTTTGTGTTACATTGACCTGTCTGAGTGCTACTGAAGGTTGAGCTAGAGTTTTGATGCGTACCTCTTTGGCCATATGCGGCCAAGCAGTGGATGCCATTTTGCTGAGGGCGTCTGCTTCCTTGTTGCCACTTCGGTTGATGTGGACAATTGTGCAAGTTATGAATCTTTTGGTGAGGAGCTTGGCTTGGTCGACATATTGAGCCATAACCGAGTCTTTGGCGTCGTAGACGCCATTCATGTGGCCCGTTATGAGCATTGAATCGACGTGGGCGTTCAGATGTCTTGCGCCCATTTTGTCCGCTAGGCGTAGTCCTGCGAGGAATGCCTCATACTTTGCTTCGTTATTTGTGCTTGGGAACTCAAGGCGAACGACATATGTAAATTCGGTTTTGTCGGGGCTGACGAGTCGTAGACCTGCGCCCGCGCCATGATCGTTGGAGGCTCCGTCTGTGCATAGTGACCAGGTTACGCGAGAGTCTGGGACGGGTTTCGAATCTTGTTCGTCTTTGCAGTCTTGGATTTTATCCGTTGGAAATTCTGCGATAAAGTCTGCGAGAACATGTCCTTTGATCGCGGGCCTTGGTTTGTAGATGATTGTGTGTGCGCCAAGTTCGATTGCCCATTTTGCTAGGCGGCCTAAGAGTTCCGGCTTGGAGAGCACGGTATTGATTCTGTAATCTGTTAGGACATTGATTGGGTGTCCTTGAAAGTATCGTCACAATCGTCGTGAGGCATGTACAAGTGCGAGAACTAGCTTTTCCATTGTGGAGTATCTAGTTTCTGCATCTGTGAGGGTACGGCTAATGTAGTAGATCGGTGTTTGGACTTTGTTGCGTTCTAGCAGAAGTACTCCACCTATCGCCGTTTCGGGTGCGGATAGGTACAGTGTTAGTGGTTCCTCTGGTAGGGGCGTTGTTAAAGTTGGTAAGTAAGTCAAACACTGCTTCATTTCACGAAAAGCCACTTCCGCCACTGGAGTCCAGCAGAATTGTGTCTTTTTTAGTACATTTCTTAGGGTATGAACAAAAGGAAAAGACTTGGACGCGTAGTTTGATAGGAATCGATTGAGGGCGACGAGGCATCCCATAAGTGTCTGCACGTCCTTTATTGAGTTTGGTGATGGCATGCGTTGGATAGCTGGAACTTTCTCCGGGTTCGGTTTGAACCCGCCATTGGTAACAATGACGCCTAAAAATTTCCCTTCGGCACCGAAGGAGAACTTGCCCGGGTTGAGTTTCATCTTGATTTCGCGCAACTGTCCGAAGGTGCGCTGGATGTCGAGTATCATGGTGTCTTCTTGGGTGCTTTTGATGACAAAGTCGTCGACGTAAACCTCAGGATTGACGCTGATTTGGTTGATGAAGGCGTGGTCCATTAGGCGTTGGTAAGTTGCGCCTGCATTTTTTAGTCCGAAGGGCATTTTGGTGTAGCAGTATACCCCTCTATCGGTTCTGAAGGCGGTTCTGTCTTCGTCTTCATAGGCCATCTGGATTTGGTGGTATCCTCGATAGGCGTCGAGGAAACACTTGTATTTGAACGGCGCTAGAAAGTCTGCCTTCAGATCGATTTCTGGTAGGGGGTAGTGATCCTTTGGACATGCTTTGTTGAGGTCTTTGTAGTCGATGCACATGCGCCAAGACCCGTTCTTCTTGAGGACCATCACGGGGTTAGCTACCCAAGTTTAGTGGTTGCACTTTCTGATGATGCCTGCTTTGAGTAGGTCATCGACTTGCTCGTTCATGGCTTTGACTCTGTCGGGGCCAGTGGACGTTTTTTCTGAGCTACCGGGCGAGCGTCCTTGTATGTGTTGAGGCGATGCTCAGCTATGTGTCTTGGGACACCAACCGTGTCTGATGATTTCCAGGCAAAGATGTCTTTGTTCGCCACCAAGAGTTGTTTTAGGTGTATTCGTACTTGGGGGGACAGAGTCGGCCCCAAAGTAATGGTTTGTTCGGGGAAGGCCGGGTTGAGAACCCATTCTTCTTCTTTTGGGGCGAGTGGCGCTGGCAGGGGAGTATCTGCCGCCGGCTCCGTTGTCATGAGGCATTCTTGATTGCCTCTGATGTACGTGATCCCCGTGGGTGTTGGGAAACGCATGGTTTGGTGGGGAGTTGATGCGGTGTAGTTGAAGTTGCCATGCCTTGTCTGCCAAGCAAGATGTCATATGAGGAGTTGGCTGGAATGACATGAAAGGTGCAAACTTCTGAGCGGGAGTGGGTCCATCATCAAGTGTGACTGTAAAGTCAAACTTGCCGATGGGGTGGATGACTTCATTGAAGAAACCTGCGATAGGTGCATCAGGTTGCAGACGTGCTTTGTCTTCATCATCAAGTTGGTCAAAGCACTGCTGGTACATGATGTCGAAGCTGCTTCCGCCGTCACACATCATTTTGTAGGTTCGGTTGTGTCTGAACAGTGTTGTGATGGTGAGTGGGGTTGTTGACTTTGCGCCCCTTGGTATTATTAGGAGGATGACCTAGGCCTCCCTCCAATTTTCAGACGTCGTCGCTTCTGCCTGCTGCGACGTGTTTGCCTTGTCGGCGAGGTTTATCTTCCGCTTGGTGTTGTGCGTCATGTTTCACTGTCGGTTGTATGCGCCGTGGATGTGGTGCGTCTTGATGTCTTTGATGGCCTTGTCGGGTTCGTCCTGCCGGCGCGGACATTTTTGACCAGGTTGGCCAACTTTCCAGAACGTAAGGCTGCCTCGATCTCCATCTTGAGGCTCTAGCAGTTTTCAGTGTCATGACCCACGTCTTTGTGGAAGTTGCAGAATCTGGTGTTTTCAACGTTCTTTCATTTTGCGCCCATGGGTTTCGGGAGTTTGAAAGTTACCTCTCCAGTTGAGAGGACTTGTGACAGCACCTGGGATGGTGTTTTGGTGAGGGGAGTCCAGTGTTGGTTCCAGCGGCCGCTGTTGCGCTGATCACGCGTTTGTTTGCTACCGATTATGTTTCTGGCGTCGCCAGAGGTTGAGTATCGTCCTTCGTCGGTGGAACCTGAAATACCGTTCCAGACCAACGCTCGGTTGTTGTTGCGGCTGCGGTTGTTGCTGGAGCTTCTGCGTTGGTTTTGGCGCATCGTTTTTTGGTTGCCCGCGTATAGCTTTGAGATGCGGACAACCTCTTCCCAAGAGTCTGGGACGCCATCTTTCCCTTGAAGGGTATGTTGGAGGCCATCGTCGTTGACGTTGGCCAGGAAGGAGGTCCGAGTTGCCTCGTCCCCCATTCCTAGTTGGAGTGCTTCTTTATTGAACCGCACGATAAAGTCTTCGAGCGGTTTAGTGTCTCTCCGTTTGCACAGAGAGATCTGGCTTTTGTCGCGCTTGTGGTGACATTGCTAGCTGAAGTGGAGCATAAATTTGTCGATCAGCTGTTCGTAGCTGTTGATGCTTCCGGTAGGGAGGTTGTCAAACCAGACCCTGGCGGCTCCGGTAAGTGTTTGGGCAAACATGTGGCACCAGACGGGTAAAGCTCATCCGATGACGGCCCCGGCTTGGTTGAAAATGCCAAGGTGGTCATCGGGGTCGGTAAGGCCGTCATATATCCTGACGTTGGCCGGGAGGCGTTGCCTTGGTGGTATTGGTGCTTCAAAGATACGCCTTGTGAACTTGGATTGGTTGGCGAAGGCCGCTGGTCGGTAAGGGAGCGACAGGTTGTTTGCTGAGTCGTTGTTATACCTGTTCAGTCGTTCATGCTGGTAGTATGGGGTGCGGCGATAGTCTCTAGAGGCGTCGCCTCCCAAGAACTTTTGTCGTAATCATCGTCATCGAACAGGTTTTGCTCTGCACGGGCCTGGTCCACAGGGGGTTGCCATGGACCTTTCCCGTGACGGGCGCCAACTGTTGTTCGAGTGGGTCGTTTGGAAGAGGACCCCATGATGGCTTTACCAGTTAGTCTGCAGCGTTCCAGCTGGGCGTCGAGAAGTTGTTTCTGGCTTTCGTACCAGTCATTATTCAGGGCGTCGATCTCCTCCTCAGTTGGAGGTGCTGGATCGGTGAGTTGGAATTCTAGGTTCCTAGGGGTAACGACGGGAGGTTGTTGGTCATTGTCGTGATCCCTGGATGTTGGATGAGATCTCAGGGTAATGTCGGTGATATCTTCGACGACCCCAGAGGGAGTGCACACTTTTGGAGGTGACGTAGTCATTTTTCCGATGTGGATTAATGAGTAAGTCTGGTAAAAGCTGTTTGTTTAGAATATTGTGGTAAGGCCACGGATGACGCCAATGAAGAAACACGAATCCTGGATTACCGTATAGACGCTAATCCAAGTGGTGATTCTACTATATTTTGTAAAGATAGGTGTTTATAAAATATGTGAAGGTCTAAGGACAAGACCAAGGAGTTTAGAAGACTACCGATTAGAAGAGCCGAGCTTCTAAAGGTTAGTGTAATAAACAAGGGGTTGAAAAGGTACGAAAGGGTTTGTAGTCTTTTTGAGTGAAAGTGTGTAAAATGTCAGCTGCCAATAAAAGGAGAAAGAGCTCCTCCTTTTATAGTAACTTGGGATCCCACTTTCTCTGCCCATCCTCTACCCTTAACGGGGCCCGGCCCAGGTAGAGGTGTCTCCAAGTTTCCGGCCCAAGTCCTTAAGCCCAATATGGTGCAAGTGGGTTTTGGTAAAAAAAAGGGAAAATAAAATACAAGGGGGGATGTTACCGTCCTGAGGATAATACACGTGGCATCCACTGAGTGGACGCTGGCGGGCGGCGGACACGTGGCGTCCGCCCATTGGTAGATCGAGGGTGGTGAGTAATCATCCTTTTTCTTGAAACTCGAGACTGGTTGAGAAAGCATGCTGTTGGGAAAATCTCTTGGCTGGGAGGCTGCCACGCCATCGCCTTTTCTGTGTGTCAGACTGGGAGCAGTCTTTAATTGATGGGAAACTCTGACGGGCAGCCTGCTGCGTTAGGAACAGTTGCCTGGGGCAGGGGTGTAAGTCCCAAGGCTGCCCCAGAAGGCATCTTCTAATCGTGCTGACGAAGCTTCATCTGGCTTGCTGCGGAAGCCTTAAAGCGTGGTGGGCCCACCGACGTAGAACGGGCAGATAAGTTTGTGCCTGGCATCGATCGAACGCCAGGTGTATCGCTGACGTAAAACATGCGGGTGAGGTTGTGTCTGGCGTCAGTTGGACGCCAGGTGTATTGCTGACGTAGAACGGGCGGGTGGACGCCAGACGTTCCACTGACGTAAAACAGGCGGATGGACGCTAGACGATCCGCTGACGTAGAACGGGCGGATGGACACCAGGCGATGCCGGTTTTAGTTGGGCGATGATATGGTAAATGTGATGCTTTGATACCATATCCCTTCAAGTAGGGAAATCAGAATCCATTCAACAACTACTGAGGGAACTAGAACCAAAGACAGCAAGCTCAGACACAACCTCCACAAAATACTGAACGAGCAATCATCCCTGTGTAAAACCAGAACCAGCGTGCACCTTCCAACAACAATCAAGGACAGACCCTGGTAATTGAAGCTGATTAAGGATTCAACTAGAACCTTCACTTAGAAGGAGAAGATGCTTCGTAGGGTGGTGCAACATGTTTCATCCAACAAGTTTCTGAACCAAAGGTTGAAGTTGAAGAATGCACCAGTGCTCAAGAAGTCAATATTTCTGACAATGAATCTTCTGACTGTGAGTCTGAGCAGGATTTGGATCTGGAAAAGTTACTCACTGAAGCAGATGAATTCATCAGCAAGCGTTCTTTCCTGGTGGATGCTGATTGTACAAAAACTGATCTTGTAGAATTCTTTGGAGCCAAAAAGTTTGCAGCTCATTATGCTCTCATGGCCATCACTGAATCATCAATCAAGGTAAGTTCAGCTTCCAGTTCTAAATCTAAGTGTATTGATTGTGACAAGCTAAGGTACATAATCGTTCTCTTAACTGATGAGAATCTGAACCTTAAGGCTGACTTAGGACATTGCCAACGGGCCAATGATGTTTTTAAAATCAAGTGAAAAAGGTTTTAAAAACACCATTGAAAACTATAAGAAAGATGTTTCTGAACTGTCTAAAACTTTGCATAATAAACAAGTTGCTATAAATAATTATATCAATGAGTTAGAAGATACTAAGAAACATTTGGCAATTGTGAACTGTGATTATGAGAAGATCAAGAAAAAGCTTGAGAGTTATTCGGAACTGCAAGTATGTTCTTGATCACATAATCGATAATCCCGATCCCACTAGCCCCATATATGCACAATGTCCACCCACTGGGAGATTTGAAACTCACACCTTTGTTGTTATACCAAAGGAGGAAATTGTGGATATATCTGCAGCTGCTGCTGCAAGTGTTGGCAATTCACCTCAACCTGATGTGAAGCCAACACTAGGAGCTAGTGAGATTCCAAATCATGCAAGTGTTTGTGAGACAGACATCTCTGATGATGAGCTTGAAGAGCTTCAGAGGGATGCACCGTTAAGGATGAGTATATTCTGTAACATTACGCAATTATACTTGTACGTTACACATCGTTCTTAATAAAAACGTCAAGTTCCAGTATTAATGTGTGCATTTAATTATTTTTGTTGCATTTTGGAAACCCTATTATGATATTTATTATATATAATATACTTATATATAGGTTTTAATTAACAAAAAATGATTTGCTTGGGCCGGGACTCGAACCCGCGCCCAAGCCGGCCCAATACACAACAACAACTTAACCATCTGGTCTAGCATTCATATCTGTTTCAAACCCGGTCCATTATAATTATATCACTAAGTTTCAAGACTCTCACAGTTGACTTAGAAAGTCAACTATGGAGACGAGACTTACTAAAATCATCACATTAACTCGTGATTGATTTGTAATTGGCATCATAACACAATTACCGGCCTGTTATGACTTGGACACACGATTATTAATAATCAATTGATACCATATTAATCTATTACGCGTCCCACATTCAATGGATGGTCAACACTTGCCAATTCGATCACCTAGGCCTGTGTACTATAAATTGAACCCCTCTGGATGATCACAACTCGCCAATACATCTTTCTCAACCTCCAATTCTTCATAATTATACTCTGCTCTTGTTGTACGATCGCATTTTGACTTTTTAAATTGACTGTCCAATCGTGCTCGATTCTGCATTGTAAGTATAATGTTTTTGATGGGTTATGATCTTCGGCATCCACACATCAATAGCCCTAAGGTTAATTGGGTTATTGATGTGTGAATCAAACGATTGGAAAAATTAGGGCTCGTGGGTTTAATTTGGGGATAAACATGATTTAACATATAATATTTATTTTTAATCAAACTAAAATCAACACAACCACTGGTCTGGACCAAGTGGTTGTGTCTGGTGCCCACAAACCAAGCCACGCGGGTTCGAGTCCCGGTTGTGGCATACCTTTTTATCCTTTTTCGTTTTTAAACAAACAAATCCAAATAATTACATATAATACTTATAATTTTTATAAATTCTAAAAAAATTATTTTAAGATAATCTGATGAAAAAGTTTCACTCACAATTTTTAGTTTTCAAAAATTAATTTATTTAATATATATAATAATTAAATCAATTTTATTCCATTATATTTATAAAATTCCATTAAAATATCAAAACAATTTAATAAATTTCCACAAAAATTATTCTGAGTTTATATAATGATAAACTTTTCTGAAATGATTTTTAATTCTGAAAAATCATTTATTTAATATTTTTAACCAATTTTTGTTAGATTTGATCATAATTAAATCATAATAAATTCAATTTTTAATATTTTTGCACCAAAATTTTATACAAATTATTTCTGAATATTTAGAACAGAAACATAAATTTTAAACTAAGAATTCTTTAATTTTAGTATTTTTAAATATTAAAGTTAAATCTTGATAATTTGTTATAAATAGAATTAGTATTCTATTTTAAAGAAAATAATTTTGTAAAAATTATTTTTATACTTTAAACATATTTTTATGACCATCTTAAATTTAAATTTTATAAAAAGATTTTTGTCTATTTAATTTCTAAATTTCTCTCAATTATCAAACATTTTTAATATTAATCAAACAAGCATTTATCCCCAATACGAAGCCCTAGAACTTATACATTTGCAGACTAGATAGACTTAGACATATTTATTACCTTATTATAGGGTGATATTTGGCATTGTTTGGGCAACACCACTATTCAATCTTTTCAAGAAGTATAACATTTTGCTAAGGTGAGTTTTACATAGCCCCTTTTTATTTATCACCATTTTTGGGGTGAAACATGTTACAACATCATTTATGCAATTCAATCATCAATGTGTCTATGTGTTTATCTATGTTGCATTATGTCTTGAACATGACTAGGGTAAGCACAATTTTAGCATAATCATTAACATTGATCAGCCGACGGTATACATTGATAGATCTATTGGACTGACAATCCCACCCGGATACGTGCCTCCTACAAAGGTAGCGTGGGTGTTTGTTATCGCATAACACATTCGAGTGAACCATGAGCGTATGGGATGTACCACATTATAACAGTCACAAGGGTTGATTATGCACTCGATTTATTTCTAGTATGTTTTCACATATGGACTAGATTGCCATGACACATGAATTGCACAACATTTTTATTCGATTATCAAAACCTATGTAATTCTCACCAACTTTTGTTGACCCAAAAATATTTTCCAAATTAACATGTTTCAGGTAACAATGAAGCTGAGGCTTGAGTTTGCATATGGATTATACATGAAGTTATTATTTGGAGCTATTTGAAGTTTTGTTATTTGATATTATGTATTGAATTTCTAGACAATCATTTCACTTTTGGATTTATTATGTTTGAATAAATTATTTAAAATTTAATTTATACCATGTGCTACTGAAACAATCATCAATAGGTGACATCCCGATGTTTCCGCCATCGATTGGGGTGTTACAGATTGGTATCAAAGCCTTGGTTATAGGGAATTAGGTTATTAGAAAATAATCTAGACTATAACCTTAGGGACTTAAACAGTACTTGCTCCTCTTACTTGAAACCCTAATTGCTTCCTTAATCTTATCCCTATCCTATGCAACGCTAAGCCTACATGTGACCCACTCTTATTCGTCTGCTGCAATCCTGATCCACCATTAGATTAATAGGACAAAATCCTCAGGTTTAACCTGAACCCCCTTGAGATCCCGTCGAAGTTCTAGATTTTAATAACGAACACGTGCAATCTGGAAGGGTGAACGCCTGTATTCTGAGTCTTCTGTCTAGGCTGGCATTGCGCATATATCCCAATCAGACGAGGTACCCGGATGCCTACCTGGGAATTCTCGGGATGAGTGTTCACTTATAGGCTAAAGTATGTCTTCATATGTTATTAGAATATAGAATCTTTGATAAGTCAACGTTTTTGTTTATTCGTTTTAATTAATGAATAAATGATTACATTCCTTATATAATCTCATTCATTTCATTGTGTCTATTACAGATCATGCCTCCACGTCGCAGCACTCGCAACAGCAATGGTGAGAACCACGATGAAGGTGCTGACAACCATAACCATAACCACGGTCCTAACCACAACAACAATGGTGTCAACGCCCAACTGGCTGCGATCATTTCTCAACAAATGGCGCAGCAAATCGCAACTCTGGTTCCCAATTTGCTAGCACAAGTCATCCAAATGAACGGCAATGGGAACGGTAATGGCAACGGGAACGGTAATGGAAACGGAAACGGAAACCACAACGGGAACGGGAATGGTCTCCCAGCCTGCACTCTTAAAAACTTTAATACCTGTAATCCCCCTAAATTCAGTGGAGAAGAAGGAGCTACGGGTCTTCTGCAATGGTTCGAGGGTATTGAGAATACCTTCATTAACAGTGAGTGTCCCGATAACTTAAAGGTCCGTTATGCCATGAGCGTTCTTCACAAACGAGCACTCACTTGGTGGAATGAGGAAAAACACACCTGTGGGGCCGAAGTTGCTCTTGCTATGACATGGGACCAAGTCAAGGAGGTTATGAAGGAAGAGTTTTGTCCTCGCAACGAGGTTAAGAAGCTTGAAGATGAGTTCCACACCCTAGCTCAAGATAGTGGGGAAAACCTTGCCTACAAAACCCGCTTTCACGAGATTAGCTTATTGTTGCCTCACAAAGTCATTCCCTTGCCGGTAGCCATCGAGAAGTACATCGGTGGTCTGCCCATGCAAATCCAGGACACTGTTTGGGGAAGAAATCCTGCAACTTTGGAAGAAGCCAAACATCTAGCGGCCACTCTTACTGATAACCACGTGAAGAACGGTACTCTCTTCCGCAAGGGCACTAAGAAGACAGTTGCCAAAGACACTCCCCAGCCCGCTATTGAAGTCAAGCCTGAGACCTCAAGCAACAAGAAGCATAAGGCTAGGAACTACATGGTTGCTACTACCCCACCTGCAGCACAAAACCCATCCAAGAAACCATACACCGGACCTCACCCTTTGTGCAATACTTGCAAATACCACCATCCAGCACAGGTGCCATGTCGCTTTTGTACTAAGTGTCAAAGGTATGGTCACCTTGTGAACATCTGCCAAGCTCCTCCTACTGCCCAAAACAATAATGCCCCAGCTCCTAACCAACAAAACAACCGGCCTGCTCGTGGTCAGTGCTACGAGTATGGCAGCCCTGATCACTATATCAACAATTACCCCAATCGTAACCAAAACCATAACCAGAACCAAAACCGCAACCAAAACCAGAACCGCAACCAGAACCAAGGTGCTCGAGGTCGCACCTACAATCTCAATGCTAACCAGGCTCGTGACAACAACGAAGTGATGAATGGTACGTTCCTCATTAATAACCACTATGCATCCATATTGTTTGATTCGGGAGCTGATAAGTCATTTGTGTCACTGAAGTTTGAACCTTTACTTAACTCACCCCAAACTAATCTTGAGGAACCTTTAGTGGTAGAGGTAGCTAATGGGAAGTCTATTTCGATCGACTCTATTATTCGTAACTGCGTGTTGAACCTCGACGATCATGCTTTCTCTATCGATCTCATTCCTTTTGATGTTATAGTAGGCATGGACTAGTTGTCAACCCATCGTGCCGAAATTCTGTGCTTTGAGAAAGTCATACACATCCCTCTCGAATCTGGTGAGATTTTGAAGATCTATGGTGAGAAGCCCTGTGGCGAGCTTAAGCTCATGTCTTGTACTACTGCCCAAAAGTGCTTACGAAAGGGGTATACAGCCTTCTTAGCTAACGTGATAGAGAAGAAGGATAAAGGCAAAAGTATCCAAGACATTCCAATTATTCGAGACTATCCCGAAGTCTTCCCAAAAGATTTACCTGGTTTGCCTCTTGCACGACAAGTGGAATATAGAACTGATCTTGTTCCTGGTGCTAATCCTGTCGCTAAAGCTCCTTATCGTCTTGCACCCTCTGAGATGCAAGAACTAGCCAGTCAATTACAGGAACTTTCTGATAAAGGGTTCATTCGCCCTAGTTCTTCTCCATGGGGAGCCCCTGTCTTGTTCGTTAAAAAGAAGGATGGTTCTCTTAGAATGTGTATTGACTACCGTGAACTCAACAAAATCACCATCAAGAATCGTTATCCATTGCCTAGGATTGACGATCTTTTCGATCAACTTCAAGGAGCAACCCACTTCTCGAAGATTGATCTTCGTTCTGGTTATCATCAGCTTAGAGTCCACGATGAAGATATTCCCAAGACAGCCTTTCGTACACGTTATGGTCACTATGAATTCATGGTCATGCCTTTTGGATTGACCAATGCTCCTGCAGTGTTTATGGATTTAATGAATCGAGTTTGTAGACCCTGCCTCGGCAAATTCGTGATTGTCTTCATCGATGATATCTTGATTTACTCTAAATCAAAATCCGATCACGAGCAACATCTTCACTCCATCTTGGGTCTCCTGAAGGAAGAACAACTGTATGCCAAGTTCTCAAAATGTGAATTTTGGCTTAAGGAAGTTCAATTTTTGGGACATGTCATCGATATGAACGGGATTCATGTTGATCCTGCAAAGATCGAAGCTGTGAAGAACTGGAGTGTTCCTAAAACTCCAACTGAAGTCCGTTCATTCCTTGGTTTGGCTGGTTATTATCGTCGATTCATCGCCAACTTCTCTAAGATCGCTGTTCCTCTCACTGCCTTAACTCACAAGGGTAAACCCTATGAGTGGGGACCAAAGCAAGAGGAAGCATTTGAAACTCTTAAGCTGAAACTCTGTGAAGCTCCTATCTTGTCCCTACCTGATGGTAATGATGATTTCGTGGTCTATTGTGATGCATCAAACCAAGGTCTTGGTTGTGTTCTCATGCAACGAGGAAAGGTTATTGCTTATGCGTCTAGACAGCTCAAGACTCACGAAAAGAATTATACCACCCATGATCTTGAATTGGGAGTTGTTGTCTTTGCTCTCAAGATTTGGAGACATTATCTTTATGGGACCAAATGTGTGGTGTTCACGGACCACAAAAGTCTCCAACATGTCTTCGACCAGAAAAATCTTAACATGAGACAACGACGTTGGGTTGAGTTACTTAACGACTATGATTGCGAAATTCGCTAACATCCTGGCAAGGCGAATGTTGTGGCTGACGCACTTAGTCGTAAAGAGCGTATCAAACTTCAATGTGCGAGAGTTCGTACTGATCTTCAGGATCGCATTCTTCAGGCTCAACATACATCAGTCACCCAAGGTAACATGTACGATGAAATGTCTTGTGGTGCTGAGACTCAACTTGAAACCAAACCTGATGGGCTACTCCATTTTCTCAATCGACTGTGGATTCCTGACCGTGATGATCTTCGTACTTTTCTCATGAACGAGGCTCATAAGTCTCGTTATTCTATTCATCCTGGAGCTGACAAGATGTACCAAGATCTCCGTTATTCTTATTGGTGGCCTGGTATGAAGAAAGATATTGCTCTTTTCGTTGCAAAATGCCTCACTTGTTCAAAGGTCAAGGCTGAACACCAACGACCGTTTGGTATGCTCGAACAACCATAAATTCTTGTATGGAAATGGGAGAGCATAGCTATGGACTTTATCACCAAACTCCCTCGTACACCCAAAGGTTTGGACAGTATTTGGGTAATTGTCGATCGTTTGACCAAGTCAGCCCACTTCTTACCTATTCGTGAGAAGTATTCTGTAGAAAGGTTGGCAAAGATGTACGTAAGTGAAATCGTATGTCGTCATGGTATACCTTTGGACATTATCTCTAATCGCGATGGTCGTTTCACCTCTCATTTTTGGGATTCTTTGCAAGATGCTTTGGGTACCAAGTTGAACCTAAGTACTGCTTATCACCCTCAAACAGATGGTCAGACTGAACGGACCATCCAAACACTTGAGGATATGCTCAGGGCATGTGTCATCGATTTTGGTGGCGCATGGGATTCTCATCTCCCTTTGGTTGAGTTTTCATACAACAACAGTTATCATGCCAGCATTAACATGGCTCCATTCGAGGCACTCTATGGACGTAAATGTCATTCACCTGTCTGTTGGACCGAGGTTGGTGAAGCCCGTATCACAGGACCTGAACTAATCCAGGAAACCACAGACAAAATCCAACTCATTCGGGATAATCTTCTCAAGGCTAGAAGTCGTCAGAAGAGTTATGCTGATAAACGTCGTAAACCCTTGGAATTTCAAGTTGGGGACCTTGTACTACTTAAGGTATCCCCTTCGAAAGGAGTAATTCGTTTTGGTAGAAAGGGAAAACTAGCTCCTCGATACGTAGGCCCCTTCAAAATTCTTGACAGAGTTGGAAAAGTGGCTTACAAACTTGATCTTCCACCTGAGCTAAGCAATGTTCACCCGACCTTCCATGTTTTGAATCTCAAGAAATGCTTAGCAGATGAGAACCTCCATGTTCCTCTTGAAGATGTGCAAATTGATGAAAGCATGCACATTATCGAGAAACCCGCTGAGATTGTTGATACTGGAGGCAAGAAACTCAAGCGCAGTCGCATTCCGATCGTTAAGGTTCGTTGGGAATCTAAACGAGGCCCAGAGTTCACTTGGGAACGTAAAGACCAGATGAAGTCTAAGTACCCATATCTTTTTCCACCAGACTCTCCAACTCCAACTTCGAGACGAAGTTCCTAAAAGTAGGGGAGACTGTAACATTACGCAATTATACTTGTACGTTACACATCGTTCATAATAAAAACGTCAAGTTCCAGTATTAATGTGTGCATTTAATTATTTTTGTTGCATTTTGGAAACCCTGTTATGATATTTATTATATATAATATACTTATATATAGGTTTTAATTAACAAAAAATGATTTGCTTGGGCCAGGACTCGAACCCGCGCCCAAGCCGGCCCAATACACAACAACAACTTAACCATCTGGTCTAGCATTCATATCTGTTTCAAACCCGGTCCATTACAATTATATCACTAAGTTTCAAGACTCTCACAGTTGACTTAGAAAGTCAACTGTGGAGACGGGACTTACCAAAATCATCACATTAACTCGTGATTGATTTGTAATTGGCATCATAACACAATTACCGGCCTGTTATGACTCGGACACACGATTATTAACAATCAATTGATACCATATTAATCTATTACGCGTCCCACATTCAATGGATGGTCAACACTTGCCAATTCGATCACCTAGGCCTGTGTACTATAAATTGAACCCCTCTGGATGATCACAACTCGCCAATACATCTTTCTCAACCTCCAATTCTTCATAATTATACTCTGTTCTTGTTGTACGATCGCATTTTGACTTTTCAATTTGACTGTCCAATCGTGCTCGATTCTGCATTGTAAGTATAATGTTTTTGATGGGTTATGATCTTCGGCATCCACACATCAATAGCCCTAAGGTTAATTGGGTTATTGATGTGTGAATCAAATGATTGGAAAAATTAGGGCTCGTGGGTTTAATTTGGGGATAAACATGATTTTGCATATAATATTTATTTTTAAACAAACTGAAATCAACACAACCACTGGTGTGGACCAAGTGGTTGTGTCTGGTGCCCACAAACCAAGCCACGCGGGTTCGAGTCCCGGTTGTGGCATACCTTTTTTTCCTTTTTCGTTTTTAAACAAACAAATCCAAATAATTACATATAATACTTATAATTTTTATAAATTCGTTTTTAAATATTAAAACTCTTTTATAAATTTTAAAAAAATTATTTTAAGATATTCTGATGAAAAAGTTTCACTCACAATTTTTAGTTTTCAAAAATTAATTTATTTAATATATATAATAATTAAATCAATTTTATTCCATTATATTTATAAAATTCCATTAAAATATCAAAACAATTTTATAAATTTCCACAAAAATTATTCTGAGTTTATATAATGATAAACTTTTCTGAAATGATTTTTAATTCTGAAAAATCATTTATTTAATATTTTTAATCAATTTTTGTTAGTTTTAATCATAATTAAATCATAATAAATTCAATTTTTAATATTTTTGCACCAAAATTTTATACAAATTATTTCTGAATATTTAGAACAGAAATATAAATTTTAAACTAATAATTCTTTAATTTTAGTATTTTTAAATATTAAAGTTAAATCTTGATAATTTGTTATAAATAGAATTAGTATTCTATTTTAAAGAAAATAATTTTGTAAAAATTATTTTTATACTTTAAACATATTTTTATGACCATCTTAAATTTAAATTTTATAAAAAGATTTTTGTCTATTTAATTTCTAAATTTCTCTCAATTATCAAACATTTTTAATATTAATCAAACAAGCATTTATCCCCAATACGAAGCCCTAGAACTTATACATTTGCAGACTAGATAGACTTAGACATATTTATTACCTTATTATAGGGTGATATTTGGCATTGTTTGGGAAACACCACTATTTAATCTTTTCAAGAAGTATAACATTTTGCTAAGGTGAGTTTTACATAGCCCCTTTTTATTTATCACCATTTTTAGGGTGAAACATGTTACAATATCATTTATGCAATTCAATCATCAATGTGTCTATGTGTTTATCTATGTTGCATTATGTCTTGAACATGACTAGGGTAAGCACAATTTTAGCATAATCATTAACATTGATCAGCCGACGGTATACATTGATAGATCTATTGGACTGACAATCCCACCCGGATACGTGCCTCCTACAAAGGTAGCGTGGGTGTTTGTTATCGCATAACACATTCGAGTGAACCATGAGCGTATGGGATGTACCACATTATAACAGTCACAAGGGTTGATTATGCAATCGATTTATTTCTAGTATGTTTTCACATATGGACTAGATTGCCATGACACATGAATTGCACAACATTTTTATTCGATTATCAAAACCTATGTAATTCTCACCAACTTTTGTTGACCCAAAAATATTTTCAAAATTAACATGTTTCAGGTAACAATGAAGCTGAGTCTTGAGTTTGCATGAGGATTATGCATGAAGTTATTATTTGAAGCTATTTGAAGTTTTTGTTATTTGATATTATGTATTGAATTCCTAGACATCATTTTATATTGGATATTATGTTTTGAATAAATTATTTAAAATTCAATTTATACCATATGCTACTGAAACAATCATCAATACGTGACATCCCGATGTTTCCGCCATCGGTTGGGGTGTTACAGATTGGTATCAGAGCCTTGGTTATAGGGAATTAGGTTATTAGAAAATAATCTAGACTATAACCTTAGGGACTTAATCAGTACTTGCTTCTTACTTGAAATCCTAATTGCTTCCTTAATCTTATCCCTATCCTATGCAACCCTAAGCCTACATGTGACCTACTCTTATTCGTCTGCTGCAATCCTGATCCACCATTAGATTAATAGGACAAAATCCTCAGGTTTAACCTGAACCCCCTTGAGATCTCGTCGAAGTTCTAGATTTTAATAACGAACACGTGCAATCTGGAAGGGTGAACGCCTGTATTCTGAGTCTTCTGTCTAGGCTGGCATTGCGCATATATCCCAATCAGACGAGGGACCCAGATGCCTACCTGGGAATTCTCGGGATGAGTGTTCACTTATAGGCTAAAGCAGGTCTTCATATGTTATCAGAATCTAGAATCTTTGATAAGTCAACGTTTTCGTTTATTCGTTTTAATTAATGAATAGATGATTACATTCCTTATATAACCTCATTCATTTCATTGTGTCTCTTACAGATCATGCCTCCACGTCGCAGCACTCGCAAAAGCAATGGTGAGAACCATGAGGAAGGTGGCGACAACCATAACCATAGCCACGGTGCTAACCACAACAACAACAACAATAATGGTGTCGATGCCCAACTGGCTGCGATCATTTCTCAACAAATGGCGCAGCAAATCGCGACTCTGGTTCCCAATTTACTAGCTCAAGTCATCCAGTTGAACGGCAACGGAAACGGTAACGGCAACGGGAACGGTAACGGCAACGGTAATGGAAATGGAAACCACAACGGAAACGGGAATGGTCTCCCAGCCTGTACCCTTAAGCACTTTAATTCCTGTAATCCCCCAAAGTTCAGTGGAGAAGAAGGAGCTACAGGACTCCTACAATGGTTTGAGGGTATTGAGAATACCTTCATCAACAGTGAATGCCCCGACAACTTCAAGGTTCGTTACGCCATGAGTGTTCTCTACAAACGAGCACTCACTTGGTGGAATGAGGAAAAGCGCACCCGTGGGGCCGAAGTTGCTCTTGCTATGACCTGGGACCAAGTCAAGGAGGTTATGAAGGAAGAGTTTTGTCCTCGCAACGAGGTTAAAAAGTTAGAAGATGAGTTCCATACCCTTGCTCAAGATAGTGGGGAAAACCTTGCCTACAATACCCGCTTTCACGAGCTTAGCTTATTGTTACCCCACAAAGTCACTCCCCTGCCGGTAGCCATCGAGAAGTACATCGGTGGTCTGCCCATGCAAATCCAGGACACGGTGTGGGGAAGGAATCCTGCCACCTTGGAAGAAGCCAAACGTCTGGCGGCTACTCTTACTGATAATCATGTGAAGAACGGTACTCTCTTTCGCAAGGGCACTAAGAAGACTGTTGCCAAAGACATTCCTTAGCCCGCTATTGAGGTCAAGCCTGAGACCTCAAGCAACAAGAAGCGTAAGGCTAGGAACTACATGGTTGCTACCACCCCACCTGCAGCACAAAACCCAGCCAAGAAACCATACACCGGACCTCACCCCTTGTGCAATACTTGCAAGTACCATCATCCAGCACAGGTGCCATGTCGCTTTTGTACTAAGTGTCAAAGGTATGGTCACCTTGTGAACATCTGCCGAACTCCTCCTGCTGCCCAAAACAACAATGCCCCAGCTCCTAACCAACAAAACAACAGGCCTACTCGTGGTCAGTGCTACGAGTGTGGCAGCCCTGATCACTATATCAACAATTGCCCCAATCGTAACCAAAACCAAAACCAGAACCAAAACTGCAACCAAAACCAGAACCGCAACCAGAACCAAGGTGCTCGAGGTCACGCCTACAATCTCAATGCTAACCAGGCCCGTGACAACAACGAAGTGGTGAATGGTACGTTCCTCATTAATAACCACTATGCATCCATATTATTTGATTCGGGAGCTAATAAGTCATTTGTATCACTAAAGTTTGAACCTTTACTTAACTTGCCCCAAACTAACCTAGAGGAACCTTTAATGGTAGAGGTAGCTAATGGGAAGACTATCTCGATCGATTCTATTATTCGTAACTGTGTGTTGAACCTCGACGATCATACTTTCTCTATCGATCTCATCCCTATGCATCTTGGAAGTTTTGATGTCATAGTAGGCATGGACTGGTTATCAACCCATCGTGCTGAAATTCTGTGTTTTGAGAAAGTCATACGCATTCCTCTCGAATCTGGTGAGATTTTGAAGATCTATGGTGAGAAGCCTTGTGGCGAGCTTAAGCTCATGTCTTGTACTACTGCCCAAAAATACTTACGAAAGGGGTATACAGCCTTCTTAGCTAACGTGATAGAGAAGAAGGACAAAGGCAAAAGTATCCAAGACATTCCAATCATTCGGGACTATCCTGAAGTCTTTCCAGAGGATTTACCTGGTTTGCCTCCTGCTCGACAAGTGGAATTTAGAATTGATCTTGTACCTGGTACTAATCCTGTCGCTAAAGCTCCATATCGTCTTGCACCCTCTGAGATGCAAGAACTTGCCAGTCAACTACAGGAACTTTCTGATAAAGGATTCATTCGCCCCAGTTCTTCTCCATGGGGAGCCCCTGTCTTGTTTGTTAGAAAGATGGATCGCTTAGAATGTGTATCGACTATCGTGAACTCAACAAACTCACCATCAAGAATCGTTATCCATTGCCTAGGATTGACGATCTTTTCGATCAACTTCAAGGACCAACCCACTTCTCGAAGATTGATCTTCGTTCTGGTTATCATCAGCTTAGAGTCCACGATGAAGATATTCCCAAGACAGCCTTTCATACACGTTATGGTCACTATGAATTCATGGTCATGCCTTTTGGATTGACCAACGCTCCTGCAGTGTTTATGGATTTAATGAATCGAGTTTGTAGACCCTACCTCGACAAATTCGTGATCGTCTTCATCGATGATATTTTGATTTACTCTAAATCAAAATCCGATCATGAACAACATCTTCACTCCATCTTGGGTCTCCTAAAGAAAGAACAACTGTATGCCAAGTTCTCAAAATGTGAATTTTGGCTTAAGGAAGTTCAATTTTTGGGACATGTCATTGATATGAACGGAATTCATGTTGATCCTACAAAGATCGAAGCTGTGAAGAATTGGAGTGTTCCTAAAACTCCAACTGAAGTCCGTTCTTTCCTTGGTTTGGCTGGTTATTATCGTCGATTCATCGTCAACTTCTCTAAGATCGCTGTTCCTCTCACTACCTTAACTCACAAGGGTAAACCCTATGAGTGGGGACCAAAACAAGAGGAAGCATTTGAAACTCTTAAGCTGAAACTCTGTGAAGCTCCTATCCTGTCTCTACCTGATGGTAATGATGATTTCGTGGTCTATTGTGATGCATCAAACCAAGGTCTTGGTTGTGTTCTCATGCAACGAGGAAAGGTTATTGCTTATGCATCTAGGCAACTCAAGACTCACGAAAAGAATTATACCACCCATGATCTTGAATTGGGCGCTGTTGTCTTTGCTCTTAAGATTTGGAGACATTATCTTTATAGGACCAAATGTGTGGTGTTCACAGACCACAAAAGTCTCCAACATGTCTTCGACCAGAAAAATCTTAACATGAGGCAACGACTTTGGGTTGAGTTACTTAACGACTATGATTGCGAAATTCGCTACCATCCTGGCAAGGCGAATGTTGTGGCTGACGCACTTAGTCGCAAAGAGCGTATCAAACTTCATTGTGCGAGAGTTCGTACTGATTTTTTGGATCGCATCCTCCAGGCTCAACATACTTCAGTCACCCAAGGTAACATGTACGACGAAATGTCTTGTGGTGCTGAGACTCAACTTGAAACCAAACCTGATGGGCTACTCTATTTTCTTAATCGACTTTGGATTTCTGACCATGATGATCTTCGTACCTTTCTCATGAACGAGGCTCATAAGTCTCGTTATTCTATTCATCCTGGAGCCGACAAGATGTACCAAGATCTTCGTTATTCATATTGGTGGCCTGGTATGAAGAAAGATATTGCTCTTTTCGTTGCAAAATGCCTCACTTGTTCAAAAGGTCAAGGCTGAACATCAACGACCATCTGGTATGCTCGAACAACCAGAAATTCCTGTATGGAAATGGGAGAGCATAGCTATGGACTTCATCACCAAACTCCCTCGTACACCCAAAGGTTTTGACAGTATTTGGGTAATCGTTGATCGTTTGACCAAGTCAGCCCACTTCTTACCTATTCGTGAGAAGTATTCTGTGGAAAGGTTGGCAAAGATGTACGTAAGTGAAATCGTATGTCGTCATGGTATACCTTTGGACATTATCTCTGATCGTGATGGTCGTTTCACCTCTCACTTTTGGGATTCTTTACAAGATGCTTTGGGTACCAAATTTGAACCTGAGTACTGCTTATCACCCTCAAACAGATGGTCAGACTGAACAGACCATCCAAACACTTGAGGATATGCTCAGGGCATGTGTTATCGATTTTGGTGGCGCATGGGATTCTCACCTCCCTTTGGTTGAGTTTTCATACAACAACATTATCATGCCAGCATTAACATGGCTCCTTTCGAAGCACTCTATGGTCGTAAATGTCGTTCACCTGTCTGTTGGACTGAGGTTAGTGAAGCCTGTATCACTGGACCCGAACTAATCCAGGAAACCACAGACAAAATCCAACTCATTCAGGATAATCTTCTCAAGGCTAGGAGTCGTCAGAAGAGTTATGCTGATAAACGTCGTAAACCCTTGGAATTTCAAGTTGGGGACCTTGTACTACTTAAGGTATCCCCTTGGAAAGGAGTGATTCGTTTCGGTAGAAAAGGAAAACTAGCTCCTCAATACGTAGGCCCATTCAAAATTCTTGACAGGATTGGAAAAATGGCTTACAAACTTGACCTTCCACCTGAGCTAAGCAATGTTCACCCGACCTTTCATGTTTCAAATCTCAAGAAATGCTTAGCAGATGAGAACCTCCATGTTCCTCTTGAAGATGTGCAGATTGATGAAACCATGCACATTATCGAGAAACCCGTTGAGATCGTTGATACTGGAGTCAAGAAACTCAAGCGCAGTCGCATTCCGATCGTTAAGGTTCGTTGGGAATCTAAACGAGGCCCAGAGTTCACTTGGGAACGTAAGGACCAGATGAAGTCTAAGTACCCACATCTTTTTCCACCAGACTCTCCAACTCCAACTTCGGGACGAAGTTCCTAAAAGTAGGTGAGACTGTAACATTACGCATTTATACTTGTACGTTACGTATCATCATTAATAAAAACGTCAAGTTCCAGTATTATTATTCGCATTTAATTATTTTTGTGGCATTTTGGGAACCCTAATACTATATTAATTATATATATATATATATATATATTGTGGAAAAATGTCAAAATAATAAAAAGCTTGGGCCGGGACTCGAACCCGCGCCCCAAGCCGTCCCATATACACACCAACACAAACCAGTTGCTCTACCCATAATTCTTGTTTTAAACCCGGCACTTTATTATTATAACACGATTCAAAATCATCTCAGTTGACTTGGAAAGTCAACTGAGATCAACAACTTACCAAAATCAAATCCATTAGCGTGTAATTGATCAGGGATTGATTGGCAACGTGATTACCGGCATGATACGAGTCATACACACGTCAATTACCCTTCAATTCTTACCAATTATACGATTAGACGCGTCAAACATTCAAGACAAGGTCAACCTTGCCAATTCGAACATCTAGACAACCTCACTATAAATTGAACCCCTCTGAACCTTCACAACTCGCCAATCTTCCCTTCTCAATCCCCAATTTCTCTTAAAAATCCTCTGTTCTTGGATTTCTGATCGTGTTTGACTTCGAAGCTTTGACTAGTCGTTCGTATTCGATTCAGCTTTGGTGATATTTGGCATTGTTTTGGCAACACACTATTCAAATTTTCAAGAAGTATAACATTTTGCTAAGGTATGTTTTACATAGCCCCTTTTCTATTTATCACTGTTTTTGGGGTGAAACATGTTACAACATCATATATGCAATTCAATCATCAATGTGTCTATGTGTTTTTCTATGTTGCATTATGTCTTGAACATGACTAGGGTAAGCACAATTCTAGCATAATCATTAACATTGATCAGCCGACGGTTTACATTGATAGATCTATTGGACTGACAATCCCACCCGGATACGTGCCTCCTACAAAGGTAGCGTGGGTGTTTGTTATCGCATAACACATTCGAGTGAACCATGAGCGTATGGGATGTACCACATTATAACAGTCACAAGGGTTGATTATGCACTCGATTTACTTCTAGTATGTTTTCACATATGGACTAGACTTGCCATGACACATGAATTGCACAACATTTTTATTCGATTATCAAAACCTATGTAATTCTCACCAACTTTTGTTGACCCAAATTTTTTTCAAAATTAACATGTTTCAGGTAACAATGAAGCTGAGTCTTGAGTTTGCATGAGGATTATGCATGAAGTTATTATTTGAAGCTATTTTAAGTTTTTGTTAATTGATATTATGTATTGAATTCCTAGACATCATTTTATATTGGATATTATGTTTTGAATAAATTATTTAAAATTCAATTTATACCATGTGCTACTGAAACAATCATCAATACGTGACATCCCGATGTTTCCGCCATCGGTTGGGGTGTTACAATGACACCCGGCATATTTGGCTTAAACATTTTAGTAACACCTAAGTCTACCTTAGCGGGAAACATTTATAAACGAACTTAACTAGGTTAGTTGAGTCGGATCAAGTTAGGATTGTCCAGGGTTTAATGATCCGGAGGATCATTGGGAGTCGTTTTGGGAATACACTAGTACCGGGTCCCGTTGTTGGTGAAATTACATAAACTAATTAAGTGTATGTGTAGATTAATTGTCGTGTGGTGGATTATATGCATAGATGTGTTTAAACGATGTGTAGATAATCATCCATGCTTAAATATGTTAAACATAGACTAAGGTTGCATGCTCATATGTTAAGGTGCGTTAAAATGCGTTAAACACGACAAATTGGAAAACTAGAAAAACATAAGTCCTGGTTCAACCGCATCGAGTGGGCGAACCTGGAAAATAATCTTGGTTCGACCCTTATCAAAGGGGCGAACCTGGAATGTGGAAATGAAAAAGTTTCATTCGACCAGAACATTCACATTCGACCCTGTGAAAGGGGCGAATGTGGGTACATTCGCCCAGGTAAAAGAGGCGAATGTGGACTAGTATAAATACCAAACTTTGTCATTTTTCACCATTTCACAAACCCTAACCGTCTCAAAACACTCTCAAACGATTTTAATCACTAAGGAAGGAGTTTTTGCTCTTCTTTTTCATAATCTAACCTATCAACAACATCTAATCAAAAATCCAAGGTGTGTTCTTAATCCTAAACCTTATTCAAGTATTTTGATTCGTTTTTATCTAACCCTAAATGTCCAGATCTGTTATAAGGATGTTTTTGTTAATAAAAACCTTTTAAACATCTTTCTAAACTTAAACCCTATCATCAAACATAGGTATTCATATCAATAAACATATGTTAATTATGTGTTATGTGATATTATGTGTTGTTTAATGATTTGCTACTGTGCTAATGCTAGAAACATGATCTAGGGCTGTTATTGATAATAGTTTAGGATTATCAAAGGTTATAATTAGATAGATGATGATATCAAGTCTAATTTGGGAATTTTATTGAACTAGGGCTTGTTGCATGTTAGTATTATCAATAAAATGATTGGGGGTTTTCGATTACATGGTAAACTGAGCATTTTTAGATGATTATGGATTGATATTGAAAAGTTTCCAAATTGGGTAAAGATTACATGCATGATGTGACACTTCCATAATCTTTGCCATTTTGGGAAAGGGCTGAAACGGATAGGTTTTGTGGCAAAATTGGTAGGGTTTTGTAGGGATAAGTTATACATGCTTGACTGCAGTGTTTGATAATGTTTCGGGATGTTTTCGGAAGTTTCTGAAGCATTTTTGGAAAAAGTAATCTGTCAGGGTCGAACCTGGGTACATTCGACCGATCGAGTGGTCGAATGTGGAATCCCAGGGTCGAACCTAGACAGTTTGGTCGAATCTGTTAAGAACGGTCGAAGGTTGCTTTCCAAAGGGTCAAAGGTGGGTTAAAAACGGGTGAAGGTGGATTAATCTTCCTGGTTCGACCCTTCTGATTCAAAAATGAGATTTTTGATACAAACTAAGTGTTTTATGCTTGAACCTTGTGTGTAATCTATGTGTACTTGATTAGTTAGGGTAATGAGTCACCAACGGGATGTCGGGTCGGTCTAGTGTGTCGGTTGAACACTTAAACACGTTTTAAAACATACTTGGTTACGATCTGGGCAATCGGGGACTAGATAACCTTATGGTCATTAGTCGGAACACTTATTTGAACATTTTGATAGATCTCCGGTAGTGGGATTATCAAGGGCTTGGCACTTTACTATTTACTGAAGAACGCAATCTAAGGTGAGTTCACGGCCCCACTTTTATAGCTTTAACTTTTGGGGGAGAAAACATGCGCTAAACTATTTTGGTAACATATGTCATACTATGGTTTTAACTTTGCATTGCTATACGATCTATTAAAGTCCCGAGGAAAACCATGAATGTGCGGGGATGCACAACGGGAGAAATGTGGATAGATCTATTGGGCGTGACCTGCCCCATTCGTCGGCTTAGAGGGCCGGGCGGGTGCATATTGTCTCGAACTGGTAACATTTGTAACATGTTGAACATTCGGGTTGAACATTGCTAAACATGTCTAGTAATGGTTTTCCAATCGTAGTAGTAATAAAACATACGCCTAGCTAGCGTACTTGGTAACGTTGGTATAGTATGGACATGGTAACGCTTTGGTAACTATTTCGGTAACATATTGAACAAACCTGTGAACTCACCAGCATTATTTATGTTGACGTCTTTTTGGCATGTTTTTCTTACGTCGCTAAGGTAGCATCGATTGGACTAGGCGCACGGGTCTGCATTGGCATCTAGGCTTAGTGGAATGTTTTAAATAAGTGTCTTGAACATTTTGGAACACAGTTTTGTAATTGATTAAATCTTTAAATGCTTCCGCTATATTTTAATGGTTTGATAACCAAGTTTTGAGTTTACGTATTTCATATAGTGTTGTTTATTGTGACCGTTGACTTGGATCCTGGTTTGTCATGCACCTTGCGGTAAAACTCCGCAAGTGGAAATTTGAGGGTGTGACAGATTGGTATCAGAGCCAATAGTTATAGTGAAGTAGGACTGCATGTAGAGTCTGGTCCATAGCCGAGTCGCATACACTAGACGGTCACATACTTTGAGTCTATTAGTGGGATACGTACTAACTTTGTCGGGGTGTCCTTACATCATCATCATACTTCTTTGTTACATCATCCGCTTTTATTTGGGTTCTTACCTACTCTTGTCTTCTTCTTCGGGATTGTAGAGGAAGAGGCTAATTTGTTGACTCTAGCACACACATGCTTTCTTACACTTGCACCTATCGTAACACGTTACTAGGCGACGATATTCAGTGACCGGAGTCTGGACTAGGAGTACATTTGGAGGACCATGTAAAGCAGTTTATCATTTCGGGTGCACACGAAATAATAAACTGAAATGCATGAAAATCCCGGTGGACTTTGAGCTTAGATGAACAGTCCTGAATTTGTCCCTAAGTTAACTCTTGTAAATTTCTAGTGGTTGACACTAGAGGTGAATCTGAATCCCTCGATTTCTTGATTTGTTAGATCATGTCTAGTGCTTAGGGTAGTGGACGTCGTGGTGGCGGCGGCGGCGGCCGTGGTGGCGGCGGTGGCCGTGCGGGCGGCGGTGGTCGTGGTAACATCAACATGACCCAAGCTGAACTTAATAACTTGTTACAGCAGCAAGTGAACATGGCTATGGCTAACTTCCAGGCTGGGATTAATGCCATGGGTGGTGAGTTGATTTCTGTCAACTTTGCCTCATTCTTGGGTGTCATGTTCTTTCGTTTGTGTTTTATTGTGTATCGTGTTTCAGGTATCGCTGTCAATCCACCTCCACCCCAGTGCTCTTATAAGAAGTTTCGGGACTATCAGCCCCAAAACTTCGCTGGAACTGAGGGAGCGGTAGGACTGCTCCAATGGCTGGAGAAGGTAGAATCTATGTTCGTCATGTGTAACTGTCCCGCTGGGGACCGGGTTAAGTATGCTACTGCGACATTCGAGGGGCCTGCATGGTCGTGGTGGAATGCTACTGCCCAGAACATGGGATTGGGAGAGGCTATTGCTATGCCTTGGGCGGATTTTGTGCATCTGTTGAGGAGTGAGTACTGTCCGAGGTAGGAGATACAGAAGTTGGAACATGAAGTCTGGAGTTACAAGATGGTCGGGTCCGAGATTGGGGAGTACATCGTGAAGAGGAATGAGCTGGCAGTGTTGTGCCCTGATTTGCACACACCCGCGTATATGAGGATTGAGCACTACGTATCTGGGTTAGTGCTAGAGATTGCAGGGTTGGTGGCTGCTGGGAATCTTCCCACTGTTGCTGAAGTTGTTCGATCAGCTCATCGGATGACTAATTTGAAGGTGGCAGAAGGTGTTTTGCCTCCTAAAGGTACTACTGTGAAGGTTTCAGAAGGGAACAAGAGGAAGTGGGATAATGTGGGGAGGAGTGTCATGCCAGCGCCATCGCAACCAGCGAAGAAGTTCGATTTATCTGGGTCTTCTTCGGGGAAGAAGTCGGGAGGGTATGTTGGGAAGCATCCCAAGTGCAACAAGTGTGGTTATCACCACTCTGGGAATTGTGATCGGGCTCGCTGTCATTGGTGCCATCAGTTGGGGCATCTTGCTAAGGATTGCAGGGTGACATTTACCTCAACTCAGACTCCTGCTGCTACTTCTACTCCTGCTGCTCAGGGGACTCCAGGAAAGCAGGGGTGCTATAACTGTGATGACACGGGACACTTCAAGAGTGAATGTCCTAAGCTGAAGCAGGGTGATAATGGGAGGGGCGGGAACGGTAACGGGATCAATGGGGGCGGAGGCAGGATTGCACGTGCTTTCGTCATTGGATCTGCAGAGGCTAGGCAGGATCCAGACACAGTTACCGGTACATTCCTTCTTAATGATCGCTATGTTTCTGTCTTGTTTGATTCTGGTGCCGATAAGAGTTTCGTGTCTGTGGACATTAGTAGATTGCTAGATATAGTACCCACACCTTTAGAGGCTAAGCACTTAATAGAATTGGCTGATGGTAAGAAAATCGAAGCGACGCACACCCTTAGGGAATGTCGCTTGGAACTGTCGGGTTTGTCTTTCCCCATTGACCTTATGCCGGTACCCCTGGGTAGTTTTGATGTCGTTGTCGGCATGGATTGGTTATCATTGTATCGTGCGGAGATCGTTTGTTTCGATAAGATTATTCGGATCCCTCTCCCTGATGGAGAGACTCTTTCGGTTCATGGCGAGAAAAAGCGGTACTCCGCTGAGTATCATTTCTAGCATGAAAGCCCGTAAGTACCTTCGGAAGGGTTGTTCGGCCATTCTGGCACTTGTTAACATTTCGACTGATAATCAGAAGAAGATCGAGGATATTCCGGTGGTTCGTGATTTTCCCGATGTGTTTCCTGATGATTTACCTGGTCTTCCTCCCCATCGTCATGTTGAGTTTGGCATTGATCTTACTATGGGTGCAGCTCCTATTGCCCGGGCTCCGTATCGTCTTGCACCTCCCGAGATGCAAGAGTTGTCCAACCAGTTGCAGGAACTCTTGGAAAAGGGTTTCATCCGACCGAGTTCTTCCCCGTGGGGAGCCCCTATTTTGTTCGTGAAGAAGAAGGACAAAAGTCTTCGCATGTGTATTGATTATCGTGAGCTGAACAAAGTGACCATCAAGAATCGTTATCCTCTCCCTCGCATTGATGATCTCTTTGACCAACTCCAGGGCTCTAGTTACTACTCGAAGATTGATTTGCAGTCCGGTTATCACCAGTTGCGCGTCCAGGAAGCTGACATTCAGAAGACTGCTTTTCGCACTCGTTATGGCCATTTTGAGTTCTTGGTCATGCCTTTTGGTCTCACTAACGCACCGGCGGTGTTCATGGACTTGATGAACCGCGTTTGCAAACCTTACCTTGATAAGTTCGTCATCGTGTTTATTGACGATATTCTAGTTTATTCTAAGAACAAGACGGATCATGAGGAACACTTACGGTTGGTCTTGGAACTTTTGAGACAGGAGCAGTTGTATGCTAAGTTCTCAAAGTGTGATTTCTGGTTACGTGAAGTTCAATTCCTAGGGCATGTGGTTAATGAACTGGGAATTCATGTCGATCCGGCTAAGATCGAAGCTATTAAAGACTGGGAAGCACCAAAGACGCCATCTGAGGTACGGCAATTCCTAGGTCTTGCAGGTTACTATCGTCGTTTCATTGAGGGATTTTCGAAGATCGCTCAACCCCTCACCACTCTTACCCAGAAAGACTGAAAGTTTGACTGGGGTGAACCACGGGAATCAGCATTTCAGAAGCTGAAGCTTAAACTCTGTTCTGCACCTATCTTGTCTTTACCTGAGGGTACAGACGACTTCGTTGTATACTGTGACGCTTCTATTCGTGGTCTCGGTTGCGTGTTAATGCAACGCGGGAAGGTTATTGCCTATGCTTCTCGTCAACTCAAGGTTCATGAGAAGAACTACACTTCTCATGACTTGGAATTGGGTGCGGTGATCTTTGCGTTGAAAATCTGGAGACATTACTTGTACGGTACCAAGTGTGAAGTATACACCGATCACAAGAGTCTTCAACATATTTTCGACCAGAAGGTGTTAAACATGCGGCAGCGTCGCTGGGTTGAACTCCTGAACGATTATGACTGTGCTATCAAGTATCATCCTGGCAAGGTGAACGTTGTGGCGGACGCCTTGAGCAGGAAGGAGTCTGTGAATCCTCGCCGTGTTCGAGCCTTGCAGCTCACCATTCATTCCTCATTGCCTGACCGAATCCGTTCTGCACAGTTGGAAGCTTTGAAGGAGGAGAACCTTAAAGCTGAAACTATGCACAGTGCTGACAAGCATCTTGAACTCAGGACCGATGGCTTACACTATTTTGCGGGACGTGTTTGGGTTCCCTTGTTTGGAGGATTACGCGAGCTTGTCTTGGATGAAGCTCACAAATCCCGGTATTCTATTCACCCTGGCTCCGATAAGATGTATCAGGATTTGAAGATACTTTATTCGTGGCCAAACATGAAGGCTGATATAGCTTCATATGTCAGCAAATGCTTGACTTGTGCCAAGGTTAAGGTGGAGTATCAGAGGGCGTCTGGTCTCCTGCAACAACCAGAGGTTCCAGAATAGAAGTGGGAGCGAATCACGATGGATTTTGTCACCAAGCTACCAAGGTCACCAAGTGTTTACGATATGATCTGGGTGATTGTTGACAGGTTGACAAAATCGGCACGTTTCATACCTATTAAGAAAATCGATGGACTCGAGCGGTTGGCTCGACTTTACCTTAAAGGGGTGGTTGCTCGGCTTGGGGTGCCTGTTTCTATTATTTCTGATCGTGATTCTCGTTTTGCTTCGCGTTTCTGGAAGGCTCTGCACAAGGCTTTAGGTACTCAGTTGGATATGAGTACGGCTTATCATCCGTAAACTAATGGACAGAGCGAGCGGACGATTCAAACCTTGGAAGACATGCTTCAGGAATGTGTTATCGATTTTGGCAAAAGCTGGGAGATCCACCTACCGTTGGTAGAGTTCTCCTACAACAAAAGCTATCACTCTAGTATCAAGGCAGCTCCGTTCGAAGCTCTCTACGGACGAAAATGTCGATCACCTCTTTTTTGGGCCGAGGTGGGCGAGAGCCAGCTCACTGGTCCGGAACTTTTGTATGAAACTTCGGAGAAAATCATACAAATTCGTAACCGATTGGCTGCTGCGCGGGATCGTCAGAAGAGCTATGCCGATCGCCGTGGCAAACCTTTGGAGTTCCAGGTTGGGGACAAGGTACTTCTGAAATTTTCACCATGGAATGGCGTCATACGCTTTGGAAAGCGTGGCAAGCTTAACCCTTGTTATGTCGGACCGTTCGCAATCCTGGAACGGATTAGACCGTTGGCATACAGACTTGACTTACCGGCGGAGCTCAGTAGTGTTCACAACGTCTTCCATGTGTCTAACTTAAAGAAGTGTTTGGCTGATGAATCTCTCATTGTACCACTGGAAGAGATCAAGGTTGATGATCGTCTTCGCATTGTGGAAGAACCTGTCGAGATTCTCGACTACAAGATTCGTAGCCTTCTTCGAAGTAAAATCCGCATCGTCAAAGTTCGTTGGAACTCGAATCGTGGACCGGAGTTCACGTGGGAACGGGAGGATCAGATGAAAGCTAAACATCAACATCTTTTTCCGAAACGCGCATTCGAATCTAGGCATGTTACTACTGAAGCGGAATGAATCTCGGGTCGAGATGCCTTTCAACGTGGGGATGATGTGACATCCGGTAAATTTTCTTTTCATTTCATTCTTTCCATCTCTTTCATTTTTGGGCTTTGTGCAATTTTCGGGACGAAAATTCTTTCAACGTGGGGAAGATGTGACACCCGGCATATTTGGCTTAAACATTTTAGTAACACCTAAGTCTACCTTAGCGGGAAACATTTATAAACGAACTTAACTAGGTTAGTTGAGTCGGATCAAGTTAGGATTGTCCAGGGTTCAATGATCTGGAGGATCATTGGGAGTCGTTTTGGGAATACACTAGTACCGGGTCCCGTTGTTGGTGAAATTACATAAACTAATTAAGTGTATGTGTAGATTAATTGTCGTGTGGTGGATTATATGCATAGATGTGTTTAAACGATGTGTAGATGATCATCCATGCTTAAATATGTTAAACATAGACTAAGGTTGCATGCTCATATGTTAAGGTGCATTAAAATGCGTTAAACACGACAAATTGGAAAACTAGAAAAACATAAGTCCTGGTTCGACGGCGAACCTAGAATGTGGAAATGAAAAAGTTTCATTCGACCAGAACATGCACATTCGACCCTGTGAAAGGGGCGAATGTGGGTACATTCGCCCAGGTAAAAGAGGCGAATGTGGACTAGTATAAATACCAAACTTTGTCATTTTTCACCATTTCACAAACCCTAACCGTCTCAAAACACTCTCAAACGATTTTAATCACTAAGGAAGGAGTTTTTGCTCTTCTTTTTCATAATCTAACCTATTAACAACATCTAATCAAGAATCCAAGGTGTGTTCTTAATCCTAAACCTTATTCAAGTATTTTGATTCGTTTTTATCTAACCCTAAATGTCCAGATCTGTTATAAGGATGTTTTTGTTAATAAAAACCTTTTAAACGTCTTTCTAAACCTAAACCCTATCATCAAACATAGGTTTTCATATCGATAAACATATGTTAATTATGTGTTATGTGATATTATGTGTTGTTTAATGATTTGCTACTGTGCTAATGCTAGAAACATGATCTAGGGCTGCTATTGATAATAGTTTAGGATTATCAAAGGTTATAATTAGATAGATGATGATATCAAGTCTAATTTGGGAATTTTATTGAATCTAGGGCTTGTTGCATGTTAGTATTATCAATAAAACGATTGGGGGTTTTCGATTACATGATAAACTGAGCATTTTTAGATGATTATGGATTGATATTGAAAAGTTTCCAAATTGGGTAAAGATTACATGCATGATGTGACACTTCCATAATCTTTGCCATTTTGGGAAAGGGCTGAAACGGATAGGTTTTGGGGCAAAATTGGTGGGGTTTTGTAGGGATAAGTTATACATGCTTGACTGCAGTGTTTGATAATGTTTCGGGATGTTTTCGGAAGTTTTTGAAGCGTTTTTGGAAAAAGTAATCTGTCAGGGTCGAACCTAGGTACATTCGACCGATCGAGTAGTCGAATGTGGAATCCCAGGGTCGAACCTGGATAGTTTTGTCGAATCTGTTAAGAACGGTCGAAGGTGGCTTTCCAAAGGGTCGAAGGTGGGTTAAAAACGGGCGAAGGTGGATTAATCTTCCTGGTTCGACCCTTCTGATTCAAAAATGAGATTTTTGATACAAACTAAGTGTTTTATGCTTGAACCTTGTGTGTAATTTATGTGTACTTGATTAGTTAGGGTAATGAGTCACCAACGGGATGTCGGGTCGGTCTAGTGTGTCGGTTGAACACTTAAACACGTTTTAAAACATACTTGGTTACGATCTGGGCAATCGGGGACTAGATAACCTTATGGTCATTAGTCGGAACGCTTATGTGAACATTTTGATAGATCTCCGGTAGTGGGATTATCAAGGGCTTGGCACTTTACTATTTACTGAAGAACGCAATCTAAGGTGAGTTCACGGCCCCACTTTTATAGCTTTAACTTTTGGGGGAGAAAACATGCGCTAAACTATTTTGGTAACATATGTCATACTATGGTTTTAACTTTGCATTGCTATACGATCTTTTAAAGTCCCGGGAAAAACCATGAATGTGCGGGGATGCACAACGGGGGAAATGTGGATAGATCTATTGGGCGTGACCTGCCCCATTCGTCGGCTTGGAGGGCCGGGCGGGTGCATATTGTCTCGAACTGGTAACATTGGTAACATGCTGAACATTCGGGCTGAACATTGCTAAACGTGTCTAGTAATGGTTTTCCAATCGTAGTAGTAATAAAACATACGCCTAGCTAGCGTACTTGGTAACATTGGTATAGTATGGACATGGTAACGCTTTGGTAACTATTTCGGTAACATATTGAACAAACCTGTGAACTCGCCAACATTATATATGTTGACGTGTTTTTGGCATGTTTTTCTCAGGTCGCTAAGGTAGCATCGATTGGACTAGGCGCACGGGTCTGCATTGGCGTCTAGGCTTAGTGGGGATGTTTTAAATAAGTGTCTTGAACATTTTGGAACACAGTTTTGTAATTGATTAAATCTTTAAATGCTTCCGCTATATTTTAATGGTTTGATAACCAAGTTTTGAGTTTACGTATTTCATATAGTGTTGTTTATTGTGACCGTTGACTTGGATCCTGGTTTGTCATGCGCCTCGCGGTAAAACTCCGCAAGTGGAAATTTGAGAGTGTGACATTCAACATAGCCACAAGGTGAACCAGATGACCAGAATGTAGAAGATGACTTTGATGATAACGAAGAGATTGAATTAGAAGATTCTGATGATGAGGAGTTGTCTTAGATATGTGTTGTTGACTTTGTAAATTTAAATAGTTAACTAGTGCGTCTGAAGTAACTAAACGTGTGTTTGTTTTGATTTTTTTATTTCAGTTGAATATATGGGTGCGTCTGTTTATAACATAAGTGCGTCCAAAGATAAACCTAAAGTGCGTCCAAAATAGCTAATAAGTGCGTCTAATTTCATTAATATTTAAAGTCCATATAGTTACAGACCACCATTACACCATCAACCACAAAAGCCATCACCACCACCATTACAACCACCATCACCACCACCATAAAAACCACAAAAACCATCACTCAAACCACCGCCGTAATAAAATAAAATAAAAAGATATACAAACACAAAAAAAACCACTACAAAAAACCACCATCAAACCACCACCATCACTTGCCACCCAAGATTACATCCATTACCTTCTTTTTTATTTCCATGTTCTTCATGATGCAAGGCTCTGTGTTGCTAAGTGCTTGGCAGATGAGATTATCAAAAGATGCTTGTGTTTGGAGTTGCTCAATAGCTGCATCCCTGAATGATGTTTTTTCTTCTTTCAGCAGCTTCCCAATCAGAATCCCAGTTCTTCACATATTCCCTCTGCACCTCATTTTGTGCTCCTAAAACTACACATGATGAGTTTATGTCATCTCTTACTTCTGAGATGCAATCTACCATGATCACTGTTTTGACTTGAAGATTGTTGATTGCATCAATGTGGTTTTCTGCCATTTTTTTAGGTTTTCAGTTTCTGTATGTGACTCACTATGTATCTTTGTTATTGTTTTTATAGAACAAAAAAAAAAGTAAATTAGGTGGTAGTTGAATATTGAATCTCAAGAATTAACTATATTTATTAGCAGTTAAATCATAGTTAGTAGATATTAAGATTTTTGAATTCTTTACCAAATAAATAATCATCTATATTGATAGGTTGACGTTTTACTATTAATAAGAGATGTAACTTGCATTTTTCATCACTACATGTACGTACAACATAAGAAGACAATTTGTGTATTTTTCTCAATAACGTGCATTTAAATAATACAATACGTGCGTTTAAATTTTAAAAAGTGTGTTTAAATATAATAAACGTGCGTTTAAAGATAAGTTATTACTGTTGTTTGTTAGTTCTACCAGTGACCTTTAAACGCACCATATAGCTTAACACATATATAAAGTGCGTTCAAACAGAAACTGTTTACCAGTTAATTATCTTAATTTTCTGAAACTTTTTTGAAAGCCATTTTTTCTTTAATTCTTCTTCTATTATAAAAAATCGTAAGTTTTTGTGAATAATACATTCGTTGATAGTGATTTTTGAATATGATTGACTGATTTTATCAATCGAGTTGTAATACTCTGTTTTCTTGTTATTCTGCAAATACGTTTAGATTTTGATTGTAATCGAATGTTTTGAATGTTTAATCATTCTGATCGTTTTAATTGAGTTGAATCGATGAAAAATCACTTTCAATCGTTGGAAATTTTGCTTTCGAATACGTCTGTTGTTACAAATTCAAAAACATTTAAACACATTTTTCCTAGTTTGCCCTCGGTTAGATTAACCCAAATATGATTAGGGTTGTTAATTACCATCTTGCCACCGCCAAAATCTAATGGTTGAGAATGCTTTTTACGCTTTGTACGTTATCTCTTCCCATTATTTATATACGTAATATTTGTCCCAATATATGCAAATAAAATATGACTACTCCGCTTTATCGCATAAAAATTTAACACTAAGTTTTAATAGTAAAACCCTAAGTCGTAACGTGACAGCCTTGACTTCTTTGTGTTATTAGTCGCCCGTCGCTAATCATCGCTTGATATCACCCTACGCCACAATGCGACAATTGTTCACTGTATTATGCTCATTACCTCACCAGCCTTAACCTAAGCGTCATTCTCGAATACTCAGACCTTAATATTAGTGTCCTCACCGGACTATGCGACCCTAGTTGTCACTTGACAACCAAAACATTGAAGAAAACATCCCGATTTCATGGTTGTCTAAATACTCTCCGCTCGTTTCTCAATCGACGCTCGTCGAAAAAAATTTGCGCTTGAAAAATGCTCGCTTACTTTTTTGACTCGGTTGTAAACGAGCCACTCAACTCGGCTCAGTTTGTAAATGAGCCAAGCACGAGTAAAGTTCCGTTCGATTCAGCCCGGCTCGGCTCGGCTCGTGAACCGCCTAGTTATAGATATAGTTAGATGATAGATTTTTTGTTGGCGATTAAAAAATTATATAAGAAGATAAGAACCATTAATATGCATAAAAGCTGGAAGGCTTGAGATATTTATCTCTACAAAACTAACGTGCGAGTCCACAGTTACTACTTTAAGCCCATAACCACTTTACAGATTCAATCTCTCTCTCTCTAAAACACTTCACCGGCGACGGAGAAAACAAGATGGTACCACCGGCAGCAGCGGTGGAGGGCGGTGACGCCGGTGATAGACAACAACAACAGCAAGGTCCCGGTCAGATGGTGACCGGAATACTAAGAATAATAATCATATATTACTTCGCCTCTAAATTCTTTTCCTCCAATAAACCCTCGTCTTCTAGTTCCGATCCTGCTCTTCAGATCTCCAATCTCTTCCAGAAATCTGAACCTCTGGTTCGTTTTTGTTACTTTATTATTATTTACGTGATTGATTGTTGGTGATTTGATGATAGTGTGATTCATGTGTTGTGATGTATGTGAACCTAGTTTTTGATTGAGTGGTTTTGTGTATTGGTAGGTGTGGAGGATTATAGGTTATTAAATTTTTAGTTTTTGGATACTTGTGTTGAACTACATGTTTTTTTATTGTTAAAAGAGAAAAAAAAACATGTTTAGGAATTAATGAATTGGTGGTGATTATGTTGTGTGTGCAGTGGTGTACCTAATAATTTTGCCTATGTTAGTATGGAACATACTAGGGTTGACTGAAATTAAGTGTAGTTTAGTGTTTTTTTCTTTAAAAAAAGGATACTTTGAATTTGTTTAGTGTGTTTAGTGTGTTTTATGTGTTTTTTTTATATTTATTTTATTTTTTGAAGTTTGAATGATTGGATGTTATAGCATTAGTTTGTAGGTATGACTTATGAATTGAGGATTATAGGTTTTGAAAGTTGTAGTTTTTGGATGATCATGTTGGACTTGGACTACCTGTCTAGTGCTTAATGAGTTAATGATGGTTATGTTGTGTGTACACTGAAGGAGTGTATGAATATGATTTTGCTTATGGAACGGACTAGGGTTAACTGATATTATTAAGTGTGGTTCAGTGTTTTAAAAAAGGATACTTTGAATTTGTTTAGTTTTTTTTTTTAAGTTTGAATGATTGGATGTTAGAACATGGCTTTATGGGTTTGAATTGAGAGTTATAGGTTTTGAACTTTGTAGTTTTTGGATGATTGTGTTAAGGTATGTGTTTAGTGATAAATGGGTTAGTGATGGTTATGCTGTGTGTGGCCTTGAAGTTGTTCTGCTTTGCATATTGTCTTGGGTGAATGACTTCAAGTCCTGCAGATTACAGGATTAAAAAATTCACCTTTCAAAAAAAAAAAAAAAATTGCTTATGGAATAGACTAGGGTGACTGAAATTAAGTATGGTTCAGTGTTTTTGAAAAGGATACTTTGATTTATGTAAACCTAATTGTTGATTGAGTGGTTTTATGTGTGTTTTGATGTTCTTTGATGTGTGGATGATTGGATTTTACAGCATGAGTTTGTAGGTATGAGCTGAGGGTTATAGGTTTTGAAATTTGTAGTTTTTGGTTGATTATGTTGAACTATGTGTTTAGTGATTGATGGATTATTGATTATTATGTTGAGAATGCAGTGAAGGGGTTAATAATTTTGCCTATGGAACAGACTAGGGTTGAATGAAGTTAGGTGTGGTTCAGTGTTTGTTTACTGTGTTTTATGTGGTTCTTGAAGTTTGAATGCCTGCTAGACCTTTACTTTATGTGTTGATGAATGTGTTTGAACATGTTGTTAAGCTTGCATATTATGCAAGTTTCTGTGTTTGGTTTCTTTTCTTTGTATGTGACTTTGAAGTTGGCTGCTTTGCTTAATGTCTCCAGGATATGTGGTTTAGTGCTTAATGAATTAGTGATGGTTATGTTGTGTATGCAGTGTATTGCCTAATTTGCCTATGAGACAGAATAGGGTTGACTGAAATTAGGTGTATTGAGTAAGTCAGTGTTTTGAAAATGGATGCTTTGAATTTGTGTAGTGTGTTTTATGTGGTTTTTAAAGTGTGAATGCCTGCTAGAACTTTGATTTATGTGTTTTTGAATGTTTATGAACATGCTGTTATACTTGCTTCATATGCAAGTTTCTTGTTGGGTTTCTTATTTTTGTATGTGAACTTGCATATTGTCTCCAGGATATGTGGTTTTATCTCTCTGAACATGAAAAGTTTAATGATTTTGGGAATGAAGAGGCGCTTATATGGCATGAGTCAAACATTCCTTATGCAGTTTGGGGACCAGAGAGCACCCGGACTCTTTCTTTGAAGTATTATCCATCTGAGGTAACTGTTTCTGTTTTCTCGAAACATTTGAGGCTTCACCCTCGTTAATACTGGGCTGCTCGACATCTTGTTTTCGGTATTAACAATGCTTATCATTGTTTTAGCATCAAAGAAATATCTTGATTCTTGATTTGACTTCTGTGAACGCCAAAACTTCAAAAACAAAAAGAATTTCTCTGATAATTCATAATTGTAGTAGTATTAACTTTAATACCCATGGATTCATTTGTTTTAAAGTAAATATCAAACTTTTGTGCGTACTAATTAAGTTTGTATGCTTTTGGTTATTAGGATGATCATTTTTCTTGACTTCTTAGTTTAACTATGTCAATTGATGATGCCATTGTCTGTTGGTTGATGCTTTTTTTGAAGTTATCATGTAAGATTAAATAATCTTAAGCATGTGACATGTGTAAAAGCTAGTGTTTGGATGTGCTTATGCTGTTTAGACTTGTAATAAGCATGTGTTCGAGTGCTTGGACAATTTTTATTATTAACAAAGGTATCAAATAAAATGACAAAATAAAGATTTTTTGTTTTGTGAAGCAGAGGCATGCTGTTAATGGGAGTATAAATTTCCCAAGTTAGGTTAAAAGATGTACCAACTAGGTAGTTTTATTTTACGTTGATAATCAGTTTTGTTGTTTCAGAAGCAGTTTACCCGAACATGTAAAACTGATTCTTGTAACTTCAAGTCGTAATTTAAACACCCCCGGGCGAATATTATTACTCATCGGTTTTTTATTATTATGCCTACTCAAATGATACTTGTATTTGAATTTCAGGCTTTGAAGCATAATGGAAGTCTATATGCTCATGTGTTCTTTGCCCGTTCAGGGTACCCAGCAGACCCCAGTGACCCTGAGTACCAACCTTTGGCTGCCTTCGGACTAAAACATCGTAATAATTTGCATCTCATTAATTCACATATAAAGTTGCATTATTAAAAGCTACATTATAATTGGTAACATTTGTGTGTGTAAATATATAAATTTGTCTGAAGAAGCTTAATTTCATTTGCAGCTGTTGTGGCATACTTGCCAAAGTCAAAAGCAAACAAAAAGAAGAGCCTATTGGGGAACTCCAAAGACACCAATGAAGATGATTCCGTGTCTGAGGTTTGTTCAACTATACGATTATGATCTATGTTGCATAACTTTGTTATTGTGTGTGTGAGCCTGAGTTTAAATTCATGTTAATTGAATTAGTCATGTTTTGTTGTACTCTTTGTTCATGTAGCCATTTTGTTTGATTACTTACTTGCCCTCTTCTGCAGCACACACAAATAAATTTATGTCTTCCAGGAAAAAAAATAAAATTTTATATTAATTTATCCCAAAAATTCCAACATTCTTTTTTCCCTTGCATCTTAAATAACTTATTTATCTAACAATAATCATAATTTTGATGTAGCAACTATTGTTTTTTTCACTAGTTTCTTTTATATTTTTCCTATCTAAGAGGTATTTTAATCTTTTATCAATTATCACACAGTTCACTTGTATGTCACTCAGGGTATTGAAGAACCTCAAGCTGATTTGAAGGACGAAGGGCCTGCGGAATACATTTCATATTGGAAACCAAATATCACTATTAACTTGGTTGATGATTTTACCAAGTATGTAAATATGTTTATTGTTTCCAGCCTAATTTTTGTTTTGGAATGGAGTTATTTGCTGACATGGCAATTCTTTTAACTGTTCTCCAGGTACTCACAGCGTTCTATTCCACCCAATGTCGCTCCATGTATCCTTTTCTGCTTCATTTTTTTAATGAATTCATCCGTCGATTTCATTATCTAATAAATTATTTTAAGAGTTTTTTTATTCCTCCATGGTATATGATTTTGAGATTCTTGACTCAAGTTTCAGACATGAATATTGAACCTACAACAGGGAACTATTATCCAACCGTTTACTTCAACGAATTTTGGTTACTTAGAGATAAGCTTATAGCATTAAATGATACCGTGACGGAGTTGGCCCTTCATCTGGAAGTGGCTCCAATAAGCATGACCAAATGGCAGCTATTCCTGCAGATTGATCAGTCATTTCAGATTCATCGCAGTTATGGAAGCATGCTTGAAGGAGAAGCTGATGAACTTAAGGTATTCACTTGTATCCTTTTTATTTTTTGGTGCATAATTAGAAGACTGATACATAAGTCAACGCTGGCTTTGAATGTACTTTTTTGAGCAAATTGCAAGCTTTTCTATTTTTGTGATAAAAAGCAGGACATCCAAAATAATTTTTATTGAACATAATCATACTTTGTTAATTGGTCAAAATATTGACTGGTCGTTGGGTCAGTAACTTTAACCATAACAACCTTGTTTTCTAAGGTGGCTCAAGGAAACCAATCAACTTAAAATAGTACTATAAATGGAAAATATATGAAGGATTTGAGTTCTTTGTGAGTAAATATAAAGTATGTGACCCGAAACAGAAGACTAAATTTTTTATTTTATTTTATGCAATTTGCCTTTTTTTTTTGTTCTTTTCATTTTGTGATATATATATATATATATATATATAACAATTTATAATATTTTTAAAACTACAGAGGGTGTTTGTGGAAGGGAATCCGTATCTCCTTGGAGTTACCATGCTTGTTTCGCTGCTTCATTCAGTATTCGACTTTTTGGCATTCAAGAACGGTAATTTCTATCATTTTTATTCTTTTTTTTTTTTCAATTATGAAAAGCATTTAAGCGTTTAATTAACCATTTCTATGACTTAACTTAATGCAGATATACAGTTCTGGAACAAAAATAAATCTATGGAAGGACTTTCTGCAAAATCAGTGGTGGTGAGTTTCGTTTGCCAGCTCATCATCTTCCTTTACTTGCTGGACAATGATACTTCATGGATGATACTTGCAAGTTCTGGAATCGGAGTCTGCATTGAGTTCTGGAAAATTGGGAAAGCAATGCACATCGAGGTAGGCATCACTTATTTTAAATTTAATTAGTATAATTATCTTATCTTAGTAATGAGCAACAAATTCAATTAGTATATATGAGTCATCAATTTTTATTTTTTTTCTTTCAGGTTGATCGAAGTGGGAGCATACCTAAACTGAAGTTCAGTGATCGGGATACATATGCTGGGAACAAGACAAAAGAATACGATGATCTTGCAATGAAGTATTTATCATATGTACTTTTTGTACTCGTAGCCTGCTCGTCTGTGTATTCACTCATGTATGAAACCCACAAAAGCTGGTACTCGTGGATTCTCTCATCACTTACAAGCTGTGTATACATGTTCGGTAAGCCCCTAATTGTTTATTTCTTTCTAACAATTTTTTGTACTTGCTATTGCATTTATTAGAAATTAAAAGAGAAGTATTAAAGGTTTTATTTTAATCTATTATTCATATTCTGTTGCAGGATTCATTATGATGTGCCCACAATTATTTATTAATTATAAGCTACAATCAGTTGCGCATATGCCATGGAGGCAGATGACTTACAAGTTCCTCAATACAATTATCGATGACCTCTTTGCCTTTGTGATCAAGATGCCAATGCTACATCGACTTTCTGTCTTCCGTGACGGTACGTTTGTATTTAACTTCACTGATAATTGGGCGAAGTTGGGTAACGAGTTGGGTATTCATTCAGGCTGAAATAGGCTGACCTGCAACTTAGATTTTATAAGTTTTCATAAACAAGTATATATTTAAATTCTAACATGCCAGATATGATTACAAAAGTTGTATTATTTCATAATAATTTTAATAATATAATGGTGTATCATGCTTTTATGCATTAAACCAAACTTTTGCGACTTTTGACTTGACATTCTTCTATTTTAAAACACAACCAAAGTATAGGGGTGCTCACAATCCAGTTCGGCCTTTTTGACGAAACTTGTTTAAACAGCTAACTTATGGTTTTGAAAAACGAAAACTAAACCGGCCAAAACGGTTGGGCCTGCCTGCCCGTGGCCATAATGGTTTGGTTTTGCGGTTTAAACATTTTTTCTTCTCAAAATCGTTAGTTTGTATCAAATTTTTAAAAATGACACGAGATGGTTCTTAAATATTTGACATATGTATGACAGCTTCATATTCCAATCATGAAAAAAAAAGTTATTATAAAGGTAAATGGCTGGTTCGGTACGTTTTAGGCGGTGAACTGGACCGTTAAACCTGGATTTTATACCGTAATTCTCAAACCATAGGATTTGCTTCGGTTTGGGAGTTTTGTAAGCTTCTAAGGTTTTTACACTTCACCCAAATTGACCGTTTATAAGTAAACAGGTCAATTCTGAATGCTAAAGTATTTGTATCTACTTTTTCCATGTTAAAAAATGAGTATGTTTTTGTGGTTGCAGATGTTATATTCTTGATATATCTGTATCAAAGATGGGCATATCCAGTAGACAAAAAGAGAGTGAATGAATTCGGTTTTGGTGGGGAGGATGAGGATGAAGCCGCTGCAGCCTTGACCGCAGGCCCAAGCAGTAGTGCAGAGGAGAAAAAAACCAACTGAGACCAACCAAGCTGACCTAAAATAATATGAAGTTTTGAGAAGACCTTAAAGTCCTTAGATTATTTTTTTCTGTTTAATTATTATTTTTTGTTTGATTGTGATTTTACTTTTCTATAATTCTAAACTTGTTGACCTTGATAGTATTAAGTTTGCTTTTAGATGAATAGAAAAGGAGATACAGTGTTTGTAGTATTAGATTTAAATGTGTCAATTATTATTATTTTTTGTTTAAAACATATAGTTGTATTTTGTTTTAGATATTCTATTACCAGCTAAGTATTACATTAGAGAGTGCATCACTTCATATATTGTACTAGCTTTTATCCCGGGACTGTCCCTGGGTTGAAAAATATAACCATTCTAATAATACTAATACTAATAGTAATAATCATTACTCTTGTAATTAAATAAATAAAAAATAACCTTGCTATAAGGTGACATCATGTGTTGCAGTGTTGCGCGATTCTTTCTCCTAGCTTCTCTTGATGAAGTACACCTATCCATCTTTAGAAGAGTAAAATTCCAATGATAGCATGACGATTGGGCTGAATTTCAACATCGTAGATAAGGACCTGGTTTAAAAAAAACATGATTAATTAATAACCTGAACATTTTGTGTTTTTTTCCTGTATGAACAAAACCCCACAAAAAATAGTCATTTTTTTCTCCGTTTTTTATATAGTATTATGGTACTCGTTGGAAAGATAATAAAACACTCGTTAATTTGGTGTAATTTTTTTATTTAAAAAATTTCGAATATAAAAAATATTAACGTTTGAAAATTATTGGAGGAAACATAAGAGAGAAAAATTTAATTTTTTTTTTAAATTCTTTTTTTCTAAAATAACTCAATTTAATTTTAGTAATTGAAAATTGAGAGATAGAGAGATAAATTTAGAGTTTTATGTTTATCTTTTTTTAATTAAAAAAGGAAATAATTCAAAAACACTAAAATCTTTCAATGATGATGCCACATGGCAGTTTCATGGAGAGGTTGAAGGCACCATTGCACGTCACGTCAGCAATGTTCAATTCTTTTATATATATATTAATAGATGAGAGATTATTCTGAAAGTGGTGTCATTTATGAATTTCACAACTTTTTTTTTTAAATGCAAGATAAATTTCAGCCATAAAATGAGATCCAAATATGAACAAAACAAAAGATGTAAGGTTAGCCGTCAGTTTGGTTAAACTCGTTTCCTATTAAAATCTACTTGTGGCGAGCACAGTTAGATCGGCTTCCTACCTGGGAGACACTAGCTAAAAGGCATGTTGCGTTGTTGGCTTGTGCTAGGCGCGGTGGTCGCGGTCTCTAAAGATGGGATAAGAGGGTCATGGTATAAAGACGACTAAAGTTCTTACGTAATTAGTCACACTATATACCAACTCAGGTATCATTTATATGTTCAAAACATGATGTTGAGTTATTCTTTGCTTTAAGTTTTTCAACTTGCCTAATATTTACAAATGTATATAGAGTTCGGTATCTTTTAATCATTGACTTATTTATTATTCCTCATGTGAACAAGTATTTTCCAGACTCGGCAATTTTTATCCATGGGGTCTAAACATGGGTTGATATGGACATTAAAGAAAAGGTAATGCACTGTTTTGGGTTAACATATAAATTCAGGGGGTTAGAATGGGTATATCAGGTTTTAATTAATATCAAGTTAAAAATACTCAACGGAACCCATCTAAAAAACAAAACATGAGGTGAAAGGATGAGTAACCCAACGAACACATGTGAAAGGATGGGTTTAGCATTTACGTACTGTTTAAGTTTTGAGGATGAGTTTTATTTATCTGATTGGATTTGGGTTAAAAGTGGGATACTATCTTTTGATGCATATAAGTAGATGAAACAAAAAATTGTATCCATTACCATTATACTTGTCTCTAAACTCTAATTTCTAAGGATATTTGATTAATCAAATGAAATGTCTACTCCTAACTATATGTATAGTTATGTAATTACTTTTATTGATGCAATTAAACGTTACAGGCATATTAATGCTTCTAGAGAGACCCCACTACTCCGAAACCAATTGCATATGCAAATTTAGCTTTTCAACAAGCTTTTATATATCAACATTATATATAGTTTCTCAATAACAAACTAATCGCTCACAACATAATGTTGCACTAAGATCTCCATTTGCACTGATACTACTAACAATGACATCCTGCAATGGAAGACTTGCATTACAAAAAATGTGAACAAACACCGGAAACATTATAAATGATAATGAAGTCAATTCTTAGTAACTAATATCCATAATCATAACTCAAATCCTCATTGACCATTTATAAAATGCGTTAAACAAGTCCTAAATACGTTATTGTTTGATAAACGTAACATTGATTTTATTCCAAAAAATTTCGTTCGATCATTAGATGCACTTTTAACATGTCTCCATATGTTCGAAAACAATTACAGAATCATTGACTTTTGATTGGAGAAGAAACGGGTGGGACATTAGGATTTGAAGGTAGCGGAGAGATGTTGGAACTCTTAACATCCATCTTCTTTGCCGCACATGGAAAATGACAAACACAATGTACATAACTTAGGCAAGTTCCGACAGCTTCCAATCCATGTAACCTAACACACTTGTAGCCACATCCATAGCTGTCGCATCCGACTAAAGAAAAATTATCTTGACATGGTAGTCTCGCCATAAAACCTACAAATTTATAATTCATATTTCCTTTAGTTAATGATTATACAACTGTAAAGGTAATTTTTGTAATGAAACAACCCTCGATCCACATAGTTTACAATAATATATACTATGAAAGGTACCATTGACAATGAGAAATGGAATAGTTACCATTGAGCATGAGAAATAGAATACATATGATGAACCAGATAGACTTTGTCATGTTGAGTCCTCGTGTGATGTTTATGTGATCGTGATAGGCTGTGCAATGAGCTAATGAGCTACGGAGATTATATATAGGAAATAAGGTTGAAGTCCATGCATCTTAAACAAGAATTGTATTAATGTGTTGATACAATTATGGCAGCATGCATTCATTGTATTATTAGTCATTTATTTGTTGCTGTAAGTGTATATTTGTCACTATAATATAGAAATAATAGATTTACATTACCTTAAAGTTATTTTTTCGTTTTATTAAATCTGAAACCATTAATAATTATATATATAATTATAGGAGATGAGAAACTTATTTTTCATCAGTATATTTTGGAAACATTGTTCCCATCCATTTATTTTTTATTATTTTTTCAAAGTAGTTGTAAGAACGAAGAACATGAATGCTCTAAATCCCCCAACAAGGGGGTTAATATGAGCTCTATTTGGATACAAAATACAATATTTATAAATTCTAGGAGCATTCACATCTCGTCCTCTAGCTCTATTCACTAAATTACACTAAAAATCACTATATTTTCATTTTTTTTTCAACTAAATAATACTTTTTTATATCTTTATCATTACCCCCCCCCCCCCCCCCCCCACCAACTCACACCACTTTTAAAAAAATATAAAAAAAAAATGGGATAGAATAATGTCCCCCTAAATATACTAATGAACAATATCATTTTGTCTCATCCACTCACAACCTCTCAAAATCACTTTTTAAATATATGAGGGATTCATTCATATAAATTTAGTGAACAAGATTTGAATGCTCTAAAACAGAAATCGTAATTCGTGGGGCCTGAGGCCTTGCAGAAAAAAGATCGATCAACTCCCTCATCTCCATCTGTCAAATTACACTAAAAGTCATTAATTTTTCTTCTCCTTCTCAATTAAATATTTTTTATATTTTTATCATTGTCCCATGATCACTTTTAAAAAGTAGTAAAAGATGCATAAGGTGGAATAGTATCTCTTAAATTATACAGATATTAACTTTTTTAATATATAAAAACTCATTCACAAAACCTGATGTGATTGGTTTAAGACCTTTCTAAGACCATGTGTAACGGGAAGTTGAAAATTTTATGAAGCATGGGGCATTAATTGACACATGGCATGTGGGACCATTAAAGGATTCAAATTAGGATGTGGTGTAGTGGTAAGGTGAAAATTTTCAAGCCCTTCCAATCATTTAATATTAATTATTTTTTATTTTGAAAATAAAAACAAAACTATTGACCGGAGGTTGGAAAGCTTCAAAACTATTGGTCCATCAACAAAAAATAACGCCGTGGAAAATTTTGGGTTGGGCAAGAAAACGCCCCAATTTAGATGGAGGAGGGCGGTGTTACTTTGGGTTAGGGGCGTTATTTGCCCCAAAAACGCCCAAAACTTGCCACCATTACATATGCTCTAATAATCATCATACGAAACATATCACCCACCAACCGGACTGACTGATCAGCGATATTATCCCAACGACATCGTTTTCCCTATCCTCTTGCTGCCATTATTCTTATGATTATCGTTGGCTTCAGATATTCAGACATGGAGGGTTTTTATTTGGACATCCCCCTCCACGTCCCGTGCAGGCCTCCACAGGACGTGGAGGGGCAAAAGTAGAAAATCACGGGCCGTGGGGATCTCCACAGGCCGTAAAAATGCTCCCAATCATTAACAATCATTGGTAATGGTTGGGCAATGATTAGTAGTGAGTAGGAGTTGTGAAAAAGAAGTATGGGTGTTTAAGATGGGTTAGGGATGTGAAAATGAATGTATATGGGTGTTTGGGATGGGTTGGAAAATATAATTTTAAACAAAATGTTTGGTTTTTTTATAATTGTTTTTTTGTTATTTATATAAAATGATTTTTTTATATGGATGTTATTTTTAAAAATAACTAGAATTATCCTTATAAAATGATATAATAATCGTTGCGTAAACATTAACGTTTATGTTGCTGAACTAAACAAAACACGGGATACAAACAATAAAACAAAATAAACCATAATATTCAAGCATTTACATAATTAAAAATGTTCATACAATAATAATATCCAAATAAACAAACAACTAATCATCCTGCCCCCGAGATGCACCAGACGTACCGGCCTGACTGCTGAACGCCCCACTCTGATCGGTACGCGGTGGAATACGCGACTGCCGCGGCGCCAAACCCGCTGAAACTCGCCTCTTGTTCTTGCTCTGTACCAACCACCGAATATTAGACCGCATCTCCTCCATCTGCTCCAGAACCAACTGAAGTAGCTGGTTCGTGGTACCAGACAACACGACTAAACAAAATAAAAAAGCTTCGGATTTTTATAAAAATTTTGGCAGAGTTTCCTCTGTTTTTGTACGAACCAGACAACACAAGTCGTCTACAAAACGCTTCGAACATTTATAAGTTCATAACAAAACGTCGGGACTATGACATTAGGCGTTTTGTTTAAAACGACGAAACTATACTAGTTTAGGCGTTTTAAACAAAACGCCTAAACTATACTAGTTGTAAATGTTAAATTTACAATAGTGAATGCTTCAATTTATGTGTAAACTTGTTAGTATGAGGCTCAATTGAAGCAAGATTTACATTTCTAAAATGGTTTGATAGAATGCACACCAACTACTCAGTGAATTGCTTGTGTGTTACTTTCTTTTAACAAAGACTATTAATAAAGTCAAAATATGAGATTTATGAAAGAAGCACTGGTTCAGAGTAGAGCAAAGCAGACTGAATAATTGATGGTTTATGTTGTGTATTGGGTATCCTATTGGTCCAATTCTCGGTTAATTTTGGTCCGAGCCGCAATATGCTCACCCCTACCTAAAACAACCTAAACTAACCTTAAAGAAGCCCAGAATCAACCTAAAACAACCTAAACTAAACTTAAAGAAGCCCGGAATCAACGGAATTTCATAACAAAAAAACCCCAAATTAACAAAAATTAAATTAACAAAAAAAATTGAAAAACAGAACAAATAACTTACATTACACGGTGGTGGAGATGGATTGTGGTGGTGGTGGATCGAGCTATAGTGGTGGACGGTGGTGGTGGTGGGTGGTGGTGGAAAGGGACTGTGAGAGAGAGAGAGAGAGAGAGAGAGAGAGAGAGAGAGAGAGAGGGGATAGTGGTTGTGGAGGATGGTGGTTGTGGTGGAGGATGGTGGTGGTGGTGGAGCTGTGGTGGTGGACAAGGGTGGTGTGGTGGACGAGGGTGGTTGTGGTGGATGAGGGTGGTTGTGGTGGACAATGGGTAGTGGCGGTGGACGAGGGTTGTTGTGGTGGCAGTGGTGATGTAGAGAGAGAGAGAGAGAGAGAGAGAGAGAGAGAGAGAGAGGTAGGTTAGAGAGTATAGAGAAGAGAGATGTGAAAAGTTGAACTGACCGCCCCTTTTTGTGATTTTTGGGGTTTTTCCACCGTTCGTGGAGGCCCCGACGAGCCGTCGAAGGATTATTATTATTTTTTTAAATATAAGATAAAACGAAGCTTCCTCAGGAAGCTTGGTTTTCAACGGGCCATTGAGGTTTGGACATCCCGTGGTTTGGTTTATGGGACGGGCCGTGGAGGCCTCGACGGGACGTGGAGGAGAATTCAATGGGCTGTGGGGATCCCCGCGACCCTATGTGATCCATTTTTTTTAGTTTTTTAGTGTGTTTTATGTATTTTAAGCTTGATATTTGTGTTTTTTTATAAAAAAAAAGTACGATCTTATCATAAGTATAAATTAGCTTATACAACAATTTTTTTCCGTTAAATAATTTGTATACATGATAAAGCAGTAACATACGATAAGCTATCCTAAGTCAATATAGTCTCTTGTTTTATGCATCTTTTGTAGACGATCTCATACAACGTCTTCCACTCCATTGCCTGTTCATCTCGAAATTCACGCTACGTTCAATTCAGTTTTGGCATTGGAGCGCCTTTTGCTAACTCAACCACGATGTAATGTCTGCGGTTAACCAAAGCAAATGATATGAACACATAGTCTTTAAAATTGCCTGGACCATCGAACATAGGGAAGTAAGTCTCACTGTGACCACCCATACATAAAAACTGAACAACCACCCCAAATTTCTGAGCAATCAGCAATCCTGTGGAGGGCATATCCATCCAATAGGTGTCCGAGGCAGGTCCCACTCCATTCCAATTTAGTATCTTGTATAGGTCGTCGTACCAACTGCGATCTTAACTGTTAAAAATTGGCTCCCACCGGTCTCTGTTGACCTCCATCTCCTCCATAAGCTGTGTGCGGATGAAGTGCCACTGCTCCTCTGCCCACCCTAAATGCACAACTACGGAGCGGAACCCACAGTTATCGTCCCCATGGACATTTCGAATTTTTGAAATGTATTCATGAAATGTAGATGGAAGCCCTATCTTAAACATGTCGATGACGAGTTTGTGCCTGTCACGTCAAACAGAGAGATTTAATATGTGTATAAATATGTATGCATGTATGAATGTATATATCATTAGTTTGTACCTTTTCCGTACCAATAGTGGAAAATCTTTATCATAAACAATCGATTTGTCCTTAGATTGTTTACCTCTTCTGAATGGCTGCTTCCCCTATATTGAAAATTTTATATAATAATAATAATAATAATAATAATAATAATAATAATAATAATAATAATAATAATAATAATAATAAACGCAACCTTCTCCTCCTTTTTTTGTTTTTCATTCGTTGTTCGCCGCCCACGAGTATCGGTTTGTATCTCTGGAGGTTGATGGTCAGTCATTCTTGGATTCAGCACCGCCTTTATTTTCGACAACATGCTTTTTTCACTTGCGGCGGTTGCGACTTTAGTTGCTCCTTGACTGCATCCATTTCCCGCTGAAAGTGACACTCGGGAGTCTCAGCTTCTTCTGGCATATAATAAAGTCGTGTCCAGAAGACGTCGATCTCGGACAGTGATACTTGTATACATGTATTAAGAATTCACAGTTAATAATAATGATAATAATCTAGATAATAATAATAATAACATTATAAGCATATTACATATATATATATATATATATATATATATTCAATCACAACAACAATCAATAATCTACAAAAATGCCTAAACAAAATAAAAACGCTTTGGATTTTTATAAAAATTTCGGCAGAGTTTCCTCTGTTTTTGTACGAATCAGATAACACAAGTCGTCTAAAAAACGCTTCAAACATTTATAAATTTTACTATTATACCCTTATAATAATAATAACAACAACAACAACAATAATAATAATAATAATAATAATAATAATAATAAGTATAAAAAAAATGATGTTACTTCTTCTTTCACACGAATCCAGTCGACATGCACATGGCAATCCAAAACTCGTCATAAGTCGGTGATCACAAGTCTGATTTGTTTTCCTAAAATAATTTATCTGATTGAGCTCGAGGACCAACATATCGAGTGCTGCATGGGAAACCTTACCGAGTATGTTTTGAAACATCGGTAAGTCATGGGGCACCATTCTATGTGATCAACTGACTTCAAAAAACACAATTTCATAAACCTTCATTGAGCTACATCTACAATTCTGCAAGGTATTAGTAACTTCTTTTTATACATTAATGTTTATGTTTATGTATTGCTTTTGTTTTTAGTTTTTTGATAATTGTTCCATCATCAACCTCATTGAAGTTGATTTAAGTTTTTGCTGTAAACAAAAGATGCTTAATTTAAAATATTATCATATGATTTACAACCTTCGATGTTTGAACCATGTGTCCATGTTAAAGCATAATGTTAGGATCTGAGTTTGATTGTTTTGATTGTTTATGTAAATGAAAGATGAAAGAAGTAAACTATAAATGGAAAGTGCAGCGGAATGATAAACTATAAATCAAAACAAGAGAATATTTGTTTTAGAATCGAAAGCTTTCATATATGATTGAATGATTACAAACGATTACAAATACTCCCACTCAGCCTGATCACTCGTGTAAGTTTGTCTAAGAGAATGTTTTGAGTGATGGAATAGAACAGTACATGCACTGTTCTATTTATAAACAATCTAAACTATTGATGACCTAGGCTGGCGTCCCCTAAGACAGTGACCTCTAACAGAATAACAACATAATGTGACATCGCAAAATTTTCCCCCGGATTTTTATATATAAAACCCTCACTATATATATATATTTTATCCTTAATCTTATACGATTATGCCTAACGCACAACCTATACATATATATATAGAAATATATAATAATAATAATAATAATAATAATAAACATTGGATTTTTACAAAACAAAAACAAAACTGAACCCACCCTCTCGTCCCTGTTGTCCCGTCCAAACACCCAGGCCCAGGCCCAGGCCCAAGCCCAGTACTGTAGCCCACACCTTTTTCCCCTCTAAAATGTTTAAAAATAATTATGTAGGAGCCGGGGATCGAACCCGTACCCCCTAACCGGTCCGAAGGCAACAAACGCCTCAACCACTGCTCCATGTTGTCAATTGTTGATGAGATTAGGAACTTTATCTACTTAACACTTTTTTGAAATTGATCTGTTTCTCCTTCCTGCTTCTGCCCGCTGCGAAACAGATTCCCACACCCATTTTTGACTTTTGATTGAGGCCAAATAAGGTAAATGCCAACTAAATTACTCGTGTTATGCAATTTCGTTCATTATGCACATTAAAAGCATGGTCAAACATTCCAAAATCTAACCAATTAACGCGTTAAATATTTAAACCAAGGTCAAACTATCCAATTATACAACCTGGACATCATTGCTATAAATTGGACACTTCTGGACTTTAACAACTCGCCGATTACTCTCTCTTCATCCCCAATTTATGATAAACAATCACCATTCCAAGCCCTTGCTCGTGCGTTTGACTTTTCAGTTTGACCGCACGATAAACACGACTAAAGCCTTGTAAGTTCAATTTTTTTGTTAGGGTATGTTCATCGGCCCTCAACAAACAATAACCCTATAGTTAATCGGGTTATTGTTTGTTAAAAATGATTATTGTTAACCTAGGGCTCGAATGGGTTCGATTTGGGGAAGAACGAGTCTGCAAATCTACGTATATAATTAATACAGAGACCAAATAATCACCAACTGATCAATAGACCAGTTGGTGTGACACTCGTGTTTAAGAATCAGAACCGGCCTGAGGGCCAAGGTTCGATTCCTGCTGTGGTGACCCTTTTTTCTTCTTTTTTTTTGTTTTGTTTTCAAAACAAATAAATTAATTATAATACTTATAATTTTATAAATTCGATTTAAAATACTAAAACCCTTTTATTAATTCTACAAAAATTATTTTAAGTTAATCTAATGAAAAAGTTCAACTTACAATTTTTATTTTTCAAAAATCTATTTATTTAATATATTAAATAAATAAATCAAGTTTATTCTATTTTATTTATAAAATTCTATAAAAATATCAAAACGATCTTATAAATTTCCACAAAAATTATTCTAAGTTTTTATAACATTAAACTTTTCAGAAATGATTTTTATTTCTGAAAAATCATTTATTTAATATTTTTAATCAATTTTTGTTAGTTTTAATCATAATTAAATCATAATAAATCCAATTTTTAATATTTTTGCACCAAAATTTTATACAAATTATTTCTGAATATTTAGAACAGAAATATAAATTTTAAACTAATAATTCTTTAATTTTAGTATTTTTAAATATTAAAGTTAAATTTTGACAATTTGTTATAAATAGATTTAATAATCTATTCTAAAGAAAATAATTTTACAAAAATTATTTTTATACTTTAAACACATTTTTGTGACCATCTTAAATTTAAATTCCATAAAAAGAATTTTTGTTTATTTATTTACAAAAATTCCCTCATTTATCAAACAATTTTAATATTAATCTAACGAGCATTTATCCCCAAATTCGAATCCCTAGAACTTATACATTTGTAGACTTGATAGACTTAGACATATTTATTACCTTATTATAGGGTGATACTTGATACATTTGGGCAACACCATTATTCAATTTTTCAACAGATATAACATTTTGCTAAGGTGAGTTTTACATAGCCCCTTTTCTATTTATCATCATTTTTGGGGTGAAACATGTTACAACAATATTTATGCAATTCAATCATCAATGTGTCTATGTGTATTTCTATGTTGCATTATGTCTTGAACATGACTAGGGTAAGCACAATTCTAGCATAAACATTCATCAGCCAAACGGTATACATTGATAGATCTATTGGACTGACAATCCCACCCGGATACGTGCCTCCTACAAAGGTTACGTGGGTGTTTGTTACTGCAATATAAACGAGTGAACCATGAGCGTATGGGATGCACCACAATACAACAGTCACAAGGTTGATTATGCACTCGATTTACTTCTAGTATGTTTTCGCATTTGGACTAGATTGCCATGACACATGAATTGCACAACAATTTTATTCGATTATCAAAACCTATGTAATTCTCACCAACTTTTGTTGACCCAAAATATTTTCAACTTAACATGTTTCAGGTTCTACTTGCTTGAAGATTTGATTTGATGCTTGAAGATGTTTGTATAGTTTTATTCAAATTGATGTACAAATTTTTAGAACAATTGTATGTAACTTATTTAAATTATTGAAATTTATTATTCACCATGAGCTACTGAACAATCATCAATACGTGACATCCCGATGTTTCCGCCATCGGTTGGGGTGTTACAGATTGGTATCAGAGCCATGGTTATAGGGAATTAGGTTATTAGAAAAATAATCTAGTCTATAACCATAGGATTTAATCAGTACTTGCTTCTTTTACTTGCTATACTCTATCTCCCTCCTACTTCTTATCCCTACTTTCATCCTTACAAGAAGGTTGCTCTCCATCACTGGATCCACTCTTAGACTAATAAGACAAAATCCTCAGGTTTAACCTGAACCACCTTGAGATCTCGTCGAAGTTCTAGATTTTAATAACGAACACGTGCAATCTGGAAGGGTGAATGCCTGTATTCTGAGTCTTCTGTCTAGGCTGGCATTGCGCATATATCCCAATCAGACGAGGGACCCGGATGCCTACCTGGGAATTCTCGGGATGAGTGTTCACTTATAGGCTAAAGCATGTCTTCATATGTTATTAGAATTTAGAATCTTTGATAAGTCAACGTTTTCGTTTATTCGTTTTAATGAATAAATGATCACATTCCTTATATAACCTCATTCATTTCATTGTGTCACTTACAGATCATGCCTCCACGTCGCAGCACTCGTCTTAACAGTGGTAACAATCATGATGAAGGGAGTAGCAATCACAATCATAACCATGACACTAACCACAACAACAACAACAACAACAACAACAATAATGGTGTCGATGCTCAACTGGCTGCAATCATTTCTCAACAAATGGCGCAGCAAATCGCAACTCTGGTTCCCAACTTACTAGCTCAAGTCATCCAGTTGAACGGCAACGGGAACGGCAACGGCGACGGGAATGGAAATGGAAACCACAACGAGAATAGGAATGGACTTCCAGCCTGTACTCTTAAACACTTTAATTCCTGTTATCCCCCAAGGTTCAGTGGAGAAGAAGGAGCTACAGGACTCCTACAATGGTTTGAGGGTATTGAGAATACCTTCATCAACAGTGAATGCCCCGACAACTTTAAAGTCCGTTATGCCATGAGTGTTCTTCACAAGCGAGCACTCACTTGGTGGAATGAAGAAAAACGCACTCGCGGAGCTGAAGCTGCACTAGCCTTAACTTGGGATCAAGCTAAATACATTATGAAGGCAGAGTTCTGTCCTCGTAATGAAATTAAGAAGTTGGAAGATGAATTTCATGATCTTGCTCAAGACAGTGGGGAAAACCTTGCTTACAACACTCGTTTTCACGAACTTAGCTTACTGCTACCCCACAAAGTCACCCCTTTGCCCATTGCGATCGAAAAATACATTGGTGGCTTACCGATGCAGATTCAAGACACGGTGTGGGGAAGGAACCCTGCTACTTTGGAGGAAGCAAAGCGTTTGGCTGCCACCCTAACAGATAACCATGTGAAGGCAGGAACCCTAACTCGTAAAGGGGAAAAGAAAAAGGATACTCCCCAACCTGCCGTTGAAATCAAAACCGAGGCCTCAACCAACGGGAAGTGTAAGGTCAGGAATTTTGCAATAGACACCACTGCCCCACCCAACAAGAAACAATACCACGGGAAGCTACCTAAGTGTGACACCTGCCAGTATCACCACCCAAATCAAGTTCCCTGCCGACAGTGCACCAATTGTCAAAGGTATGGGCATCTTGCAGATGCTTGTCGAATCCTTGCTACAAACGCTCTTGATGCTCCAAATAACCCCGCTTGAGACCCTCCAGCTACTTAAATCCCACCATTTGAATAATGTCTACCTATTTAATTCTATGTATTGACACTTTTAAATTCAAGTAATAAATTCAAGTATTATCATAACATCTGCGTGCATGCTTGTTTGAATGTGAACCAATTGCTATATCTATAATCATACTTGCTTACTTGTACAACAATTAGTTGACTACCAAACAACCTACTTAACGATTGGTAGAGGTCATCATGTCTTTCCAACAGTCGGGAGAAGCCCTACCACCTGCTCAACGACTGGTGGGGACTATCAGACCTGCTCACAATCGGTAAAGTCATAAAAGGACGCAGAAGCCTAATGTAAGGTAAATTGGTAATTACGGTCCGGAACGTAATCATGAACTTACAGGTACGTTAAGGTAGTGTGAAATTTTATCAAGGTTTTCAGTAGTTGACTAATTGTAAACCTAGTGTTTCTCTTAACTTCGGGACGAAGTTCCTAAAAGTAGGGGAGACTGTGACATCGCAAAATTTTCCCCCGGATTTTTATATATAAAACCCTCACTATATATATATTTTATCCTTAATCTTATACGATTATGCCTAACGCACAACCTATACATATATATATAGAAATATATAATAATAATAATAATAATAATAATAATAATAATAATAATAATAATAATAATAAGCATTGGATTTTTACAAAACAAAAACAAAACTGAACCCACCCTCTCGTCCCTGTTGTCCCGTCCAAACACCCAGGCCCAGGCCCAGGCCCAAGCCCAGTACTGTAGCCCACACCTTTTTCCCCCTCTAAAATGTTTAAAAATAATTATGTAGGAGCCGGGGATCGAACCCGTACCCCCTAACCGGTCCGAAGGGACCAAATGCCTCAACCACTGCTCCATGTTGTCAATTGTTGATGAGATTAGGAACTTTATCTACTTAACACTTTTTTGAAATTGATCTGTTTCTCCTTCCTGCTTCTGCCCGCTGCGAAACAGATTCCCACACCCATTTTTGACTTTTGATTGAGGCCAAATAAGGTAAATGCCAACTAAATTACTCGTGTTATGCAATTTCGTTCATTATGCACATTAAAAACATGGTCAAACATTCCAAAATCTAACCAATTAACGCGTTAAATATTTAAACCAAGGTCAAACTATCCAATTATACAACCTGGACATCATTGCTATAAATTGGACACTTTTGGACTTTAACAACTCGCCGATTACTCTCTCTTCATCCTCAATTTCTGATAAACAATCACCATTCCAAGCCCTTGCTCGTGCGTTTGACTTTTCAGTTTGACCGCACGATAAACACGACTAAAGCCTTGTAAGTTCAATTTTTTTGTTAGGGTATGTTCATCGGCCCTCAACAAACAATAACCCTATAGTTAATCGGGTTATTGTTTGTTAAAAATGATTATTGTTAACCTAGGGCTCGAATGGGTTCGATTTGGGGAAGAACGAGTCTGCAAATCTACGTATATAATTAATACAGAGACCAAATAATCACCAACTAATCAATAGACCAGTTGGTGTGACACTCGTGTTTAAGAATCAGAACCGGCCTGAGGGCCAAGGTTCGATTCCTGCTGTGGTGACCCTTTTTTCTTCTTTTTTTTTCGTTTTGTTTTCAAAACAAATAAATTAATTATAATACTTATAATTTTATAAATTCGATTTAAAATACTAAAACCCTTTTATTAATTCTACAAAAATTATTTTAAGTTAATCTAATGAAAAAGTTCAACTTACAATTTTTATTTTTCAAAAATCTATTTATTTAATATATTAAATAAATAAATCAAGTTTATTCTATTTTATTTATAAAATTCTATAAAAATATCAAAACGATCTTATAAATTTCCACAAAAATTATTCTAAGTTTTTATAACATTAAACTTTTCAGAAATGATTTTTATTTCTGAAAATCATTTATTTAATATTTTTAATCAATTTTTGTTAGTTTTAATCATAATTAAATCATAATAAATCCAATTTTTAATATTTTGCACCAAAATTTTATACAAATTATTTCTGAATATTTAGAACAGAAATATAAATTTTAAACTAATAATTCTTTAATTTTAGTATTTTTAAATATTAAAGTTAAAATTTTGACAATTTGTTATAAATAGATTTAATAATCTATTCTAAAGAAAATAATTTTACAAAAATTATTTTTATACTTTAAACACATTTTTGTGACCATCTTAAATTTAAATTCCATAAAAAGAATTTTTGTTTATTTATTTACAAAAATTCTCTCATTTATCAAACAATTTTAATATTAATCTAACGAGCATTTATCCCCAAATTCGAAGCCCTAGAACTTATACATTTGTAGACTTGATAGACTTAGACATATTTATTACCTTATTATAGGGTGATACTTGATACATTTGGGCAACACCATTATTTAATTTTTCAACAGATATAACATTTTGCTAAGCTGAGTTTTACATAGCCCCTTTTCTATTTATCACCATTTTTGGGGTGAAACATGTTACAACAATATTTATGCAATTCAATCATCAATGTGTCTATGTGTATTTCTATGTTGCATTATGTCTTGAACATGACTAGGGTAAGCACAATGCTAGCATAAACATTCATCAGCCAAACGGTATACATTGATAGATCTATTGGACTGACAATACCACCCGGATACGTGCCTCCTACAAAGGTTACGTGGGTGTTTGTTACTGCAATATAAACGAGTGAACCATGAGCGTATGGGATGTACCACAATACAACAGTCATAAGGTTGATTATGCACTCGATTTACTTCTAGTATGTTTTCGCATATGGACTAGATTGCCATGACACATGAATTGCACAACAATTTTATTCGATTATCAAAACCTATGTAATTCTCACCAACTTTTGTTGACCCAAAATATTTTCAACTTAACATGTTTCAGGTTCTACTTGCTTGAAGATTTGATTTGATGCTTGAAGATGTTTGTATAGTTGTATTCAAATTGATGTACAAATTTTTAGAACAATTGTATGTAACTTATTTAAATTATTGAAATTTATTATTCACCATGAGCTACTGAACAATCATCAATACGTGACATCCCGATGTTTCCGCCATCGGTTGGGGTGTTACACATAAAACATCTGATGAGACAAACACTGTTACATTAGAAACCTCTGATAGGTAAACAGTTGGTAGGTAACCTCTGATGGTCTTGAATCATCTGTTGGAGCCTAAGTGTTGTTGGCTCCAACAGACCTTTAGTCTTCAGTACTCTGATCAGCAGTTGTTCTTCATCAGACCTTTGATCAGCAGTTGTTCTCTATCAGACCTTTGCAAGCAACATTTGTTCCAGCGGTTGTTAGGGTACAACAGATGTTAGGGTAAACAGTCTTTTGGGAGAAGTATCATGTAACTGCTGTTTTATTAAGGATCAATATGTAGAATATTTTGGCTTTCCAATCATCTGTTCTTCTCCAGGTCAGCAGACCCAACAATCTCCCCCTAGAACAGATGATGGCAAAACTAAGCTTTATTGTTGATCTTTATTCCTCATCAAACTTTCTCTGATTTGCCCTTTGAACTGTAATTCAAAGTTCAATGAGAAGGGTTCTTCTGCATCTCTTTCAAGCTCTAAGTTCAACAATGTTTGGAGATCATCTGCACATAGGCCATGTGCATCATCCATACTCATCTTCTGGGCTTCTCCATCTGATCTGAGCAATGTCAATTCATGGGTGTCTTTGTTGACCTTCCATTTTAGAATTTATGAACCAGAGGATCTGTTGAGTTGCAAGTTTATTCTAGATGAGTTTGGTGATGGAGGTCTCCCAATGAGTTTTCTGAGTTCATCAGTTATGGGATCAGAGAAATAATGAACTTGGTTGTAGATACCCTCTTTTACAAATATATGAGCAAACTTCTTCTGGTCTTCTTCAGACATTTCCTTCTGTCTTTTGAACTGTCTCTTGGCAGCAACAGATAGGTCAAAAGTATCAGGCAAGCTGTCAAGTGTAAAGGCCTGTTGAGGTCTCTTAACCATGGGAGCATCTGAGTAAATTGGTTTTCTCGGCAGTGTAGGATCAATCTTTCTATTCTCTTCCAGCTTCTTGTATGTTTCAACCAGCCTTAGCTCAGCCCATCTTGCAACTGACCTCATCTCTCCATATTTAGCAGCCACAATCTCTTCTCTCATTCTTTTGAATTTTAAAGCTCTGGCTGGATCTCTGCCTTTCCTAAAATTAGGGGCAGAGACTTTCAACGGAGGATTCTTGGCCATTTCTTCAATACTTAGAAGTTTTTCTTGAAGAGCATGAGTGGTCCAGCCTACAAACTGTTTTTTGTTTGCTTTGTAGGGCATGGTTGCCAAGATCTGGTCAAGTATAGATTCCCTTACCACCTTTTCCAAATCACTGTTGAGAGGCATGGTGGACATGGAGTTGCTCAGGGTCTTAGCAAAATCTTCAATCCTTCTTAGTTTGCTAAGCTCTGCTGAATGGATGCCCTGAGCAGTCATGTCATCCTTCCTTTTGCATCTATTCTTGATGATCAAATTAGCCTGTTCAGTTTTGAATTTTATAAATTGATCTATGTTTCTGGGAACAGGGAAATTTGGAAGAGATGGGAAAGATCTTTTAGATGGATCCTCGGTATTGTAGAAGGATTGCATTTCCCCCTTGAGTAGATCAAGCTCAAGAGGATACTGAGTAGCCAATGGTGTCATGGATGGTGGTGGTTTATGGGAAGTTATATGAGAAGTGTGTGGTGAAAAGGATGAAATTGGAATGGATGGAATGGGTGCAGATTTGGATGTTGAAGTGGAAGGTGGTGAGGTTTGGATATTCTCATCATGTACCACAAAGGTTGATTTTCTCTTCTTTCTGTACAAGATAAGTGGTGATGGTGGTGTTTGGGCAGTAGTGGTTGTGTTAACATCTGTTGGCACTTGTGCAGGACCAGCAGATGTTTGGGATGGTGAAGTGATTGGTATGGTTATGGTTGGTGTATTGGTGTTTGTGGTAATGGGTTCAGTGGTTGGTTTGGTGGTTGTGGCGGTAGGTTCAGTTGTGTTGGTGGTAGCAGTGGTTTTGGTGGCAGCAGTGGTTCTGGCAGCAGATGTTTTAGCAGTAGTAGTTTTATCAGCAGTTTTAGATGGTAGTTGCCTTGTGTGTTTTGTAGGCATTTTCTTCCTTTTAGAAGAGCCAACATCCTCAACTTCCTATTGCTGCTCTATCTTCCTTTGCACTAGAGCCTCTGCATTGACTTCCAATGTGTCAAGCCTCTTTTGCTTATCTTCAGCAGCCTTTTCAGCAATGACATTAGCAGTGTGATCAGGTTCTTTTGCTTTGCCTGCATTGACAGCTTCAGCATCAGCAGTGGATTGAACATTGGGTTGTTGTGTTGGTGGTGCAGACCCTGGTTTTGTGGCAACAGACTTTGGTGATTGACCTTCTTGTGATGGTGGACATCCAAAGGGCTTTAGCTTTTTCAATCTATCTCTACCACTCTCCCCCTTTTTGGCATCATCAGCTATGAACTCATCATCATCTTCATTTTCGTGAATGGTGGTAGGGACAGAGCCAGTGGTCTTCAGCATATGGTCTTTTATGGCTTTAATATCTGCTTGGGTATCTGTGTACCTAGCATATACCATTGTCCTGATCTTAGACATATAAGTTACATGAGTTTGGTCTGCTAGTTTTCTATGAGCTATGATGATGGTGGAAATAGATTTCCATAGCTCACTAGCAATGTCTTCTTTTGAAGGTTGACTTTTAGTTAGAGCAGCCGAAGATAACATGATTGTCTTGAGATCTGTCTTGATATCAGTAACAGAGGTTTCAATGGAATGAACTCTATCCGTCAATTATTGGTATTTTAACCCATCACCTAAGTTAATAGGGTCGTCTGGATTCCTACCGGTGGTAGTTGTAACTGGTTCAGTCCTAGGAGGTGAATCCATAGAATAAGAACCAGATGCCCCTTTATCTTGGTTCTGGGGACTTCCAACTGATTTTGGGGTCACTATTATGGCCTCATCAGTTGTTTCCTTCAAGGAAGTCTTAGCTATGTAACCACTGTCCTGTTGTGAGACAATGGTCTCTACATCAGTAGTGGCTGCTTCACTTGAAAACTCGCCTAGAGTTACATTGAACGCCAGGGGTGTAACCTCCTCTGTTCGGGGGTTAGCTAATTGATTTTTCTCAGTCCCAGTCACTTGTTGGTGTGTACTCTCATTGATAGGTGATGGAGAGGAACTAGGAATGTCCTGATTTTTATCAATAGCTTCGAATAATGGTTTCATTGTTGGAAGGATATGTGATGGTGAGGGTTGAGGAGTGAAAAGAGAAGTAGCCCTGGGAGAAGGGCTTATGAGCATATGGTCAAGTGACTCATATGTCTCATGATGTGTTTCCCCCTTGGCTTACAACATGATCCTTTTGAGAGGAATCATGAGGAGGTTAGACAGGTTGAGATATCTCCAACTGTTGTGAGGAAGTACCAACAGTGGTTTCTTGTTGCTTTTGTGCTACAACAGGGATTACCTTTAGTATCTAATCTTCCAGAGGCCCTTTTTTGGTTTTCTTAGTGGTTTTTGTGGATGGATGTTTTCTTTTGGAGGTGGCTGGTGTGGGTTTCACAGCACTGGATGTAGTGCCATGATCACCAGGAGCAGTGGGCTCAACAATAGAGGTTTTGACAACAGTTGTTGTCTTAACACTCTTTGTTTGTGTTTTAGAAACTTTGACTTTTGACATTTTTTCTTGGGTGTTTGGACCCAACATTCTTGTAAAAGTTTCATCTGTTAGACTCTTCATTTGAAATGATTTACCCTTTTTAAAATCTTTTTCAGGTAAAACATTTTGTAGGATTACACTTAGAAGTCTTGGGTATATCAGAAAAGCATTCTTTGACCCAGACTTTATTCCCTTCACATTTGCAACTAAATCCAAGAACAGGGCCTGGGATAAATTGTAGTCAGATTCTGAAAACATAGCATATCCCAAGTACTGAACTTTCAATGGAATTTCATTGAAAGAAGTGGATTTAGCAGAGATACATAGAAGGAGTGTATGAAAGAAAAATTTCATGACTGGTGGGAATTTTTTTTTGAAAAGAGTTGAACCAGTCATCTGTGAATCATAACCCATTTCCTGAAACCCAGTGTGAAGTTCAGCCATAGGGAAAGAGTCGTTACCTGACAAGTCATTCAATGAGAAGGTTGTGGATATTAGTTGGGGGGTAATGGTGATATTTGTATCTCCAATTTTTTAGATAATGGTAGTAGACTTTTTGTCATGTAGAAGAACATCAGCGTTTAACCAAAATTCTTGGAGAGTATCGATAAGTCGATATAGATGGGTGCATCAGCGGTTAGTATTGTCAGGTATTTGGATTTGAGAATAATGTCGATGGTGGTATGGAACGGGATGTTTTCATATGTTTTAACCAGATAGGGAAGGTAATTGTGGGTGGCTTTGGCTTGAAGATCCATTGTAATGGATTTCGAGTGTGAGGATGAGAAGAATTAGAATGGGAGTTTGAGGTTGAAGAAGGCGGTTTCAGTATTTTGAATACAATGAGACAGTGTAACATCTGTTGTGGTAAAACAGGGTTTTTATAGCCTATGGTGAAACCACTGATGTGGCCAAAACTCTGCTTTTGAGAGCAAACGTGGCAAACATCTGGTGGCCTACAACTGTTGCCAAAGGACTGATGCAAACAGCTGTTGAACTACCAAAGTGCTGATGCTAACAACACTTTTTTTTGGAATATATATATATATATATATATATATATATATAATGGAAACAGTTGTTTTATCTGATCAAACGTTTGAAAACAGATTTTTCAACCAAGCAGTGGTTGTTTTATCTGATCAGATGTTTGAAAAATATTTTTTAACTAAAAGTGGATATAATGGATGAAACAGTGGTTGTTTTATCCTCAGCAGATTTTTCAACCAAAATGCTATTTTTAAGGATGAATTTTGATTTTCGGAAACATTTTAATGTATTTATTTAAAACATTTTTGTTGTTTAATCCATGCTTAAGATACCAATCCGAGAAATCAGTTTTTCAAAGGTAGATGTGTCTAAAGCTTTTGTTAACACATCTGCCAACTGATCCTCTGTTGGAACATGGTGCAGAGAAATCAAACCTTTTTCATAGCTATTTCTGACAAAGCGATGTCTGATGTCTATGTGATTTGTGGTTGAATGAGAGACTGGATTTTTGATGATATTTTCAGCAGCTTGACTGTCCAATATGAGTGGAGTCTATAGTGTAGTTATACCAAAGTCCAGCAGTTGATTTTGAAGCCACATGAATTGGGTTGTACACCTTGCAGCAGCAATGTTTTTCAGCCTCTGCTGTTGAGGTTGAAACAGCTGCTTGCTTTTTGCTTTGCCATGAGACTAAGGCATTCCCTAGAAATTGGCACCCTCCTGATGTAGACTTCCTTGTGGTGTGGCAGCCAGCAAAATCACTATCTGAATAACCTGAAAGATCAATGTTTCCATTAGCAGGATGCTAGATACCAAGTGTGGGAGCACCTTTTAGGTGTCTGAATATCCTTTTCACAACAATAAGGTTTGACTTTCTAGGTGAAGCCTGGGATCTTGCACAGACAGAAGTGGCAAACATAATGTCTGGCCTAGATGCAGTTAAGTACAATAAAGACCCAATCATGCATCTGTAATGTGTCTGGTCAACCAGTTCATCCTTGTCATCAATAGTGAGTAGCTTGGCTGTGCTCATGGGTGTACTACATGGATTACAATCATTCATCTCAAACCTGGTTAGTAAGTTTTTAACATACTTGTTTTGATGGATGAATGTGCCATTTTGCAGCTGCTTCACTTGGAGACCAAGGAAGCACTTAAGTTCACCCATGGCACTCATTTCAAACTCTGCTGTCATGAGTTCTCTAAACTCTTCATACATTTTGTTACATGTGGATCCAAAAATGATGTCATCCACATATATTTGAACAATCATTAAATCTTTCCCTCTCCATTTTAGAAATAAAGTTTTATCAATTTTACCTCTTGTGAAACCAATGGATAAGAGATAGGTGGAAAAAGTTTCATACTAGGCCCTAGGTACTTGTTTGAGTCCATACAATGCTTTGTTGAGCTTGTAGACATAATCATGATGGAATGTGTCTACAAAACCAGGTGGTCGACATACATAGACCTCCTCCTGAATTTTGCCATAAAGGAATGCACATTTAATGTCCATCTGATACACCTTGATGTTGCGGTTGACAGCAAAGGCTAGGAAGAGTCTGATAGCTTCTAGCCTAGCTACTAGAGCAAAGGTTTCATCATAGTCTATCCCCTCTTCTTGTCTGAAGCCTTGAACCACAAGTCTGGCTTTATTCTTGACAACTATACCCCTTTCATCAGTTTTATTTTTGAAGAACCACTTTGTGCCAATTGGACAGACATCCTTTGGCAGTGGTACAAGTTCCCATACTTGTTGTCTTTTAAACTGAAGGAGCTCTTCATGTATGGCTTCTACCCAACTATTGTCTTTTAGTGCCTCTTGGTCCTTGACAGGTTGTGTGAGAGATAGAAAACCTGCAAAAAGACAGATATTTGAGGATTGGCATCTTGTGAGCACACCCTCTCTGATGTTGCCAATGATTTGGTCTGGTGGATGAGCTCTTAGGTAGATTAAATCTCCCTGATATGGTATGATGACATTTTTAGGTGAAGGACAAAGGTTTGGTGACTCTGTTGATGTAACATCTGTTTGCACTTCTGTAGTACCAACAGATGTTTGAAATGGAAGTGGGGAATGGGTCCAAGTGGTGTGAAATTGGACTGACTTTTGTCAACAGAGGTTGGAGTTTTGTCAACAGATGATTGAACAGTGGATGAGGTTGATGAGGTAGTGGTTTGAGGGTAAGACTGGCCAACAGTGGTTGACACAGCTGTGGTAGAGTTTTGACAGGTGTTTTGAACATCCGCTTCTCCTGATATAGAAATGACTTTGTAGTGACTTGGGATCACAACATCCGTTCTGTAGTCTTGCTGCGGAGACTGTGGAATACCTGCACTGTCAGCTTTAGCAGTAATATCTTCAAATTTGAAATTGTCTAAATCAAACAGTTCAGCAGGATTTGCTGGGATTTTTAAGGATGAAAGTTCATTGAACTTTACATTCAGAGTTTCTTCTATTGTCCTAGTCCTAGTGTTAAACACTTTTTAGGCCTTGGCAGTAGAAGAATATCCCAAAAAATACCCACAATCTACTTTGCCTTCAAATTTTGAAATGGAATCTTTAAGATTTAAGATGAAACATGGGCAGCCAAAGATTTTGAAAAATGATATTAATGGTTTGATTTTAAACAGAATTTCATAAGCAGTCTTTTGATGTCTTGGGTTGATTAAAACTCTGTTTTGAACATAGCAAGCAGTGTTTACAGCTTCCTCCCAAAAGGGTTCTGGTTTTCCTTTCAACCACCCTATTTTGTTTACAGTGGCAAACCAGAATCTGCTAGCATAGTTCTTGCAGCCTCAATAAGAGTTCTGGTTTTCCTTTCAACCACCCCATTTTGTTCTGGTGTTCTTGGAATGCTGTACTACCTCACAATTCCTTTTGACACACAGAAATCATCCAACTTCTTATTTTTAAACTCTGTTCCATTGTCACTTCTAAAGACTTTTACTGGCAAGTCATTTTATTTCTCAACTTTTGTGACAAAGTCCTTCAAGATACCTGCAGTCTCATCCTTAGAGTGTAAAAAGTAAGTCCATGTATACCTAGAAAAATCATCAACTATGACAAGACAAAATCTTTTTCTTCTTAGACTCATGATTTTAACTGAGCCAAACAAGTCCATGTGCAACAATTGAAAACATTGACTTGTTTTGGACCCATCAATGGATTTGTAAGAGCTTTTATTGTAAGGACAAAAAGGATTGTTGAAACCTGTTTTGCTAGCCTTAGTCTAATTCCTACTTCTGCCAAAATAGTCTAGGTATGAAACTACTGAAGAAAGAAGACACAAGTACTGAAGAAGGATTCAACAAGTACTGAAGAGTAAAGATCAGAAGTTCTGAAGTCAAATCAGACAAGTCAACCGAAGAACTGCTGAAGACAAACTACTCATCAGTAGTTTGTCACTCATCAGCACATGTAAAAGAATCTTTCCACTGCCCTTATGTTTCAGTAGTTTATTAGTTTATTATTACTTTATCTTTTGTACAAGTTCCAAGACTGCAACTTGTTGCAGACTTGCTTTTGTAATAAGGTTCATGTATTTGTTTGTCTATAAATAGATGGGTTAATCCCTCCGTTTTAGACATTAATTTTAATTGAAAACTGAAATCCTTCAGAGCTTAAACTTGAAATACCATTTCATATTCTGAGAATCTCTTTGCATATTTATCATCATATACATTCATTTCTTAGATTCTCATTAACTGTATTTAGTTTACAAACATCCAGGGGGAGTAATAACTCTTGTTGATAGTGAAACTTTATAACTTATTCCGCTGCAAACTGCTTTGATTAAACTTGCAAAACACATATGTGTTCATAAGCAAGCAACTGTTAAAAGAGCATACTGATCCAACAATTGGTATCAGAGCACTAGTTTATCTGATCACATATCAATCTAACAAATTGAGAATCAGACACAAGCTCTTATTGATATTCAATAAAGGATAAAAGTTCACTTTTTCAACATCCATCACTTTGAGAGAAACTTGACAAATCAATACTCTCAAAAATGGATCCTCATAATACTGGTTTTGCCAATAAGCCTGCCATGCTTGTTCGTTCAGAATATAACATATGGCAAAAAAGGCTGGCACATACTCTGTCTCAGACCAACACTGGTTGTTGGAGATCTGTGATGTATGGTCCTCACAAACCAGTAAATATAAACCTTGAAACTAAAGTTGAAATACTAGAGGACCCAAAAGACTACACAGATGAAGATTTCCTTAAACTTGAGCTTGATGCCAAGGCTTTCTCTATGTTGGCAATGGCACTCCCAAATGAAATCTACTCTGGAATTTTACATTGTGAAAGTGCCAAAGAGCTTTGGGACTGCCTAAAAGATCAGTTTGGAGGAACTGAAGAGGTGATTGCCAACACCAGAGAAATCCTGGCTCAGCAATATGAAACATTTACTCATATTAATGGGGAAACTTTGACACAACAGTTTGAAAGATTCTCCTCATTAATTTCTGAGTTGAAATTAAATGGTCAGACCTACACAAATGTATCTATGCTTCATAGATTTTTAAGGTCATTACCCGAAAAATGGGAAACTTATTCTATAGTCCTCAGATCTTCACCAGATTTTAACTCCCTCACTCTTACAAAATTACATGGGAGATTGCTAACTTTTGAAAGAGAAATTGATCAAAAGAAAAAGTTGCAAAATTCTGGTAAAACAGCTGATGACTATGTACCAGGTAGTACACCACTGTTGGGACAAGACTCACCTTCTTGTCCAAATAATTTTGGATCTTTTGACCACATTGACATAACTGCTGGGATCTCATCAGAAAGATCATATCCAGCTTATGACAATGATGAAAATAGTCAAACTGCTGATAACATGTGTTTTATCATGGATGACGTGAAAAATTTTAGTAGTGATGACTTAGAAGAAATGGACATTTTACACCAACTGGCCATGTTAAGTATAAAAACTAACAAATTTTACAAAAGGTCAGGAAGGAAATTTCCAGGACTGAACAGTTCAACAAAAGTTGGTTTTGACAAATCCAAACTTAGATGTCACAAGTGTCAAAAGTTGGGACACTTTGCTAGAGAGTGTAAAAGCTCTAGCTATAACCAACCACAGTCTGGAAATCAGTTTAACCATAGTTATAATAGGAATAATGGAACACAGGGAAGTGCACATTTTATACAGGCACAAGCTCCACAAATACAATATGTACAGATGGCTGCTCAATAAATGCAGAGCCAACAACCAATGCCTTCCATTCTAGCTGATCAACAACCTCCATAAACTCAACAACCCTCATAACAAAGTGTTTTCACTTCAGGGTATGTTGACTGGAGCAGTCTTCCTTTAACACAACTCAGTGCAATCCTGATGCAGACAACAAAATGTTTGACATCAACTGGGGAGAACCTGACAATGGTAGAAAGAACTTTGCCTTAATGGCATTTGAGGGTTGCACCTCTAAATCTGCCTTATCTCAGGTATCAAAAGAATCTTTGACAAAACTATGTTCAAACTCATTCAAACAATCTTTTGCTCTCATAAGAGAGACCAACGTGCATTTACAAGGCAAAGCCAATGACTCAAAGAGAAAATATACTCAAATTAAATGTGATTTAGAAAGAAAACTTGCTGCAAAATCAAAAGAAAAGTCTAAATTGACAAATAATGCTATTGAAACCCAAGCACAACTTAAAATCATGATAGAAGACCTAGGAAATGTCAGAAAAGAGCTTGCTGACACCAAGGTTGAATGTGAGAAATGGGTTGAGTCATGTAAAGGGTACCAATTACTGCTTAACAAACAAAGTGCATCAAATGTTAGGTTTGGCATAGGGTACAATCACACTGAAACACCAACTGATTTTTCTCCCAAAACTACTGATGATGGGAGAAGAATAGTTCAAAATCAAACTTCTGAAGAGAAAGAATGCACATCTTTTCATGAAAACTTTCTAAAAATTGAAAAAGAAAGTTCTTCAGAAGTACTGATCAAATCTGACTTTAAGCCATCAGTAGTTTCATCTACATCAGGAGTTGAGAACCTGAAAACTACTGATGACCTAAACCAAATCAAGACTGTCAGAAATTTGCCTTTAAATGAAAAAGAAAAGGCAAAAGAATGTGAAATTTGTGGTTTGTTTAACCACAAAACAGAATGTAGATACAGAAAAGGAAATCAGTATAACAAGAAGATTTCACAACTGGTTGTGGGAAAACAACTCAAAAATGATTTTGAAGAAACTTTCTTTCCCAACAAACAACAACCAGGCAACACCTTTTCTCAGAAAAAGATGAAATCTCAACAACAGTCTTTTTCTCAAAATTCTCTTTCAGTAGTTAGACCTAAATCATCAGCAGTTTCACAAACTGCTAAGATTAAAGATCTCATGAATATGGTACAACTACTGATGACCAAGGTTGATGATGGTCCTCAAAATGATACCACTATTGCTCTTAAGGAAAAATCCATTGCCAAAAAGACATGGATTCCTCAACCTGGTCAAGAACAAACTGTTAATATTCTCAAGAGCAAAACCAAAGCCAAATTGGCTTGGGTTCCTAAATCTAACTAATTTGCTACTTTGTGCAGAGGGTCTCCAGAGGCTTAAATAGCATTTGGTATGTTGATAGTGGAGGCTCAATGCACATGACAGGATGCAGATACCTGATAAACAATTTTATCAGTCAAAGAGAAGGATCTGTATCCTTTGGGAACAATGCCAAGGGATATGTGCTAGGACATGGCAATGTCTCTTCGGGAAAAATACAGTTTGACAAGGTCAATCTGGTTGAAAACCTTGAGTACAACTTGCTAAATGTGTCACAAATGTGTGATAAAGGATATTCTTCCTTTTTCACAAAGACGGCATGCAAGATCATATCACCAAAAGGCCAGAAGTTGATAGAGAAGATCATTGAAGATCATACTTTGTTGATAGCCAAAAGATGAGGCAATGTCTATGCAGTGAACATTGAAAAGGACAAAGTACTGAACAACACTGCCTGTTTCTTCTCAAGGGCATCAACTTCATAGACTGATCTCTGGCGCAGGAGACTTGGCCATGTGAACTTTAAAACCATAAATAAAGTCACAAAAATGGGCTTGGTCAGAGGTCTATCCTTGAAAGTATACCAGTGTCAAGAACACTGTGTATCCTGTCTAAAGGAAAAAAACGTAAGTCCTCCTATAAGTCTATTGAAGAATCAAAAACAACTGCATGTCTTCAACTACTCCATATGGACTTATTTGGGCCAGTCAAAATCATGAGCCTTGGTAAGAAGAAGTACTGCTTAGTCATCATTGATGACTATTCAAGATTCACATGGGTCTTCTTCTTATTTTCCAAGGATGAGGCAGCTGAAATCATCAAGTTCTTCATTCTAGAAGTAGAGAAACAATATTCTCTTTCTGTCAAAGCCATTAGAAGTGACAATGGGACAGAGTTCAGGAACAAAACTTTGAATGAATTCTGCTTGTCTAAAAAGATTATTAGACAATTCAGTGTTCCCAGAACTCCTGAACAAAATGGTGAGGTAGAAAGAAAGAACAGAACACTAATTGAAGCAGCAAGAACTATGTTAGCTGATTCAGGCCTACCATTGTCAACAAGAGACACTCCAAAACTGCCTATGAAGTTCTTCATGGCATTAAGCCCCTTATCTCCTTTTTCAGGGCTTTTGGATGTCAATGTTTCATTCTAAACATTAAAGACTCTATTTCAAAGTTTGCTGCAAAAGTTGATTCAGGTTATTTTCATGGTTATTCTTCCACGAGAAAAGCCTACAAGGTTTTTAATTCAAGAACCAAGATAGTAGAAGAAACACTGAATGTCAAGTTCAATGAGTCAAAACACACTCTCATTCCAGCACATCCCGCAGAACTCTTTGACCTTGACAGTTTACATTTCGGACCTGAAAAGACTGTCACTTCATCTAAACCTATTTATTATGGTGCTCAAAAGTTTGATGATGAGGATCCTACAACATGGACTCCTAATACAGTCATTAAGTCAACTTTTAAACCATCAGAAGTTTCACAAACTTCTGATTCAACAACTGCTGATGTACAAACTCAAACATCTGTTTCAGCTCCTACAACTACTAATGATGTTCAAACAGCTGAAAAAGATATTATAAACCTCAGTGGTTTGTTTGAAAAAGTACAAGAGCCACCTACACCTGTCAGTGGTTTACAACAACTGATTGAACACAAGGATCATCCATTGGATCAAATCATGGGTGATATTGCATCAAGGGTTCTCATAAGAAACCAGCTTTCCAACTTTTGCTTCTTCTCAGCATTCATTTCTCAGTTGGAACCTAAGAAGTATCAATTGGCACAAGATGGGTTTTTAGAAATAAACAAGATGAAGCTAGTATGATTATCAAGAACAAGGCAAGACTGGTGGTACAAGGTAATTCTCAAGAAGAGGGAATTGACTATGATGAAACCTTTGCTCCAGTTGCAAAACTTAAAGCCATCAGGTTATTTTTGGCTTATGCAATTTCCAACAAAATTAAAGTTTTTCAAATGGATGTTAAAAGTGCATTTTTGTATGGAAAAATTAAAGAGAAAGTGTATGTCTGTCAGCCATGTGGGTTTGAGGATCCTTCTCATCCTAAGTGGGTGTACAAACTTGACAAGGCTTTGTATGGCCTAAAGCAGGCTCCTAGAGCCTGGTATGAAACACTTTCAAACTTTTTACTCAAAAATAACTTTACAAGAGGCTCCATTGATAAAACTCTTTTCATAAAACATGTTGAAAATCATGTCTTACTTGTTCAAATTTATGTTGATGATATCATATTTGGTTCAACTAATACAAAATTGTGTGATGAATTCAAGAAACTCATGCAATCAAAATTTGAGATGACTACAATGGGAGAGCTGCAGTACTTTTTAGTACTGCCGATTAAACAACAAACAAATGGAACTTTTATACATCAATCTAAATATGTTAAAGAATTATTGAACAAATTTTCTTTGCAAGACTGTAAATCATGTTCCACTCCCATGACACCAACCAAACAAGTTGAACCAGATGATCAAGGAAAACAGGTTGATCAAACCATGTATAGATGTATGATAGGTTCCCTTCTGTATCTAACTGCTTCTAGACCAGATATTATGTTTTCAACATGTGTTTGTGCTAGATATCAATCAGCTCCTAGGGAATAACACCTCATTGCAGTCAAAAGAATCTTCAGATATCTGAAAGGAACTCCTACACTTGGAATTTGTATCCAGCTTCTTGCAATACCAAGTTAACAACTTTTTCAGATAGTGACTATGCAGGGTGCAAAATGTCAAGAAAATCAACATCTGGTGGTTGTCAATTCTTGGGAAACTGTCTAGTGTCCTGGTAATCAAAGAAACAAACATCTGTTGCAACTTCAACTGCTGAAGCTGAATACATTGCAGCTGCAAGTTGTATATCACAGATACAATGGCTCCAATATCAACTTCTTGATTATGGAATCAAAGAGACCAAGACACCATTGCTTGTAGACAGTAAATCTGCCATTAGCATCATTCAAAATCCTGTTCAGTTCTCAAAAACTAAACATATTGAGATCAGGTATGATTTCATAAGGGATTGCTATGAAAAAGGCAAGATTGAAGTGAAGCATGTGACAACAGCTAATCAAATAGCTGACATAGTCAAAAAACCCCTTGACACATCAACATTTCAGAAGTTAGTATCCATGCTTGGGATGCTAAATTTGTAAGTGTTTCTTTTATTTTCCTGCACATATTTTTACTTTCACTTACATTATCTGTCATAAAACTTCTGAAAAACAAAAAGAGAGAAACTACTGATGTACAAAAACATCAGTATGGGGATATTTTCTGAAAAATGATTAACCTTTGATAAAATAAACTTCAGAAGTTATGAATAAAATGTTTATAAAACATTCTCATCAGTTGTTAACAAACTACTGAAGAGAAAATGGAAACTACTGATGAAAATTGTTCTTCATCAGCAGTTTTGTCAATAAGGGTAAATCAGACATTTCCCATTTCAGAAGTTTTACCTAGGGCGGTTATAAACTTCTGATAAACACCTTTTCCATCAATTATCCATTCAAAAAGAAAAATTCCCTCCTTCTCTCTCATAAACACTCTCAAACCCTCCCCTGCAACACAAAACAAGAACACTGTTCGATCAAAACACACACGAACCACATGGCTCTAATACTAAAATAGGGACACAATCAAAGAGGCTATTTTGAGAAACATGAAGCCTGGTCCCAATACGACGAAATCATTGATTTAGTTGTCATATCCCAATACTTCACTGCCCTCACCATTGATCCTCCAATCCATACTGAAACTCTTAATGAGTTCTGGGCAAATGCCGAGATGGTGACAGTGAATGATCAGATTATTTCCCTAAAATCAACCATCCAAGGGAAAGTAATGGCAATCACACCAGCTACTTTGGGGATAAGACTGGGTTTGGATGATGCGGATGCACCAGATCATTTTCCCAACTCTGCAATTCATTTAACCATGACAGAGTGTGGTTACCAAGGTACTCTCTCACATTCAACCATTTTCAAGAAATTTTTGAACCAAAATATAAACTTTTGTTTCATTACATAATCATGTGCTTGAGTCCTAAAACTGGATCTTATGATCAGATGCCCTCTACTTTTCAACCTATATTTCATTCCATTGTGAATGAAACAAAATTCAGGGCATCAGAACTTTTCTTTAATGAGTTGGTGTTGCATCACCAAAATTCTAAAAAGAAGTTTTTGTTGTATCCAAGGTTCATAATGCAATGCATAATTAAAGAACTTGGAGATGAGGTGCTTGTGGGAAAAACAACCATTTTAAATCCATTAACCTCACAAGCATACTCAAGGCATAAAAAACCGGCTGCCTGGCCAGAAGATGACCAAGGGGAACAACAAACAGTCCCCATGGAACCACCATCTTCCAAACCCTCACCCAAAAAAGCCAAGAAAAGGAAACAACAAAAGCCCAAAACCACCAACCCTAAAAGAAAGGCAGTTCAGGAACTTGAGATGCCTGAAACTGCTGATGTGCAATCTGCACTTGTCAAAGATGTGACTGAAACATCCTCTCAGTCTCATCCATCTCAAACACCCACAAGAGCACCCATTACCATTCTTTTCAAAAGAAAGAAATTTAAAAAGACAATAACTACTGATCCTTCTTTTGAAACTGCTGAACCATTGCCCCAAATTACTGAACCAGAAACATCACACACAACCATTGAAATTGCCAAACTTCTCTCTGGGCTAAAAGAGACAATCCCATCAAAACAGGTCATTCCCCAACAACCACATCAAACAGGGGAAGTACCTTCAGAAGTTGACATGGATGTGGATGTCATTAGCCCTATCCCAAGAGATGAGGATGAACCAAGGTTTCTAAGCCCAAACTTAGAGACTTTAGGTATATTTGAGGCTGCTACTACTCATTTACCACCCAGTGGTGGATCTGAGGACAGAAGTAACATTGCTAAGACCTCATTTGTGGCAACTACTGATGAAGCTTTATGCCTGAGGTAGGAAATCCTCAGAACCAAGAAACAGAGGTTCATGAGACAACTGGGTTGGGCTCAGCTCATGATATAACTGATACTGTCCTCATTGAGGATGTAATCAAGGATTCAGATGATTCCATTGATTTGGATGATGATTCAAATTCCACAAAACATGAATTGACGGCTACTAGTGAAGGTCCTGAATCTGGTGTCTCTAAGCTCAAAGAGCTGGTCACAACAAATCAGGTTAAAGACCACTTAATCCCCGATTCCCCTAAAGTGGCATCTTTAGTACACTCTGAAGATCATCCAAAAACACCCCCTCACTAAAATTGCCCACCCAATTCCCTAAGTCATCCAGCATAGACTTGAACCACCTATGCAGCCTAGATGGTCCCCTATACCAGATGATGAACACCCTCATATCCAATCACCTCAAATCTTTCACAAACTTCTTGGGAGTTGAAAACCACAACTCATTTTGAGGTGATCAACCACAAACTAAGTGAGCTTTCCAACAAAATTGACAACAATACAAGACAGCTTGCAAAGTTATCTGGTAGAACTTCTCAACCTGGCAAGCTTTCAGAAGTGGATGAAGCCAAAAAGGGGGAGAAGATTAAGGAACCAAGAGAGTCACTGGAAGCCAGGATAAAGGGAAGAGTGCCTCTACAAAAACAACAAGAGAAAGAGAAAGCCCAAAAAGACTTAGAAGATTAAGATAGGCTCCTTTTTGGAACTGAAGTTAAAGCTGAAACTTCCCAAGGCCTCAATGAAGAAACTTCTGAAGACTCTGAAAGTATTGAAGACAATCCTTCAGTAGTTGATACTTCAATCAACCCTTCAGCAGTTCACACTTCCAATATTCAAACTGAAGAGCCTTCTATGGCAAATGAAGACATTCCAACTCCTATTCCAAGGCCTGCAACCACTCAAATGCATGTACTAAACCCTTTCTCCCATCTCAATGTCCAAAGAATTACTGAAGAAGAGTCTACTTGCAGCAAAAAGAAAGGCTAAGGAAGATGAGATATGGAACAACCAAGAAGCAAGGGAAGATTTGAGCTACAATGAAAAGCTCAAAACATATGAAGATGAGTTGAATAAATAAGCTGCAATTGAAAGAGTTGCCGAGGAAGACAAGAGACAACAACTGATGTCTTACATTACAAAGAAAAGCAAAACCAAAGCTTATTCACTCAAAGGGCTCTCCATGGATGAGCTAACAAGAAGAGCTCAACTTGTTGCTGACAAGATTGCCACTGAAAAAGAAAGAAGGGCAAAGAGAGCTAAGATAATAGATGAACTGGTAGCCAATGATTTTGGTTCAAAAGCCTCAGTGTCAAAATGGAGAGAAGACAAATTATTTGACACATATAAAAGATTCAAGGCTGACAAGGCTGCAAATCCAGAGAAGTACAAAACTTCTGAAGTGTCAACTTCAGTAGTTAGAACTTCTGGTGCTAGACAATCAAAGCCTGCTACCAAGAAGAAGTAAGAGGAAATCACAAAGACTGATTTCAAGATGGTATTTCTTGAAGGAAATACAGTAGTACAAGGAGACTTTGTGATTGAAGAAAAGCCTCTGCTGACACAATTCAGGGATCCTTCAACATTTGCCTACCAAATTCAAAAGACTATAACTGATAAACTGCATACAAAGGTAATCACTGAACATCATTTACCTACCTTTGATAGACCTAATGTGGTGCAAACAGAAGAAGGAAGAGAATCCCACCTGAGGGTCACTGAAGTAGAAAACATCCCTCACTCAGGAACATCCCAGGGATCCAGCATGGTCCCTTACACTTTAGATTTTGACACATCTAAAGTTCTGATAATGAAATGGTCATTTACTGATTCCAACTCAGTATTAGTGACAAGGAGAGATCGTTCAAGCAAGGCCTTCAAATCTATGAATGAACTGAAGAAACTATCTACACAAGACTTGCTTACAATTCAACATCTTGAACCTGAACAGGGATCTCTCACAGATGAACAACTGAACCAACTCAAGACTTCCATGTTCAAAGAAATCTGGAAGATACTTGAAGACAGAAGAAGACAAAAAAGAATTAGATAAGGTTTTGGCTTCATCAATCCAAGGGAGATTGTAAGGACAAAAAGGATTGTTGAAACCACTTTTGCTAGACTTAGTCTAATTCCTACTTCTGCCAAAATAGTCTAAGTATGCAACTACTGAAGAAAGAAGACACAAGTACTGAAGAAGGATTCAACAAGTACTGAAGAGTAAAGATCAGAAGTTCTGAAGTCAAACCAGACAAGTCAACTGAAGAACTGATGAAGACAAACTACTCATCAGTAGTTTGTCACTCATCAGCACATGTAAAAGAATCTTTCCACTGCCCTTATGTTTCAGTAGTTTATTAGTTTATTATTACTTTATCTTTTGTACAAGTTCCAAGACTACAACTTGTTGCAGACTTGCTTTTGTAATAAGGTTCATGTATTTGTTTGTCTATAAATAGATGGGTTAATCCCTCCGTTTTAGACATTGATTTTAATTGAAAACTGAAATCCTTCAGAGCTTAAACTTGAAATACCATTTCATATTCTGAGAATCTCTTTGCATATTTATTATCATATACATTCATTACTTAGATTCTCATTAACTGTCTTTAGTTTACCAACATCCAGGGGGAGTAATAACTCCTGTTGATAGTGAAACTTTATAAGTTATTCCGCTGCAAACTGCTTTGATTAAACTTGCAAAACACATAAGTGTTCATAAGCAAGCAACTGTTCAAAGAGCATACTGATCCAACATTTATGTTGTTTCCCTTTTAAACAGGAAACACAATGCTCATCACACTTAAATTCTTTTGATGGTAGACCTCTTACAAGGCTTTGTTTGGAGAGTGATGTAACATTTCGCATTTAATACTTGTACGTTACGAATAATTTGAATAAAACGTCAAGTTCATCAATTATCGCCTTTTTAAAATTATTATTGTGGCGTTTTTGGAACCCTAAGACTATATTAATTACAAATAATATACATATATATAGTTTTAAATGTCAAAAAATATTATGCTTGGGCCGGGAATCGAACCCGCGCCCCAAGCTGAGTCACCAACACAACAAATCCAACCACTTACTCTACACATACAGTTGTTATAAAACCCGGCTTATAATAATTACATCACGTGAATGGTTCTTCACAGTTGACTAGAAAAGTCAACTGTGACGAGCAATTACCATAATTAACCATTTTTAAACGCGTTTTAATCCTGGATTGGTATGAAATCGTGATTTCCGGTCTATTACGTGTCATACACACGAACAATTACCTTTAATTCGTCCCAATTTTACATAATTACGCGGCATTACAATCAACACAAGGTCAACTTTCCAATCGTGCAACCCAGACCCTATCCCTATAAATTGGACCTCCCCAAACCTTCTCACATCGCCGAATACTCTCTCTCAATCCCCAATTTCTAATTCAATTCATCTGTTCTTGAGTTTTGGTTCGAAGTTTGACTCTCGGGTTGACTGATCAATTCGTATTCAATTCGTGTTTGTAAGTTCTATTTTATCAGTGGGGTTTTGTTCTTCGGCAATCACACAACAATAACCCTATGATTAATTGGGTTATTGTTGTGTAATTTGATCAATTGTAAATCCTAGGGCCCGAACGTTATAATTAGGGAAGAACACGATTTAATACATGTTTTATAATTTAATTAAACTGGAATCAAACACAACCCCTGATCTAGATCAGGTGGTTGTGTCTGATGTTTGTTTGTCCACACACGCGGGTTCGAGTCCCATTGAAACGGTTTAAACATTTTTCTTTTAATTGAATATAAATCTGATTTTTCTTATTGTATAAAATTAATATAATCAGAAACTATTCATTCTCAAGGTCCAGACCAGTTGGTCTGGGCTTGTGATTTAAAACCTACGAACTGGCCCAGGGCCCGGGTTCGAACCTCGGCATCAACAAACATTCTTTTTAATTAAACATATATATATATATATATATATATATATTCCTTTATATTTTTTTAAAAATTCATTTTAAAATACTAAAACTCTTTTATAAATTCTACAAAAATTATATTATGTTAATCTAGTGAAAAAGTTTAACATACAATTTTTAGTTTTCAAAAATTTATTTATTTATTATATATAATAAATAAATGAAGTTTATTCTATTTTATTTATAAAATTCTATAAAAATATCAAAACAATTTTATAAATTTCCAAAAAAATTATTCTGAGTTTTTATAACAATAAACTTTTCTGAAATGATTTTTATTTTTGAAAAATCATTTATTTAATATTTTTAATCAATTTTTGTTAGTTTTAATCATATATAAATCATAATAAATTCATTTTTCAATATTTTGGCACCAAAATTTTACATAAATTATTTCTATTTATTTGGAACAGAAATATAATTTTTAATTTAATAATTCTTTAATTTTAGTATTTTTAAATATTAAAGTTATATTTTAACAATTTGTAATAAATAGGTTTAATATTCTATTTTTAAGAAAATAATTTTATAAAAATTATTTTCTACTTAAAACTTATTATTGTGACTATCTTTAATTTAAAATTTACAAAAATACTTTGGTTTATTTATTTATCAAATTTCTCTTATTATTCAAACATTTTATTTATTAATCAAACGAGCACTTATCCCCAATTCGAAGCCCTAGAATATATTTGTAGACTAGAAGGACTTAGACGTATTTACTACCTTAATTATAGGGTAACACTTGGCATTGTTGGGCAACACATACTCTATTTTTCACGAGACATAACATTTTGCTAAGGTGAGTTTTACATAGCCCCTTTTCTATTTATCACCATTTTTGGGGTGAAACATGTTACAACATTCTATATGCAATTCAATCATAAAGTGTCTATGTGTTTTTCTATGTTGCATTATGTCTTAAACATGACTAGGGTAAGCACAATATTCTAGCATAATCATTAACATTGATCAGCCGACGGTATACAATGATAGATCTATTGGACTGACAATCCCACCCGGATACGTGCCTCCTACAAAGGTAGCGTGGGTGATTGTTATCGCATAACATAATCGAGTGAACCATGAGCGTATGGGATGTACCACAATATAACAGTCACAAGGGTTGATTATGCACTCGATTTACTTCTAGTATGTTTTCACATATGGACTAGACTTGCCATGACACTTGAATTGTACAAGTTTTATTCAATTATCAAAACCTATGTAATTCTCACCAACTTTTGTTGACCCAAAAATATTTTCAAAATTAACATGTTTCATGTAACAATGAAGCTGAGGCTTGAGTATGCATGAGGATTTATCATGAAGTTTTTGTTTGAAGTTATTTGAAGTTGTTGCGTTATTTGATATCATGTATTTGGATTTCTAGACATCACTTTATTTTGGATATTTATATTATGAATAAATTATTTAAAATTCAATTTATACCATGTGCTACTAAAACAATAATCAATACGTGACATCCCGATGTTTCCGCCATCGGTTGGGGTGTTACAGATTGGTATCAAAGCCTTGGTTATAGGGAATTAGGTTATTAGAAAAATAATCTAGTCTATAACCATAGGATTATAACTAGTATTTGCTCCTTTTACTTGTTATTCTCTATCTCCCTCCTACTTCTTATCCCTACTTTCATCCTTACAAGAAGGTTGCTCTCCATCACTGGATCTACTCTTAGACTAATAGGACAAATTCCTCAGGCTTAGCCTGAACCACCTTGAGATCTCGTCGAAGTTCTAGATTTTAATAATGAACACGTGTAATCTGGAAGGGTGAACGCCTGTATTCCGAGTTTTCTGTCTAGGACTGGCATTGCGCATATATCCCAATCAGACGAGGGACCCGGATGCCTACCTGGGAATTCTCGGGATGAGTATTCACTTATAGGCTAAAGCATGTCTTCACTATGTTATTAGAATCTGGAATCTTTGATAAGACAACGTTTTCGTTTATTCGTTTTAATTAATGAATAAATGATTACATTCCTTATATAACCTCATTCATATCATTGTGTCTCTTATAGATCATGCCTCCACGTCGCAGCACTCGCCTTAACAGTGGTGACAATTAAGATGAAGTGAATAGCAACAACCACGACGCTAACCACAACAACAACAATAACAACAACAACAATGGTGTTGATGCCCAACTGGATGCGATCATTTCTCAACAAATGGCGCAGCAAATCACGACTCTGGTTCCTAACTTACTAGCTCAAGTCATCCAAATGAACGGTAACGGCAACGGGAACGGCAACGGCAATGGAAACGGTCATGGAAACGGGACGGTAATGGAAACCACAACGGAAACGGGAATGGTCTCCTAGCTTGCACTCTTAAGCACTTTAATTCCTGTAATCCCCCTAAGTTCAGTAGAGAAGAAGGAGCTACGGGACTTCTAAAATGGTTCGAGGGCATTGAGAATACCTTCATTAACAATGAGTGTCCCGATAACTTAAAGGTCCGTTATGCCATGAGTGTTCTTCGCAAACGAGCACTCACTTGGTGGAATGAGGAAAAGCGCACCCGCGGAGCTGAAGCTGCACTGGCCTTAACTTGGGATCAAGCTAAAGACATTATGAAGGCAGAGTTCTGCCCTCGTAATGAAATCAAGAAGTTGGAAGATGAATTTCATGATCTTGCCCAAGATAGTGGAGAAATCCTTGCCTACAACACTCGTTTTCACGAACTTAGTCTACTGCTACCACACAAGGTCACCCCCTTGCCTATTGCGATCGAAAAATACATTGGTGGCTTACCCATGCAGATTCAAGACACGGTGTGGGGAAGGAACCCTGCTACTCTGGAGGAAGCAAAACGTTTGGCGGCCACCCTAACAGATAACCATATGAAGGCAGGAACCCTGACCCGGAAAGGGGAAAAGAAAACTGTTGCAAGGGATACTCCCCAACCTGCCGTTGAAATTAAAACTGAGGCCTCCACCAATGGAAGGCGCAAGGTCAGGAATTTTGCAATAGACGCCACCGTCCCACCCAACAAGAAACAATACAATGGGAACCAACCTAAGTGTGACACCTGCCAGTATCACCACCCAACCCAAGTGCCCTGCCGTCAGTGTACCAATTGTCAAAGGTATGGGCATCTTGCGGATGCTTGTCGAATTCCTGCTACAAACGCCCTTGCTGCTCCAAATAACCCCGCTAAGGACCCTCCAGCTACTTAACAGCAAGCCCCACCATTTGAATGATGTCTGCTTTTTAATTCTATGTATTGATTCAAGTAATAAATTCTAGTATTATCATAACACCTGGATGCATGCTTGTTTGAATGTGAACTAATTGCTATATCAATATCTAAACCATACTCGTTATACTTGCTTACTTGTACAACAGTTAGTTGGCTACCAAACAACCTACTCAACGATTGGTAGAGGTCATCATGTCTTTCCAACAGTCGGGAGAGGCCCTACAACCTGCTCAACGACTGGTGGAGGCTAACGAACCTGCTCAACAATCGGTAGAGTCATAGAAGGACACAAAACCCTAATGTAAGGTAAATTGGTGATTGCGGTCCGGAACGTAATCATGAATTTACAGGTACGTTAAGGTAGTGTGAAATTTTATCAAGGTTTTCGGTAGTTGACCAATTATAAACCTGGTAGTTCATTTAGTCCTCCTATAGTCCATCAACTCATTTCTTTTAGGATTCCTAAAACTTAATGCTTTGCTAGATTCTTACTCTCCTTGCGATGTCAGACGAACCTAATTCAACACTTAAAGCTCACACCTACCCGACCCGAAACCACTATCCTATTACCAATAAAAGAACTTCCAAATCACAGTTGCCCCAAATTCTACCCAATCACCCTCAACCTTGTGTTTTTCTTTTCACTTCGGGACGAAGTTCCTAAAAGTAGGGAAACTGTAACATTTCGCATTTAATACTTGTACGTTACGAATAATTTGAATAAAACGTCAAGTTCATCAATTATCGCCTTTTTAAAATTATTATTGTGGCGTTTTTGGAACCCTAATACTATATTAATTACAAATAATATACATATATATAGTTTTAAATGTCAAAAATATTATGCTTGGGCCGGGAATCGAACCCGCGCCCCAAGCTGAGTCACCAACACAACAAATCCAACCACTTACTCTACACATACAGTTGTTATAAAACCCGACTTATAATAATTACATCACGTGAATGGTTCTTCACAGTTGACTAGAAAAGTCAACTGTGACGAGCAATTACCATAATTAACCATTTTTAAACGCGTTTTAATCCTGGATTGGTATGAAATCGTGATTTCCGGTCTATTACGCGTCATACACACGAACAATTACCTTTAATTCGTCCCAATTTTACATAATTACGCGGCATTACAATCAACACAAGGTCAACTTTCCAATCGTGCAACCCAGACCCTATCCCTATAAATCCTAGGGCCCGAACGTTATAATTGGGGAAGAACACGATTTAATACATGTTTTATAATTTAATAAAACTGGAATCAAACACAACCCCTGATCTAGATCAGGTGGTTGTGTTTGATGTTTGTTTGTCCACACACGCGGGTTCGAGTCCCATTGAAACGGTTTAAACATTTTTCTTTTAATTGAATATAAATCTGATTTTTCTTATTGTATATAATTAATATAATCAGAAACTATTCGTTCTCAGGGTCCAGACCAGTTGGTCTGGGCTTGTGATTTAAAACCTACGAACCGGCCTAGGGCCCGGGTTCGAACCTCGGCATCAACAAACATTCTTTTTAATTAAACATATATATATATATATATATATATATTCCTTTATATTTTTTTAAAACTTCATTTTAAAATACTAAAACTCTTTTATAAATTCTACAAAAATTATATTATGTTAATCTAGTGAAAAAGTTTAACATACAATTTTTAGTTTTCAAAAATTTATTTATTTAATATATATAATAAATAATTCAATTTTATTCCATTTTATTTATAAAATTCGATAAAAATATCAAAACAATTTTATAAATTTCCACAAAAATTATTCTGAGTTTTTATAACAATAAACTTTTCTGAAATGATTTTTATTTTTGAAAAATCATATATTTAATTTTTTTAATAAATTTTTGTTAGTTTTAATCATATATAAATCATAATAAATTCATTTTTCAAGATTTTTGCACCAAAATTTTACATAAATTATTTCTATTTATTTGAAACAGAAATATAATTTTTAATTTAATAACTCTTTAATTTTAGTATTTTTAAATATTAAAGTTATATTTTAAGAATTTGTAATAAATAGGTTTAATATTCTATTTTTAAGAAAATAATTTTATAAAAATTATTTTCGTACTTAAAACTTATTATTGTGATTATCTTTAATTTAAAATTTACAAAAAGACTTTGGTTTATTTATTTATCAAATTTCTCTTATTATTCAAACATTTTATTTATTAATCAAACGAGCACTTATCCCCAATTCGAAGCCCTAGAATATATTTGTAGACTAGAAGGACTTAGACATATTTACTACCTTAATTATAGGGTAACACTTGGCATTGTTGGGCAACACATACTCTATTTTTCATGAGACATAACATTTTGCTAAGGTGAGTTTTACATAGCCTCTTTTCTATTTATCACCATTTTTGGGGTGAAACATGTTACAACATTCTATATGCAATTCATTCATAAAGTGTCTATGTGTTTTTCTATGTTGCATTATGTCTTAAACATGACTAGGGTAAGCACAATATTCTAGCATAATCATTAACATTGATCAGCCGACGGTATACAATGATAGATCTATTGGACTGACAATCCCACCCGGATACGTGCCTCCTACAAAGGTAGCGTGGGTGATTGTTAGCGCATAACATAATCGAGTGAACCATGAGCGTATGGGATGTACCACAATATAACAGTCACAAGGGTTGATTATGCACTCGATTTACTTCTAGTATGTTTTCACATATGGACTAGACTTGCCATGACACTTGAATTGTACAAGTTTTATTCAATTATCAAAACCTATATAATTCTCACCAACTTTTGTTGACCCAAAAATATTTTCAAAATTAACATGTTTCAAGTAACAATGAAGCTGAGGCTTGAGTATGCATGAGGATTTATCATGAAGTTTTTGTTTGAAGTTATTTGAAGTTGTTGCGTTATTTGATATCATGTATTTGGATTTCTAGACATCACTTTATTTTGGATATTTTATATTATGAATAAATTATTTAAAATTCAATTTATACCATGTGCTACTGAAACAATCATCAATACGTGACATCCCGATGTTTCCGCCATCGGTTGGGGTGTTACAAGTGAGTTGAGAGTTTGAAGGTTGGTGTGACCCAGTCTCCTATGCCACAATTCTGTCTCTTTAGTGGAGGCAGCAGAAAACAGACAGACATTTGCCATAGGATTGTCCTTCAACATATCAACTACATACACATTGCCACTCATATAAGCAACAAGTTGTGCTTTGCTCTCAGCAATGATGGTGTCAATCTTTTTCACCACTTCTGGCCCAATAATCTTACAAGTTTTCTTAGTGAAAAATGAGACATACCCTTTGTCACTCATTTGTGATACACTAAGAAGATTAAATTTAAGATTATCAATAAGATTGACATTTTCAAACTTGAGTTTCCCAGCCTGAACAGTCCCTGAACCCAACACCTTACCATTTGAATCATTACCAAAGGATATATCCCCCTCCATGAGCTAAGAAGTCTAGAAGAATGGCTCTACATCCTGTCATGTGCCTGGAGGCTCCACTATCTACATACCATAGACTATCTAAGCAAGCAGAAGCTCCCTCCACATCAGTAATGGATTAGTTTTAGTGAGTGTCCCAAGCCAAGTTGGCTTTGGATGGGTCCACAGACTTTTCAGTCTCAAGCTTAGGAAGATGATCAGTGGTTTAAACTAGTTTTTGAACCAAGTTCAACAACTGTTGCTGACCATTTGCCAGTGCTTGGATGTCAACACTTGGTGCAACAGATGTTTGATCATTTCCTGTCAGATGATAGTAACCATAGGGGTTTCTATTCACTCTTGGTTTTGAAGGCCTCTTGGGTTCTTCATAAACATGTGACAGACTATGACAAGGTGGTTGTCCATATCCTCTTGGGTACTTGTTTGTTGGTGGAGCATCTGTTACTTGGACATCCCTGGGAGCAGATGTTTCAAGACTTTTGGTAACAGATGTTGGGCTGGTACATAAGTCTGTTTGGGCTTTCCTTTTGGAGTACTCACCACTTGACTTGCAAGAGTTTTAGCCTTGTACTCTTGTATTTTGACATCAAAATTTTTAAGATACAGACACTCTTTGGTTTAGTGATTCTTTTTACCACATATTGAGCATGTGGTCTTAGAATCATACACACTTGTTCCTTTGTTGATGTCATATGCTTTTGGAAGAAAACAGTTTTTAGTAACATGATTCTTCTTTTCATAGAAATAACAAAACAAGTGTGCAGTCTTTTCTTTCTTTTTCCCCTATTCAACCTTCTTTTCAACAGATGTTTGAGCATCTGCTAGAAGGTCTTTCAAGGGAATGACCTTTGCCTGTGGTGCTTTCTTACCATCAGAGGTTTCGAAATCAACTGGTTTGAAGTTCTCTAGAGTATCACACTCATCAGACCAAAGTAGGTTTAAATTCATATTTTCCACGTTCAGTGAATGATGAGGAACCTTCAGGCTTTTCAAGAATGATTTTCTTGACATTAGGTTCAGTGATTTTAATCTCTTGACCCTCCAAATTATTTGGTACTATCTGAACTAATTTTTGTTCCCTTTTGTCAGTGTTTTCAAAAGCTGGGGCAGTGGTTTCAAAACCAAAACCAAACTTCACATGACTTTTGGTTTGTTTGTTGAGGAGCATCTCAAAACCTTTACATGATTCCACTCATTTTTCACATTCAACTTGGGTGGCCTCAGGCTCCTTTTTACAACTATGATAATTAGTTATCATAGTTTGGAGCTGGTCTTTGCTTATAGTTGCTTCATGTTTTAAACTGCTGATTTCAGATTCTTTATCAGTCAATTTTGATTTTAACTCTTTTGAAAGTTTTTCAAATTGAACTTCATCATCTAAAATTTTCTTCCTATGATTTTCATTCACCTCTTTAATGTTAGCAAATGCTATTACACATTTGTTTGAACACAAATCTTTTAGGATTTGAGGAGATACCTTAGCAGCAGCCATCAATGCACAATCACACTTGCACTCACAATCATCAAATGCACCCAGGGGTCTGAGAGATTCGCAACCTCTTCTTTAGATTTTTCATCTGGAACTACTGCATCAACAATATCATCAGTCACATTATCAGATTCAGTTACCACATCCCCAGATTCTACCTCTTCAACCATAGCCATGAAACAAAAAATTTCTGGTTCATTTTCAGCTTTTGCTACAAGAGCAAAATTTTCATTTGTTAACTCATCTGGTAGACTGCTCCAATCAACAAAGGCTTGTGTAAAGAAACTCCGTTGAATGGTCTCTGCAGGAGCAGAGGGTGGAGCAGCAGTCATTGGCACATGTGTCTGAGCAACAGGGGTTTGCACATAGTGAATCCGAGGAACTGTAACACCCCAACCGATGGCGGAAACATCGGGGTGCCACGTATTGATGATTGTTTTCAGTAGCACATGGTATAACATAAATTTTAAATAATTTATTCAAACATAATATCCAAAATGTGAAATGATGTCTAAGAATTCAAATACATAAAATCAAATAACAACTTCAATGACTTCAAATAAACTTCAAGTAAAATCCTCATGCTAACTCAAGCCTCAGCTTCGTTGTTACCTGAAACATGTTAATTTTGAAAGTATTTTGGGTCAACATAAGTTGGTGAGAATTACATAGGTTTTTGATGATAAAATGAATAAAATGTTGTGCAATTCATGTGTCATGTTAATCTAGCCCATATGTGAGAACATATTAGAAATAAATCGAGTGCATAATCAACCCTGCTGACTGTTATAAAATGATACATACCATACACTTATGGTCCCAATGAATATGTTATGCGATAACAAACACTCACGTAACCTTTGTAGGAGGCACGTATCCGGGTGGGATTGTCAGTCCAATAGATCTATCAATGTATACCGTCGGCTGATCAATGTTAATGATTATGCTAGAATGGTGCTTACTCTAATCATGCTCAAGACATAATGCAACATAGAAAACACATAGACACATTGATGATTGAATTGCAATGATAATGTTATAACATGTTTCACCCCAAAAATGGTGATAAATAAAAGGGGCTATGTAAAACTCACCTTAGCAAATGTTAACTTGTTGAAAAGATGTGATAATTGTGTTGCCCAAAAAGATTCCAAATATTACCCTATAATAAGGTAATATATAATAAGTCTAAGTCTAATTAACTTACAAGTGTATCCTAGGGTTTCGATTTGGGGATAATCAATTGTTGAATTTAAATTAAAATATTAATTAATAAAGGAAAATTTGATAATTAATGAAATAAAGTCTTTTTATAGAATTTGAATTTTGAAAGTGCACATTAAAGTGTTTGAAGCATAAAAATAATTTTTATAAAATTATTTCATTTAAAATAGATTTTTAAATCTATTTATTTATAAATAGCCAATATTTAACTTTAATATTCAAAAATACTAAAATTAAAGAATTCTTATTTTAAAAATCATATTTCTGTTCTAAATAATTAAAAATAATTTGTATAAAATTTTGGTGTAAAAATGATGAAAATTGGATTTATTATGATTTAATTATGATTAAATCTAACAAAAATTGATTAAAAATATAAAATAAATGATTTTACTGAATTAAAAATTATTTCAGTAAAGTTTGACTTTATAAAAAGTCAGGATAAATTTTGGAGAATTTAATAAAATTGTTTTGATATATAAATGGATTTTTATAAATATAATAGTATAAAAATGATTTAATTATTATAAATATTAAATAAATGAATTTCTGAAAAATAAAAATTACAAATAAAACTTTTATATCAGATTAAACAAATATAATTTTTTTAGAATTTATAAAATAGTTTTGATATTTTAAAAAGAATTTAAAAGTTTAAAAGGTTTTAATATATATATATATATATAATATAATTGTTTGTTTAAAAAAGAAAAGAAAAGAAAAGAACAAAAATAATGGTCAGAGCCGGGACTCGAACCCGGGTGACCTCAGTGGAGAACCAGGGTCACAACCACTTGGCCTAGGCCGGTGGTTGTGATGTTTCTGGTTTCAAATTAATAATATACACGACGCGAAATCAAGTTTATCCCCAAAATAAAATTACGAACCCTAGAATTTTCAATTGATCGATTCAGACAACCTTAGCCCGATTAATGTTAGGGCTATTGTTGCTTGATTGACGATGAATGAACCCCACAAAAAAACGAGGACTCACAGTGTAGTATTGATGTTAGAAGCCGGGTCAAGGCAAAAGTCAAACAACGAGAAATATAATGATATTCAGAGTGAATTAGAGAGATTGGGAGGTTGAGAGAGAGTTGTGAGCGATTTGTCAAGGTTCGCAGACCATCAATTTATACTGAGGATTAGGGTTAAGGTTAATTGGAAAGTTGACCTCTTATTGAATGCATACGCGTATAATTGATCAAATGGGTCAACGATTGATGTGTTATTGACGTGTAATCGTGTAGTATTGGGCCGGTAATCACCAAAATTTACCAAAGATAGATCAATTACGAGTTAAATCGTTGGATTGATCATCAAGCTATCCCACAGTTGACTTTCCTTGTCAACTGTGGGGGTTTTTAAGTGTATATAAATATAAGGTGTGACCGGGTTATTTCAAATAAAATGGCCCAGCCCAGATGGTTGTGTGTGTGTGTTGCTATAGCTTTGGCGCGGGTTCGAACCCCGGCCAGAGCAGTTTTGTTATTTTTTGACATTTTAACATTCCACACACATATATAATAATATATATATAATATTAGGGTTCCACAAATGCGACAAAAATAAATAAATGCGAATATAAAAATGAAAACTTGACGTTTTTATTAATGTCGATGGTGTAACGTACAAGTATTAAATGCGTAATGTTACAGTCTCCCCTACTTTTAGGAACTTCGTCCCGAAGTTGGAGTTGGAGAGTCTGGTGGGAAAAGATGCGGATACTTCGACTTCATCTGGTCTTTACGTTCCCAAGTGAACTCTGGGCCTCGTTTAGATTCCCAACGAACCTTAACGATCGGAATACGACTGCGCTTGAGTTTCTTGACTCCAGTGTCAACAATCTCGACGGGTTTCTCGATAATGTGCATGCTTTCATCGATTTGCACATCCTCAAGAGGAACATGAAGGTTCTCATCTGCTAAGCATTTCTTGAGATTCGAAACATGGAAGGTCGGATGAACATTGCTTAGCTCAGGTGGAAGATCAAGCTTGTAAGCCACTTTTCCAACTCTGTCAAGAATTTTGAAGGGGCCTACGTAACGAGGAGCTAGTTTTCCCTTTCTACCGAAACGAATAACTCCTTTCCAAGGGGATACCTTAAGTAGCACAAGGTCCCCAACTTGAAATTCCAAGGGTTTACGACGTTTATCAGCATAACTCTTTTGGCGACTTCTAGCCTTGAGAAGATTATCCTGAATAAGCTGGATTTTGTCTGTGGTTTCCTGGATTAGTTCGGGTCCAGTAATACGAGCTTCACCAACCTCAGTCCAACAGACAGGTGAACGACATTTCCGACCATAGAGTGCCTCAAAAGGAGCCATGTTAATGCTGGCGTGATAACTGTTGTTGTATGAAAACTCAACCAAAGGAAGATGAGAATCCCATGCGCCACCAAAATCGATGACACATGCCCTGAGCATGTCCTCAAGTGTCTGGATGGTTCGTTCAGTCTGACCATCCGTCTGAGGGTGATAAGCAGTGCTCAGGTTCAACTTAGTACCCAAAGCATCTTGTAGAGATCCCCAAAAGTGAGAGGTGAAACGACCATCGCGATCAGAAATAATGTCCAAAGGTATACCGTGACGACATACGATTTCACTTACGTACATCTTTGCCAACCTTTCCACAGAATACTTCTCACGAATAGGTAGAAAGTGAGCTGACTTGGTTAAACGATCGACGATTACCCAAATACTGTCAAAGCCTTTGGGTGTGCGAGGAAGTTTGGTGATGAAATCCATAGCTATGCTCTCCCATTTCCAGACAGGAATCTCTGGTTGTTCAAGCATACCAGATGGTCGTTGATGTTCAGCCTTAACCTTGGAACAAGTGAGGCATTTTGCAACGAAAAGAGCAATGTCTTTCTTCATACCAGGCCACCAATAAGAATAACGAAGATCTTGGTACATCTTGTCAGCTCCAGGATGAATAGAATAACGAGACTTATGAGCCTCGTTCATGAGAAAAGTACGAAGATCATCACGGTCGGGAATCCACAGTCGGTTAAGGAAATAAAGGAGACCATCGGGTTTGGTTTCAAGTTGAGTCTCAGCACCACAAGACATTTCATCGTACATGTTACCTTGGGTGACTGATGTGTGTTGAGCCTGGAGAATGCGATCTTGAAGATCCGTACGAACTCTCGCACATTGGAGTTTGACACGCTCTTTACGACTAAGTGCGTCAGCCACAACATTCGCTTTGCCAGGATGGTAGCGAATTTCGCAATCATAGTCGTTAAGTAATTCAACCCATCGTCGTTGCCTCATGTTAAGATTCTTTTGATCGAAGACATGTTGGAGACTTTTGTGGTCCGTGAACACCACACATTTGGTCCCATAAAGATAATGTCTCCAAATTTTGAGTGCAAAGACAACAGCGCCCAATTCAAGATCATGGGTGGTATAATTTTTCTCGTGAGTCTTGAGTTGTCGAGACGCATAAGCAATAACCTTTCCTCGTTGCATGAGAACACAACCAAGACCTTGGTTTGATGCATCACAGTAGACCACGAAATCATCATTACCATCAGGTAGAGATAAGACAGGAGCTTCACAAAGTTTCAGCTTAAGAGTTTCAAATGCTTCCTCTTGCTTAGGTCCCCACTCATAGGGTTTACCCTTGTGAGTTAAGGTAGTGAGAGGAACAGCGATCTTGGAGAAATTGGCGATGAATCGACGATAATAACCAGCCAACCCAAGAAAAGAACGGACTTCTGTTGGAGTGGTAGGAACACTCCAATTCTTTACAGCTTCGATTTTTGCAGGATCAACATGAATTCGGTTCATATCAATGACATGTCCCAAAAATTGAACTTCCTTAAGCCAAAATTCACATTTTGAGAACTTGGCGTACAGTTGTTCTTTCTTTAGGAGACTCAAGATAGAGTGAAGATGTTGCTCGTGATCGGATTTTGATTTAGAGTAAATCAAAATATCATCGATGAAAACGATCACGAATTTGTCGAGATAGGGTCTACAAACCCGATTCATCAAATCCATAAATACTGCGGGAGCATTGGTTAACCCAAAAGGCATAACCATGAATTCATAGTGACCGTAGCGAGTGCAAAAAGCTGTCTTGGGAATATCTTCATCGTGAACTCTAAGCTGATGATAACCAGAACGGAGATCAATCTTCGAGAAGTGGGTTGCTCCTTGAAGTTGATCGAAGAGATCGTCAATCCTAGGAAGCGGATAACGATTCTTGATGGTGAGTTTGTTGAGTTCACGGTAGTCAATACACATCCGAAGAGAACCATCCTTCTTTTTAACGAATAAGACAGGGGCTCCCCATGGAGAAGAACTAGGGCGAATGAACCCTTTATCAGAAAGTTCCTGTAATTGACTAGCAAGTTCTTGCATCTCAGAGGGTGCAAGACGATAAGGAGCTTTAGCAATAGGATTAGCACCAGGAACAAGATCAATACGAAACTCCACTTGTCGAGCAGGAGGTAAACCAGGTAAATCCTCTGGAAAGACTTCAGGATAGTCTCGAATAATAGGAATGTCTTGGATACTTTTGCCTTTGTCCTTCTTCTCTATCACGTTAGCTAAGAAGGCTGTATACCCCTTTCGTAAGTACTTTTGGGCAGTAGTACAAGACATAAGCTTAAGCTCACCACAAGGTTTCTCACCATAAATCTTCAAAATCTTACCAGATTCGAGAGGAATGCGTATGACTTTCTCGAAGCACAGAATTTCGGCACGATGAGTTGACAACCAGTCCATGCCTACTATAACATCAAAACTACCAAGATGCATGGGAATGAGATCGATAGGGAAGGTATGATCATCGAGATTCAATAAGCAGTTACGTATAATAGAACCGATCGAAATAGACTTCCCGTTAGCTACCTCTACCACGAAAGGGTCTTCTAGATTAGTGTGGGGTAAGTTAAGTAAAGGTTCAAACTTCAGTGACACGAATGACTTATCAGCTCCTGAATCAAATAATATGGATGCATAGTGGTTATTAATGAGAAACGTACCATTCACCACTTCGTTGTTGTCACGAGCCTGGTTAGCGTTGAGATTGTAGGCGCGACCTCGAGCACCTTGGTTCTGGTTGCGGTTCTGGTTTTGGTTTTGGTTCTGATTTTGGTTTTGGTTACGGTTACAATTAGGGCAGTTGTTGATGTAGTGATTAGGGTTACCACACTCGTAGCATTGACCACGAGTAGGCCTGTTGTTTTGTTGGTTGGGAGCTGGGTTGTTGTTGTCTTGAGCAGCAGGAGATCGACAGACGTTCACCAGGTGACCATATCTTTGACACTTAGTACAAAATCGACATGGCACCTGTGTGGGATGGTGGTACTTGCAAGTGTTGCACAAAGGGTGAGGTCCGGTGTATGGTTTCTTGGCTGGGTTTTGGGCAGCAGGTGGAGTAGCAGCAACCATATAGTTTCTAGCCTTGCGCTTTTTGTTGCTTGAGGTCTCAGGCTTGACTTCAATTGCAGGCTGTGGAGTATCTTTGGCAACAGTCTTCTTAGTGCCCTTGCGAACTAGAGTACCGTTCTTCACATGATTATCAGTAAGAGTGGCCGCTAGACGTTTGGCCTCTTCCAGAGTTGCAGGATTTCTACCCCAAACGGTGTCCTGGATTTGCATGGGCAGACCACCGATGTACTTCTCGATGGCTACCGGCAGAGGAGTAACCTTGTGTGGCAACAATAAGCTAAGCTCATGAAAGCGGGTGTTGTAGGCGAGGTTTTCCCCACTATCTTGAGCTAAGGTGTGAAACTCATCCTCAAGCTTTTTAACTTCATTGCGAGGACAGAATTCCTCTTTCATGATCTCTTTGACTTGGTCCCATGTCATAGCAAGAGCAACCTCGGCCCCACGAGTACGCTTTTCTTCATTCCACCATGTGAGTGCTCGTTTATGGAGAACACTCATGGCGTAACGAACCTTGAAATTGTTGGGGCACTCACTGTTGATGAAGGTATTTTCAATACCCTCAAACCATTGGAGAAGTCCAGTAGCTCCTTCTTCACCGCTGAACTTTGGAGGGTTGCAAGAGTTGAAATGTTTAAGGGTGCAAGCTTGGGGTCCATTACCATTGCCATTGCCATTCCCGTTCCCATTGTTGTGACTATTCCCGTTGCCGTTCAATTGGATGACCTGAGCAAGTAAATTGGGAACCAGAGTTGCGATTTGCTGCGCCATTTGTTGAGAAATGATCGCAGCCAGTTGAGCATCGACCCCATTGTTGTTGTGGTTAGGAGCTTGGTCATGGTTGTGGTTATGGTTATCACCACCTTCTTCGTGGTTCTCACCATTATTGTTGCGAGTGCTGCGACGAGGAGGCATGATCTGTAATAGACACAATGAAATGAATGAGAGTTTATATAAGGAATGTAATCATTTATTCATTAATTAAAACGAATAAACGAAAACGTTGACTTATCAAAGATTCTAAATTCTAATAACATATGAAGACATGCTTTAGCCTATAAGTGAACACTCATCCCGAGAATTCCCAGGTAGGCATCCGGGTCCCTCGTCTGATTGGGATATATGCGCAATGCCAGCCTAGACAGAAGACTCAGAATACAGGCGTTCACCCTTCCAGATTGCACGTGTTCGTTATTAAAATCTAGAACTTCGACGAGATCTCAAGGGGGTTCAGGTTAAACCTGAGGATTTTGTCCTATAAATCTAATGGTGGATCAGGATTGCAGCAGACAATTAAGAGTAGTCACATGTAGGTTTAGGGTTATAGGGCATAGGATAAGGATAGGATTAGGGAAGCAATTAGGGTTACAAGTAGGAGAAGCAAGTACTGTTTTAGTCCCTAAGGTTATAGTCTAGATTATTTCTAATAACCTAATTCCCTATAACCAAGGCTCTGATACCAATCTGTAACACCCCAACCGATGGCGGAAACATCGGGGTGCCACGTATTGATGATTGTTTTCAGTAGCACATGGTATAACGTAAATTTTAAATAATTTATTCAAACATAATATCCAAAATGTGAAATGATGTCTAAGAATTCAAATACATAAAATCAAATAACAACTTCAATGACTTCAAATAAACTTCAAGTAAAATCCTCATGCTAACTCAAGCCTCGGCTTCGTTGTTACCTGAAACATGTTAATTTTGAAAGTATTTTGGGTCAACATAAGTTGGTGAGAATTACATAGGTTTTTGATGATAAAATGAATAAAATGTTGTGCAATTCATGTGTCATGTTAATCTAGCCCATATGTGAGAACATATTAGAAATAAATCGAGTGCATAATCAACCCTGCTGACTGTTATAAAATGATACATACCATACACTTATGGTCCCAATGAATATGTTATGCGATAACAAACACTCACGTAACCTTTGTAGGAGGCACGTATCCGGGTGGGATTGTCAGTCCAATAGATCTATCAATGTATACCGTCGGCTGATCAATGTTAATGATTATGCTAGAATGGTGCTTACTCTAATCATGCTCAAGACATAATGCAACATAGAAAACACATAGACACATTGATGATTGAATTGCAATGATAATGTTATAACATGTTTCACCCCAAAAATGGTGATAAATAAAAGGGGCTATGTAAAACTCACCTTAGCAAATGTTAACTTGTTGAAAAGATGTGATAATTGTGTTGCCCAAAAAGATTCCAAATATTACCCTATAATAAGGTAATATATAATAAGTCTAAGTCTAATTAACTTACAAGTGTATCCTAGGGTTTCGATTTGGGGATAATCAATTGTTGAATTTAAATTAAAATATTAATTAATAAAGGAAAATTTGATAATTAATGAAATAAAGTCTTTTTATAGAATTTGAATTTTGAAAGTGCACATTAAAGTGTTTGAAGCATAAAAATAATTTTTATAAAATTATTTCATTTAAAATAGATTTTTAAATCTATTTATTTATAAATAGCCAATATTTAACTTTAATATTCAAAAATACTAAAATTAAAGAATTCTTATTTTAAAAATCATATTTCTGTTCTAAATAATTAAAAATAATTTGTATAAAATTTTGGTGTAAAAATGATGAAAATTGGATTTATTATGATTTAATTATGATTAAATCTAACAAAAATTGATTAAAAATATAAAATAAATGATTTTACTGAATTAAAAATTATTTCAGTAAAGTTTGACTTTATAAAAAGTCAGGATAAATTTTGGAGAATTTAATAAAATTGTTTTGATATATAAATGGATTTTTATAAATATAATAGTATAAAAATGATTTAATTATTATAAATATTAAATAAATGAATTTCTGAAAAATAAAAATTACAAATAAAACTTTTATATCAGATTAAACAAATATAATTTTTTTAGAATTTATAAAATAGTTTTGATATTTTAAAAAGAATTTAAAAGTTTAAAAGGTTTTAATATATATATATAATATAATTGTTTGTTTAAAAAAGAAAAGAAAAGAAAAGAACAAAAATAATGGTCAGAGCCGGGACTCGAACCCGGGTGACCTCAGTGGAGAACAAGGGTCACAACCACTTGGCCTAGGCCGGTGGTTGTGATGTTTCTGGTTTCAAATTAATAATATACACGACGCGAAATCAAGTTTATCCCCAAAATAAAATTACGAACCCTAGAATTTTCAATTGATCGATTCAGACAACCTTAGCCCGATTAATGTTAGGGCTATTGTTGCTTGATTGACGATGAATGAACCCCACAAAAAAACGAGGACTCACAGTGTAGTATTGATGTTAGAAGCCGGGTCAAGGCAAAAGTCAAACAACGAGCAATATAATGATATTCAGAGTGAATTAGAGAGATTGGGAGGTTGAGAGAGAGTTGTGAGCGATTTGTCAAGGTTCGCAGACCATCAATTTATACTGAGGATTAGGGTTAAGGTTAATTGGAAAGTTGACCTCTTATTGAATGCATACGCGTATAATTGATCAAATGGGTCAACGATTGATGTGTTATTGACGTGTAATCGTGTAGTATTGGGCCGGTAATCACCAAAATTTACCAAAGATAGATCAATTACGAGTTAAATCGTTGGATTGATCATCAAGCTATCCCACAGTTGACTTTCCTTGTCAACTGTGGGGGTTTTAAAGTGTATATAAATATAAGGTGTGACCGGGTTATTTCAAATAAAATGGCCCAGCCCAGATGGTTGTGTGTGTGTGTTGCTATAGCTTTGGCGCGGGTTCGAACCCCGGCCAGAGCAGTTTTGTTATTTTTTGACATTTTAACATTCCACACACATATATAATAATATATATATATTAGGGTTCCACAAATGCGACAAAAATAAATAAATGCGAATATAAAAATGAAAACTTGACGTTTTTATTAATGTCGATGGTGTAACGTACAAGTATTAAATGCGTAATGTTACAGGAACAGTGGTTTGGACATACTGAACAGGAACAATGTTTGAGGACTGTGCAAAATGAGTAGTGTTTTGCATATTTGGTCCAGGGGTATTATGGGAAACCTGATAAGTGTTGGTCTGTGGTCTTTGATTTGGATAGGTAATCATTGGTGTACCATGTTGACTCCTACATTCCCTAGCAAAATGACCAAGTCTATGACATTTATAACACTTAATCTTTGATTTATCCAACCCCACTTTTGACCTGCCAGTCAACCCTGGAAATCTTCTACCAGTTTTCTTGTAAAAATTGTTAGTTCTTACACTGAGCAGAGCCAATTGGTGCATAATGTCCATTTCTTCCAAATCATCAGGGTCAAAGTATTTTAAGTCATCATACTCAAAGGATATGTTATCAGATGCCTGGATATCACCACCACTTGTTGTAAAAGCAAAGTTGGGTGAATAAGAATCAGAGTTAAAACCTGAGTTAAAACCTGAAGTTATGTCAATGAAATGATCATAACTTTGATCCTTATTGTTACCAGGCACCTCATCCTGGCCCAAAAGTGTTGTATTACCAAAAACATAATCATCAGACACTTTTCCAGAGTCATGAAGCTTCTTTTTCTGGTTAATCTCTCTCTCATAGGTCAAGAGCTTACCATGAAGCTGGGTCAGTGATAGGTCCTTAAATCCAATTGAGTTTCTCATAACTATAGAAATAGTGTCCCATTTGTCTGGTAATGATCTTAAAAACCTATAGTTCAAAGTTGAATTAGGATAAGTTAGACCAACCAATTTTAGTTCACTAATGAGATAGTTAAATCTCTCAAATTGTTGAGTTAATGACTCTCCCTTAACATGACTGAATGTTTCATATTGTTGGTTAAGTATTTCACGGTTGTTTTCAATAACATCCTCTGTCCCACCAAATTGTTCTTTCAATGCATCCCACAACTCCTTTGCACTTTTACAGTGTAACAGCCCAGCATAGATATCATTGGGTAGAGCCATGGCCACAATACTGAAGGCCTTAGCATCTAACTCAATTTTCTGAAAATCCTGTTCGGAGTAGTTTTCAAGTTTCTTAGGCTCTTGAACCTTGGGATCTTCGGTACTCGGCACCATCGGAACATGTGGTCCGAAGATAACTGACTTCCAACACCCAGTGTTCTATTGAGCTAGAACATGGCTCATCTGACGTTGCCAGATATTGTATTCAGATCTGACAAGCATCGGTGGCTTGTTGTTTGTGCCAGTGTTATGTGGATCATGATTGATTGAAGCCATTCTCTGATTGTTTCTAAAACAAAGTCTGTTTATAAAACGGTTGAATCGTAAATAAACTATTACTCTGTTTTCAATCCGACAAACAAACGATATCAATAACTGTTAGCTGATCTATTTATATTAAATTGATTGGTTAGATCGAATTTAATTGACCAAGCCCTGAAGCCAATTGTTAGGATCTGAGTTTGATTGTTTTGATTGTTTATGTAAATGAAAGATGAAAGAAGTAAACTATAAATGGAAAGTGCAGCAGAATGATAAACTATAAATCAAAACAAGAGAATATTTGTTTTAGAATCGAAAGCTTTCATATATGATTGAATGATTACAAACGATTACAAAATATTCCCCCTCAGCCTGATCACTCGTGTAAGTTTGTCTAAGAGAATGTTTTGAGTGATGGAATAGAACAGTACATGCACTGTTCTATTTATAGACAATCTAAACTACTGATGACCTAGTCTGGCGTTACCTAAGACAGTGACCTCTAACAGAATAATAACATAAAACATCTGATGAAACAAACACTGTTACATTAGAAACCTCTGATAGGTAAACAGCTGATAGGTAACCTCTGATGGTCTTGAATCATATGTTGGAGCCTAAGTGTTGTTGGCTCCAACAGACCTTTAGTCTTCAGTACTTTGATCAGCAGTTGTTCTTCATCAGACCTTTGATCAGCAGTTGTTCTCTATCAGACCTTTACAAGCAGCAGTTCTTCCAGCAGTTGTTAGGGTACAGCAGATGTTAAGGTCAACAGTCTTTTGGGAGAAGTATCATGTAACTGCTGTTTTATTAAAGATCAATATGTAGAATATTTTGGCTTTCCAATCATCTGTTCTTCTCCAAGTCAACAGACCCAACACATAACAGCCTGTGTAATGATTAGGGATGTAATTTTATGAATATTGCAAAGTTTGAGGTTTTTAAATAATACAGTGCTCGGTGCGAAATGCGATTGTAATAAATTTTATGTTAATAAGTTCATTCGGTTCATTTGTAAAAAAACCTGTTTGGATAGATTTGGTGAGCATGCCCTCCACTGTAAGGAATTGTCGGGGTTCAAATATCGTCATGACTGGGTTAGGGATGTTTTATGGGATGTGCTTAGGCGTGCCGGGATCTCAGCCAAAAAAGAAGCCCCTGTTAGCTTTCTGACTAACCCACGAGAGGGAAGATCTACCCTGCGTCCTGCGGACGTCCTTCTGTTTGGCTAGGCGGGGGGTAAGCACGTGTGTGTTGACCTCACTGGGGTGTCCCCATTGGTGGGGCTGAGAGAGAGTGGATTCGTTCCGGGACAGACAGTTTTGAAGGCGGAAGCTAGGAAGGTTGCTAAGCACGAGGCAGCATGTTTAGAGAATCAGCATGTGTTCATTCCGTTCGCCTTCGATACTTTTGGATCCCTAGTCCCTGGGGCAGTTCGTTTTTTAGAGCGGGTGCGGAGGGTGGTCCACAGTGACTCGCAAAGCCCGAGGAATCAAGGGTTTGTATTTAGTAGAATAGGCTTTGCGATTCAAAAAGGGATAGCGGCGCAGCTTGTTGCTCGCTTACCCATTATCCATATGTAATTTGGTTTTTATATTAAGTTAATTTGAAATGTTTTCATAGCCATTTAAAAAAAAATAGATAACAAAAACTGACCCACGACTGAACCATCCTTTTTTGTAAGGTTTTGTAAATCCAGTTTTGTCAGTTAACTCGGTTTCCGACTCACCGAATTGTTCAGTAAAGTAGTCGCTGTAAGAGTGTAAGGAATAAAATTTTTCATCATGGGCCATGAGCGGATAAAAAGCCCAGTAGTATTAGTAGCCATGGGTTTTAGTAAAGTTATATTTTTTCGCATCTTCTTTGTAGTCTTTCTTAACATTATAAAAGATGTTTTGTGTTATATTTATTGCACGAAGTGGTGACACTGTAAAGGAAAAAAAAGACAAAAAAAGAAGATAGAGAAGAGAAACGATTTTAAAGCTCTTTTAGCCTTTTTTTCTTTTCTTATGTAGAATCGAAATATTGTTTATATTATTTTATTTTTTTTTGTTAACTTCATTCAACGACAAACTGAGCAAAGTCCTCAAATTAAGGACCGCCCACAAATCAAATTACAACATATACAACGGGTAGTTTACCCAATCTTTCCACTCAATCCTGAATCTAACCGATTTAGAACTCAACCACATAAAAGATAAAGACTTAACTATCGCTACTACACTACAAATAAAAAGTCATTTAGTGGCACACACTATTAGTAGCACTTAGCTTTTGTGCAACTAATTTAGGTTTTAGTGACACTTTGTGTATGCATATTTACTCTTCACACACTTTTAGTGGCACTTAGCTTTTATGTCACTAATTTAGGTTTTCAATGGCATTTTACATACGCCACTAAAATTTTAAATATGTTTTTGATGGCACCCTACATACAATGTTTTAAAACTTAGTTCAGACCGGCAAGCAATACCTATTGTCTTGTTGAATGGCTACCATTTATTGTACACACAGTTAAGCCCACTATAAATGGGTTAAGAAATAGTCTTCGAATCACCGGTATATCCCTTAATACCGGTTCATATACTGGCCTACTGGTTTATGGCCATGATAAAATTTTGTGTTTCGTTAAGCAACTTATCCAAATTACCATGACAGACCTAGTTATAACCTAGCAGGCATCCATATTGCCATCAATCGATTGAAAGTTCATGCGTTCCAATGTCATAAATCTATTGTTAACTTTTATTCTAAAAAATAACTTGGAAAATTGAATTTTAATAACGAAATTATAGAGTTATAGCGTTAACTAGTTAATTTGATTAAACAATTTTAAAACCCAACCCGATACAATTTAAACTTGATTTTTAAAACGTTACTTACATATGCTAATGAAATTTTCACAGTGATTTCTCTTGTTCCCTCCTAAAACCTTTATAAAATTTTCAATAAATTTTTATCCCTCCCAATTTAGTTCCCCCCCCCCCCCCCCCAAAATCAATTTCCATCCCTAAAATCGGCACATCAGTTTTTTTAGGGCTTAATTTGAGTAAACTGTTAGACATAATTCTTGATTATATCCTAAGTATATTATTATCATTTGTATTATTGTGTTATAACATAAGTATGAGTCGGTTACTCCCTCAACCGACACACCTCTTTGTAATAGTCGCAACCTTCTGGTACTATATAAACCGGACATATCCCTTCATTTGTAATTAGAATGTTTGATCAATAAAGAACACATCTTTTACATTCTCTCTGCTCTCTCTCAATCCCACAGTTAGCATCAGAGCGGTTATCAAGTTTTCCGATCACTTCATCGTTTCCGATCATCTTCTTCGTGAAGAACTCCAATCGGAACAGGGGAATAATTATCGGACAGAAACAGAGCAACAAAGATTAAGGCTTCTAAACATCCACACGCCAACCAGAATCGAAGATAAAGGAATTCACTAAACCTGTAACCGTTCCTTCACCGGAGAAGAGGAATCCGGCGAAGAAGAAGTTTTCCGATCAAGGGTGTTCGGATTTCAGAAAATGATTCGCGCATCATAACGGTTACATATTCATGCCCCTCTTTAAGTATTATAATCGAATAACATACTCTTAATCCAAATCCGGATTCATACAACAAGAATCTATTGTTCTTGTTCTAACAAATCGTGATATTATAATTTCCCGCCAAATTTTTCTTTTGAAATTTTTTACAGAAACTTCATTTCTGTGAATCAAGTTGGTCTCGGGAATCAATATGAAAGCGAAACCGGATTACACAAATCGTTCTTAAACGTTGGATTAAGATTTTCTTTGTATCGATCGGACTCGAACAAAGAAGCGAAGAAGAAGATTATTATTCGATTATATATATATAGAAGTTTGTTTGATTCGATTTAGTACTCGAATCATAGTGTTATATTGATTCGTTGGAGTTTTAAAAATCTAGAATCGAAGTATAATAAGGCGCGAAAGAAAGTTTGTTGGGCAGAAGAGTTTTTTTTTGTGGGAAAAACTAGAAACAAGAAAGAAGGTTGATTTCAGAAAGTCAAACCAAACAAAAGAAACCGTTTTTATCCAAGGATTTTATAATATTCTTTTATTTCTTTCTTGAATTCAGTGTGTGTTTGTTTGTTACGAGACATACAAGAATTCAAAGAAAAAAAAAGAATTTAAGTAACGATTTTTTTTTTGTAAAAACAAAAGTGATTTGTTTTTATAATTTGGAGGATTTTTATAAAGTCAAAGGGATTGACTTTAAATATTTTGGGAACATTAGTTGATATTTTAGGTTTTAAGAGAAAGCCTATTCCCATTAGCAAAACCCCAAGTAGCGTGTATTAGGCCTTACAAACTACTAGAATTCGTCAAAATCTACAAAGAATATCAAGGTTGACAAGGAGAAAGTCAAACCAGTTCCAGACGGGGTGTTTAAAATTGTTCAACTAAATTTGGACAATAGGGAAGAAACATAAACACAGTAGTCCACTAAAGACACCAGTGAAACCCACAATGACGAAGGATGACAAGAAGGGAGAAATTGTCAGCAAGGAAACACTCACGTTTAGCCTCCAAACCCCAATGTTAACATCTATAAATTACACGATTTGGGATGTTCGTGTAAAGGAAATATTGAATGCCAACAACCTTTGGGAAGTAGTGGAACCCACAGAAGGAGCAAATGTAGATGTCAAAAAAGATAAGACAGTGATTGCCTATCTATTTCAAGCAATTCCAGAAGGTATGGTGATGCAAGTAGCATCACATACTACAGCCAAAGACATATGGGGAGCATTAAAGACGAGACATATTGGAATTGATCGAGTCCAGAAAGCAAGACTACAATCATTTCGCACAGAATTCGAGATGTTATCGATGAGAGAGACAGAAACAATAGACCAGTTTGCTGGTAGATTAAGTGTGTTAAATACAAAGTCAAAGACCCTCGGATCAAAGTTCGAAGAACCTATTTTGGTACGTAAATTATTGGACTCAGTACCAGACAAGTTTTTACAAATTATTGCATCGATAGAACAATACTCCGATATGGAAACCATGACACTTGATGAAGCAATCGGTAGACTAAAAGCTTATGAAGAGCGCCTCCGATCTAGAGATGAAAGAAATCATAGAAATGACTATGATAAACTTCTACTTGCACAATACAAAAGAAAGATCAGTCAAGAAGGACAAGGAGATTTTAATCGAAGTCGTGGTAAAATCAATTATAGAAAAGATGACAGACGAGACAAGTTTCAAAGGACACATGGTCAAAGTCGTGAAGACAACCACCAAGAAGAAACAAGCACAAAGGATAAATCTCAACCCAAGTGTTATCGATGTGAGAAACGTGGACATTATGCCTATGAATGTCCAAATAAACAAAGGAAAAGAAGAGAAGACAACTAATCATATGATATGATTAAAGAAGAATATCCGTGTGATACGGAAGCAACCTGTGATAGGTACAATGGCGAAATCCAGTGAGTGGATCAAAAGCAAGAAGTTAGGTCATGCGAAGTGATCAAAAATGAAGAGCCAGCGTGTGAGGCACTAAAGAACTAAACTAAAAGATATAAGTCGAAGATCATGGTGTGTGAGGCAACCATGAAAAGAAGAATCGCGTGATACGATCAAAGCCGTGAAGGAATTAATAAAGAAGGAGACCTGTGTGACTCAGATCATCCAAGAAAGCTGTGAAAGCAAAGTTGTGTGAAACAACAATACAAATCAAGCTATGACGAAAGGAGCTAAAGAAGCATGGAAAAAGAAATCAAGAATTAAGGGGGAGAATGTTAGACATAATTCTTGATTATATCCTAAGTATATTATTATCATTAGTATTATTGTGTTATAACATAAGTATGAGTTGGTTACTCCCTCAACCGACACACCTCTTTGTAATAGTCGCAACCTTCTGGTACTATATAAACCGGACATATCCCTTCATTTGTAATTAGAATGTTTGATCAATAAAGAACACATCTTTTACATTCTCTCTGCTCTCTCTCAATCCCACATAAACAACCTAAACTATGAACATGCATCAAAGTATCAAACACCGTGAGCCATCTCTCATTCGCTTTGTGCTCAAGGAGTCAAACATTTAAGGTATGTATCTAACACATAATCAGTGATGATTTACTTATTTTATTTATTTATTTTTTTCTTTTGCGATTTTTATCCTTTTCTCGACAATTGTACATACTTCTTGTCTAATATGATGGCACACATATATATTTGACAATTTAGGGATGTAAACTAAGATGGATTTGCTATGCTACTTTTGAATCCCACGAATTTAAAAAAATTGTGTTCATTCTTTGATTTTTATCCCTAAATTCTCGTGTTCTCTGCCATTGAAGGAAAATGCGGGTAAATTATTTCTTCCACAAAGATTATGTGTATATACTCTGTGAGTGCACACAATTAGAGATAAGCAATTTCACTTTATCTGGTTCATAATTTTTGTATTATTATTTAATTCGGTCATATCAGTTTTGTCAAACAATTTAAACTGATTATTGATACCCTATTGAAACCTGAATTTTAACAATTCAACTAGGTCATAATCAATTTAAAGTAGGCATACAAACCACTTTAGTTTAATCAGACTCTATTGAAACAAAGAACATATTTTTCCAACAAATTAATTGTTGATGAATTAGTAGTTTAACGAAATTGTAGTAGCTGTTAGTTTCAATTTTGTTGGCTTAATTGAAAGGGGAAATTATAACTTGTTGATTTTTTACACACTTTCACAAAATTGTAAATATTTTTCAGCTTACAAAGAATGATTTTTTCAGCCAAAAAAGAGGCTCCCGTGAATTTCTTGACGGACCCACTTGACGGGCGGTCCACCTTGAGGCCGGCGGACGTTCTTGTGTTCGGATGGGCGCAAGGCAAGCATGCGTGCGTTGACCTTACTGGGGTATCCCCATTGGAGGGACTCCGGGATTCGGGTTTTGTGGCTGGGCAGGCAGTTTTGAAAGCTGAGAGCAAAAAAGTGGATAAACATGAAGCGGCTTATCTAGAGAACCAGCATGTGTTTGTGCCCTTCGCTTTTGATACTTTTGGAGTGCTGGCCCGTAAGCAATCAAGCTCCTCGATCGCGTGAAGAAAGTTGTGCAAAGTAATTCCCCAGCTGCTAAGGGCCAATGTTTTATTTTCAATAGAGTAGGTTTTGCAATACAAAAAATGGGTAGCGACGCAGCTTGTGGCCCGTTTACATACGTATCACTTGTAATTGGCTGTCTTTGGTTTAATATAAATATAATTTAAGAGAAAAAAAAAGAATGATGAAGTTGCACCAGAATATCCTAAAGAGTTTGAAAAGCTTATTGGTAAAAAATATGGTTTCATAATACATGTGAGTGAGTACAACAAACAAATTGATCAATATTTGATTACAATGCTGACACAAGATAAGGAAATTCTTTCAGCTGTTTATAAAAAGTGGGATATTGAAAAGGTACTTAATTAATTAATTATTTAAAATATTATAAATTTAATTAAAATAATTATTACAATTAAATCAAATGAATTTAATTTAAATTGATATAATTTGTAGCTTGAAGAAAGGTAGTCTATTAAAGGAAGTTGTTTATCAGACGTAGAATCTACCAATGAAGAATTTTCTAAGGTTATACAAAATAATGTTTACAATTGCATTTAGTGTTACTTTGATTAAAATAATTATTTTGCATTTATCAATAATAATGTATGTTGGGTCTGCTGACCTAGAGAAGAATAGATGATCTGAAAAGTCAAAACATACTATATATATGATCCATAATAAATCAGTATTTTCAAGTTATTCTCCTTGAAAGACTGTTGACTTCTAACAACTGTTGTTCCTCCTAACAACTGTTGGTGTACAAGTGCTGATCACAAAGAACTGCTGAAGAAACAACTGTTGAGTTAAAGACTGTTGAAGACAAGGACTGTTGGAGTCAACAACACTTAGGCTCCAACAGTGGATACAAGTCATCAGAGTTTTACCCATCAGCTGTTTAGTCATCAGAGCTTATCCATGTAACAGTGTTTGTATTCATCAGTTGTTTTATGTTGTTATATATCTGTTAGATGTCGCTGTCTTAGGTGATGTCAGCCATAGGTCATCAGAGGTTTAGTTTATCTATAAATAGAACAGTGCATGTACTGTTCTATTCATCACTCCAAACATTCTATCAGACAAACAACTGTGAGTGATCAGGCTGAGGGGGAGTAATTGTGTAATCATTCTAATCCGGGTTGACTAATGAGAAGTTGATTCTAAAACAATTATCCCGTTTGTTTTGATTAATAGTTTACTATTTCCGTTTCACTTTCCATATTTGTTTATCTTCACTCGTATTTCATTTATTAACTATCAAAACAAATCAAACTCATATCTTAACAATTGGCATCAGACAGTGCCGAGTACCGAAGATCCCAAGATTCGAGAGCCAAAGAAATTAGAAAACTACTCCGAGCAGGATTTTCAGAAAATTGAGTTAGATGCTAAGGCCTTCAGTACTGTGGCCATGGCTCTACCAAATGATATCTATGCTGGGTTGTTACACTGTAACAGTGCAAAGGAGTTGTGGGATGCTTTGAAAAAAACAATTTGGTGGGACTGAGGAGGTTATTGAAAACAACCGTGAAATACTAAACCAACAATATGAAACATTCAGTCATGTGAAGGGAGAGTCATTAACTTAACAATTTGAGAGGTTTAACTGTCTAATTAGTGAACTAAACTGGTGGGTCAAACTTATCCTAATTCAACATTGAACCATATGTTTTTAAGATCATTACCAGACAAATGGGACACTATTGCTATAGTTATAAGAAACTCAGTTGGTTTCAATGACCTATCTCTGACCCAGCTTCATGGTAAGCTCTTGACCTATGAGAGAGCTTAACCAGAAAAAGAAGTTTCAGGACTCTGGAAAAGTGTCTGATGATTATGTATTTGGTAATATAGCACTTTCGGTTCAGGATGAGGTGCCTGGTAATAATAAGGATCAGAGTTATGATCATTTCATTGACATAACTTCAGGTTTTAACTCTAGTTTTAACTCTGATTCTTATTCACCCAACTATGCTTTTGCAGCAAGTGGTGGTGATGTCTAGGCATCTGATAACATATCCTTTGAGTATAATGACCTTCAATATTTTGACCTTGATGAATTAGAAGAAATGGACATAATGCACCAACTGGCTCTGCTAATTAGTGTTTGAACTAACAATTTCTACAAGAAAACTGGCAGAAGATTTCGAGGTTTAACTGGCAGGTCAAAGGTGGGGTTAGATAAATCTAAAATTAAGTGTTATAAATGTCATAGACTTGGTCATTTTTCTTGGGAATGTAGGAGTCAACATGGCACACCTATGATTACCTATCCAAATCAAAGGCCACAGACAAACACTTATCAAGTTTCCGATAATACCCCTGGACCAAATGTGCAAAACACTGTTCATTTTGCACAATCCTCATCCACTGTTCTTGTCCATTATGTCCAAACCACTGTCCCTCAGATTCACTATGTTCAAACCCCTGTTGCTCACGCACAAATGCCAATAACTGTTACTCCACCCTCCGCTCCTGCAGAGACCAGTCAACAGAGCTTCTTCACACAAGGCTTTGTTGATTGGAGTAGTTTACCAGATGAGTTAACAGATGAGAATTTAGCTCTTGTTGCCAAAGCTGAAAATGAACCAAAATTTTTTTGTTTCATGGCTTTGGACACAATAGTAGAAGAAGTTGAATATGAGGATGTGGTGTCTGAGTCTGAAAATGTGACTAATGATGTTGTTGATGCAGTAGTTCGAGATGAAAAATCTGAAGAAGAGGTTGTAAATCTCTCAGATCCATGGGGTGATAATGATTGTGAGTGCAAGTGTGATTGTGCATTGATGGTTGCTACTAAGGTATCTCCTCAAATCTTAAATGATTTGTGTTCAAACAAATGTGTAATAGCATTTGAAAACATTAAAGAGGTGAATGAAAACCTTAGAAAGAAAATTTTAGATGATGAAGTTCAATTTGAAAAACTTTCAAAAGAGTTAAAATCAAAATTGACTGAAAAAGAATATGAAATCAGCAGTTTAAAACATGAAGCAACTATAACCAAAGACCAACTCCAAACTATGATAACAAAATATCATAGTTGTAAAAATGAGCTTGAGTCCACCCAAGTTGAGTGTGAAAAATGGGTGAAATCATGTAGAGGTTTTGAGATGCTCCTCAACAAACAAACCAAAAGTCATGTGAAATTTGGCATTGGTTGTGAAACTACTGCTCAAGCTTTTCAAAACACTGACAAAAGGGAACCAAAGTTGGTTGAGGTTGTTCCAACTAATTTGGAGGGTCAAGAAATTAAAATCACCGAACCTAATGGTAAGAAAATTGTTCTTGAAAAACCTAAGGGTTCCTCATCTTTTACTGAACTTGAAAAATATGAGTTTAAACCAACTTGGTCAGATGAGTGTGCTGTTCTTGAAAACTTCAAACCAGTTGATTTTGAAACCCCTAATGGTAAGAAAGCACCAGAGGAAAAGGTCATTCCCTTGAAAGATCTTCTAGCAGATGCTTAAACATCTGTTGAAAGGAAGGTTGAAAAAGGGAAGAAGAAAGAAAAGGGTGTACACTTGTTTTGTCATTTCTGTGAAAAGAAGAACCATGTTACTAAAAACTGTTTTCTTCTAAAAGCATATGATATCAATAAAGGAACAAGTGTGTGTGATTCTAAAACTACATGCTCAATATGTGGTAAAAAGAATCATAAAACCAAAGAGTGTCTTTATCTCAAAAATTTTGCTGTCAAAATACAAGAGTATAAAGCTAAAATTCAAGCAAGTCAAGTGGCTAGTACTCCGAAAGGAAAGTCCAAACAGACTTTTGCTCCATCCCAAACATCTGTTACCAAAAGTCTTGAATCATCTACTCCTAGGGATGTCCAAGTAATAGATGCCCCACCCTCAAACAAGTATCCAATAAGACATGGACAACCACCTTGTCATAGTCTGTCACATGTTTATGAAGAGCCCAAGAGGCCTTCAAAACCAAGAGTGAACAGGAATCCTTATAGTTCCTATCATCTGACAGGAAATGGTCAAACATCTGTTGCACCAAGTGTTGACATACAAACATTGGAAAATGGTCAGCAACAGTTGTTGAACTTGGTTCAAAGACTGGTTCAAACCATTGATCATTCCCCTAAGCATGAGGCTGAAAAGTCTGGGAACTCATCCAAAGCAAACTTGGCTTTGGACACTCACCAAAACTAATCCATTACTGATGTGCAGGGAGCTTCTGCTTACTTAGATAGTCTATGGTATGTAGATAGTGGAGGCTCCAGGAACATGACAGGATGTAGAGCACTACTTCTGGACTTCTTAGCTCATGGAGGGGGTGATATATCTTTTGGTAATGATTCTAAAGGTAAAGTGTTGGGTTCATGGACTGTTCAGGCTGGGAAACTCAAGTTTGAAAATGTCAATCTTGTTGATAATCTTAAATTTAATCTTCTTAGTGTCTCACAAATGAGTGGCAAAGGCTATGGGTCATTCTTCACTAAGAAAACTTGTAAGATTATTGGGCCAGAAGTGGTTAAAAATATTGACACCGTCATAGCTGAGAGCAAAGCACAACTTGTTGCTCACAGGAGTAGCAATATTTATGTAGTTGATATGTTGAAGGATAATCCTATGGAAAATGTCTGTCTGTCTTCCAATGCCTCAACTAAAGAGACAGAATTGTGGCGCAGGAGACTGGGTCACACCAACCTTCAAACTATCAACTCACTCTCTAAACAAAGTCTTGTGAGAGGCCTATTAACTTGGGTATCGAATATTGAATTAGATGATTCTATACTCCAAAGTGTACAAAATATATATACATACAAAATGACAACTCTTACTCCTAAATACATGCTCTCCATAAGTACTTGGTCAAGAGCCTTTAGTCAATCCTAAGTACATGCTTTCCATATGTACTTGGTCAAGAGTCTTTGGTCAATATTGTTGGTCAATATTTCCTTAATACTCCCCCTTAGTTTGAGCGGGAGTTGTGACAAACGGTTAAACTAGATCGGAAATTTTCTAACAATTGTCGTGACAGTCCTTTGGTGAAGATATCCGTGTACTGATAGGAAGAAGGCACATGCAAAACGCGGACCTGACCAAGTCGTACTCTTTCTTAGACAAAATGAATATCCAACTTGGCATGTTTAGTTCTCTGATGCTGTACCGGATTTTGTGAAAGATAAACAGCTGAAACATTGTCACAGTAGACAATAGTTGCTTGACGAATCGGCACATGGAGCTCTAGAAGGAGATTACACAGCCAAGTTGTTTCAGCAACAGCATTAGCGATGCCGCGGTATTCGGATTCAGCGCTAGATCTTGAAACTGTGGGTTGGCGCTTTGAGGACCATGACAAGAGATTGTTACCCATGTAAACATAGTAACCGGATGTAGACCGTCTAGAGTCTGGACATATAACAATAGATATGCCATCAACATATAACAATAGATATGCAAGCTTATCACCATGACGATATATAAAAAGTGACGTATCAAATAAACTCCCCTTGAAACCATGTGAAAGAATAAAGTTAGAAAAACGACTAAACCAGGCACGTGCTGCCTGTTTGAGCCCATAGAGGGACTTCCGAAGGCGGCAAACGTAATGGGGTTTAGTATCATCCGTGAACCCCGGGGGTTGATGCATAAAAACTGTCTCCTGCAAGTCACCATGTAAAAAGGCGTTTTTAACGTCCAGTTGGTTAATGGGCCATCCCCTGGTAATGGCAATGGAGAGGACTGTTCGAAAGGTAGCTGGTTTAACAACTGGACTGAAAGTATCTGTACAATCAATGCCAACTGTTTGTGACTTTCCATTCACAACAAGGCGAGCCTTATAACGTTCTAGTGTTCCATTGGCCTTAAACTTGTGGCGGAAAAGCCACATACACCGAATGATCGGGTGAGATGTAGGGCGAGCAACCAGTTCCCAAGTACCGTTGTCCATTAATGCTTTATACTCATTAAGCATAGCGTCTCGCCAATTTGGGTCAGTTAAGGCTTTCACGTGGGAGGTGGGTAGTGGGGAAATAGATCTGGTGGTGGTTGTGTGGAGGTTATATTCGGGGTTGGGTTTGGTGATGCCGAGTTTGGCTCGGGTGGTCATAGGGTGGTGGCTAGTTGGTATCGGTTGAGCGGGTGGGACCGGTTCTGGTTGAGGTTGCGGATGTGGTTGTGGTTGTGGTTGTGGGGGTGGTTGGGATGGTGGGTGTGTGGTAGGTGGTGGGGTTGCCGGGTTAGGGGAAGGTGGGGTTGGTTGTTGTGGTGAGGACGTGGGGTTGTTAGTTGTGGTTGATGGAAAGTTGAAGGTTTGTGTGGTAATTGGTTCGTCGTCAAGAAATTGGTACACAGTTTCTGGTAGAGGTTGTGCAAAAGGAAAGGTGTCCTCGTCAAAGGTAACATGTCGAGATATGTGGACTTTCCGAGTTGAAGGGTCAAGACAGCGGTAACCTCTAAAATCCGGGGGATAGGCAAGATAAATGCACCGGTGTGAACGTGGGAGAAGTTTGTTAGGTTGGGTTGCAGACTCATTTGGATAACACGCACACCCGAATACCCGTAGGTGTTCGTAGGTGGGGTGACAGAGATATAAGGCGAAGGTTGGTGTGGTATAGTTGAGACGGGTGGTAGGTAGAATATTGTGGAGATAGGCCGCCGTATGAAGGGCCTCTACCCAAAAGGTGGGTGGGATGCGTGCGTGAATGAGAAGAGCACGGATGACATCGTGGAGACGTCGTATCATCCGCTCAGAGCGACCATTTTGGGAAGAGGTTTGAGGACACGAGTAATGAAAGGTGAGACCGGTTGAATTTGCAAAACTTTTGAAAGCATGGTTGTTGAATTCGCCACCTAGATCACATTGAAAAGCTTTGATGTTTTTGTGAAATTGAGTTTGTATAAGTTAGTGAAAGTTAGCAAAGGTGGCAAATGTTTCAGATTTAAACTTTAAGGGGTAGACCCAAACATAGTTTGAATAATTATCGACAAGTACCATGTAATATTTATAAGATGAATTGCTTAAAAATGGAGAAGTCCATATATCGCAATGGACTATATGAAAAGGTGCATACGTAAAGGAATTAAAAGCATTAAATGGTAGTCTCTTACTATTGGATAAGTGACATGAGTCACAAAAAGCAAAAGATGTCTTATGACATGGAAGATTAAAAGTACTAGAAAGAAATTTTAAAACTTGCGAGCCAGGGTGGCCTAGGCAATCATGCCATTTATTTGAGGAAGCTGCCAAGAAAACTTGAGTTGGTTGAGTGAAGGGGTAAAGGTCACCGGTGCTGTAATGGCGCGAAAGAGGTTGTCCAGTCTTGAAGTTCTTCAAAGTAAAGCCATTAGGATCAAATTCACTAGAAACAAAATTGTCACGAGTAAATTTACGAACAAAAATAAGGTTTTTGATAACTGTCGGGGTGTATAAAATGTTTTTAAGTAAATAGGATTGGTTTTCAGTTTGGTGAAAGCCGTCACCTTTGCCCAAAATTTGTAAAGATTGACCATTGCCAACAAGTATATTAGTATTAATAGAACTAGATAAAGGTGAACTGATTTTATCCTGATCCGCAGTGACATGTGAGGAGGCACCTGTATCCATATTCCATGTAGAGTCCGGTTTGTTTTCGGTCGTGACCGAGGGTGAGGAGGTGTTTTGATTTTCAGCCATGTCGCCAGAAAAGAAAACAGAGGAAAAAATAAAAACAGGTTGAAGAAGAGGATGGCGACGGCGGGACAATGGGTATTGACTATTGAATTAGATGATTCCAAACTCCAAAGTGTACAAAATATATATACATACAAAATGACAACTCTTACTCCTAAATACATGCTCTCCATAAGTACTTGGTCAAGAGTCTTTAGTCAATTCTAAGTACATGCTTTCCATATGTAGTTGGTCAAGAGTCTTTGGTCAATATTGTTGGTCAATATTTCCTTAATAAGGCCTTCCATCAAAAGAATTCAAATGTGATGAGCATTGTGTTCCTGTTTAAAAGGAAAGCAACATAAAAGCTCTTACAAATCCATTGATGAGTCTAAAACAAGTCAATGTCTTCAATTGTTGCACATGGACTTGTTTGGCCTAGTTAAAATCATGAGTCTAAGAAGAAAAAGATTTTGTCTTGTCATAGTTGATGATTTTTCTAGGTTTACATGGACTTATTTTTTACACTCTAAGGATGAGACTACAGGTATCTTGAAGGACTTTGTCACCAAAGTTAAAAAACAATATGACTTGCCAGTAAAAGTCTTTAGAAGTGACAATGGAACAGAGTTTAAAAATAAGGAGTTGGATGATTTCTATGCGTCAAAAGGATTGTGAGGCAGTACAGTATTCCAAGAACACCAGAACAAAATGGGGTGGTTGAAAGGAAAAACAGAACTCTCATTGAGGCTGCAAGAACTATGCTAGCAGATTCTGGTTTTCCACTGTCCTTCTGGGCAGAAGCTGTAAACACTATTTGCTATGTTCAAAACAGAGTTTTAATTAACCCTAGACATCAAAAGACTGCTTATGAAATTCTGTTCAAAATCAAACATCTTATATCATTCTTCAAAATCTTTAGCTGCCCATGTTTCATTTTAAATCTTAAAGATTCCATTTCAAAATTTGCAGCCAAAGTAGATTATGGGTATTTTCTGGGATATTCTTCTACTGCAAAGGCCTATAAAGTGCTTAACACAAGGACTAGGACAATAGAAGGAACTCTAAATGTAAAGTTAAATGAGCTTTCATCCTTAAAAATCCAAGCAAATCCTGCTAAACTGTTTGATTTAGAAAAAATTAAATTTGAAGATATTACTGCTAAAACTAACAGTGCAGGTATTCCACAGTTTCCACAACAAGATTACAGATTTGATGTTATGATTCCTACTCACTACAAAGTCACTTCTGCATCAGGGGAAGCAGATGTTCAAAACACCTATCAAAACTCTGCTACAGCTGTGTCAACCACTGCTGACCAGTCTTACCCTCAAACCACTGCCTTATCCAGTTCAACCACTGTTCAAACATCTGTTGATAAAAGTCAATCCAACTTTACACCACTTGGACCCATTCCCCCACTTCCATTTCAAACATCTGTTGGCACTACAGAAGTGCAAACAGATGTTACAATAACAGAGTCACCAAACCTCTGTCCCTCACCTCAAAATGCAATCATACCATACCAGGGAGAGCTGATCTACCTAAGAGCTCATCCACCAGACCAAATTATTGGCAACATCAGAGGGGGAGTGCTCACAAGGAGCCAATGCTCAAATATCTGTCTTTTTGTAGGTTTTCTATCTCTCACACAACTTGTCAAGTACCAAGAGGCACTGAAAGACAACAGTTGGGTAGAGGCCATGCAGGAAGAGCTCCTTCAATTCAAAATACAACAAGTATGGGAACTTGTACCACTGCTAAAGGATGTTTGTCCAATTGGCACAAAGTGGGTCTTTAAGAATAAAACTGATGAAAGGGGCATAGTTGTCAAGAACAAAGCCAGGCTTATGGTTCAAGGCTTTAGACAAAAAGAGGGGATAGACTATGATGAAACCTTTGCTCCTGTATCTAGGCTAGAAGCTATCAGACTCTTCATAGCCTTTGTTGTCAACCACAATATCAAGGTGTATCGGATGGACATCAAATGTGCATTCCTTTATGTTAAAAATCAGGAGGAGGTCTATGTATGTCAACCACCTGGTTTTGAAGACACATTCCATCCTGATCATGTCTAGAAGCTCAATAAAGCTTTGTATGGACTAAAACAAGCACCAAGGGCCTGGTATGAAACTCTTTCCACCTTTCTCTTATCCATTGGTTTCACAAGAGGTAAAATTGATAAAACTTTATTTCTAAAATTGAGAGGGAAAGATTTAATGATTGTTCAAATATATGTGGATGACATCATTTTTGGGTCCACATGTAACAAAATGTGTGAAGAGTTTAGGGAACTCATGACAGCAGAGTTTGAGATGAGTGCTATGAGTGAACTTCAGTGCTTCCTTGGTCTCCAAGTTAAGCAGCTGCAAAATGGTACATTCATTCACCAAAACAAGTATGTTAAAAACTTACTAACAAGATTTGAGATGAGTGACTGTAAGCCATGTTGTACACCCATGAGCACTGCCAAGCTACTCACTATTGATGACAAAGATGAACCGGTTGATCAAACACATTATAGATGCATGATTGGGTCTTTACTGTACCTAACTGCATCCAGGCCAGACATTATGTTTGCCACTTGTGTCTGTGCAAGATCCCAGGAATCACCTAGAAAGTCAAATCTTATTGCCGTGAATAGGATATTCAGATACCTAAAAGGTGCTCCCACACTTGGTATCTGGTATCCTGGTAATGGAAACATTGAGCTTTCAGGTTATTCAGATAGTGATTTTGCTGGTTGCCACACCACAAGGAAGTCTACATCAGGAGGGTGCCAAATTCTAGGGAATGTGATGTGTTGCAAAACACATCTTTTTCCTATGTATTGTGTATATTATTTACCAAAACAAGTATGTTAAAAACTTACTAACAAGATTTGAGATGAGTGACTGTAAGCCATGTAGTACACCCATGAGCACTGCCAAGCTACTCACTATTGATGACAAAGATGAACCGGTTGATCAAACACATTATAGATGCATGATTGGGTCTTTACTGTACCTAACTGCATCCAGGCCAGACATTATGTTTGCCACTTGTGTCTGTGCAAGATCCCAGGAATCACCTAGAAAGTCAAATCTTATTGCCGTGAATAGGATATTCAGATACCTAAAAGGTGCTCCCACACTTGGTATCTGGTATCCTGGTAATGGAAACATTGAGCTTTTAGGTTATTCAGATAGTGATTTTGCTGGTTGCCACACCACAAGGAAGTCTACATCAGGAGGGTGCCAAATTCTAGGGAATGTGATGTGTTGCAAAACACATCTTTTTCCTATGTATTGTGTATATTATTTAGTCAAGTTTTTATTCGTTTTTTGTCATTTTTATTATATATTTATTATTTTTGTTATTTTATAGGTGTTCGTGAAAATGGGCTCAAAATGAAAGAATTTTAATCGAGACACGAACACTTGAGAGCAGGTGGTCATGGACGTTGGAGCGTAAACGAGGAATTTTGGTCGAGCCAAGAACACCCGAGTCTAGAACATGAGCCAAGATATAATAATAATAATAATAATAATAATAATAATAATAATAATAATAATAATTAAAAAGAAAATAAACTCACGTGGAGTTGTTTGTGGAGCCCAAGCCCTTTTGAATGTTAAACCTAGTGCAATATTAATTTTGGAAGTGAGGGGACATTATTATTTTATCAGGAAAGAAGGTCAGCAGCCGCATAGAGGATATCACATCGAGGAACACAGTAGCTGCATCGGTCGATATTTTGAGGAATTATTTTGAAGGGGGGAAGGCTTTAAGCGACCTGTGAAGCCTTGGGTTCGTTTACCTTAAACATTAGTTTCGATTCATGATTACTTTGTGTCTCAAATACTCGTTACTATGTGTTATTATTATTTTGAACCTATGTTATTCCCGTTTTCCATGAATATTATTGGCTAAACCTTTTATGGCTACCTAGGTTGTATGATGACGGCATGATAAATTTATAGTTCTCGGTTTTGGATTTATTTTTGAATGGTTAATGTTTAGGTAACGATTTGGTTGGTGTTTATTATGATGTGTGTGCGTACTTAAGTCTAATTTATTATTTTTGATAGTTCCATAATCGTCTTAGTGAATGTCTTTCATGTTTAGATGATTATTAGGGTTGCCTGCTTTGTGCTCGTAGCTTAGTTTATTGTTTTGGTACCAAAAGCCATAGGAACTTGATTATAGAATTTAGTGGACTTTTGTATTCTTCCATTCTTGAGACCGGGAGGTGATGAAATGTTGGGTTGTCTAGAGCTTTAGGTGTTAGGTTTTCGGTGAGACCGGGAGGTGATCCTATCCTAGTTGTCTTTAGTTTTTCTGCAATTCCAAGTCATAGTTAACCTAATTAAATTACTCCTTTACATCTTCGGGTGTATTGTGATTAGAGAGACCGGGAGGTGATCGAGTCATTAGAATACCTTTACATTCTTAGTGAGGTGAGACTGGGAGGTGATCCGAGCTAGATAGCCAGTGTTTTATTCTTTAGAATTCTTTGGAGTGTGTTGGTGAGACCGGGTGGTGATCTAGCACGTCTTAGGGTTTCTTAAGTTATCTTTAGAATCTGGTATCCATTCAGTTTTCCATTACTAAGAGTTGTGAGTTTGCATGTAGGATTATTGACCTAGGTAGTTGCCTTCCTATCCTGATATTTTCCTTAATTATCCTTGCTATCTATTTATCTTATTTATTTTATTTACTTTATTTAATTATTAAAAAACCAAAAACCATTTTAAAAATCAAATTTTGTTAAGTCTTAGTCGAGTCTAGTTTTGTTTTCTAGTTGTGTCATGTGGGTTCGATACTCGGACTTACTTAGTCTGTACTGCATTGATAGGTACACTTGCATGTCGTGTGGTCTAGTTTAGTTGAGTCTGTTTTATATTACTAGGTGTCTAGGTTAGTTTATATTTTTAGACCATACATAGCATATCAAGTTTTTGGCACCGTTGTCGGGGACACTTGGCGATTGAAAAATTAGCTTTGATTAGGACTTCACTTATTAATTGGTCTTATTTGAGTCTTTTTGGTTTTAGTGTGTCTAGAGAGTCTTAGGTTTTTATTTATTATTTTTTTTTTGTTGTTTATATTTCATCTAGTGTTGTTCTTCTTTACGCGTTTTTTTTCTATCTGTCTTGCAGTTTTATGCCACGTACTCGTTCGTAGGGACCATCTGAGCAAATCAGACCAAAGCCCGAGCAAGACATTGCTAATATTCGGAGGGAACTTCGTTGTGATATCAACCGAACCAAAAAGGTACGTTTTTTCTCTCCCTGCTACTATCTTGGGCAACGCTCAACCACCACCACCTAGACGTGCTGTCCACTAGATGGACTTTGAGGGAGCCACGGGAGTGAGAACTCCCATTACTCATACTGCCATGCCCAATAACCACACCTGGTAGATCCCCTCACACGTCATCAACACCATCGCCCATACCGCCCAGTTCAATGGCTTGGATGATGAGGATGCCCCAGGCCATCTTTCCTGTTTTGTGCGCATTTGTGACACCTTTGGTCTGATAGGTGTCACCCCAGACACGATCTATCTTAGAGTTTTTCCATATTCTATGTCTGGGCGTGGTGCTACTTGGTTGGATACTCTTCCCCAGGATTCCATCACTACCTGGGAAGACTTGAAGACCAAGTTTCTTAAAAAATATTATCCTCCTTCTAAGGTCGCTCGCATTAGGGATCAGATCCACTCGTTTCGAATGGATCCAGACAAGACATACCACTTGGCCTGGGAGAGGTTCAACACTTTGTTGAACAAGTGTCCCAGCATGGATCCAGAAATTCTACAATGGCCTTACTTATGTTATGCGACAGATGTTTAACACTGCTGTCGGGGGGCACATTATGGATAAAAAAGACCCTGGTGGGTGTAAGGACATGTTTGAGAGTTTTGCTCTAGCTGAACAGCAGAAACTAGGCAACGGGGTTTCCATTCCCGTTACTAGGACTATCTCCTCCACTACTAGAGGTGTTCATCAGGTCAATCCTGAGACTAGTATGGTTGCTGCTATAGAGGCTTTAGCGACAGAGGTTAAAGAGCTTAAGATGAGTGCACTCAAGTGTGAGATTTGTAGGGGTGGACACGACACCATAGACTGCCCAGTAGGAAACCGTGAGCATGTAGATTATTTGGGGAGTTCTAACCGGGGAAATGGTAATAATTATAACTCGGGGTGGAGGAACCAATCTAATTCTGGGTGGAGGTCTGATAGAGGAGAAATAGGTGATAGTTCAGGGTCTAGTTTGAAGAGGATAGAGGAGATGATAGCTAGTCAGAGCCAGATGCTCACTCAGCTAGTTGCAAAAGACCAGCAAACCACTTAGAAACTTGAGGAGCATGACCTAATGCTTAGGAACCAGTAGAATACTTTGTTAGACCTGGAGAGAAAAGTAGGAGATATTTCACAAAAACTCTCTGTTAGGTCACCAAGTACTTTCCCTAGTAACACTGAGGAGAACCCTAAGGGTATAGCATTGGCTGTGAGCACTCGTAGTGGTAGGGGTGCGACTGAGAGCACTCGTAGTGGTAGGGGTGCGACTGAGAGAGTAGAGATACCAGTTGAGGATGAAGAGGAACCGGTAGATGAGGAGATACAGTTAGAGACACCTGCTAGGACACCTTCTAGAGTAGCTACATCCAGTCCTGTGTCTAGTGGTGAGGGTCCTTCTGAGATAGTAGCAGTGGATAGAGATAGTGAAAGGCAGGTAGAGCGCACTAGAGTGTATAAGCCCACTGCTCCTTATCCAGGTAGGTTGTTGCAGGATAAGATAGATCACCAATATGATAAATTTATTGAACTTATTAAGCAACTTTAGGTGAACCTACCCTTTATAGAAGTCCTCTAGAGCATGCCTAAATATGTTAAGTTCCTCAAGAACATCATGGCTAATAAGAAAAAGCTTGAGGAACTTTCACATGTTACTTTGAGTGAGGAGTGTTCTGCAGTCTTGCAGAATAAGCTGCTAGTTAAGATGGATGATCCTGGTAGTTTTATCATTCCATGTTCGATAGGTGACCTGTCCATTAAGAATGCTCTTGCTGACCTAGATTCTAGTGTTAATTTAATGCCCTACTCCATTTTTAAGCAACTAGACCTAGGAGAACTTAAGCCCACCCGCATGTACATCCAGCTGGCGGACAAATCCACCAAATTCCCTCGTGGTATTACTGAGAATCTTTTAGCTAAGGTGGACAAGTTCGTGTTTCCTATGGATTTCGTAGTGTTAGATATGCCTGAGGATGATGTCGTGCCAATGATTTTAGGTCGTCCTTTCTTGGCTACTTCTAGAGTTGTGGTAGACATGGGTGAGGGTAAGTTAAGCATAAGTGTAGGGGAAGAGAAGGTTAAGTTTGGGATTAAGCCTAGGATGAGGGGATATTTGTTAGATGAGTTACAGGCTATAGACGATCATCTGGATCAGAAGTTTGGAGAAATTAATCCCTAAGGAGATTGAGAGTAGGAGAAGAAAATGGAAGGAGAAAGAGACGGTAAGTGTTGTGAATTGATGGATGAATTTACCAGGTAGGTATAGGAATAGGAAAGAACCTGAGAGAAAGGAAGAAGTGTTGAAGGTGTATGATTTCTGGGGTGGTTAGTATTGCAAGGAGAAGCCACCCGATGCTAGAGTGATTGATGCATAGGCACACTCAGATGCTTCCGAGTTGTAGAGTTTGTATAGTTCTAGGATTAGATTTTTTTTCTTTGTTTTCGGTTTGTGTTTGTTTTGTTTTGTAGGTTTTTGTGTTTGTTTGGCGAGGACAACTTACATCATGAGCGAATCCCAGGTATTTATGTATATATTTATATGATTGGGATTTTTGGTGGAGGTTTGGGTAATAAGAGAAATTTTTTTTTTCTAAACATTGAATTTTATTAACTTTCTATGAAAAATGGTTCTTCGTGTAATGCGGAGAGCCTGGGCTGACCTGTTTGTCTCATGTGAACAGTAATTACCCCAGATAGTTATACTTTATTCACTCGCGACGCGCGTTGAGATCACCAGTGTCCTTCACGTCACGCAAGTTGATTAGAAAAAAAATATATTTTCCACCCTGTTTTCTTCCACCACCATTCACCATCATTTCACCACATATTTTACCAACACCCACTACATTCCACCGTCTTGCCTTCCAAGTACGTTTCCTGCATTTTTGTATATTGAATCGGTTGAGTCTGTATTTTTTTGAGTCTTTTATTTTTATTTTGAGTCAGTTTTCTCTTAACTCACTTTGGGGGTATCTTCCCTTCAAGTGTGGGGATAATAGAGAGAGTCAGTTTTGAATCATTGGTTTGTCTGATATATTTTATTGCAGATTTGGATCTAGCCACCCGTACTCAATCTCCATTCGGGTGGAGATGACCCAACAATCATTTAAGGCAACCATTTGTTTATATATTTTCTTTTTAGTTTTTATTTGTCAGGTTTGAGTCAAATGCCGCGAATGAAATGCTATACAGCCCGGTTTAGAAGGAAAACTTCAGAGCGCTTGCAGCTACATCGCTTATATCCAGGGGAGTGTGTTCCTTTTTGTTGTATTTTTTTTATTACTACTTTATTTTATTCGACTCTCACATTGAGGACAATGTGTCGTTCAAGTGTGGGGATGGAAACTTCGTTTTTATTTTTAGGTAGTTTGAGTCATAAATTATAAAAATCCAAAAAAAAAAAAAATTAAAAAAAAATTGAAAAATGTCCCTGATCTTTTGTGCATTTTATATGGAAAATGATAGTAAAATTGGGATTTTTGGTTTTCAAAATATTATACATATGAGAAAATAAATAGATTGAAAGCGTGTTTGCTTAAGATGTGTCGGTAGGCCCAGCTAGCTTTGAAAGGTCATAGGATTGTTTTTAATATACCCTAATAAATCATGATTTCTTGTGGGTTCTCATCTTAGGAGAAACGATAGAACTGAAACCATTGATAGTAATTGAAGGTATCACTGTAGGTTGAAAGCCCATATGTATTATTAATTAAATGGCACACTTAATACTTTTTATGAGAATAAATCCGGTGAAAAGTGGCGCCTGAAAAAAAATCCACATATCCATCAATTGAGCTAGATAAAAATATAAATAAAAAAATAACTGAAGCCTATGGATTCTCCCTTGGGGATGGTGACTCTGATCGAAACTCCCTCTAGGTCAAGTTAAAAAAAATGCCGAAGCTCATGTTGTCGCTCTCGGGGATGGTGACTCTGGTTGAGACAACCTCTGGTTAGGTATGAAAAAAAAAGAAAAAAAATATATATCTAAGCTCATACACTTCATCCATCATAAATTTAGTTTCTAATACATTAAGGAGTTTAGTTTGCAGTGGTTGGTAAATCTATATGGTTTAACCTTTGCTTCGAAAGCTTGAGGCGGGATTAGGTGAAGCTAGATATCTTGAGTGTGAGACCCATAGATTGATTGTAATAATATGAACTTAATTGATTTACATGATTGGGACCTGATTAGCTGGTGGTTGGGTTTAGGTGGACAACAATACCGACAGTTTTGGTTGATGCGTGATTAAATCTTAATTAATGAACCTAAAAGTTTTTGAAACCGATAGTCTTGATAATGATTCCATTGCAGTCTTTTTCGGGGACGAAAAAGGTTTAAGTGTGGGGATGTTTGATGTGTTGCAAAACACATCTCTTTTCCTATGTATTGTGTATATTATTTAGTCAAGTTTTTATTCGTTTTGTGTCGTTTTTATTATATATTTATTATTTTTGTTATTTAATAGGTGTTCGTGAAAATGGGCTCAAAATGAAACAATTTTAATCGAGACACGAACACTTGAGAGCATGTGGTCATGGACGTTGAAGCGTAAACGAGGAATTTTGGTCGAGCCAAGAACACCGGAGTCAAGAACATGAGCCAAGATATAATAATAATAATAATTAAAAAGAAAATAAACTCACGTGGAGTTGTTTGTGGAGGCCAAGCCCTTTGGAATGTTAAACCTAGTGTAATATTAATTTTGGAAGGGAGGGGACATCATTATATTATCAGGAAAGAAGGTCAGCAGCCGAATAGAGGATATCACATCGAGGAACACAGTAGCTGCATCGGTCGATATTTTGAGGAATTATTTTGAAGGGGGAAGGCTTTAAACGACTGGTGAAGCCTTGGGTTCGTTTACCTTAAACATTAGTTTCGATTCATGATTACTTTATGTTCTCAAATACTCGTTACTATGTGTTATTATTATTTTGAACCTATGTTTTTCATGTTTTCCATGAATATTATTGGCTAAACCTTTTATGGCTACATAGGTTGTATGATGACGGCATGATAAATTTATAGTTCTCGGTTTTGGATTTATTTTTGAATGGTTAATGTTTAGGTAACGATTTGGTTGGTGTTTATTATGATGTGTGTGCGTACTTAAATCTAATTTATTATTTTTGATAGTACCATAATCGTCTTAGTGAATATCTTTCATGTTTGGATGATTATTAGGGTTTCCTGCTTTGTGCTCGTAGCTTAGTTTATGGTTTGGGTACCAAAAGCCATAGGAACTTGATTATAGAATTTAGAGGACTTTTGTATTCTTCCATTCTTGAGACCGGGAGGTGATGAAATGTGGGGTTGTCTAGAGCTTTAGGTGTTAGGTTTTGGGTGAGACCGGGAGGTGATCCTATCCTAGTTGTCTTTAGTTTTTTTGCAATTCCAAGTCATAGTTAACCTAATTAAATTACTCCTTTACATCTTTGGGTGTATTGGGATTAGAGAGACCGGGAGGTGATCGAGTCATTAGAGTACCTTTACATTCTTAGTGAGGTGAGACTGGGAGGTGATCCGAGCTAGATAGCCAGTGTTTTATTCTTTAGAATTCTTTAGGGTGTGTTGGTGAGACCAGGAGGTGATCTAGCTCGTCTTAGGGTTTCTTAAGTTATCTTTAGAATCTGGTATCCATTCAGTTTTCCATTACCAAGAGTTGTGAGTTTGCATGTAGGATTATTGACCTGGGTAGTTGCCTTCCTATCCTGATATTTTCCTTAATTATCCTTGCTATCTATATATCTTATTTATTTTATTTACTTTATTTAATTATTAAAAAACCAAAAACCATTTTAAAAATCAAATTTTGTTAAGTCTAAGTCGAGTCTAGTTTTGTTTTCTAGTTGTGTCATGTGGGTTCGATACTCGGACTTACTTAGTCTGTACTGCATTGATAGGTACACTTGCATGTCGTGTGGTCTAGTTTAGTTGAGTCTGTTTTATATTACTAGGTGTTTAGGTTAGTTTATATTTTTAGACCATACATAGCACATCAGAATGCCTTAGTCTCCTGGCAAAGCAAAAAGCAAGTAGTTGTTTCAACTTCAACAGCAGAGGCTGAATACATTGTTGCTGCAAGCTGTACAGCCCAACCCATGTGGCTTCAAAATCAACTACTAGATTTTGGTATAACTGCACTAAGGACTGCACTCATGCTAGATAGCTGATGAGCCGTCGTCACGGGTCATACAAAACCTAATTAACCTTGGTAGCTAGGGTAACTAGGGTATCGAATCCAGAGGAGTTTGTGGTTAGTGAATGTTACTTAGTTGATTAAACAGTAGTACTTATGAAGATATAGTTTTTGATCACTTAAGAATTTAGTTTGAAAGTTTTGTGAACCAACAAGTGATTCAAGATTATGAATAAGAATGTGAAAAAACAATGATTTGATTAATGAAAAAGACTTGATTGAAAATGATTATTTTAAAAATAATATTGATAAAGATGGAGATCACACCGGGTTCAACAAGCAACCTAGAGTTCCATTACAAGTTGGGATTAATTAAACAATTGCAATGAAGATTAACGGGTTAATTGTTTCAATAGGCATAGGTGTCAAGTTTCATCAACATCAAAGATGGAATAAACTACACTTCATTACCTAGAACATATAAACCCTAATAACAAGTTAAAGCATAATTAACCGAATTCATTTCCCTGGTAATTGGCGCAAGAAACAATTATCAAAGAGAATTCAAAACAAGATTAACCCAATTAAGAAGTTGTTCAAATCAAAATTACAAAGAAATAAGAAAATTCCCAAAATGTTTAAGAACCCTAGAGTACAAGTTTATACCGGGTGATTCCCAAGGAGGCTAGCCGCTCATGATTTTGGTCCGTGTCACAATAGCCAAGAGGCTGGATTTTTATTTTTTATTTTTTTTTTTTTTTTGCGATCAGCGACCTCTAATTGTCTCATATGCGATTTTTTTCCTCCAAGAATAATAATTCTCTTTTCAAAGAAAACCCTACTGTCCTATCCTTAATTCCCTTCTTAAGTTCTTGTGTGTGACCTTTTTTTCGTTGATTGACCGCCATCCCGCCAAAAAATAATAAATGAAACCTCATGCCTACTACTACTACTAGCAGTAGCAGTAGCAGTAGCAGCACTACCACCACTACGTGGTAGTGGTGGTAGTGGTGGTGGTAGTGGTGGTAGTGGTGGTAGTGGTAGTAGTGGGTGGTGGTGGTGGTAGTGGTAGTGGTAGTGGTAGTGGTAGTGGTAGTAGTGGTGGTGGTGGTAGTAGTAGTAGTATTAGTAGTAGTAGTGGTAGTGGTGGTAGTGGTGGTGGTGGTGGTGGTAGTAGTAGTAGTAGTACTACTACTACCACTACTACTACCACGACCACGACTACCACGACTACCACCACGACTACCATCACAACCACCACCACCACCACCACCACCACCACCACCACCACCACCACCACCACCACCACCACCACCACCACTACTACTACTATTATTATTATTATTATTTAATATACTATTATTATAAATGGTATTATGATCCCGTGCTTTCGACTCGGGTGTTCGGGTCTCGAATATAGTTTGTATTGTTTTAGCCCCGCTCCATTCGATCACCTACCAAAAATATAAAATAAAGAAATTAATAGTAAAAACAAACAAAAAGTAATAAAATATATACAATCCTAAAATAATAGAGTACAGACATAAATCTAATAAAAATACTATCTAATCGATTCAAAAATATACAAAACTGGAAAATAAACATGATGCGTGCAACCGCGCATCACACCCCCACACTTATCTTTTTTCGTCTCGAAAAAATTATATACACTCTGCTCAAGACATTATCACAGACTAGCACCCCAATCGCCCTATCATATCTTAGCTAAGGTAGGAAATATTTTGCTAACAAGTGGCTAAAACGAAGACACGTACCGACCCATGACAATCTTTTATTCATACTAAACACAATAACTAAAATTGCGGGTTATTTTCGACCCGTATTACATAATACTAACAATTTTTTCTTTTATATTTTTTTTCTTTTTTTTCAGTCGCCTACTTTTGTATATCGGCCTCATGAATTGACTGATTTTTTTTTCTTTTTTGGCGTATAAATACTAAACATCATAATAACTACACTTAGATTGTCAAGTAACACTGGTGACACAAAAGGTCGGTTTAAGAAACTAATTTGGGTTTAACAAACGAATAGGTAAAGGCTCAACATGGCTACTAGGGGTAATATTGTTGGTAAACAGGTTAATCACGTAATCAAATACACGGGTATCAAACGAAAAGGGGAATCCTAAATTGCCTTTATCATCTATGTGCATATCTAGTCTACAACCTCGGCATGTATCAAATCACACAAGTTCTGCAACAGAGAATCATCTGGCCTACTCTCAACAAATGAAAATATATAAATCAATCTATCAACTAGTAGGCTCAAGATCTCACAAAAGTGGGGAAATAGGTTACCGATGTGTGCATGCATTTATTACCAATAGCTTGTTAAATCTAGTCAAACAATTCTAAACTTTTTTCTTAAAAACACATGCTAAAAACGGTTCATACTACTTTTCCACAAATTAGACCATGACTAAGGATCTACTGCCAAAACAATCAAGAAACAACTGGTATGTACTGAAAAAGCTACTTTTATGTCTGATTAGAATGCTTTTCTTAGGAACAATTTTCAAGACATTTTCAATTTTTTTTCAATTTTAATTTTTTTAAGACACAAAAATAAATAAAAATGAAGTTTCCCCACCCCACACTTGAATGACACATTGTCCTCAATGTGAGCTAGGAATAAAACAAAGCAGAAAGAAAACTAAAATACAACAGTAAAAGGAACAGACTCCCCTGGATATAGGCAGTGCGTGTATGAGTCTCTGGAATTCCTCCCAATCGAACCGTATAGCATTTCATTCGCGGCCGATAGACAAACCTAAAACTAAGACTCAAAAGAAAAATAAAAACATAAAATTATGGGATGACTGATACACAGATGATGTACAACTTTACCTCGCCTGAATGGAGATTGAGTACAGGCGAAGTTATCTGATTGCAAGTTAAACTCCAAGCATTCCCAGAAATCAAAAGAGGCTCAACATACAAAAAATAAATAAAAGAAAAATAAAGCAAAATAAATAAATATACAAAATGTACAGGAATCGTACCTGATGTTCATTCATGATGGTCTCAAAGAACATTTGCCTACCGAGTTTCAAATGTATGCTCCGTAGTTTACCTTCCATGCACCAATATGTTCATTCTCCTTCAGCTTGTCCATCGAGTCCAAGCATGTAGGTTTTATCCCACATTTTCCTACCGAGTTTCCAACATACACTCGGTATTTCACATGCCAAATCCACAATTGCTTCCCAGTTATTGGCATGAGAATTTGGTGATTCTTATTGCGGGGCCATTTTACAATAAATTGCCCAATTTCCTCCCAGCTCAGCTTCCTCTTCTTCATCTTTAAACCTTCATCCTCCACTTTGTTGGGTGCTATAATCAGCACGGGATGAGATTCGTGAGGAACTTTCACCTCAGCCACCAGATCTTCATGAGATGCTAAGTCTTCAGTTGGGTTTAACCATTCAGAAAGACTTGCAGTATCTTTATCTATATCAGCATAAACCATAACATTACTAGCCAACTCTTCACGCTCAAGTTTATGTTGGGCGATTTCCTCAGCTAGTTGACCCACTTGAATCACCAAAGCTTCATGAGCTTTGTCTCTTACTTCATTTGCTCTCTCCATATCTTTGATATTATCATGGTATTCTTTGATCATGATCGCAAAAGCACGAGCTTAGAATGTGTTGAATTTTGAGTGTCTTCATATGCCGGTTGAGGTTGATTAGGATAATAGTCATTATATTCCTCATGGTTTGGATATAGTTGCGTCCTTTGGCTAAATGAACTCCCTTGATACCTGTTATTTAACTGCTAATAGCCTTGGGAGTTTGAATAGCGTGACTGACGATGTGAAGAAGATAAATGTGAACCTCCAAGTTTTTCGAGCCCAAAAATAATACGTTCTTGTCGTTCTTCAAATGCTTCCATTCTCATACGGGCCACTGGACAATCTCACCACAAATGATATGGGCTCCCACAACAAGGACAAGTATTATCATCATCTTCCCAATACATTGTGATGATGACGATCAAGTCTTGCTAATTTCCCAATCTTCAGATTTTACACAAGTGGCATGCATGCATTATCTGTCACCTGTGCACTTAACACACCACGCGTAAAAACGAACAAAAAGAACTAACAAAGACAAATTAAACAGTTAATTAAAATAATCAACTAAAAACTAAACACTGAGCGCACTAGCTCCCCGGCAACGGCGCCATTTTGATGAGACGGTCGTCACGGGTCATACAAAACCTAATTAACCTAGGTAGCTAGGGTAAGTAGGGTATCGAATCCAGAGAAGCGTGTGGTTAGTGAATGTTACTTAGTTGATTAAACAGTAGTATTTATGAAGATATAGTTTTTTATCACTTAAGAATTTAGTTTGAAAGTTTTGTGAACCAACTAGTGATTCAAGATTATGAATAAGAATGTGAAAAACAATGATTTGATTAATGAAAAAGACTTGATTGAAAATGAATAATTTTAAAAATAATATTAATAAAGATGGAGATCACACCAGGTTCTACAAGCAACCTTGAGTTTCATTGCAAGTTGGGATTAATTAAACAATTGTAATGAAGATTAACGCGTTAATTGTTTCAATAGGCTTAGGTGTCAATTTCATCAACATCAAAGATGGAATAAACTACACTTCATTACCTAGAACATATAAACCCTAATAACAAGTTAAAGCATAATTAACCGAATTCATTTCCCTAGTAATTGGCGCAGGAAGCAATTATCAAAGAGAATTCAAAACAAGATTAACGCAATTAACAAGTTGTTCAAATCAAAATTACAAAGAAATAAGAAAATACCCAAAATGTTTAAGAACCCTAGATTACAAGTCTATACCGGGTGATTTACAAGGAGACTAGCCACTCATGGTTTTGGTCCCTGTCACAATAGCCAAGAGGCTTGATTTCTTTTTTTTCTTTTTTTTTTTTGTGCGAGCCGCGACCTCTAATTGTCTCCTAGATAATATGCGATTTTTTTCCTCCAAGAATAATAATTCTCTTTTCAAAGAAAACCCTGCTGTCCTCTCCTTAATTCCCTCCTTAATTTCTTGTGCGTGACCTTTTTTTCCTTGATTGACCGCCATCACCCAAAAAAATAATAAATGAAACCTCATGCCTTGTATTCTTCCTCGAAATGGCCTTAGGCCATATTTCTCAGTCGTTGTTGCTGTTGCTATTATTATAAATGATATTATGACCTCGTGCTCTCCACTCGGGTGTTCGGGTCTCGAATATAATTTGTATTGTTTTAGCCCCGCTCCATTCGATCACCTACTAAAAATATAAAATAAATAAATTAATAGTAAAAACAACCAAAAAGTAATAAAATATATACAATACTAAAATAATAGAGTACAGACATAAAACTAATAAAAATACAATCTAATCGACTAAAAAATATACAAAGCTGGCAAATAAACATGATGCGTGCAACCGCGCATCAATAGCCAAGCTGCTGAAAATATCATCAAAAATCCAGTCTCTCACTCCACCACAAAATACATCGATATCAGACATCACTTTGTGAGAGATAGCTATGAAAAATGTTTGATTTCTCTGCACCATGTTCCAACAGAGGATCAGCTCGCAGATGTGTTGACAAAAGCGTTAGACATGTCTACCTTTGAAAAACTGATCTCTCGGATTGGTATGCTAAACATGGATTAACAACAAAATGTTTCCTTGAATAAAACATTATCCTAAATATAACATTTATTCTCATCAAATCCTATAAACATTTTACTGTCCCTAGCAAGCTTATGTACAGACAGGAGATTGACAGTGTATTCAGGGACAACAAGAACATCTTGTAAAACCGCATTGTCACTTAGTTTTAATTTACCAATTTTAGTGACAACAGCAAATGTACCATTAGGATGCTTGATTTTAATTTTTACATCAGAGACATCAATATAGTCAAATAGGCCTTTATCACTATTAACCATATGTTCATTAGCCCCTGAATCTATAATCCATCCTATAGCAAGAAGCTGTCCATTAGCACTAGTGAAACAATAAACAGGAGAAGAGAAGGCAGAAGCACAAAAAAAGCTACCTGCCAGATTACTACTAGGAGAAGGATCAGAGGTTTTTTCATTTATGAGACTCAATAACTTGGCGACCTGATCACTGGTTAAGCCACTAAGAGAGTTATTAGAAGTCTCAGAGACACAATTGTTACTAACCCCACCTTTCTTGCTTTGGAACCCTCTATTTTTAGCCCAGGTAGGGTAACCTATTAATTGAAAACATTTATCCACAAAGTGACCATTTTTATTACAGTGAGAGCACTTTAGATATTGATTAGTGCCTTTGTTAGTCACTTTGTTATTGTTAAAACCTTCTTGATTAGTTTTAGCCATGAAGTTAACAGTTTGATTTGGTTTATTAGAACTGCCAACACTAGAGTTTCTATGAGATTCCTCTCTAGAAACTAAAGCAAAGGCTTCTTTAACAGAGGGAAGATCAGTTTTAAGCAACAAAGTGGTTCTAACATGCTGATAGGCACTATCCAATCCCATCAGAAACTGCATAAGTTTAATCATGTTGGAATGATTATTAAAATCCCTAGCAGCATCACACACACAAGCAGGTAATTGAAGGATCTGGTCTAACTGTTTCCACATAGTGTTTAACTTGTGATAATATTCAGCAACAGTCATGCCATTTTGACTGAAAGAATTGATTTTCTGATACAAGTCAAACACTAAAGATCCATCTACTTTGTCATAGGTTTCCTTCAGGTACTTCCAAACATCAGATGCAAGTTTGGAATAGACCTGTCCCATATATAATTCTTCAGACACAGAGTTAAGTATCCAAGTAAGCACAATACTGTTGAATCTTTCCCATTGATTAGCCAAGACAGCATCATCAACAGGTTTGACACATTCACCATTAATAAAACCTAGCTTGTTTTTAACCCTTAGTGCAAGTGTCATAGAATTAGCCCAAACAGTGTAATTTTCAGTGCCTTTGAGTTTAATACTAATAACAGTCAAATTAGTGGAATCACTAGCATGAAGGTATAGAGTGTCACTAGCATCAAGTTTGCTAACAAGAGTAACCGGGCTAGGACCAGTGTTAACAACATCACCCATAATGGCAAGAAATCAGAGAAACAAGTAAGCACAACAAGCAAGCAGGAATCAAAGAGACAAAAAACAACACACAGAGAGACCACCACATACAGGATCAGAGTGGCGAAGCCTCGTAGGTGATCCAGATAACCGGTTCGTCACTCAAAAGGTGTCGGTCCAAGTCCTTACGAGGGAGCCAACAAAGATCAAGACAAACACTAGATCTAGAACAAGGACACAAGCCCTGGCAATCGACTCCTTAGTAAACCCTAGACATAAACAAGAACGATAAACCAGAAAGATCTCACCAAAGGGGGGCCCAAGTTAGGGTTTGCCTAAACTCGTAGTGTTCAACCTTCACTTTGATAGTGGTGGTTTGATAGTGGTGGTTTTGATAGTAGCGGTGAACGAAGTTGGGTGTTTTGTTTTAAAGATTTATAATAATATTTTAAGGATTTATAACAATAAAAAGGGGTATTAAATAATCCAAAGTTTTCCCATTGGCCAATAATAATCCGAACTTTAACGTTTGGCCAATAATAAACCTTTTTTTCTGACGTGGCATTAAAATTTTTTTAATTTCCACGTCATCCGCCATGTCATCTGACACGTCATCATTTTGTACACGTCAGCATGCCACGTCATCTGCCTCGTCAGCATACACTAACCCAGTTAGTTCAGAGTTAACGGAGGTCCATTTTTGACACCCACATGTCCACTTGGGATTATTCTGGGCCAACATTAAAGTTCGGATTATTATCGGCCAACGGCCCAAACTTTGGATTATTAAAATCCAATACCCCATTTATTTACTAACAAATTCAACATTTCTAATTAATCAACAATGAAATTTTCAAGATGCCGCAAGAGGAGTATCTCGTGGTAATTATTATTTCATTTTATAATTACTAATTTAAATAATTCTAAATGTAACTTAAATAAATATTTTATATTCTATATTTTAATAGACTACACGGACCATGGAGATCAATCTGTAACATGTGAAATGTGCAATGCAAAATTGTGGAGAAAAGAAGCCCGTAAAAATTGTGACACATTGGGAAAATTAACATATTCATTATGTTGTGGTTACGGTAAAGTGGAGCTTCCTGAAATGAAAGATACAAATCCAAACTATCAATCTTTGTTTTAAGGATTGGATTCTAAAAGCAAGTATTTTTTTTTTTTTTTGAAGAACATTAAACGTTACAACTCAATGTTTTCTTTTACTTCAATGGGTGGTAAGGTTCATAACAACCTAAAACAAGGAAAGACGCCTTGCATATACAGGTTAAGTGGTCAAAATTGTCATAGTATTGGAAGTCTTCTTCCAAAAGATGGAGCTACACCAAAATTCGCTCAACTTTATATAAATGATACAGAAAATGAGGTCTCAAACAGGCAAAATCTATTCAGGTTTGCAAATTTGAATATTATTTGTTTATATATTTGTCCACATATTTGATAATATACTTTACGTTATTTTTTATTAATGATTATATTAAATGTCAAACTTTTATATTCATCAGGAATTCAACCCGCAAGTCTGCTAAAATAGATCAACAACTGGAGATTCAGTTAATAGAGTACATAAAATCTTTGTAAGATTCCGAGAATGAGTTGGTCAAAACATACAGAATAGTTCGAGACCACTTCCACGAAAAACCGGATGTTTCGATAAGGCTTAGACTTATTTCTATAAGGGAGAAATATGGTCGATTGTATAACTTACCAACTTCATCTAAGGTGGTTGCTTTGATAGTGAGTGATATAAAGGACATAGCTGATAAACGTGATATTATTGTTGAAACTCAAGCTGGAGAATTGCAACGTATTAGTGAGCTTCATCCTTCATATCTAGCTTTACAATATCCAATTCTTTTCCCATATGGTGACGATGGATACAGGATAGACATACCACACAGGGATGGCATTAAAACAGTTACGAAAATAGCACCACAGTGCACAATGAGAGAATTCTTCGCTTACAAGATACAAGATCGTGACACAGGATTTTCTCTAACTTTAAATGCAAGAAGATTGTTTCAAAAATTATTAGTTTTTGCCTACACAATGATTGAAAGCGAGAGGTTACACTATATATGTGGTAAGCAAAAGCATCTTCGAAGTGATACGTATGAAAATTAAACTAAGTTACATGAAAAAGATAAAAATGATTTAAGTCAAACTGGTCAACGTATCATCTTACATTCATCATTTACTGGTGGTGCTCGATATATGCAACAAAACTATTTAGATGCCATGTCTATATGTAAATCGTATGGCTATCCTGACTTCTATATCACTGTCACATGTAACCCAAAATGGCCAGAGATACGACGTTTCTTAAAAAACACAAACATTCAACCACAAGACCGACCTGATATCTTGTGTCGCCTTTTTAAACTTAAACTTGAAGCTATTATTAAAGATTTGAAAACTAAACGATTATTCGGGGACGTCAATGGAGGTATGTTTATAAATTTTTATCACAACTTCAATACTTTTCTTATATTATTTAATAACACATATTTTTTTTATAGTTGTTTACACTGTAGAATTTCAAAAGCGTGGATTGCCTCATGCACACATTTGCTTATTTCTAAAGGTTGATCACAAATTACCCAGTGTTGAACACATCGATCCACGTGATCAACATTTAGAAATAAGCAAATGTGTGGATGAGGCAACCCACGTTTTTGAAATTCTATAGTGTAAACAACTATAAAAAAAATATGTGTAATTAAATAATATAAGAAAAGTATTGAATTTGTGACAAAAAGTTATAAACATACCTCCATTGACGTCCCCGAATAATCGTTTATGTTTCAAATCTTTAATAATGGCTTCAAGTTTAAGTTTAAAAAGGCGACACAAGATATCAGGTCGGTCTTGTGGTTGTATGTTTGTGTCTTTTTAAGAAACGTCGTATCTCTGGCCATTTTGGGTTACATGTGACAGTAATGAAGAAGTCAGGATAGCCATACGATTTACATATAGACATGACATCTAAATAGTTTTGTTGCATATATCGAGCACCACCAGTATATGATGAAGGTAAGATGATACGTTGGCTAGTTTGACTTAAATCATTTTTATCTTTTTCATGAACTTAGTTAAATTTTCATACGTATCACTTCGAAGATGCTTTTGATTTCCACGTATGTAATTTAACCTATCGCTTTCAATCATTGTGTGGCATCGACTAAAAATTGTTGAAACAATCTTCTTGCATTTATAGTTAGAGAAAATCATGTGTCACGATCTTTTATCCTATAAGCGAAGAATTCTATCATTGTGCACTGTGGTGGTATTTTCTTAAGTGTTTTAATGCCGTCCCTGTGTGGTATGCCTATCCTGTATCCATCGTCACCATATGAGAAAAGAATTGGATATTGTAAAGGTAGATATGAAAGATGAAGCTCACTAATACGTTGCAATTCTCCGGTTTGAGTTTCAACAATAATATCACGTTTATCAGCTATGTCCTTTATATCACCCACTATCAAAGAAGGCACCTCAGATGAAGTTGGTAAGTTATACAGTCGACCATCTTTCTCCCTTGTAGAAATAAGTCTAAGCCTTATCGAAACCTCCGGTTTTTCGTGGAAGTGGTCTCGAACCATTCTGTATGTTTTGACCAACTCATTCTCGGAATCTAAGAAAGATTTTATGTACTCTATTAACTGAATCTCTAGTTGTTGATCTATTTTAGCAGACTTGCTTGTTGAATTCCTGATGAATATAAAAGTTTGACATTTAATATAGATAATTAATAAAAAATAATGTAAAGTTTATTAAGAAACACGTGGACAAATAAATAAACAAATAATAGTCAAACATGAAACCTGAATAGATTTTACCTGTTTGAGACCTCATTTTCTGTATCATATATATAAAGTTGAGCGAATTTTGGTGTAGCTCCATCTTTTGGAAGAAGACTGTCAATACTATAACAATTTTGACCGCTTAACCTATATATGCAAGATGTCTTTCCTTGATTTAGGTTGTTATCAACCTTACCACACATTGAAGTAAAAGAAAACATTGAGTTGTAACGTCTAATGTTCTTCAAAAAATACTTGTTTTTAGAATCCAATCCTTGAAACAAAGAATGATAGTTTGGATTTGCATCTTTCAATTCAGGAAGCTCTACTTTACCATAACCACAACATAATGAATATGTTAATTTTCCCAATGTTTCACGATTTTTACGGGCTTCTTTTTTCTACAGTTTTGCATTGCATATTTCACATGTTACAGATTGATCTCCATGGTCCATGTAGTTTGTTAAAATATAGAATATAAAAGATTTATTTAAGTTAAATTTAGAATTATTTAAATTATTAGTAATTATAAAATGAAATAATAATTACCACGAGATACTCCTCTTGCGGCATCTTAAAAAATTCATTGTTGATTAATTAGAAATGTTGAATTTGTTAGTAAATAAATGAAGGTAAAATTTGTAATTGACAATATGGTTGTTGTAAAAGTAAAACTTACCAACAACTTCATGAGTTAATGAATTGTTTTGCACTCGTTGTCTTCTTTTGTTATCAATAATTTGTTTCCTCACCTTGCGTCTTTCAGCTGCGTCGTTAACTGAAATATCAATAAGTATTAATTTAAAAGTGATAAAGAATGATATTATATAATTGAGTTGTTAGATAAGTTTAAAGAAAGCTAATCGAAAACGAAGAAGCGGGTGTCATCTCTTCTAGTAAACATTTAAACCAATTAATTCGTTACTATGTATTTTTTTTTTATTTAAACAAAGATCAAGGGTGATCTAGGATGCAAGATTTATCAATAATAAAAATAGGGGTTGGCTAAATGCACTCCCCTTTTTTACTAATTGCACTCTCTTCTAAAAAACAGTTTAAAAGTTATCAAATTCTATCCTTCTACTTTAAAAAAAAAATCATTTTAGTAACTCATTTTCTTCATGTAATCAACCCTTTTTAAGTTACTCATCCCATGAACATCATCTTCATCACATAATTGAAGCATCACCGTCCCATGAATCTCATCATCATCTCGGTGGTACAAAACCCCATTTGAAATATTGTTAGTTTTAATCCTTATGATTTAATTAGTATAGTTTGAGACAAACTTAGATATGGATAGAAGAGGAAATTCTATAAAAAAAAAAATATAAGGTTTAATTATGTTTATTTAAAAACTTTAAGGGGGAGTGTAATCAGTAAAAATAATATAAAGGGAGTGTATTTAGCAACACCCTAAAAATAACATCCTACGGTTGACCATACAAAACGGTCAACAGATCCGCACGATGTGATGAACCTAATTTAGAAACTTTAATCCTAAAAATAGGTACTTTATTTTTTAACATCTATATTCTACAACCAAATAATAAAATAAAAAACCTATGTCCTAAATTCACAGTTTCATCAACAAACTCTACAGATCAATCAAGAAAGACCAAAACCAATTGAATGGCAGTCAAAATAACGAAAAACACAAAAGAAAGTTGTTGGAGATTGTTTTTTTTTACTTGCACATAAGAACTGAGTAAAAGTGAACAAAACTACATTCTGCTTGTTTTAGTTGCAAAGAAGAAAAGAACAATACTGAGGAATGATTGAACCATAGACGAAGTCTAGATCGAAGGTATTTGTTTATCAATTATAGTCAATCGGAAAAGATACGTTGGGTTTCCACATCATTCATATGACATAAAACATTCGAATTACAAACACATACCTTGTTTGAATTTGTAGTTGACGATTGATTGAACCGTAGTCGAATGTTAGATCGAACCTCTTTGTTGTAAAATTGCAAACCAAACAGCTGACGAAAACGATTTGAAACAACAGTTTGAAGAAAACTATTGAAATCAAATTGCACATGAATTAGAAGTTAGATTACCTCTTTCCGAAAGAAAAATTGCTTCAATAAGATTGCAATTAGAATGAAACTATATTTCATAACATAACAATAACAGTATCTATATATAAGTTTTTTCGAAAAAGTTTTTTCGAAATTTTTTTTCCAGGGATAGTTATCTTTTAAAAGGAAATAAAATATACGACTATTATCTAAAATTATGGGTTATCTTTTTATTTATTGATTATTAAATTTAAAATATGAAAATTTAAATTGAAGGAATTTAATTGTTTGTTTATCTTTTTTTTTTTTTTTGAAAGGCTGTTTATCTTTTATTTATTGACTAGTTTTTATCCCGGGAGTGTCCCGGGTTGAAATATCTAATAAGACATAATAAAATATATTATTATTATTATTTTAAACAAATCTCTGCCATAAGTTATCATATTCAAATATAAAAAAAACGAATCTCTGCGTCAGGGTATAAATCTAGTGTCATTACAAATGAATTCGAAAGTTTGTAATCGATCATTCTAAAAGAACTAACATGAAATAAGAAAAAAAAAGTTAATTATTGAAATATCGAACGCATTAATCTAAGGATTATGTGATGCGTTAAAAAATTCATGGGTATATGATCGGGTATTTGGGTATGTTGTTTCGGGTAATCGGGTCGGGTATTACCTAATCCCAGACCCGACCCAAACCCACAATTTTTTTTTAAACTAATCCCAAACCCGACACAATACCTGTCGGGTTACAAAAAATAGTCATTTTTTTCTACGTTTTTTATATAGCACTATCGTTGGAAAGATAATAACACGCTCGTTAATTTGGTGTAATTTTTTTCTTTAAAAAATCTTGTATATAAAAGATATTAACGTTTAAAAGTTATGGGAGGAAACATGAGAGAAAAAATAATAAAGTTTTAATATTTATATTTATTAGATTAGGTATTTAATAGATTAGGTTAAAGATTATAATAGATTAGGTTAAATCATATTTATTCCTTTTTTTATTAATTGGTTTAGAGTTGCCACATCACATCCTATGTGGCATCTCTCAAATGAGAGATTGCATAATAATATGACATGTAGGATTATTAGCTTTGCAATATATATATATATACTAGCCTTTTTCCCGGGAGCGTCCCGGAGTTGAAAAATATAACAATTATAATAATACTAATACTAATACTAATAATTATTACCCTTGTAATTAAATAAATAAAAAAAATAACCTTGCTATGAGGTGACACCATGTGTTGCAGTGTTGCGCGATTCTTTCTCCTAGCTTCTCTTGATGAAGTATACATGTGCATCTTTAAAAGAGTAAAATTCCAATGAAAGCATGGCGATTGAGCTGAATTTCAGCATCGTAGATAAGAACCTGGTTTAAAAGAAAAAACATTATTAATGAATAACCTGAACACTTTGTGTTTTTTTCCTGTATGAACGAAACCCCACAAAAAATAGTTGTTTTTTTTCTTCGTTTTTTTATATAGAACTATGGTACTCGTTGGAAAGATAATAAAACGCTCGTTAATTTGGTGTAACTTTTTTCTTTAAAAAATATCGTATATAAAAGATATTAACGTTTAAAAATTATGGGAGGAAAATAAGAGAGAAAAATTTAAATTTGTTTTTAAATTATTTTTTTCTAAAATAACCCAATTTAAATTTAGTAGATTAGGTTTTATATTATTATTTATTTATTTTTAATTTGCCACATGGCATGACACATGGAACACTCAAGGAGGAGAATGCCTCCTTGAATGCCATGTCATTAAAATGGCTTTCTTAGGCCTCCATTGAATGACACCTCATCAATATTCAATTCTTTTATTATAAGTTTTAGATATTATTAAATTTGTTGTAAATGTTAAAAATTACAACAGTGAATGCTTCAATTTATGTGATTATTGTGTAAACTTGTTAGTATGAGGCTCAATTGAAGGCTTGAAGCAAGTTCTACATTTCTAAAATGGTTTGATAGAATGCACACAAACTACTAAGTGAATTGCTTAGTGTAACTTTCTTTTAACAAAGACTAATAATAAAGTTAACATATTGGATTTAGACCATGTGTAATGGTGGGTGAAATTTGGTGGGTTAAAGAGGCATTTTTTGACATGTGGTAATGTGGGGCCACTTGGTGGGTGAAAGGGGCAAGAGGTGTAATGGTAGATGAAATTTGGTGTGGGGCATTTTTTAACACGTGGCATATAGGCCACATGCAATTTTATTATTTTTTATTTAATTTATTTTTTGAAAAATAAACTTCATTAACAAAAAAGCAACTGAAATGCAAATATGCAAACAGAAGCCGAAACAATTACATTATCTACATAGGGTTCACAATCCACTCATTCCACTCCACCCTACTACAACCAAACCTATTTTTGTACCAAAAAAATAATCTAGCCTTTATGTTGTGGACTATCTCCATAACCTTAGTGTGCTTTTGGTTGAAAATCCTATCATTTCAAGCAAGCCAAATACACCAAAGCGCCACAATGATAATACCTTGAACTAGTCTTTTACCTTGCTTTCCCCCTGTCGCGTCTTTATATAAGCACAAAAGATCTCTAACATCAAAAACAAATATGGACGGCAATCTACACCACCTCCCGAGTCTGTCCAACACTTCCGTAGCAAACCTACATTCTGTAAACAAATGCATCTCTGAATCATAGCCATCTGCACATAAAACACACCACGGCTCTCCAATATCAATATTTCTTTTATGCAGTTCCATCCTGGTAGGTAACCGATGCATCTCCGCTCGCCACACGTGAATATTACCCTTTAAAGGGACCCAATTTATCCACTTCATAACAAATAAATCCGCATCTTGTTTATGCCTAAGCTCCTCCTTGATCGCCTTAAAAGAAAAACCATCTTTAACTGAGCCTAACCATTCCCACTTGTCCGTTCCTGTACCCAAATTAATACCAAACAAAGTATCACAGCAATCAAATAACTCCCACAATTCCTGAGCCGACTCTGGATTTTTGCTCCAACACCACTGAATCCCACGACCAATACTAACCTCATGCAGCCTATCAGCCACCACACTTTGTTTTTGCTTCTCAAGAATGAATAACGAGGGCCATCTTACACAAAAAGGTGTATCTCCCAACCAAACATCGTGCCAGAAACGTATATTCCTCCCATCCCCCACTTTTCCTTTAATCAAATAATTCAAACAGCTAACATTCGACTTCAACCCATCAACTTGTTTCACAATAGAATTCCAACTGCCTGAAATGTACTTGTTGCACGGCATAGACGACCGGCAAACTCTGGTCGCATGAGTCGCATCAATAATTTTCCTCCATAAGCTATGACTTTCTTTTCGATACCGCCACGCCCACTTGGAAAGAAGAGCATTATTAGTGACCTGTAAATTATTTATCCCCAAACCACCCTCCTTCTTAGGCAATGTAACTGGATCCCATGAAACCCAATGAACCTTATTGGCCTCTTTTGTTCCTGACCACAGAAATCTGCGTATAATAATAATAATAATAATATAAAAAACCCATGGCCCACTACTCTTTATCTTTACCTCTTTGTTTCTTCTTTCTTCCTTCTTTTCCTCCTCTTCTTCTCTCCAACTCCTCCTCTTCTTCTTCAAGTCTCCTTTCATCGTTCTTCTTTGCAAGTACATAATAATAATAATAATAATAATAATAATACACGTGGGACATGATAATTGGTCAGATGGAAATTTAACCCACATGAAAATTTTCGCGTAGAACCCATTAGCGCTCCTTTAACAAGGGCGGGGGCGGTGTGCCCATGTGAGCGGGGCGCCAAATTCGCCCTTTATCGCCCAATTCACCCATCATTACGGGTGATCTTATGAAAGAAGCACTGGATCCGAGTAGAGCAAAGCAGACTGAATAATTGATTGTTTATGTTGTGTATTCGGTATCCTATCGGTCCAATTCTCGGTTAATTTCGGTCCGGCCCGAAATATGCTCACTCCTACCTAAAACAGCCTAAACTAACCTTAAAGAAGCCCGGAATCAACCTAAAACAACCTAAACTAACCTTAAAGAAGCCTGGAATCAACAAAATTTCATAACAAAAAAACCCCAAATTAACAAAAATTAAATTAACGAAAAAAATTGAAAAACATAACAAATAACATACATTACACGGAGGTGGAGTGGGACTGTGGTGGTGGTGGAGCTGTGGTGGTGGACGATGGTGGTGGTGGATGGTGATGGTGGTGGAGAGGGACTCTGAGAGACGAGAGAGAGAGAGAGAGAGGATTGTGATTGTGGTGGAGAATGGTGGTAGTGGTGGTGGACGAGGGTGGTTGTGGAGGAGGATGGTGGTTGTGGTGGACGAGGGTGGTTGTGGTGGACGATGGGTGGTGGCGGTGGTGATGTGTGTGTGTGTGTGTGTGTGTATATATATATATATAGAGAGAGAGAGAGAGAGAGAGATTAGAGAGTGTAGAGAAGAGAGATCTGAAAAGTTGAACTACCCGCCCCTTTTTGTGATTTCTGGGGTTTTTCCACTGTCCGTGGAGGCCCCGACGGGCCGTCGAAGGATTATTATTGGTTTTTCAAATATAAGATAAAACGAAGCCTCCTCAGGAAGCTTGGTTTTCAACGGGCCGTTGAGGCCTAGACGTCCCGTGGTTTGGTTCACTGGACGAGCCGTGGAGGCCTCGACGGGATGTGGAGGAACATTCAATAAGCCGTGGGGATCCCCACGACCCCATGTGATCCATTTTTTTAGTTTTTTTAGTGTGTTTTATGTATTTTAAGCTTGATATTTGTGTTTTTTTTATAAAAAAAAGTACGATCTTATTATAAGTATAAATTAGCGTATACAACAATTTTTTTCTGTTAAATAATTCGTATACATGATAAAGCAGTAACATACGATAAGCTATCCTAAGTCAACATATGTAACATTTGCATGTTTCCTAAACTTTATTTTATTTACATTTTAGTCCCCATACTTTGATCGTTTCAAATTTTAATAAAAATCTTGAAGTGGCGTTGATTGTTACATCTTTGTTCCGATTGAGTTTCATTATTAATCATAAACGTACATTGAATCGTAACTTGAACACGTTGTGGTTGGACGTTTCAGCAAATATTATCAATTTAAAAAAATGTACGTTTACTTATCATATAAAGACAAGTTAATTTATTTATTAGTTGGTAATAATATTTTTATTTATATGCATTTAGATGAGTAAATATAAGAGTTATTTTGTAACCTACCCACACTACACTAATTATATTCACTCAAAACATATGAAAACGATGCTCTTTAATGACCACCATCAATTCTTATTTATGAATCCTTTTAAATACTAACTTAGTAACCTCTTCATGTTGAAACAAGAAGAAACAAATAAAAAAATATTGTCATGTATATAAAAACACTTGTATTTCCCTTAATCTTCAATTTTTGGGCAGCCCGTAACACTACCCTATTCACCGCACATACAACCACCATTCTTCATTCTTTCAAGTTATTTGATCAAGAACTCAAGTTATCAAGTGTGGTGTCATCTTGAATCTTATCATTTTGTGTTTTAGTATGTGACTCCATTTATATATACACACTTATATTTATTATAATTATTATTTTTTTAATTCTCAATAGAATAGAATTCATGTCAAGAAACTATAAGGTATGTTCATGGTGAAAATGGATTCTAGATTCAAAAAAAATAATAAGCTTTTACACAATATGCATAATCCTTTCACCATTATTTTCATGACAAAAAGTGCCCATTCATATTAACTATTCAAAATGGATTCTTGATATTTTATTAATTCTCATCAAATCAAACACACATAAAAAATATGTTATGTATAATAATCTCTAACATAGATTCCAAGGAACCAACATCAAAACAGTGGAATAATTTCTTATTTCAAGGTGTCACATGAAATAATGAAATGTATCTTTACAAATCAATATTTATTTATGTTTGTAGACTAGAAAAGTCTATTAGTAAATCATACATCATGCATATAATATATATATACACATATATTTATATATACAAATAGGGATATCATCATTGGTAGAGTAACATATACTTATTGGTCCCAAATTATTAACCAAGACCTATATTTATTTGTATTAAAACTCAATGTAATTTTCTATGAAAATAATTATCCAACTTTGAATTCTATAAATGTGACTTGAATTCTAGAAATTGTAACTCATAAATGTTAATGACACATTAAACCTTCGGTATATTTAGATCAATTATCATACGTAAACATTTAGCTACAATATTTATTATTTTACATTGTAGGGTAATGTTTAATTATAAGACTATGACTTATAAAGGTAATATTAATTGTCAAACTTAAACACTAAGTGGCATTTATTCAAGACTTACAAATAACGACAATCTATAATATGAGAACATATATAATATATAAGAAAAAACTTAGTATTATTTTTGTCGGGCGATAATTGAACACGACTAACATGAAACGTCTAAACATCACCAATTCCTATGCTATGACAAACAAATTATGACTTAAAACTTTAATTATTCAAAACAAATAGACGAGGCATGACTAGAACTTGACATGACTTCTAAATTATAACGGGAATTAATGAGTCTCCGTCGACTTTCTTCATAACTAGTTCTTGACTCTAGTATTACTTGATTTAACTTGTAGTTTCTATTTGTGCCGATTAACGTACTTTCCTCGGACAAACACTTAAATCACCTACATCAAGGTGAGTATACTTATCCCCTTTTTTCATTTTTACACTTTTGGGGTGATTCATGTACACATATTAAGCATACACGTGCACTTATTCATAAACTTTTTACATACAATTCATATACGTGTTATGCTTGAATTCTTGTGCTTTATGCTTAACCATAAACGTAGTATACTTGCAATCATTACAAAATCATTAACTTAGCTAGCCCACTTTAACAATGGATAGCGCTATTTGAATTGACAACTCGCATAGTGGAAAGTACATATGGTGGTGGGAATTCGTAGGCCATTGTTAATGTATTAAACTTTGTCGCATAAGAGGTTTGATTTTGACCCGTACTGTGTACTTACGTGTTTTCCATATTTGCCTTGAATAAATAATGACACAAGAATTGTAAATCATTTTCTTTAAACTTATATTATATGTATACAAACTTTGTATGCTCACCAACATTATTTATGTTGACAAAATATTTTTGTACATGTTTCAGGTTGATTGTTGAGATATGTCATATAGGACATGTGGACTTAGTAAAGACTTAATCAAGACAACATGTGGCATAGTATTTGTACTTGATGATATCTGTAATTGTAGCTTGAAGCATTGAATAAAATATTTACACTTTAGTACCATGAGCTTTTGAAAAATCGTCACTACATGATACCTCGATGTTTCTGCCATTGGTTGGGGTGTTACAGATTGGTATCAGAGCCGTGGTTATGGGGAATTAGGTTATTAGTAAAATGACCTAGACTATAACTAAGAACCTATACTTGACCTTACTTGTGTTTATTTGTTTATTTGCTCCACCAACCTTTCTCCTTTGTCACCTCTCATTCTTTCCCCCACCTCTCTCCATTTCTTTCTTTCTTTCTTCATCATGGGCTTTGAGGATGACTTCACTTGGGGAAAAGGTCTACATTTTGGAGCATGTTGGATATTCTTGGCTTAATTGCCTAACCTCGTTTTTCATTGATTTTTCATCCCTTCAAAGTGTTGAACTCTACGTGAGAGAACACATGTAATCTGGAAGGGTGGATGCATGTACACTGGGTTTTCTGGCATAGGCAAAGCATAACGCATAAATCTGAATCAACCGGTAGATCTGTATGCTTACCTGGGGATTCCTGGAGTGAGTGTCCACTTATAGGCTAAAGCACGTCTTCATTAATCTCCATATGAGTTCGATTCTTTGAATAGTCAAAGGTTTTGTTGGGTCTTATGACTAGACAGGAACAATCGAATGTTTTACGTTCCATCGTTGATCTCTAGTTTTCTTAATGAACTGCTTTATACATTATACCCCATGAGTTTCATGTTGCAATTTATTATTATATTTAAGTTCCAGTTTTCATAATAATCGAATGTATAAATTTCTTATTCTAAGTATTTTTGTAAACATATGATTCCTCTGCGTTGGATTCTTGAAAATATCATACCGACGTCTCATGACCTTTGTCATTATTACTCTTTGCTACATTTTCCCTCCCAAGATTATTCATGGTTGTTTATTGATTTTTGTCACTAAACGTAGTCAAACCATTTGTGAACCCAAAACTCGTGATTCATTTTGTTTTCTTTTGTGATGTTTTTTAGTGACAACATAAAAACACTCAATTGGTCTAGTGAATATGCTAATACCCCATAAGTTTATAATCGTTTGTGCTTTTCTTGTACTTTCAAATTCTTTTCATTGATTTTTTTTTTTGTGGGAGGCTTAGTTCATATCCTAGAGGAGTTAACCCATCACCATTACAATCCTAAACAAATTTCTACCAATATCCTCAACCCAGTGTTTTACACAAAGTTTTGGGATGTCATAATCAACCATTGCAAGGAAAACTCATCTATTTAACCAAAACTTATATACACTTACTTCCCATACTCAATACATTGCACTGCTACAACAACCCTTTATACAAACAACCCTCCATATCCCATTATTATATCCCAAGGGCACAACACCTCACTATCCAATATTGTAGGGATTTTCTCGTTCATCCAGTACACATTTTATGCAAGCATAGTACACTATACCTGACCTAATACCTTGTATGGGGACACAGTCTGATCTAAAAAATGATGCCTTGACAATTTCCATATTATTCTTATCAAATACTTTATCAACTCATGGTTCTTCAAACTACCCACCATTAACGATTGGTGGTAATAAATATTTTGAAAGTACTTATGTCTAACTTGTAGTTTGGAATTCGTCAAACATTTCGCATTTAAAACAAATAAATAATAATTTTCAATAAATGAAATGGGGTTTACAAAACTGACAGAAAATTTGGATATACAAGAATTTACTTAAAAATTTATCAGGGCACCCGGGATCATCTTAATATTATCCAAACAATCACCTTTCATCACGTGCCAAGTGAAAGTCTGCAAGCGAACCAAAAGACGTGAGTTTTGTTGGTCAACCGGGGAGCAGCTTCATCACCTTGATATCAACGCGAAATGATTTCATTTAACACATTCCTTTTATTTTTCATTTTTTTTTCTTTTGTATGGATTTTAAATTCTGTAACTAAGGTGTTGGAGTATCAACTTTAATTTCAATAATGCGTGTTCATGTGCTTTCTTATCATTGATGGAAGTTGTAACCCGTGACGTGTAACGTATGAGTCTTTTGTAACACGAAAATTTTCTAACATTTCTTGAAACATGAGATTCGATTTTCTTATTCATAGTAATTAACATGGTCATTTGTGATGTTTGAAATCAAGAAATTTTCTTAAAACATACAAATTTGATTTTATTATGTGATCTAGACATTCTCATAAAGAGTTGGAAATTGGAACTTCACTTTAAATTCGATATTTGATCGTAACACTTTCCACACTCACATTTTCTTAACCTCGAAATCATTAGACAAGATCAACTTGTACTTTATGTTCACAGATGGAAATTCTTAACATCTTATTGTTTCATCATGATACTACATAAGTGTTGACCTAGATTGTAAGATCTTTTTTTTTTAATTATTCTTGCATGAATTGTGTATGCCTTGAGTTAAATACTAGTCTTCATGTCATAACAAGAACTTACGTGAATCTTGATTACACATAAACAACCTATATGTCTACTTATGTTACGATCCTCATGTCTGAAGCTACACATATAAACGAATGTTATAAGTAGTTTGATACATTATTATGTTGCGTGAAATACATATGCCTTGTTGATACCTTACTTTCAAAATATGTGATATGTGAACATTCAATATATGATTTACTTATGAACAATCATAATACCTGCATTTTCTTGGATTAATATTTGGTTAGCAAGATAGGTTATTCATATACTTGAACTAAACATGTGTAACTTTCTCCTTGCATAAACATTTGGACTGTGGACACCCGATACACCAAATGACATAGAGAATCGACGAACTAAACTAGTGTCCATGTTTGAGTTGAAGTGTTAAAGCATTCCTTTAAACTTGGGACTTAATGAACCAAGTTAGTGTACGTGCTCGTGTTAACGCATTAAAATATTCGTTTAACATGGAAACTTACGAGGAAAGCTAGTTCTCAGGTTGGAATACGTTTTTGACATGAGAGAAACTAAGCAACTCTTTACTTTATCACAGTGTGTGTCTAGTGTCTTGGGGTCTGATGCAGTGAATGGGTTAGCTTAGGAGGTGAACCTGGTTAAGGGAAGGACCTCATCATACCCTAGCTGTGTACAAAATATGACACCCCTCTCTTTGCATAATCTTCATACTTTTGATTGTTACTGGTGTTTGAGTTAGTGTCATAGAAGGACATAACACCCCAATGTAAGGTAAATTGGCAATTGCGGCCCGGAACGTAATCATGAATTTACAGGTACATTAAGGTGGTGTGGAATTCTATTAGGGATTTAGGAGAGATTTCCAGTACGTTTTTGGGGTATCGAAGGTGTGGTGGGTTAGTTGCGGTGTAAAGTTTCGCATTTTTATCTAGCTTGTAATAAGGGATGTTATTCAATAAAGCTTCGAATCTCGACATTTTATGAGTATTAAAATTATTTTCAATAATTTTTAATCTAGTATAATTATATATATTCATAAAAAATATAGTTTATATGGAAAATATGTCAAAAAAATATAAATAAATGGGTGGACCGGGACTCAAACCCACGTCCACCACATAACTAAACTCTACAACAACCAGTTGAGCCACAAAGCCGTATCTGTTATAAATCCTATGCGTTTAAACATAAGGTTTGATAATTTCCCTATCAGATTGACTTTGAAAGTCAACACCCAAAACAAACTTGTTCGATTAACCCACAAATCGTACGAGTTATCTGATAATCTGTTATAGGAAGTTTGTTAGCACTATACTCGGCCCTATCCTACTACGAATTATAACTAAAACAAACCAGAATGTGCCTATTATTCGTCTGCGATTATCCTTTAAATTCAAAATTTTAAATCGTTCAATTCGTTGCAATCAGTATAAATAGGACCTTTCCCTGGAGTCCAAAAGCACCAAAAATTCAATCCCCACAATCAATTTTTGTTATAACACATCTTAATTTCCTGTGCGATCGTGTTTTTGCTTTCAAGCTTTATCGAATCAATCATACACGAATACCCACTGTAAGCATCAATTCTTCTTGTGGTTTTGTTAATCGGCATTAAACAAACAATAGCCCCAACAAATTAGAGGTTATTGTTTGTTATTAGTGATTATTAGAAAAGCTAGGTTTCATATTATTGAATTGGGAATAATAACATTACGCAGAAATCATTTAAGTTTCAAACAACTTGAATTTTATCACCAACTGATCCATAGATCAGTTGGTATAAACCTGTTGTGTTAAAACATGAACCGGCCGTAGGCCTGGGGTTCGACTCCCGTCCCTATCTTTCTTTTATTTTAATTTCTAAAACAAAATCATAGTAATCTTTTATAATTAATTGAAACCAAGGTTTAATCGTTCTCAGGGTCAGACTAGCTGGTCTGGCTTGTGATTTTAAAACATATGAACCGGCCAAGGACTCGGGTTCGAGCCTTGGCACATGCAACCATTTTTTTGGATTTCTTTTATACTTATATAATATACATTTTTTTTTTAAAATAGATTTTAAATATTAAACATGGTTGATAAATTCTACAAAAATTATTCTAAGTCATTATGATGATAAAGTTTATTATCCAACTTTTAGTTTTTCAAAATTTATTTATTTATTATATATTATAAATATTACAAGTTTATTTATTTATAACTTCAAAATTCTATAAAAATATCAAAACGACTTTATAAAATCCCACAAAAATTATTTTAAACTTATAAATCAATAAACATTTCAGAAATAAATTATATTTCAGAAAAATCATTTATTTAATATTTTAATCGATTTTTCTTATTTTAATCATAAATAAATCATAATAAATTCATTTTTCATTATTTTTACATAAAAATTTCATATAAATTATTTTTAATCATTTAGATCAGAAATATAATTTTTTTTGGTTCGAAATTTATAAATTTTAATATTTTTAATTATTAAGTCTATATTTTGACAAATAAGTATTAATGTATATATATTCATTAATTAAGAAAATAATTTAAAAAAAATATTTTCACATTTATTACATTATAATGCAACTACCTTTAATTAATATTGGTCAGAAATATTTTTATTAATTATTTCTTTATTTAATAAGTTATTAACAATTATTCTAATTTAATCATAAATCAATTATTAATCCCAAAATTAGGAACCCTAGCATATTTTAGACTAGAAAACTTAGACTTATTAAGTTTTCCCCAACACTTATTTATTACCTTGAAATAGGGTGATATTTGGATATACATGAGCGACATTTATTTATATATATCAAAGGTCTCCATTCTAACACTAAGGTGAGTTTACATAGCCCCTTTTTCCATTCACTATTTTGGGGTGAAACATGTTATAACATTTAATTTACAATTCAATCATAAGTGTCTATGTGTTATTCTATGTTGCATTATGTCTTAAACATTACTAGGGTAAGCAAATTATTCTAGCATAATCATTAACATTGATCAGCCGACGGTATACAATGATAGATCTATTGGACTGACAATCCCACCCGGATACGTGTACCTCCTACATAGGTAGCGTGGGTGATTGTTATCGAACACATAACATAATCGTGAACCATATGCATATGGGATGGACCACAGCATTCTAGTCTCAAGGGTTGATTATGCACTCGATTTATCTGATAATTTGTTTTCACATATGGACTAGACTAGCCATGACACTCGAATTGTACAACATTTTTATTCAATATACAAACCTATGTAATTCTCACCAACATTTTGTTGACCCAAAAACATTTTCAAAATTAACATGTTTCAGGGAACAATGAAGCTGAAGCTTAGGGTGTGCTTGAAGAAGTTATTTGAAGTTGTTTGATTTATTTCATGTTATGTACTAGTATTTGAATTTCTTAGACAATGTTTCATTTTGGGATATTTCAATGTTATCAATAAAGTATTTAAGATTTCATTATATACCATGTGCTACTGAACAATCATCAATACGTGACATCCCGATGTTTCCGCCATCGGTTGGGGTGTTACAGATTGTTATCAAAGCCATGGTTATAGGGAATTAGGTTATTAGAAAAATAATCTAGTCTATAACCATAGGATTTAAAACAGTACTTGCTTCTTCTACTTGTAACCCTATTTGCTTCCTTATCCTTATCCCTACCCTACACTCTATGCTACCCTAGCCTTACAAGCTGCCTACTCATATTCGTCTGCGGCAATCCTAATCCACCTTTAGATTAATAGGACAAAATCCTCAGGTTTAGCCTGAACCACCTTGAGATCTCGTCGAAGTTCTAGATTTTAATAGCGAACACGTGCAATCTGGAAGGGTGAACGCCTGTATTCTGAGTCTTCTGTCTAGGCTGGCATTGCGCATATATTCCAATCAGACGAGGGACCAGGATGCCTACCTGGGAATTCTCGGGATGAGTGTTCACTTATAGGCTAAAGCATGTCTTCACTATATTATTAGAATCTAGAATCTTTGATAAGTCAACGTTTTTGTTTATTCGTTTTAATTAATGAGTAAATGATTACATTCCTTATATTATCTCATTCATTCCATGTCTCATTGAACCTTCATTGTTGTCACACCCCACCTAAGCGGAAACACGGGAATGCAACGATTGAAAAGTTTTCAAGCACAAGGTTCAAGCAATACGCATTTATTCAAAATAGTACCACCATAAGGATGGAATTTGTCATAATCTTATTGAAAATTAAGCATAGTGTAAGCACATGAACATTGTCTTATGGAAATTGAAAACATGACGTTTTGAAGCTGACAAATGCCATCAAAGTGATACCACGGTATGCATGCTCGAACCCTTCCCTCAATCCTCTGTGGCCCTCCATTAGTTACCTGAAACACATGCATAAAGGATTTTTGTCAACAATAATGTTGGTGAGTCTATGGGTTTTGAATGTACTGTGAAATGAACGTGTCATCCGTGTTTGACCAATCATGAGCTAGCTAAGCAAATGATCGCTGTGAGAACCATGAGTCCTGTAACCAAACCTCGTGACTGTGGTGCCTCGTGCATTGTACACTAAAGACAATGTATGTATAGTAGAATACTAACACTCTTTTGCATGTGGCCGGTTAGTGCCACTAACCAAGAGTGGGGGTGTCAACCCAATAGATCTATTAAAGTGTTCCATGGCTAAATGTCTAGCTAATGGTTACAGTGAACGGTGTACGAGGACTAGTGAGCTCATGAACCAAATGTCTCATGTTCCACATGGTAGTCATGCTAGAATGTACACATACTTGAAATTGACACAAGTATTGATGCATGTATTTCCCCCAAAATGTAAAATAGTAAAATAGGGCCATAGAAAACTCACCTGTTTGAGTCGTGTGTGGTCTATTGAGTTAGTAGATGATCACCGTCCTGACAAATGATACCCTATGATCATTATGGACATGGTAAGTCATCCCAATGTTGTTTATCATACAAATTGTTCACCCGACACTTGTGGACCATTGTGTTTAGTGGGTTTCATTGTTCACGATACTTGTTAGTGTTTCGTGTTGGATAAGCCCGTATTTAGCACCAATTGTAGCCAAAATGGGCCCCTTGTATTGTTATGGGTTCAAGTGGTTCCTAGTGGATCATGTGGGATCAACCTGTGTGATAATAAGTGCTTGAGTGTATGTTTTAGCCATCATAGTACACTAGAGTTTGTTAACATGTGTTTGTTTCAATTCTAACATATGTTATCTCATAATAGCCGAAGCTATCTTGTATCATAGCTTCCATGTTATCCACTTGATGGATCGAAATAGACTAATCATAGCTTGATTAACATGGCCGAGGCCTTTCAATGTTTAAAGGTGTATGTTTAGTCGAAATCCGATTATAATTTCCTTTATAAACACTTTAGTTCCCACGTGTTCTAAACCATAAGCTTTGTTATATGAAAACCGGTTCATAGTGTTGTTAAATCAATTCATGCTTGATGTTAAAGCTTTATTCGAGCTATGTTTGTAATGATCTGGCCGATTGCTAACATAAAGAGGTGATGAAACTTGATAACCATGTCTATAACGCTTTGTTGATGTAAACATGCTATCCATGTGATTAATTTGAAACAAAGGTATGGTTTTAGTGATAATATTGCCATTTTGATGTGTTAGGCCGATTATGTACTAGTAGTGCAATGTGTGATGATATGCGTGCGTGTATAACCGATTACTAGGGATCAAAGGTGTGTTGGGTGAACATTGCATAACCAAGGGTAGCTAGGGATTAAGGTGGCTCGATAACTTACCTAGTGGTTGCAAGGGGTTGGCCGAATGCTTGGATCTTGATCCCTCCTTCGAGCTTCCTTGTCTTCGGTTGTGGCCTCCTTAGAGCCGAGTGATGTAAGTGAAAATATGAGAGTTGTGGGTGTGGAGTGGTGCAAGAAATGAAGTGGGTTTGAGGCTCTATTTATAGCCGATGAGTGTGGACAAGGAAACACAATTGTAGCAAGTGAATTTGCATTGGATGTTGAAGTGTTTAAAAGTTCTAATCATGTTTTTGTGCAAGATAGGTGTAGGCATAAGCAAACAAAGGAGGTGGCAAGCATGCTTGAGCATGGGCCGATTTTTAGGCATCACATTTAGGGAGGGGTTGACTTACTTTATCCTTGTGTCATACCTTGTCTAAATAGCCACTTTGGTGAAATGGTTGACCTCATGTGCTTCTAGATGGCTTCCATCACTTGTCTTATAGCTAAGGTGTTGTTTGCTTATTGGATCGACCACCATGGCCTCCTAGAAGTTAGTATGGATAGTGACAACTCTAGGATGTGTAAGATCTTTGTCTCTTCCTTTGGGTGGTGGTCGCATAGGATGAAAGGCCAAGAGTCTAGGCTTAGTGATGTCTTAATATAATTGGATGATCTTGACAACACATAGTGACAATGATTGCCTAGGGAATTGAAGGTGGCAAAGATATGAGTTGGTTTGTAGACTCCTAAGATGATGTAAGTGGAGTGACCATCTTGCTTATCTCTAGCTTCTATGTTTTCGGCTCAAAGAGGACAAACAATTCAGGTATGTGGAGTGTAAGACATAGAGATTGACAAGGCTTTGGAAGGTTATTTGTTAGTGAAAAGGGTTGTCTCTTGTGGCTTGTCTATAGCCGTGTGATGTGTGAAGGTGTGTAGGCTAGCTTGTTAAGTAAGAGGTGTGTATGAGTTGTCTTGTTGAGTGCCCTAGATCTCTTGTATACTTCGGCCAAATGCATAGGGAAAGACAGTCATCTAAGGGTGTAGGATAGCTAGTCATGTGTACATGATGATATATCTATGTGTGGTGTCGTGTGTCTATATATATATAATGTCGTATGTATGTATGTACATATGTGGGCATGTCTTGTGTAGCTCTTAAGACAATAAGCTTGGTTATGATCCAATACTTATCATGTTATGTTAAATAAATCGGCCTATTCATGTTATCAGTGTTGTGATTGTTTGTTGTATAGCCTCTTGTACACCTTTGATATAGGGATATCATCCGGTCTCATAAGAGTCAGAGGTGGTTAAATTCTATGCCTCTTGATGACGATATTAACATGTATTTTGTTTCACATGTGTCATGGGTTTGTTGAATGATTTCCCATGATGATCTTTGTGTTCACAATCGTGTGTTAAAGGTGCATTAGCATGTGTTATAGGGCATAGCCTCTTGTAATGCTTGTTTTGATGGTGTGTCTGGGCGTTGTATGACTAAACAAGTGTATTATGTTAAGTTTTCTATTTAACTCATGCTATACTAGTCTGGGGGGGGGGGGTTATAGTGTATGCAAATTGTCTAAAAATGCACATATAATGACTCAATAAATGAAACATGTACAACGTTGGCTTTGCCCGGACGGTATTTAATCTCACAATCATAATCGTTCAATAGTTCAACCCATCTGCGTTGCCGCATGTTCAACTCCTTTTGGTTGAAGATGTGCTGTAAGCTCTTATAATTGGTGAAGATGGTGCACTTGGTACCATAAAGGTAGTGCCTCCAAATTTTAAGTGCAAAGATTACTGCACCCAACTCTAGGTCATGAGTAGTGTAATTTTTTCATGAATTTTGAGTTGCCGGGATGCATAGGCAATGACCTTATTCCTTTGCATGAGTACGCATCCAATAATAATAATAATAATAATAATAATAATAATAATAATAATAATAATAATAATAATAACAATAATAATAATAATAATAATAATAATAATAATAATAATAAAATTAAAAAAGAAGGCCAAATTACGTAAAGCCCAATATTATTTTTAGAATTGGAGGGCACATATTGGGAGGCGAGACATTATATTGGATGATTATATTTAACGACGGCGGACATATTATCATTATCACGAGATCTCAACACAGCCGCTGAAGGGGGAACCAACTCGACAGAGCTCTAATAAAATTTGGGGAGGAGAGAAACTGAAGGGCAGGAAGGCTTGGTTCAAGTATTGAAGGCTCGGGTTTGATCACTACAAGTTATAGCTTTTATATTTATTTACTTTGTGTCTATGAATATTGGTACCATGACTTTGCTATATTTTGAACCTATGTTTTTATCTTGTTCCACTACTATTATGTTTGGCTAAAACATTAGTGGCCACCTAGGTTTGACATGATGACTTTTTGATTTTGGTTTATGTTTCGGATTTGGATTTTATAGTTGGATTTATGTTTTAGTAAGAAACCTGTTTATGATTCTATGATGTGTGTGCGTACTTTGTACTCGGAGTTACTCCATAAGGGCTAAAATTGGATCGGATTTTGCAGTTTTTTCTTCTGCAGTACCTCGACGTGACATGAGCGTGAAAGGGGTTCAAGAATTAGTTTTCTTTTTATAAGGGCTAAAATCACTTATTTTGGCTTTTTTACCCCATATTGTAGGGTGGATCTCGAAAGATATGAAAGATCTCCCTCCAAGCCGTACATACGACTTTCATCGAATACGGCTTTCCGCAGAATTCTATATGTATCTATGAGATCGAGTATGGAATTCTGTTTACTCACTTTAAATTGAGTATCCGTTTCCCTCCTTTTCCTGCTAGGATTGGAAATCCTGTATTCTACATATCCATACGATTGAGTCCTTGGGTTTCCGAAATAGTGTAAAAAGAAGTGCTTTAAATCATTGCTATTTGACTCGGACCTGTTCTAAAAAGTTGAGGTATTTCTTTTAATGTTCCACGAGTGTCTTAGTGAATGTCTTTCATGTTTGGACACTTGTTAGAATTACTTGCTTTGTGCTTGTAGTTTACTTTATGGTTTTAGGCATAAATTCCATAGGAACATTAATTGGGAGTTTAGAGGTAATTTGTATTCTTCCTACTCTTGAGACCGAGAGGTGATAGGTAGTCAGGTTTGTCTTTGGTGCTAGAGGTTTAGGCTAGAAACGATGAGAGATCAGGTTTTCCTAGGTTCTCTAGTATTATTTGCTTATCTGTGTCATAGATTGACTTTACAAGTTACTCCTTGCACTTTAGGGTGTATTGTGATTGGAGAGTGAGAAATCTAAACCAGTCTAGCGAGTACTTTAGCATAGTTAGTGAGACCGAGAGGTGATCTAACCAATCAGTGAGATTAGTAGCCTTTAGGATTCCTTTTCGGTCAGTCTTGGTAAATGATCCCGGAGCCACTAGGATACTAAGGGTGAATATTATAAGATCCTGATTGCCAACATAGTTTCCAAAGCCGGGGCAGTTCCAATTTCATTAGTAGGATTCGATACCTAGGTGGTTGCCTTTCCCATCTCTGATTTCCCTCCTCATTATTCCTCCGCTATATGCTACTTCGACCCTTTTAGTTTATTTGCTTTAGTAATTCGTTAATTAATAAAAAATCACAAAAAATCCAATTAGCTAGGCTAGGAGTCGACAGAGGTTTAGTACTGAGAGTCGCTATATTGTGTCCACGGTTCGATATTCCGGACTTACTTGCTCTACTACACTGCAACCTGTACACTTGCCGCTAGTGTATGGTTTTGTAGGTTTTTCCATTTTTAAAACTTGACCGATTTATTTACTACACATTTTCACACATCAGAAGCATCGCAGTAAACTACGAAGTCATCTGTGCCTTCGGGAAGGGAAAGAATTGGTGCACTGCACAGGCAGTCCTTCAATACTTGGAATGCATTCTCCTGTCGGATTCCCCAATCGAACTTCTTGTCTTTTTGCGTCAAGACAGTTAATGGTTGGGAAATCTTAGAGAAATTCTCAATGAATCGTCGGTAATAACCGGCTAATCCCAAAAATTGTCGCACATCAGTGGGTGTCTTGTGCACAGCCCAATCTCTGATCGCTTCAATTTTTGCAGGATCAACTTGTATACCCTTCTCGTTCACAACGTGACCGAGGAAATAGACTTCTCGAATCCAGAACTCGCATTTCGAGAATTTGGCGTATAGCTTCTCGCTCTTGAGTAACTCCAACACCAGTCGTAGATGTTGCTCGTGCTACTCTTGAGTTCGTGAATAGATCAAGATGTTGTCGATGAAGACAATGACGAATTTGTCTAGGTAGGGTTTGCATACACGATTCATGAGGTCCATGAAAACTGTAGGAGCATTCGTTAATCCGAATGGCATAACTAGGAATTCATAATGCCCATAACGAGTTCGGAATGTAGTTTTCGGGATATCGTCTTCCTGGATTTGTAGCTGATGATATCCTGACCGTAAATCGATCTTTGAGTAATAGCTGGATCCATGCAGCTGGTCGACCAGGTCGTTGATCCTTGGCAACGGATACTTGTTCCCGATCGTCAGTTTGTTCAGCTCCCGGTAGTCGATGCACATGCGGAAACTCCCGTCTTTCTTCTTCACGAACAAGATTGGTGCTCCCCACGGGGAAGAACTCGGACGAATGAAACCTTTGTCTAGCAACTCCTGAAGTTGATTGGACAGTTCGTGCATCTCGGATGGTGCTAAGCGATACGGAGTGCGGGCTACTGGGTAGCTCCCGAAACAAGATCGATGCGAAACTCGACTTGTCATGGTAGTGGAAGTCCTGGCAAGTCTTCTGGGAAGACTTCGGGATAATCACGCACCACTGGGATGTCCACTAGCTTCCGATTTTTAGCTCTTTGTTCAACGACATGTGCCTGGAATGTGACACAACCTTTCCTAAAACATTTTTGGGCCTTAATGCAGGAGATGATACGAAGAGTGGGTAAGCCCTGAATTCCTCGAATCATTAAGGTTTCACCATTTGACAAGGGGATTCGTACCAATTTCTCGTGACAAACGATCTCTGCATGATGTTTGGAGAACCAATCCATGCCAATGACGATATCGAAACTTCCTAATTGGATAGGCAGTAAGTCGATATTGAATTCGTGGTCGTCGAGTACCAGAATACAATCCTTAACGATCTCATCGGACGAGATTAATTTACCATTCGCTAGCTCTATGGTAAATGGTGTGTCCAACTTACTAGATTCTAATCCTAGGTATTTCCAAAGGTTGGTGGACACAAAGCTAAAATCTGCGCCGGAATCGAAGAGTACTAAAGCGAAATGATTGTTAAGGAGAAACGTACCCGTAACTACATTAGGATCATTTCGTGCTTCGTTGGCTCCTAACACAAACGCTCTGCCACGGGCTTGATCCTTGGCCTTGGGCTTGATCCTCTGCCACGAAACACTCATTTTGGGCAGGAGGAATGTTGGTGGTTTTGGCCCTGCAGTTAGTGGTGGAATGACCGCGACGGTTACAGTTCTTGCACAGAATGCCGTCGTAAGTACCTATGTGATGGTAGTTTCATTTGCTGCAGTGAGGATGAGGTCCGTTGTACTTGCGTTTGGGTTCCTCAGTAGCGGTGGCAGCAAAAACTTTCACAGCGTCCTGCGGTTGGTGAGATGAGTGCTTGCTCTTCCGGTTGTCGGAACGTTTGCGCTTGTTCCCGGAACTCTCACTTATAACTGTTACCTTTTGAGTCACCGATCCCATGCGTACCGCGTCGTCGGTCAGACTCTGAGCTAGGGTAACCGCAGCCTGGATGGTGGAGGGTGCCGATGCAGTGACCATACTGCGGATCTTTGGGGACAGACCCCAGATATACCTATCGACTCTCTTGTACTCAGGTGTGACCATGTGTGGGACCAGTCGAGAGAGTTCATGAAAACGAGTGGTATATGTAGTCACATTGGCATCCACCATTGCAAGGTTCCAGAACTCGGTTTTCAGCTTTTGTAGTTCGCTTCGAGGACAGTACTTGTCCATGAGCATTGTTTTGAGATCGGCCCAGGTGAGACTGTATGCCGTTTCTCTGCCCAGGGTTTGTACTTGTAGATTCCACCAAGTGAGGGCTTCATCCTGAAAGGTATAGGTGGAGTATTTTACCTTTTGGTCCTCAGAGCAACCACTAATGTCAAGGACTGATTCGGTTTTCTCTATCCACTAGACAATTCCTACAGCGCCTTCATTACCACGAAAGTTCCATGGTTTGCATGCCATGAAGGTTTTCTATGAACAGACGTGACTAGAGTTTTCAACCTCGTTGTCCGTTTCGCTTCGGCGACGCCCGGTACCACCAGATCCTCCGCTTGAGTCGGCCCGGGCTACATCGTGTCGAGCAATTGCCTCAGCAATTACCCTGGCCAACTCGGCGGGTGTGGATGGTAGTGGCTCACCTTCGAACGTTTGTGTGGAATGTCGGGTCTGCATGACTAAAAGATGGAACACAACAAACATGAGTATAATATACAAACATACCATAACCAACATAGTCATATAAATCAAACCATACATCATGTCATCACATCATTTCATAATTTCTCAAAAGCAGTTAGGTTTTTAATACAAAACAGGCGGGTGTACCGCAATTAGTTTTTAGATCATAACATCCATAGTCACAAAATATCATAAATCAAACACATGCATAATCATCATAAACCATAATCTAAGAAGGGGGTGGGAAGGCAGCAGCAAGAGATATAATGGCCTCCCTCATACGCCTCTCTGTCTCCATTGCCCTACGCTCTAACATCTCTACTCGTCTACCCATCTCCGATCGCTCTACTATGGCCGCTAGTCTCCCCTGCTCGGCCTCTGCTAAACGATCCTCGAGCTCCCGAACTCGGCCCTCCAAAGCCACCAGCTGGATGTCATTAGAGATAATAACGCAGCGCTCGGAGCGGAGAGGTCTCCCCGATGAGCCTCCCAAGCTAATGGTCTCGAGGTCGTCCTCCTCATCTCGATGCGCAAGATCGTTGGTAAGACTAGGTAGGTAAGGCCGTTTGCGGGCCTGTGAACATCTCTTGAGCCACTTTGATGGCTCACCTACCTCGATGGCTAGGGGTATAGGCTCAGGAATGGCCGGCTGGACGGGCTCAGAAACAGGGACAGTAGGGAAAATTGGGGTTCTAGCAGGTATAGCTATCACTAAGGCCGGTCTAATCCTCTTACGAGGAGTACACTTAGTGACTAAACGTCTCGAAGTGTCTAAGTGAAAATAGGGGTTTAGGCTGGCCGGTGGAGATGAGACAGAATGGGTGACAGAAGGATGGGAGTCAGAGACAGTTAGGGGTGGAGTGTCATCGTCCGCCTCATCATCGGAAGTATGTCTTTGAACAGGAGGTGAGTCAATGTCCATCTCAGACTCGGATATCCATCCATTATGATGGGACTCGGGGGCTGGCTAGGTGAGAGGTAAATCATCTCCCTGGGGATCATCTACTAAATAATCTTACTCTGACTCGGGTGATGAAACGAGATCGATAGTAATAGCCATGTTTCCTGTCACAACATGTACATATATGTAAATAATCATATGCATAAATAAATAAATTATGGTACCCGTATGTCTTCGTGGAGGGTCTTGAGGGTTGAGGGTGCATGGCGAGACTTCGTGGCATTTTGTGAAAACATTTCAAAAAATATGTTAAGTTATAGTTGACTCCAAAGAATCCTAGTTCGCTATAACCTCGTGCTCTGCCTAGGTGGAAACACGGGAATGCAACGATCGAAAAGTTTTCAAGCACAAGGTTCTAGAAATATGCATTTATTCAAAATAGTACCACCATAAAGATGGAATTTGTCATAATCTTATTGAAAATTAAGCATAGTGTAAGCACATGAGCATTGTCTTATGGAAATTGAACGCATGACGTTTTGAAGTTGACAAAAGCCATCAAAGTGATACCACGGTATGCATGCTCGAACCCTTCCCTCAATCCTCTGTGGCCCTCCATTAGTTACCTGAAACACATGCATAAAGGATTTTTGTCAACAATAATGTTGGTGAGTCTATGGGTTTGAATGTACTGTGAAATGAACGTGTCATCCGTGTTTGACCAATCATGAGCTAGCTAAGCAAATGATCGTTGTGAGAACCATGAGTCCTGTAACCAAACCTCGTGACTGTGGTGCCTCGTGCATTGTACACTAAAGACAATGTATGTATAGTAGAATACTAACACTCTTTTGCATGTGGCCGGTTAGTGCGACTAACCAAGAGTGGGGGTGTCAACGCAATAGATCTATTAAAGTGTTCCATGGCTAAATGTCTAGCTAATGGTTACAGTGAATGTTGTATGAGGACTAGTAAGCTCATGAACCAAATGTCTCATGTTCCACATGGTAGTCATGCTAGAATATACACACACTTTAAATTGACACAAGTATTGATGCATGTATTTCCCACAAAAAGTAAAATAGTAAAATGGGGCCATAGAAAACTCACCTGTTTGAGTCGTGTGTGGTCTAGTGAGCTAGTAGATGATCACCGTCCTGACAAATGATACCCTATGATCATTATGGACATGGTAAGTCATCCCAATGTTGTTTATCATACAAATTGTTCACCCGACACTTGTGTACCATTGTGTTTAGTGTGTTTCATTGTTCACGATCCTTGTTGGTGTTTCGTGTTGGATAAGCCCGTATTTAGCACCAATTGTAGCCAAAATGGGCCCCTTATATTCTTATGGGTTCAAGTGGCTCCTAATGTATCATGTGTGATCAACCTGCATGATAATATGTGCTTGAGTGTATGTTTTAGCCATCATAGATCCCATGATGATCTTTGTGTTCACAATCGTGTGTTAAAGGTGCATTAGCATGTGTTAGAGGGCATAGCCTCTTGTAATGCTTGTTTTGATGGTGTGTTCGGGTGTTGTATGACTAAACAAGTGTATTATGTTGAGTTTTTTGTTTAACTCATGCTCTACTAACCTTGGGGGGGGGGGGGTATAGTGTATGCAAATTGTCTAAAAATGCACATATAATGACTCAATAAATGAAACATGTACGGTCGTTGACCTGTTATGTTGACTGTTTTCACAATTGTGTCTCTTACAGATCATACTTCCTCATCGCAGCACTCGTCTTGGCAGTAACAACAATCTTGATGGTGAAAACAACAAATGGCTCAACAAATAGCGACAATAGTTCCCAATTTGGTGGCTCAAGTCATACAGATGAATGGCAATGGCAATGGAATGGAAATGGCAATGGGAATGGTAATCACAATGGGAACGGGAATGCTCACCCTGCTTGCACCCTCAAACACTTTAACACTTGCAACCCTCCTAAGTTTAGCGTGGTCGAAGGCGCAACTGGTCTCCTTCAGTGGTTTGAGGGTATCGAAAATACCTTCATTAATAGCGAGTGTCCCAATAATCTCAAAGTTCGCTATGCTATGAGCGTCCTCCACAAGAGGGCACTCACAAGGTGGAATGAAGAGAAAAGGACTCGTGGAGCTGAAGTTGCACTAGCTTTGACTTGGGAGCAAGTTAAGGATATTATGAAGGGTTCTGTCCTCATAATGAAGTCAAGAAGTTAGAGGATGAGTTTCATATTCTGGTCCAGGACAGTGGGGAGAATCTGGCCTACAACACTCATTTCCATGAACTGAGCTTCTTGCTACCACATAAGGTCACACCCCTCTCTGTTACTATTGTAAAGTATATTGGAGGGTTACCTATGCAGATTTAGGATACTGTGTGGGGAAGAAATCATGCCACTCTCGAAGAAGCCAAGCGCCTAGTTGCTACTCTGACTGACAACCATGTGAAGAATGGCACTCTTTTTCGTAAGGATGCAAAGAAAGCTGTTGTGAAGGATACTCCTCAACCTGCTAATGAGGTTAAGCCTGAGCCCTCAACCAACAAAAAACGCAAGGCAAGAAATTTTGCAGTCGTTGTCGCTCCTCCACCCGACAAGAAACCATATACTGGACCCCATCCTTTGTGTAATACCTGCAAGTATCACCACCCAACTCAAGCGCCTTGTCGTTTTTGTACTAACTGTCAAAAGTATGGGCATCTCGTGAATGTTTGTCGAATTCCTCCTACTAATGCCCTTGCTGCTCCAAATAACCCTGCTAGAAATGCTCGAGCTCCTAATAATCAAATTGATAGGCCTTCTCGTGGTCAGTGTTACGAGTGTGGCAGCACAGATCATTACAGAAACACGTGCCCTAATCGTGGAAACTGGAACCAGAACCAAAATCGTAACCAGAACCAAAACCGTAACCAGAATCAAAACCAAGGTGCTCGTGGTCGCGCGTACAACATCAATGCTGATCAAGCCCGCAACAACAATGAAGTGGTTAATGGTACGTTTCTTGTTAATAACCACTATGCTTCCATACTATTGGATTCGGGTGCTGATAAGTCATTTGTGTCACTAAATTTTGAACCCCTACTTAACATGCCCCAAACCAACCTAGAGGAATCCCTAGTGGTAGAAGTAGCTAATGGGAAGTCTATCTCGATTGATTCTGTTATACGAAACTGTGAGTTGAACCTTGATGACCATACCTTCTCTATTGATCTCATTCCTATGCATCTTGGAAGCTTCGATGTCATAGTAGGCATGGATTGGTTGTCAACCCACTATGCTGAAATCTTATGCTTTCAGAAAGTTATTCGCATCCCTTTTGTATCGGGTGACGTTTTGAAGATTTATGGGGAGAAACCTTGTGGTGAACTTAAACTCATGTCTTGTACGATTGCTCAAAAATACTTACGAAAGGGGTATATGGCTTTCTTGTCTAATGTGATAGAAAAGAAAGACAAGGGCAAGAAAATACAAGATATTCCAATCGTTCGGGATTATCCTGAAGTTTTTCCAGAGGATCTAGCTGGTTTACCTCCATCTCGTCAAGTGGAATTTAGAATCGACCTTATACCTGGTGCTAATCCGATCGCCAAATCTCCTTATCGTCTTGCACCCTCTGAGATGCAAGAGCTTGCTAGTCAACTCCAGGAACTCTCAGATAATGGTTTCATCTGTCCCAGTTTTTCTCCTTGGGGAGCCCCTGTTTTATTCGTCAAGAAGAAGGATGGATCTCTCAGGATGTGTATCGATTATCGTGAGCTTAATAAACTTACCATCAAGAATCGTTATCCTCTACCCAGAATTGATGATCTTTTTGACCAACTTCAAGGAGCAACTCATTTCTCGAAGATCGACCTTCGTTCTGGTTATCATCAGCTTAGAGTTCATGAGGAAGATATTCCCAAAACAGCTTTTCGCACACGTTATGGTCATTACGAATTCATGGTCATGCCCTTTGGATTGACCAACTCTCCCGCAGTGTTTATGGATTTAATGAAACGGGTTTGTAAACCTTATCTCGACAAGTTTGTGATCGTCTTCATTGACAACATCTTCACTTAATCTTGGATCTCCTTAAGAAGGAACAACTGTATGCCAAGTTCTCAAAGTGAGAATTTTGTCTTAAGGAAGTTCAATTTCTGGGTCACGTCATCAACGAGAACGGAATTCATGTTAATCCCGCAAAGATCGAAGCTGTCAAAAATTGGAGTGTTCCTAAAACTCCAAGAGAAGTTCGTTCCTTTCTTGGTCTAGCTGGTTCGTACTGATCTTCAGGACCGTATTCTCCAGGCTCAACATACCTCAGTCACTCAAGGTAACATGTATGAGGAAATGTCTTGTGGTGCTGAGAATCAACTTGAAACTAAACATGATGGTCTACTTTATTTTCTCAATCGACTTTGGATTCCTGACCGCGATGATCTTCGTACTTTTCTTATGAACGAGGCTCATAAGTCTCCTTATTCTATTCATCCTGGTGCTGATAAAATGTACCAAGATCTTCGGTATTCGTATTGGTGGCCTGGTATGAAGAAGGATATTGCTCTTTTTGTAGCAAAATGTCTCACATGTTCCAAGGTTAAGGCTGAACATCAACAACCCTCTGGTATGCTTGAACAACTAGAGATTCATGTATGGAAATGGGAGAGCATAGAAATGGACTTCATCACTAAACTCCCTCGTACACCCAAAGGTTATGACAACATTTGGGTAATCATCGATCGTTTGACTAAGTTAGCTCACTTCTTACCGATCCGTGAGAAATATTCTGTGGAAAGGTTGGCCAGGATGTACATGAGTGAAATTGTATGTCGCCATGGTATACCTTTGGATATCATTTCTGATCGTGATGGTCGTTTCACCTCTCGTTTTTGGAATTCCTTACAAGACGCTCTGGGTACCAAGTTAAACCTGAGCACAGATTATCACCCTCAGACAGATGGTCAGACCAAACGAACCATCCAGACTCTTGAGGATATGCTCAGGGCTTGTGTCATCGATTTTGGTGGCACATGGGATTCTCATCTTCCTTTAGTCGAGTTCTCGTACAACAACAGCTACCATGCCAGTATCAACATGGCTCCATTTGAGGCACTTTATGGTCGTAAATGTCGTTCACCTGTCTGTTGGACTGAGATTGGTGAAGCCCAGATCACTGGTCCTGAACTGATCCAGGAAACTACAAACAAGATTCAACTGATCCAAGATAATTTTCTCAAGGCTAGAAGTCGACAGAAGAGTTATGCTGATAAACGTCGAAAGCCTTTGGAATTTCAAGTCGGGGATCTTGTACTTCATAAGGTGTCTCCTTGGAAGGGAGTGGTTCGCTTTGGAAGAAAGGGAAAAATGGCTCCTCGTTATGTGAGTCCTTTCAAAGTGCTTGACAGTATTGGAAAAGTGGCCTACAAACTTGACCTTCCACCCGAGCTAAGCAATGTTCACCCAACTTTTCATGTTTCGAATCTGAAGCAATGTTTAGCCGATGAGAACCTCCATGTCCCTCTTGAAGATGTGCAAATCGATGAAACTATGCACATTGTTGAGAAACCCGTTGAAATCATGGATACTGGAGTCAAGAAACTTAAGCGCAGTCGCATCCCGATTGTCAAGGTTCGTTGGGAATCTAAGCGAGGTCCAAAGTTCACTTGGGAACGCAGGGACCAGATGAAGTCTAAATACCCACACCTCTTTCCAGCAGACTCTCCAGCTCCAACTTCGGGACGAAGTTCCTAAAAGTAGGGGAGACTGTAACGTTTTGCATTTTTATCTAGCTTGTAATAAGGGATGTTATTCAATAAAGCTTCGAATCACGACATTTTATGAGTATTAAAATTATTTTCCATCATTTTTAATCTAGTATAATTATATATATTCATAAAAAATATAGTTTATATGGAAAATATGTCAAAAAAAAATAAATGGGTGGACCGGGACTCGAACCCGTGTCCACCACATAACTAAACTCTACAACAACCAGCTGAGCCACAGAGCCGTATCTGTTATAAATCCTACGCGTTTAAACATAAGGTTTGATAATTTCCCTATCAGATTGACTTTTAAAGTCAAGACCCACAACAAACTTGTTCGATTCACCCACAAATCGTACGAGTTATCTGATAATCTGTTATAGGAAGTTTGTTAGCACTATACTCGGCCCTATCCTACTACGAATTATAACTAAAACAAACCAGAATGTGCCTATTATTCGTATGCGATTATCATTCAAATTCAAAATTTGAAATCGTTCAATTCCTTGCAATCAGTATATATAGGACCTTTCCCTGGAGTCTAAAAGCACCGAAAATTCAATTCCCACTATCAATTTCTGTTATAACACATCTTAATTTCCTATGCAATCGTGTTTTTGCTTTCAAGCTTTATCGAATCAATCATACACGGATACCCACTGTAAGCATCAATTCTTCTTGTGGTTTTGTTAATCGGCATTAAACAAACAATAGCCCCAACAAATTAGAGGCTATTGTTTGTTATTAGTGATTATTAGAAAAGCTAGGGTTCATATTCTTGAATTGGGGATAATAACACTACGCAGAAATCATTTAAGTTTCAAAAAACTTGAATTTTATCACCAACTGATCCAAAGATCAGTTGGTATAAGCCTGTTGTGTTAAAACATGAACCGGCCGTAGGCCTGGGGTTTGACTCCCGTCCCCATCTTTCTTTTATTTTAATTTCTAAAACAAAATCATAGTAAGCTTTTATAATTAATTGAATCCAAGGTTTAATCGTTCTCAGGGTCAGACCAGCTAGTCTGGCTTGTGATTTTAAAACATATGAACCGGCCAAGGACTCGGGTTCGAGCCTTGGCACATGCAACCATTTTTTTTGGATTTCTTTTATACTTATATAATCTACATTTTTTTTAAAAATAGATTTTAAATATTAAACATGGTTGATAAATTCTACAAATATTATTCTAAGTCATTCTAATGATAAAGTTTATTATCCAACTTTTAGTTTTTCAAAAATTATTTATTTATTATATATTATAAATATTACAAGTTTATTAATTTATAACTTCAAAATTCTATAAAAATATCAAAACGACTTTATAAAATCCCACAAAAATTATTTTAAACTTATAAATCAATAAAAATTTCAGAAATAAATTTTATTTCAGAAAAAATCATTTATTTAGTATTTTTATTCGATTTTTGTTATTTTAATAATAAATAAATCATAATAAATTCATTATTCATTATTTTTACATCAAAATTTCACATAAATTATTTTTAACCATTTAAATCAGAAATATAATTTTTTTGGTTCGAAATTTATAAATTTTAATATTTTTAATTATTAAGTCTATATTTTGACAAATAAGTATTAATGTATATATATTCATTAATTAAGAAAATAATTTTATAAAAAATATTTTCACATTTATTACATTATAATGCAACTACCTTTAATTAATATTGGTCAGAAATATTTTTATTAATTATTTCTTTATTTATTAAGTTATTAACAATTATTCTAATTTAGTCATAAATCAATTATTAATCCCCAAATTAGGAACCCTAGCATATTTTAGACTAGAAAACTTTGACTTATTAAGTTTTCCCCAACACTTATTTATTACCTTGAAATAGGGTGATATTTGGATATACACGAGCCACATTTATTTATATATCTAGGGTCTCCATTTTAACACTAAGGTGAGTTTACATAGCCCCCTTTTCCATTCACTATTTTGGGGTGAAACATGTTATAACATTCAATTTACAATTCAATCATAAGTGTCTATGTTTTATTCTATGTCGCATTATGTCTTAAACATTACTAGGGTAAGCACATTATTCTAGCATAATCATTAACATTGATCAGCCGACGGTATACAATGATAGATCTATTGGACTGACAATCCCACCCGGATACGTGTACCTCCTACATAGGTAGCGTGGGTGATTTTTATCGAACACATAACATAATCGATTGAACCATATGCGTATGGGATGGACCACAGTATTCTAGTCTCAATGGTTGATTATGCACTCGATTTACCTGATTGCTTGTTTTCACATATGGACTAGACTAGCCATGACACTCGAATTGTACAACATTTTTATTCAATATACAAACCTATGTAATTCTCACCAACATTTTGTTGACCCAAAAACATTTTCAAAATTAACATGTTTCAGGGAACAATGAAGCTGAAGCTTAGGGTGTGCTTGAAGAAGTTCTTTGAAGTTGTTTGATTTATTTCATGTTATGTACTAGTATTTGAATTTCTTAGACAATATTTCATTTTGGGATATTTCAATGTTATCAATAAGGTATTTAAGATTTCATTATATACCATGTGCTACTGAACAATCATCAATACGTGACATTCCGATGTTTCCGCCATCGGTTGGGGTGTTACATGCGGTACACCCTATATATAAACACTTATGGTGCATCAGGAATTAGACTGGAAGTCAAACCACATGACTTCTAAACTTTAACAGGAATTAGTGAGTCTCCGTCGAATTTCCTCAAAACTAGTTCTTGACTCTAGTATTACTTGATTTAACTTGTAGTTTCTATATGTGCCGATTGACGTAGTTTCCTCGGACCAACACTCAAATCACCTACATCAAGGTGAGTATACTTATCCCCTTTTTCATTTTTACACTTTGGGGTGATTCATGTACACATTTTAAGCATACACGTGCACTTATTCATAAACTTTTTACATACAATTCATATACGTGTTATGCTTTAATTCTTGTGTTTTGTGCTTAACGATAAACGTAGTATACTTGCAATCATTACAAAATCATTAACTTTGCTAGCCGACTTTAACAATGGATAGCGCTATTTGAATTGACAACTCGCCTAGTGGAAAGTACCTATGGTGGTGGGAAGTCCTAGGTCATTGTTAATGTATTAAACTTTGTTGCATAAGAGGTTTGATTTTGACCCGTACTGTGTACTTACGTGTTTTCCATATTTGCCTTGAATAAATCATGACACATGAATTGTAAATCATTTTCCTTAAACTTATATTATACGTATACAAACTTTGTATGCTCACCAACATTATTTATGTTGACAAAATATTTTCGTACATGTTTCAGGTTGATTGTTGAGATATGTCATGTAGGACATCTGGACTTAGTAAAGACTTAATCAAGACAACATGTGGCATAGTATTTGTACTTGATGATATCTGTAACTGTAACTTGAAGCATTGAATAAAATATTTACACTTTAGTACCTTGAGCTTTTGAACAATCGTCACTACGTGACACATCAATGTTTCCGCCATCGGTTGGGGTGTTACATCATAGTCTCTTGTTTTATGCACCTTTTGTAGACGATCTTCATACAACGTCTTCCACTCCATTGCCTGTTCATCTCGAAATTCACACCACGTTCCATTCAGTTTTGGAATTCGAGCGCCGTTTGCTAACTCAACCACGATGTAATGGTTGCGGTTAACCAAAGCAAATGATATGAGCACATGGTCATTAAAATTGCCTGGACCATCGAACATAGGGAAGTAAGTCTCACTGTAACCACCCATATATAAAAATTGAACAACCACCCCAAATTTCTGAGCAATCAGCAATCTTGTGGAGGGCATATCCATCCAATGGGTGTTCGGGGCAGGTCCTACTCCATTCCAATTTAGTGTCTTGCATAGGTCGTCGTACCAACTGTGATCTTGACTGTTAGAAATTGGCTCCCACTGGACTCTGTTAACCTCCATCTCCTCCATAAGTTGTGTGCGGATAAACTGTCACTGCTCCTCTGCCCACCCTAAACATACAGCTACGGATCGGAATCCACAGTTATCGTCCCCATGGACAGTTCGAATTTTTGAAATGTATTCATGATATGTAGATGAAAGCCATATCTTAAACATGTCGATGACGAGTTTGTACCTGTCACGTTAAACACTGAGATTTAATATGTGTATAAATATGTATGCATGTATGAATGTATATATCATTAGTTTGTACCTTTCCCCTACCAATAGTGGAAAATCTTTATCGTAAAAAATCGATTTGTCCTTAGATTGTTTACCTCTTCTGAATGGTTGCTTCCCCTATGTTAAAAAAATTTATATAATAAAAATAATAACTAGTTTTATACCCGCCGCGCGTTGCCGTGGCGGGGGCAAACAGATACTCCGCACAAACATGCGACGTTCCATATGCAGCAAATAAAGAAAGAAACGGAAACGGCAAAGCAATCGACTCAGATATGCAGGTCATCATCGTTGCCGTAGGCTCAGCGCCGCCACGACTATAACCGGAGTTGCCATGCCAAGTAGCAGACAACCATCATCGCCGAAATGACTAAACGTGAGAAACATCACCTGTCAGCATCATCGATGTGATCGTTGTTTCTAGAAAGAATCATCGTCCTCATAAAAAAAGGTTAGCGTTTATGCTCAACAACAACTAATCATATCTTCTACCAAGATATTCACCGAGGAAGCGGAAGCCATTTTGAAAGAAGCTACTCAGGAAACCGAAAATATGAGGCTCAGAAAATCGTAAAAGGCTACACGTTGTTTGGTTAACGTATGAGTTTGTGGGCTGCCTCGCCAAGAGACGGAATATCTCACGGATAAGTCCGTCATGGCTGCATACGAAGTGAACAACACACGAAACCAAGAGCGGCATGCCTATCATAGGCGGCAAAGTGAGATTCACGATGCTCAAACCAATCTATAGCAAAGATTTCATCATAGCCTCACGACAAATATAGCCAACGTCAACAAAATCATTTTGGTTTTGCAACGCTTGCATAACGTCAACCTGCAATGCCAACAACCATGTTCCAAAAAGTGTTAGTCCAACGCTGTAAATGAAGGAACATTTGGCATCAAGTATTCTAAGATCATTAGAAAGCCGCAAAATTTCCCTCATAATCAAAGCCACATGTATCAGCGTAAAAGCAAACGGTGAAATCGAATAATATTATATGCAGCCTAAGTTACGATAATTTAGTTATTGGAGTCAAGTATGGAGCAGTGTTGACTTGAGACAAACCCAGCTCAGAATTGCAATGGATATGTCAAAGGAAAGGGGTAATATTTATTAAAATGCTGGGTGCAAATGAATCATGTAAAAGTGACACTGGCCTTATGCTTTGATTATTTGTGTGATCGCTACCACCTATTTCCAATGTCTATAACTTTATCTTGTTGGTCCTACATTAGAATTAATTGTTTCTACTCCTCCTTTATTTTGTTAATGTTGTTGGATTTAAAGTTTTGCATAAAAGCCGCATGAACTTATTGTGATGCAATTGCTAATGACATCGCCAGCAGTAGACCACCAAGAACTACCATTTATTATATTAACTCTTATTACAAACTCATTAGCTGAGACCAAAGGTTCACGGCAAACATACTTTAGCTAAGACCAAATTAGCAATCCATATTTACTCTTTCAATTCCTATTTCAGTTCTATCACCAGCAACAATAGAAAGGGAGTAAAAGGTCCAAAACTAAAATGAAGGGTCGGGATCGTTAGAACCGAAGCACATGGCAAAGCATCTCTCAAACGCGCCGAAGACATACACCAAAGAAGAAAAGTAATACCTCGTAATATTCGCAAGTTGGTCGCTGAACAATTCCTAATCGGTATTGTTAATTGGGAATCGCTATTGTTCATAGTAGTTAGCTGCACTGATATTAATGCATTTACTTCTTATGAACATAACAAATATGTGTATGCACATATTAGGGCCGGAAATAATCTGAGTCTTCCATTACGGTAGGTCAGGGTAGCAATCACACTGATGAACGTGTCTTCTGGTAATTTTCTTGTTAGTTCCTTTTTATCATGAATGAGTCTATTCTTTTCAACTACAATAATTATGTGCCTTTTGTTTTCATGGAACAGCAACTACTAACAAACATTAAATCCATGATTTATAAACCAACTAAAGTAACCTAATTAAAGATCTCAAAAAGCAATAACATGATGATGCATGTAACAACAACAACAATAATAATAACAATTAGAAGGCTGTAACCTGACCTACAAAGACAACCGGAAGGAACACCATCGCCGTCACCACCACCACCACCTCCACCACCTAGGGTTTCGAAATCGAAGACAGCAATAGTGGGCAACAGTAGCACCGCCTCCATCCATCTCAATTGCCGCAGTCATTCGTCGCCACCTAGGGTTTTACAATTGAACCCGACGGCGATAACAGAGACCAAAGAGGTAGCATCGGTCACAACACAGGCACAGCGGAGGCACAGAACCTCCGACACCTAGAAGAAGGTCGCCGCGAGAAGAGAGACAGAGATGAGGTTGTTGAATGGTTGAGACATACAGGGAGATAAAAGCATCTGGGGAAAAGGAACGATGCATTACAGGGTTGTACATACGCAGTGGTGTGGTTGTATTGAGGGAAACAGTAATCCCCTCAGACACCCAAAGTTAATTTTTAATACTATTTATAATTATAATTATAATTATAATTATAATCGCAGTCTTATCCTCCTTTTTTTTGTTTTTCATTCGTTGTTAGCCGCCCACGAGTATTGGTTTGTATCACAGGAGGTTGATGGTCAGTCATTCTTGGATTCAGCACCGCCTTTATTTTCGACAACATACTTTTTTTTTTCACTTGCAGCGGTTGCGACTTTAGTTGCTCCTTGACTGCATCCATTTCCCGCTGAAAGTGACACTCGGGAGTCTCAGCTTCTTTTGGCATATAATAAAGTCGTGTCCAGAAGACGTCGATCTCGGACAGTGATACTTGTATACATGTATTAAGAATTCACAGTTAATAATAATGATAATAATCTAGATAATAATAATAATAACATTATAAGCATATTACATATATATATATATATGTATGTATGTATATATATATATATATATATATTCAATCACACCAACAATCAATAATCTACAATAACGCCTAAACAAAATAAAAACGCTTTGGATTTTTATAAAAATTTCGGCAGAGTTTCCTCTGTTTTTGTACGAACCAGACAACACAAGTCTTCTACAAAACGCTTCAAACATTTATAAATTTTACTATTATACCCTTATAATAATAATAATAATAATAATAATAATAATAATAATAATAAGTATAAAAAAATGATGTTACTTCTTCTTTCACACGAATCCCGTCGACATGCACATGGCAATCCAAAACTCGTCATAAGTCGGTGATCACATGTCTGATTTGTTTTCCTAAAATAATTTATCTTATTGAGCTCGAGGACCAACATATCGAGTGCTGCATGCGAAACCTTACTGAGTATGTTTTGAAACATCGGTAAGTCACGGGGCACCATTGTCTGTGATCGACTGACTTCGAATGAGTCTATGCGCTGTGACTCCATAACTTTGTCTATTTTCATCACAAGTGCGTGGAACGAGCTGTTTGGACCCTTATTGTATCTCTTAATCCTTGCATGTTGACTCTTAATCCTTGTAAAAAACATGTCGTGGAGGCCAATATGGGTCGTGTAGAGTTTAAATGAGCATATCTGCCACATTTTCACTGGCCATGGAAAGTACAATTTCTAGTCTGAACTCCCTGCTCAGAGTACACTTTTCAGTTTGAACTCCCTGCTCAGACTAACCTCGTACTTCGTATAATCACTTCCTGTGGGGGCCTCCACGGCCAGTGAAAATATGGCTTCGACGTCCCGTTGTGGCCTCAACGGCCCGTCTTTTTCTGGTTTTTGCTTTCCACGACCCATGGTGGCCTCCACGGTCCGTAGTGGGGGAAGTTTAGGGTTTGCATGGAGATGTCTAAATTATATCACCCTTATCGTTACCTTTGAAACCAGGTAAAACCCTAACCCTAAATCCCTAATTCCTCCAATCTTCGATACTTATGTAGTAACTGTGTTTGTGTTCTAAATATCATATCTAGGGTTTCCATGTGTTTTGTGTTCCGCAATTTGATTTCAAATTAATGCATTTATACTCTGTACTTTATACAGATTAATGTTTAAATGTTTATTCTTAGAGGGTGTTGAATCCACATTCCATAATTGATTTTTTTTTTGTTCTTACTGGTATTCGTTGTAACGTTTTTCTATTTAAATTTCGGTTAAAAACAGTAAGAGTGTCTTTTTGATATCATAAAGTGTACTAGGAGTATTCATTTTTATAGTTCTCGGTCGAGTAAAACAGTGGCAATATCCTCTTTGACATATCTCTGTTGATTGCCTTACCATGTGCCAGTATTGTATTGATACTGTAACAAACCGATCCAATACCAAATAAGGGCCCACGGCGTTAAACTTTACTTATTCGGTTGTTTTGTTCCTTTTCTTTTTGGATCCCAAACATATTCTTGCCACCTACAGCAGGATTGGTCCTTTTGTTTTTTTTTTTGTCAAACGCTATGATTAATATGATGCATAATAAGATAGGATAGGATATGTTTTGGTTTTATGGAAGGATGAAGTGGTTATTTCGGTTGCTTATTGAATTGCTACATAGTATGCATGATATATGGATGAATTAAATGAGATGCTTCTTGAAGCAGTTGGTTATCAACTAGCGGGAACTTCTAATGATGGAAGTGATTTAACAGAAGATGAGTCGGTCAACATTGACCATCGGTATGCTGGCACTTGGCAGGAAGCCTTCTAGTTCTCAAGATCTGTTGAAGAAAAGATTGTACCCCACAGAACGAGATGATGAACACGGTAGCAGCTGTCGACGCGATGAGGGAGGAGCGCAGCTGGCTCATCGACCGTATGAGCAATGTAGTGCAAGACCATGTCTGGTGGCTCCAGCAGGGTTCAAGGAGAGGTTGGTTGCTGGTAGGTAGCCTTCAGGTTTTCACAATCCGTTGAAGGAAAGATTGCACCCCACATAACGAGATGATGAACACCATAGTAGCCATCGACATGATGGGGAGCGCAGCCGGCTCATCGGTCATATGAGCAACCCACAATGTGAGACCACGTCTGGCGGCTCTAGCATGGTTTGAGGAGCGGTTGGTACGGGTGGAGACAACGGTGGGCTAGTTATCGACTCAGGTAGCCACATTATCGGCTCAGATGCACCGGGTGATGGATGTTATTGCCGTGCATATGACTTATTGCCGTGTAACTAGGTTACAACGTTGTGTATTATACATGTTGAATATATGTAATTTTAAATACCAAATAATAAAACAATTATATCTTTAAAAAAACCCCATGTATTGCATGGGTGGAATAAACTCGTGTCATATATGGGGTGAACAAATATATTGTAATCCACTAATTGGTTATACAACCGGCCGACGTTACATGTCTTTAAGAAATAAACTTTGATGTGTTATTTACTTATTATAATATTATATTCGAACTTCATGTATTACACGGATTGAATAAATGTAATTTTATATGTTATGTAATAAAAAAGGTTATATCTTAAAAAAAGTGGACCGTATACGCTGAATAAACCCGTGTTTTATACGAGTTAAATGAATGTAATTTAATCGATTAATGCATAAAATCGTCAAGATATGTCTTTAAGAAGAATTAACATTGATACACTGTAACATTTTACTTCATTTTTTTATTTAGTGTTTGTATAGAAACATGTGTGGTATACAATGTTGAAGTATAAAAATAAATGGTTACTAATAAGCGGTATATAGAATAAATAGTTAACAAATAATATTAAATAAATAAGAGAAAAAAAATTAAGATTTAATATGAGAATGAAACGAAAAAAAAATATAACTATTAATTAGGGTCAAGTTATTCTACACAGTGTAACAAAAATGAGAAAAGTGAGAAGGATACAAAAAACACAATAGATCATGAAATATGACACAATGAGCCACAAAATATAACACAGTGCCAAAAAATATAACACAATGCTGAATAAAAAAGACACAATGAATTGAAAAAATGACACAATGTTGAAAATAACAAAAAGACAATGATATAACGCATATTCTAAAAACTATAAGCTAATACCCCAAAAAACGAAGACCTAAAAACTAACGTCGTAGGGTTCGATAAGACGGATCCAATGCCGCTTGAATGAGTTCAACCGGGGTCCGTTTGATACTCTTCCTATGACTTCTAATTTTTCTTTCACTTTGTATGATCCTAACCCCAATTAATAGAAGAAAGAGACTTGAAAATTATAATTTAAGTATTATAATTTTGACTAACCCGCACGTTGCAGCGGCGTCAAAAGCTGAAGTAACTCGAATAGTTAACCGAGTTGAATAGTATTGTTTTTTGGTACTTTAATTTATAGTAACCTCGCTAAGTTAATGGGGTTGAGTAGTAACCTATCGGATAACAAAGTTGAATAGTATTGCTTTTTGGTATATATAATAGGGAAAATGGATTTTAATACTCCCAACTATAGCCTATTGGCGGATAATACTCACAACTTTCACTTTGGCCAATAGCACTCCAAACTTTCAACTTATTTTCTTTCATCACTCACAGACTTAACGACATTTGTTTTTATCCTACGTGGCTAACAGAAGCTGACGTGGCATTGAATAGGTGTAAAAACAAAACTTCTATGTGGCCAAAATATAAAAATCAAAACTTAAGGGGCATTTTTGACAATAAACTTTTAACTTATAAATCCCAACCCTTCCCCTCTTCTGTAACAGACCCCCTTTCTCTCTCTGTCTCTTTTCTCTCTCTCTCTCTCTCTCTCTCTCTCTCTCTCTCTCTCTCTCTCTCTCTCTAAACCACCACGACACCAACCCCCTCCCACCACCGTACACTAGCCACTATCTTCAAGCGTTGCCTAACAGTCATCACCGCCTAACAGTCATCACCCCCTTTCTTTCTCTGTCACTTTCTCTCTCTAAACCACCATCACCCTTCACCGGAGGCCCACACCTATCCTCATACATTTTCTCTCTGCTTCCTCATACCACACTCGAACCCATCTTAATCGGAGTTTCGTCAACAACATACAACCACCATAACCCCAACCCTCGAACCCATCTTCAGGTGTTTTGTAAGAGAAAAAGAAGAGAATAGAGATGAAGACTAACCTTTAAATCGATGGTGGTGATTGTTGCTGGTGATGTCGCCAGCAAGTAGAGATGAAGATGAAGGTTATAAATTTTGGGGATGAGGGTTTTAGAGTGTAATGAAGAAGAAGGAGGTGGGTTGGTTTCTGTTCGGTGGCAGATTTATAGAAAAAGTGGGTTGATAGTGGTGTTTGGTGGCAGATGGTGGTGGGGTGGGTTGGTTTATGTTCGGTGGGTTGGTAGGGTGGGTGGTGGTGGGTTGGAGTGTAATGAAGAAGAAGGAGGGGGGTTGGGATTTAGAGAATAATAATAATAATAATAATAATAATAATAATAATAATAATAATAATAATAATAATAATAATAATAATAATAATAAAAGTTTCAGAACTGCCCCTTAAGTTTTAGTTTTTACATTTTGGCCACACAGAAGTTTTGGTTTTTACATTTTGGTCACGAAGACTAATCAGGTTAGACCTCCGTTAGTTTAGGGGTGATGGAAGAAAATAAGTTGAAAGTTGGGAGTGCTATTGACCAAAGTGAAAGTTCGAAGTGATATCCGCCAACAGGCGATAGTTGGGAGTATACAAATCCATTTTCCCTATATAATACCTTTACAAAAATAAAACAGGAGGAAAAAGGAAAAAAAAAACTAAAAAACTATTTTAAAGAAAAAGGAACATTTTCCTATATAAAAATAGAATAGGAGAAAAAGGACAAAACCAAAGTTAAAGAAATGAAGTATAAAAAAAGGTATTGGATTTAAATAATCCAAAGTTTAGGCCATTGGCCAATAATAATCCAAACTTTTACGTTGGACCAGGATAATCCAGGTAAACATGTGGGTGTCAAAAATGGACATCCGTTAAGTTTTCACTGACCCAGTTAGTGTGATGCTGACGTGGCACGATGATTAGGATGCTGGTGTGTTTTTTTTTAATTCCACGTAATGTTTTTTAAAATCCACATCAACTTTTTGGTGGGACCCATTCATCTTCTTCCTAAACAAAACAACAACAAAAGATCTTCTTCATCTAACATTCCCACATCATCATCAACATCATCTTCATCCTAAGGTGTTCATCTTCATCTCCACCCTCCCTTTCCTCACCTGCAACACCACCACCATCTCCTCACTAACCCTTTAGTTTCCTCTCTATACTCAGTGTGTGTATGTGTTTTTATGTAATCTCTTCGCCATGAAGTTTCAAGGAGGAGGTGAAGAAGGTTGTGGTTATTGGTCTGTAGATGCATCATCTAATAATAATAATAATAATAATAATAATAATAATAATAATAATAATAATAATAATAATAATAATAATAATAATAATAATAATAATAATAACCCACTAATGGCCACCAAACACCCACTAGACGACCCACCTTCCGATGACGACGACGAAACAGAGAGAACCCCCAATTCACAAACCCTAATTTTAACCCACCTCCATTCTCATTAGAAGATGAATTAGATTCCGAGAAGAAGACACCGTATCTATCTGTGTTTGTGTTTATGTGTTTTGCTTGTGTTTGAAATTATTATTGTGTTTGGGGTTTTAAGGGATTTTATGTTTGTTTATTTGTGATATGTTGTGGGAATGTTGATAGATGATAAATGATGATGATATTAATGTTGCTGTTGTTGTTGTTGTTTTGTTTTGTGCATAATCTGAATCGATGTGGTGGATTTGTTTTGAGCATAATCTAAATCGATAGCGGTGGATTTGTTTTGAGCATAAGCTGATGTCTAATGAAGATGATGATGTTAATGGGTGAAGTTCCAGAAAAGTATTGTTTGGAGTTGATGATATTATAAAAATAAAACAAAATTTAATAAAAAACCTAGTCAGCATTAGTTTAATGACTCAACATCCTAATCATTGTGCCACGTCAGCATCACACTAACGGGGTTAGTGAAAACTTAACGGAGGTTCATTTTTGACACCCACATTGAAGGGATAGGGAGCCTAATCTGAAAGGCGTCCCTATCCCCAAACAGCAAACCCACGCCGGATAATGGCGCGGGAACACATTCGCGCGAAGACAAGCGATCAGCATGCCTCGCGCGCCAAAGCATACGATAAACAACATGCAGCACCTGATACGCGCGTCCTACCACGCGCGGAATCTTCCCTTGACACCTCTCATACGAAGTACAAAGGAACGGCAGAAGGAAGATTCATAAAGATCCATGTCAGAGTACATACCAGCTAGAGAAGGACATGTGGCAGATAGTACAAAAGGTGAACGGCTACACTGTACACGCTGTCGTGAATAGTGACCAGCAGGCATTACCTCGCTAACTGTCAGAAGTCACATCAGCCAGCAGGATAGCCTGAGCACTGTAGCAATTACGATGATACTGTGCACCACCAGAAGCCCGCCACGTGTCAGGCTACTACAACGACCACACTATAGCATGACGACATCAACAGTAACAGGTCCTTTCCCGCCATTATCAGAAGAACCATGGGCTTGGGCCTCAGCTAGGCCCAAGCTGGTGGCGTCGTCCGTGGGCTGCCCCCATGCAACCCACTGTGATCTCTATAAATAAGATCACATGCAATCCTTGTAGATTCATTCAGAAACACCCACAACTACTACATTCATTGTAACCTTTTTATCATTAATAATATTCCGGTGTACTTGCAGTGGACGTAGGTCATTAACGACCGAACCACTTAACTCTCTTGTTCTCACACACTTCATACACACTCATATTAATTCTAACACGGGTCACCATTACGGTTTGGGTAAAGGATTACTCTGACAGCAACGTAGGTATTAACCCCCCGGTGATTAGCCTTAATCTCCGGGATACTTATTGTTTCTTCATTGGCGCCATCCAACGGTTAGAACAGCTCTTTTTCACTCATCTTTTAACCCACCCATGGCTGAACCCAACCCCAATACCTCCGACACACACCGAGCCGGAGACGACGACCTCCAGCAGCAGGAGAACCAAACTACACCAAACACCGTCGTCAAACAAACCACTTCGCGGCTTGACAGGTCAGCTGTTGAGATCCGTGACGTCGAGTCAGACGACGACAGCCAAGATCTTGCTGAGGAGGACCCGGACCAATGGCTCCTCCGTCAAAACGCCAAAAGTGCTGCAATCTACCAGCGAAAGCTCCTACAACAAGCCAAGAAGAAGGGCAAGACACTTGCCTTTGACACACCGGCAAAAGCAAAGTACAAGAAAAAAGACACGGCCGAGCACGGTGATGGTCGTAGCGGGGAGCTCAGCGGAAACGTCAGAGCTCGGGGCTACGCCAGACCACGTGACGAGCCAGATGGCTACGAATCGTCAAGCAGCGACTCAGGCTACAGAGGAAAGAAACACGCTCACATGTCGCGAGACAGTGAGGTGGATGACGACCTGGTCAAGCCATTCCGACCAAAGGCTTTTGCCGAGAAATCCAAGTTTGTTACCCGCATAGCGGCTGCCAAGATCCCAAGAAAGGCCAAACTCCCAAGCAGCATCGGTAGATACGATGGCCTGCGTGACCCAGACGACCATGTGCACGACTTCGAGTGCGCAGGTATGTCCGTGGACTGGCCTGTCCAAGTGTGGTGCCACCTTTTCGCTCAAACCCTCACGGGTGCCGCCAGGGTATGGTTTGATAGCCTCCCAGCGAGAAGCGTAAAGGACTTCGACGACCTCACAGACAAGTTCGGCAGCCACTTCTCGCACCTGCGTAAGCATAAGAAAGACAAAGCGGACATTCTGCTGTGTCGACGATACGACCGAGAAACGATCGAAGACTACATAGTCCGGTTTAACAAAGAAGCACTGCAAATAGGCTGCGGGGAGGAGCTCACACGGGCTGCGTTCATCCACAATGTGCGCAGTCCAGACCTCATGAAATGTCTCACCGGCAAGGATGGCATCCCAGAGTCCTGGGATGAGCTCATCCGCTCAGCCAAAATATACGCTTCTTCCGAAAAATCTTTCAATCAACAACACGGTTTCCAGCCACAACACCATAATAATAATAATACTAAACACAAAAACAAATATGTCTGGAACCGCATCACGGGCACTACCGACGAGGGAAAATATTCCCCGGCCGGCGATGCCCGCCAAATCATCAGCTCCAAACAAACGCGGGACCAACGCGGACACTCCATGAAAAATCACGACTGGACCCCGCTAACAAAAACACCGTCTCAAGTTCTGAAAACTGAGCAGGTCACCCTGAAAGAGCCCAACCCTCTAGGGAAGCGGCGAAACGTGGACCGTAGCAAGTTCTGTGAATTTCACAACGACTACGGCCACCTCACTGACAACTGCTACAGCCTAAAGATGGAGATCGAAGCTGCGCTGAAATCAGGCCAGCTAGGCCACTTGGTCAAAAACGTTCACCGAGCTGGCAAAGGTAACGCTCATGAGGAAACCCAGGGCGAAGGGTCGCGGAAAAAAATCCGGGACCTCAATACTCATGCAGTCACGCTGATTCCCCGTCACCAATGCAACATGACGAGGCGAGGGAACAACAACCAACAAGGGAAGCGTACCCGGATACAACCTTTGAACGACTCTTGGAAAGAGGTCGACATCCTCATGCCAAGGGTCAGGGGCGGCGCCTCCTGCACAGCTCCACTTGTGATAACCGCCGTATTCGGACATTACCGCACACGGTATATATTCCTGGACGGCGGTAGCAGCACAGACATCATGTACGATCAATGCTTTCAACAGCTCGATCGCGAAGACAAAGCAAGGCTCATCCCAGTCAACGAGCCCATCTCCGGTTTCATCCATGAAACCATCATGCCCCGCGGCATGCTCTCCTTGCCCGTAACTTGGACCGATGGCACACATGAGCGCACGGAGATCTGCGACTTCATGGTTTTACCAACCACATCAAATCATGACATACTCCTGGGAAGAGAAGGCATCGCGCGCTTTAACGCCAACGCCTCCACGGCGCACGCAATGGTGGGATTCCCCACCAAAACAGGCGTTGCCTTCATCCGGGGGAACAAAGATTGCCATGTCACGGATACAGCCAAGCCGCCAAAGATGGTCAAAACAAACGCCCGCACAGAGCCGGAAAAATGGGCGCTCAACCCCAAATTTCCGGAGCAAACGGTGACCATTGGCGATGAAATCTCCGAGTCCATACGGAATCATTTAAAGCAACTCCTGATCAGTAATATGGACATTTTTGCATGGCAACCGGCAGACATGGTGGGTGTTCCGCGGGAAATAGCGGAACACAGGCTTAACGTTTATCGCTCCGCAGAGCCGATTGTACAAAAGAAAAGAAGTATGGGCCCGGAGAAAACAAAGGCCATGAATGAACAAGTCACCGAGCTGCTCAATGCGGGCATCCTCCGCCCCATCAGATACCAAACTTGGGTGGCCAACCCCGTCATGGTCGCCAAAGCAAATGGAGGATGGCGCATGTGTGTAGATTACAAAGACATCAACAAGGCGTGCCCAAAGGATTGCTATCCTCTACCGGAGATTGACCTAAAGGTGGATTCCCTCGCCCCATACCGATTCAAGTGTTTCCTGGACGCTTACAAGGGGTACCACCAAATACAAATGGCCAAAGAGGATGAAGACAAAACAGCGTTCCGCACAGACGCGGGCATCTTCTGTTAAACAAAGATGCCTTTCGGCCTGAAAAATGCGGGTGCAACATACCAGCGTCTGATGGACACGGCCTTCGTAAAAGAAATCGGCGTTCGGCTTGAAGTATACGTCGATGATTTAGTGATCAAAAGCAGGGAAGAAAGTGATATGTTGCAAGACATCCAGCAAACATTCGACCAGCTACGAAAGGTCCGCATGAAGCTGAATCCAAGCAAATGCTCATTTGGGATGGAAGAGGGGAAATTTTTGGGCGTCATCGTTACGCGGGATGGGTTCCGCGCCAACCTAGAAAAGGTACAGGCAATCGAGCGGATGCCATCGCCAGCCTCCGTCAAAGAAGTACAAACACTGATGGGCCGCCTGGTTGCCCTAAACCGCTTCATATCCAACTACGCTTCAAAGTCATTTCCATTCGTGGACACTTTGAAAAACTGCCTGAAGAAGAGCAACTTCCGCTGGACCCCTGAGGCAGAGTCAGCTTTTCAGCAAATGAAGCAATGCTTGATGAACCTTCCTACACTAACAGCCCCGCTCCCCAAAGAGCCACTCACGCTCTATCTCTCGGTCACGGAGCGGGCAATAGGCGCAGTTTTGATGGTCGATCGTAAAGGCGTGCAAACGCCTATCTACTACATCAGCCGCACGCTGTTAGATGCGGAAACCCGGTACACTATAATGGAAAAGCTGGTCCTAGCTTTAATTCACGCTTCCCGAAGACTGCGCAGATACTTCCAAGGCCACCCGATAAATGTCCTTACGGACTATCGGATAAATGACATCTTAGCCAAACCCGAGTTGTCAGGAAGATTAGCGAAATGGGCTATCGAGCTCGTAGAGCATACAATTAGCTACAAGCCCCGACCCGCAATCAAAGGCCAAGTATTAGCAGACTTCGCAACCGAGATCCCGGCTGACAAGATTCAAGAATGCCGAGAAGAAGAATCGCCCGCGCCAGCGCATGATCCATCGCAAAAGTGGTCCTTATACACTGATGGAGCCTCCAACGGAGACGGCGCTGGCGCCGGTTTGCGCCTCATCAGCCCAGACAAACATGAGTTCACATACGCCATCCGCCTCGAATTTAAAAGCACAAACAACGAGGCGGAGTACGAAGCGTTGCTGGCAGGCCTCCGCATAGCGGAAAAAATGGGGGCCAGGCACGTGGAGGCACATGTGGACTCACTGTTGGTAGCACGGCAGATCAACGGGACATATGACGCGAAGGACGAAACCATGGCTCTATACCTGGAGCAAGCCAGGCAACTCATGCGCAGGTTCGACACATGCACAGTCGAACACATCCGGCGCAGCGAGAACAAACTAGCCGACGCGCTCAGCAAAATGGCGTCCACGGTTTTCGAGCACATGGCAAAAGAAGTCCGAATCGAGGTCCGAGACAAACCGTCAGTCTCTGCGCGCCAGGTCAATGTCACCCAAACGGGCAACGCGTCATGGATGACGCCGATTAAAGCTTTTCTATCTTCGGGAATCTTGCCTAACGACAAACTAGAGGCCCGGAAGATAAAAAACAAGGCCTTGCAATATCAACTGGCAGGCGACATCCTGTACCGCCGCTCTTACCTAGGGCCACTCTTGCGCTGCGTAGACCCGGCAGAAGCCTCCTTTCTTCTCAAAGACATACACGAAGGAACATGCGGGCTGCACGCAGGTCCAAGAATGGTAGTGGCAAAGCTGATGAACGCAGGATATTATTGGCCCGGCATGCATGTCGACGCGGTCAACGAGCCACGCAAATGTGACAGCTGCCAGCGCCACGCTCCAAACACCCTGCGCCCCAAGAACAACCTAGTATCGGTCACAGCAGCTTGGCCTTTTCAAAAGTGGGCCATTGACCTGGTCGGACCGTTCCCAGCGGCGCCGGGTAATGTGAAATATTTGATTATTGCTATCGACTACTTCACTAAGTGGGTCGAAGCCAAACCTCTAGCCAAGATCGATGGCGCACACGTCAAGAAATTTATCTGGGAGTTCATTATCTGTCGGTTCGGATTACCGATGCAACTGGTCAGTGACAATGGAACGCAGTTTGAAGACCAGTCCCTTCAACAATGGTTGGCTCAGATGGGAGTCACGCAAATCTTCACATCCGTTGCGCACCCGCAAGGCAACGGCCAGGTAGAAAGGGCTAACCGCACTATTGTAGAAGGCATCAAAACAAGGCTCAGAACCAGAAGAACAGGGTGGGTAGACGAATTACCACACGTTTTATGGGCCTACCGCACCCTCACAAAAACGAGCAACGGTGAAACACCGTTCAGCTTGACGTATGGGTCCGAGGCAGTAATCCCTGCAGAAATAGCTTGCCCCACGGCAAGGGTATTGATGGCCAACACAACCGATAATGATAAAGAGCTCCGCATGAACCTCGATCTGCTAGAAGAACGCCGCGACCTCGCGGCAATAAAAGAAGCCAGCTACAAAACCCAACTTGAGCAGTACTACAACAAGCATGTCAAAGAGCAGACCTTCAAGATTGGGGACTATGTCTTCCGCAACAACGAGGCTTCCAATGCCGAAAAGCCTGGGAAGCTTGCCCCAACTTGGGAAGGTCCTTACAAAATACAGGAAGTGCTAGGAAAAGGCGCTTACGCACTAGAAAGGCTCGATGGCACCCCTATTCCGCGATCATGGAACGGCGCCCAGCTACGGCGTTGTTATTTGTAATATAAAACGGCTACACATGTCATATTATTAATGAAAACATTTCCTATATCTGTGTTTCTACTTGTACTTTCCGCGCCAGGGTCTTCAAGACTTAGGCAAAATCACGTCGGACCAAACACGCTAGCAGGGCACGCCTTCAAGACGCGCCGCGTGCGCGTCGGGCTTGTACTCAGCTAGCGTAGACTCTTCAAGACGGATTTACTCGCCGGACCTACAACACCGCATAACAATAACACGCGCACCAACTCTTGTCTTCTAGAGTCATTGCAACTCGGACAACAGAGTAGCGCGCAACATAAACGCGGTAAAAGGTCTTCAAAGCAAGGCCATCACGCGCCTAAGTCGGACTCAATGGCACAAGTCGCCTCCGCTACAATCTTCAAGGCGAGAAAGTGTTAAAACACTTAGACGTCGGATTGTCTAGCTGAGCGCGCGCCCTAACTCTTACTTACACACTGGGTGACGACTTGGTTAAATAAGTAAATTAGGGACGAGACAACACGATATAACAAACGAAAAATTTCATTAAAAAAAGGGACTTAAAAACCCTTTTATATTTACAAGGAAAGATAAGATTACAAATAACAAAATCTAGCGCCTACTGGTCACCCGCCCCGGAGGTCCCTTCGCCAGAAGCCCTCGCCAGCTCATCAGATGTCTCTATGAAGTATTTCAGGGCCGCAGGTGGATCCGCATTCTTGTTGCAATCTGCAAGCACTTGGAGGATGGGGAACTCTATCTTCTCAAACTTCAGAAGTTCCGCCTCATATTCATCCTTCAAAGGCTTGCCGTAATGATCTGCGTCCACGATGCGCCCATCATTTTGAGCGTGCAAGAAACCGTCTTCATAACCCTCGCCATAACCATAGGCTTGGGCGACGGCGGCAATGGCAGCAATTTGATCACCCAGCAGGGGCTCTTGCCAAAACCTCTTAAAGACCTGCAGACAAAACCAAAGTTAGTATATGGACTAGAAAGACAAGTCTCAAAAATAAAGAAAGCGCGAAGACTTACCCCCATTCATCCCATCTGTCATCAACCACTTGATGGAATCTTGCATCTGGGTCTGGGCGGAGACAGCCTCCTCCAACAACAGCTTGGCCGCCTCACTCTCCTTCACAGCCTCGAGGCGAGCCTGGTCACAAGAATCCAGGTCTCGCTCCAGGTCCTCCTTTGCACCAAGGACCTGGATCCTCTCCTGCTCCAGAGAAGAGACGCGCTCAGTAGCCGCGACAAGGGCCTCGTCCTTAGACTCAAGCTCCTTGCGCATTTCTACATACTTAGCCGTCCGCTCCGTGAGGGCCTTGCTCTTCTCCTCCAACTTCTTCACCGCCGTCCGCCGCTCTTCCCGCGCCACTACCAGAAGCTCCTTAAGGTCTGAGATGTCAGTATTGGCCTTCTTCCAGGAGTCTGACCAGCGGCGCCTGTCGGAGGCCGCATCCTCCTCAAGTTTGGAGACTTTAGCCTCCGCGTCATGAGCACGACGGCGGTACTTGGCAATCTCCGCCTGGAAGGCAGCCTCCTTCTCAGCAAAGCTTGCCTTCTCTGCCTCTACGCGCTCCATGTCCCGCCACAGCGCCGAGTCGCGGCGCCGCAGCGAGTCCATCATTGATAGTTGAGTCGCCTGATTAACGCATAAGGCGACAATAAGGTCCTGACGACTCAACATATCCTGGTGAGTGCGCTCATAGGGAGGCACCACCTCGCTGACGAACTCCTCGGCGGCCAAGGAGTTGGAAAACAGGGTGTTTTCCCTTATTGCCCAGCGAGGGCGCCAAATGGCGTCACCACCAGACCAACAGGAGCCGTCATAGACTCCTGTTGATTCCCCAACCCGAGAAGACTCGCGCCGATCCCGACGCGAGCCACCAGCACCGGAGGCACCCTGCTGAAACAGGGCCCTCTCGAAGCCATCTTCATCGTGAGCCAGCTCCCGGCTCTCCGCGTCAGCGCGCTCTTTGGCTGCGCGCTCCTCGGCCAACCTGGCCTTTTCCTCCAAGAATTTTTGTTCTTGGAGGCGAAGGCGGTCTGCCTCAGCCTTTCGTGCGGCTTCATCGACAGCAGCCTTCTTCTCCGCCTCAGCCCGGCGGCGGGCTTCATCGGCTTCCGCCTGCTTTGCAGCAGCGGCCTTCTTCTCAGCCTCAGCCTTTTGCAAGGCTTCATCGGCCTCCGCCTGTTTACGAGCAATCTCTGGCTCTTGCCACAACCGCTCCTCCTCCACACGAGCAGCCTCCTCAGAAGGAGACAAAGGAGGAGGAGTGGGAGTTATCTTGGGCGACACTGCGAAAACAAAACAAAGGATTAAAGAGAATTCAAAGTTAGAATCAAAAAGCAGCAAAAAATCACTTACCAGGCGCCTTCTTCTTTATCAACTTTTGGAACAACGGCTGCCTAGTCGGGGCAGCACGAATTCCCACAGAAAAAACAGGGGCACTCCCCCCCTGCCCCTCAGCAGCGCCGGTCTTCTGACTACCAGCAACATCAGTAATACCTTCAGAGGCTGTCGCTGGTTCAGTCAGAGTGGTACCCCCACTCTCGCCCCCACCTGTGGGGGCAGTAAACACATTCTCCGTAGCAGCTGCAGCGCTGCTAGTGGCAGCGCTATCAACGCGCGCCCTCTTCCTCTTCTCCAACTGAGAAGACTCAACTTCTTCCTCATCATCAGACGGCGGGCCATCCTTACGCCGTCGACGCCCTTTCACAACCTCCCCTGCTGAGACGGAAGAACCCGAGTCAGAAAGCACAACTTTCGCTCGATACCCATGATTCCGCGGCGCGTGTTTCCAAGGACCACGCCCCGCGGATGAGCTCACCGGCGGGACAATCCCTACTGAAAATCCAGTAATGTTATCCCCAAAAATGCTAGAGCCGAAGGGATCGGGGAACTCACCGGTTGTGTAATAAGGCTTGGGCGCGGTGGTCAAATCCGGGTAGTAGAACCGGTCAGCAAGCTCGTCCAAACAAGAAGTTTGACCCTCCGCCAAAGGTCTCTACTTAATGCCCCTCTCCTGGCGGGCAGCAAAGAATTGAAACTTGCTCACACCTACAAACATACAAGGTAAGAGGAAGAAAAGAAAGATAAATGATAACAATAATGATAATAAACAAACGTACCTTCCTCCGCAATATAGGGCTCTTTGCCCGCACGGATTCCATTGTGGCTCATCCCGAGAAGGAAGAAAATACCTTCTGTCAGGTTGTGGAACTCCAGCTTCGTGGCGTTGGAAGTAAGGGCGATGAACCACGCCTGCTTCTTAAAGTCCTTGGGCACAGGCATGTCAGCCACCCACTGCCCATCCCCTATCACCTTCCAGGGGGGACTAATAGGGATCACACCCCTCTTCATAAAGAAAAACTTCTCCTTCGCCCAATGCAAGGACTTAGGAGTGTGAGTGGCCATAGGCGGCACCTTGGGGCGTGGCTTGAATGAGAACCACATCTCATCCCCACTCTCGCCCCCACCTGTGGGGGCAGTAAACACATTCTCCGTAGCAGCTGCAGCGCTGCTAGTGGCAGCGCTATCAACGCGCGCCCTCTTCCTCTTCTCCAACTGAGAAGACTCAACTTCTTCCTCATCATCAGACGGCGGGCCATCCTTACGCCGTCGACGCCCTTTCACAACCTCCCCTGCTGAGACGGAAGAACCCGAGTCAGAAAGCACAACTTTCGCTCGATACCCATGATTCCGCGGCGCGTGTTTCCAAGGACCACGCCCCGCGGATGAGCTCACCGGCGGGACAATCCCTACTGAAAATCCAGTAATGTTATCCCCAAAAATGCTAGAGCCGAAGGGATCGGGGAACTCACCGGTTGTGTAATAAGGCTTGGGCGCGGTGGTCAAATCCGGGTAGTAGAACCGGTCAGCAAGCTCGTCCAAACAAGAAGTTTGACCCTCCGCCAAAGGTCTCCACTTAATGCCCCTCTCCTGGCGGGCAGCAAAGAATTGAAACTTGCTCACACCTACAAACATACAAGGTAAGAGGAAGAAAAGAAAGATAAATGATAACAATAATGATAATAAACAAACGTACCTTCCTCCGCAATATAGGGCTCTTTGCCCGCACGGATTCCATTGTGGCTCATCCCGAGAAGGAAGAAAATACCTTCTGTCAGGTTGTGGAACTCCAGCTTCGTGGCGTTGGAAGTAAGGGCGATGAACCACGCCTGCTTCTTAAAGTCCTTGGGCACAGGCATGTCAGCCACCCACTGCCCATCCCCTATCACATTCCAGGGGGGACTAATAGGGATCACACCCCTCTTCATAAAGAAAAACTTCTCCTTCGCCCAATGCAAGGACTTAGGAGTGTGAGTGGCCATAGGCGGCACCTTGGGGCGTGGCTTGAATGAGAACCACATCTCATCCCGCGCCATAAAGTAGAAGACATTGAACCGTTCAACAGTAGGTTCAATGTCTAGGGCGCGGCAGAAAGCTTCAAAATGAACTAACCTCAGCAGCCCAAAGGCGGTTAGTTGTGTAGGCCCAACACCATAGGCCACCATGGTGTCAATCTGGAAGCGGGTACACGGTAGGCGGAACCCACATTTAGCAAAGTGGGCCTCGTACAATGCCAACCGGCCGCTACCGGCAGAGAGAACAGTGCTGGTCGGAGACGGAAGGGTGGGCTCCCACTCCGGCAGAATGCCATACATGATGCAAAACCGGTTGAAGGCCTCTTGACTCCAAACACAGTAAGTGTTGGACATCAACTTCCTCTCTTTTATCTTGCCGTGCTCGACAAGAACCTCTTCTTCCACCACCTCCTCCGTAGTCGGCTCCACCCTAACATCCTCGGTGGATGGAGACGGACTCACCGGAACTTCAGACATCCTCAAAATCAAACTCGCCGGAAACTGGAAAAGATCGCCGAAAAACTTGAAGATCTACCGGAAACTTCAAGAAGACACGAAGATTTAACAAATATGAGAGACGGAAAGCAATAGAACAAGAAAACAAACAAGAAGAAACCGGAAGTTTCAACAATCAATCTTCAAGATCAATGAGATCTTTGAAGATTAAACGGAAACTTCGAAGAAACAAGATGATCGGAAGTTTGAGAGAAAAAGAAGACAACAAGAAGAAGGATATGTGAACGTAACCGTTCAAATGAACCACGATGAGGTTTATATACTCATCGCATTAATGACAATGGGACCCACCTAGGAAGCGCCAAATGTCACACCTTTTCAAATTCCAGACACCAGATGACGACACGTGTCAACCAACACAAACGAGCGGCCAAGATGACAGTGTCTGACAGTCGTGTGCCACACATGCGCCGGATGATCGACACGTGTCAACAGATCTCACAATCACAATAAAGTAAGCGCGTGTTAATACACGCGCCTAGCAAGAAACACGTGCCCACTGACACGTGGCACAATCCCAACCACGAAGACAAAACGTCAGACGCGTGGCATCCCACGCTCCTGACATAGACGAGAAGTTGGTAACTGCAACCGTGATGTGACATGCCTCAGTCTGCACAACCAGACAGTCACCAAACACGTCAGCAACCATTAAACTTCCATCAGACGTAACTGATCATTCGAATTCCAGGCGCATTAATGAGAAACAAATTGAATGCCAATGATTTCGAATTTATTACCAACTCAGGACCCGCATTAAATCACTCCAGTAGCATTTAATTCAAGGGCGCAAAGTTGACGTAAGTTCACAAAAGACGTTCCCCGCCCAACGCCCGGCAAGGCGGAAGACGCCCTACATGGCGTGAACTTGACGTAAGTTCACAAAAGACGTTCCCTGCCCAACGCCTGTCAAGATAAGGCGGAGCACGTCCGTCTAAGCGCAACTTTGACGAAAAACCAGAAAAGACGTTCCCCGCCGAGTTTTCCAAGAATCCACGCCAACAAGCTACAACACGAGCAAATGAGATTTCATCCGCGACCAACACACTTTGAGTCTAGCACTCCACCTCCTCATCAGCGAGCAGGAGAAGTCCTAGACTAGGGGGACTTGAAGGGATAGGGAGCCTAATCTGAAAGGCGTCCCTATCCCCAAACAGCAAACCCACGCCGGATAATGGCGCGGGAACACATTCGCGCGAAGACAAGCGATCAGCATGCCTCGCGCGCCAAAGCATACGATAAACAACATACAACACCTGATACGCGCGTCCTACCACGCGCGAAATCTTCCCTTGACACCTCTCATACGAAGTACAAAGGAACGGCAAAAGGAAGATTCATAAAGATCCATGTCAGAGTACATACCAGCTAGAGAAGGACATGTGGCAGATAGTACAAAAGGTGAACGGCTACACTGTACACGCTGTCGTGAATAGTGACCAGCAGGCATTACCTCGCCAACTGTCAGAAGTCACATCAGCCAGCAGGATAGCCTGAGCACTGTAGCAAGTACGATGATACTGTGCACCACCAGAAGCCCGCCACGTGTCAGGCTACTACAACGACCACACTATAGCATGACGACATCAACAGTAACAGGTCCTTTCCCGCCATTATCAGAAGAACCATGGGCTTGGGCCTCGGCTAGGCCCAAGCTGGTGGCGTCGTCCGTGGGCTGCCCCCATGCAGCCCACTGTGATCTCTATAAATAAGATCACATGCAATCCTTGTAGATTCATTCAGAAACAACCACAACTACTACATTCATTGTAACCTTTTTATCATTAATAATATTCCGGTGTACTTGCAGTGGACGTAGGTCATTAACGACCGAACCACTTAACTCTCTTGTTCTCACACACTTCATACACACTCATATTAATTCTAACACGGGTCACCATTACGGTTTGGGTAAAGGATTACTCTGACAGCAACGTAGGTATTAACCCCCCGGTGATTAGCCTTAATCTCCGGGATACTTATTGTTTCTTCACACATGTTCACCTGGAATTATCCTGGTCCAACGTTAAAGTTTGGATTATTATTGGCCAATGGCCCAAACTTTAAATTATTTAAATCCAATACCCCATAAGAGACAAAAAAAAAAAAAAAAAAAAAGGTGTATTTAAAGGGGATAAAAAATGGGGTGTAATAAAAGGGTGTAAAGAAGGGGTGTAAAAAATGGACGAGTAAATTAGCCGTTAAAAAAACACTTCGCCATTGGAATTACTATTGTCTCAATAACTATGGTGAATGGAGGGCGCGGTGTTCTAGCCATTAACGCTGATATGGCACCGTCTCGCCATTCACAAAATGGTTTAAAGAAGACTATATATTTTCAAACTTGGTGTTTAGTTATTCTTTGCTTTAAGTTTTTGAACTAACCTAATATTTACAAACGTCGTATATAGAGTTCAGTAACTTTTAATCATTAACTTATTTATTCCTCACGTGAATAAGTATTTCCACAATTGTTTATAAATTAGGTTTATACCCGTCGCGCGTTGCCGTGGCAGGGGCAAGAAGGTTACTAATATGACATGGCAAAACGTACCATCATGGTCATCTCATCGCGCCAGCTAGGAGCTCCACCTGCGGTCTCACTCTCCGTCTCTGGACTCGTTTTCCTTCCTAATGGTACTACACATTCAAACAAAACCAAGAGTTAAAACCAACTTAATTGCAATACATAGAGTCCGGATAAAACGTAGTACAATAGTCTATGCTAACCAATTCATTCAATAAGATATAAGCATAGCCACCTCTACAGCAGCCTGTGATCCTTTAAGCCTTGCGGCATGTACCTAAAGATTGACATTCCCAAAATGTGACAATATTTTAGGGTAAAAAAAAAAGAATATTGCACCTGTAAAAAAAAAAAAGATTATTGCACATGTACATAAAAATGATATCAACCTGTGCTATTGAAGCTGGGGCAAGCGGTGTCGGATCAACATACTCAATGATACTATCGATTGGGCCTACTAGTTCCTCACGCAGAATACTTTTAATCTCATCAAAAGGAACAATGGAGCTGTATCAAAACAATACGGAAATTCTTGCACATATTCTGCTGGAAACAAAGTAGGAGCTGATGCTATGAAGTATGAACTACAAATAAATAACACATTAGGATTGCTATGAAAAAAGTTCACAAAATTAGTCATTTTGCTAGTACAAACCATTGACTGGATCTGTTACTGATTAGTAAGAAGTTCAGTAGAAGTAATCTAGCTCACCTGACCTAATTTGATATAAGTAGCACCCAAACATTCAAATAATTTCCTGAGGTAAAGAGGAGATAACAATCCAAGCTGAAGTTGTGATGGTAGTCCACTGGGTGAATTCCTTGGCTGCAATATATGCCGCTTTTGTGTTTTCCTGTATCTTTTGAAATGAATCATTTTCCTTCATTTGTTCTTGCTTTCATTCTTGTTATCATTTGCTATATATTGATCTGATATCCAACAATTTCTTGTAGTGTATTGGTTGAAATTTATCATCCGACAATGATTATTTTTAAGACCCCCAATCGGACATTGATTATTTTTAAGACTCCTAATCCCAAATTTATAGTTTTAGACTTTTAGCCAAATAACTTGGTAACACAAAAGGTATATGCTGATTATAGCTTAATGACACAAATAACTTCATGTTTATCCATGTAGAATAAGCTTAACAGGCCTAAATTTATGTAAATCATAGTTGGATCTAATAAATAACAACACAAAACATTTTAATATGACAGCAAAAGTAAAAGAGTCATTAACTTAGAACCTTCTCGATAAACATACTTTTACATCAACATGCATCTTCCATACACACAAAAAAAAAAAAAAAAAAAACTTCACCCTCTTTCTATAGGGGAAATCACTAAAATAGCAATTGACCAACTTTTTTTTACCAAACTAGCCACATCCCGTCTCTTGGGAGAGTCGGCTCACAGGTCCCGATGCGTCTCCGTGAGACTTCAGTGGAGGACCAATGACTAAACGACACGTGTTCAAAAAATAATAAAAAAATCATCACACTTCCCAACTCACCTCCTTTCACACTCCCCAACTCTCTCTCTCTCCCCCCCCCCCTCTCTCTCTTTCTCTCTCCATTGTATATGACAATTAGGAGTTGAGTCACATGCAAGAACAAATCAAGTCAACTGGAATGCTATCCGGATTTTATCAATGAATAAAGCCTTCTCATTCATTATAATACAACTTTTGTGTCAGCGCTCTAGTCGAAACATACATTCTACGTTCATATGGGATACCGCAAAGACAGGTATGAGGTGTAACTTTGGTTATAAACGCAATGTATTCAAGAGATCAGCAACCTCTATCAAGGAATGCAAAATGCAAAAGGTAGCGTTGTCATAGTTTTCGCAAATCCATCCTACATTTAAAACCGGTTTTTGTATCGACCACCGCCATAACCATAAGCGTGCAGAAACTAACAATGGCGAAACATTCATAGATGTGGCGAAAGGCTATATGACACGTATCACCCTACGACTAAAGCCACGAAACAGCGGAAACGGCAACCGCAAGCCTAAACAGTTGCCACTAACAAAGCACAATAACACAAATCGTCTACGTATCATTAACAAACATGTAAACTTGCGCATCTATAATCGATAAAAATACAAACATTATTGTCTTTTCAATTAATATAAATGTGCAGCCCTTAATATAACTAAAATCCACATTACACAATCAAGATTCTTAACATCAAGTATTTTCACCAACAATACCAATCATCTTGAATAAAGCATTATTCACTGCCACTAATAAAGCTACAAACCTTGTAATCTTTTTAAGCAATCTGAATGTTTTATTTACTGTATATCAAAGCCACAATCATACACATCAACAAATTAATTAAATATTTTGCATATTTACAATTGGGTATGTAATAATACTTGGTGGATTGGAGCTTAATGAGATTAGATTGTTCAGGAATGTTGCGTGCAAGTTCTTCTGACTCAACACAGTGGAAGAGAAGCACCTGTTTAAATTACCCTAATTCCCCTAATAACTTGAAACGCAACAAAGGCATTTACACTACTTCCTCCAACGAACACAAATCGCTTTACATCAACAATAACGAAAAAACAATGACTCTTTTAACATACCTGTAAGCCGCTGAACTTGGGGTAGGTAGACAAAAACAGAAAGAGAAGCCGCTGAACGGTTTTGGTGCTTGGTGTTTGAAGGCGACCGACGACGGTGGCGGTGACAGTTAGCTCTATCGGAGACCGAGGCAGAGGTTTAACAAAGGAGGAGAAGCGGATGTCGTTCTGGGGACATCTTCATCGAGAAGAGGAGAGGGGATGGCCGGAGGAGAAGGGACGGTTGGTATGTTTTGTCTGAGAAGGGCCTAGAGAAGAGGAGAGAGAACAGAGCAGATATATATTGTCTCTGTGATTGCTGCACATGCTTCTACGCGGGAAAAAACTACGCTTTAAAGGATTGTATTGAGCGTAACAGTAACGCCCAGAGACAGCCGACTTTATGTTTTGTATATATACTAGTTTTATACCCGTTGCGCGTTGCCGCGGCGGGGGTAGCCACGCGTTGCGCCGGTGCGCATCGGGTTGAACCATGAAATAACACTAAGTGTAAAATACAATGTGTAACACACAATGCGCTACACACATTTCGTAAAACACAATGCGTAAAAGATTAGTATTATAATAATTTATTTTTGACTATCTAATTACAGTAAAAGAGGCAGACATGCAACAAAATGCGCCGCCATACCTTTTTGAATCACGAATCCCAATCTACTAACCATCGTACTTACCTTTTTCTTAGGTTACTATATATTATTATTTTATTTAATGTTGTAAACATTACCTAACCTATGAAAAGTAATAAAAGAAAATGTTGATCACGTACAGGCCATATTATTATTTTTTATACTTTGCATTTGTGTATTGGTTCATAGATATTACCACAGATTCTCTTTTCCTCTCTCTAAGGGGGGAAGGGGCGCTCCACTGAACACTGTTTCACTTCACTGATTTCTACCAATCTTGTGCTACCACATCACTTCATTGATTCTCTTCACTGAAACCGTTTTTTAAAGGCAACACTCTACTGGTTCTTTACCCAACAATAACAACAATAATAATAATAATAATAATAATAATAATAATAATATTAATAATAATAATTAAATAAAAATAAAAAACAAAAATAAAATAATTGATATACATGACCGTAAACAAAAAGACAAAAAGTATATTAAATTATAAAATATTAACTTTTAATTCTTTTCTTTCTTCTTCTTCTACCCTCACTTCTTTTCTTTCATTCCTTCTTTATCTTCTCCTCTTTTCTTTCTTTCCTTTTTTTCCTAATCCAAGCATCTCACGACTCACGTAAATTACAAGGATGAAGAAAAGTTTGATAATATATAGTTGATATATATTATTATTGAGGATGAAGACAAAATATGAAAAAGAGAGAGATAGAGAGAGAAATCACAGTTACCAGCACGGTAACTAGAACCAGATTTTGGTTCACGGGACCACTACCAGCATGGGTGGTGGTGGTGTTACCGTGCCGGTAGTGGGGTACCCGTGACCAATTCTGGTAGCGCCCAGTCCCCCCTAAAGAGGTATGTTATTTACACAAAATAAAAATTAGGTTTGCACAATTCTCTACGGGCCGTAGAGGTCTCTACGGGCCGTAGAGGGTGTTAGTGCAATAAATGAGGGTAGCCTCTACGGCCCGTAGAGGCCTCTACGGTCCGTAGAGATGGGTTGGGGGAGTGCATTTAAACCCTAGATGGCCTGTAGAGGTCTCTACGGCCCGTAGGCAATACGAGGTACGAGCACAATCAATGAACAAACTGACTTGCAGTGTGTCAGTCTGAAAAAAGCAATCCTTCTACGAGCCGTGGAGGCCTTTACGGCCCATAGAAAACAGGGTTGTTGGGAGCATTAAACCCTCTACGGACCGTAGAGGCCTCTACGGCCCGTAGAGGTCCAGATATATTCTTCTTCCTTGTCTTTTTTCCTCAGTCGATGAAAAAATTCTAAAAAAATGGAGAACGCAAAATCCGATCGATTCCAAGCTACCGCGATGTCTTCGGGCCACTTTAGTAATGTTTCGGATGAATGGGAGTATTCGTTTAGCATATCTCACGTCTCGGAAAGCCTTTTCGGACCCATGGTAGAACGTGGTGAGGAGGAGGTTAGACCCGTTGTTCATTGTGGTGACGGGAAGGCGTTACCCGATTTGAACCAACTGCCTGATTTGAACCAGGAGTACGTAGAAGAACCGGAGTCATTTGGCGTGCCGCCAAGTCATCCACAATAGGAATACGGGACTTATCATTCGCACGAAGTGGGTCATGGCAGCTTCAAGGAATCGCACGAGAGAGGTGATAACGGTGGCAACGAACCTGTCCCGGATGTTTCGTTTGAAACAAGTCAGGTGTGTTTATGTATTTACACTTGTTTATAATTTAGACCCGTGTATATTTAGTAGTGTACATATTTGGACTCGTATATTTAGGCCCGTACATAAATTTGTTTTAGGGTTTATGAGATTTGAACTCGTATATATTAGTTGTTATTTGAACTCGTAGGGTTTGTGAGATTTGAGGTCGTATATATTAGTAGTTATTTGAACTCGTATATAAATTTTGTAGGTATTCGGGTCTCTTAAAGACCTGACAGACTGGGTTTATGAAAGGGCCAAAAAAAATGGTTACATTATCGTATACGGACGTACTGTTTCGGAAGGCAAGGGGCCGAATAGGACGGTAACGACAGTATGGATACGATGTGACTGTAGTGGCGTACATCGTAGTGTAGCCACGGTTCGAAAGATGGGCAGTAAAAAATGTAATTGCCCGTTTGAACTAATAGGGAGATACAAATCCATCTACGATGGTTATATTTTGGAGGTCCAAAACCAAACACATAATCACAAACCTTTCCAACACATCGAGGGTCACGCGTATGCTAGGAGGCTGGGTCCGCGCGAGTTAAAATTGGTGGATACACTTTATTCTCAAAATGTTACGCCAGTAGACATACATTCGGCCGTTAGAAAACAAAACCCGGATAGTCCCTGCATCTTAAGAGACATACATAACACAATAACAAAGGTTAAGCATTTGTTATACGGCGGCAGGACTCAAATGCAGGTATTATTATCTCTTATTAATATTATTATTATTATTATTATTATTATTACTATTACTTTATTATTATTTTTTAATTATTATTATTGCTATGCAGGTACTCGAAGGCACATTGGTGGAAAAAAATTTGCTTACTTCACCCGGAAGAATGCCTCGACAAATGCGATCGTGGATATTTTGTTTGTCCATCCCACCTCGCACACATTATGGCGTGCGTTCCCGCATGAGCTGATGATTGATGCGACCTACAAAACGAACGAGCATAAACTTCCCTTTGTTCAAGTTGTGGGTATGACATCAACATCCAAGTCGTTTTGTGTCGCCCATGCATTCATCTCCCGTGAAAAAAAGGATAACTACCTATGGGTGCTACAAAGGCTTAAAGAGTTGCTAGAACATAGTACGGAGCCCCGTGCTATAATAACTGATTGTGAGAAAGCCTTGATGAATGCATGCGACATTGTATTTCCAGCAGCTTCGAAGTTGTTATGCAGGTAATACATATTATTATTATTTGAAGAAACACGAATACCGGATTACTGTATATGCGCTAATCCTGAATGTTTATAAAAGACGTGTAGGTCTAAGGACAAGACCAGGGAGTTTAGAAGACTACCGATTAGAAGAGCCGAGCCTCTAAAGGTTAGTATAATAAACAAGGGGTTGAAAAAGATACGAGAGAGTTCGTAGTCTTTTTGAGTGAAAGTTTCTGTGAATATCAGATGCCAACAAAAGGAGAAGGAGCTCCTCATTTTGTAGTACCTTGACGTAACACTTTCTCAGCCTATCCTCTACCCTTGATGGGGCTCGGTCCTGGTAGAGGCGTCTCCAAGTTTACGGCCCAAGTCCTTAAGCCCAATTGGTGCAAGTGGGTTTTGGTAAAAAAGGATAAATTAAAGTGCAAGGGGGGGTGTTACCGTCCTGACGATAGTACACGCGACGTCCGCAGAGTGGACGCCGGTGGGCGGCGGGCACGTGGCGTCCGCCTATTGTTAGACCGAGGGCGGTGGGTAATCATCCTCCTTCTTGAAACTTGAGACAAGTTGAGAAAGCCTGGTGTCAGGAAGATATTGAGAATCCGGTTAAAAACCGAATCCACGGATCGATTAAGCGAATACAGCTCGGTTTCAGACCGAAGATTCGAGACGAGACAGAAATATACGATAACAAAGTCATCACAGATTCGTATTGCATCAGAAACGGTTACAGACACTGTCATCAGTAGGATAAACATCTATCTCGGGGCCGGGGGAGGTCGGGCATGAAAAACACACATGAGATTGATATTTATAGTCCAAAACATAAAGTCACCTTCACCCCTATGAGGAGGTCGAACCTACAGGTTCGCCCCTTCAAGAGATCGAACCAAGACTTATGTTTTGGTCTATATTCACAAATGCATCAGATCCATAAAATGCCCTTATGGATCATCACAATCTCATGTAATACAATACAAGACTCAACCCTAGTCTATTCGACAGTGACGTCCACAGAAAGTGCATCAACAGATATCTTGGCTGGGAGGCTGCCACGTCATCGTCCTTTCTACATGTCAGACTAGGTGTAGTCTATGATTGGAGGGGAACTCTGGCGGGTAGCCTGTTGCGTCAGGAAAAGTTGCCTGGGGCAGGGGTGTGAGTCCCAAGGCTGCCCCGAAAGGCATCTTCTAGTCGTGCTGACGAAGCTTCGTCTGGCTTGCTTGGGAAGCTTTGAAGCATACTGGGCCCGCCGACGTAAACGAGCAACTGCGCTACATTCCATGACCTTGGTACAGGAGTTCCGTCTAATTTTTCTAGTGCATATGCTCCCTTTTCTAAGATTTGTTGAACTTTGTAGGGGCCTTCCCAGTTGGGCGCTAGTTTCCCTAGTCGCTCGGAGTGGGAAGCGTTGTTGTCTCTTAGGACCTAGTCTCCAATGTCAAATGCACAGCTTTTGACTTTGGAGTTATAGTAGCGCTCGAGCTGTTTTTATAATTTGCCTCACGTATGGCTACCATTTCACGTCTTTCGTCCAAGAGGTCTAGGTTTAGGCGCAATTCCTTGTCATTGTCTGTGTGAGATGCGCTGCGGACCCGTAAGTTAGGCTGAACGGAGTTTCACCAGTGCTTCTTTTTGTGAGGGTACGATGTGCCCACAGGACGTGCGGCAGTTCATCGACCCATCATATTCGCTTTGAGCCCAGGCGTGTCTTTATACCTTCAACCAGTGATCTGTTGATGCGCTCAACCTGTCCGTTTCCTTGAGGGTGGGCAACGGATGTAAAGATCTGGTTGACGCCCATTTGTGTTAACCATGCCTGGATTTTTTTTATCGGCGATCTGTGTTCCGTTGTCGGTGACAATCTCCATGGGCAGCCCAAATCGGCAGATGATGAATTCCCAGATTAATTTTTTGACGTGTTCGGCGCTGATCGTTGCTAGAGGCTTAGCTTCGACCCATTTTGTGAAGTAGTCGACCGCGACAATTAGATATTGTATCTTTCCTGGGGCCATTGGGAATGGGCTGACCAAGTCGATGGCCCATTTTTTAAATAGCCAAGCTGCGGTGACTGGGACCAGATCATTCTTTGGGCGCAGGGTATTTGGTGCGTGTTGCTGGCAGTTGAAGCAGGTGTGCAAGTTTTTTACGGCATCCTGGTGCATTCTTGGCCAGTAATATCCAGTGTTCTTGATTTTGGCGACGACCATTTTTGGTCCTGCGTGGATGCCGCATATGCCTTTGTGGATTTCCTTGATAAGGAATGAGGCGTTTGCGGAATCAATGCATCTTAGGAGGGGACCAAGGTAGGAGCATCGGTAGAGGATACCATTCATTAGTTGATAATGTTCTGACTTGTGTTGAATTTTTCGGGCTTCCACCTTTTGGGGCGGAAGATTGCCCGTTGCTAGGTATTCTTGGATAGGGGTCATCCATGACCCGGCGCCTGTTTGCGTTATATTGACCTGTCTAAGTGGTACTGAGGGTTGATCCAGAGTTTCAATGCGTACCTCTTTGGCCATATGCGGCCAAGCAGTGTATGCCATTTTGCTAAGGGCGTCCGCTTCTTTGTTGCCGCTGCGGTTGATGTGGACGATTGTGCAGGTTGTGAATCTTCTGGTGAGGAGCTTGGCTTGGTCGACATATTGCGCCATGACCAGGTCTTTAGCGTCGTAAACGCCATTCATGTGACCCGCTATGAGCATTGAGTCGACATGGGCGTTCAAATGTCTTGCGCCCATTTTGTCTGCCAAGCGTAGTCCTGCAAGGAATGCCTCGTATTCTGCTTCGTTGTTTGTGCTTGGGAACTCAAGGCGGACGGCGTTTGTGAATTTGGTTTTGTCAGGGCTGACGAGTCGTAGTCTTGCGCCGGCGCCATGATCGTTGGAAGCTCCGTCTGTGTATAGTGACCAAGTTACGCGTGAATCCGGGACGGATTTCGGATCTTGTTCGTCTTTACAATCTTGTATTTTGTCTGTTGGGATTTCTGCGATAAAGTCCATGAGAACCTGTCCTTTGATCGCCGGTCTTGGCTTGTAGATGATAATGTGTGCGCCTAGTTCGATTGCCCATTTTGCTAGGCGGCCTGAGAGTTCCGGTTTTGAGAGCACAGTGTTGATTTTGTAATCTTTTAGGACATTGATTGGGTGTCCTTGAAACTATCATCGTAGGCGTCTTGATGCATGTACAAGTGCAAGGACTAGCTTTTCTATTGTGGAGTATCTAGTTTCTGCGTCTGTCAGGGTACGACTGATGTAGTAGATTGGTGTTTGAACTTGCGTTCTACCAGAAGTATTGCACCTATCGCCATTTCAGATGCGGATAGGTGCAATGTTAGTGGTTCTTCTGGTAGGGGTGCTGTTAAAGTTGGCAAGTAAGTCAAACATTGTTTCATTTGACGAAAAGCCACTTCCGCCTCTTGGCCCAGTGGAATTGTGTCTTTTTCAGTACATTTCGTAGTGTATGAACAAAAGGAAAAGACTTGGATGCGTAGTTTGATAGGAATCAGTTGAGGGCGATTAGGAACCCCATGAGTGTCTGCATATCCTTTATTGAGTTGGGTGATGGCATGCGCTGGATAGCTTGAACTTTCTCCGGGTTTGGTTTGAAGCCGCCATTGGTGACAATGACACTTAAAAATTTCCCTTCTTCGGCTCCGAAGGAGCACTTTCCCGGGTTAAGTTTCATTTTGATGTCGCGCAACTGTTCGAAGGTGCGCTGGATGTCCAGTAGCATGGTGTCTTCTAGAGTGCTTTTGATGACCAAGTCGTCGACGTAAACCTCAAGGTTGAAGCCGATCTGGTTAATGAAGGCGTGGTCCATCAGGCGTTGATAGGTTGCACCTGCATTCTTTAGGCCGAATGGCATTTTGGTGTAGCAGTATACCCCTCTGTCGATCCTGAAGGCGATTCTGTCTTCGTAGGCCATTTGTATTTGGTGATATGCTTTGTAAGCATCGAGGAAACAGTTGTATTTGAATGGCGCTAGAGAGTCTACCTTCAAATCAATTTCCGGTAAGGGGTAGTGATCCTTTGGACATGCTTTGTTGAGGTCTTTGTAGTCGACGCACATGCGCCAAAACCCGTTCTTTTTTAGGACCAGGAAGGGGTTAGCTACCCAAGTTTGATGGTTGCATCTTCTGATGATGCCTGCTTCGAGTAGGTCATCGACCTGCTCGTTCATGGCTTTGACTCTATCGAGGCCCAAGGGTCGTTTTTTCTGAGCTACCGGGCGGGCGTCTTTGTATGTGTTGAGACGGTGCTCGGCTATGTGTCTTGGGACACCGATCATGTCAAACGACTGCCAGGCAAAGATGTCTTTGTTTGCAACCAACAGTTGTTTTAGGTGTATTCGTACTTGGGGGACAGAGTCGGCCCCAAGGTAATGGTTTGTTCAGGGAAGGCAGGGTTAAGGACCCATTCTTCATCTTTTGCGGTGGCTGGTGTTACTGGAAGAGTGTGAGCCGCTGGTTCAGTGGTCATGAGGCATTCTTGATTTCCTCTGATGTACGCGATCCCCGTGAGTGTTGGGAAACCCATAGTTTGGTGGGGGGTTGACGCGGTGCTGTTGAAGTTTGCAAGGCCTTGTCTGCCGAGCAAGATGTCATATGAGAAGTTTGCGGGGATGACATGGAACGTGCAAACTTCGGAGCGGGTATGAGTCCCGTCGTCGAGTTTGACGGTAAAGTCAAACTTTCCGATGGGGAGGATGACTTCGTTGAAGTAACCTGCAATAGGAGCATCTGGTTGCAGGCGTTCTTTATCTTGATCATCAAGCTGGTCAAAGCACTGTTGGTACATGATGGCGAAGCTGCTTCCGCCGTCGCACATCATTTTGTAAGTTTGGTAGTGTCTGAACAGTGCTGTGATGGTAAGTGGGGTTGCTGAGCTTGCGTCCCCTGGTATTATTGGGGGGATGACATGGGCCTCCCTCCAATTTTGTGACGTCGCGGCCTGTGATTGTTGCGACGTAGTCGCCCGGTCGGCGATGTTTGTCTTTCGCTTTGAGTTGCGCGTCATGTTGCATTGTCGGTTTTACGCGCCGCGGATGTGGTGTGTCTTGATGACTTTGATGGCCTTGCCGGGTTTGTCCGGTCAGCGTGCGCCGGCACGGACGTTCTTGACTAGGTTGGCCAACTTCCCGGAGCGTAGGGCCGCCTCGATTTCCATTTTGAGGTTGTAGGAGTTGTCGGTGTCAATGGCGTGACCCACATCTTTGTGGAAGTCACAGAATCTAGGGGTGTCTATGTTCTTTCATTTGGTCACCATAGGTTTGGGGAGTTTGAAAGTTACCTCTCCAGCTGAAAGGACTTGTGACATCACTTGGGATGGTGTTTTTCTAAGAAGAGTCCAGTCTTGGTTCCGGCAGCCGCTGTTGCGCTGGTCGCGCGTTTGTTTGTTTCCGATTATATTTCTGGCATCGCCAGAGGTCGAGTATCGGCCTTCGTCGGTGGAACCTGAAATACGGTTCCAGACGGACGATCGGTTATTGTTGCGGCTGTGGTTGTTGCTGGAACTTCCGCGTTGGTTCTGGCGCATTGTTTTTTAGTTGCCCGCATATAGTTTTGAGATGCGGACAACCTCTTCCCTGGAGTCTGGGACGCCGTCTTTCCCTTGAAGGGTGTGTTGAAGGCCATCGTCGTTGATGTTCGCCAGGAAGGAGGTCCGAGTTGCCTCGTCCCCCGTTCCGAGTTGGAGTGCTTCTTTATTGAACCGCACGATGAAGTCTTCGAACGGTTCGGTGTCTCTCCGTTTGCACAGAGAGATCTGGCTTTTGTCGCGTTTGTGGCGACGTTGTTGGCTAAAGTGGAGTGAAAATTTGTCGATCAGCTGTTCATAGCTGTCGATGCTTCCTGTAGGGAGGTTGTCGAACCAGACCCTAGTGGCTCCAGTAGGTGTCTGTGCAAACATATGGCACCAGACGGGTAAAGTCCACCTGATGACGGCCCCGGTTTGGTTAAAAATGCTAAGGTGGTCATTGGGGTCGGTAAAGCCGTCATATATTTTGATGTTGGCCGGGAGACGTTGCCTCGGTGGTATTGGTGCTTGAGAGATGTGCCGTGTGAATTTAGATTTGTCAGAGAAGGCTGTTGGCCAATAGGGGAGTGATAGGTTGGTGGTTGCGTGATTGTTATACCTATTTAATCGCTCCCGCCGGTGGTATGGGCTGTGATGATAGTCCCTGGAGGCATCGTCCCCCAGGAGCTTTCGTCGTAGTCCTCTTCATTGAATCGGTTGTGCTCTGCACGGGCCTGGTCCATAGGGGGTTGCCGTGGACCTTCCTCGTGACGAATAGCAACTGCTGTTCGAGTGGGTTGTCTGGAGGATGACCCCATAATGGTTTTGCCAATGAGTCGGCGACGTTCCAGCTGGGCGTCCAGGATTTGTTTCTGGTGTTCGTACCGGTCATTATTCAAGGCGTCTATCTCGTCTTCAGTAGGAGGTGCTGGCTTAGTGCTTTGGAAGTCTAGGTTTTGGGGATGATGACGGGGCATATTTGATTGTTGTCGTGATCTCCAGATGTTGGGTGCGATCCTGGGGTAGCGTCGGTAATGTCTTCGACGACCCCAGAAGGAGTGTGTACTTTCGGAGGTGAGGTTATCATTTTTTTCGTATAGATTAATGAGCAGGTTAGTTAAAGCTGTTGTTTAGAGTGTTGTGGTAAGGCCACAGATGGCGCCAATGAAGAAACACGAATCCCGGATTACCGTATATGCGCTAATCCTGGTAGTGATTCTACTGTATTTTATAAAGAGTGGTGTTTATAAAACACGTGTAGGTCTAAGGACAAGACCAAGGAGTTTAGAAGACTACCAATTAGAAGAGCCGAGCCTCTAAAGGTTAGTATAATAAACAAAAGGTTGAAAAAGATAAGAGAGAGTTCGTAGTCTTTTTTAGTGAAAGTTTCTGTGAATATCAGATGCCAACAAAAGGAGAAGGAGCTTTTCCTTTTGTAGTACCTTGACATCACACTTACTCAGCCCATCCTCTACCCTTGATGGGGCCCGGCCCAGGTAGAGGCGTCTCCAAGTTTTCGGCCCAAGTCCTTAAGCCCAATTGGTGCAAGTGGGTTTTGGTAAAAAAGGAGAAAGTAAAGTGCAAGGGGGGATGTTACACGGCTTCCACTGAGTGAACGCCGGTGGGCGGCAGACACGTGGCGTCCGCCTATTGGTAGACCGAGGGCGGTGGGTAATCATCCTCCTTCTTGAAACTCGAGACAAGTTGAGAAAGCCTGGTGTCAGGAAGATATCTTGGCTGGGAGGCTGCCACGTCATCGTCCTTTCTGCATGTCAGACTAGGAGTAGTCTATGATTGGTGGGGAAATCCAGCTAGCAGCCTGTTGCGTCAGGAACAGTTGCCTGGGGCAGGGGTGTGAGTCCCAAGGCTGCTGCGAAAGGCATCTTCTAGTCGTGCTGACGAAGCTTCGTCTTGTTTGCTTGGGAAGCTTTGAAGCATACTGGTACCGCTGACGTAAAACGGGTGGGTGAGGTTGCGTCTGGCATCGGTTGGATGCCAGGTGTATCGCCGACGTAAAACGGGCAGGTGGACGCTGGACATCACCGTTGGTGCGTCCGATCACCGTAAACCCCCAAACAACTTCTAATGATACCAATGCTCCTGCAGCTGAAGAAGAGGTATTTCAGGAAGCTTCCATATCTCTTAATTCATCGGAATCTGAAGATGACGATGATGTTACAAGTGAAGCTGTCCAAGATGTTGCTACAGAGACACCTCTAGTGAACCCAAATCCAAATGGTGCTTCATCATCAAACTTGGGTAATGATCTGGATTCGACAGAGAATTTGACTACTCAGACGGGAGTGCAAGTACCTGATTATCCGGAATCTCGGATACATCGGATTCACCCGCTCGAGCAGGTTATTGGTGATCCTGGTAGCAGTGTGATGATGAGAGGTCAACTGAGGAATGCAAACTCAGAAGAAAACCTTGGCGCTCTTGCTTTATATGCCAAAATTCAAAAATCAGGTTTTCAAAATGACTGGTCTTTTGCTTGTTATGTTTCGCAGGTCGAGCCGCGGACATACAAGGACGCTCTTTTGGATGACGCTCGGGTAGAGGCTATGCAAGAGGAGTTATTACAGTTTCAGAAACTTGGAGTGTGGACACTGACAGATTTACCTCCAGGACGGAAAAAGATAGGAACTAAGTGAGTGTTTAAATGTAAGAAGGATGACAGAGGAGTGATTATTAGGAACAAAGCTCGATTGGTTGTACAAGGCTTTCATCAAGTGGAAGGAATCGATTATAACGAAATTTATGCACCGGTTGCACGTTTAGAAGCTATACGCATGTTTCTGGCGTTTGCATCTTATAAGAAATTCAAGGTGTATCAAATGGACGTTAAAAGCGCGTTTCTTTATGGTGTGGTCAAGGAAGAAGTTTACATAGGTCAACCACCATGCTTTGAGGATCCTATTCACCGGGATAAGGTCTACGTTCTAAACAAAGCTCTCTATGGGTTGCACCAGGCTCCAAGACAATGTATGAAGAGCTGAGCACGTATCTTCTATCCAAAGGATTTAAACGAGGTTTGGTAGATTGCACAATGTTCACAAAACGAACAGGGGATGACTTGCTTCTTGTGCAAATTTATGTTGATGACATTATTTTTGGTTCTACTAATGAACTTCTGTGCAGAGAATTTGAACGTGTGATGCAGGAAAAGTTTGAAATGAGTGCGATGGGAGAGATGCAGTTTTTCCTAGGCTTGCAGGTGGATCAAAGACCAATGGAGATTCTTATTCACCAGACTAAATACGTTTCTGAAGTCTTGAGCCGATTCCAGATGGATGATTCGAAGCCGATGGATACCCCGATACAACCTAATCACGGGATTGGTGTTGACGCTAAGGGGGAGCTAACTGATCCTTTTACATACAGAGCAATCGTCGGATCTCTGATGTATCTCACCGCTTCTAGACCAGATATAATGTTTGCGACATGTCTTTGTGCACGTTATCAATCGAAGCCGAAACAGAGTCATCTTGCAGCTGTCAAACGTATCCTTAGATATCTGAAGGGTTGTCCGTCGAGAGGACTATGGTACCCTAATGATGATAATTTTGACCTGATTGCTTTTAGTGATGCAGATTGGGGAGGCTGTGACAAAGACATAAAATCCACAACGGCTGGATGCCAGTTTATGGGGAGCAGGCTCGTGACTTGGCAATGCAAGAAACAAATTGCAGTTGCCTTATCCACACGTGAAGCAGAATACGTTTCAGCATCAAGCTGCTGCTCACAAGTTCTCTGGATACAACAACAGATGGTGGACTACGGTGTGCAATTTCTTAAAACCCCTATTTACTGTGATAATGAGGCCGCAATTGCATTAACAAAAGATTTAGTAAATCACTCTAAAGCTAACATATCCGGATCAAATATCATTTCATTCGTGATTGTTACGTAAAAGAGTTGATCGATATGGTCAAAATCCACACTGACTATCAACGTGCAGATCTTTTTACCAAAGCTTTTGATAAATCAAGATTTGAATATATTTTAAAAGCTAACGGTATAAAAGAAAAACAAGACTGATCACCACCTCAGTTTATCGCTTTTTAGATTTAGTTTTTATTGTTTTTCAGAAATATACAAAAACTCAAAAATATGTTTTACATTTTTAGGTAGATTTTATTTTCAGAAAAACCAAAAACATTGAAAAATTTATAAACCCATAAAAATTAGAAAACCCAAAATGATTTCCAGGAGAAAAAGGGGAAATGATAGTACATCAGTGGGGATCTGACACATGCTAAAGAAGTGTAATGCAATATAAGGCGTGTGTTTGAGTCTGTGTGATGTGTTGGTAGGCTTCGTAGACCTAAAACTGCGTGCCTGATACATACATATCAAACGAATTGTTGTTTGGATGAACTCCTCATGGGCATATGGTCTTAGTACCGTAATTTCGTTTGATAGGGTATTTGTACAAAATTCGGAAGTTTCGGGTCGTTATGTTATTAGTTATGTGGGGATAGCCTCTCTGATCTTCTGCTGTAAGTCATTACGGACCTAGATCAGATAGGGTGTCTTTATAAAAGAGCTGTAAAGCCAAATCCTAAAAGTTACCAAATTGAGGAACTTTCAATGTATGAAGATAATCAAAGATTATCTAATGCATCGTATCCAATCATTGATGCAAATCATGATTGATATCAGCCCTCAACCTGGTAGAGTGAACAAGTTACTTTGTAGCATTAATTTGTTGACATGTATACCTATGTGCCTCATATCTTGTAAATTACAGATGACGAAAGCATAATCACGCGTTACAATGAGTCTTTGTGCATTTACTTCTTGATACGGGAGTATGTCGTGTGCGTGGGAACCACAAACAATTGAGTTTATACTATAAATAATAGTATCAGTCTAAAGCACTGCACGACAGTCTGCATGTGAGTTTATGTGGATCACAATATCAGCAATTGCCAGATCACACTTTGTCTTTAATGATAATAAATCAAAAGATCGACGGTGTGATCAGTTTTCTCAATAACTAATATGATCCTCTTACCGGAATTCACAAAACATTTACTGCTTTATCTTTACATTTTTGCATTTTACATTTCTCATCAAAAATATACAAAACTCAAAAAGATTTTAGGTGTGTTTTAACAAAAAGTTTAGAAAATCCAAAAGATTTTACATTTCTATCTTATTTTTGATAATTGATGGTGGTTGATAGTGATTTTCTAAAGCTTGATGGACCATTTAAGTTTTGTCATCTTAAAATGAGAAATAATGAATGTCGTATGCTTAAAAGTTAAGAAAAATTTTGAACGGGACTCGTTTTTGAGATTTGGTAAAAACTTCAAAAATTCCAATTTTCGTTCGCCCCTTCGTTGGGTCGAAGGTGGAATTTTTCCTGCTAATTCGAACCTTTCAAACGGTCGAATGTGAGTGTTCATATGATATTTTCACATTCGAACCATTTGTCTACATTCGAACCTTTAAATATGGTCGAAGGTGGACGAATTTTCACATTCGCCCTAGTCGTTTGGTCGAATGTGGAGCCTATATATGCCTGATCTGCTCATTTGACCCCATATTCAAAAAAATTTAAATTTCTAAGATTAAGGGATCTTGTTGCTCGTGTTATAAAAATCATATCATTGTGTTCGTTGATTCTTGCTGATTATTTTAAGATAATATTTGCATGTATCCATTCAGTAACAAGGACAGATTCTTCGAATTTGTGTTCGAACCTTAACTGAGATTAAAACATGATTTCTAACCGTTAATTGTTAAAATTGATGTTAAGGATTCAATGTTTAAGTGGTTTAGGGGGAGAATAATCCAAAATCAAGGGTTTAAACATCACAGTTTGTTCAATTGATTGTTTAAAAACTTCGAACTCTAGTTTTTAAGTGAAAACACATAAACATTGAATAATTATCAAAATTGTTGATTGGGAAAGGATTATCGGCCATATTAGCTGCTTTTCAAATCAAAATGGCATGTTAAAACAAGTTGAATCAAAATCTGCAATTTGAGAAGATGAACAGTCTCATTCGCCCAATTTTAAACGGTCGAAAGTGGCTTTTTGGTCGAATGTAGATGTTAAAACGGTCGAAAGTGGATCTAATTGGTCAAACGTATATTTTTAATTTCTGATTTTCACATTCGAACCTTTGATTCCACATTCGAACCTTAATTTTTCACATTCGTACCTTCGAATGGTCGAATGTAGAATTTTAAAATAAAAAATTTCAAGTTTTGGTTATTTTGTCTGTTTTTAATGTATTTTCTTGATTTGTTTTGCAGTTTAACTATGTCTGAACCACAGAGTATTGATGTTCCCGCAGGATCTTCAGAAAAGGCAGCTGAAAAAGAACAAGTTGAAGAATTACCATTTCAAGCAGCACACAATTGCTGTGCGTTTATGGGAGATCTGAATAAACATACTGAATTCACCGGTATTGTTGATTTCTTAAAGAGAAGCCGTGTGATTGTTGCCCTTGCTACTCCCGCCATTATATACAAAGATCATCAACAAGAATTCTGGAAGAATGCCAAAATGGATTATTGGAACAATGAATCTGCTGTCGTAAGTACGATTCAGGGGGAGTTAGTGATTGTTTCTGAAGATGAAATCAGAGAGGCACTAAAGCTGTAGGATAAGAAGACAGATCCAAGAGTTCTTTCTTGGATTGAGCAGAGAAAATGTTTCCTTAGAATGAAATACAATGGACCGATTACTGATGGTTCATTACACAAAGGAAAGTTATGTCCGCAGTTCAAGTATCTTGCTCACGTTATGTTACAGGTGTTTGGATCTGTGAGTGGAGGTTATGACGTAATGAGGAAGAGTATTAGCTCTTTGATGGTTGCCCTAATCTTGAACAAGCCTTTCAATGTATCCGGAATGATACTTGAACATATGCTGGAACCACTAAGAGGTTTGAAGAACAAGAAGTTTCTGTTATATCCAAGATTCCTGCAGATGATTTTTGATGAGAAGTACAAGAACTTGAGAAGAGATCCTACTCAGATAGTCGTACAGGATCATATGAATTTGAATACTTTAGTAAGAATGAAGGGTTACAAAGGCGTACCAATGAATGAGAGACCACCATTGAAGAACCTGTTTGGTCATCTGATCAATCCAGGATATGTAGATCTAGGTACTGATAAAGTCAGGCATGATAACAGTGATTCTGATGAAGACAATCCTTTATGCCCTGTTGATCCTGATGCAAAGAGAAAAAGGCAAGTAGTGAACGTTGGTGCAAAGAGTGATAAAGGGAAAGGGAAAGAAAAAGAGGATGATACTGTTAAACCACCAAAGAAGAAATCTCGTAGACAGAAGAGTGTTGCGAAGAAAGGTACTCACCTGGTGGATGAAGAATCAATAGATTCGGAAGAAACTCAGGTTGAAGAAATATGGGATTTAGATAATGAGACTGTTAAGAGCACCACGCCCAAGGCCACTGTGGCTGGTGAGTCTGAAAGTCTAAACAAGTCTGTAGAAGAGCTATGGACAAAAAGTCCGATTGCATTGGATGAGATTGATGAAGGTTTAGGTTTGGGATCTGAAGAATTTGGAGGATCGCCAAAGGCAGGTTAGAAACAGAAGAAGCCTTTATATAAGAATAAAGAAAAAGTTGTTAACCCGATGGAGAAAAGAGCTAAAGACATTGAGAATTTGATTGCTGGGAAGAAAGTTCCTGCAACATCTAGCTCTAAATCACCCATTACATCCCCAGCAACAAAGAAACAGAAGACATCATCTGCTGCTGAGCATACTGAACTGCCAACTGATCCGTTTAATGATGCTTTGGATAGAGTTTTGAAAAAGCTGAAGAAAGGAAAGATTCCAGTTGTTGAAGCTTTAACACCAAAGGTTACTGTAGATAGTGATGTGATGACTGCAGTAAACCAGAAGCTTGCTGATATGATGAAGATCATTAATCAGCAACAAGCAGAGATTGAACAGTTGAGGAATAATGACAGAAACATGTTGGATGTTGTCGAATCTTCACATGAAAATCAAGAAGCTTTGGAAGCAAAGATTAAACGACTTCAGAAAGAGAACAAGAAGCTGTTATTACATGAGCAGAGAAACACCAGAAGGTACATCACTATGAAAGAGGAGAACAAGAAGTTGAGAGCGAACAACAAGAGTATGAAGAATATCATTGAAGAATTATATTCGAAAGCTCCTCAATTAAAAGAAGGAGAAAAGGATAAAGAAAAAGAGGAAGAACTTGTTGATTTTGAACCATCAGATGAAGAAGAAGAAGATGATGATGAGTTGAATGAGGATGCCGGTGATGCTCCTAAAAAGAAGAAGAAAGATGATGGTGATGATGATGGTTCAGGAGATGAGTCGGGAGATGGTAATAGCTCTGCTAGTTCTGATAGTGATGATGATGATACTGATAAGTATAAGTGTGAAAAGACAGGATCAGGAAAAGTCACAGGAGAATCTAGCTCGAAAGCGCCTGGTGGTACTACTGACGATGATAATATCTTCTGGAACGAGAAATTAAGAGCCTTATCTGAAGATGACAAGAAATTATATCGCCAGATGTTGACTCATAGAGTCTGGACGATCGAGATGACTGGTAGGTTTCCAGAGATATTTGAGTCAAACGATATGCGTTTTGAGTTGGAGTATAATGATCCTGATTTGGAAGATTGATAAGTTTCTGCAGCCGTATCGAAAGAGATATTAGAAGGACTGGCGAAACAGGTTGGTAAATCTCTAGAGGAGTTGATGAGTGAAAACCAGACACCGAATATACCTGAGAAAGAAGCAGGTAATAACTCCGATGATAGAGATGTCCCAGTGTTTGAAGAAGTGGAGATAGAGGATATTACTAGTGACGAATATCCAGAATACTTTAAGAATGATAAAGATTCTGGATTTCCTGAATTTTCTGATGAATTACTGAGCCAGGCTGAGAAACTTGCTCGCGAGAAGAGTAAGAAGTTCGTTGAAGAAGTGTTTAAAGATTCAGATTGTCGAAAGCCAAATGTTGAACAATCTGATGATTTGAAAGAACTATTGAGGAAGCTTAAAGAAAAAAAAGCTAACCGTCCAAAGCCTGAAGTTCAAGGTAGCTTTTACAAATTCCATAACAAGTTATTCAAAGGCAAAGCTCTCGGCTGGAAGTATCTAAGACAGCTTAAGTGTGTCGCTGTGAAATGGGAGAAAGGAATTCTGTATTTCAACAGATTCCATGACATTAAGACACTACCGTACTGGGTTGTTCGCGATATCTGCAGACATGAAATGTCAGGTGCTTTAGTAAACAACCATCTAGTTGGTTACTTTGCAGATCGCATGGCGAGGGAGAGCAGGATGAAATGGGATGTGTTTACCCCACAATATCCTAAGAGAATTGTCCATAAGAAGGAGAAGGAGAAGGATGAGATTACGGGATTGTGTAAGGTGACTTTGTAGTATAAACCACCGAAAGTGTTGAAGCATATTCCTTTGATGCAGATTCCACAACACTTTTCAAAAGATTTTATGTGGTGGTACTACGACTGGAAGACAGCAGAGGCTATTATCGTTCTGAAGGATGGTTTGAAGGACTTTAAGAAGATTCACATTTTTGACCCGGTGTGGTTAATCAATTGCTCGCACAAAGATATCATCATGCTTTATTATAATCCAATTTATTGTGAAGAGAAAGACAGTGAACAGGCAGCCAAATACCAACGTGTGGTATTTTTATGCTTTGCATGGGATGTTAATGCGGGTTGTGATTTCGATAAGAAACTGGGGAAGTTTATTAAGATTCAGAATGTTGAAAAGAAGAAGCCGAAACAAACTCATGAACCAGTGATGACGAAAGAACAAAAGACGTTATTGCGTATCAAACTGATGAACAAGACTATGGATGAAGAGCGAAGGCTGAAGCAGTTCAAGCAATAGTCGAGGAGGAGTTTGTAGATACATAAAAGTGCGACTAATGCTATTGAATTGCGAATTTCAAGATGTTTTGTTTTGGTCGACTGGTCGAAGGTAGATTTCAGAATGGTCGAATGAAGAACAGACGGTCGAAGGAGGAACTGGGAGGTCGAAAGTAGTTTGATTGTATATATGTCAAGTTCGTCCTATATGAACGGTCGAACCTGCACATTCGACCAAGCTATTTGGGCGAATGTGCAGGTCTATATAAGGCTAACTCAATTTTGAATGTTTAACTTTTGGTCATTTATTTTCCCTCCTAGTGTGTGTTTCTCCCTAGGGTTTTTATTGAGTTTGTAATCAAGTTATATCATTAGAAACAGGCTTTTCAAGTGTAATTGATTATGTTATTGAATGAAATGAATGTGTTTATGATGATTTGTGTGTTTTTCTAGTTTTATTATCATTTTGTGATCAATTCAGGGATTCCGCACCTGAATTGAACTGGTTTGATCATATATCTTTGTTGATTAGCCGATCCTATACGAATACAAGACGAACCTGATGTACTTGTATTGAATACTCACATGCACGCCGATTGCCTTGCATCGGTGCATGGCCGAGTACTTTGCCTCCTTTCCCTATAAGCAGTTGCAGGGAGGCATCGCATGCGGGGGGATGATCAGCAGGATCGTCGAGCGCTGTAATGCCGAGAATTATTTCGGTTATGTTAACCGGAATCAGTTTCCGCCACTACAACCCAGGTATTGTTATTATTATTATTATTATTAATGTTAATGTTTATGTTTTTGTTTATTTCTTTCAGCTCATTAGCTCAACCCACGATGAAAGCTATGGCTTGTACGACGAAGACCGGGGATCAGCGAACCATCTACTATCTGATTGCTCCGGGTGGCGCGGAGTTTGTACATGAGCCGTTGGTACATCTGGGCCTTGGAGGTATTATTATTATTATTATTATTATCTGTTTGGGCTTTTCTTTTGGGAAACTTGTAGACAACTTGTGTTGTCTGGTTTGCACTAAAACAGGGGAAACTCTGCCCATTTTTTTATAAAATCCTCGATTATTATTATTATTATTATTTATTGTTATCCATTGCAGGTGGTGCTGTTGAGGTTGGGTTGCGGTTTGTTGCTGAGGGGGAGGGGCGATGAGAGGGACGTCGAGATGCCTGAGCCGCAGCCTGAGGAGGTGCAGAATCCGCCTCGCGTTTATCACTCCCTCCGGTTTCCTCATGAGGTTAGGACGAACATACGTGCGGCTGCGTTAAAGGCTACCGAGTCGCGTCAGTGGCGCGAGTGGCAGGACGAGGCGATGCGCTGTTTGATTGCTGGCCAGCAGGATATCTTTCGCCAGCTGGGCATGCAGCCTCGTATCGCACCGATTATAGGGCCCAACACGCAGCAGACCCCACATGAGGCCGGTACGTCCTCGCAGCAGCCCGGGACGTTCTCGCAGCAGCCGCCGACTAATGATTCGCAGTTCTTTTTTTGATCATATTTTGTAAACGTTTTAAACAATTTCTACTTTGTATTTACTTATTTGAACTCTAACTATGTAAATTAATGTTTATTTTTATCTGTTTGTTTATATAAACGCTTGTGTTAATGTTTACACGCTTATCGAGACGATATTAGTAAAAACAGACGACATTAGTAAAAACAACACGTTTTATAATTATAGTTACACAGTAAAAATCAATAAACAATTAAAATGTGTTAAAAACAAAAGATTGTCTATGGGCCGTAGAGGGTTACACGCTTATCGAGACAACATTAGTAAAAACAACACGTTTTCTAATTATAGTTACACAGTAAAAATCAATAAACAATTACAATGTGTTAAAAAAAATTAAAAAAAAATTTCTACAAGTCGTAAAGGGCTCTACGGCCCGTAGATGCCATCTAATATTTGTATGTGTTATATTTATTTTTTCCAATATAGAAACCAGCGAACTGGTAGCCCAAATGGTCCCCATATTTGCAATAAGACTTGTATGTGTGTGTGTGTGATAATCTGCCCAAGATCGAACCTCGTCCCAAACGTTTTTTGTTTTTTTTTTTTGGTCTACGGCCCGTAGAGGTCTCTACGGGCCGTAGGCAAAAAATTATTCATCCATCTCACCAAAATTGATCCCCAAATTAATCAGACGTTACCTACGAGTTGTAGAGGCCTCTAGGCTCTATGGCCCGTAGAGGTGATCACAATCATTGGTAATCATTACTGTACCTTGTACCTCGTTTCCAGGGTTGCCTACGGGCCGTAGAGGTCTCTACGGCCCGTAGATTGATCAAAAAATGATCCCTACGGGCCGTAAAGCCCTCTACGGCCCGTATAGGGTTGTGAATAAATTCCAAACTTGTGTGAATATCCGGAGCCCCAATAAAACCATTTTCCTCCAAGCACACCATTATTTCTCTACAACTACACCACCAAACTCACCGCCACACTACCACCCCACCGTCTCAGCCACCACCATACCCCCAACATTAACGTTTTCTCTCTCTACAAAACCCAACCACCACCATGCGACCTAGAACACTATCTTGTCGGTGTACATCACCTCTAAGGCCACTGTCGTCGAAAATCTAGTGTTCCGGTGAACATGCGGTTACCCGATCTAAGCGTGCATGCAGCACGAAAGTACAAACCCTAACGACAAGCCAGGCGTTAATGTCTCCTGCGGCTTAGGTACACGGCAGTGGTGCTGCTGTTGTTGGTAGTCCGACGATGCCGACATCTGTAGCACGATGTTTTTCGCGAGAGTTGCAGAATCCTGAAATGGTCGAAACAAAGACAAGGAAGGCAACCGGCAAAAGAAAGATTCGACGGCATGGTGCTGTTTAGAAAGAGAAAGAGATTCGCGTTAAAGACTTGTACGTGACGTTGGCTGACATACGCAATGACGAAATGGAGCTTTAAGTGGTTGTATTGAGTGAAACAGTGTTCGCCTTCTCACAGCCGACGTTGCATTTTAACATGCTTGTACGCGGGAAAAACTACGCTTTAAAATATTGCATTGGGCGTAACAGTAACACCCAGAGACATCCGACTTTATGTTTTGTATATATAATATATATAATGTTATTTTGTAACTATAAGTAGATGAAACAAAATGTGTATCTATTACTACTTGTCTTAAATGTCTAACAATATTATATTGGGTTCTTGTTTTAGTACACCATCTGACGTCAAGACGTTAGGTTAGAATCCCTACACCATTTTTAATATTAACTGCAGTGTAGCTTTATTGGGAACAAAAAATTGTAGTCTCTACTCTCTAGCATTTGATTCCTTTCTAAAACCATTCAACCACCATTTCATCACACGACTCCACACCCACTTTCTCTTTCTAACTTCATCTCTCCAAGTAGCTTAAGCTTCTTGTTCTGCTAGTGATCATCATCATCATCCATGGCTGCTTTACTTGTTTCCATGCTCATCATCTCGATGGCTACTCACTCAAATACACATTCCCCCTAAAACCCTTCTCTACTTTCCCATATTTTTTAAGTAATAACTAGTATGTATATCGTTAAAAAAATGGAAGAAAAGAGTACATACTATCATCATTGCAACGATTTGGCGAATCTGGTTGGCTCGCAATCTGAAAGTTTTTGAGAACAACTTCATTCCGACTGTGAAGACCGTGGATTATGTGAAAGAAGATGCGTATTTTTGGGTGGCGAATCGTTCGAACTTGGGTGCAACGAGTTGGGAAAAATGGCTTAGGTTTGATATTGTAGAATTGTTGTAATTGTTTTCTCGGGTTGTTTTCTCTTTGCGGTTTGCTGTATTCCCGGACACCGGCTTGATGGGCCTTTTAATTTATATAAAAAGTCGTTTATCGTTAAAAAAATAATAATAATAACTAGTATGTATAAGTTTTTGTAAATCTATGCATACATTAACCTGCACCTAACTGTGTGCATTTATGTGAAAGTGCAACTTTGTGCATTTTTGTGAAAGTGCAAAATGGTGTGTTTGCAAAAAAGTAAAAAAAAAAACAGAGTACACTAGCTGATTACCCCGGGAGGGTCCCGGGGTTGAAAAATCTAATTTTACGTGATAACCTATTGCAAATGGTTCAAGTTAACTAACCACAAAATCTCTTAATCATTGCATGTTCATAGTATTCTAATCAGTAATAACTCATATTCCCCACAAAATCTAATTTTACGTGATAACATGAACACTTTGTGTGTTTTTTTTCATTTATGAACGAAACCACACAAAAAATAGTCGATTTTTCTCCGTTTTTTATATAGCACTATGGTACTCGTTGGAAAGATAATAAAACGCTCGTTAATTTGGAGTAATTTTTTTCTTTAAAAAATTCCGTATATAAAAGATATAAACGTTTAAAAATTATGAGAGGAAATATGAGAGAGAAAATTTTAAATTTATTTTTAAATTCTTTTTTCTTAAAATAACTCAATTTAATTAAAAAAGGAAACAATTCAAAAACACCAAAAACTCTCCATTATGTTGCCACGTGGCACTCTCAAAGGAAGGTTGAGGCCTCCACTGCACGCCACGTCAGCATATACGTTTTCTTTTATATATATAGATATATATATAGATAGATGGGTGTAGCAATATAGGCTCTGATTTATGTTGTATATGTATATTAATTCCCTCATTCCTAAACATCTATATTAGAAATATTAGGTTTTTTGACCCACCAATAACCCACTTATGATTATTACTCCAATTTTTTTGTTATTGTAAATCCAGTGCGATCAAGATTTGTGCTCAACTACAATCCTTATTACTTATACACAAAAATGAAACACCTGAATGTATGTGTTCCGCTACAGACTCTTACCATTGATCGATAATTTTTAAGCATTTTATGTACGTTTAAGTATATATGATTATATGCTCTGTTTAAACAAAATGAGTTTAGAGGTTAAGATTTAGCAAAGAGAAATAACTTGGTAGATAAGTTCGGTGACCGAAAATCACGCAGTTACTCTAATATTCCCCGCTATAAACACACCTATTATTCTCCGGCACCGTCTCTCGACCCGTTGCTGGAGCGGCGTTTTCTTTACCGCGGTGGGTGATGATTGGGTCATCTTTGGTTCTCTCATTCGTGGCTCTGTCATTATACGTTGCTGTTATATTATTAGTGTGGTTATTGGTTTGGCTATGTATTTATTTGTCTGGATATTAGGTGGTGGTGATGATGGGTTTCAAGTTTATTTATAATATATTATAATTATTATATGGTTTAAGTTTTTCATACTCATAACGGATAGGAGTAAGAATTTAATATTTGTTTTTTTCCGACATAAACTGCATATTGTAGTGTAATAAACAGTCATTTGCTTTTTCCTGCTAGCAAAAGTTGCAAAAGGTTGTTTACTCTGCCAAAGTTTAGGTAAACTGTAGTTTGCAAATTATAAACGGTCGTTTATAAAGTAGTGGTGTATGAAACCTAAAGTACATGGTGTACTAATCCAGATTCCCTATTATATTACATTAAATGAAATGTCCATTCCTAACTATATTCATAGTTATGTAATAACTTTTATTGATGTAATTAAATTCTACGAGCAGTTTAGCGCTTCTAGAGAGACTAATAAAAGGGGGACGGGGCGTCACCCGAATCGGTCACGAGTACCCACAACCAGCACGGTAACTCCATCGTCACCTATGCTGGTAGTGGTTCCATAAACCGTTTTGCTAGTTGTATCTACCGTGCTGGTAGCCGTTTTATTTTTATTTTTGAATTAATTTAAATCAGTTTTTTTTATTATATTGTGTGTGTATCCTTTTTATTTTGTTATTGTACTTTATAACCGTGTGTTTTAAAAATAACAAAAATAAACTAAAACAAAATTAAATAACAAAAAACATAAACGTAATTCATTAAATATTTAAACATTAATCAAAATACATAAAAACATAAAAAATAAAGCTTAAATCTCGCGCATGAGGTACAACGCCGAGATATGGTCAAATGTGCCGTGGTGACGACCCGCATAGGTTGCCTGGGTCATCTCCACAGCAATCTCCTCCCCAATGCCCTAGTGGCGGCTCATTGTGTGCTCGTACAATGTCGTCCACCAATCACACTTGACGTTTAGATCGGCTAATTTTCTTTGCAGACTCTCGATTATGTGGGCACTTGGGCCGACCTGTTGATTGAAGTCACCCAAAACACGGTCCCAGAACCGTGTGTCCCTGGAACCCGACCATGGGAAGCGTTGGCGCTACAAGGATGGGTGGTTTTATGCATCTTTGACGCACACAACCAGGGCGATTCTTCGTTTTATGTCTAACGGGTCATTCTGATGTTGTGTGGTGGGGGTGTTCATGATATTGTGTTGAGTTGAATTGTGTTTTCACCACTGTCGTATGGTGATTTATATAGTAAAAAATCCAACCGTATTGAATATAAATTTAAAGATAATTTGACGGTTAGATTAGACCGATATTAATGGAAATAAATTTTCTTGGTCGTGTTGGCTAGAGACAGTTGAAATTAACTCGTGCTGACGGTTTGGTGATAAAACTGTGTGAATTTTTTTAAAAAAAAAATGTTATATTTGTATTTAAATGAAAAAAAAGAATCAGTGGAGTGTTGCCTCCAAAAAAAGTGTTTCGGTGAAGTGATGTGGCAGGACATAATTTGTTAAAATCAGTTAAGTGAAAAATTTATGCTAGAAGCGCCCCTTCCCCCTAACAATGACCACTACGGGAAAAAAATCAACCTTTAGCGGCAACCCGCCTTGGTTTCGCCGCTAAAAGCTTAAATCCCAACAACCACCTTCAAATGCAATCTTAGCCGTCGGATCGTTCAACAAATCAACGAACTACGTTTTATCGTACTGAATATCATTAGCAGCGACCGTCGACGCTAATGCTCGAAAAACTTATAACCCCGCCCTTCTTCCTCTTTTCCCTCCCTGCTCACAAAATTGCCTCTCTCTCTCTCCCTCCCTCCCTCCCTCTCCCTCTCCCTCTCCCTCTCCCTCGAACCCCCTCCGAAATCCACCACCACACACAGGTCCACCACATCTTCCGGTAAGTATTTTTTTTATTTTTTTTATTTTTTCTTTTTTTCTGTTTTTTCTTTTCTTTTCTGTTTTGTTCCTTTTTTTTAGTTTTTTATTTTATTTTCTTTTTTTTTCTGTTTTTCTATTATTTTGTTTAATTTCTTTTTTATTTTATTATAATATGTTTGTAGGGAACAACCGATCTAGTGAACCACGTGAAGTTTCATCGTCGCTACCGGTTAGTCGCCGCTAATTGTTTTTTTTTTTTTTTAATATTTATGTTTTATATTGTTAGTAATAGGTTTGTGTGTGTGTAAGTAGGTATGTATGTTTGTATTTTTGGTATGTATATTTATATTAAATTGTGTATTTTTATTTTTAAAAAAATATATTATGTATATATATTAGGGATGAGCAAATAGTCCCGAATACCGAAACTGATCCCATCCCGAACCGATCCCGTACCGAACCGATACCAAACCGAGGGTTTTCGAGATCGGGATCAGTATCGGTACCTACATTTTAGATTTTTCGGGATCGGTACTACTCGGTATCGGACCGGATTTTGTCGGTAATACCAAATACCGAAGCTGTTGATACCGATTGTATACCGAAAAGAAAGAAAATACGGAAAATAATAAGAAAATACCGAAACTGGTACTGTATTATACCTTTGAAACATAAACTCTTATAACTTCTTGGGTTTTTTGCCATTAATTTTGTGAAGGGCTAGACTTCTCCGTGCTAATCTATTGCAACCTTTGAAAGATATAGAAACTGTCAAGGCTTGACTTTTTTTTTGGAAAGTAAACTTCATTAACGAAAAAAGCAAGTCCTCAAAGCGAGGACCGCTAGAAACAATTACAACATATACATAGGAGAAACAATCCAATCCTTCCACACAAGACTCGAAAACCTAGACCTGTGTTTGATCCAAAGAAACGACCAAGACTTAATTAAACTAACCACCTCCAAGACTTTGGGGATCTTCTGGTCGAAAATCTTCAAATTTCGCGTTTTCCATATGACCCAACAAGAGATCATGATAATACACTTCAAAATCCTTTTGACCCACTTTGAATTGGACGCCTGGTTGTGGAACTGCAGGAGTTGAGAAACATCACTAACGATGATAGGACCCAAATAACACCAACTCCCAATGGCCTGCCAAACCCCGAAAGAGAAACCACAACCCACAAACAAGTGATTCACATCTTCATTGACCACCTCGCATAAGCTGCAAACAACACTAGGGATATCCAAATGTCTCGAACGCAGAGCCACACGAGTTGGGATTCGGTTCTAATCCATCCGCCAGATAAACAAATTAACCTTTAATGGCACCATCGAATCCCACGACATGGAACTGCTATGCTGCACCTGCGATTGTTTACGGATAAAAGCTTTACAAGATCCCACCGTAAAACCATTCGCAACATCAGCAGACCACTCCCAAATATCGTCTTTCTCCTCGAGCTTAATGTTATTTAATAAAAACCGAAGGTCTTGGAACTCGGATATCTCCTCGACTGAAGAAATACCTTTATTCCAAACCGGGAAAAACCGCACCTGGTTGTGATACATCTTCAAGCGATCGGCCACCATAACCTTTTTGTTAGCTTCCAATCTAAATAGATTAGGCCATCTCTTGCAAAGCCGAGAGTTACCGATCCAATTATCGAGCCAAAAACGAATGTGTTTCCCACTTCCTAGTCTCGGCCGAAATAGAGAAGTGATGTTGATATCATTAAACTTGCAACGCATTAAAAAGTTAACGATAGCCAACCAACACCCTTTGACCCTTTTATTAATAGGGAGGAACTCCCATTTACCCCTACCCCCATGAATGCTATCTACAATGGTCCGCCAAATCGAATTATTTTGAGTCTTATATCTCCACGCCCATTTAGCCAATAAAGCTATGTTCACATCTCTAAGTCTAGCTATACCCAAACCACCATTCTTCTTGGACATAGTCACTCTATCCCAACTAACCCAACTCATTTTGCGGTTTTGATTGGACTCTCCCCATAAAAATCTATGCATCAATTGTTCAATATCATCCATGATCTTCACGGGGGCTTTATACAACGACAAGTAGTACACCGGCAAACTCGATAGAACCGATTTAACTAATGTCAATCGACCCCCATGGATAACGAATTTGCTTTCCAATTCGCCAACCGATTTTTTATAGTGTCGACAACCCCACCCCAATAATGACATTTGTTCATATTGGCGCCCACCTTGATCCCCAAGTAGTCAAAAGGAAACATACCCACTTTACAATCCAAAAAGGCGGCCATAGTAGATATCTCGGCACCTTGCACCCCGACGCCAAACAGTGTGGATTTGCGAATATTAATCTTCAACCCGGAGCACAAATAAAAAATTCGAAGGACCGTAGCCGTGTTTCTAATATTCTCCTCGGACCATTCACCAACCAATAAAGCGTCATCGGCATATAAAAGGTGAGAAATCACCGGACCACCCTCGATCGCCCGGAGATCCTTGATAATACCCAAATCGCACGCTTTAGATACCATCCAAGAAAAAGCTTCCATAACAATAATAAACAAGAATGGCGATAAAGGGTCCCCTTGTCGAATCCCCTTTTGACATTGGAACTCGAACGTGGGGGAACCGTTAACCAAAACCGAGGACCTAGCAGAATATAGAATACCTTTCACCCAAGAACACCAACGGTCCGGAAAGCCCATTTGCTCCATAATAGATAGAAGAAAACCCCAATTAACATTATCGTAAGCCTTCTCAAAATCAATTTTAAGCATGAAGGCTTTTTTCCCCTTATTTCTAAGCCAACCATAAACCTCATTAATAATAAGGGGCCCATCTAAAATAAAACGACCTTTAATGAAAGTCGTTTGAGTGTCAGAAATCACTTTACCGATCACCTCCTTAATCCGCAACGCCAAAACTTTTGAAATAATTTTGCTAATAACTCCAATTAAGGTTATAGGCCGATAGTCTTTTAACCCCACGGGAGTTTTGTTCTTCGGAATAAGAGTGATAAAAGAAGTACTACATCCTCTCGCAATAGTACCTGTGTCAAAAAACTCAACAAACAAGTTATAAAAATCGTCTTCGAGGGTAGGCCAAAACGATTTAATGAACATGAAATTAAAGCCGTCTGGCCCGGGAGCTTTATCCGACCCGCAGTCCCAGATCGCCAATTTGATCTCTTCCTTAGAGAAAGTTCGAACCAAACTCTCTCCATCTTCCATCGACAGTCTAGTGATCCCCTGACATGTTAAAGGAGGCCGATCCGGATACTTATCCGAGAAATGATTTCTAAAAAACTCGAACACATTTTTCTTAACCATGTTCGGCGTAGTAACCCATCTCCCATCAACTAAGAGACCCGGAATCGCGTTAACCACTTTTCTCCCATTAACCACTCTATGAAAATAAGCCGAATTTTCATCCCCTTTTGAAGCCCAATTAACTCTAGATCGTTGTTGAAGATCTCTACAAATCCACTCCTCGGCTTGAAGGACTTCTTTTTTACACTCACCCCAAACCCAAACCTCTTCCTCTTCTAGCTCCCTTTGTTCCATTATTAATTCCAACCTTTGAATTTCAGCTCTGTGCATCTCCATCTCATGTCCCTCTTTACGATTCACATCGGCCCACCAGTTTTTAAGTACACTTCTCAAATGTTTAAACTTGTTCATTATCACCTCATCCGGCCGACCCGTATACACAACATTGTTCCACGCTTGAATCACCACCTCTTTACAACCTTCCCTCTCTAACCACGAGTTGAACCAACGAAACGGTTTATGGCCAAAGTTGGAATGCACAATAGATAACAAAACAGGAGAGTGATCCGATAATTCTCTAGGAAGGGCTCTAAGACAAGCTAGCAGCCATCTGTTAAAGAACTGTTGGCAAACTAGAATACGGTCAATCTTACTAAGTTTAAACACCCCGCCATTCTTAGACAGCAAGTAAACTTGTTACCCCTCATACAATACTCTTGCAGCCTCATGTCGTCAATAAAGCCATTGAAGTCTTCAGCACTAAAATGGTTAAAAAATGAATTTCTCCTCTCTTCCATATACCGAACCCATTAAAATCGCCCAACACCACCCATAACCCACTCGACCCCCAATCACCTCCTTTAATTTATCCCACAACAGTCTCTTAGCTTTGACTTTCTGAGGGGCATAAACATTAAGCACATTCATAACGATATTATCTTCAATCAAAACACCTGAAGTAACAAGAAATTTGGGTCTGCAATAGATCCAACTTTTTTGAAAATATTAGTATTCCACAAGTTCATCAAACCACCCGATCTACCTGACGCTTCAACCGCATCGAAACCACAATTACCATTGCCCCAACATTTCGAGGCGTCAAAACCAGAAATATTAACTATCTTGGTTTCCTGTATAGCCAAAAAATCCACCGAATATTTGTTTTTCAACTCCTTTACCCACTTTTGTTTCCCCTGAAAACCCAACCCTCTAACATTTACGGTTAAGAAATTCATTGGATACCTGATTGTACCCCTTCCTCTTGCACAGCTTCCTCAACCAAATCTTGAAAGCTAATCATGTTTGCACCTAACCTTCCCCCAATATTAATGGTAGATGACACTACCTTAAACACCTCAGACTCATTAAGAGTCGTCGGTATCCGGTGAACCTCCGCATCAGAACTGTCATCAGTAGGTAACTCTTCTTCCAACGTGTCATCCCCAACTTCCGATGGAAAGCCCTGTGAATCATTATTTTCAACACCTTTGGACTGTACCAAATTGTCACGTCCATCATCCTTTTAGGCCTCCAAAGTGGACTGCATATTATAGTCAGTAGCAATTCCCAGCACAGAGTTAAGCCCAAAAAGGTCTGGGCTTTCAACCTGGACATCGAGTCTTGGCCTTTTGTTTCTATTGGGCCTTTCATCCACACTAATAAACTTAGAGATTCTAGGCCCATTTTTATTCTCTTGATTCTTTGTTTTCAGCCCATGCGCATTAAAGCCACCATAATTTTTAAAAGAATTAACTTCTTCCGTGATTTTTGCATGAGAGTTAACACCATCATTATTTTCATAACCACCTTCCAAATTAACCTCCAAGGGTTTTGACTGCACATTAAACTGATCCGGAATTAACTCCGTAACTTCAGCATCTTCCATAATTGTTTCAGCAATCAATGCCTCCGGGGAATCGACGTTGACCGGCTGTACCACCGGAGTTACCGGTTTCACCACCGTATCATCGCAACCCGTAGATTTCGGACCCATCATAGCAGACGTATCCCAATCCCCAATCTCCTCGGACACCCACACCCGATAACGTCTTCCTTTCCATTGCAGGACAACTTCCTCTTGTATTCTTTTACCATCTGCGAACATAACACCAATATAATCAAAGGATAAGTCTACGTCTGTCTCCCCATTATTGCCTTCATGAATTACTTTACCAAACCTTTCACCAATACGATTGATAATTTGGTTATCCAACAGATGAAGTGGGATTCCTTGAACCTTAAGCCATGCAAGGCGTTCAAAAGGTAAGGATTGTCCCACCCACCTATCAACCGAGGAGAAGATGTGGTGATGACGTTTAGCAACCATAGAGAATTTCATCAACTGATCCTCATGTTGAAAGGATACCAGCACATACATTCCTCCAAGAAATTGCACCGTACCATACCCATCGGAAATAACCCTGACATGTTCCCCCACTTCTTTAAGGGATTTAAAGTCAGCCATTCGAGCAACCACCACTCTAACTTTCACATGGTCATAGGCTTTAAACTCATCAGGGATGATAACCACCTTCTCCTCAACCACCGGATCCGATTTCCCCAGAAAAGCATCCTTGAACGAGAAAGACCCAACAAAAGCATTGTTCTTTACTTCAAACCCTCCATTATAAATTCCACCATCACGAGCAGCCGTATTAGTCTTGTTTGAAGTCTTTTTTTCAGTTTCAATCTCCCCTTCTTCCAAAGAAAACCGAGCAACATTGGCACGAAGCCTAAAATCTCCCATCTTGATATTTGACAACATCTTCTCCATCTCTTTAACATCTTTAACGTCGAGTAATGAAATAAACCCAAACCTGTTACCCATCTTGTCACGCTTTTTGGCGATATATAGATCATATATTTCTGCATGAACTCTCACAAACCCCGCCAAATCGTTACCACTACATCGATCTGGAAGATTGGTAACATAAAACTTCGTTAATCGTCTTTGAACAGATGCCGGAATCAAAACCCTAGAGGAACCTTCTTTCGCCATTTTTGATCTATATTGTATGTTCTAAGCTACTGACATCGAACTACCGTAAATTTACTGAAACAATTATCAAGGCTTGACTTGATTATTTGGTAAGTGGTTCTTACTGATTATCATTTATTCCAAATATAAATTAAACTTCCTTGGAAACGGGTTTGTAAAGGAACTCCAATGTCTAGAATATTCTCGTAAAGGGATGATATTTAGTATCTTGAGCATCAAATCCATGATCCTGACCTAACTCTATGCACGCAAACAAGCAGGGCCGGCCCAAGCCCAAGTATTTTGAAGCTTGGGCTTTGGGCCCCCAAATTTTCGAGGCCTCATTTTTTGAAAAATATACAAGTATTTACATTAAGTCAACTTCGATAACTATAATAAGTATGTGTGATAGTAGTCTAGTGGTTATCGTCCTACTTCTTTTTCGTGTAAACCTGGGTTCGATCAGGACCCTACAAACTTGTAACATTATTTTTTTAATTATCTATGACCATGCCTCATCTTAATAAAGGCTTTCTTTTCTTTTTTATTTTCTATAAATTTTCCTCATATAACCATTATAGATAAAATACTCATAGCTTCCTTGAGTTCTTAATTTGCTACAGATCCATACTATCATACTGACAATTTTATTCGATAAAAAAAAACACATAAGTTATAAATTTATTAAGTGCTATTTAGTTCCTTATAAGTTTATTTTTATTAACTTCCGCTCTAAGTAAAAACCGAAAATATAAATCCAAATTGGAGGCCCTGAAATTCTGTTTCGCTTTAGGCCTCTAAAACGGTTGAGCCGGCCCTGCAAACAAGGTCTAGAATATGCTTTTCTAGATTTTGAACTCAATTTGATTAACCTATGCACGCAAATAAGCTTACAATGTCAAGTTTTACTTTTTGATTATATACATATCCATATTTCATTTTTGATATTTTTTTCGGTATTATACCGAAAATACCGACCCCGATCGGTATTGGTACTGATAACGAACCTTTATATTCGGGATTGGTTTTTGCCTATTTTTGGTTTTTGCATTTTCGGGATCGGTATCAGTATGATATCGATCCCGTCCCGGGCTCATCCCTAATATATATTTTTAAAAAATGATATATGTAAGTAAATATGTATTTTTTTAAATACATAATGTATAAATATTTTTAAAAAATATATTGTGTATATTTATGTATGTATGTATGTATGTATGTATGTATGTATGTATGTATGTATGTATGTTTGTATATATGTATGTATGTATGTATGAGTGCATGTATGTGTGAGTGTATGTATGTATGTATAAGTGTATGAGTGTGTGTGTGTGTGTGTGCGTATGTATGTACGTACGTACGTACGTACGTATGTATGTATGTATGTATGTATGTATGTATGTATGTATGTATGTATGTATGTATGTATGTATGTATGTATGTATGTATGTGTGTGTGTGTATGTGTGTATGTGTGTATGTGTGTATGTGTGTATGTATGAGTGTATGTATGTATGAGTGTGTGTATGTATGTATGTATGTATGTATATATGTATGTATGTATGTATGAGTGTATGCATGTATGTTTTTAAGTATGTATGTGTTTGTAAGTATGTGTGTGTATGTATGTATGTAAGTATGTATGTATATGTACGTAAGTATGTATGCATGTATGTTTATTTATATTTATATGTTATTACATATTGAGAATAGAAAGACATGTCCGAGAATGAATCCTCATTTAAAACATAGTGAGCTTAGAAACACCCGTCCGAAATTGATTTAGTAATTAATTTCGAGCAGTCCCCGTTTTGGAACTACTTTTTGAATACTTTATCTCATTTAGGATGTGAATATGTACTACATAATTGTTTGTTTTTGAAAGATTCGGTTGTCGTTTCCTCTTTGCTCCTCGGGTATATATTATATTATATACTTGGGGGCTACGGGGAAATGCTACCGAATTTTTCTTAAACAAACAATCATGTAATACACATTCATATATGAGATAAGGTATTCAAAAAGTGGGCTTAGCAGCCTACCCTTTAGGTGTCAATAATATGTTTCATTTAAATTATCGTGCCTTAAACCCAAATTATGTTTCAGTCACATTATCATGTCGATCGATAAAAGTTGGATTAAACTACATATTCGTTTGGAGTTGAGTACGAAAAAGGAATTGACAATTTCATTAAGTATGCCAAACCATTCGTCAACTCGTTTGGAACAATTAGATGTCCATGTAGAAAGTGTAATAATTCTAACTTCGTGGACATCAGAACAATGACATTTCATATTCGTATAAATGGTTTCGATAAGGATTACACGATGTGGATCTATCACGGTGAAAATCCAATTAGGTCGTCTCCTGTAGTTGTAGATGAGGTTAGGGGAAGAAGCGATATGAATGGCGTTATCGTAGACCTTATAGGGGAGCGTATGGAAGAGGATACAGAACATAACGAAGGGGACTTGGATACAGAGAGTAGTGATGTTCGTGATGAGTTTGAAGCCCTGATAGATAAAGTCGAATCAGAATTATATCCTGGGTGTACTGATTATTCCTCCCTTGACTTTATATCAAAGCTTATGAATATGAAGGTAAGGCACAGATGGACTAATAATTCATTTGATGAGCTTCTCGGGTTTTTCCAGTATGTACTTCTAGCAGGTAATAAGGTCCCCACTTTTGCATTACAAAGCCAAAGAGATATTAAAGAATACTGGTTTGGGATATGAGATGATAGATGTGTGTAAATGGGATTGTGCTCTCTTCTGGAAAGAACATCAGTCGTTGCATAATTGTCCTATTTGTAATGAGAGTCGGTGGGTAAATAAAGACACAAATGGCAAGAAAGTACCTTACAAGGTGTTACGATACTTTCGTTTGACCCCCAGACTACAACGCTTGTATGGCTCAAGGCACACAGCAAAAGATATGATATGGCACAGTACCGAGCGATCAGAATATGGTATTATGCGTCATCCAGTTGATGGATCTTCATGTAAGGACTTTTATGTAAGGTACCCTAAATTCTTGAGGAAATCCCGAAATTTTCTCCTAGGGCTTGCAGCTGACGGTTTTAATCCTTTCAGAAACAAAAGCACGACTCATAGCACTTAGCCAGTTATACTCACCACATACAATCTGCCTCCATGGCTATGCATGAAAGAGTCTGCATTTATGTTGACCTTGCTGATTCCTGGCCCTAAATTCCCTGGGAAGGACATGGACATTTTCCTTAGGTCGTTAGTGGATGAGCATAAGGATTTGTAGCAGACGGGCGTATGTGCTAAAGACGCTGCGACAAACACGCACCTCACAATGAAGGCGGCGTTTTTATGGACTATAAATGACTTTCCAGCTCGTAGCAGTCTATCAGGTTGGAGCGGCTAGGGATACAAAGCATGCCCGACTTGCAATGAAGACACCCCTTCAGTACATGTAATAAATAAATGTGCGTATGTTGGTCATCGGCGGTTCTTAGATGCAAACCATCATTGGAGAAAAAGTTCTGAGTTTAACAGGGAACCCGAGACAAGAGCACCCCGAGACAGTTTAGTCCCGCTGACATAGATGCTCAACATGCTCTTCTACTCAATCGCCTACTAGGCAAGCATCCAAAATTTGGAGGTGCTAACCCTAATCGGGAAGACTTCGAGTTAAACTGGTCAAAAAGAAGCATCTTTTTTGAATTAGAGTATTGATCTTCTCTACAGTAGAAGCACAACTTAGATGTTATGCATATCGAGAAAAATGTGTGTGACAGCTTGCTTGGTACTCTTTTGATGAATGACAAGACGAAAGACAACTCAAATGCACGAAAAGACTTAGACCCAAAATACTCATTCACCCTCCGTGACCGAAAGAGTTTCTGTCAGTTTATAAAAAATGTTAAACTACCAGATGGGTTCGGATCTAATATTAGTAAGAGGGTGATAGATAACAATACTAACATTACTGGTTTGAAATCACATGACTATCATATTCTCTTGCAAAAATTGAAACCAATTGGGGTTTGAGCATTTTTTTTGGGCAAAAATGTTTATACACCAATGGTAGATCTTTGTGCGTTTTTTAAACTCTACTCCAGTTTACTAGTAGTGGAAGATATGAGGAAAGCGAGGGATGCCATTCTTATGATCTTGTGCAAGTTAGAGTTGATCTATCCTTCGGCATTTTTTGACATAATGGTTCATTTAGTTATGCATTTACCCGATGAAGCGATTCTTGGTGGTCCAGTCTATATGAGATGGTTGTATCCCTTTGAACGATATATGAAAAAACTGAAAAACTATGTTAAAAACCCGTCAAGGCCAAAAGGTTATATAGCTGAAGGTTATGTAGCTGAAGAAGCTCTAACATTCTGCTCAATGTACCTGCAAAATGTTAAAACTAATATTTCACACATTTAGCACTCTACCTCACTTTTACTAATTTGGAATTCAAAATTATTTCTACTAGGTAATTTTTGACCAAAACAATAACTAAGACTAATTTTTCTAGCTTTTATATATTTTTCTTCAATGTAGTGAATTCAAATCTACACATCCCCAAAAAGATATTAAAACTAAATTTTCGAATTGGTTTCAACACAAGCTAATACATATATAACACTTGGTTCTATATATTTGTTAGGTAATGCATATATAACAAACAGTATTATTTTAAATTTGTTAGGTCTATAAGACGAAGAAAGAAAGTTCTTTAGAATTTCACCCAGAGTTATATTTTCTTTCATTGGGTGCGCAATTAATGGCCAAGACTTACACCGGTTGCATAGTCAACGGTGTTAGGTTTATGGTGGCTTCACGTGATGTAAAACGTGCAACGCAAAACTTAGGGGTTATGGTGGAGGGAGAGAACGGTGATAAATATTATGGCGTATTAGAAGAGATTATTAAGATCAATTATCCTCATGGGTATAAAACTGTCCTATTTTGGTGCAAGTGGTACGATACTCGAGTGGGTGTTACATATGAAAATAATATTACCGGTATCAGCACAGAATACGAATGGGACAAAGAAGATCAGCTCATATTTGCCCGGCAACCCAAAAAAGTGTTCTACATCCAAGAACCATCTCGGGGAAACCAAAATAATAAACATAGGTGGGTCGTCGAAAATGTTAATCACCGGCGAATTTGGGATCGACCACCACAACTCGAGAATGTTCAAAACGTAGACATTGAGTTAGGCGATGATCTTAACGTCGTTCACAATAACTTTTTATCTAATATTGACCTAATTATTGACTCCCGCCATTACTTTCAAAACATATCTTCTCATGCTACTGAGGGTGAGAATGTAATGGAAGTTGATGCCCCGAGCAATGACGACAATGATGTTGCTGATGCTGGGACATATTATGACGAGGAAGATCCCGATTATGACGACATGGAGTCTGATTAAAAAACAGTAATTGTTGATGATTTCATTTATTATGATAAATCAATGTTTACTATTTTTACTTCATTTATTACATATAATAATAATAATAATGTGATTAATAATTTTTATTTCTAATTGCAGGACATCATGATTTCCATTTGGGTTGTGCTTGTTTATTTGATGGCTGATATTATCGGCATTGGCCACGGCGGAGACGGTGCAGGGGCGCCGCCACCGCCACCATCAGGTGGTGATGATTGGTGGCACTGGCACCAGGCAGACGATGGTAAGTCTTACAGTTCTTTACTTTTTACTATTTTTACTTCTTTTTAAATTCTAATAATGTGACTAATTATTTTTAACTCTAATTGCAGCCCCCCGCAGGAGAACACGGGGCAAGGCAAAAAAACCCTGCCTTAAGAAAACATCTTAAGGACACAGGTGGCCGAGCAGACATTACATTTGATGAAGCTGCCACTTGCATGCCTGTAGGAGAGCTTGGTAGCTGGTTTACCCGGGAGGCGTCTATGTGTATATGGCTTGAAGTTCTATTCGATGTGGAAGGTTGGAAGAATGTTTCTGAGCTTGATAGAAACAAGTTATTTGAGTTTTTGCAGGTCAGTGATTTGTAAATATATATTCTATATGTTATTTATTGATTTTTTTCTATCTGACTAGCTTGTTTTATTTAATTATTAGACTGAGTTCAATATGAATTTCAAACAACTTGAGGATGATCTCATTTCCAGTAAAAAAAACAAGGAGGCATTATGGCGGTTGTCAGAAAGCGGTACAACGACCACAAACATGAAGAAAAAAAATATTTTTTGAATGTGTCGAGAGGTGGTGATTATGGGGAAGGAGCAAGGCAACGTCCCCCGAGGGTATATGAAACCTGAAAGCTGGGTTCGAGCTGTTGATCACTTCTGCAGTCCAGAACATAAGAGGAAATCTTAAATTAACAAAACCGCCCGCCAAAAACAATCGAGCACATACCGAGGTGGAACGAGTTCTTTTGCCAGTCACTGTCACAAAAAGGTATACACACACATACAGAGATGATAATGTTTATTTAACTTATAATTTAACTTTTAATGTTAAAGAGGGCATCGAACGGTATGAAGATACCGTTCTAGACATACAGGAAGGCAGGGGACGTTTGATACCCCTTAGAATGAAGAGAATTATGTAAGAGGCTATTTGGTAGCCTCTTAATCAGCCTCTTAACCATTGAGGTCTGAATCATTCAGCATTCAGACTGTTTGTTTCAGCATCTGAATGGAATGATTAAGTGCTGAACCATTAAGCTATTGAAGGGATTCTGAATGATTCAGCTCATAACCATTCAGAGCCTATTAACCATTCAGACCATCTTAATGATTCAGCACTTAATCAACCAAATCATTCAGAGCATCTTAACCATTCAGACCTCTTAATGATTCAGCACTTAATCAACCAAACAGCCCCTAAGCATTTATTTATAATTTATAATATATCTATACTATATTATAAAGCATGAGAGAAGGATTCCAACCAAATTTAAGTAATTACAATATATAATGCATATGGTACAATGCCCTAATGAAGTAAGTAAGAGGGCAAAATAGTATTTTTATATGAATATTAAATTGTTCATGAAATAGATGTAAATGAATAATACATGTATTAAATTAAAGGGAAGTCTATAAGTTTTCTACCAAATAATTTAATTGTTATAATATATAGGGTAGAGTTAATGTACAAAGTGTGTTTTTTGTGAGAAGTGTAAGAAGTGTTTATAGCCCTAAGATCTATGGATTGATGGTTGAGATTGATTAGTGGCAAATTAGTAATATGTGTTATATATTTGATTTATTAATTAATGTTAATAGGGGTATGATAGTCATTGTGTGTGCTTAAAAGATGGAAACAGTTCCATTTTCTCAAATCTTGTTCATCTCTCTCTACTCTAACCAAAAAAAACAATCTCTGTTTTCTTCCCCCAAATCAATCTACTATAACCCTACCCTTTAAAAAAAAAATATTGAAGATACCTTTTAAATAAATGTTGAAGATAAGGATTCAGTTGGTTCAAGCTTATTGGTTCTTGGAGTTTTGCTATCGCCCATGATGTGTGCATAGGTTGCAGTATGATTGCATTTGTTATCTTCAAAAAAAATTGTGAAGATTAGGGTCACGTATGAAAACATACGATAATTATTGATTACGCAAAGTTGTATTTTTTTTTCAGTTTCATATTTCTTATTAATGTGTTTTACACAAAGTTGTGTTTTTTCTAGAAGTCGCATTGAAATGAGTGAGATGATTTTAAAACACAACAATATGATTGTGGGTTTTGCATTTGGGTGTTTGATTTTGGTTTATGCACAATGACGGGTTTTAATAAAACACAACGAGTTTTAAAACACCCCTTGTAGGAACAAACAACTCATATTCATATAAAACAACCCCATAAGAACAAACAACTCATATTCATATAAAACACAAGAGTTTTAAAACACCCCTCATAGGAACAAACAACTCATATTCATGTTGTGTTTTATCATGATCATGTTATTGTGTTTTATACTCATAGGCTGTATGATGTTGTGTCCAGATTTCTTTGGTGTTTTAAGAATAATGAACCTAATTCATACGTATAACGCCATGGACCCATCATATGAATATTTTGACATTTTTTTTAAAATAAGTCATTCAAATAAAACACCCCTCATATGAATATAAAACACTTCTCGATTGTACATGCGAAATGTTGATCTCGATTTGTATAAGCAAAATGTTGGTCTCAACTTGAAACAGATATGTTGTTATTTATGAATGTAAAATATGATTTAAAAATATTAATTGCTTTTGAAAATTGTGGGACTTCCTAAAATTATGTAGAGCAATATGACAAATATAACCCTATTAAATAAAAATGATAAAGGACACTTGTCACTTCCATAGCACTTCTTACACTTCTCACAAAAAATCTCTTTTGTACAGGAACCTAAACCATAATATATATATATATATATAATTACCAATCCCCACCAATTGTGCTACTGCAGTATAACGCGAACCACAACAAAAAAAACCAGACGATCTATAAAGCTAACCGTTGCGTAACAACAAAGTCGGTTAGGGTTATGTGAGGTTTATAATGATAATAAACACTCAATAGTAATGACGATAAACACTCAACATTTTCTAAACTAATATAACATTAATCTTGAAGTTCTTCTCATAAATTTGTATGTATAAAAATATGAATCAAAATAAAATACAAGTTTTATACTCGGAGTAATATTATGTTAAGAAATTATATATATAATTTTCATTGAAATATATAAATGTAATCCTAAAAAATTTAAAGAGACTAGGAAGTAAATATCAAAATGAAATTAAACGTATATGAGCTATAGACTTAATAATTATGTGGTTAAAACTTCTTGACTTCATAAAACCAAAATCTCAAATAAATAAATAATACAACCTTTCATGTACCGGTACATAATTAGTCTTAAATAGTCAGTTTTTTTCGATCCTATAAATTGTGATGTCAAAGAAGGGGAGGAAAAACCAATTATAGATTTTTGTTTGATTCTCTCTCAGTTTCATCATCCGTTGTCCCATGGTATTTCCATGGGTTATCAAATCCTAAAAACATTGTAGCTACCTACGGAAAAACCAAAGATGTACTAGACTTCCAAACCATCAAATCTCGTTGTGTGCCACCTCAAAGACTCATCAATAGCCGCGATTGTTTTCTAGGTGCAAAAAAATAGAGTTGCGTCTTATTTCATTTGAGTTTAAAAGAAGTAACTTTGTTTGATGTTAAAGCGAAGCATAATTTCTAACTTTTTTCTTTACTTATAAATGTCATGGTACAGTGGAGTGCAAATAATTTTCAACTACTTGATTTGATAAGATCAAGCCTTAGGACTTGGTTGTTTAATGTCTATTGTAGAGAGAAAATTTCAGTAGCAACTATAACATGTTTATTAACATGTAAATCTTAGTTCTTTTTATCATATTAACATAAGTTGTAGAAATCTTAGATATTTTGTAAAAATAAAGCTTTTGAAAAATTTAGAAATTACAAGAATTTGAAGATATCTATTACTTGATAACAAAATCCTCCATATTGCCTATGCACATTAGATTTAAATAAATATTATCATGAAATTTGATTATGATAACAATATCCTTATACATCAATAATGTCTTTGAATAAAAGCTATTTACGATGTTGTGTACATAAATATAAATGATGTGTAGGTTGTATAACGACCTCCCATGGCATCCTCACTTCATTGACCACTTAATTGTCTTAACCATTTTGTCTTTCAATTGCGTATTGTCAACTCCGCTGCAACGCGCGGGCTCCACACTAGTATATACTAGTATTCCTGCCCCGCGCTACGCTGCGGGGACCTATGGTATCAAAAGTTTTGTTGTTTTAGTATTAAGAAGTTAGCATCTGATTTACGTGAAATGGGCCATGATTGTTGCTGCTGAAATACTAAACTAAGAGATGGATAGAGTCCCAGTAACGTTACAGTTACATGTTATTTACATGAACATTGGCAACGATTACTACCGCTCCGCAAACATTGAACAAAACACTGCCTCGAGTGACTCATGCAGTCCATATCCACTGTTGTCGTTGAACTGCTTTTAAAACATGTGGCTATCATTCTTATCTTGGGTTTCATCTGTACAAATAAGAAACAATTAGTTGTAATGCTTGTTTGTAGGTGTATGTTTAAATTACATAGAAGTATGGTTGATAGCTTATTAGTCTAACAGTCACCTTAATGCAGTATAAATAAAACGATTAATTCTTAAAGATTTTAAACCCAATCAAGGGAAGCAAACTCTACAAATGCAGCCAAAGAAAAGCTTGATGACTTTCACAATGCACCCACCAACGTAGGTCGAAAATAATCCAACTACGGAACATGGATAATTATTAATCAACAGAAACTATAAAAGGCTAAAGGCTGTTTAAAATGTATGCACAACAATTATAACCACATCGCAGATGTTATAGGTATAGTATCAAAATACTTAATCTTCATCTTCGTAACACGCTCATTATCATGATCAAGCGTCACTTCAAACACATCCCCATACTCCTTCTGCAACAAAAAGAAAAACATACTCTTCTGTTTATGCATAGTCACCGAACAAATCAAAACCCCTCGTTCGGTCGGCAAATCCGCCCATCGAGGAATAACCGCTCTAACATCCGGATGTCCTTAATTCTTATAAATCACAAAATTCTCCGCACAAACCAACACCTCACTCGGCCCATCCCCACCCCGAGGAACCGTAACAAGCATATTCGCCCCATTATCCACTTCCTCCGACCACTTCCTCGACACATGATTCAACCCCAAATCCAACTCATAAAACGTCAACACCTTCTGCGCCTCAGTCGCCGCCTGCCCCATCGCATCCTGATCCACCTCCGCATAATCCAGCTTAATTGCCGCAAACACCGGGTTATCAAACACCCCGAAAATAGATGAACAGTGAATTTCTCAATCTTCATACCATTACTAAAAAAACTATGAAATTTATTAAACAAATTCAGAATCGATTAAAATACTTTTTAAACTTGTGAAAACCAGGTACAGACATTATAACATATATTAAACATCATATGCAATTTGTACCTAGTGTGGATAAAAGCTGGGTGAGTTATAATTTACACATAGAATAGGAAATTGCAAATGAGGGTATTACCTACAAACACGCTGGAGTTGGAGTGGTTTTAACCTGTAAAACCACAAATCGAAAAAAACAGTATAAGCAACAAAAAACGAATCCAAATAATAAGCGTCCGGAACAACAAATAACATATAACATATAACATAAGAATATGAAGATAAAGATAAACAAGGAACTCATGTGTAAAGAATTTGGAGGTTTACTGAAACAAATATATAATCATTTACTAGGTTAGAGTTCCGTGGGGACCCACGGTTCACCCAAAAGTAAAATGAAAAAAAAAAGTAGGAAAATAAGAATTGTATTAAGCAAGTTGTTTTGGTTACTAAATGTTTAATAATGCAATATGTATGAATTTTTATGTTAAATGCATAATATCATCTAATAGTTTAATGTAACGAAATAATGGGTATATCGACTAAGTAAAGTTTGATCTGACAAAAAAGAATAAACAAATAATTGAATAAAATAAATAATATTTTATTTATTCTAATGGATTTATTATCAACATGACATTCAAAGTGACTAAATATAGTTTTCATAACATTGAAAATAATAATAAAAAAATTCGCTCTTTGAACTTATAAAGCAACATTAATAAACCTAAAATAAAAAACAGAGAAATCAAAATCTTATAAAGTTATTCATAAAGCTTCAAATATTTCTTTATACACAACGTTTGATGTTTTGTTCGTAAGGTTGCCATCTTGATCTGGTATTAGTATCTTCACTCCATCTCGACTTTTGACCCTTGATAGCGCAACATTCAACTGCCCATGTGATGGATTGTAGATGCAAAAGTGCGACTAATGCTTCGGATTGAATAACTAATATGTTTTTGGTGAATGTCGTTGGTGCGAAGGAGGAATTCAGAAGGTGCGAAGGAAGCTTTTTGTAGGTTCGAAGGAAGATAAAAGGTGCGAAGGAAGACACTGTGGACGAATGTGAATATACTTTATTGTAGAACTTGGTTCGACCATTCAGTTTGGGCGAACCTGCACATTCGCACAATCAATTTGGGCGAATGTGCAGTCTATAAATAGACAAGTTTGATTTTTGAATGTAACTTTTGGTCATTATTATTCCCTCTACTTTCTGAAACTCTCTCTAGTGTTTTGTTTAACTCTTTTAACGTTCATACCTTGATTGTAATCATATTTCAACGTGTAATCGAGTTGTTAATTAATGAAAAACCTTTGAAAATGATGATCTGTGTGTTTTAATCTGTTTGACTATTATTTTGTTATAGTTTTAGGGTTTCCGCACCTAAAACTAACTTGTTTGATCATTCTTTGTTGTTATACGATCCTTTCACGCACATACATGGATACGTCGACTAAGTAAAGTTCGATTTGACAAAAATTATAAACAAAGACTGGAATCAATTGTAGTATGCAAGTTGTTTTGCTTACTAAATGTTTGGTGGTTCAATTGGTATGGATTTTGTTGTTAAATGCAAATATCATATAAGGTTTTTAATGTAACGCAATGAGGGATATATCAACTAAGTAAAGTTTGATTTGACAAAAATTGTAAACAAAGACCGGAATCAAATGAATAATACCGAATTTATTCTAATGGAAGCCAAATGAATATGAACATTCAATGTGACTAAATATAGTTTTCCAGAATGTCACACCCTCAAATTTCCACTTGCGGAGTTTTACCGCGAGGTGCATGACAAACCAGGATCCAAGTCAACGGTCACAATAAACAACACTATATGAAATACGTAAACTCAAAACATGGTTCTCATTTTATAAAATCATAGCGGAAGCATTTAACCAGTTACAGAACCATGTACGACAATGTTCAAACTGTTTAATTCAAAAACATGAAACTAAGCCTAGACGCCATGCAGACTCGTGCGCCTAGTCCTCTGTTGCTACCTTAGCGACCTGAGAAAAACATGCCAAAAAGACGTCAACATATAATGCTGGTGAGTTCACAGGTTTGTTCAGTAAGTTACCAAGAGTTAACAAAACGTTACCATGTCCATACTATACCAATGTCACCAAGTACGCTAGCTAGGCGTATGTTTTATTACTACTACGATTGGAAAACCATTACTAGACACGTTTAGCAATGTTTAGCAATGTTCAGCCTGAATGTTCAGCATGATACCAATGTTACCAGTTCGAGACAATATGCACCCAACTGGCCCTCCAAGCCGACGAGTGGGGCAGGTCACGCCCAATAGATCTATCCACATTTCCCCCGTTGTGCATCCCCGCACATTCATGGTTTTCCCCAGGACTTTAAAAGATCGTATAGAAATGCAAAGTTAAAACCATAGTATGACATATGTTACCAAAATAGTTTAGCGCATGTTTTCTCCCCCAAAAGTTAAAGCTGTAAAAGTGGGGCCGTGAACTCACCTTAGATTGCGTTCTTCAGTTAATAGTAAAGTGCCAAGCCCTTGATAATCCCACTACCGGAGATCTATCAAAATGTTCACATAAGTGTTCCGACTAATAACCATAAGGTTATCTAGTCCCCGATTGTCCAGATCGTAACCAAGTATGTTTTAAAACGTGTTTAAGTGTTCAACCGACACACTAGACCGACCCGACATCCCGTTGGTGACTCATTACCCTAACTAATCAAGTACGCATAGATTACACACAAGGTTTAGGCATAAAACACTTAGTTTGTATCAAAAATCTCATTTTTACATCAGAAGGGTCGAACCAGGCAGATAAATCCACCTTCGCCCCTTTTTAAGCCACGTTCGCCCGTTTAATGCCACGTTCGACCGTTTGATGCCACGTTCAACCGTTTGATGCCACGTTCGACCGTTTAATCTGATTCGACCAAATTTTTCCCAGGTTCGACCCTGGAATCTCTCATTCGACCACCCGTTTGGTCGAATGAGCCCAGGTTCGACCCTGTCAGATAAGTTTCCCTAAAAACGCTTCAAACACATTCAAAACATCGCGAAACATCATCAAACACAGCAGTCAAGCATGAATAACTTATCCCTACAAAACCCCACCAATTTTGCCCCAAAACCAGTTCGTTTTAACACTTTCCCAAAATGGCAAAATTATGGAAATGTCACATCATGCATGGAATTCTTACCCAATTAAGAAACTTTTTGAAATCCTTTAATAATCATCTCAATATGCTCTGTTTAATGTGTTTATGAAAACCCCCAATAGTTCTATTAATAATAATAACATGTAACAATCCTTAGATTTATCAAAAATCCCCAAAATACCCATAATATCACCATCTATCTAATTGTAACCCTAAACAACAATAAACCAACATCAATAGCAACCCTAGATCATGTTTCTATCATTAGAACAACAGTAAATCATTAAACAACACATAATTAACATATGTTTATTGATACAAAAACCTATGTTTAATGATAGGGTTTCGATTTAGAAAGGTGTTTAAAAGGTTTTTATTGATAAAAACATCCTTAGAACAGATCTGGACATTTAGGGTTAGATGAAAACGAATTTAAAATGCCTTAAAAAGATTTAGGATTAAGAACACACCTTCGATTCTTGCTTAGATGTTGTTGATAGGTTAGATTATGAAAAAAGAGAGCAAAAACTCCTTCCTTAGTGATTAAAATCGTTTGAGAGTGTTTTGAGACGGTTAGGGTTTGTGAAATGGTGAAAAATGACAAAGTTTGGTATTTATACTAGTCCACATTCGACCCCTGTCTCTGGTCGAATGTAACCTCCTTCGACCCTTTCACAGGATCGAATGTACCCTGACTTGGTCGAATGGAATTCTTTCAATCCCATATCCCATTTTCGCCCCTTTGCTAAGGGTCGAACCAAGACAAATTTCCAGGTTCGCCCACTCGAAGTGGTCGAACCAGGACTTATGTTTTTTCTAGTTTTCCAGTTTATCGTGTTTAACGCATTGTAACGCACCTTAACATATGAGCATGCAACCTTAGTCTATGTTTAACATATTTAAGCATGGATGATTATCTACACATCGTTTAAACACTTCTATGCATATAATTCACCACACAACAATTAATCTACACATACACTTAATTAGTTTATGTAATTTCACCAACAACGGGACCCGGTACTAGTGTATTCCCAAAACGACTCCCAATGATCCTCCAGATCATTGAACCTTGGACAATCCTAACTTGACCCGACTCAACTAACCTAGTTAAGACCGTTTATAAACGTTTCTCGCTAAGGTAGACTTAGATGTTACTAAAATGTTTAAGCCAAATATGTCGGGTGTTACACAGAACATACAAACTAATAATAAAAACAACTTTCACCGTTAAAACTTTTGAAGCAACATTAAAAACCTTACATAAAAAACATATAATTTAAAATCTTATAAAGTTATTCATAAAGCTCCAAATATTTATTTGTACACAACATTAGTTGTTTTGTTCGTAAAGCTTTTATCCTTGTCTAATATTAACATCTTCAGTCTATCTCGACTCTTGACTTTTGATAGCGTAACATACAATTCGCCATTTGAAAAAACAGGATCCTTCAACAACTCAACTCTAGATAAGGATTGCCCTTGATTCTTGCTTATTGTCATTGCGAAAGACAAAGCAAGTGAGAATTGTCTTCTTTTAAATTAAAAAGAAAATTTTTTTTATCAGAAGGGGACAGACTAATTCTTAGTATAAAGGTTTGAATTCCAATGTTACTTCTTGAAATGATTTTTAGCTTCTATTACACTTTCTCTCTTTTTAACAACTTGTAATCTTGTCCCGTTACACAAGCCGTTTTCTGATCAATGTTTTTTAGTAACATTACTGGAACAAAGTAAATGTATTAAATTTATAATTCGGGAAATAAGACTAAAAATATATACGTAAGGAAATAATTTAAGGTTTTCAATGCTATAAACACAATACATAGATCATAAGTTGTTTAAATAAAATAAATAGAAACAAAGTAACATTTCACATAACTTATAGTTATAAATCATAAACCAAGCTATAAACACACTACATAAATCTTAGTTATTGCCAAAATTATAATTTCATTTTATCATAATTAAATTCAAATGAAAGCTTATGATCTAATACCAAACAGAACATTTTACCAACTTACCTGATTTTAAGCAAAAGTTTAATTTAGCATTGAACATTTTGCCAACTTACGTCATTATTTAAACTGTGTAAATATAGTACTTAACAAATAAAAGGACATTGTGTCTTAGAAAGTTAATTATATCATTCACGAATGACTTAATAATAAAAATTTATAAACCAAAAGCATTAGTACCATATAGGAAAGTAATTTTAGCTTTAAGATTTACCAGCAATGTAACAAAGTAAAAACTACTACAATTTCATTGTGCAACATGCTAATATGTAGCATGAAGATTAGCATAATGTGTTCCCAAATAGAAAGTACTGCAATTTGAGTTTGCAGAAGAAAGCCACCACTTGGTCCAACATAGACACATTGCAGTTTCATTAGACTTCCAATGTACCAATGAAACCACGCGCACACACACGTATATGTAGGGGGTTCTAGACCAAACGCGGTTTTTTACGAGAACAGTAAGATAAATATTTTTGCTTCCATATCAACAATTTTTAAAATTAAAAAAATGGTTGAAATGCAATGTTTAAAATGTAAACGTTTAAAAGTTAATAATAAACATATGAACACAAAAATTGGACAATAACAATATAGGTTTGTTCTTTTTGTTTGTTCAATAATTTAGCATGGCGAGTTAACATTCTACTTAATCATCAAATATATGAACCTAAAATAATTAGGAGCAACAATTATATAACCAAATTGTGACCTCAACTCATTAATCACATACGCTAAACTTAAATTTCTAAATAAGGACACAACTTCAAACAGTAATCAATCAAATCTCAATCACTCAAACAAAATTAAACATTGAATTTCCATTATTAAATTAGTGACAAAATTTCCATGACAACGTGTATCATTTATTAATTAATAGGCAATTGAATGATTTATTTCTTAATCATTTATTGACAATTAAATGATGGTAAATGCTAATTAATACATTAATATCTTAAAATTACAATTAAGCTCAATTATTGGATGATTGAATTACTAAACATGTCAATACTTTTTACACTAATGTAAAGGTTTTATTGTTCCTAAATTAAGGATATTTGAAATTTGAAATATTTGAATTTTAACTAAATGAATACAGAAATAGTAATGTTATTATTATTCATTTAAATCATATATATTTTAGGATTTTTTTCTTTATATTAATTATTTTATTTAATATCTTGTTAATAGTAGGAAATTGTTGACAAAAGTTAACTTAAATTTTTCAATTATGTACTAATTTATTGCCAATTGAAAGATTAATTTGATTACCATTTATTAACAATTGAATGACATTCAATTTAAATAAATACATTCATGTTTTTTTATGCTCATTTACGAAAATTAGTGCATGATTGATTCTGTTATCATTAATTGAGTTTCTTATAATTTTTGTAATAATTATAATTATATGATATAATTTGGTTCTTCCGAAAATTTTAAACTACATAGAAAATGTATATTAAACAAAATTATTGTTAATATATATATATATATATATATATATATATATTGGGAAGCACTTTTATTAATGTAAATATATGTAAATATTACACTAATATAAAATGATAGTCTTGGTAATAATAATATGTGTTGCATAACACATATGGTGTCGAATATTGAATACGATCTTCAAATCGTGAATTTTCATTTAAAGATATTTAATTGAATAGCTTAATATGATTATTATTAATTTGAATATTTTATACATTTTCGGAAACTGTTAATCAAATTTAAGTTATATTAATCATTAACAAAAATATAGACTTTATCATATAAAAATGTTGACAAAATTTAAATTAAAACATTCATTCATTTACTAATTTGTTGACTAAATGAATTAATGAAACCGTTAGCATGCATTTATTGACAATAAAATAAGAGTTAATGTGAATGAATGCTTGAATCTCTACAAATTACCATTTTATTATCAATTGAATGTTCATTTCATTACCATTTATTAACAATTAAATGACATTCAATTTAAATGAATACATTCATTTTTTGATTATCATTTACCAAAATTAGTGCATGATTGATTTTGTTAATTAAATTTAAGTTATATTAATCATTAACAAATTTTTCGACTTTATCATATGAAAATGTTGACAAAATTTAAATTAAATCATTTACTAATTTGTTGACTAAATGAATTAATGTTTTCGCTGGTATGCATTTATTGACAATAGAATGAGAATTAATGTGAATGAATGCATTAATATCTACAAATTAACATTTTATTGTCAATCGAATGATTCATTTCATTACCATTTATTAACCATTGAATGACATTCAATTTAAATCGACATGCATATATATGTTTAAATGCGAGATTATTGTTACAAATTTGGATTCCAGCCCAAATTTGTAAATTTGTTAAATGAAAGTGATAATCAGATTTTTCTTTATATTAATTATTAACTTAATTATGGTGTTTATCATAGGAAATTGTTGACAAAAGTTAGATTAAAAATTTCAATCATTTACTATTTTACGGCCAATTGAATGATTATTTTGCTTAGCATTTATTAACAATTTAATGATGGTCAACTGAAATGATTACATTCATCTCTACGAAAAAGTAGCATCATTTACTATATATCATAAATTTAAAAAAGAAATAATTTTAATGTCAATAACAAAACTTAATTAATGATAACAGAATAAATCATGCAATAATTTTGGCAAATAAAAATTTGAAAACATGAATCTAATCTTTTAAATTGAATCTCATTTAAATGTATTTAATAAATATAATTTAAATTTATTTTTTTAATAATAAATATAATTTAAATCTATTTAACAGTTTCCTAAATTATATAATATATTCAAAATAATTTTCATAGATATTACTAATATTGTTGACCGATAAACGTAAAAACTTTTACTTTCCTTCGTATGTCGCTACTGTAAGATCACTGTTATGTATGTTTTTAGACAACAGAAATTTATTCATGCCCTTCGGCACAGTCTGGGAAGGCACGTAAAAAACAACATTAAAAATGAAAGAACCAATTTTTAAAATTAAATAGGCATATGAACACAAAAAGAAAATCAAACATACCAAAACTGTTGACGAAGGGTCATGCGAAACCTTGAAGAATTGAGATCCATTGTAATAAGCGTTTGTGTGTTTGGATCAAAATCTTGTTTTTTGGATAATGAAAAAAAAAAGTTTCAAAATGAGTTGAAATCTTCATCAACTATTGTAAATGTTCATAAACTTGAAATAAAAAAATTGATATTTAAAATCGGTCAACATCCGATTGTTTTTTAGTCGAATATTAAATCATTATTATTCGAAAGAAAATAGGATTATTACTCATTTTTATACCCAAAAACAATTATGGGTAAATACAAAGTATTATGAAAACAGAAGTGTTTTTTTATCCCAAATCGAATACTAACCCAGATAATCCTAAAGAAACGCATCTTTAGGATTATTTCTCATTTTTATACCCAAATCGAATACTAACCCAGAATTGTTGTTTATCTTCGGCCAAATACTAAGTATTATGAAAACATCCGGATGTTGACATAACAATAATAACGTTAAGAATAAAAATGAAGTGAAACATAATAATGAATCAACGATAGAACAGTAGGATCGATCATTACCTTGATAAAATTGAATTGTTAAATCCGATTAAAGATGTTGAATCGGTTTTGGAGAATCAAAAGATTATGCAAAATGAAGGAGGATGATAGAAAACATTCTTAGGAAGAATTGGAGAGTTGTGTTTTGGAGAATGAAAAAAAAAATATAAAAACGGTTCATATAGTGTAAAAGTTGGAGCTCCATTTCTCAATTGGATCCAATGAGACACTCTCTAAGGCCTCCATTCGACCCGAGATGTATTCAATTATTATATAGATAGATATTTATACATAGAATAAGGTGGTTATGAAGTTGAATGATGAATTGGTAACGACAGGAATTGAAGGATTAATTGTTACGAATTGAATGATGAATTGGTAAGGATATCTCATGATTACATAAGGGGGTTACAAAGTTTTATCACAGAAGAAGAATTTGGCTGAAATTATTTGGTGGTACAAGCATCTTAATGCATAACATGGTACAAGCATCTTAATGCATTGACAAGGGTAATTTGAGGAAGATTTATATGACATTTGAGGGTTAAAGCATATGGCTTTTCAAATGTCATCTTAAGTTTACCAAGTTGGACATCTTTGCCCATTGCTCACTCTTTATAATGTAATAATAATAATATAGATATACTAGCAGGAGCCCGCGCGTTGCGGCGGTGCTGCACAATGTTTGGATGTTGCATTTGGTCAAATTTATGACTTTCGACCCGATTCGACCAGAAAAATCAAATTGAATTACATATAACTTGAATTTCTTTTATAAAAAGTATATATATAATTTTGTTTATTTAGCTTGATCCGAATTCAAACGTAAATCAAATTCACCTATTACTTTTACATTGTTTTTTCTAATTTTTAAGAATAGCTTGTATACTTAATTTTATGAGTTTCGGCAAAAAAAAAAAAAACAAAAAAAACGTCGAATAGATTTTTTTTTTTAAATTATGTAACAAACATGTTACATATGTAACAATGCTGACGTATGATAAAACCAAGTTTGTGTAACACGTGTGTAACAAAATAATCTACTCGGCGCTTTTTGGATTTTTTTTTTTTTTGCCGAAACTAATAAAATTTAATATAAAAGGTATGCTGAAAAAATCAGGTTTTTACTTTTGTGAAATACAACACAGGTTAAAGTCACGGTTTGAGGAAGAAGAAGAAGCAGAAGAAGAATAAGAAGAAGAAGAAGAAGAAGCCGAAGCAGAAGCAGAAGCAGATGTTACATATGTAACAATGCTGACGTATGATAAAACCAAGTTTGTGTAACACATGTGTAACAAAATAATCTACTCGGCGCCTTTTGGATTTTTTTTTTTTTTGCCGAAACTAATAAAATTGAATATAAAAGGTATGCTGAAAAAATCAGGAAAAAATAATGTTTTTACTTTTGTGAAATACAACACAGGTTAAAGTTACGGTTTGAGGAAGCCGAAGAAGCAGAAGCAGAAGCAGAAGCAGAAGCAGAAGAAGAAGCTCCCAATAGATGGATAAGGTTGGTATATATATTTGTGTGTGCGTGTTTAGTTTTCATGTTTTTGCGATTGTTTGTTGGGTTTAAAGTATGTTAAAACTAATATTATTTGGGGTGTTTGAAGGTTGGTATATTAGAAGAAGTGTTGGGTAGACGTCGCGGACATGTTCACGGGATTGGGCCTATGCCTTGTCCGAGAGAAAGCCTTCCACATCTTACGCCAACGCAACCGCAAATAACACAGGTATGTCTTTGTAGTTTAAATATTAATATTTGACCCGTTTGGTATAAATATGTTTAGTAAGTAGGATATTTGACCCATTTAGTATATATTTGTAGTTTATTTGTTGGTTGTTAACCTATTTGGTATAAATATGTTTAGTAAATAGGATATTTGACCCATTTGGTATATATTTGTAGTTTATTTGTTGATAGTTGACCCATATAAATATGTTTAGTAAATAGGATATTTGACCCATTTGGTATATATTTGTAGTTTAAATGTTGATAGTTGGCCCACTTGGTATATGTTTGTAGTTTGACCCATTTGGTGTATGTATGTTTGCTAAATGTTAATATTTGACCCGTTTGGTATAAATATGTTTAGTAAATAGGATATTTGACCCATTTGGTATATGTTTGTAGTTTGACCCATTTAGTGTATGTATGTTTGCTAAATGTTAATATTTGACCCGTTTAGTATAAATATGTTTAGCAAATATGATATTTGACCCATTTGGTATAAATATATTTGTAGGAACAAATTAATGCGATGATGGCGAATCCTCAATTCCAAGCGCAAATGTTCCAAATGTGTAGTCAATCCTTCCAATCACAAAACTTTGGAAATCAAGGCGGTAGCGGTATCGGCAATAGTGGCGATTATGACGACGATGAAGACGAAGACGAAGATATTTAGGCGTTTTTGTAAGAATGATACAATTTATAATGTTTATGTTTTAATTTAAATAATGGTATGTTTGTTTAGTTTTGTTGGTATGTTTAGACGAATGTTGGTTAATGTTGGTATGTTTATATATATGTAAATGTTGGTATGTTTGGTTATTATTTTGCTTGATTGTGCGTTTGTGAACAAAGCGAGGAGGAAAAAATCCGAATAGGAAAGCGAGGAGGAAAAAAAGACCTTTAGCGGCGACAAGTTGCCGTTAAAGGTCTTGCCCATAATGCACAGATTTTTGCCACGTGGCAAAAAAAATAAATAAAACAAATATTGCCACATGGAAAATAGGTATTAGTGGCGACCCATTAGCGGCGACTAGGGGCATTAGCCACGAATTTTTTTGAACGAGACTATTAGCGGCGACACTCACCATTAATAATCTTGTCGTCGGTAAAGAGAAACCTTATAGTGGACATCTAGCAAGAGTCGCACTCTGAAAGACTTACGGTATAAAATGTGACTAAACACCGGAAACATTATAAATGAAGTCAATTCTACTATATCTAATATCCATAAACATAGGGGTTGGCTAAATGCACTCCCCTTTTTTACTAATTGCACACCCTTTTAAAAAAACATATTAAAAATTATCAAATTCTATCCTTCTACTTTAGAAAAAATTATTTGAGTAACTCATCTTGTTCGTGTAATCAACCCTTTTTAAGTTTATCACCCCATGAACATCATCTTCATCACATAATTGAAGTATCACCGTCCCATGAATCTCGTCATCATCTCGGTGGTACAAAACCCCATCTGAAATATTGTCTTTTAATCTTTATGATTTAATTACTATAGTTTGAGACAAACTTAGATTAGGATAGAAGAGGAAATTCTATAAAAAAAATATAAGGTTTAATTATGTTTATTTAAAAACTTTAAGGGGGAGTGTAATCAGTAAAAATAATATAAAGGGAGTCCATTTAGCAACACCCTAAACATAACTCGAATCCTCATTGACCATTTTTAAAATGCATTAAATAAGTCATAGATATATTATAGTTTGCTAAACGTAACAATGATTTTATTCCAAAATTTTTCGAGAGAACTCTGGTGTGAAAAAAGTTTGTGACGCCGAACTGGACTTCCAATAATAAAATAGGTTCGAGCATTAAATGCACTTTTAACATGTCTCCGTATGTTCGAAAACAATTACAGAATCATTGAGTTTTGATTGGAGAAGAAACGGGTGGGACATTAGGATTTGAAGGTAGCGGAGAGATGTTGGAACTCTTAACATCCATCTTCTTTGCCGCACATGGAAAATGACAAACACAATGTACATAACTTAGGCAAGTTCCGACAGCTTCCAATCCATGTAACCTAACACACTTGTAGCCACATCCATAGCTGTCGCATCCGACTAAAGAAAAATTATCTTGACATGGTAGTCTCGCCATAAAACCTACAAATTTATAATTCATATTTCCTTTAGTTAATGATTACACAACTGTAAAGGTAATTTTTGTAATGAAACAACCCTCGATCCACATAGTTTACAATAATATATACTATGAAAGGTACCATTGACAATGAGAAATGAAATAGTTACCATTGAGCATGAGAAATAGAATACATATGATGAACCAAATAGACTTTGTCATGTTGAGTTCTCATGTGATGTTTATGTGATCGTGATAGGCTGTGCAATTACGAAGATTATATATAGGAAATAAGGTTGAAATCCATGCATCTTAAACCAGAATTGTATTAATGTGTTGATACAATTATGGCAGCATGCATTCATTGTATTATTAGTCATTTATTTGTTGCTGCAAGTGTATATTTGTCACTATAATATAGAAATAATAGATTTACATTACCTTAAAGTTATTTTTTTAGTTTTATTAAATCTGTAACCATTAATACTTATGTATAGTACATGAGAAACTTATTGTTCATCGGTATATTTTGGGAACATTGTTCACATACATTTATTTTTTAAGGGTAGAGATAACGTACAAAGGAACCTTAACGTGAGAAGTGTTGGAAGCAATCTCAGCCATTAGATTAACAGGATGGTTGGACGGTAATTAAAAACCCTAATCATACTTGGGTCAAACTAACCAATGGTAAATTAGGAAAAAAAACGTCTAATTTTTTTACAAATCGTAAAAACATAATAAAAAATAACGAAAATCAAAACATAATTTTTCATCGATTGAGATCGATTAAACCAATCTAAATGATTACACAATCAAAATACAGAAAACAAACATCGAATGCATTCATTATCAGTAATTGAAATTAAAAATAAAAAAACAGAGTATTATAACTATACAATAAATCAGTCGAAAATCATATGAATCAACATTTAAAACGCACGTATTATTTGTCAGAAGCACTCGATTTTGATTCTAGAAGAAGAATTAAAGATAAAAATGGGTTACAAAAAAGTTGCAGGCGAAGAAGAAGATGACTATGGTAACAGGGATCTTTAAACGCACTCATTATATAATAATTATATTTTGGACGCACTCATTAAAAAATTTAGATGCACTCATTGAAAATTTGGACGCACTCATTAAAAAATTTAGAAGCACTCATTGAAAATTTAGACGCACTCATTAAAAAATTTGGAAGCACACATTAAACAATTTGGAAGCACTCATTAAAAAATTTGGAAACACTCATTAAAAATTTGGATGCACACACTAAAAAATTTCAAAGCACTCATTAAAAATTTAGAAGCACTCATTAAAAATTTGGACGCACTCATTAAAAAAGTTGGAAGCACTCATTGAAAAGTTGAACACACATTCAAAGATGGAGATCTCTTGTTTCTTTTAGACGAACATTGAAAAAATGTTTAAATAACGTGCGTTTGATTTTTCCTTTATGGTCAAAGATGGATGAGAAGGTGTTGCCATGGTGTGATGGGATCATGACTCAGCTTCTTAAAGATTTATCAAGCAATCAATTGCATCGATCTGTTAAGCCTCAAATATTTTCATGTGTTGGTGATATTTCACTTGCAATCGGAGAGAATTTTGAAAAAATATTTGATATATGCTATGCCTATGCTTCAAAGTGTAGCTGAATTGTCTTCACACATATCTGGTGCTGATGATGAAATGATTAAGTACACAATCTTTTGAGAAATGGTATTTTGGAGGATTATTCAGGAATATTTCAGGGTTTCAAGAACTACCCTAAAACCCCGTTACTTTATTAATAACCGAAGCCATCAATTTACATTGACGGATTCTTCATCGTTGTGCACCGAATCGTTGTGGTGTGATCTTCCAGTACTTTTTGATTAATCATACGATTTAGGGTTTGTGAAAGTGGGTACTTGTAGTGGTGATGGGAAGTTGCAGTGGTAATTGTGAAAGTGGGAGGGTGTGTGACGGGTGGTTCTGTTCAAATCTTGAGGTTGCAAAAGGTGGCCGGTGGTGTCTGATAGTTTAATCATATGGTTAGGTTAAATTGGCAGGAGTCAAGTTCCAGTGGCTTCCTACACTTTTTACGTTAAGTATATTTTGTATCCTATACTTTCTAATTTTTTAATATTTTTTTTAAAGTAGTTGTAAGAATGAAGAACCGGATGCTCTAAATCCCCCGACAAGGGGGTTAATATGAGCCATATTAGGATACAAAACACAATATTTATAAATTCTAAGAGCATTCACATCTCATCCTCTAGCTCTATCCACTAAATTACACTAAAAATCACTATATTTTCATTGTTTTCAACTAAATAATACTTTTTTATATCTTTATCATTATCCCCCCCCCCCCCCCCTCCCGCCCAAACTCACACCACTTTTAAAAAATATCAAAAAAAAAAGGGGTAGAATAGTGTCCCCCTAAATATACAGATGAACAATAATAGTATTTTCTGTCTCCTCCAGTCACAACCTCTCAAAACCACTTTTTAAAATATGAGGGATTCATTCATATAAATTTAGTGAACAGGATTTGAATGCTCTAAAACAGAAATCGTAATTCGTGGGGCTTGAGGCCTTACAGAAAAAGATCGATTAACTCCCTCATCTCCATCTGTCAAATTACACTAAAAGTCATTAATTTTTCTTGCTCCTTCTCAATTAAATAATTTTCATATTTTTATCATTCTCCCATAATCACTTTTAAAAGGGAAAATTACTCAAATAGTCTCTGTGGTTTACTCATATTTCACCTTTAGTCCTCAAATTTTAAAAATTCAATCTGTAGTCCTCAACTTTTGGTGTTTCTTAACTCGGATAGTCCCTGGAGTTAATTGTAACATTACGCATTTAAACTTGTACGTTACGGGCATTATTAATAAAAATGTCAAGTTTTATCATTTTTGTTCGCGTTTAATTATTTTGTCGCATTGTGAAACCCTAATACCATAGATATTATATAATTATATATGGTTAGGTGTTGGTTAATTATCAAAAAAAAAAAAAGATGCTTGGGCCGGGAATCGAACCCGCGCCCAAGACCGGCCCAACAACACACTCACACACAAACCAGCTGGGCTGGCACTTCACATCTGTTCAAAGCTGATGGATTATAAATATATTCTTGGTAGAAAACCTTCACAGTTGACTTGAAAAGTCAACTGTGGAACGCGAGTTGCCAAAATCACCAACAATAACTCGTGATTATCTATTCTTGGCATCCTTACTTGATTACCGGCCTATCATGACTAAGCAACACGATTAATATCGATCAATTGATACCTAAATTACCTTATACGCGTATAACATTGAATGTGTGGTCAACACTTACCATTTCTTCGATCCAGTGTTTAACCCTATAAATTGATCATTCGCGAGTCTTCACAACTCGCCAATACTCCTCTTAACCTCCAATCTTCTTAATTAAATTATGTTCATTCTCCACGATCGTGTTTTTGACTTATTGGGTTGACCGATCAATCGAGCTCGTAACAACCTTGTAAGTGAAATGTTTTCTGTGGGATATGTTCATCGGCATCCACACATCAATAGCCCTATGATTAATTGGGCTATTGATGTGTGAATCAAACTATTGCTGAATCTAGGGCTCGTGAATTTTGATTTGGGGATAAACTGATTTTGCGTAGTGTATTTATTTAATTTAAAACAGAAACAATCACAACCACTGGTCTGGACCAAGTGGTTGTGACTGTTGCTTGCCTCCTAAGCCACCCGGGTTCGAGTCCCAGCAGTGGCGTCTCTTTTCTTTCCTTTTCATTTTTAAACAACAAACTCCATTTAATTATATATATTACATATAATCTTATAAATTCGTTTTTAATTATTAAAACCCTTTTATAAATTCTAAAAAAATTATTTTTAACAAATCTGATGTAAAAGTTTTACCCACAATTTTTAGTTTTCTAAAATTAATTTATTTAATATATACAATAATTAAATCAATTTTATTCTATTGTATTTATAAAAATCCATTAAAATATCAAAACAATTTTATAAATTTCCACAAAAATTATCCTGAGTTTGTATAATGATTAACTTTTCTGAAATGATTTTTAATTCTGAAAAATCATTTATTTAATATTTTTAATCAATTTTTGTTAGTTTTAATCATAATTAAATCATAATAAATTCAATTTTTAATATTTTTGCACCAAAATTTTATACAATTTATTTCTGAATATTTAGAATAGAAATATAAATTTTAAACTATTAATTCTTTAATTTTAGTATTTTTGAATATTAAAGTTAAATTTTGGCAAATTGTAATAAATAGATTTAAAAATCTATTTTAAAGAAAATAATTTTATAATAATTATTTTTATACTTCAAACACATTATTGTGAACATCCTAAATTCAAAATTTATAAAAAGACTTTCATTTATTTAATTTTCAAATTTCCCTTTATTTATTTAAACATTTTATTATAAATTCAACAATTGGATATCCCCAAATCGAAACCCTAGAATATACTTGTAGACTAGATAGACTTAGACTTATTTGTTGCCTTATACATAGGGTAATACTTGGCAATCTATTGGGCTACACTCATACTATTCCTCAATACCTAATACTATACCAAGGTGAGTTTACGTAACCATGTTTATGCAATTCTTTATACTTGCAACATTTTATTTAAGCAATTCAACATGCATGTCTAGTTGTAAATTTTATTGCCTCATGAATTAGTCAACAACAGTTTCAACGAGTTTCAACATTACATAATCATTAGCTATGGCCAAGTCGGCGATACTCAATAATAGATCTATTGGATTGACAACCCCACCCGGATACGCGTACCTCCTACATAGGTAGCGTGGGTGATTGTTATCGTTTCAACATATTACTAAGGTGAACCGTAGATGACGGGATGGACCTAAACTAGTCGGAGGTTTGATTATGTCGATTCAACATATTATGCTATTTCATGTAGACTTAAACTTACGATAGACATATGAATTGCTAAACTTTTATACTTAAACTATATGCTTAACATGGATTATGTATTCTCACCAACTTCTAGTTGACCCCCCCCCCCCCCCCCCCATTTTTACAACTCAACAGGAAATAATGATGCATAAAGACTAGAGTATTTTATGAAGACAATATGAAGTCTATGCTTGCTTGATTCTTTGTGATGTATTAGATTTCCACATTTAAAACTCATTTTGTATTTCTATTTTTGGATATTTGCAATTTAAATTTATTTCAATTAAAATTTGGATTACCATGTGCTACTGTATACTCATTCTTACGTGACACCTCGATGTTTTCGACATCGGTTGGGGTGTTACAGATTGGTATCAGAGCCTTGGTTATAGGGAATTAGGTTATTAGAAAATAATCTAGACTATAACCTTAGGGACTTAAACAGTACTTGCTTCTCTTACTTGTAACCCTAATTGCTTCCCAAATCCTATCCATATTCTATACCTTATATAACCCTAAGCCTACATGTGACTACTCTTATTCGTCTGCTGCAATCCTGATCCACCATTAGATTAATAGGACAAAATCCTCAGGTTTAACCTGAACCCCCTTGAGATCTCGTCGAAGTTCTAGATTTTAATAACGAACACGTGCAATCTGGAAGGGTGAACGCCTGTATTCTGAGTCTTCTGTCTAGGCTGGCATTGCGCATATATCCCAATCAGACGAGGGACCCGGATGCCTACCTGGGAATTCTCGGGATGAATGTTCACTTATAGGCTAAAGCATGTCTTCATATGTTATTAGAATTTAGAATCTTTGATAAGTCAACGTTTTCGTTTATTCGTTTTAATTAATGAATAAATGATTACATTCCTTATATAATCTCATTCATTTCATTGTGTCTATTACTGATCATGCCTCCACGTCGCAGCACTCGCAACAGCAATGGTGAGAACCACGAAGAAGGTGGTGACAACCATAACCATAACCAAGGTCCTAACCACAACAACAATGGTGTCGATGCCCAACTGGCTGCGATCATTTCTCAACAAATGGCGCAGCAAATCGCAACTCTGGTTCCCAATTTGCTAGCACAAGTCATCCAAATGAACGGCAACGGGAACGGTAACGGCAACGGGAACGGGAACGGCAATGGTAATGGAAATGGAAACCACAACGGGAATGGAAATGGTCTCCCAGCCTGCACCCTTAAGCATTTCAATTCTTGTAACCCTCCAAAGTTTAGTGGTGAAGAAGGAGCTACAGGACTCCTCCAATGGTTTGAGGGTATTGAGAATACCTTCATCAACAGTGAATGCCCCGACAACTTCAAGGTTCGTTACGCCATGAGTGTTCTCCACAAACGAGCACTCACTTGGTGGAATGAAGAAAAGCGCACTCGTGCGGCCGAAGTTGCTCTTTCTATGACATGGGACCAAGTCAAGGAGGTCATGAAGGAAGAGTTTTGTCCTCACAACGAGGTTAAGAAGCTTGAAGATGAGTTCCACACCCTAGCTCAAGATAGTGGGGAAAACCTTGCCTACAACACCCGCTTTCACCAGCTTAGCTTATTGTTGCCTCACAAAGTTACTCCCCTGCCGGTAGCCATCGAGAAGTACATCGGTGGTCTGCCCATGCAAATCCAGGACACCGTTTGGGGAAGGAATCCTGCAACTTTGGAAGAGGCCAAACGTCTAGCGGCCACTCTTACTGATAATCACGTGAAGAACGGTACTCTCTTCCGCAAGGGCACTAAGAAGACGGTTGCCAAAGACACCCCACAGCCCGCAATTGAAGTCAAGCCTGAGACCTCAAGCAACAAAAAGCGCAAGGCTAGAAACTACATGGTTACTGCTACTCCACCTGCTGCCCAAAACCCAGTCAAGAAGCCATATGGCGGGATTCACCCTCTTTGCAACACTTGTCAATACCATCATCTTCCTGGTAGACCTTGCCGCCAGTGTAATAATTGTAAGCGGTATGGACACTACACCAACGCCTGTCAAGCCCCTGCTGCCCAAAACAACCAAAACAACCCAGCCAGAAACAACCCAGCTCCCAACCAACAAAACAACAGGCCTGCTCGTGGTCAATGCTACGAGTGTGGCAGCCCTGATCACTACATCAACAATTGTCCTAATCATAACCAGAACCAAAACCGCAACCAAAACCAAAACCAGAACCGCAACCAGAACCAAGGTGCTCGAGGTCGCGCCTACAATCTCAATGCTAACCAGGCTCGTGACAACAACGAAGTGGTGAATGGTACGTTCCTCATTAATAACCACTATGCATCCATATTATTTAATTCGGGAGCTGATAAGTCATTTGTGTCACTGAAGTTTGAACCTTTACTTAACTTACCCCACACTAATCTAGAGGAACCTTTAGTAGTAGAGGTAGCTAATGGGAAGTCTATTTCGATCGACTCTATTATTCGTAACTGCTTGTTGAACCTCAACGATCATACCTTCTCTATCGATCTCATCCCCATGCATCTTGGAAGTTTTGATGTTATAGTAGGCATGGACTGGTTGTCAACCCATCATGCCGAAATTCTGTGCTTTGAGAAAGTCATACGCATTCCTCTCGAATCTGATGAGATTTTGAAGATCTATGGTGAGAAACCCTGTGGCGAGCTTAAGCTCATGTCTTGTACTACTGCCCAAAAGTACTTACGAAAGGGGTATACAGCCTTTTTAGCTAACGTGATAGAGAAGAAGGACAAAAGCAAAAGTATCCAAGACATTCCTATTATTCGAGACTATCCTGAAGTCTTCCCAGAGGATTTACCTGGTTTGCCTCCTGCTCGACAAGTGGAATTTAGAATTGATCTTGTTCCTGGTGCTAATCCTGTCGCCAAAGCTCCTTATTTTCTTGCACCATCTGAGATGCAAGAACTTGCCAGTCAATTACAGGAACTTTCTGATAAAGGGTTCATTCGCCCTAGTTCTTCTCCATGGGGAGCCCCTGTCTTGTTCGTTAAAAAGAAGGATGGTTCTCTTAGAATGTGTATTGACTACTGTGAACTCAACAAACTCACCATCAAGAATTGTTATCCACTGCCTAGGATTGACGATCTCTTCGATCAACTTCAAGGAGCAACCCACTTCTCGAAGATTGATCTTCGTTCTGGTTATCATCAGCTTAGAGTCCACGATGAAGATATTCCCAAGACAGCTTTTCGCACACGTTATGGTCACTACGAATTCATGGTTATGCCTTTTGGATTAACCAATGCTCCCGTAGTGTTTATGGAATTGATGAATCGGGTTTGTAGACCCTACCTCGACAAATTCGTGATCGTTTTCATCGATGATATTTTGATTTACTCTAAATCAAAATCCGATCACGAGCAACATCTTCACTCCATCTTGGGCCTCCTAAAGAAAGAACAAATGCATGCCAAATTCTCGAAATGTGAATTTTGGCTTAAGGAAGTTCAATTTTTGGGACATGTCATTGATATGAACGGAATTCATGTTGATCCTGCAAAGATCGAAGCTGTGAAAAATTGGAGTGTTCCTAAAACTCCAACTGAAGTCCGTTCTTTCCTTGGTTTGGCTGGTTATTATCGTCGATTCATCGCCAATTTCTCCAAGATCGCTGTTCCTCTCACTACCTTAACTCACAAGGGTAAACCCTATGAGTGGGGACCAAAGCAAGAGGAAGCATTTGAAACTCTTAAGCTGAAACTCTGTGAAGCTCCTATCTTGTCTCTACCTGATGGTAATGATGATTTCGTGGTCTATTGTGATGCATCGAACCAAGGTCTTGGTTGTGTTCTCATGCAACGAGGAAAGGTTATTGCTTATGCGTCTCGACAACTCAAGACTCACGAAAAGAATTATACCACCCATGATCTTGAATTGGGCGTTGTTGTCTTTGCTCTCAAGATTTGGAGACATTATCTTTATGGGACCATATGTGTGGTGTTCACGGACCACAAAAGTCTCCAACATGTCTTCGACCAGAAGAATCTTAACATGAGGCAATGACGTTGGGTTGAATTACTTCGCTACCATCCTGGCAAGGCGAATGTTGTGGCTGACGCACTTAGTCGTAAAGAGCGTATCAAACTCCAATGTGCGAGAGTTCGTACTGATCTTCAAGATCGCATTCTTCAGGCTCAACATACATCAATCACCCAAGGTAACATGTATGATGAAATGTCTTGTGGTGCAGAAACTCAACTTGAAACCAAACCTGATGGCCTACTTTATTTTCTCAATCGACTGTGGATTCCCGACCGCGATGATCTTCGTACTTTTCTCATGAACGAGGCTCATAAGTCTCGTTATTCTATTCATCCAGGAGCTGACAAGATGTACCATGATCTCCGTTATTCTTATTGGTGGCCTGGTATGAAGAAAGACATTGCTCTTTTCGTTGCAAAATGCCTCACTTGTTCAAAGGTTAAGGCTGAACATCAACGACCATCTGGTATGCTTGAACAACCAGAGATTCCTGTATGGAAATGGGAGAGCATAGCTATGGACTTCATCACCAAACTCCCTTGTACACCCAAAGGTTTTGATAGTATTTGGGTAATCGTCGATCGTTTGACCAAGTCAGCCCACTTCTTACCTATTCGTGAGAAGTATTCTGTAGAAAGATTGGCAAAGATGTACGTAAGTGAAATCGTATGTCGTCATGGTATACCTTTGGACATTATCTCTGATCGCGATGGTCGTTTCACCTCTCACTTTTGGGATTCTCTACAAGATGCTTTGGGTACCAAGTTGAACCTGAGTACTGCCTATCACCCTCAAACCGATGGTCAGACTGAACGGACCATCCAGACACTTGAGGATATGCTCAGGGCATGTATCATCGATTTTGGTGGCGCATGGGATTCTCATCTTCCTTTGGTTGAGTTTTCATACAACAACAGTTATCACGCCAGAATTAACATGGCTCCTTTCGAGGCACTCTATGGTCGTAAATGTCGTTCACCTGTCTGTTGGACTGAGGTTGGTGAAGCCCGTATCACTGGACCCGAACTAATCCAGGAAACCACAGACAAAATTCAACTCATTCAGGATAATCTTCTCAAGGCTAGAAGTCGTCAGAAGAGTTATGCTGATAAACGTCGTAAACCCTTGGAATTTCAAGTTGGGGACCTTGTACTACTTAAGGTATCCCCTTGGAAAGGAGTAATTCGTTTCGGTAGAAAGGGAAAACTAGCTCCTCGATACGTAGGCCCCTTCAAAATTCTTGACAGAGTTGGAAAAGTGGCTTACAAACTTGATCTTCCACCTGAGCTAAGCAATGTTCACCCGACCTTCCATGTTTCGAATCTCAAGAAATGCTTAGCAGATGAGAACCTTCATGTTCCTCTTGAGGATGTGCAAATTGATTAAAGCATGCACATTATCGAGAAACCCGTCGAGATTGCTGATACCGGAGTCAAGAAACTCAAGCGCAGTCGCATTCCGATCGTTAAGGTTCGTTGGGAATCTAAACGAGGCCCAGAGTTCACTTGGGAACGTAAAGACCAGATGAAGTCGAAGTATCCACATCTTTTTTCCACCAGACTCTCCAACTCCAACTTCGGGACGATGTTCCTAAAAGTAGGGGAGACTGTAACAATACGCATTTAAACTTGTACGTTACGGGCATTATTAATAAAAACGTCAAGTTTTATCATTTTTGTTCGCGTTTAATTATTTTGTCGCATTGTGAAACCCTAATACCAAAGATATTATATAATTATATATGGTTAGTGTTGGTTAATTATCAAAAAAAAAAAAAAAAAGATGCTTGGGCCAGGAATCGAACCCGCGCCCAAGACCGGCCCAACAACACACTCACACACAAACCAGCTGGGCTGGCACTTCACATCTGTTCAAAGCTGATGGATTATAAATATATTCTTGGTAGAAAACCTTCACAGATGACTTGAAAAGTCAACTGTGGAACGCGAGTTGCCAAAATCACCAACAATAACTCGTGATTATCTATTCTTGGCATCCTTAATATCGATCAATTGATACCTAAATTACCTTATATGCGTATAACATTGAATGTGTGGTCAACACTTACCATTTCTTCGATCCAGTGTTTAACCCTATAAATTGATCATTCGCGAGTCTTCACAACTCGCCAATACTCCTATCTTAACCTCCAATCTTCTTAATTAAATTATGTTCATTCTCCACGATCGTGTTTTTGACTTATAGGGTTGACCGATCAATCGAGCTCGTAACAACCTTGTAAGTGAAATGTTTTCTGTGGGATATGTTCATCGGCATCCACACATCAATAGCCCTATGATTAATTGGGCTATTGATGTGTGAATCAAACTATTGCTGAATCTACGGCTCGTGAATTTTGATTTGGGGATAAACTGATTTTGCGTAGTGTATTTATTTAATTTAAAACAGAAACAATCACAACCACTGGTCTGGACCAAGTGGTTGTGATTGTTGCTTGCCTCCTAAGCCACCCGGGTTCGAGTCTCGGCAGTAGCGTCTCTTTTCTTTCCTTTTTCATTTTTAAACAACAAACTCCATTTAATTATATATATTACATATAATCTTATAAATTCGTTTTTAATTATTAAAACCCTTTTATAAATTCTAAAAAAATTATTTTTAACAAATCTGATGTAAAATTTTTACCCACAATTTTTAGTTTTCTAAAATTAATTTATTTAATATATATAATAATTAAATCAATTTTATTCTATTATATTTATAAAAATCCATTAAAATATCAAAACAATTTTATAAATTTCCACAAAAATTATCCTAAGTTTGTATAATGATTAAATTTTTTGTAATGATTTTTAATTCTGAAAAATCATTTATTTAATATTTTTAATCAATTTTTGTTAGTTTTAATCATAATTAAATCATAATAAATTCAATTTTTAATATTTTTGCACCAAAATTTTATACAATTTATTTCTGAATATTTAGAACAGAAATATAAATTTTAAACTATTAATTCTTTAATTTCAGTATTTTTGAATATTAAAGTTAAATTTTGGCAAATTGTAATAAATAGATTTAAAAATCTATTTTAAAGAAAATAATTTTATAAAATCTATTTTTATACTTTAAACACATTATTGTGAACATCCTAAATTCAAAATTTATAAAAAGACTTTCATTTATTTAATTTTCAAATTTCCCTTTATTTATTTAAACATTTTATTATAAATTCAACAATTGGATATCCCCAAATCGAAACCCTAGAATATACTTGTAGACTAGATAGACTTAGACTTATTTGTTGCCTTATACATAGGGTAATACTTGGCAATCTATTGGGCTACACTCATACTATTCCTCAATACCTAATACTATACCAAGGTGAGTTTACGTAACCATGTTTATGCAATTCTTTATACTTGCAACATTTTATTTAAGCAATTCAACATGCATGTCTAGTTGTAAATTTTATTGCCTCATGAATTAGTCAACAACAGTTTCAACGAGTTTCAACATTACATAATCATTAGCTATGGCCAAGCCGGCGATACTCAATAATAGATCTATTGGATTGACAACCCCACCCGGATACGCGTACCTCCTACATAGGTAGCGTGGGTGATTGTTATCATTCCAACATATTACTAAGGTGAACCGTAGATGACGGGATGGACCTAAACTAGTCGGAGGTTTGATTATGTCGATTCAACATATTATGTTATTTCATGTAGACTTAAACTTACGATAGACATATGAATTGCTAAACTTTTATACTTAAACTATATGCTTAACATGGATTATGTATTCTCACCAACTTCTAGTTGACCCCCCCCCCCCCCTTTTTACAACTCAACAGGAAATAATGATGCATGGAGACTAGAGTATTTTATAAAGACAATATGAAGTCTATGCTTCCTTGATTCTTTGTGATGTATTAGATTTCCACATTTAAAACTCATTTTGTATTTCTATTTTTGGATATTTGCAATTTAAATTTATTTCAATTAAAATTTGGATTACCATGTGCTACTGTATACTCATTCTTACGTGACACCTCGATGTTTCCGCCATCGGTTGGGGTGTTACATTAATGGATGTTAGATTATTCAGTTAAATGGGTGTAAAATTACTAAACTCCCTTACTTTAATAAAAATAAAAATTCAATTAATTAATAAAATATAAGGAGACCCCACATAACTCCTTAGCCAATCATGTTTCTCCACCCATTCTTAGTGGGACCCACCCACTTCATCTTCCCCAACCCATCACATTCACAAATCACCATCACCCATCTCCACTTTCACCACCACCACCACCGACAGAAAAAAAAAGTTGATAAGAATATGTAGGGTAGGGTAGGGTTTAATGGAAATGGGAATGGGAGGGTTGAATAAAGGGAGCGTGATTCGGCTGTTACGTAGAAGATGATTCACATGAGGGAAAGAGAAGAGACAAAATCAGAGACAAGTGTCTGTGAAATCGAGATTAATAAGGCCACATGGCGTATAGGAAGAAGATGAGGCAAATGACGCACGCAAATCAATGAGTAGTTTCTTGAGGTTTGTATCTGATAGAGAAAAATGCAGGCGTATCGTATGGTATGGAGATGATTTTATTCGTTGACGCGGTCGGGAATAAATGAGCTCGTGGCCGGTAATTGTCGATGAATGTTGAGTGGGTTTTCTGGAAGAAGATGTAGGTCGGCAGTGGTGGTGGTGGTGTTGATGATGGTGATGAAAGTAGAGATGGGTGGTGCTGGTTTGTGGAGGTAATGGGTTGGGGAAGATGAAGTGAGTGGGTCCCACTAAAAATGGGTGGAGAAACATGCTTGGCTAAGTGGTTAAGTGGGGTCTCTTTATATTTTATTAATTAATTAATTGATTTTTTTATTTTATTAAAGTAAGGGTAATTTAGTAATTTTACACCCACTTAATTGGATAATCTAATCTCCATTAACTTCAGGGACTATACGAGTTAAGAAACACTAAAAGTTGAGGACTACATATGTAATTTTTAAAAGTTGAGGACTAAAGGTGAAATATAGCAAACCACAAGGACTATTCGAGAAATTTTCTCCTTTTAAAAAGTAGTAAAAGATGTATAAGGTGGAATAGTATCTCCTAAATTATACAGATATTAACTTTTTTTAATATAAAAAAAACTCATTCACAAAACCTGATGCAATTGGTTTAAGACCTTCCTAATAATCATCATACGAAACACATCTACCAAATATCACCCACCAACCAGACTGACTGATTAGCGATATTATCCCAATGACGTCGTTTTCCTTATCCTCTTGCCGCCATTATTCTTATGATTATGATTACCCTTGAAACTAGGTAAAACCCTATCCCTAAATCCCTATTTCCTCATGTCACTACAACAAATATCGAACTAACGTTGGTGCAGAGTCTCAAGGAGGTAAAAGGGTTTAATTTTACCAAACGCGGGTCGTGGTGTCCTACTACGTTGTTAAACGTAGATGGGAGGTTCAAGAGTATTATTTAGATTGTTATGATTCTGACTTGAGATGAACTCAAAGTCAGAATGTGGTTTATACTTTAGAGTGAAGTATTGTGTGGTATGAAGAATCTATCATACGTGAAGTATGATAGTTAAAGAGAATAGAAGAAGAGTGTGTAAGGTGTAATCAGATCTCTTGATAGAGAGTCTGGTTTATAGACATAGGATCTTCTAATTCAGGAAGTGATATACTCTTGATCCATGCAACAACTTGGGGACTTTCCACTTCAGCCGATGAAAGCTTCAGACCTGCGGTCAATAGGGTGCAGCCTATTCACGTGCAGAGTATGAGCAGCTAGATGGGTCAACCGAGGAAAAGTGTTGACAAGACAAGTCATGGACTTTGTTCTTTCTGCTTGGTGGCAGTACTTGATGCCTTTTGAACCCTTGTGCCTTTCAACCTTTCAAGCCGGATAGTGTAATATAATTGATTTATTCAATCTTAAACTACCCACGTCATCACCTCCAATCTTTGATACTTATGTAACTGTGTTTGTGTTCTAAATATTTGATCTAGGGTTTCCATGTGTTTTGTGTTGCGCAATTTGTATTCAAATTATTGCACTTATGTCACACCCCGCCAAGGCGGAAACGCGAGGTGCGACTTCGAATGATTTCCAAGCACAAAGGTCACAAGAGCATTAATTAAAATAAAGAGGGAAATTTCATTAAACAACCAAATTTGTCCAACATAACGTTAATTGTTTAAAATTAAAACCATTGTATGTAAATGTCTAGAGTTAAAACAACAACACAACGGTCCAAAAGAAGGTTTCCCACAAATGCTCGCACGCGACACCCGCAAGTTCTATTATCCACGCTAATTTCCTGAAAAACATGCATTTAAGGAAATATAGGTCAACACAAAGTTGGTGAGTTCACGGGTTTTCTATATGGTGGACATGTAATCCAAAACCGACTAAATCATTTCCTAGCTAGGGCAATAATCAATATGTGATCTGACATGAGCCCATAACCAAACCTTGATGTGTTGTGCCTAGCCCATTGTACACTAAAGACAATGAAATAATGTGAAATACAAGCACTCTTTTGATATTTGTCATCTGGTCAGAGCGACTGACCAAGAGTGGGGGTGTCAACCCAATAGATCTATCCTGACGTTTCATGGCTAAGTCCATAGCTAATGGTTATGGTATGATGTATGACACGAGGGCTTAATGGATCCTGAACCTTAATGTCTCATGTTCATATAATAGTCATGATTGTAACTGAAAACTGTACGCATGTTTTTCCCCTAGAAAAATGTAAAAACTGTAAAAAGGGGTCGTGAAATACTCACTTGGTATCTGGATGCTAAACTGAACTGAATCTGATGCGGTGTGTTTGGTCTGGGATGCCCTAAATTCATTTAAAGGCAACCTTAAGTCTATGTTTTAGTTCTAATTAACATGCAATTGTTCACCCAACTAGGGCACTCATGGACTAGGGGCTTCTGTACCGCCATCCACGTGTGTCACACACTCTATGTGTCAGAAAATGTTTATTTGTCATTAACGTGACTATGTTTAGTCTGTTTTTGATAAAAACAAGTGACTTGACTTACTTAATGTTACTGAGGGTCACTTATGTCTCAGTTATGTAAGTCTAGGGTGAGATATGGACATATCTTTCGTCAATTTTGTATAAAAACAACATATTTATATGTTTTGCCTTTGTACATACACACATGTTGGTATATATCATTGGTTTCCGGGAAAACTCTTGTGTTAAGCTTGTTAACACATGTTTTTGAGGTCTTTAACACATGTTTATAATTCTAACTTTGAAGTATGTTATAAAATTAAGTGAGGTTCACTATACTTTGGTCGGGTCTTGACCCCTTACACGCACGCATACATCTATGTGTATGTGTGTGTTCGTATATGTCCACATACATGTTCCAAGGTGTATGTAATTGTATATATGCATGCGTATATACATAAGCTTAAACATTGAACTTTTAACATAAAACTTGAGTGTTTAAGTTGGTTTTACTCGACAACTAGTGTCTTGGGTTTGTGTTCGAGTGAGTACAATCGGGTAAACCATTCATGTGTTCGAAATTCATGTAAAGAAAGATAACAAATTGGTTTTGGTACTTCTCGTATGTGTAGCCGAGAATATTAGAAGAAAATGAGCTAATTTTCCCACAATGCAACTCCTAGATGCTTGTTAATGACTTGGAACTCCTATGTGATGATGGTGAATGCTCGAACCGACTCACTTAGGTGTGGGTGGCTTCGGCCGAGAGGTAGGAAGAGAGGGGTGAGGTGGTTTCAAGTGTTAGTGTGAATTGTGATGTTGTTGTGTGATCCTAATGTGTTCAAGTGCCTCTAGTTATAGCCGAGAATGGGGAAGGAGGCAATGGTTTCATTGGTTCACAAATTTGGAAGGTCAAAGGCTCACTTTCTTGGAGTGCAAGGGTGGAAGGCTTGCTAGGTGAAACTAGTTGACTTGAGGCTTTGTTTGGTTATGTAGGGGGTGTTTCGGACGAAATATTCATGGGGAAGGGGCAACACATTCTTGGCAAGGATGACAAGGTATACAAGCTCATGTGTTTTATGTTTTGCCATGATAATATAAGGGTTTGACTAGTGTTTTTGTTTGCTTGTGTGTGGGGTCTTGTGGGCCAAAAATTTATGGCAAAAGGAACAAGGTTGTTTTGGCAAGTTAACAAAGATTAGATGTTCGTGGGGATTGTGTTGTTACCATGCTTGTGTACATGTCTAGGAACTTGAAATGTGGAGTTGTTCATGGATGTATACATGCATGTATATGTATGTATGTGTAGTGTAGATGTGTAAGCTAGTTTAGGTCCATTGTTTCACTTAACTTGTCTTCGGAACACATGGGCCAAAATGTATGAGTGTAGGTAGACAAATTAGGAAGTCAAAGTTATCTAGGTCCATGGGATGGGATAATAAGGTTTCTTGTTAGTGAAACACCTAGGTTCTTGAAGTTGTTGGATTGTGGTGTGGTGGTCGATTGGTATGGGGAAAGAAAACATGATTTTTGTGGCAAGTCAACATGGCTTGGAAGTTGTGGAATGCTTGTAGATGCCATTCTTGTGTAAAGTCTCTTGTGAGGATAAGAATGGTGACTTGTATGTGAGTGTGTATGTATGTATGTATGTATGTATGTATGTATGTATGTATCCGTGTGTATATGTGTAGCCGTGTGTGTGTGTCTGGTCGTGTATACATATATGTGTGAGGTATTTTGTCATTTCTAAGCATATGTTGGTGTTGTTGTGTGCATATTGTCGCATGTGTACTAGTTTCCATAGAATGCGCGTTGGTAACCTCATGTTAATAAACATTGTTTGTCTTTGTTCTTGTCGGGGCTATAATTTGAAATTGTATGTTCAATTACATGGATGTCTCACCACTAGGGTGTTGCATGGTTTTCTATAGTCTAGCATGATCTATTAGACTAACTAAGGCCTTGGACTAACTAGTGTATCTATTGTTAGACTGCACGTCTCAGGATTGACTCGTTGGAACCCTATATAGCCCAACTATGATGAAGATGATGACATGTGATGCTATGCACACTGTATACATGTAGCTAAGTTTACGGATATGACCTGTGATTTCGACGGGTGTCACAACTTATACTTTGTACTTTATAGATATTGATGTTTAAATGTTTATTCTTAGAGGGTGTTGAATCCACATTGCATAATTGATTTTTTTGTTCTTACTGGTATTTGTTGTAATGTTTTTCTGTTTAAATTTCTGTTAAAAACGGCAAGAGTGTCTTTTTGGTATCATAAAGTGTACTAGGAGTATTCGTTTTTATGGTTCTCAGTCTAGTAAAATAGTGGCAGTATCCTCTTTAACATATCTCTTTTGGTTGCATTACCATGTGCCAGTATTGTATTAATACTGTAACAAACCGATCCAATACCAAATATGGGCCCACGGCGTTAAACTTTACTTATTTGGTTGTTTTGTTCCTTTTCTTTTTGGATCCCAAACATACTCTTGCCACCTACAGCAGGATTGGTCCTTTTGTTCTTTTGTCAAATGCTATGATTAATATGATGGATTTAGATAGGATATGTTTTTGTTTTATGTAAGAATGAATTGGTTATTTCGGTTGCTTATTGAATTACTACATTATATGCAGGATATATGGATGAATTGAGTGAGATGCTTCTTGAAGCAGCGGGAACTTCCGATGATGGAAGTGATTCAACAGATGATGAGTGGGTTATCATCGACCGTGGGTATGCTGTCAGGAAGCCTTCTAGTTCTCAAGATATGTTGAAGAAAAGATTGTACCTCACAAAACGAGATGATGAACAATGTAGCAGCCGTCGACGTGATGGGTGAAGAGCGCAGCCGGCTCATCGGCCACATGAGCAACATAGTGCGAGACCACGTCTGGCTGCTCCAATATGGTTCAAGGAGAGGTTGGTTACTGGTAGGAAGCCTTCTGGTTCTCAAGATCCATTGAAGAAAAGATTGTACCCAACAGAACAAGATGATGAACACCATAGTAGCTATCAACGCGATGGGGGATGAGCAAAGGCGGCTCATCGGCCATATGAGTTACGCAATGTGAGACCACGTTTGGCAGGTCCAGCAGGGTTTGAGGAGAGGTTGGTACAGGTAGAGGCGACAGTGGGTCAGTTATCAACTCAGGTAGCCACATTATCAGCCCAAATGAACTGGTTGATGGATGACATTGCCGCGCAAATGACTGCTGTCGGCATACCCGTTGCTCCACGGCCAGATGCTCCACCACCACGACAAGATTCACCGTCGTTATGACAGTAGTGGCGTGATGCAATCCACGTTCATGCTATCAGGTTACCTAACTTTTGGTTATTTGTTTCTTTTAGTATCAAGTAGCGGATGATTAGTTTATTTCCATTATGTCCATTTTGTTCATCAGTTGTGAGATCTAAGCCCTTTAAAAGGCTCTTGCATTTGGTTTTGCAATGATATGAAAAAGATAAAAGAAAGACTGAATTACAGGTTTTGTCCTTTAAGTTTATACCATTTTTCAACGACTGTCCTTTAACTTTAAAATTGATTGGTTTTGTCCTTTATCTTTTAAATCTTGCACGTTACGTCCTTTGACACTAACCTAGTTAAAATTTTCTGTCAAATCTAGTCATGTGCCTTGCACATGAGGACATTTTTGTCATTTCACCTATTGAGGGACTATTATGTAAATACACAACCATTTATCTCTCTCTAAAACATTCTCTAGTTCCCTTTTCACCTTCACTCTCTCTGCCTTCTTTATTCGATCACCACCACCTGCTCACCACCAGACCACCACAATCACCCCATACCCAAAACAATCTCTCCCGACATTCCTTTGTTGCCTACACCTTTTAGCCAAATACAGAGAGAAAAAGAGAGAGATAGAACTGGACGGAATCAGGGGCGGATTCCGACCACCCAAGTCAAGTGTTACGATTTGGAAGGAGATAACAAGGATGCTGCTTGGTTTTTGTGGTGATGATGTTTTACTAGGGATCCTTCAAGGGTGCTCGACGACAAAGGACTTGTCTACTGACAACGATATTTAGTGTATTTTAGGATTCCGACGACTATTCGGTGAATTTCTGGCAATTCAGTTCCCCTATGTTTCGGATCTGCAAAGATCGGTAGAGATAAGTAAGAATGTTGAAACCTAACTTGTTTTTCCTTGAGGTTCATTAATTTTGGTGAAATAGGGGTTACGATGGTGGATTCCGACTACATGATCTGTTTAGGTTTGGTAATCAAAATTCAAGAAATAATAATATTGGATTCTGACTACAAGCTATGTTTAGGTTCCGGCTACGAGTTTCGTGGTTGGGGGTGTCTGATAGTGGTGGAGGGTGGTGCTTGGTGGTGGCAGGTGACAATTGGAGAGAGGAAGAGAGAGAAGGGTAGAGAGAAGGGGTGTCTGATAGTGGTGGAGGGTGGTGCTTGGGGGTGTCTAATAGTGGTGGAGGGTGGTGCTTGGTTGCTTCTGTGTTGCTGTGATCACACAAGGGTTTGTGGGTGGTGGTCGGGCAGGTGGTGGTGGTGGTCGGCGGCAGGTGGTGGTGGTCGTCAAGCAGGTGGTGGTCGGCGACAGGTGGTGGTAGGTTGTGGTGGTGGCAGGTATTAAGAGAGAGGGAGGGGGTTTTATATTAATTTTAAATTTTACATTTTGTACAAAACTTTAACTTAATTACCAAAATAGGCTCTAGAATAGTAAAAAGACGATTTTACCCTTGTATTATTGTTACAATCTAACTGGGTTAGTGTCAAAGGACGTAACGTGCAAGATTTTAAAAGATAAAGGACAAAACCAATGAATTTTAAAGTTAAAGGACAGTCGTTGAAAAATGGTATAAACTTAAAGGACAAAACTTGTAATTCAGTCTAAAAGAAAATTGTTCCACTAAGCTAGCTATACTTCTCTCTAATCGTTCTTGGATTCTAACCCACTCTATGGGTATTTGTTGAGGGATTACAATATGTCGGTTTTTTTACTGATCCATTTGTTATTTACTTGAACCATGAGTTTAGGTTTTTGCCTGTATCAAGTATCTAAGTTGGTGATTATGTGGTGTGGTATAACCAAATTTAGTCAATAAGGTGTGTTTATGTTGCTCTTTGATGTTCTGATGATCTAATAATATACACAGTTTTAGTGTTTGGATAATCGTAATCACTATCACTGTATCCAAACACCAACCAACGACGTCACCCTTTACCGCTACCATCGCAAAAACAACAATGGCATGACCACACCGTGTAATCTAAATCTAAAGGTAAAAAAACTGAGTGACTGTTTATACCTACATGACACTCATGTGACAAACACTTTATAACGTGATGGTAAAAAATAGTGAGACTATAACACATAGTCTAACACCTTTCATGCTTATCATTTACCGACACCTAATACTGCTACTATTGCATGACAAACGTCAAAGGTTGTTTTAGCATGCATACGGTTTTCATATGATAATTTTCAACTTCTTATGCAACCACAAGTTTTGTCAAGTAAAAGTAATTTTATGGGAAAGTTGATCAGTATGTACGAGACAACATTATCATCGTTGCATATATGTACAACCAAATGTGCATACTACTATGAGAGATGTACTTAGTTTATCAACCAATAATCCGTGTTAATTAATATGTCGTTTATTTAATTGAAACATAGTTTTTGTTAGTAAAATAACATTCATATTTATAATATTTTATTTTAATTTTTAGTTATAAGTGATGTCAATCCTAGTGACTTATATCCATATGTCGTAACTCGAATTCTCAGTGACAATTAAAAAACTACATTCGGTTTTAGTTGTATGTGTATGTTATACTAGTGGGAAACCCGCACGATGCGTCGGTGACAAAAAATGACATTGATTCATATGCTTTTACTGCTAATTCTTCTTCATCATAATCTCCTGAAATTTTAATCAAACAAAATAGCAAACTTTATGCTTTATAACATGTTCCTTATACAATCTATCGATACAACTAATAAAATAAACTCAATGTGGACACATGGCACTCCCATGTTGATCCTTCAATTCTCTAGCCTATCATATTGTGCCAAGTGTCACAGTGTGAGAATTTATAAGTTTTTTCTATTTTTTTTTAAAAAAAATTGTCACACCCTCAAATTTCCACATGCGGGGTTTTACCGCGAGGCGCGTGACACACCAGGATCCAAGTCAACGGTCACAATAAACGACAACTAAATGTAAGAAAATACGTAAGACATTCCATTGAAACAACCAAAACATTATGCTTTGAGCCATAAACCAGCAGCAGAAGCATTTCTTGTTTACAACCAAAAGACATATTACAGTTTTACAAACATTGTTTAATATGCAACAAGACTTCTAGACGTCGTGCAAGACTCTGTGCGCCTAGTCCATTAACCGCTACCTTAGCGACCTGAGAAAACATGCCAAAAATGTCAACATATAATGCTGGTGAGTTCACAGGTTTTTCTTTTTCAATAAATGTTTCGTTAATCCTTTGAAAACTGTTACCGTTACCGTTACTGTTATTGTTACTGTTCATACTATGCTTGTTCGTACGCTAGCTAGGCGTCAAGTGTGTTACTCATACGGGCGAAACCATTGCTGACTGTGTGATGCCCTTGTTTACAGACTACCTCATCTTCGGTAAGCCTAGTGTGATTGAGACAATATGCACCCGCCCGGCCTCCAGCCGTCGAGTGGGGTTTGTCAGGTCCAATAGCGCTATCCACATTTCCTCGCTACATCCCCGTATTAGTGGTTTCTAAGGGACTTAGATGAACCGTATAGTAATAAAGTGTGAGCCATAGCATAACATGAAAACGTGTGTTTATAATGTATAACATGTAAATGTGTGATCAAATAGCGGTGACCTATCATAAAATGTATGTAAGTACCTGGACTAATAACCCGCGGGTTAACTAGTCCCCGAATGTCCAGACCATAACCATAGACGTTTGGAAACACCTTTGACTGTTAAACCGACCATACCAGACAAGACCCGACATCCCATTGGTGACCCGACATCTCACGTGTTAGACAAATACAAGACATCATGCAACATATGCAATTAAACACTTAATACGCGCAAGAGTTCACCTAGTCTAGCATAATGTCCAATTAAGGCATAAACAGGTCCGAACACGTGTTACTAAGCCATTGGGTGTATCCCGGGGTTCCTATCATGTTCCTAGGTGTCAAATCATGTTCCGGGATGTCAAAATACGCTTACGACAGCAGTACACGCGATTAGGAAACTTACATGTGATTAGGAAAAGTCAACTAGTGATTAGGAAGGTCAAAATGGTGAATAGGATTGTAATCACTAGTAAAATGGGGAATAGAGTTGTAATCGCTAGTAAAGTGGCGAGTAGAGCTCCTACTCGCCTATAGTTCAGGCAATTAGGAGCTAATCGCCTATAATAATGGCGATTAGAACTCCTATTCGCTAGTTCTGATCTGTTCCGTCCTTTTTGCGCGTTTAACCCTCCAAATCAGATCCGAAACATGTAAAAACACCCAATATCAAACCTAAACCATTAGCCAACCCATTCCAAGCAAAAACCCCCAATTTATCCCTGCTCTAACGGCCTCGGTGCGATTATTTCCTAAAATGGCAAGGTACTAGGTTTCATTAACTATGAAATCTTTCCTTAAGTAGTAAAGATCAGATTACACCTCCTACAACTTGCAATTCATCATCCCTATGTTATAACATCATTTTAGCATGATTCCTAACCATAAACAAGCAATGAATCATAGCACCCCTGCTTTCCTGGAGTCCCCTGAGCAGCAGGAGTAGGAGCAGTAGCAGGAGTCTAAGTTGGGGTGAGTGCCACCCTGCAGTCCTTAGCATGATGCCCCAACTGATGGCACCGATGACATCGAGCCCGATCACAACTCCCAAAATGATGAAAACCACACTTGTTGCACTTGGGGTGCTTCCCAACATACCCACTTGACTTCTGCCCAGAAGAAGACCCAGATGAATCAAATTTCTTCGCCGGCTGAGATGGCGCTGGCACAGCACTCTTCCCCACACCATCCCACTTCCTCTTGTTCCCCTCAGAAACCTTCACAGCAGCACCCTTAGGAGGCAAAACACCTTCTGCCACCTTCAGGTTAGTCATCCGATGAGCCGATCAAACAACTTCAGCAATAGTGGGAAGATTCCCAGCAGCCACCAATCCAGCAATCTCTGGCACTAGCCTAGACACATAGTGCTCGATCCTCCTATACTCGGATGTGTGCAAATCAGGGCACAACACCGCCAGCTCATTCCTCCTCACAGTGTACTCTTCAATCTCAGACCCAACCATCTTGTAGCTCCAGACATCGTGTTCCAACTTCTGTACCTCCTCCCTCGGACAGTACTTACCTCTCAACAGTTGCACAAACTCCGCCCAAGGCATAGCAATAGCCTCCCCTAATCCCATATTCTGAGTAGTAGCATTCCACCACGACAGTGCAGGCCCCTCAAATATCGCAGTAGCATACTTCACCCGGTCCCCAGTAGGACAGTTACACATGACGAACACAGACCCAACCTTCTCCAGCCATTGGAGCAGTCCCACCGCTCCCTCAGTTCCAGCGAAGTTATGGGGTTGACAATCCCAAAACTTCTTATAAGAGCACTGAGGTGGGGGTGGATTGGCACCAATACCTGAAACACGGTACACAAGTAAAACACAAACGAAAGGACATGAAACCCAAGAATGACGCAAGGTCAACGGAGATCAACTCACCACCCATGGCATTAATCCCAGCCTGGAAATTTGCCATAGCCATGTTCACTTGCTGCTGTAGCAAGTTTTTCAGCTCAGCTTGGGTCATGTTGATGTTACCACGACCACCGCCACCGGCACGACCACCACCGCCAGCACGGCCACCGCCGCCGCCACGACGTCCACCACCGCGAGCACCAGACATGATCTAACAAATCAAGAAATCGAGGATTCAGATTCACTTCTAGTGTCAACCACTAGAAATTATAATAGTTAACTTAGGGACAAATCCAGGACTATACATCCAAACTCGAAGTCCATCGGGATTTTCATGCATTTCAGTTTATTATTTCGTGTGCACCCGAAATGATAAACTGCTCTACATGGTCCTCCAGATGTACTCCTAATCCAGACTCCGGTCACCGAATATCGTTTCCTAGTAACGTGTTACGATAGGTGCAAGTGTAAGAAGGCATGTGTGTGCTAGAACCAACAAATCAACCCCTCCCCCTTCAATCCCGAAGAGGAAGACAAGAGTAGGTAGGAACCCAAATAAAAGCGGATGATGTAACAGAGAAGTATGATGATGGTGTAAGGACACCCCGACAACGTTAGTACGTATCCCACTAATAGACTCAAAGTATGTGACCGTCTAGTGTGTGCGACTCGGCTATAGACCAGACTCTACATGCAGTCCTAGTTCACTATAACCATTGGCTCTGATACCAATCTGTCACACCCTCAAATTTCCACTTGCGGAGTTTTACCGCGAGGCGCATGACAAACCAGGATCCAAGTCAACGGTCACAATAAACAACACTATATGAAATACGTAAACACAAAACATAGTTCTCCATTTATAAAACCATAGCGGAAGCATTTAACAAGTTACAAAACCATGTACGACAATGTTCAAAACTTTATTCAAAACATGAAACTAAGCCTAGACGCCATGCAGACTCGTGCGCCTAGTCCTCTGTTGCTACCTTAGCGACCTGAGAAAAACATGCCAAAAGACATCAACATATAATGCTGGTGAGTTCACAGGTTTGTTCAATAAGTTACCAAAGTTACCAAAACGTTACCATGTCCATACTATACCCATGTCACCAAGTACGCTAGCTAGGCGTATGTTTTATTACTACTACGATTGGAAACCATTACTGGACACGTTTAGCAATGTTTAGCATATGTTTAAGCAGCCCGAATATGTTCAGCATGTTTAGCAAAGTTCGAGACAACATGCACCCGTCCGGCCCTCCAAGCCGTCGAGTGGGGCAGGTCACGCCCAATAGATCTATCCATATTTCCCCCATTGTGCATCCCCACACATTCATGGTTTCCCCGGGACTTCCAAAGATCGTATAGCAATACAAGTTAAAACCATAGTATGACTGATGTGTCGTAAAACACATCTATTCTCATATGTATTTTGAGTTATAATTGAGCCTTTTGTATATAGTTTTTAGTAGTTTTAGGCGTGTATTCGTTTGTTGGCCTATTTTTGTCATTGTATAGTTCTTATTAGTTTTTAGTACTTATTTATTTATTTTATTATTTTATAGGTGTTCGTGGAAAATGAGCTCAAAAGGAAAGAATTTTAATTGACACACGAACACTTGAGAGCATGGGTTCATGGACGTTGGAGCGTAAACGAAGAATTTTGGTCAAGTCAAGAACACCCAAGGCAAGAGCACGAAGTATAATAATAATATTAAAGAAAAAAAAATAAAAAATCAAAGTGACTTGGGCCACGAGCCCAAGCCAAACCAAGCCTAAAACAATAATAGGGTATGAATATATGGATATATGTTTTGACTTCGACGGCAACATAAAAAAAGAAAAGAAGATTAATATACTCAAAAAGGGACAATATATTCTTAAGGGGGCCGCAGCAGATTCAATAGACAATTTGCAATCATTCATTCGCACATACAGACACAAAGGCACCGGCCATAAGCGGTGACGAGCGAAAGGGCACGGAAGGAGAAAAGGCCACGGGCACGTTAAAGATCAATAGCCAACGAGCCTTGGTTAGGTTTAGTTTCCGTTTATTATTTTTATAGACATGGTTAAAACTATTTTTATTTATTTTGTGATGTTTATAAAGATTATGAACTAAATATTTTATGGTTGCTTAGGTTTATGAACTAGATACGTTTTTTGCAGTATTTAATGATTTTTGGTTTTTAATCTTGATGTGTAGGATTACATGACTTTAATTTTATTGTTGGATTTGATATATGTGTGTTGGTGTTGATTTTATTTGAAGTTTGTTTATTGGTTTTGTGGAACTAGGCATGTAGAGATACCCCCTAGTTCTTTAAATCAATCTAGTTCGTCAACTTAAGTTAGCGTGCTAGTATTTGGAGTTGGAGTACGACACAAGTATAACAAACTAATATAATAAATTAACTAAGGCGTGCAGTCCATTCTTGAGGGTGAGAAATCTAACTCGAGTTTGCTAGGTAACTAACTAGGCATTGTTCGGTAGTTGGCAAGCGCTAGGGCGGGAGTCGCTACTTGTCCGTGTTTAGAGTTTTCCTAGGTTTTCTTCAATAGAGTTTAAGTCTGCTTCATAGTTTGAGGGTTTTAATCCAGGAGAGGTTTTAATCTGATTTCTGTGGGATTTCGGTACGCTAGGGCGATCCGGATCCATCTTAGCATTTCTACACTTGTCCCGCCTTGAGTCTAGTGAGCCATCCTTGACAGGAGGTTTATTAGGTAAGAATAGGGTCTCAAGTTAATTACCAGATTCAGGATTTATTGCTAGTGTCTAGGGATTTTACCTAAGTAACCAGCCTTCTTCCTATCCGATTTCTCCAAGTTCCTAGTTTCATTTAAGCAGGTGAGGTTGTTTTATTTATATTTATTTTATTCTAAGTTTATAATTAGTAAGTTAAAATACCCCCCATTTAAGTATATATTTATTTAGGCTAGTATTCGGTATAGGTTGTGATCTAGAGTTGCATTCGCGTCTTTGGGTTCGATACTCGGTCTTATCTGTTTACTGCTTTGCGACCGGTACACTTGCCGTGCGTGTGTAGTTTTTAGGTGAGTCGTTTTAATTAAAACTTGTGTTATTTTTATATATACATTTACACACATCAATGACATATGTTACCAAAATTGTTTAGCGCATGTTTTCTCCCCCAAAAGTTAATGCAGGAAAAGTGGGGCCGTGAACTCACCTAAGATAGCGTTCTTCGGTTACTAGTAAAAATGCTAAGCCCTTGATAATCCCTCTACCGGAGATCTATCAAAATGTCCACATAAGTGTTCCGACTAATAACCATAAGGTTATCTAGTCCCCGATTGTCCAGATCGTAATCAAGTATGTTTTAAAGCGTGTTTAAATGTTTAACCGACACACTAGACCGACCCGACATCCCGTTGGTGACTCATTACCCTAACTAATCAAGTACACAAAGATTACACACAAGGTTCAAGCATAAAACACTTAGTTTGTATCAAAAATCTCATTTCTGCATCAGAACGGTCGAACCAGACAGATAACATCTCCTTCGCCCATTTTAAGTCTCCTTCGCCCGTTTTTAAGTTTTCCTTCGCCCGTTATTCCACGTTCGACCGTTTGATCACGTTCGCCCAACAATTTACAGGTTCGACCCTGGATTCTCTCCTTCGACCATTCGAATGGTCGAATGAGTCCAGGTTCGCCCCTGTTTTAATAATTTTCCTAAAAGCGCTTCAAACACATTCGAAAACATCCCGAAACATCATCAAACACAGCAGTCGAGTATGATTAACATATCCCCACATAACCCCACCAATTTTGCCCCAAAACCAGCTTGTTTTAATACTTTCCCAAAATGGCAAAATTATGGAAATGTCACATCATGCATGAAATCTTTACCCAATTAGGAAACTTTTTAATACCAACCCATAATCATCTACAAATGCTTAGTTTATCTTGTAATCGAAAACCCCCCATTCATTTTGTTACTAATACTTAACATGCACAAGCCCTAGATTTCATAAAATCCCCAAAATACCCATAATATCACCATCTATCCAATTGTAACCCTAAACAACAATAAACCAACATTAATAGCAACCTTAGATCATGTTTCTAGCATTAGAACAGCAGCAAATCATTAAACAACACATAACATCACATAACACATAATTAACATATGTTTATTGATACAAATCCTATGTTTAATGATAGGGTTTAGGTTTAGAAAGATGTTTAAAAGGTTTTTATTGATAAAATCTTCCTTAGAACAGATCTGGACATTTAGGGTTAGATAAAAACGGATTAAAATGCCGTAAAAAGATTTAGGATTAAGAACACACCTTGGATTCTTGTTTAGAGGTTGTAGATAGGTTAGATTATGAAAAGGAAGAGCAAAAACTCCTTCCTTAGTGATTAAAATCGTTTGAGAGTGTTTTGAGACGGATAGGGTTTGTGAAATGGTGAAAAATGACAAAGTTTGGTATTTATACTATTCCACCTTCGCCCCCTATCAGTGGTCGAAGGTAGCCTCCTTCGAGCCTTTCACAGGGTCGAATGAACCCTGACTTGGTCGAATGAAATTCTTCCAATTCCATATTCCAGGTTCGCCCCTTTACAAAGGGTCGAACCAAGACATGTTTTCACCTTCGACCACTCGAAGTGGTCGAACCAGAACCTAGGTTTATCTAGTTTTCCAGTTTGTCGTGTTTAACGCATTTTAACGCACCTTGACATATGAGCATGCAACCTTAGTCTATGTTTAACATATTTAAGCATGGATAATTATCTACACATCATTTAAACACATCTATGTATATAATCCACCACACGACCCATAATCTACACATACACTTAATTAGTTCATGTAATGTCACCAACAACGGGACCCGGTACTAGTGTATTCCCAAAATGACTCCCAATGATCCTCCAGATCATTGAACCCTGGACAATCCTAACTTGACCCGACTCAACTAACCTAGTTAAGTCCGTTTATAAACGTTTCCCGCTAAGGTAGACTTATATGTTACTAGAATGTTTAAGCCAAATGTGCCGGGTGTCACAAAAATACAGAAAATATATAAAGAAAAAAGAAGACGCGGGCCTAACTTTTACCACACAAACACAATCTTCGCCTTCCTTCAACCAAACCCTAGGTCTTCGACGATCGCTGAAATCAGCCCATCAACCGTCTTCTTCTTCATCTCATATTCAAGGTATTATCTCTTCTATCATTATATCAATCAATTGTCTTTCGTATATCTCTTTTGGCTCGATTTTTTTGGTCTTTGTTACTGATTTCTCTTTGGATTTAACTTTTTTTATGTCTGTTTTGATTGATTTCAATTATTTTGTTATAATACTAGCATTTACATCTATTATTGGTCAGTTTTATTAATATTTAGTTTTAGGGTTCATGTTGTATGGTTCGTGTATGATATGTGTTGTTCGATTATTTTTTTAGGGTTTATATGTATAGATTTGATTTACCTTTGAATATTCATGTATTGTGTGTAATATGCATCAATTTTGCATTGTTGATCAGTTTTAATAATTTTTCAGAATTTGGGCGATTAGGGTTCATCTTTCAGATTTGGCCGATTAACTGTTTAGGTATAGATCAGGTTTTATGTTTTGTGGTTTATGATTATTTAGTCTTAATCTGCTTTTCCTTTTACTAATTTTCAGATTCTAATAATTTAGGGATTTGTTAGAATATGTTTCATGTTTTATAATTATTCATTGTTTAGGTTTTGTTTGTTGTTAAGTATTGTTGTTTGATTCTCATTCCTTATGTTTCAATCAAATGTTTCTTTATTTGAAATGTGTAACATACTCTTTGTTTCTCTCATGAATGTATTCATTAGGTTATGGAATTGTATTCATATCAATCATAATCCAATATGGTTTTTTACTAATACAGGTTTTTCAAAGGAAGGCGACATAATGGTTTACGGTTTTTGGGTGAAGTCCGAAAGCAACGAGCGTGTTTGTTTGGTAAGCAATGTTACAATCTTTGTTATGTATCCTATATGTCATTTGATTCAGATTCATTATATGTACAGTCAAATGTTTTTTTTGTTTTTATGTGTAGGGCTTACCTTCCGAGTACAAAGAATGGATTAAGCAGTACAACTACCCAACTGGGACAACCAGAATTCACACCTTGGATGAAAAAATCTTTGGCATAAAGGTGATGCAGATTGCTGGAAAGTGGTTCTTTTACAATGGATGGAAGCACATGATTACAACACTAAATTACCCGTCTGGCTGTAACTTTGTTTTCGAATACGAGGAGATTATCAACTGTTTCAGAATGATCACCTTTCATCAGGATGTTGTAGCTGCTCCTGGTAAATTTTTCTACTGCAAGCTTGACGACCCACTGACTGATGAAAGACGTCTAGTATTTGTTTTCTACTCTTATTTAACTATATTATATAACACATCAAATAAAGTAAAATGTATTAATGTTTCAACATTGTTTACCACTTTTCAGCATATCAGTTGCTTTATTTTTCATGGATTATACAATAGAGCCCTTCCATTGGATCCAATTTTGTGCAGCTCATTTCCAGGTCATGTTTTCAAATCCGCGTCTTTCATTTACTTTGATATTTATGGGAAGACATAGGTCTATGTCATGTATAGATTGTTTAGGGTTGAATCATTTCTCATTAAAATTGTTTATCATAATGTCATGATTGAATGTCTTAATTTGGATTTAATAGATATTAAAAAAATTATATTTCAGTTAAATGGTTCATGATTTGAAAGTTTTTAAAGTTTATATTCATACAAACCTTTACTATGAATCCTTTGCTTTATAATTCAGAGTTTATATATTCTATATCGTTGCTTCAGTTGGCTTGGTTCGCTGATATCGCATGTTGAATGATTATTTTTCAATATTTATGTATCTTTCCTTCAGGTCATGCTTTCCAAATCCAGCTTGAAAACGATGGTGGTGCTATTTACATAACTCAAGGATGGCCTCATATGAAGAAGACGTTTGAGATAACAAGCAATCATCTTATTGTGTTTGATATTTACAACGAGGTTTGTTTGTCAATTTCTAAATAGTTGTTGTATTATTAATCCTAATGTTAATTGCAATACAATATGTTTTTTATTTTTCATTAATTAGTATATTTTCAGGTTTTTGTTTGTTAATAAAACAGAAAACATATGAGGTGTCCTTTTTTAAGAAAAACAAGCTTACTCTTCCTCTCGAGCTTTGGGAGGACGATATAAAGGTTCATGATGATGAAAATAATGATGAAGACATCATTTTTGTTTCCGATCATGATACCGAGGAGCTGAGTGAAGGAGATGATATGGAGGAAGAGGATGATGAATCTGATGATGGCCAGGAGGAAGAGGTCGTCGATGATGTTGGCGTTCCCGTTGTTTTCACTGTTGACAAGCATTTTGTAAGTGTTATATATTAAATTACGTATGTTATAATCATATTTATGTATATCGTCCTTTTTTATTGTTTTAATTTTTTTAGCGTATGAAGGTAGATTGGGCAAGGGATAATGGTTTGAACAGGAAGAGGGCTTTGACAATTAAAGATTGTGAGGGCTATACTTGGGGAGTTTCTGTTGGTGTTGAAAACTCGAGACGAAGTTACCGTTACAACATCAGAGGTATGTCAGTCTTTGCTGCCGATAAGGATCTGCAAGCTGGTGATCAGATGCATTTCCTTTTTTTCAACAAACAAGGTTTGTTCCAGCTAACTAAAGTAGTTAGGCTTGATGGTAATTAGTTATCTTAGTGGTGGTAGTTTTTTGGTGATGAAAACATCTTTGGTTGGTAACTTTTTGCACCTTAGTGGTGGTAGTTTTTTTGAACATGATTAACGCTTAGTGGTCACATACCTTTGCACCTTTTAGTGCTGATGTAGTAAACTGTGTATTTTTTGGGATGTTATGTCTTTTAAACCGAATATCCTGCTATGGTTTGTTGACAATATGATCATGAATATTATATTCCTAGCAATAGTCTAATATTGTAAATGTTAATGCAATAATTTGGAAAGTATGTTATCCATGTGTCAACCTTATATTATTATAGTAAGTTACAATGCTTTAGGTAAAATGGAAAAATTTTGATACGTAATCTCTATATTAATGTTTAGTAATTAGTAATTATGTTTTAAATTTTTTGACTTAACTTTGAAGTCCTTATAAATGTAAAATTTAGTCAACTTTTATTTTAGTCAACTTTTAATTTAGTCAAGTCTTAAATTTAGTCAACTTTTAAATTTACTATGAACTATTAATTTAGTCAACTTTGGTAACTTATGTAAACTTTGTAAGTAATATTTGTGGATTGTTTGGCTAAATTTTCCATGTATGACTTCTTATGTAAAATTTGTGAATTTATTAAAATCCAATGCTTCGTTATTTAACATTGTAAAAAAAGTTTTTTTATGGTATTTCAAACTTAAATTAAAAGTTGAACATTTTTTGGGACAAAGAATTTCAACTACATTTTTTGGATTGTTTAATTTTTTGGATAATGTAAATTAAAGATTTAAAAGAAAACCGTTTTTAGTTGACCATATGCATTTAAACTCATAATAAATGGTACGATCTATACCATTTAAACTCATATAGATTTATATCCTACGAATTGATTAAATCATAGATTCAGTTTTTTTTTATATCTTAGTATACAATTCTTTGACTTTTTTATTTCAATTTATGTAGGTTGTATTTTATCAAATGTGATTATGTATTTTTAAAATTTATGATCTAACGTTTACACAACATCAACAATATTATTTAGTACAATTCTAACAACTTTAGTTTTTCATAAATCATTATTAGCATATTCCATTTTACGTTTACAATCATAAAATAATAATCGTTCTGCTTGAAAATATCAAACTAATTGGTTGTATATTGTAAAGTTTTTCATTTTTTTATTTTATAATTCCTTTTTTTAACATACTAAATTATGGTAAACATGGTAAATTTTCGATTATTTAAAAAATTCAACACATTTAATAAAAAAAAATTAAATGTTATAAATATTACATAATTGGCCTTGCAATTTTTTAAATAACATACTAAATTTAAGAGCGGCAATTATATAATTTTGAAATTTTAGCTTTTATATTGATTGAAAATATAATATGGAAACATGTAAATTAAATCATTTTGATTTCCATTATCATAATTCGGTTTCCATTTCTTAAACCTATACTAAAAATACATTTCGTGTTTCTTATTACAATATTAAGTACATTATAAATACAATTATCTAATCAAGAACTTTTCAGTGAATGTTTTTTTACAGACTTGATCAGGTAGCATCTACTCTTTTATTCTTACATTCTTTATTTATATATCACTATAATACAAACAATGTAGCATTTACTCTGTTTTGTGTTACATATTATAAAATTGCAGGATTATGGATCCAAACAATGTAACCTTTTTTAATGACATTACTTGGCGTCTTAGTGAGTATACAATCAAAGTTAAGGTACTTAGACTTTGGAAGAGAGCAAATCGGAAGATACCAGGCGAAACTCTTGCAATTGATATGGTTGTTATGGATGAACAGGTTAGATTTTTTATCATCAGTTCGGTTACCATTTATTTTTTATACAACTATTTATATATTATTTCTGAATAAAGTTCGTTGTTTTTTGTTTTAATGTTTAAACAGGGTTCTAAAATGCAAGCGATGGTGTGGAATAGATATATGAAGAAGCATGAAAAATTTTTACATGAAAATGAACCTTACTATATATTTAGACCACAACTAGCAGATAACAAATCCGCTAAACACTTTGCTAAGAATGACATATTGTCATTTACTTTTGAAACCAATATTACGAAATGTAAAAATTTTGAAGGAAGCCATTATGGTTTTAATTTTTCTTCTTTTGAGACAATTAAATATGGTAACATGTCTGCAGAAAATAGAATTGGTTTGTTTACTCACTGTAAAACTTTTATATATCTTTGGTTTTATTCATTTCTACTAATTTAGTAAACTTTTTTATCTTTTAGATTTCATTGGGTTTGTTGATGAATGGAGTTCACCAGAGCCAACAGAAACTAAATCTGGGTGGAAAAACAAGATGAATCTTATCTTGATTGATCTAGAGTATGTGCTTCATCTTTTCAATTCAATTGTTTATTATTTCATCATCTATAACATTATGTTAATTTAGTTGTATATTATCAATAGGTAGGAAGACATATTTGAATGTTTTCATTTTAATAAACAATGTATTTTTATGTAGTGGTGTCAAAATTAGCTGTACTTTGTGGGATGAGTATTGTGAGCAGATGTTCGAGTACATCAAGCATAATGAAGCAGAAGTCCATGTTGTTCTCATTGTTCAGTTTGGTAGCTTTAACAATTATAAAGGTTTGTCCTTTATTATTGTTTTTTTAGATTGTACATATTTTTACTTTTTTAATACTTATAACTGTTTGTTATTTTTAATCTATTAAAGGAAATATAACTGTGCAAAATGGATTCAATATCACTCGGCTCTTTATCAATGAAGACATTGAGAATATTCGTGCTTTTAAGAAAATGTAAGATATTTATCTATCTTTCTGTTATAATATATATATATATATATATATATATATATATATATATATATGAAAAAGATCAAATAGGAACCAAGAGCCTAGTTAGGAACTTAGGAACCAATCTGAGACCTTCATCTTTAATCTTGATCTGGGGGTAGTGTCACACCATCAAATTTCCACTTGCGGAGTTTTGCCGCGAGGCGCATGACAAACCATGATCCAAGTCAACGGTCACAATAAACGACACTATATGAAATACGTAAACACAAAGCATAGTTCTCAATTTATAAAACCATAGCGGAAGCATTTAACCAGTTACAAAACCATGTACGACAATGTTCAAAAACTTTATTCAAAACGTGAAACTAAGCCTAGACGCCATGCAGACTCGTGCGCCTAGTCCTCTGTTGCTACCTTAGCGACCTGAGAAAAACATGCCAAAAAGACGTCAACATATAATGCTGGTGAGTTCACAGGTTTGTTCAATAAGTTACCAAAGTTACCAAAATGTTACCATGTCCATACTATACCAATGTCACCAAGTACGCTAGCTAGGCGTATGTTTTATTACTACTACGATTGGAAACCATTACTGGACACGTTTAGCAATGTTTAGCATATGTTTAAGCAGCCCGAATATGTTCAGCATGTTTAGCAAAGTTCGAGACAACATGCACCCGCCCGGCCCTCCATGTCACACCACGCCTATGGCGGAAACACGTGGCGCGACGGTTCAAGAGGATTAAACCAAGATTAATGCAAATCACAATATTAATTAAACAAACGGGCATTTATTCAACGTTGAAAAATCATGTCAAATTTTTCATACATAACTTAAAATTGTTTTTGATATAAATAGGGAGGCTCCTCCCTATATCCCGAAATCCTTGGGATAGAGAGACGAGACCCCTTCACGACATCCAACGCCCAAATTGGAGATTCCCCCAACCCTGCTCGCCATGTTATCCTTCATCTGTCAATTACCTGAAAGATATGTTTAAAAATTGTCAATATATAAATATTGGTGAGTTCACAGGTTTTGTATTTAATAAAACTTTATCTCATGGGAATATCCTTGTTATGACATTTATAGGAGTTGCAAAGTCCTACAATTTTACTTGAGCCTATAACCAAACCAAGACAATTAATAATGCCCCCGCCCCAAGTCGTTACTCAGTATTCCTACGACTTGATTTCAGAATACGTGCACCCCAGGCATACGCCGATGCAAAATCGACGCTATCGATTAGGGGTGGGCCTTGTCAGGCACCAATAGTACTATTCAAATATTCCTTCGATTTCACTTTCCTGAACTAATGATTATAGTGGGGAGGTCTCAACCCCGAGTGGCGATCACAACTCAAGTGTCCAACCCGTCAAACAAATCCCAACATATCTTTCCCCCGTAAAAACGTTAAATAGTTTAGAAATGGGGCCGTGAGACTCACCTGTAACTGTGCTTGGCTCAAAGAAGAAAATAGCAAGGTTTGTGATCTCGCACCTACAAATGTTCTAGGCGTATAAGTCACTACACCTATGGTGCATGTGCCTTGGCAAGTTGTACACCCAACTTCCCGACCACGTATTATCCAAACTCCCGTTTAATTAGCCTCGTATCCTAGGTTCATTAGCGATGGATTACCCTTTCCTTACAAGTCATATATTATTCTTGTTACTATTCTTTGTAACTTGTATTCCATTATTCTCGACACGGCTCTACCCAACGTATAATTATTTTCCCATTTAAATAATTATACTTAGGATCGTTTCGCTCGATATAATATGATTTCTTATCACCCGACCCGACTCACTTTGCCACATATTTATTTTCCCATTCAAATAAATATGCTAAGTTCTTGTCGTTTGGTAGCATATTCTTAACGCCCGACTTGACTCACCACGCCGTACATTTATTTTCCCATTTAAATAAATGTACTAGGATCTTGTCGGTATTCACACGTTCGTAGATATACTCCACCTACTCGTCTCGGTTTTCCTTCTCGCATATCTATCTTCCCATTCAAATAGATATACTAGAATTTCGTCGAAACGAGCATATGTACATATACCATTGCGTGGATACTACTTGTTAAGTTCATGTGTCGTTTAGCGTTTTTAATTCATTACGTTGTGTTTTCTCCCACGAATATTCTTTCTACACTTAGGAAAGTGTTACGCACGTTTCACCCTTGTTATATATATTTTATTTCCTTAATATATATATATATATATATATATATATATTTATCTTGTCGTAATGGCATTTTTCTCATATGTCCGTTTATCCGTTTACGTTAGTTCATGTAACTAAGTCCGTTAGTTAGCGTTTTCCACATTTACTTCCAATATGCGTTCTATGGAAATATTATTCATACTTCCAATTCCGAACGTATATTTCTTGGAAAATATACTTTTGTACGTTTAGCCCAACTTGTTCAACTTGTAACCCAAAAATGTTTCCGATACTTTTATATTCCCATTTATATAAAAGTATCCATTTTTGTACAAGTTTTCCCAAGTCTTTACTAATATTTTATAAAATCTTATTTTTATAAAATCCTTATGTTAACTTATCCTCTTATTTTTATAAAACTTCCATTTTTATAAAAATACCTCTTTTAATTTATCCATAAGTAAGTTTCTCATGTTTATCAAAAACTACACTTGGAAAAGCTATTATTTATGTTTTTGACACCGAACTTTCTGTTAATGCATTTTTGGACCAAAGTTTCTAAAATACATATTTTGGTCCCTCAACTTTCAAAGTTGTAATATTAGTCCCTTAACTTATATTTTTTTGCATTTTTCATCTTATCTTTCATGGTTAGCATTTTCCTTCCATTTTAGTGGACTTTGAAGAACCATTTTCTTAATGCTTGATTATTTTTACTTCATTCCACTTCCAATAATCTTATAATCCATCCTAGATGCTATTAACATGTGTGTTCCATATTTTTATCCAAAATATCAACTTTTTCACTCATTCAAGTGAGTAGACTTTGAACATGGAACTTTTTCACCAATGATCATCTAACCCATTTTAATATATTTTTGGCATTAACTTGTCATCTTATGATGATTAAAATCATCTTTCATCATATTCAAGTCCTTTTCACAAATCATGTTCCAATCATCCTTCAACTCAAGTGTATGTTCATTTTATTACATTTTCTCAAAATATTACATTTATTAATATTAATCCAAGATTTATTTATGTTATTATTCTTCCATTTTTAATCTAGCAAGACACATTATCTTTATATTTCAAAACCATTTCATTACCCATCAATGTACAACTTGCTTTCAAAAGCACACAATATGAACATTAAAAATCAAACAAGGTAAAACTTACTACTAGCTCAAGGCTAGGGAAGACAAGAACCTTGGATTGGATGGGGTTTAGAGTGTTCTTCCAAAGGGGTTAAGCTCCAAGCTCTTGAACACACAAAGGGGGTTTTGATGGATAATGATTTAGAGGTGATTTGGTAGTGTAAAATTTTGTAAGAAGAATGTATATGGTGGGGGGTATGCTATGGCCACAAGGAAAGGAGAAGAAGAAGTTTTGTGATTTTGTTTCAAGTATTCTCGAGTGGCTTATAATCACTCTCTTTCAAATCTTCCAAAGATCACTTGTATCTTGCTTGGATTGGATGATAATCTTTATGTAAGATTATGGAAGATTATGGAAGATACTTGAAAATCTTGGGGGATCATATTAGAGGGTGTTTGGCCGAGTTTTTAGAGAGAGAGAGGGAGGGGATTAGTTGATTTTTTTACCCAATACAATTGCATGCATTCACATGATTATTATCTTCCTAATGATTGGGTTATTAAGGAGATGAAGAGTTAAAGGGGAAAATTAAAAAGTTTTACCCATTTGGGTGGGCCATAGGCCGGCCCCCAAAGGGTGTGGGTGGGGTCCACTTTTGCTAAATAATATCCTTTATTATCTAAGTTAATCCTGTGCGGGTACCGTCCGGGTATTCTTGGGTTTTTAATCGCGTGTCACCCGAATATTAAAATACCATTTTTATTCCTTAAATATAGTCCAGTTTAATTACTGATAATTTATTTCGGCTTCCGTCGGGTGAAATTACGTGTTACGCGCGTATCGGGTGCGGTACGCGCACTTTACTCGTTACCGGGAGATTTGTACAATAAGCTTTCACGTATGGCTTTGGGTTTCCAAAACTCATTATATTTTGTGAAAATATCATTTATTATATATTCCGGGTGTCCGGGGTTCGTTTCGCTTATTTAATTTTTACCGGGTAATCGCCAGTGTCCACACCGGATAGATTTGCTTGCGCATGATCCTATCATGCTTTGTCATTAAACTTATGCATTCCTATGCATTATTTGGGAATTGCTATCTTCCTAAGGCCTCAGTTAAACAATCAACACATAGTTACGTTTAATTACGTTAATCGCGTTTAATTAATTAGTACGGAATTTCCTTAATTTTGCCGGTTGTTACACTCCAAGCCGTCGAGTGGGGCAGGTCACGCCCAATAGATCTATCCACATTTCCCCCGTTGTGCATCCCGCACATTCATGGTTTCCCCCGGGACTTCCAAAGATCGTATAGCAATACAAGTTAAAACCATAGTACGACATATGTTACCAAAATAGTTTAGCGCATGTTTTCTCCCCCAAAAGTTAAAGCTGTAAAAGTGGGGCCGTGAACTCACCTTAGACAGCGTTCTTCGGTTACTAGTAAAAATGCTAAGCCCTTGATAATCCATCTACCGGAGATCTATCAAAATGTTCACATAAGTGTTCCGACTAATAACCATAAGGTTATCTAGTCCCCGATTGTCCAGATCGTGACCAAGTATGTTTTAAAGCGTGTTTAAATGTTTAACCGACACACTAGACTGACCCGACATCAAGTTGGTGACTCATTACCCTAACTAATCAAGTACACATAGATTACACACAAGGTTCAAGCATAAAACACTTAGTTTGTATCAAAAATCTCACTTCTGCATCAGAACGGTCGAACCAGTCAGATAAAATCTCCTTCGCCCATTTTAAGTCTCCTTCGCGCGTTTTTAAGTTCTCCTTCGCCCGTTTTTCCACGTTCGACCGTTTGATCAGGTTCGCCCAACATTTTCCAGGTTCGACCCTGGATTCTCTCCTTCGACCATTCGAATGGTCGAATGAGTCCAGGTTCGCCCCTGTTTTAATAATTTTCCTAAAAACGCTTCAAACACATTCGAAACATCCCGAAACATCATCAAACACAGCAGTCAAGTATGATTAACATATCCCTACATAACCCCACCAATTTTGCCCCAAAACCAGCTTGTTTTAATACTTTCCCAAAATGGCAAAATTATGGAAATGTCACATCATGCATGAAATCATTACCCAATTTGGAAACTTTTCAATACCAACCTATAATCATCTACAAGTACTCAGTTTATCTTATAATCGAAAACCCCCAATCATTTTATTGATAATACTCAACATGCACATGCCCTAGATTCCATAAAATTCCCAAAATACCCATAATATCATCATCTATCTAATAATAACCTTTACAATCTAAAACTATCATTCATAGCAGCCCTAGATCATGTTTCTAACATTAGAATAGCAGCAAATCATTAAACAACACATAACATCACATAACACATACTTAACATATGTTTATTGATACCAAAACCTATGTTTATGATAGGGTTTAGATTTAGAAAGGTGTTTGAAAGGTTTTTTTATTGATAAAATCTTCCTTAGAACAGATCTGGACATTTGGGGTTAGATGAAAACGGATTAAAATGCCTTAAAAAGATTTAGGATTAGGAACACACCTTGGATTCTTGTTTAGATGTCGTAGATAGGTTAGATTATGAAAAAGAAGAGCAAAAACTCCTTTATTAGTGATTAAAATCATTTGAGAGTGTTTTGAGATAGTTAGGATTTGTGAAATGGTGAAAATGACAAAGTTTGGTATTTATACTTTTCCCCCTTCGCCCCTTATTAGTGGTCGAAGGTAGCCTCCTTCGACCCTTTCACAGGGTCGAATGAACCCTGACTTGGTCGAATGAAATTCTTCTAATTCCATATCCCAAGTTCGCCCCTTTGCAAAAGGGTCGAACCAAAACATATTTCCTCCTTCGACCATTCGAAGTGGTCGAACCAGGACCTATGTATATCTAGTTTTCCAGTTTGTCGTGTTTAACGCATTTTAACACATCTTAACACATGAGCATGCAACCTTAGTCTATGTTTAACATATTTAAGCACAGATAATCATCTACACATCATTTAAACACATCTATGTATATAATCCACCACACGACCCATAATCTACACATACACTTAATTAGTTCATGTAATGTCACCAACAACGGGACCCGGTACTAGTGTATTCCCAAAACGACTCCCAATGATCCTCCAGATCGTTGAACCCTGGACAATCCTAACTTGACCCGACTCAACCAACCTAGTTAAGTTCGTTTATAAACGTTTCCCGCTAAGGTAGACTTAGATGTTACTAAAATGTTTAAGCCAAATATGCCAGGTGTCACATCATCCCCACGTTGAAAGAATTTTCGTCCCGAAAATTGCACCAAGCCCCAGAATGAAAGAAACGGAAAGAACGGAACGAAAAGAAAATTTACCGGATGTCACATCATCCCCACGTTGGAAGGAATCTCGACCCGAGATTCATTCCGCTTCAGCAGTAACATGCCTTGATTCGAACGCGCGTTTCGGAAAAAGATGAGGATGTTTAGCTTTCATCTGATCCTCCTGTTCCCATGTGAACTCCGGTCCACGATTCGAGTTCCAACGAACTTTGACGATGCGGATTTTACTCCGACGAAGGCTACGAATCTTGTAGTCGAGAATCTCGACAGGTTCCTCCACAATGCGAAGACGATCATCAACCTTGATCTCCTCCAGTGGTACAATGAGAGATTCATCAGCCAAACACTTCCTCAAGTTAGACACATGGAAGACGTTATGAACACTACCGAGCTCCGCCGGTAAGTCAAGTCTGTATGCCACCGGTCCAATCCGATCTAGGATTGCGAATGGTCCGACATAACGAGGGTTAAGCTTGCCACGCTTTCCAAAGTGTATGACGCCCTTCCACGGTGAAACTTTCAGAAGTACCCTGTCCCCAACCTGGAACTCCAAAGGTTTGCGATGGCGATCGGCATAGCTCTTCTGACGATCCCGCGCAGCAGCCAAACGGTTACGAATCTGTACGATTTTCTCTGAAGTTTCGTACACAAGTTCCGGACCAGTGAGCTGGCTCTCGCCCACCTCGGCCCAACAAAGTGGTGATCGACATTTCCGTCCGTATAAAGCGTCGAACGAAGCTGCCTTGATACTAGAGTGATAGCTGTTGTTGTAGGAGAACTCTACCAACGGCAGGTGGATCTCCCAACTCTTGCCAAAATCGATAACACATGGTTGCCCGAAGCATGTCTTCTAAGGTTTGAATCGTCCGCTCACTCTGTCCATCAGTTTGCGGATGATAAGCCGTACTCATATCCAACTGAGTACCTAAAGCCTTGTGCAGAGCCTTCCAGAAACGCGAAGCAAAACGAGAATCACGATCAGAGATAATAGAGACAGGCACCCCGTGCCGAGCAACCACCTCCTTAAGGTAAAGTCGAGCCAACCGCTCGAGTCCATCGGTTTCCTTAATAGGTATAAAACGTGCCAATTTTGTCAACCGGTCAACAATCACCCAGATCATATCATAACCACTAGGTGACCTTGGCAGCTTGGTGACAAAATCCATCGTGATTCGCTGCCACTTCCATTCCGGAACCTCTGGTTGTTGTAGGAGACCAGACGGCCTCTGGTACTCCACCTTGACTTTAGCACAAGTTAAGCACTTGCTGACATAAGAAGCTATATCAGCTTTCATGTTTGGCCACCAATAAAGTATCTTCAAATCCTGATACATCTTATCGGAGCCAGGGTGAATAGAATACCAGGATTTGTGAGCTTCATCCAAGACAAGCTCGCGTAATCCCCCGAACAATGGGACCCAAACACGTCCCGCAAAATATTATAAGCCATCGGTCCTGAGTTCAAGATGCTTGTCAGCACTGTGCATAGTCTCAGCCTTAAGGTTTTCCTCCTTCAAAGCTTCCAACTGTGCAGAACAGATTCGGTCAGGCAATGACGAATGAATGGTGAGCTGTAAGGCTCGAACACGGCGAGGATTCGTAGACTCCTTCCTGCTCAAGGCGTCCGCCACAACGTTCGCCTTGCTAGGATGGTATTTGATAGCACAGTCATAATCGTTCAGAAGTTCGACCCAGCGACGCTACCGCATGTTCAACACCTTCTGGTCGAAAATATGCTGAAGACTCTTGTGATCGGTGTATACTTCACACTTGGTACCGTACAAGTAATGTCTCCAGATTTTCAACGCAAAGATCACCGCACCCAGTTCCAAGTCATGAGTAGTGTAGTTCTTCTCATGAACCTTGAGTTGACGAGAATCATAAGCAATAACCTTCCCGCGTTGCATCAACACACAACCGAGACCACGAATAGAAGCATCACAGTACACAACGAAGTCATCCGTCCCCTCAGGTAAAGATAAGATAGGTGCAGAACAAAGTTTATGCTTCAGCATTTGAAATGCTGATTCCTGTGGTTCGTCCCAGTCGAACTTTCGGTCCTTCTGGGTAAGAGTAGTGAGGGGTTGAGCGATCTTCGAAAATCCCTGAATGAAACGACGATAGTAACCTGCAAGACCTAGGAATTGCCGCACCTCAGATGGCGTCTTTGGTGTTTCCCAGTCTTTAATAGCTTCGATCTTAGCCGGATCGACATGAATTCCCAGTTCATTCACCACATGCCCTAGGAATTGAACTTCACGCAACCAAAAATCACACTTCGAGAACTTAGCATACAACTGCTCTTGTCTCAAAAGTTCCAAGACCAACCGTAGGTGTTCTTCATAATCCGCCTTGTTCTTGGAATAAATCAGAATATCGTCAATAAACACGATGACGAACTTATCAAGGTAAGGTTTGCAAACGCGGTTCATTAAATCCATGAACACCACCGGTGCGTTAGTGAGACCAAAAGGCATGACCAAGAACTCAAAATGGCCATAGCAAGTGCGAAAAGCAGTCTTCTAAATGTCAGCTTCCCTGACGCGCAACTGGTGATAACCGGACCGCAAATCAATCTTCGAATAGTAGCTGGAGCCCTGGAGCTGGTCAAAGAGATCATCAATGCGAGGAAGAGGATAACGATTCTTGATGGTCACTTTGTTCAGCTCACGATAGTCAATACACAAGCGAAGACTTCCGTCCTTCTTCACAAACAAAATAGGAGCTCCCCACGGGGAAGAACTCGGTCGGATGAAACCCTTTTTCCAAGAGTTCCTACAACTGGCTGGACAACTCTTGCATCTCGAGAGGTGCAAGACGATACGGAGCTCGGGCAATAGGAGCTGCACCCGGAGTAAGATCAATACCAAACTCAACCAGACGATGGGGAGGAAGACCAGGCAAATCATCAGGAAAAACATCGGGAAAATCACGAACCACCGGAATATCCTCGGTCTTCTTCTCATCGTCAGTAGAAACGTTAACAAGTGCCAGAATGGCCGAACAACCCTTCTGAAGGTACTTACGGGCTTTCATGCTAGAAATGATACTCAACGGAGCACCGCTTTTCTCGCCATGAACCGAAAGAGTCTCTCCATCAGGGAGAGGGATCCGAATGATCTTATCGAAACAAACGATCTCCGCACGATATAATGATAACCAATCCATGCCGACAATGACATCAAAACTACCCAGGGGTACCGGCATAAGGTCTATGGGGAAAGACAAACCCGACAGTTCCAAGCGACATTCCCTAAGGGTGTGTGTCGCTTCGATTTTCTTACCATCAGCCAATTCTATTAAGTACTTAGCCTCTAAAGGTGTGGGTACTATATCTAGCAATTGACTAATGTCCATAGATACGAAACTCTTATCGACACCAGAATCAAACAAGACAGAAACATAGCGATCATTAAGAAGGAACGTACCGGTAACTGTGTCTGGATCCTGCCTAGCCTCTGCAGATCTAATGACGAAAGCACGTGCAGTCCTGCCTCTGCCCCCATTGTTCCCATTACCGTTCCCGCCCCTTCCATTATCACCCTGTTTCAGCTTAGGACATTCACGCTTGAAGTGTCCCGTGTCACCACAGTTATAGCACCCCTGCTTTCCTGGAGTCCCCTGAGCAGCAGGAGTAGGAGTAGCAGCAGGAGTCTGAGTTGGGGTGAGTGCCACCCTGCAATCCTTAGCATGATGCCCCAACTGATGGTACCGATGACAACGAGCCCGATCACAGCTCCCAGAATGATGAAAACCACACTTGTTGCACTTGGGATGCTTCCCGACATACCCACTTGACTTCTGCCCAGAAGAAGACCCAGATGAATCAAACCTCTTCGCCGGCTGAGATGACGCTGGCACAGCACTCTTCCCCACACCATCCCACTTCCTCTTGTTCCCCTCAGAAACCTTCACAACAGCACCCTTAGGAGGCAAAACACCTTCTGCCACCTTTAGGTTAGTCATCCGATGAGCTGATCGGACAACTTCAGCAATAGTGGGAAGATTCCCAGCAGCCACAAACCCAGCAATCTCCGGCACTAGCCCAGACACATAGTGCTCGATCCTCCTATACTCGGGTGTGTGCAAATCAGGGCACAACACCGCCAGCTCATTCCTCCTCACAGTGTACTCTTCTATCTCTGACCCGACCATCTTGTAGCTCCAGACTTCATGTTCCAACTTCTGTACCTCCTCCCTTGGACAGTACTCACCTCTCAAAAGTTGCACAAACTCCGCCCAAGGCATAGCAATAGCCTCCCCCAATCCCATGTTCTGAGTAGTAGCATTCCACCACGACAGTGCAGGCCCCTCAAATGTCGCAGTAGCATACTTCACCCGGTCCCCAGCAGGACAGTTACACATGACGACCACAGACTCAACCTTCTCCAGCCATCGGAGCAGTCCCATCGCTCCCTCAGTTCCAGCGAAGTTATGGGGCTGACAATCCTGAAACTTCTTATAAGAGCACTGAGGTGGGGGTGGATTGCCACCAACACCACCCATGGCATTAATTCCAGCCTGGAAATTAGCCATAGCCATGTTCACTTGCTGCTGTAGCAAGTTGTTCAGCTCAGCTTGGGTCATGTTTATATTGCCACGACCACCGCCGCCAGCACGGCCACCGCCGCCACCACGATGTCCATCACCGCGAGCACCAGACATGATCTAACAAATCAAGAAATCGAGGGATTCAGATTCACTTCTAGTGTCACCCACTAGAAATTTATAAGAGTTAACTTAGGGACAAATTCAGGACTATACATCCAAACTCAAAGTCCATCGGGATTTTCATGCACTTCAGTTTATTATTTCGTGTGCACCCAAAATGATAAACTGCTCTACATGGTCCTCCAGATGTACCCCTAATCCGGACTCCGGTCACCGAACATCGTCGCCTAGTAACGCGTCACGATAGGTGCAAGTGTAAGAAGGCATGTGTGTGCTAGAACCAATAAATCATCCCCTTCCCCTTCAATCCCGAAGAGGAAGACAAAAGTAGGTAAGAACCCAGATAAAAGCGGATGATGTAACAGAGAAGCATGATGATGATGTAAGGACACCCCGACAACGTTAGTACGTATCCCACTAATAGACTCAAAGTATGTGACCGTCTAGTGTGTACGACTCGGCTATAGACCAGACTCTACATGCAGTCCTAGTTCACTATAACCATTGGCTCTGATACCAATCTATCACACCCTCAAATTTCCACTTGCGTAGTTTTACCGCGAGGCGCATGACAAACCAGGATCCAAGTCAACGGTCACAATAAACAACACTATATGAAATACGTAAACATAAAGCATAGTTCTCAATTTATAAAACCATAGCGGAAGCATTTAACCAGTTACAAAACCATGTATGACAATGTTCAAAAACTTTATTCAAAACGTGAAACTAAGCCTAGACGCCATGCAGACTCATGCGCCTAGTCCTCTGTTGCTACCTTAGCGACCTGAGAAAAACATTCCAAAAAGACGTCAACATATAATGCTGGTGAGTTCACAGGTTTGTTCAATAAGTTACCAAAGTTACCAAAATGTTACCATGTCCATACTATACCAATGTCACCAAGTACGCTAGCTAGGCGTATGTTTTATTACTACTCCGATTGGAAACCATTACTGGACACGTTTAGCAATGTTTAGAATATGCTTAAGCAGCCCGAATATGTTCAGCATGTTTAGCAAAGTTCGAGACAACATGCACCCGCCCGGCCCTCCAAGCCATCGAGTGGGGCAGGTCACGCCCAATAGATCTATCCACATTTCCCCCGTTGTGCATCCCCGCACATTCATGGTTTCCCCCGGGACTTCCAAAGATCGTATAGCAATACAAGTTAAAACCATAGTATGACATATGTTACCAAAATAGTTTAGCGCATGTTTTCTCCCCCAAAAGTTAAAGCTGTAAAAGTGGGGTTGTGAACTCACCTTAGATAGCGTTCTTCGGTTACTAGTAAAAATGCTAAGCCCTTGATAATCCCTCTACCGGAGATCTATCAAAATGTTCACATAAGTGTTCCGACTAATAACCATAAGGTTATCTAGTCCCCGATTGTCCAGATCGTGACCAAGTATGTTTTAAAGCGTGTTTAAATATTTAACCGACACACTAGACCGACCCGACATCCCGTTGGTGACTCATTACCCTAACTAATCAAGTACACATAGATTACACACAAGGTTCAAGCATAAAACACTTAGTTTGTATCAAAAATCTCATTTCTGCATCAGAACGGTCGAACCAGTCAGATAAAATCTCCTTCGCCCATTTTAAGTCTCCTTCGCCCGTTTTTAAGTTCTCCTTCGCCCGTTTTTCCACGTTCGACCGTTTGATCAGGTTCGCCTAACATTTTCCAGGTTCGACCTTGGATTCTCTCCTTCGACCATTCGAATGGTCGAATGAGTCCAGGTTCACCCCTGTTTTAATAATTTTCCTAAAAACGCTTCAAACACATTCGAAACATCCCGAAACATCATCAAACACAGCAGTCAAGTATGCTTAACATATCCCTACATAACCCCACCAATTTTGCCCCAAAACCAGCTTGTTTTAATACTTTCCCAAAATGGCAAAATTATGGAAATGTCACATCATGCATGAAATCTTTACCCAATTTGGAAACTTTTCAATACCAACCTATAATCATCTACAAGTACTCAGTTTATCTTATAATCGAAAACCCCCAATCATTTTATTGATAATACTCAACATGCACAAGCCCTAGATTCCATAAAATCCCCAAAATACCCATAATATCATCATCTATCTAATAATAACCTTTACTATCTAAAACTATCATTCATAGCAGCCCTAGATCATGTTTCTAACATTAGAACAGCAGCAAATCATTAAACAACACATAACATCACATAACACATACTTAACATATGTTTATTGATACCAAAACCTATGTTTATGATAGGGTTTAGATTTAGAAAGGTGTTTGAAAGGTTTTTTATTGATAAAATCTTCCTTAGAACAGATCTGGACATTTGGGGTTAGATGAAAACAGATTAAAATGCCTTAAAAAGATTTAGGATTAGGAACACACCTTGGATTCTTGTTTAGATGTTGTAGATAGGTTAGATTATGAAAAAGAAGAGCAAAAACTTCTTCCTTAGTGATTAAAATCGTTTGAGAGTGTTTTGAGACGGTTAGGGTTTGTGAAATGGTGAAAAATGACAAAGTTTGTATTTATACTTTTCCCCCTTCGCTCCCTATCAGTGGTCGAAGGTGGTCTCCTTCGACCCTTTCACAGGGTCGAATGAACCCTGACTTGGTCGAATGAAATTCTTCCAATTCCATATCCCAAGTTCGCCCCTTTGCAAAAGGGTCGAACCAAAACATATTTCCTCCTTCGACCATTCGAAGTGGTCGAACCAGGACCTATGTATATCTAGTTTTCCAGTTTGTCGTGTTTATCGCATTTTAACTCATCTTAACACATGAGCATGCAACCTTAGTCTATGTTTAACATATTTAAGCACGGATAATCATCTACATATCATTTAAACACATCTATGTATATAATCCACCACACGACCCATAATCTACACATAAACTTAAGTAGTTCATGTAATGTCACCAACAATGGGACCCGGTACTAGTGTATTCCCAAAACGACTCCCAATGATCCTCCAGATCGTTGAACCCTGGACAATCCTAACTTGACCCGACTCAACCAACCTAGTTAAGTTCGTTTATAAACGTTTCCCGCTAAGGTAGACTTAGATGTTACTAAAATGTTTAAGCCAAATATGCCGGGTGTCACAGGTAGTTATGTAATTAAACAATTATGTATTATATTTTAATTTAATTAAAAGTTTTAAATATGGAAGTTAATAAAACTTCCTCCGATTAACATTCAATTGCCTTCCACAAATCTCTCAACATCTTAATCGATTATTCATCTTTATCAATTAAGATTTCTATTGTATTCTTCAAAAAATCACGTTCGATTTGAAAGAGATATAATAGAAAAAACTGTCGGCTTGCATCGATTAAGATATTCAAGTGATGGATAATAATTATATACATGAAAACATTCAATCAATTCCGCACGCTATTGAAGATCATGAAACACAATCACAACCTTTTTTGCTAAATAGTGTTGAGAATCAAGGAATTTATGTATTGTTTTTATTTTTTTTAATTGTTTTTTGTTCGAATTCAAGTTTTTTGTGATTCGTATTATGCAGTTCATTTTTTTGATTTTGCGAAATAGCGGTTTGTATTATGCAGTTCATTATTTTTTACGTTCAAAATTAGGATGGGTAAAGAGTTATACACTTGTGTATTTTATATTGTTAGTCGATTATCGTACAGACACAATATGATTTTTTTCTTAGATTCATAGTTTGTTATACACCAGTGTATAAAAACAAACCTATTATTATTATAAACTAGTGTAATATAATAAACTGATAGTATTTTGTTTTGACGATTACTATACATAGGTGTATATTAATTATAAAATTAGGATGAGTAAAAAGTTATACACTTCTGTATTATATATTGTTATTCGATTATCGTACAGATACAATATGATTTTTTCTTAGTTTCATAGTTTGTTATACACCAGTGTATAAAAATAAGTCTATTAATTACTATACACAAGTGTAATATAATATACTGCAGTATGACACATCCTGTGTGTTACTCAATATACACAGGTGTACCGTATAAGAGTTGTAGCATGTATGACTCTATTTTTTATATATTGGTAAAATTAATTTCTAATGTACATTTTTTTATTTTAGGTTCCTCGTCCAGCAACGTATATAAGTCTTCCGGTGGGACGAGATATTGTTCGCCTGTTGTACAAGACAATGCTAAGCCATTTGTAGGTGCCAAGTTTAGAACGTTGGACGAAGCTATCATAATGTATGAAAATTATGGAGAGGTAGCCGGATTTGAAACTCGTTTGTTTGTTAATTGTTATACACCAGTGTATAATTATACATCAGTGTATAATATATGTATTTAATACATCAGTGTATATTGATACATTTGATTAGCACTACTATTTATACACCAGTGTATAATTATACATCAGTGAATAATATATGTATTTAATACTACCATTCTTACCAGTGTATAATTATACATCAGTGTATATTGATACATTTGGCCTCGTTATCTTATATAAGGTTTGATCGATTACCTTTTCCATATAATATACACCAACGTATATTATCCAAAACTATATAACATCATGTACTGCACATATTGATGAAGAATGATTACCATGGGGAAAAATAAATACTTTCCTAAAATAATGGGATTATAAAGGAAACTAATTAAACATGTGTTATTAATACTCAATATACAATTACCACATTGCCCTTTGATTTAATTAAATATTTAATTAATGTTTTACTTATTTACAATCATGCCATTAGAGATCAACGGCTAAGATTGGTTCCTATGGTTCCTACTTAAGGTATGGTTCCTATTTGAACCCTACCCTATATATATATATATATATATATATATATATATATATAGGGGCGGTTATTCTATAAAAACACACAATCGTGCGAAGCGTGCGAAGGAATATTAACCGTCGATCAATCAATAATCTTACGTCATTAATTAAAAAGTACGCGGTGTCAATTTCGTAAATAAGTGAGAGATTAGACAGTTAATAAGGGTATAATCGTCAATTTTTCTAAAATCAAATTATAAGAGATCGTTCAGTCTCATTAATCGCTCAAAACTTCTCCCCAAAATTACATAATAAACTCTGAAACCCTAGTTAAAATCATCAATAAACTCCATTTCTACAGAAGATTAACCATGAAATACTCAAAAGTATACGAAAGTAAGTACATTACGTTATTCTGTACCAAATTTTACAATGAAAAACTATATAATAACTTACATTATGCATGCTACAGGAAGAAAAAGAGGAACAGAGTATGAAGGTGAAAAGAACGACGTTGATGAAGGTAAATAAGTATTACGTGAATTAATATTGTTAATACGTTGTGAAATTGTACTAAAATACGTATTTCTAATTATCAGGCCCTAGAAAAATTCAAAAAACCAAGGATAAAACTGACAAATCAGAGAGAAGAACAAAAGCAAACCATGACAGGCCTTCAAAGAAAAATGGTACAAAGAATTTTTTTTTTTATTATGTCTTACGTGATTTTAGTAATATAACTAGAAATGATTTTGTATATGTTACATTATTTTAGTAATCGGAATGTAGTGATTCTGTCAAAAATGTTACATGCTTTTAGAAAAATGATTATGTCTATGGTGCATCATAATTATGTCTATATTGCGTTATTTTGGTAATGGAAATGTAGTGATTATGTCAATGTTACATGATTATGTCTGTGTTACGTAATTTTATTAATAGAACTATAAATGATTATGTCTATATTACGTTATTTTGGTAATGAAATTTGTAATGATTCTGGCCATAATATATGATGATTATGTCTTTGTTACGTTATTTTAGTAATGAAAATGTAGTTATTCTGTCATTGTTAAGCAATTGTGGTAAATGAAAACACTAGTTTATGATTATGTCTTTGTTACGTTATGTAGTTATTCTGTCATTGTTAAGCAATTTTGTTAAATGAAAACACTAGTTTATAATTATGTCTATATTACGTTATTTTGGTAATGAAATTTGTAATGATTCTGGCCATAAATATATGATGATTATGTATATATTACGTTATTTTGGTAATGAAAATGTAGTGATTCTGTCATTGTTAAGCAATTTTGTAAATGAAAACACTAGTTTATGATTATGTCTTTGTTACGTTATTTTGGTAATGAAAATGTAGTTATTCTGTCATTGTTAAGCAATTTTGGTAAAATGAAAACACTAGTTATGATTATATGTCTATATTACGTTATTTTGGTAATGAAATTTGTAATGATTCTGTCATTGTTACGTAATTATAACATTTGATAATAACGCAGAGATCAATGAAAATGAATTACTTCTACAACAACAGCCTGCAAATTCACCACCAAGAACGCAATTTGTTCTGTACTCGAATATAAAATTACAAGTAAGGGCGTCTGTTGATAACATGAATGAGGCGATGGCAAGCTTATCAAGTGCATAGAAAAAAGCAATCAAACAGATGGGATTTGAAGCTTTTTTATCAATGAACATTAAAACAGTGCCAACAAAATTAGCAAGATGGTTATTAGTGAATTATGATGATAGACGGGATGAGTTGAATGTAGGAAACCACATCATTCAAGTTACAAGCAACAAAGTTCAACAAGTCCTTGGTGTCCCAATGGGTAACCAGACAGTAAATGAAAAGAACAAACCAAGGAAGGGTTCATCTAACACACTTACTGTATGGAAGTCCCAGTTTGAACATAACAAGATTTTAATCTCGGATGTGAAGAAGAAAATAATTGAAAGCAAAAGCGGAGACTGGATTTTCAAGTTGAACTTCCTTGTACTTTACAACTCTATATTTGGGCAAGTAACAAAGAGTTCAACAGTAAATCAAATGTTCTTGAAAGGAGTGACAGATGATAAATCAATCAAAAAATTGAATTGGTGTGAGTACTTAATTTTCTGTCTCAAAAGAACGAAGGCAAGCTGGAACGGAACTGAAATGTATAATGGACCTTTGCCTTTTCTTGCGGTATGTTTTTTATTCATAATTATGTAAATGTATAAGAAATACAAATTACGTAATGTGTTATTACTAATTACGTAATGATCAAATGTTAACTTTATTCACATGACAGATGCTTTATGTACATGAAAAAAGGTTATCACATGCTCCTGAAATAGCACAAACACCAGCAATTAAGTACATTAGCACCCAGAATTTGTCTGATGTTGAAAAACATTTGTATGACAATGGGCCATTTTCAACTGATGAAGAAGATAATGATGAGGATGAAGAAGGAAATGACGAAGTAGAAAGTCCTAGAGATGAAGAAGGACATAATGATGAGGATGAAGAAGATGATGGTGGAAATGAAGATGCTGGTGGTGTTGGTGGAGATGATTATGATGGTGAAGAAGGTGATGCAGAAAAAATGGAAGAAGATGGTAAGAATGAAGATGCATACATTCAACATGATGAACAGCAAATCTTTATTGAACAACAAATCCTCATGGATCATCTTCAAAATCAAGATTCAGAAGAATTCAACAACGTCTTTGAAACAACAAAATCACTCTGTGACATTGATGAAATCTTGGAAAATTACAACACCCCACAAGTTCCTAATGTAAGTGCAATAACTGTATAAAAATTACATAACATGCATATGTATATAGGATTTTAAAAAATCACGTAATGTTTGCAGGCTGGGGATGCAAATGAGGCAACAACAACACCAAAAATACAAAAAGTTGCAACTCAAAAATCAACAGATGAGAGCATAAAAGGGTCAACAAGGAAAAAGACAATGGGAAAGAAGAAAAACAAAAGTCCTTACCCAGTTAATGAGAATGTAAGTAACTGTAATTTATTATGTCAAACATCAACAGAAATCATGTAATTTATTCACGTTTTGTTTGCAGGAATGGATTTCAAAAATAGAAAACAAAATGGAGAAGTTTCAAACATATGTTGCTGAAATAGGTGAAATTTTCAAAGAAGCCACTTCAATTTTTTTAGACAGCAACATTATACGTGAGAAGCAAACAAAATGGAAGTCATGGGTAGCAAGTTACAAATCAAGTAATGAGAAAAACATAGAAGGTAAAAATTACGTAATGTATATTTAAATGATAAAAAAGTTAGTTAAAAATTACGTAATGGATATCAAAAAAGTATATTAGTAGTTGCAGGTGAAAAGGAAAACCAGAACAGTGTTAGCACAAGGATGCTAGATGCAATAGTGATTGCAGCTGAAACACTAGAAGGTAAAAAAAAAATCACGTAACACATTATTTGTCAAAAACTTATTAATGATCAGAATACGTAATTACAGGTGAAAGGAAAGATTTGAATGAAAAGACAACTTCACAGAGTGTTAGCACCGGAATGCTAAATGTAATGATCGCCGCAACTGAACAACTTGAGAAAACAAATGAAGAAGAAGCTGTGAACGACATAATGGATGCTTTGAACGATGCAACAAGAAATGAACCACCTGTCAATAAAGGTAAAAAACCACGTAACAGATTATTTGTCAAAACTTATTAATGATCATAATACGTAATTACAGGTGAAAAAAAAGATTTGAATGAAACGGCAACAACTTCGCAAAGTGTTAGCACAGGAATGCTAGATGCAATGATTGCCGCAACTGAACAGCTTGAAGAAACAAATAAAGAAGAAGCTTTGACAGATATAATGGATGCTTTGAAAGACGCAACAACAAATGAACCACCGGCCGATAAAGGTAAAAAAAATTACGTAATGTATATTAAAAATGTTTATACTAAATGGAACTTATATGAATATATATAAATTGTTAACTAAAATCAGGAAATGAGGCCCTAGAGAGTGACAGCACAGATATGATTGGTGAGATGATAAAAGCAGCTGACAAAGAAGAAAAGAATGCAGCTTTGCAAACTTCAACCACACAAACATCATCCGAAAATGTCAGTTCGCAATTCTTGAAAGAATTGAATGAGTTTGAAGAGAGAACTAGGAAAGGAAAACAGATCGAGACATCGGAAGGAAACAAAGTAGAAGAAATACAGAAAGAAAGCTATGAAGGACCAAGTTTCGATCTGAATATCTCACAAGATGATACACCTACAGATGTAATTCCAGATCTACCATTCCTACAAAACTCTGAAACTGATATCAAAACACAAAAACAGTAGGGAGACTAATAGTTAGTCAATCACTGGAGTCAACCATAGCCAATAAACACGTTGAACGTGTAAAAAGAGGAAGGATGTTGGCTGGACCTCTGAAGTCTCCTTACATTCAACGGCAGGTGGTGATGAAGAACAAAATAACTGAAGATGAAAACATAGTTGCGCAGTTTATATTTGCAGCAACCGAGGCAACACAGTAAGAAAAACCTTATATTACTTTAATTTGTTATTAGAAAAATTACATAATGAATATTTTCAGAACATAGTTTATTACAAAAAATTACGTAATGTGTATTAAAACTTATCTTCCACAGTGACGTTGTATTCGAGCCAGCAGATGGGACTCCATTCTTCAAAGTGGTGTTTGAATGCTTATACCCTAGGATAACATTATCATCTAATGCTTTGGATGCATGGTCGCATGTGCTGAACCACGACGAGAAGAAAAGAGCTCCAGGTTCACCATTTAGGTTGTTTGTTCAAACAAATATTCTGGTATGCTCCTTAGCTTTTTCATGTAATACATAAAATATAATAACGTAATGGTTATGCTAAAATACGTAATGTATGCTAAATTTACAGCCAAGTGACTGCTTCACGCCTCAATATGATGATTTAAAGCGAATGGACACCATGACAGCGAACTTAAATCTTGCACTTAGCAAAAATGAAATAAAATCAATCAATGAGGTGGATTTGTTGTTCATGCCCATCGTATCTTCGGACCACATATATGTAATATGTTTCAACATGAAGAACCCGAAGATAGAAATACTAGACAACAGCAAGCTTGGAGCTAATAGCAAATATGACAACATCATAGTGCCATTGGTAAAAAAAATATTTTTACTTAATATTATTTTGATGTTAGTTAATTACGTAATGCTTATGGTAAAATTACGTAATGTATGCAGAAAGAAGCTTTATGCAACTATATGATGGTCAATGAACACCCCATGACTCCTAAAATGGTAAGCAAAAAACCAGTGAGAGTCCAAATGGAATGGAGAACTTCACAAAACAAAATCGATTGTGGGGTGTTCACAATGAGGCATATGAAGACTTTCATGAGCACATATAGAAGAAAATGGGTAACTGATTTTCAAAAATAAGGAGCAGCTCAACAAATGCAGATTGATGACCTTCGCTACAAATATCTATCAAAAATCCTACTCTCCGATGCCAACAAAAATAAAAATTTAATTGATCGTCTGGCTAGGGAGTTTCATCAAAAGGAATACAGTGAGAAGGCGAAGTACAAGAAGAACTTATTCCAAACTCTTGTGAAAAGACAAAATGATCATGTTTGAAATAGTTTTAATTCCACGTGTCGGAAATGTCATGATACACTTTAACATTTTGGTTTATGTATGACAAATGTCCTGATACAATTTAACATTTTGCTTGTCACATACTACATTATATGAATGATTATGTATGTTTCTGATTATGTTGAATGATAATGTATGAATGATTATGTATGAAACTGATAATGGTTACCTAACATACAAATACAATTACGTAACATACAAAAAACATGTATGATAATGGTTATATGTTAATCATGTATGAAACTGATAATGGTTACCTAACATAAAATTACGTAACATGTGAAAAAAAAATGTAAAGTAATGGTTATATGTGAATGATTATGCTATGATACAATTACGTAGCATGTCACTAATTACGTAATGAAATGCAAAAAAACCATATGTGTACAAAAAAATCACGTAACAATGTAAAAAAGAAAATGTTTCAATGTCATTTTAACAAAAAAAAACATAATCAATCAACGCCAACTTCATATTCCGAATCTAGACTATTATCCGCATCTGCTTCATTAACGGGTTCTTTCCCTTTGTTGTTAGCTGTTGCAGTCCCTTTAAGAACTTCACAGGTGCGCCTATCATGACCACTACCCCCACATACTTTGCAATTTCTTGATCTCTTCCCTGCACGACTACTCGCTTGTTCACGTTTTGATTTAAACCTTTTGCGTGACCCACAACCCTTATTCCTAATACCATGAGGAACACGAACAGCAGCCTCAGTTTGATGTGGAGCCCCAATAATAGCTTGAATAATTTCTTTCTTCTTGGCTGATATCCTCTGAATACCAGCTTCATCTGTCTTCTCTTTCGTCGCTTTTAGCTCGTCTCTAAACAGCTTCAACTTTTCAAAATCAGTAATCAACTTATTAACTACATACTCACTCAAATGCATTATATCACGAACAACATCATTAACACTTTGATGGTCCCCATTTTCATCAGTATGCATCACCAACGACAAGCTCGACCGAGAAAGACTATTACAAATAACATCACTCCTCCAGCGATCAAGAATGTATCTGCTGGGAATTTCATTTATATCACACAACCTTAAAACTAAAAAAGCATGTCGACACAATAAACCATATCGCTCAAAACGCTTGCAAGAACATAAAATTGTCAAATCTTCCAGGTTAAATTTAACCTGCAATACAAAAAAGATCTCCATAAAAAAATAAAATACGTAATGAGGTATATGAAAGTGAGAGACTAATGAAACAGGTAATTACGTAATGTCTGTTACAATGATATGTAAAAAATTACGTAACATAAAAAATAAACTATACATACCTCTATCAAACCGGCACCATACGCAGAACGATCTTTTATTAGAAACGTCCCTATATCTCCTTCATGTGAAAGAAAGGCATTTATGCATTTATGCACAGATCCGTAAATTTCTTCTTGGACATCAAAGAAAATACTTCTTGTATATAATTTGGCAGCTTGCACCTCAATAGGATAATCAGTCCAAAAATCCGGTGTTTTATACCTCGTCTCATGATCATTTTTCCTATGAGTATACCTTTGAGATTCCATGGCAGTATCAAAATGACTAATAAACTCAAGAAGCGTTAATTGAGCATTTGAAACTTGACCAAAAAAATGATTTTCACATTCAGATCTTGAAGTAGTACGCATAAGACCTGACATTGGCTCATCGCGATAAAAAGCAGGAATCCACATTGCTCTATTTGAATAAATGTCACACAACCAGTCGTGGTAAAAGAGATTAAAATCAAAAACAAGTTGCTCCCATCCCTTTTCAAACTCTTCTGGTGAAATAGAATCTATCCAAACAATGTCGCAAATACGCTGTTTAAAATCATCATTGTTGCATAATGCAGGACCAACCTATAAAAATAACAAAAACACATATTGTTATGAATTTGAATAATCACGTAATAAAAATATGTTATGCAAATAAAAAGCCTTGAAAATCACGCAACATACACAAAATCAAAAAAATCATATCATAAAAAATAATCACGTAATATACCTTATCAAAATACGTAACATACAAAAAATCAAAAATCATAGCAAAAATGACATATACCTTATCAGCAACCTTTTTCATGATGTGCCACATGCACAATCGATGCCTACTATTTGGTAAAACTGATGCAACTGCTTGTTTTATAGCAGGATCTTGATCGGTAACTACAACAAGCGGTTCTTTACCAAAACACTTCTTGAAACAAGTTAACAGCCATGAGTAGGATTCAATTGTCTCTGAACTCAGCAATCCAGCACCTAGAGTTATATTGTTGCAGTGATTATCGATACCGGTAAATGGAACAAATACCATCTTGTATCTAAAAAAGAAAAAAATAAATAAATTAATTAAACTGAAATAATTACGTAAAATGAATAACATAATTACGTAATGAACTTACTTGTTAGAATTGAAAGTAGCATCAAATGAAACAACATCACCAAAAACTTTATAACTTCTTTTTGCATGCTCATCAGCCCAAAATAATCCAGTTAACTGTCGTTTAGTGTCATGACTATACTCAAAATAAAAATCAGGAAGAAAGTCCTGCTTCTTCTGCAGCATATTAACTACCATATCCGCATCATACTCACCAATATATAAGTTCAAATCCCTTTTAAAATTTTTGAAATCTGCAGCAGTAGCACCAACTTGTTCAAAACCACCATAAATTGTCCTCATTAGATTAAAAGCCTTAACAGGACCCATGTTTACTTTGGACATATTGCATAACACTTGCATTTGTTGATATGTCAAATTACGTGATGATGGAAGAAATTGCATATCTTCTGGAGAAACCAAATACTGGTTATGCTCTTCAACAAACTTTGAAACTTTAAAATTTTGTCCATTCTCTGAAGAAAAAACTATATGAGCATTACAACATGTTCTCTGCGATGGTTTATTCCTACTTTGAACAAACCAAATGCTTCAACTTAAGAATCTCACCATGAACATATTGACCTCCTTTGCGAACACTAAATCCAGCATTTTTTGCATATGTCACATAAAACTCATACGCATGATCAATCGATGGAAATACCATATCAACACATGGCGTCATAGAAGAGGCAACTTGTGGTTTATAAACTGTTGAAACAGCCTGAGTAGAACTACTTTCACCTCTATCATTGAAAATAAAACCTGAAATCACGTAATAACTATTAACACAGTAACATAAATGGCCTAATAAAAGCATAAAATATAATAACGTAATGAAAATAACGTAATGAAAGTTACGTAACATGAATATAATAAAACAAACAAAAAAACACGTAAAATTGTGACATTGTGATATGAAACAAACAAAAACACAAAAAAATAACGTAAAAACTATCATTAATACAAAGAAATCAAACAAAAAAAGATGAATTTAATAACAAAACTAAGAACAAATAACGTAATGCTTCCATAAATAGAAAAACAACGTACAATCAATAAAAAAAAGCTGAATTTAATTCAAATTCTACTAAACAGAAAACGAAATCATTAAAAAAAAGCAATCGAACAACACATTACGTAATAGATAGCTCAAATCATACCTGCATAATCATTATTCACAGACATCTTTAATGAATGAATAAAGGAAAATCGTTTGGAGATATAATCGAAAGAGAATGAACTGATTTGTGATTGAGTGAACTGATTTATGATTGATTTATACTGAATTCAAAATCTAAAAACAGAGTAAATACGAATTTGAAAATCTGATCCTTTTATAAAAGATATGGGTTTTAAATATCGAATAAAATGACGATACTACCCTTCAAGAAAACGCGCGTAGAAGCCTTCGCACGCTTCGCACGTTTTTTAAACTTTTTATTTGAACCGATCCCTATATATATTGTTATATATACATAACTGATACTCTTATTGACATTTAACAGTTATATTGAAAAGTTTATTGCTACCGAATCGTCTTCTGTTCAACGATCTCTTGGATCGTCTAGTAGCATGAATATTGCTGATGAATTCTTGAATAAAACGCCTTTCAGCACTATTCGTGATCTTCCTTTGATAACAGAGGTAAAGCTTTATCGAGTTATTATAGCCTTCTATACAATTTGAGCTTATACTTTTACTGAGTAAAATGTTTACGTGAATAATCTTTCTTTTGCAGCTTAACAAACAAGTTATTATTGTTGGAACAGTTAAGGGTGTCGATGATAAGGACGAGTGGTATTACCTTGGATGCGAGAACTGTAACCACAAGGTTGAGCCTACCTTAAGTGTACCTGATGATGAAGACGCAACAGATGTTACTTCATTTAAACAGGTGTTGGTTTGCACAAATAAAGAATGTCCGAAACACATCGTATCTGCTGATCCAGTGTATGAAACTCTTGCTTCAAATACATACATTAAATTCGTACATTATTATGCATTATTAATGTTTTTTAATTCTAAAATGTAGGTTTAGAATTCCAATAAGTGTGCAGGACTCTATTGGCATATCATCCCTGACATTGTTCGATCACAAAGCCAAAAAATTGTTGGGAATGTCGGCATTGCAGCTATTAGAAATCTCAAAACATGTAAGTTTTTTATATTCAGTACTTAAGATTGTGCTTATTCTTCCCCAAATTACTTATATCGTTGTTGACAAGGTTTCTGGTGAAGATAAAAGAACTCCTGCTGAGTTTCATTCATTTGTAGACAATAAGTTTGCGTTCAAAATTAAAGTTTGTCACACCCTCAAATTTCCCACCTGCGGAGTTCTACCGCGAGGCGTGTGACATACCAGGATCCAAGTCAACGGTCACAATAAACGACGTCTAAATGTAAAAACATACGTAAACAAACCATGCATAAGTTTAAAACCAACATTTAATAGTGCGGAAGCATTTTAAAGTTTACAAAAGTCATGCATAAATAAACATAAGTTCAAAAGTTCATAATCCCAAAACGTGCAGATGAGACCCTAGACACGAGACGACTCCAGTGCGACCACGTGCGCCTATCCATATGCTGCTACCTTAGCGACCTGAGAAAACATGCTAAAAGAGTCAACATAAAATGCTGGTGAGTTCACAGGTTTTAATTAAATGTTTACAATGATCCTTCAAAAACCGTTACCATCACAATTACTACTATGCTTTATAAGAACGCTAGCTAGGCGCAGAATAAGATACTCATACGGGTGAAACCATTGCTGACTAAGCCGAGTGTTACCCTTATTCCTATGGGCTACCGTCATCGCCGGTAGACCTTGTGTTGTTTAGAGACAATATGCACCCGCACGGCCTCCAGCCGTCGAGTGGGGCTTGTCAGTTCCCAATAGCGCTATCCACATTTCCCCGCCATATACCCATGTTAGTGGTTTCTAGGGATTTTCGATGAACCGTATAGTAAGATAAGTAAGCCATAGTATAACGTGATAACAAGTCATAAGTCATAAGAGTTTAACAAGTCATAAGTCATAAAAGAGTTTGTAAGCATGTTTCTCACCCCGATAACAAAAACTGTAAAATGTGGGGCCGTGAACTCACCTTAGGTTGCGTATTCCGTTTAAGAGTAAACCGTATGCGTGATATGAGTAAACCGTCTGTAAGATATGATAACCCCAACTATTGGAGACCTATCATAAGATATGTGTCAAGTTAGACTAATAACCCATCGGGTTCATTAGTCCCTAAGTCCAGTCCATGACCATTATGTGTCCAAAAAGTATGTTTGACCGACAACCAGACTACGCAAGACAAGACTCGACATCCCATTGGTGACCCGACATTCCACGTGTTTGATAAATACAAGACAATCATGCCACATATGCAATTAAACATTTAATACGCGCAACAGTTCACCTAGTCTAGCATAATATCCGTTTAACGCATAAACAGGTCCGAATACGTGTTACTAAGTCATTGGGTGAATCCCGGGGTTCCTATCATGTTCCTAGGCGTCAAATCATGTTCCGGGATGTTAAAATATACATACAGCAGCATTACACGCGATTAGGAATCAAACTAGCAATTAGGAAAAGTCAACATGTGATTAGGGCTGGTCAACAGGCGATTACAGGGTCTAATCGCCTGTATTATACACGAGTAGGCTTCATTATAGGCGAGTAGGCCTCCAATCGCCTATAACATAGGCGATTAGGATCCCTAATCGCCTATAGTGCAGCTGTTGTGGTTTTTCGCGCGCCGAACACTCCAAATCAGATCCGAAACATGTAAAAACACCCAATAATCATTCTAACATATAAACAAACATGTTTCAAGCAAAACCCCTAAGTTTTCATCATTCTAACAGTTCCGAATGCGAGCGTTTTCCCAAAATGGCAACTTAGCATGTAAACATCACATCAACATGCAAGAACTTACCCTAAATAGCAAATATTCAGATTTAACCACATAATCACGTTGTCCGATAGCATCCTACTGTTCTAGCATCATCCTAGAGCAAACCCTAACATCATTCAATCAACAACACACCTCATAACATCCTTAATCATCTAAAATCCTTCAAATGGGTCAAAATATCAAATATCAACAATACACCACCAAAACCATCCAAACTCCTAGGACATCATCATACTAACTTATCTCAGCAATAAACATCAAAATAACATAAGAACAACCATGATTCAATCCTAAAAATCCTACCTTTAAACATATATAACACATATAGCACATGTAAAGGTGTGGGTTCGTTTAAAAATGGTTTTAAATGGATTTTCAAAGATAAAAACATTTATAAGTCAGGTCTGGACGTTTAGGGAGTAAAACATAATCATTTAAAGGTTTGGGTTTGAAGAACACACCTTGTAATCAAGAGGTAATGATGGAATAAGCTTGGAAATGGTGGTTTTGATGCAAAAACGAGTTCCAGAGGGTGTTTGGGTGTTGGGTTATGTTATGGGACGGCTAGGGTTGCACAAATAATGTTTTGGAGGTCAAGGGTGGTATTTATAGGCGTTTTTGGTCGTCCAGCACGTTACACGCGAGTATGCAGACTTATACGCGATTAGGGAGCCTAATCGCATGACTATTCATGCGATTGGGGCCTAATCGCATGAACAGTAGTGCGAGTAGCCTCCTAATCGCATGAACAGTAGTGTGATTAGCCTCCTAATCGCATGAACAGTAGCGTGATTGGGGCCTAATCGCCTGTAACCCCTGTGTTGGTGTGTTTTGCGCGTTAAACCCCGTTTTAACACATGTTAGCACATATTCACATACCGACAAGTCATATAATGATTGTAAACATATAATACATGATAAATGACACGTTCCCGCCCGATCACCAATTCCCGGGACCCGAGACTTGCGTATGTTAAAACCCTAATGATGTGCGACTCGACTCGACCATGTGTAACGTATGCGCGACTCGCTAAGGTAGACTTACTAAGTTTTCAAAAGTTAGTTACCGAAAGTTGCCGGGTGTCACATCATCCCCCTGTTGAAAGAATTTTCGTCCCGAAAATTTCCCGAAGTCGAGGAGAGAAAAACAAATAAGAAGAAAAATTTTCCGGGTCGTCACATCATCCCCCTGTTGAAAGGAATCTCGTCCCGAGATTCTTTCGGTTTCAACAGTAATGTGTGTCGACCTCGGTGCCCAAGTAACGTTCCCCAAGATACGACAAGTGAAGGTCATGAATCAAACGTGACAGTAACAACCGAGAAACCACTTTCCCAAATGTGAGTATGAGACAAGAGACCCCCGATGAAAGCCTACTGGAGCCTACTGTGATCGGTATAACTAACCCACTGGTACCGTCCTAGTAGCATCCCCAAAGGACCCTCATCAACCCAAAGAATGAGAAACAGAAACCAAACCACAAGGAAAACACCCGAAACACGAACGCACAACAACGCGGATAAAAGTATGACCAAAGCGTAACAAGAGATAAGAGAGAATACGTACGGGTAACAGTGTCTGGGTCCGCCTGGTCCTCCCTAGCACTGATGACATAATCGCGAGCCGGAGCAGTTCGATCGCCACCTTCATCCCCAGTATCACCTGCAGTCCCTTGATTCAGCTTAGGACAGTCCCGTCTGTAGTGCCCAGTCTCTCCACAATTATAACACCCTTGGTTTTTCTGAGGAACAGGTGCAGGGGCAATCGTTTGGCGTGGAACTGTCTGGAGGTTGACTCTACAGTTTTTGGCAACGTGACCCATTCGCTTACAACGGTTGCAACGAAACTTCTCGCAGTTGCCATAATGATGGTACCCACAATGGTTGCACTCTGGTATCTTCCCAGCATGGCCTCCTTGCTTCGGCCTAGATGATGACCCTAAAGCCTCAAGCTTTACTTTCTGCTGCTGCACTTCGGCTTTGGCTACATCTCTCTCGACGCTCTCCCGTTTCCTTTTGTTGTTTTCAGATCCTCCAAAAATGTGGGGCTCACACTCCATGAACACTTTAAAAGTACACACCTGCTGGCCCAGAGGAGGTGGTGGTGGAGGACAAACGGTATTCCCACCGACGCCTTGCTGAGCGGCCTGTTGGGCAGTAAGAGCCGCCGTCACACTTTGCTGGATCAAATTGTTCAGCTCTTCTCGGGTTATGCTGATGTTTTCCCGACCCTCGCCGCTATTACGAACACCACGATCACCAGACATCTTCTGCCGAAAACATGAGACGAGACACTCAGTACCGCAAACAAACCAAGCTACAAGTGACCAACGAACTCAGAATACGGTTACAGCATGACCGTTAGTCCGAACACAAAGTCCACCAAGATTTTCATGCATTTCGATTTATGATTTCGTGTGCACCCGAAATAACAAATCGCTCTACATGGTCCCCAAGGCGTGCTTCGAGCCAGAACTTCAAGTCACCCGATAACCACATCCCAGAATGATATAACTAACTCAAAAGATAGATAAGTAAGCCCTCTCGGCTGTAATCCAGAGAAGAAAATAAAGTGAAGCTAAAAATAGCCGAGAATGAGATAAGTAATGTGACACTGTATGGTAAGGATACCGACACCCCGACAAGGTTAGTATGTTTACCCAAAAGACACGACTCAAATGTATGTGACCGTCTAGTGTGTGAGACTCGGCTATAGTCTAGACTCTACATGCAGTCCTAGTTCACTATAACCATTGGCTCTGATACCAATCTGTCACACCCTCAAATTTCCCACCTGCGGAGTTCTACCGCGAGGCGTGTGACATACCAGGATCCAAGTCAACGGTCACAATAAACGACGTCTAAATGTAAAAACATACGTAAACAAACCATGCATAAGTTTAAAACCAACATTTAATAGTGCGGAAGCATTTTAAAGTTTACAAAAGTCATGCATAAATAAACATAAGTTCAAAAGTTCATAATCCCAAAACGTGCAGATGAGACCCTAGACACGAGACGACTCCAGTGCGACCACGTGCGCCTATCCATATGCTGCTACCTTAGCGACCTGAGAAAACATGCTAAAAGAGTCAACATAAAATGCTGGTGAGTTCACAGGTTTTAATTAAATGTTTACAATGATCCTTCAAAAACCGTTACCATCACAATTACTACTATGCTTTATAAGAACGCTAGCTAGGCGCAGAATAAGATACTCATACGGGTGAAACCATTGCTGACTAAGCCGAGTGTTACCCTTATTCCTATGGGCTACCGTCATCGCCGGTAGACCTTGTGTTGTTTAGAGACAATATGCACCCGCACGGCCTCCAGCCGTCGAGTGGGGCTTGTCAGTTCCCAATAGCGCTATCCACATTTCCCCGCCATATACCCATGTTAGTGGTTTCTAGGGATTTTCGATGAACCGTATAGTAAGATAAGTAAGCCATAGTATAACGTGATAACAAGTCATAAGTCATAAGAGTTTAACAAGTCATAAGTCATAAAGGAGTTTGTAAGCATGTTTCGTTGCCGAAGCAAGGAGGCCATGCTGGGAAGATACCAGAGTGCAACCATTGTGGGTACCATCATTATGGCAACTGCGAGAAGTTTCGTTGCAACCGTTGTAAGCGAATGGGTCACGTTGCCAAAAACTGTAGAGTCAACCTCCAGACAGTTCCACGCCAAACGATTGCCCCTGCACCTGTTCCTCAGAAAAACCAAGGGTGTTATAATTGTGGAGAGACTGGGCACTACAGACGGGACTGTCCTAAGCTGAATCAAGGGACTGCAGGTGATACTGGGGATGAAGGTGGCGATCGAACTGCTCCGGCTCGCGATTATGTCATCAGTGCTAGGGAGGACCAGGCGGACCCAGACACTGTTACCCGTACGTATTCTCTCTTATCTCTTGTTACGCTTTGGTCATACTTTTATCCGCGTTGTTGTGCGTTCGTGTTTCGGGTGTTTTCCTTGTGGTTTGGTTTCTGTTTCTCATTCTTTGGGTTGATGAGGGTCCTTTGGGGATGCTACTAGGACGGTACCAGTGGGTTAGTTATACCGATCACAGTAGGCTCCAGTAGGCTTTCATCGGGGGTCTCTTGTCTCATACTCACATTTGGGAAAGTGGTTTCTCGGTTGTTACTGTCACGTTTGATTCATGACCTTCACTTGTCGTATCTTGGGGAACGTTACTTGGGCACCGAGGTCGACACACATTACTGTTGAAACCGAAAGAATCTCGGGACGAGATTCCTTTCAACAGGGGGATGATGTGACGACCCGGAAAATTTTTCTTCTTATTTGTTTTTCTCTCCTCGACTTCGGGAAATTTTCGGGACGAAAATTCTTTCAACAGGGGGATGATGTGACACCCGGCAACTTTCGGTAACTAACTTTTGAAAACTTAGTAAGTCTACCTTAGCGAGTCGCGCATACGTTACACATGGTTGAGTCGAGTCGCACATCATTAGGGTTTTAACATACGCAAGTCTCGGGTCCCGGGAATTGGTGATCGGGCGGGAACGTGTCATTTATCATGTATTATATGTTTACAATCATTATATGACTTGTCGGTATGTGAATATGTGCTAACATGTGTTAAAACGGGGTTTAACGCGCAAAACACACCAACACAGGGGTTACAGGCGATTAGGCCCCAATCACGCTACTGTTCATGCGATTAGGAGGCTAATCACACTACTGTTCATGCGATTAGGAGGCTACTCGCACTACTGTTCATGCGATTAGGCCCCAATCGCATGAATAGTCATGCGATTAGGCTCCCTAATCGCGTATAAGTCTGCATACTCGCGTGTAACGTGCTGGACGACCAAAAACGCCTATAAATACCACCCTTGACCTCCAAAACATTATTTGTGCAACCCTAGCCGTCCCATAACATAACCCAACACCCAAACACCCTCTGGAACTCGTTTTTGCATCAAAACCACCATTTCCAAGCTTATTCCATCATTACCTCTTGATTACAAGGTGTGTTCTTCAAACCCAAACCTTTAAATGATTATGTTTTACTCCCTAAACGTCCAGACCTGACTTATAAATGTTTTTATCTTTGAAAATCCATTTAAAACCATTTTTAAACGAACCCACACCTTTACATGTGCTATATGTGTTATATATGTTTAAAGGTAGGATTTTTAGGATTGAATCATGGTTGTTCTTATGTTATTTTGATGTTTATTGCTGAGATAAGTTAGTATGATGATGTCCTAGGAGTTTGGATGGTTTTGGTGGTGTATTGTTGATATTTGATATTTTGACCCATTTGAAGGATTTTAGATGATTAAGGATGTTATGAGGTGTGTTGTTGATTGAATGATGTTAGGGTTTGCTCTAGGATGATGCTAGAACAGTAGGATGCTATCGGACAACGTGATTATGTGGTTAAATCTGAATATTTGCTATTTAGGGTAAGTTCTTGCATGTTGATGTGATGTTTACATGCTAAGTTGCCATTTTGGGAAAACGCTCGCATTCGGAACTGTTAGAATGATGAAAACTTAGGGGTTTTGCTTGAAACATGTTTGTTTATATGTTAGAATGATTATTGGGTGTTTTTACATGTTTCGGATCTGATTTGGAGTGTTCGGCGCGCGAAAAACCACAACAGCTGCACTATAGGCGATTAGGGATCCTAATCGCCTATGTTATAGGCGATTGGAGGCCTACTCGCCTATAATGAAGCCTACTCGTGTATAATACAGGCGATTAGACCCTGTAATCGCCTGTTGACCAGCCCTAATCACATGTTGACTTTTCCTAATTGCTAGTTTGATTCCTAATCGCGTGTAATGCTGCTGTATGTATATTTTAACATCCCGGAACATGATTTGACGCCTAGGAACATGATAGGAACCCCGGGATTCACCCAATGACTTAGTAACACGTATTCGGACCTGTTTATGCGTTAAACGGATATTATGCTAGACTAGGTGAACTGTTGCGCGTATTAAATGTTTAATTGCATATGTGGCATGATTGTCTTGTATTTATCAAACACGTGGAATGTCGGGTCACCAATGGGATGTCGAGTCTTGTCTTGCGTAGTCTGGTTGTCGGTCAAACATACTTTTTGGACACATAATGGTCATGGACTGGACTTAGGGACTAATGAACCCGATGGGTTATTAGTCTAACTTGACACATATCTTATGATAGGTCTCCAATAGTTGGGGTTATCATATCTTACAGACGGTTTACTCATATCACGCATACGGTTTACTCTTAAACGGAATACGCAACCTAAGGTGAGTTCACGGCCCCACATTTTACAGTTTTTGTTATCGGGGTGAGAAACATGCTTACAAACTCTTTTATGACTTATGACTTGTTAAACTCTTATGACTTATGACTTGTTATCACGTTATACTATGGCTTACTTATCTTACTATACGGTTCATCGAAAATCCCTAGAAACCACTAACATGGGTATATGGCGGGGAAATGTGGATAGCGCTATTGGGAACTGACAAGCCCCACTCGACGGCTGGAGGCCGTGCGGGTGCATATTGTCTCTAAACAACACAAGGTCTACCGGCGATGACGGTAGCCCATAGGAATAAGGGTAACACTCGGCTTAGTCAGCAATGGTTTCACCCGTATGAGTATCTTATTCTGCGCCTAGCTAGCGTTCTTATAAAGCATAGTAGTAATTGTGATGGTAACGGTTTTTGAAGGATCATTGTAAACATTTAATTAAAACCTGTGAACTCACCAGCATTTTATGTTGACTCTTTTAGCATGTTTTCTCAGGTCGCTAAGGTAGCAGCATATGGATAGGTGCACGTGGTCGCACTGGAGTCGTCTCGTGTCTAGGGTCTCATCTGCACGTTTTGGGATTATGAACTTTTGAACTTATGTTTATTTATGCATGACTTTTGTAAACTTTAAAATGCTTCCGCACTATTAAATGTTGGTTTTAAACTTATGCATGGTTTGTTTACGTATGTTTTTACATTTAGACGTCGTTTATTGTGACCGTTGACTTGGATCCTGGTATGTCACACGCCTCGCGGTAGAACTCCGCAGGTGGGAAATTTGAGGGTGTGACAGATGGTATCAGAGCCACTCCTGTGCCGTTCGGGATGGTGGGTGCATACCTCATCAGGGACGATGAGACTCTAACCTCATCAGGGACGATGAGACTCTAACGGGGGGTGAATGTGACACCCCAGGAAAATCCCACATCGGCCGTGGCCAGGAGAGATCCTTGGTTCATAAGTAATGTCTTGCCTCTTAAATCACCAACGCGTTTTGGGGCTTACTGTTAGTGGATGAGAGGAGAACTCCACAGTTAAGCGTGCTCAGGTGGGAGCAGTTTCAGGATGGGTGACCTCCTGGGAAGTTTCCACTTGGGCAACCAAAAACAAATCCGTGAGCTCGGGATGGGCAAAGCGGACAATATTGGTGGTGAGAGGGGCGGGGTGTTACAAAAGTTGGTTGATTCAACATTGATAAGCATCTAGATGGATATGGTATACGTAAACTTACAGATGATTAATCAATAGTAGCTTCACTAGAAGAACGGTTCTCTGACATTCAGGTTATCATTGTCTCAAAATTTCTTTTATTATTAGTTTTATGAATAATTATTATTGTTATTTTCTTTATAATATAAGTGTTTAATGTCTCAAAATTTCTTTTATTATTAGTTTTATGAATAATTATTAGTTTTATGTCATAAATAAAATGTTTAATGTTTTTAGGTGGATCAATCTGCTTTTCAAGGAGTGGATGTAGGTGACTCCTCTACACAAAATGTAGTGTCTCTTAAGGTTGTTTTTTTACTTCTTAAATCATTTATTCAATTAAACTTTGATGTTTGTTATTCTTACACTTTGTGTATTTCATTTACTTGTGTAGGATTCTGTTGGAGATAACAATACTCCAGAATCATCTTGCAGTGTTAGTTTAATACATGATGAACAGGAAGTGAAGCGTAGCCTCGACAAAGTGTATGAGCTGGATGATGATGCAACCGAGTCTACAACTAAAGTGCTTAAGACTGATGAGAAAGGCTACTCTAACAAATCACCGGAGATCCCTCTTTTGATTCCTAAGGTTGGAAAATAAAAAACAATGATCTGTTTGTTTACGTGGTTTTAAATTTTCGGGATGTTTATTTAATTTTTGGTGACAATTTGTTTCTACTTATGGTTTGTTTGGTTTTTGAGACTATTTTCATCTAAATAAATGGTGTGATTGCATTTTATGTTTCTTTTTATCAACTTGGTGATAATTTTACATTGTTGAATGCGTTTTTATGATATAACCCTAATGTTCATTGTTTACAAATAGAACATTTGTATTTTTTTAGAAAAAAATGTACAAGACATTTTTCAATCAGATTTATATTTATGGATAAGACAGCAGCAAATAGTAACATGTAATACACTTAATAATATTAATCAAACAATTTTACAAAAAGTATAATTAAATTTCGTTGATAACTTTATACTTAACAAAATTTATTCTTATTACTTTAATATCAAATGGTAAGTAGTAAAATGAAGTTATTACCTTCAAATTATAAAGTTGCAATAATAACGTTCAATTTAAACACATTTATTGTAATTAACAAGTTACTAAAATTCGAATTTATAAAATTCGTTCACTTTAAAATTCGAATTATTTAAAAAAATTTCAATTTTAAGTTTTAATTACACCAAAAATTCAAATGTTTAGGAATCTTTAATAATGGTAACTAATTATACCAAACAGTTACTAAAATTCAAATTAAAAAAATCGAAAAATTCATTTTCGAAAAGATTCAAAAATTTTAAATTTTAAATTCAAATTGCATCAAAAATTTAAATTTTTAGTCTTCTTTAATAATGGTAACTAATTAAACATATTAATTATCATTTTTAATTACTAATTTAATTCTAAGGTCTATAAAAACCATACTACTTTCAAACAAATTTACACACACCTCCTGATTTAATCAACAATCAAACCAAGAAATCAGATCAATCAAACCTTCAAGAGTTCTCCTTGGTTGTTTTTATTCTTGCTCAAGTCTTCTATCGTACAAGTTGAATGTATGTCCTTCTTTTATTTCAATATCAATTATTTTCTTAAAACTTGATCATCGTGATTTTTGTTTATTTTTCTTGAATCCATATTTCTCCATAATACTTCACTATTGGTAGCCTAACTAAGGAAAAATCTATTGTTAATTAATTATTATGTATCTTTGTATGTTTATATGTATCACTATTATTAAACATTTTATTTAGAAATTGCCTCCTTTTAGGTGAAATGGGACGTAAAAGACTGTCTAATACTTCAAAAGGTAATTTTTTTTGGATATCTACAATGTTTTTCTATTTCTATTATTTGTGTTGTCTCATCTGAGTTTTCGATTTTTGTATAAGGTGATGACAAACGAACGTCGTTATCTAATATCTCAAACGGTACACAAATTTCATATTATTGGCATCTTTATTTACATTATCTTATTATTATGTAAGTAATTAAATTTTTTTCACAGCTGTGTCTGATGAACAAAAAATTAAGAACGCGGCCGAGTGTCGCAGAATTAGAAAATTACAATTGGATGCAAAGAGATGCAAGGTCACTAATCATAATAATGTACTACAACATTTACCACCACCTGGAATATTTAACCGTGACTTAATTCAATGTTCCAACCATTCTATTCCGCAAAGCTCAACCTTCCAAAGTACATTGAATGTTTCTACACCCGGTAAACGAATAACACTTTTTAGTTTTATATCTATATATAAAGTTTGAACTTCCAATCCCTATTTATAATTAAAGTAAATTTTATTTGTTTGTATATTTTTTATAGGTCAATTGCAACCAACGCCTTTGTCTACTGTCTCAAACGGTATTTTTATTTATTTAAATAACATATTTCATCTTATAAGAAATAACTATTTTGTTATTCACTTTATTATATAAACTAATATTACTTTATATGTTCTTTATACGCTTGAAGTCAACATTAACATTGCATCGAAGTCTCGAAAATCCAGAAATATGCAAATGGATGCTAAGAGAAAGAGTGTTAAGCAATGTGAAAATACAAATCCATCACAATTCAAAAATAGTTTAGTTTCAATCGATATATCATCCATTACATCAAGCTTCAACAACCCATTTAACGCATCTTTTTCCGGTAATAATTGTTTGTAACATTTAATAATTTTAAGCGTTACTTTTTTCACTTTATGTCAATTTTTTTACTTTAGCCCGGTTTTTTTATTATTTACTTTGTGTATCAACAGGTTCTACAGAACGCACTACTTTGTCCAATATTACAAACGGTATTATAGTTCTATCTTACTTAAGTTTGTATTATAGTTCTGTCCAAACTTATTTTATTTTTATCCATTGTTTCTGTGCCTGAACTCAGAATACAACATTCTGTAGAGTTTCAAAAGTTCAGAAAATTACAACTTGATGCAAAAAGACGTAAAGTAAATTCTGTTACTAGAACTCAAAACCAATCTACTGTTACAACTCCTACTTGTCCAACCACATCTGGTACAACTTGCTATGTGTCGATTAATTTTCAAAATTTTGTATTTTTATTAATATAAAGTTTGAAATAGTTATTATTAATTTCAGGTGGACTCACTAATGTTAATACACTTTCACTTGCATCATCTTCTGCTCAAACAGAAACCATGAATACATTAAGAAGTAATCGACGTTACATCTCACCTGTCTGCATGGTTAGTTTGTCTGACGAAGAAGATGTCAACCCTCAACCAACTAAAGCCTTGCAATATAAGGGTGTCTCTAAAGGTAAATATTAAATTTACAAAACGGTTACAACTTTATTGATTTCTTTTATGCGTTAATTATTTTATTTATTCTATTCGCAAGATTATCTGGATCACGGTGATCAAACGGTTGTATGTGAAATGTGTAACGCAAAATTGTGGAGATCAGAAGCTGGTAAAGGCCTTAAGGTTGCTGGAAGAACAACTTACATGATATGTTGTTGTTATGGAAAGGTACAACTTCCAGATTTCAAAGAGAGCAGTTTAGATTATCAGAATCTTTTCAAAAACATAGAATCGAAGAGCAAATATTTCTTAAAACACATTCGCCGCTTCAATTCTATGTTTTGTTTTACTTCAATGGGAGGCAAGGTTGACTCAAATATCAATAGAGGAAAGGCTCCCTTCATATACAGAATAAGCGGTGAAAATTATCACACCTTGGGTGGTCTTATTCCTAAAGGTGGTTCTAAACCGAAATTTTCTCAGTTATATATATATGACACTGAAAATGAAGTCTCAAACAGGAAAACCATTTATAGGTAATATTCTACAATTTGTTACTTATTTTTTAGCTGTTTATGTAAATATTAATTTTTTCCAAAAAAATTTTTGATCTTTTCAGTAATGAAAAAGGAGAGTCTAAGGATATTTCTCACGAACTTGACATTGAAATCATTCAGTACCTGAAGTTGATGTTAGACTCAAATAATCAGCTTGTGAAAAGCTATAGGATTGTACGTGATCGATTTCAAGAAAAATCTAAAGTTAACCTTAAATTACGTCTTATTGGTAGGAGATCTAAAGACGTCCGAATATACAACTTACCCACTTCATCAGAAATTGCCGCTCTTATTTTGTCAAACGATGATGACCAGCTTGACAATAGAGATATTGTTGTCGAGTCAAGATTAGAGGGTCTTCAGCGTATAAGTGAACTTCATCCGTCATATCTAGCTCTCCAGTATCCATTGCTTATTCCCTTTGGAGAAGATTGTTATAGGGTTGATATACCACACAGGGAAGAAAGGAAATCTAAAAAGAAAGTAGATTCAAAGTGTTCAATGAGAGAGTATTTTGCTTATCATATTCAAGATAGAGTTGGTAAGTTCTCATTGATTTTGAATGCAAGGCGACTTCTTCAACAGTTTTTGGTTGACGTTTATACCATGATAGAGAGTGAGCGCTTATTTTATGTCCGTTTCCAGCAACATAAACTTAGGTGTGAGACATATACTAATCTTCAAACATTGAACCAAAATGGACCTACTGATTTGTCAAAAGTAGGGACGCCTGTAATTTTACCCTCTTCTTTTACTAGTGGTGCACGTTACATGAGGGAAAATTATCTTGATGCAATGGCTATTTGTAAAAGGCATGGATACCCTGATTTTTTTTTATTACAATCACATGCAATCCCAAATGGCCTGAAATTAGAAGGTTTCTTAAGGATAAGAAGATAAATCCAGAAGATAGGCCAGACATTTTAGCTAGACTATTCAAAGTTAAGCTAGACTACATCATGAAAGATTTACGTGAAAAAGCATTATTGGGCAAGACTTCAACAGGTAAAATTGTTTATGAAAAAAATTAAGTTTCAATACGTATTCATAGATTATCATCGTAATTCACTTATACTTATAAAATATTTATTTGTTTGTATAATTACTACCATGTTTATATTTATTAAGTTTCTAACTACAAATTTTTTAACTTAATATTGCAGCGGTTTATACTATAGAGTTTCAAAAACGTGGTCTACCCCACGTTCATATCTGTATGTTTCTTAAAGATGACAGTAAGCTTCCCACGATTGACCATGTTGATCGTTTTGTTTCTGCTGAAATCCCTGATAAGAAAGTAGATCCGGAGTTGTTTAGTCTTATGAGTGACTTTATGATTCATGGACCCTGCGGATGTGAATATCCCAACTGTCCGTGCATGGTTGACGGTAAGTGCTCCAAGAAATTTCCAAAGAAGTTTTCTTCTGCATCAATGTTAGATTCAAATGGATATCCGGTTTATATAAGAAGAGAGTCAGGGCTATTTGTTGATAAATGAACTGCTAAGTTAGACAACAGAAATGTGGTTCCTTATAACGCAAAACTTTTAAGGCGTTACCAAGCTCATATCAATGTTGAATGGTGTAACCAGGCTGCTTCAATTAAGTATTTATTCAAATACATTAATAAAGGACCTGATAGGGCTAAAGTTGCTTTTGTAGAAGATGATGGAGAAGGTCAAGAAGTCGTTCAAAAAGATGAAATCAAAAAACATTTTGATTGTAGGTTCCTTTCAGCATGTGAAGCTTCATGGAGGATATTTAAAAACGAAGTGCATTACAGATACCCTCCAGTTATAAGGCTTCCATTTCATCTGCCCGGTGAGCAAAGTGTTGTTTATGGTCCACAAGAAAATCTTCAAAACGTTCTCAACAAACCAACAGTGTCTTCAACAATGTTTCTAAAATGGATGGAACTAAACCAAAGTGAGGTTGTGGCACGTGAACTAAGTTACATTGAAATCCCAAGTAAATTTGTTTGGAAATGTGAAGAAAAAAAATGGGACATTCGAAAGATAGGTAAGGCAATTGGTCGTGTTCACATGGTTACTCCATCTATGGGCGAGGCGTATTTCTTGAGAGTTCTTCTCAATAAAGTAAAAGGCCCTAGATCATTTGAGGAGATAAGAACGGTCAATGGAGAAGTTTTACCAACATTTCGTGATGCATGTTATGCTCTTGGCCTCTTAGACGATGACAAAGAATATGTAGAAGCTATCGAGGAAGCTCATTATACAGGTTCAGGATACTCTCTTCGTAATTTGTTTGCGATGATGTTGCTGTCTAATACCTTATCTAGGCCTGAGCATGTTTGGGAAAAAACATGGAAGTACCTGTCTGATGGTATTATGCGTAGACACGAAGATTTATTCGAAATTGAAGGTAAAAAATTTACGTTTAAAATTTTAATTTTTTTTTACGTCCCTTTTGTTTTAAATTAATAATTACAAACTTTATCATTATTAGGGTTTTCTCTTCCTGATGATCAAATCAAGAACATTACATTGCTTGAAATTGAGAAACAGTTGCTTCGGAATAACTCAAGCCTATGTAGGTTTCCTTCTATGCCTTATCCTAATAATGATTCTATAGCATCTGCAAATAACCGTTTGATTCTTGATGAGCTGAATTATCAAGTAAGTGCGCTGGCTGAGGAATTTGCTACAAACGCACGTTCTTTAACCGATGAGCAGCGTTCAATTTTTGATGAAATCATTCATGCAGTTGATTGTAACAAAGGTGGTATATTCTTTGTTTATGGTTTTGGAGGCACTGGTAAAACCTTTTTATAGAAAACATTGTCTGCTGCTATAAGATCTAAAGGACAAATTGTTTTGAACATTGCATCCAGTGGTATTGCTTCTCTTTTGTTATCCGGTGGAAGGACAGCGCATTCTAGGTTCCGTATACCTTTGAATGTTACTGAACAGTCATTGTGCGGTATAAAGCCAAATAGTGATGATGCTGCTTTATTGAATCAAACTAAGTTAATTATTTGGGATGAGGCTCCAATGATTCATAAACATGCTTTTGAAGCACTTGATCGTACAATGAAAGACGTCTTGAAGTCAAATTCTTCAGTTAATTCTGAGTTGCCTTTCGGTGGTAAGGTTATGGTTTTAGGTGGTGATTTTAGACAGATCCTTCCTGTTGTTCCTAATAGGAGTAGAAGAGATATTTTAAATGCCTCAATAACTTCCTCTCCTATTTAGAATAGTTGCAAAGTCCTTACATTAACAAAAAAACATGAGGTTAACGTTGGGTAACAACACATCTGAATCCGAAGAAACAAAGGAATTTGCAAACTGGCTTCTTAAATTAGGTGAGGGTAAAGTTGGTGATTCAATTCATGATGATGAGGCAGATGTGGACATTCCAGATGATCTTCTTATTAAGGATTCATCAGATCCGATTTCTAGATTAATTGACTTCGTCTACCCTTCACTTCTTCAACTTTACAAAGATAAAGATTACTTTGGAGAACGAGCAATACTTGCACCTACAAACGAAGTAGTACATGAAATTAATGAAAGGTTGCTTGCATTGTTGCCTGGGGATGAAGTCGAGTATCTAAGCTCTGATAGTATATGTCCGATTGAGAACGCTAATAACCGTTCGCAGGAAGACTTATATTCTCCTGATGTCCTTAATGGTTTAAAAATTTATGGGTTGCCTAATCATCGATTATCACTAAAGGTTGGTGTTCCCGTTATGTTGTTGAGAAACATAGATAAACAAAATGGTTTGTGTAACGGTACGAGATTACGAATCACCAAACTTGCAAAGTGTGTTATTGAGGCCGAAATCATATCAGTTGGAAACATTGGTATCAAAACTCTTATTCCTAGAATAAATATGATACCATCTGATATCAAGATTCCAGTAAAGTTCCAAAGGCATCAATTTCCAATAAGCGTATGTTTCGCAATGACCGTCAATAAAAGTCAAGGACAGTCTTTATCTAAGGTTGGATTCTATTTAAGAGAACCTGTATTCTCACATGGCCAACTTTATGTTGCATTGTCAAGAGTTAAAAGCAGGGCAGGAGTGAAATTACTTATACTTGATGGTGATGGGAATGTGAAAACTAAAACTAGAAATGTGGTGTATAAAGAAATATTTAGTGATATTTGAATAAAATTTGTATTCGTGGTTTTATACTTTAATACAATATTTCTACTGAATTTTTCTTATACGTTATAATTCTCCAAATAGATGTACGTTGGTGAACCGCGTGTACACGTGGGCAAATATCTAGTTATCATCATACTCATAAAGGCTTATAAAAGTATATCCTTATCAAGGTTAATGAACACTTTGCTCCAAGATAAAGAGTATGGTGCTGAACTTTCATGTTTTATATTAATAGAAAATCATGTTAAATTTGTAAATCAATTAAAAAATTGTTTGTATATTTAGACTCTTAACTCTTTATAGATCATCTTCAATAACTTTGACACCAGTTTTTAGGTTAATCTTTAATGCGACTTAGATAACAGCATCCTTGCCATTTTTTACTTAACTTCAATCTCATCTATGAAACTCAATCAGTTGGTTCAAACATTTAAAATAATACATGGGTCGAAAGGACTCTAGCATTGATTAATGATAGTCTATGACGCTATAAGTAGGAATAATGATGATGCTCAACCATGATTTATATTATTCTACCAGAAGTGCAAATTATAATAGTTTGAAAGATTTTTTTTTTTACTTATTCACTTTCTTTTAGGCATGGGATATTTTTGTTTTTTTTCTTCAGTAAATAATTATTATAAAACTGTATCATATGTTTATAAGTTAGTTTAAACCCCCATATTCAAACATTATAAAACAAGAGACATAACTCAAGTATTGTATATTTTTCAGCAAACCTCAACATATTGTAACCCGTAAACATGTAATAATCCATTAGATATGAATAATTTATCTTATACATTGTTAAACTTTTCATATGTTAACATAAATATATGTTCATCCACCATGTGAGACTAAGATTTGATTTTTGTGTTTTTCTATTGACCACATCATTTGTATCTTACTTTATTCATGAGTTCTTACCCTATTTTATATATATAAAAAAAAGCATTATTAACATTGATCTCATTTTAACTCCCCACGATGATATAGTTATCTATACATGATTTGATGATATAGTTAATCTAAATCTCTTATTATATTAGATGAGGTTGTAATGGCTAATGCAAAATAGGTGTTTATCAAACTGAAGAGAAAGAAAATGATGTTAACAATATATACCACAATACATACATATACATGTTTATAAAAGTTGAAGCTCCTACAACATCATCAAATCAGAACAAGAGTGGACAAGGATGTCTTGTATGAACAAAAATAAATCATCTTTTTAAAACTAAATCCAAAAATACATATAAACATAAGCAAAGTAGAGACAAAACATACAACACTTGAGTAACCTTGCTTGCCAAAACACATTCACTTATTTCGATGTATTCAAACGGAAAACATCTTGCTTGGCTGCTTTCCCTTTACATTCACCTTCTGTCTAACTATTATTTTTATGAACAAAGAAAATTAATTTATAAGAGTTTGTTGTCTTTAGTTTTCTTAAGTAATCATTAAATCATTTAATTTTATAAAGATACTTTTTAATTATTATCATTATCATATTACAAGAATATGATGAGATATTACTATTATATAATTTAAAGCAATTTAATAGTATTTACCAATTTATCCAATAATTCATTTATCAATTTAGTGCTCATGTAAAAAGGCTATTTTGCACCCTTACTCACTTCATTAAGTTGTTGTACCATAAGAATAAAATGTTGTAATTACTTAAATTTGGTTGGTATCCTTACTGGATGCTTTATAATATAGTATAGATATAGATATAAAATGAGTTTTTATAAAAACAAAATATGTTTTTCATCATTCGTTTAACTTCAAAATTATCGTTTTGATCGGAATATGATGTAGTTTAAAACCCCTACGAATTCGTTTCATGCCATGTCTTAGTTTCGTCAATTGATTTAGGGGTTAAGGCTTAGTGTCACGGAGTAGCTCTCTTGACTCACGTGCGGCTCTTAGACTCCTTCTAAGATCAGCCTTTGACCCAACTATGATGCGATTCGGAAGCGATAGATGTAAGAGTAACAAGATTGGTAATCAAATAAACCTTTATTAATTACAAGGAAGAGTAATACAAGAGCTTTACAATGCTTTTACAAGGTGAATGCCTTAGTGTTTTGGAGGTGATTAGCAAATGAGCCACTATCACCTATTTATACTAGTCCCCTATGTTCTAGATTATTCTAGAGTTTTCTACACATAATATCTATGATATTTACATAGATCTTTCTAGAATCCTAACCCTTAATATCTTGGATATTTTGTTGAACTCTTCTAGGCCCTTCTTGATCTTTTCCATGCTTCTAGGATGGTCTAGTGCAGCCTAGAATGTTCTAGAATGTTGCACCTTGGTGTAGCCCAAAAACGTTGCCTTCTGATAAGAACTTGGTGCTGTTTGAGTTGAATTTTGAGCGGGTTGTGACATTCTCCCCCACCTAAACTCACGACGCCCTCGTCGTGCATCGTTAGTGGTGTTTGATCCACTGTCCTTAGTCACGACAAGCTCATGTATATTATTGATCCCAAACATAAGTCGCATGGCCGACACCGTTTTACCTTGACGCTTAGTGTCACGCTCCATTTTAACCATGTGTGTTTGGCCACCATCCATTATGCAAAGAGTATCCATAAATGGTATTGGAATGGCTTGTACATGTGAGAGGGTGAGTCCCGCCATATGGCTTCTTGGCTGGGTTTTGGGTAGCAGGTGGAGTGGTAGCAACCATGTAGTTCCTAGCCTTGCGCTTTTTGTTGCTTGAGGTCTCAGGCTTGACTTCAATTGCGGGCTGGGGAGTGTCTTTGGAAACCGTCTTCTTAGTGCCCTTGCGGAAGAGAGTACCGTTCTTCACGTGATTATCAGTAAGAGTGGCCGCTAGACGTTTGGCCTCTTCCAAAGTTGCAGGATTCCTTACCCAAACGGTGTCCTGGATTTGCATGGGCAGATCACCGATGTACTTCTCGATGGCTACTGGCAGGGGAGTGACTTTGTGAGGAAACAATAAGCTAAGCTCGTGAAAGCGGGTGTTGTAGGCAAGGTTTTCCCCACTATCTTGAGCTAGGGTGTGGAACTCATCTTCAAGCTTCTTAACCTCGTTGCGAGGACAAAACTCTTCCTTCATAACCTCTTTGACTTGGTCCCATGTCATAGCAAGAGCAACTTCGGCCCCACGGGTGCGCTTCTCCTCATTCCACCAAGTGAGTGCTCTTTTGTGGAGAACACTCATGGCGTAACGAACCTTGAAGTTGTCGGGGCATTCACTGTTGATGAAGGTATTCTCAATACCCTCAAACCATTGGAGGAGTCCTGTAGCTCCTTCTTCACCACTAAACTTTGGAGGGTTACAAGAATTGAAGTGCTTAAGGGTACAGGCTGGGAGACCATTTCCATTCCCGTTGTGGTTTCCATTTCCATTACCATTGCCGTTCCCGTTCCCATTACCGTTCCCGTTGCCATTCATTTGGATGACTTGTGCTAGCAAATTGGGAACCAGAGTTGTGATTTGCTGCGCCATTTGTTGAGAAATGATCGCAGCCAGTTGGGCATCGACACCATTGTTGTTGTGGTTAGGACCGTGGTTATGGTTATGGTTGTCACCACCTTCATCGTGGTTCTCACCATTGTTGTTGCGAGTGCTGCGACGTGGAGGCATGATCTGTAATAGACACAATGAAATGAATGAGATTATATAAGGAATGTAATCATTTATTCATTAATTAAAACGAATAAACGAAAACGTTGACTTATCAAAGATTCTAAATTCTAATAACATATGAAGACATGCTTTAGCCTATAAGTGAACACTCATCCCGAGAATTCCCAGGTAGGCATCCGGGTCCCTCGTCTGATTGGGATATATGCGCAATGCCAGCCTAGACAGAAGACTCAGAATACAGGTGTTCACCCTTCCAGATTGCACGTGTTCGTTATTAAAATCTAGAACTTCAACGAGATCTCAAGGGGGTTCGGGTTAAACCTGAGGATTTTGTCCTATTAATCTAATGGTGGATCAGGATTGCAGCAGACGAATAAGAGTAGTCACATGTAGGCTTAGGGTTATATAAGGTATAGGATAAGGATAGGATTAGGGAAGCAATTAGGGTTACAAGTAAGAGAAGCAAGTAGTGTTTAAGTCCCTAAGGTTATAGTCTAGATTATTTTCTAATAACCTAATTCCCTATAACCAAGGCTCTGATACCAATCTGTAACACCCCAACCGATGGCGGAAACATCGAGGTGTCACGTAAGAATGAGTATACAGTAGCACATGGTAACCAAATTTTAATTGAAATAAATTTAAAGTGCAAATATCCAAAAATAGAAATACATAATGAGTTTTAATGTGGAAATCTAATACATCACAAAGATCAAGCAAGCATAGACTTCATATTGTCTTCATGAAAATACTCTAGTCTTCATGCATCATTATTTCCTGTTGAGTTGTAAAAATGGGGGGGGTCAACTAGAAGTTGGTGAGAATACATAATCCATGTTAAGCAAATAGTTTAAGTATAAAAGTTTAGCAATTCATATGTCTATCGTAAGTTTAAGTCTACATGAATAAGCATAATATGTTGAATCGACATAATCAAACCTTCGACTAGTTTAGGTCCATCCCGTCATCTACGGTTCACCTTAGTAATATGTTGGAATGATAACAATCACCCACGCTACCTATGTAGGAGGTACACGTATCCAGGTGGGGTTGTCAATCCAATAGATCTATTATTGAGTATCGCCGGCTTGGCCATAGCTAATGATTATGTAATGTTGAAACTCGTTGAAACTCGTTGAAACTGTTGTTGACTAATTCATGAGGCAATAAAGTTTACAACTAGACATGCATGTTGAATTGCTTAAATAAAATGTTGCAAGTATAAAGAATCGCATAAACATGGTTACGTAAACTCACATTAGTATAGTATTAGGTCTTGAGGAAAAGTATGAGTGTAGCCCAATAGATTGCCAAGTATTACCCTATGTATAAGGCAACAAATAAGTCTAAGTCTATCTAGTCTACAAGTATATTCTAGGGTTTCGATTTGGGAATATCCATTTGTTGAATTATAATAAAATGTTTTAATAAATAAAGGGAAATTCGATAATTAAATAAATGAAAGTCTTTTTATAAAGTTTGAATTTAGGATGTTCACAATAATGTGTTTGAAGTATAAAAATAATTTTTAAAAAATTATTTTCTTTAAAATAGAATATTAAATCTATTTATTACAAGTTGTCAAAATTTAACTTTAATATTTAAAAATACTAAAATTAAAGAATTATTAGTTTAAAATTTATATTTCTGTTCTAAATATTCAGAAATAAATTGTATAAAATTTTGGTGCAAAAATATTAAAAATTGAATTTATTATGATTTAATTATGATTAAAACTAACAAAAATTGATTAAAAATATTAAACAAATGATTTTTCAGAATTAAAAATCATTTCAGAAAAGTTTATCATTATTCAAACTTAGAATAATTTTTGTGGAAATTTATAAAATTGTTTTGATATTTTAATAGAATTTTATAAATATAATAGAATAAAATTGATTTAATTATTATATATAGTAATAAATTAATTTTTGAAAACTAAAAATTGTAGGTGGAACATTTATATCAGATTAACTAAAAGTAATTTTTTTAGAATTTATAAAAGGATTTTAATAATTAAAAACGAATTTATAAGATTATCTATATTATATGTAATTATTTGATTTTAAAAAGAATTAATGAAAAAGTGCCAAAAAAAGAATGCCACTGCCGGGACTCGAACCCGGGTGGCTTAGGAACAATGCATCAGTCACAACCACTTGGTCCAGACCAGTGGTTGTGATTGTTTCCGTTTTATTTAAAATAAATATACTATGCAGAATCAAGTTTATCCCCAATTTCAAACCCTCGAGCCCTAGATTTTCAAATCGTCTGATTCACACATCAATAGCCCAATTAATCATAGGGCTATTGATGTGTGGATGCCGATGATCAAAACCCACTAAATCAATTATACTTACAACGCTGTTAAGATGACGATTGGACGGTCAAACCAAACAGTCAAAAACGCGATCGAGATGAACGAACAGAATATAATTAAGAAGATTTGGAGGTGGAGAAAGATGTATTGGCGAATTGTGATTGTTTGTGAATGATCAATTTATAGTATTAAGACCTGGGTGATCGAATTGGAAACCATTGACCCATCATTGAATGTCATACGCGTCAATGATAAATTGGGTATCAATTGACTGTAATTATTCGTGTATCCCAGTCATAATGGACCGGTAATCGTGTAGTGTTGCCAATAATAGCTTAATCACGAGTTAATGTTGATGTTGATTGGTAATTGCGTATCACAATTGACTTTCTAAGTCAACTGTGAGGATTTTGAACCAATGATATAATAATAAAAGCCCGGGTTTTGAACAAACAAGAGTGCCAGCCCAGCTGGTTTGTGTGTGTGGTGTTGTTGGGCCGGTCTTGGGCGCGGGTTCGAGTCCCGGCCCAAGCATTTTATTTTTTGACATTTATCTATGATTTATCCATATATACATATAATATATATAGTATTAGGGTTTTCAAAATGCAACAAAAATAATTAAATACACACATAAATACTGAAACTTGACGTTTTATTAATAACAAGTGTAACGTACAAGTATAATTGCGAAATGTTACAGTCTCCCCTACTTTTAGGAACTTCGTCCTGAAGTTGGAGTTGGAGAGTCTGGTGGAAAGAGATGTGGATACTTCGACTTCATCTGGTCTTTACGTTCCTAAGTGAACTCTGGACCTCGTTTAGATTCCCAACGAACCTTAACGATCGGAATGCGACTGCGCTTGAGTTTCTTGACTCCAGTATCAACAATCTCGACGGGTTTCTCGATAATGTGCATGCTTTCATCAATTTGCACATCCTCAAGAGGAACATGAAGGTTCTCATCTGCTAAGCATTTCTTGAGATTCGAAACATGGAAGGTCGGGTGAACATTGCTTAGCTCAGGTGGAAGATCAAGTTTGTAAGCCACTTTTCCAACTCTGTCAAGAATTTTGAAGGGGCCTACGTATCGAGGAGCTAGTTTTCCCTTTCTACCGAAACAAATTACTCCTTTCCAAGGGGATACCTTAAGTAGTACAAGGTCCCCAACTTGAAATTCCAAGGGTTTACGACGTTTATCAGCATAACTCTTCTGACGACTTCTAGCCTTGAGAAGATTATCCTGAATAAGCTGAATTTTGTCTGTGGTTTCCTGGATTAGTTCGGGTCCAGTGATACGAGCTTCACCAACCTCAGTCCAACAGACAGGTGAACGACATTTACGACCATAGAGTGCCTCGAAAGGAGCCATGTTAATGCTGGCGTGATAACTGTTGTTGTATGAAAACTCAACCAAAGGAAGATGAGAATCCCATGCGCCACCAAAATCGATGATACATGCCCTGAGCATATCCTCAAGTGTCTGGATGGTCCGTTCAGTCTGACCATCTGTTTGAGGGTGATAAGCAGTACTCAGGTTCAACTTGGTACCCAAAGCATCTTGCAGAGAATCCCAAAAGTGAGAGGTGAAACGACCATCGCGATCAGAGATAATGTCCAAAGGTATACCATGACGACATACGATTTCACTTACGTACATCTTTGCCAACCTTTCTACAGAATACTTCTCACGAATAGGTAAGAAGTGGGCTTACTTGGTCAAACGATCGACGATTACCCAAATACTGTCAAAACCTTTGGGTGTACGAGGGAGTTTGGTGATGAAGTCCATAGCTATGCTCTCCCATTTCCATACAGTAATTTCTGGTTGTTCAAGCATACCAGATGGTCGTTGATGTTCAGCCTTGACCTTTGAACAAGTGAGGCATTTTGCAACGAAAAGAGCAATTTCTTTCTTCATACCAGGCCACCAATAAGAATAACGGAGATCATGGTACATCTTGTCAGCTCCAGGATGAATAGAATAACGAGACTTATGAGCCTCGTTCATGAGAAAAGTACGAAGATCATCACAGTCGGGAATCCACAGTCGATTGAGAAAATAAAGTAGGCCATCAGGTTTGGTTTCAAGTTGAGTTTCAGCACCACAAGACATTTCATCGTACATGTTACCTTGGGTGACTGATGTATGTTGAGCCTGAAGAATGCGATCTTGAAGGTTAGTACGGACTCTCGCACATTGAAGTTTGATACGCTCTTTACGACTAAGTGCGTCAGCCACAACATTCGCCTTACCAGGATGGTAGCGAATTTCGCAATCATAGTCGTTAAGTAACTCAACCCAACGTCGTTGCCTCATGGTAAGATTTTTCTGGTCGAAGACATGTTGGAGACTTTTGTGGTCCGTGAACACCACACATTTGGTCCCATAAAGATAATCTCTCCAAATCTTGAGAGCAAAGACAACAGCGCCCAATTCAAGATCATGGGTGGTATAATTCTTTTCGTGAGTCTTGAGTTGTCGAGACGCATAAGCAATAACCTTTCCTCGTTGCATGAGAACACAACCAAGACCTTGGTTCGATGCATCACAATAGACCACGAAATCATCATTACCATCAGGTAGAGACAAGATAGGAGCTTCACAGAGTTTCAGCTTAAGAGTTTCAAATGCTTCCTCTTGCTTTGGTCCCCACTCATAGGGTTTACCCTTGTGAGTTAAGGTAGTGAGAGGAACAGCGATCTTGGAGAAATTGGCGATGAATCGACGATAATAACCAGCCAAACCAAGGATAGAACGGACTTCGGTTGGAGTTTTAGGAACACTCCAATTTTTCACAGCTTCGATCTTTGCGGGATCAACATGATTTCCGTTCATATCAATGACATGTCCCAAAAATTGAACTTCCTTAAGCCAAAATTCACATTTCGAGAACTTGGCATACAGTTGTTCTTTCTTTAGGAGACCCAAGATGGAGTGAAGATGTTGCTCGTGATCGGATTTTGATTTAGAGTAAATCAAAATATCATTGATGAAAACGATCACGAATTTGTCGAGGTAGGGTCTACAAACCCGATTCATCAAATCCATAAACACTGCGGGAGCATTGGTCAACCCAAAAGGCATAACCATGAATTCATAGTGACCATAACGCGTACGAAAGGCTGTCTTGGGAATATCTTCATCGTGGACTCTAAGCTAATGATAACCAGAACGGAGATCAATCTTCGAGAAGTGGGTTGCTCCTTGAAGTTGATCGAAGAGATCGTCATTCCTAGGCAGTGGATAACGATTCTTGATGGTGAGTTTGTTGAGTTCACGGTAGTCAATACACATTCTAAGAGAACCATCCTTCTTTTTAACGAACAAGACAGGGGCTCCCCATGGAGAAGAACTAGGGCGAATGAACCTTTATCAGAATGTTCCTGTAATTGACTGGCAAGTTCTTGCATCTCAGAGGGTGCAAGATGATAAGGAGCTTTAGCGACAGGATTAGCACCAGGAACAAGATCAATTCTAAATTCCACTTGTCGAGCAGGAGGCAAACCAGGTAAATCCTCTGGGAAGACTTCAGGATAGTCTCGAATAATAGGAATGTCTTGGATACTTTTGCCTTTGTCCTTCTTCTCTATCACGTTAGCTAAGAAGGCTATATACCCCTTTCGTAAGTACTTTTGGGCAGTAGTACAAGACATAAGCTTAAGCTCGCCACAGGGTTTCTCACCATAGATCTTCAAAATCTCACCAGATTCGAGAGGAATGCGTATGACTTTCTCAAAGCACAGAATTTCGGCACGATGGGTTGACAACCAGTCCATGCCTACTATAACATTAAAACTTCCAAGATGCATGGGGATGAGATCGATAGAGAAGGTATGATCGTCGAGGTTCAACAAGCAGTTACGAATAATAGAGTCGATCGAAATAGACTTGCCATTAGCTACCTCTACCACTAAAGGTTCCTCTAGATTAGTATGGGGTAAGTTAAGTAAAGGTTCAAACTTCAGTGATACAAATGACTTGTCAGCTCCCGAATCAAATAATATGGATGCATAGTGGTTATTAATGAGAAACGTACCATTCACCACTTCGTTGTTGTCACGAGCCTGGTTAGCATTGAGATTGTAGGCGCGACCTCAAGCACCTTGGTTCTGGTTGCGGTTCTGGTTTTGGTTTTGGTTGCGGTTTTGGTTCTGGTTCTGGTTACGATTAGGGCAGTTGTTGATATAGTGATCAGGGCTGCCACACTCATAGCATTGACCACGAGCAGGCCTGTTGTTTTGTTGGTTGGGAGCTGGGTTGTTTCTGGCTGGGTTATTTTGGTTGTTTTGGGCAGCAGGGGCTTGACAGGCGTTGGTGTAGTGTCCATACCGCTTACAGTTATTACACTGGCGGCAAGGTCTACCAGGAAGATGATGGTATTGACAAGTGTTGCAGAGAGGGTGAGTCCCGCCATATGGCTTTTTGGCTGGGTTTTGGGTAGCAGGTGGAGTGGTAGCAACCATGTAGTTCCTAGCCTTGCGCTTTTTGTTGCTTGAGGTCTCAGGCTTGACTTCAATTGCGGGCTGGGGAGTGTCTTTGGAAACCGTCTTCTTAGTGCCCTTGCGGAAGAGAGTACCGTTCTTCACGTGATTATCAGTAAGAGTGGCCGCTAGACGTTTGGCCTCTTCCAAAGTTGCAGGATTCCTTCCCCAAACGGTGTCCTGGATTTGCATGGGCAGACCACCGATGTACTTCTCGATGGCTACTGGCAGGGGAGTGACTTTGTGAGGCAACAATAAGCTAAGCTCGTGAAAGCGGGTGTTGTAGGCAAGGTTTTCCCCACTATCCTGAGCTAGGGTGTGGAACTCATCTTCAAGCTTCTTAACCTCGTTGCGAGGACAAAACTCTTCCTTCATAACCTCTTTGACTTGGTCCCATGTCATAGCAAGAGCAACTTCGGCCCCACGGGTGCGCTTCTCCTCATTCCACCAAGTGAGTGCTCTTTTGTGGAGAACACTCATGGCGTAACGAACCTTGAAGTTGTCGGGGCATTCACTGTTGATGAAGGTATTCTCAATACCCTCAAACCATTGGAGGAGTCCTGTAGCTCCTTCTTCACCACTAAACTTTGGAGGGTTACAAGAATTGAAGTGCTTAAGGGTACAGGCTGGGAGACCATTTCCATTCCCGTTGTGGTTTCCATTTCCATTACCATTGCCGTTCCCGTTCCCATTACCGTTCCCGTTGCCATTCATTTGGATGACTTGTGCTAGCAAATTGGGAACCAGAGTTGTGATTTGCTGCGCCATTTGTTGAGAAATGATCGCAGCCAGTTGGGCATCGACACCATTGTTGTTGTGGTTAGGACCGTGGTTATGGTTATGGTTGTCACCACCTTCATCGTGGTTCTCACCATTGTTGTTGCGAGTGCTGCGACGTGGAGGCATGATCTGTAATAGACACAATGAAATGAATGAGATTATATAAGGAATGTAATCATTTATTCATTAATTAAAACGAATAAATGAAAACGTTGACTTATCAAAGATTCTAAATTCTAATAACATATGAAGACATGCTTTAGCCTATAAGTGAACACTCATCCCGAGAATTCCCAGGTAGGCATCCGGGTCCCTCGTCTGATTGGGATATATGCGCAATGCCAGCCTAGACAGAAGACTCAGAATACAGGCGTTCACCCTTCCAGATTGCACGTGTTCGTTATTAAAATCTAGAACTTCGATGAGATCTCAAGGGGGTTCGGGTTAAACCTGAGGATTTTGTCCTATTAATCTAATGGTGGATCAGGATTGCAGCAGACGAATAAGAGTAGTCACATGTAGGCTTAGGGTTATATAAGGTATAGGATAAGGATAGGATTAGGGAAGCAATTAGGGTTACAAGTAAGAGAAGCAAGTACTGTTTAAGTCCCTAAGGTTATAGTCTAGATTATTTTCTAATAACCTAATTCCCTATAACCAAGGCTCTGATACCAATCTGTAACACCCCAACCGATGGCGGAAACATCGAGGTGTCACGTAAGAATGAGTATACAGTAGCACATGGTAACCAAATTTTAATTGAAATAAACTTAAAGTGCAAATATCCAAAAATAGAAATACATAATGAGTTTTAATGTGGAAATCTAATACATCACAAAGATCAAGCAAGCATAGACTTCATATTGTCTTCATGAAAATACTCTAGTCTTCATGCATCATTATTTCCTGTTGAGTTGTAAAAATGGGGGGGTCAACTAGAAGTTGGTGAGAATACATAATCCATGTTAAGCAAATAGTTTAAGTATAAAAGTTTAGCAATTCATATGTCTATCGTAAGTTTAAGTCTACATGAATAAGCATAATATGTTGAATCGACATAATCAAACCTCCGACTAGTTTAGGTCCATCCCGTCATCTACGGTTCACCTTAGTAATATGTTGGAATGATAACAATCACCCACGCTACCTATGTAGGAGGTACACGTATCCGGGTGGGGTTGTCAATCCAATAGATCTATTATTGAGTATCGCCGGCTTGGCCATAGCTAATGATTATGTAATGTTGAAACTCGTTGAAACTGTTGTTGACTAATTCATGAGGCAATAAAGTTTACAACTAGACATGCATGTTGAATTGCTTAAATAAAATGTTGCAAGTATAAAGAATCGCATAAACATGGTTACGTAAACTCACATTAGTATAGTATTAGGTCTTGAGGAAAAGTATGAGTGTAGCCCAATAGATTGCCAAGTATTACCCTATGTATAAGGCAACAAATAAGTCTAAGTCTATCTAGTCTACAAGTATATTCTAGGGTTTCGATTTGGGAATATCCATTTGTTGAATTATAATAAAATGTTTTAATAAATAAAGGGAAATTCGATAATTAAATAAATGAAAGTCTTTTTATAAAGTTTGAATTTAGGATGTTCACAATAATGTGTTTGAAGTATAAAAATAATTTTTAAAAAATTATTTTCTTCAAAATAGAATATTAAATCTATTTATTACAAATTGTCAAAATTTAACTTTAATATTTAAAAATACTAAAATTAAAGAATTATTAGTTTAAAATTTATATTTCTGTTCTAATATTCAGAAATAAATTGTATAAAATTTTGGTGCAAAAATATTAAAAACTGAATTTATTATGATTTAATTATGATTAAAACTAACAAAAATTGATTAAAAATATTAAATAAATGATTTTTCAGAATTAAAAATCATTTCAGAAAAGTTTATCATTATTCAAACTTAGAATAATTTTTGTGGAAATTTATAAAATTGTTTTGATATTTTAATAGAATTTTATAAATATAATAGAATAAAATTGATTTAATTATTATATATAGTAATAAATTAATTTTTGAAAACTAAAAATTGTAGGTGGAACATTTATATCAGATTAACTAAAAGTAATTTTTTTAGAATTTATAAAAGGATTTTAATAATTAAAAACGAATTTATAAGATTATCTATACTATATGTAATTATTTGATTTTAAAAAGAATTAATGAAAAAGTGCCAAAAAAAGAATGCCACTGCCGGGACTCGAACCCGGGTGGCTTAGGAACAATGCATCAGTCACAACCACTTGGTCCAGACCAGTGGTTGTGATTGTTTCCGTTTTATTTAAAATAAATATACTATGCAGAATCAAGTTTATCCCCAATTTCAAACCCTCGAGCCCTAGATTTTCAAATCGTCTGATTCACACATCAATAGCCCAATTAATCATAGGGCTATTGATGTGTGGATGCCGATGATCAAAACCCACTAAATCAATTATACTTACAACGCTGTTAAGATGACGATTGGACGGTCAAACCAAACAGTCAAAAACGCGATCGAGATGAACGAACAGAATATAATTAAGAAGATTTGGAGGTGGAGAAAGATGTATTGGCGAATTGTGATTGTTTGTGAATGATCAATTTATAGTATTAAGACCTGGGTGATCGAATTGGAAACCATTGACCCATCATTGAATGTCATACGCGTCAATGATAAATTGGGTATCAATTGACTGTAATTATTCGTGTATCCTAGTCATAATGGACCGGTAATCGTGTAGTGTTGCCAATAATAGCTTAATCACGAGTTAATGTTGATGTTGATTGGTAATTGCGTATCACAGTTGACTTTCTAAGTCAACTGTGAGGATTTTGAACCAATGATATAATAATAAAAGCCCGGGTTTTGAACAAACAAGAGTGCCAGCCCAGCTGGTTTGTGTGTGTGGTGTTGTTGGGCCGGTCTTGGGCGCGGGTTCGAGTCCCGGCCCAAGCATTTTATTTTTTGACATTTATCTATGATTTATCCATATATACATATAATATATATAGTATTAGGGTTTTCAAAATGCAACAAAAATAATTAAATACACACATAAATACTGAAACTTAACGTTTTATTAATAACAAGTGTAACGTACAAGTATAATTGCGAAATGTTACACCTTAGGCTTTCTCTTCGGGTTCATGGCTTGCCCATGTGCCACTCCTAGCCCCGATTTTCCCATAGAATTAAGGAGTTGTATCACCCCAAGTCGTGCCTCTTGATCCTCCTCTTTTTCCTATGAAATCATCGCGTGCAGGCTGGCCTTCTTCGGACAAAACCGGGCAATGTGTCCTTGTTTCCCACAAATGAAACACCCATCATCTTGATTAGTGGCGTTACGTGCATCTTTCTTTCGGTTTTGATCCCGCTTAACTCCCCCACCATGCGCATGATTATTCCTTTCATTTGCTGGTTTAAATGGTCGAACCTCCCTTAGGTCGTGTAGACTTTCAGCAGCGGCAATGGCTGAAGCTAGATCTTCAACCTTGCGGCGCTCTAACTCAGTCTTTGCCCGAGGTTGTAACCCATCCGGGAAGTAAAACATGGCATCCTCATCCGAAAGGTCCGGAATTGCCAAAGTTAGAGTAGTGAATTCGGTTACATACTCTTGAATTGACCCTTCATGCTTGAGCTTACGAAGCCGACTCTTTGCCTCGTGTTTAGCATTTACCGGATAGAATTGTCTTTTAAGGTCCCGAATAAATTCAGCCCAAGTATTGATAGTGCACGTACCTCGCTCGACATCCGCGTGTCTACGACGCCACCATAAAGCCGCGGTATCCTTCAGGTACATTGTGGCCGTCTTGATCTTAGTCGCGTCGTTCACAATGCCGACCCCCTCCAAGTATCGCTCTATCTCCCAAACGAAGTCTTCAACAGCCCTTGCCTCACGTTTGCCTTCAAACGGACTTAGTTTAGGGACTTTGACCTTCGGAGCGAAAGGGTTAGCATCCCCACTCATGCTAACCAAGGCCTTGCCGCATTCATTCACCTTGGCCTCTAACCCAATCAAGCTTCTATGGCAGTCTTGGGACAACTCGTCCATGTCTTGACGCAGCTTAGCGATCTCCTCCTTAACTATCGCCATCACCTCATTGCGGAGTACTTTGGACAGCCAACTTCAAGTCTTCTCGGAGCTCAAGAAAATCGTTTCCTAACGAATCGAGCTGCTCGAGTGTGTCGTTGACCTGCAAACCCATCCCGGTTATGCTGTTTTCTATGTCCCCAAATCGTGTTTCCAAGGCCCTCTCCTTGGACACGCTTCTGCCCTTTTTCCCAGCTCCTTGTCGTGTTCTTTCCCGACCACGTCTTCCTTCTTCCTGTGCAACGTTGTCAATCGTTGCAATAGCATCAACCTTGTTTGGATCTGTCGCCATCCCAACGAATCAACCTGGCTCTGATACCACTTTGTCACGGGGTTATCTTTCGATCCCCGTGTGGCGTCCCCATTCCCCGGGGGCAAGCCAAACTTTCCCGCTTCTTTGATCTGGGTCACTGGTTTCGTCCTGCCTTGGACTCATCAGGAGGGCGTCGACAGCTCTCGACCAGTGGTGCGTTCAACACATAGACATGTCTCGGCACGTACGCTCGCCTTATTCCGCTGAAGCCTTTCCCGGTGAAGTCCAGGACTCGGCCAGCGACCCAAGCGTTCAAGCACAAACCCTAGCAAAGCGATCTTCAAATATTTGACCCGTGAAATTAGGGATACTATAAGGGCTAAAAGTGTAAATTTAGAAAATAAAGCTAACCAAGTTTTTAACAAAGTTAGGCTAAAAAGACAAAACTTATAACAAATTTAGAAAATAAAGAATGAATGAGTGAAAAATTAACGTAAAATACAGAATATGCAATTTTTCTAAGACTATAAGGAGTGGTGGGGGGAGAGGGGGATGAAGCGCCATGTGGCACTTGTGGGACCCTTAAAAGGGGGAAAATAATTGTGGGGAGTGGAGGGGGGAAGTGACATGTGGAATTTATTTTTCTTTTTTTTTTTACTTCATATATTAAAAACATAATAATAATAATAATAATAATAATAATAATAATAATAATAATAATAATAAATAATAAATAATTTTAATTAATAAAAACCTAGAAAAATACAAAAATTAAAAACCTAGAAAAATAAAAAATATAAAAAAAACCGAAAAAAAAATAGAAAATAACAAATCAGTTAATATTATATTTTTCCATAATATCACGCTTCATTTGAAGCGTCATCTCTAACTCCGGCCCTTGAAGATGATCGGTGTTCATGGCGAGAAATTTCATATCCTCGCGTTTTTCGCGCTGCTCTTTGATAGACAATTTTCACTCTTTCATAGTCAACTTTTTTTCAAACGCTTCGCGAATATTTTTTTTCTCCTCGAGCATTTTTTCTTGAATCGTATTGAACTGAATCATGGTGGCATTTAAATCTTGCAAGTCAGCGCTGTAGGCGCCGGTTGATCCAGAACCCGAACCCGAGGCAGTAGATTTTTGCGCCCTCTTTTTTGACTTATCTCGACCGGGTGGGCGACTCAATTCCTCTTCAAACTCGTCTTCATCCAAATTAACGGCTTCTACGTTTTCAGGATCAGTTTGACGGTTTCTTGACGAATTTGTTTTCGACCTTTTTGCGGAGTTGCTTGCAGTGGGGACGTACGCCCATTTTGAATGGTTCTTGGCGATTTCCCAACAATGAAGAAACTTGAATTCGAGACCGGTTTCGTTACGAAACGCTAAAAGCGACCGGGTTAGGCTGTCGGTGTCCGTTTCACCGCTTTTTGGATTGTTTCTTGCGTAATAATAATGCGGTTGAAACGAGTTCATTGCCCTGTTTATCTCTGTCCACTTGGACGAGAGACTATCGTTTGCTCGATAGAACTCTCGTCCCATCAACCCATGGAACGCGTTGTTTATGTCGATCCAAAAGTCGTTTTTATGACGACTAGTTCCTACAAAAAAAAATATATTAGCAATATTAGAAAAAAAAAAATCATGTTAAAAAAATTTATTAGAAATCATGTTAAAAAAATTATTAGAAATACCTTGCTCTTTTTCCGACTCGCTTATCCACGCTTTCGTTAAAGCAAGCTCTTCATCGGGTGTCCACTTAAGTGGTTGGCGGTTAGCGGCGGCTAATGCTTTCTCCTCCGCCGTCTTCCTCCTGTGACTTCTTCTTGCAGGGGTTTTTACCCGAAGATGATCCCGCAACATTTTGGGGTTGTGTTTCGTGTACGGTTTGCGTTAAAGGAAGTTGTGAAGGAACAAGAGAATCATTGAATGGGAAATTAGGATAAATTTGCCCACTAATGAAACCCGCATAACCCGCGTAGTCGGGACAAGGTGAAGGAATGGGTGGACGGTTTGGGATCGGGCGAACCGATGGTGTATTCGGGTTTGGGACGTACGCGTATGGGTTCTTCGGGTCGAAGCCTCGGTTGTATGGGTTCAATTTTGGTTGAGGAAGTGTATATAATTTGGATGAAAAGTGTATAAAATTTGGTTGAAAAGTCTATAAAATTTGGTTAAAGTGGGTGTTTTGTAGTGAAATGGGGTAATTTATATATATATATATATATATATATATTTTTGACCGTTACATTACCGTTTGAATTATTATTATTATTATTATTATTATTATTATTATTATTATTATTTTAAAGTGACCGTTTGAAATTAAATGCCCCCCAATAAGAAGCTTCCACGTGTCTCACTTTACCCCCCCCCCCCCCCCCACGCCATTGCTTTCCCTCCCGCCCCACCCCCCACGCCAGTCTCCCACCCCTACCGGCGACGGTATCCCCCCCCCCCCCCCCCCCCCCCCCACACTCCGCTTAGTCTAATAACTAAATGACAATGTACGTAATTGTCTCTGAATTCAATCAATGTAATACTTATTAACTTTTGACCAATTATGTAACTAGCCCCAACTAGAGGGGTTGATACAATATATATAACTTTATAAAATAATAATCACCGTATCAAAAACATCTCCGACGACAACACAAATCACCTCTGCACCTGCCGGACAGCCGCTAATCTGTGATATTATTCAGACGACGTCGTTTTACTCCGTCCACTAGCTTCTTACTGCTATTATTTACCTTATATTATCGTTACCCTTGAAACCAGGTATAAACCTAACTCTAAATCCCTAATTCCTCCAATCATTAATATTTTTTTTCCTTGCTTTTTTTTATTTTGTATTATTTTGGCCTTGGAATCGTATAGTCAATTAGTGATAATAACTTTTATTGGTTATATAAAATAATTTGAATGTATTGAGCCCTAAGTATTAACTCTGTTTGTGTTCTGAATGTTTGATCTAGGGTTTCGATTTATTTCGTCTTTTGTCAAACGCTATGATTAATATGATGTATAATAAGATATGGAATGTTGTGGTTTTATGTAAGGATGAAGTAGTTATTTCGGTTGCTTATTGAGTTGCTACAATATATGCAGGATATATGGATGAGTTGAATGAGATGCTTCTTGAGGCAGCGGGCCTTGAAGCAGCCGGAAGAACTGGTACCCCACCGCCAAATAGGAGGCGGCAAAGGGATTCGTATTCCGATGATGGAAGTGATTCAAGAGATGATGAGTCGGATGATGACCGTGGGTATGCTGGCAGGAACCCTTCTGGTTCTCAGGTTCCTTTGAAGAAGAGGTTGGACCCCACAGAACGAGATGATGAACATAGTAGCAGCCGTGAAGAGGATGACGAGGATGACGATAGGTATGATCGTGAGGGTGACAGTGACGATGACTCTGTTGGAAGTGATCTTTACAAAAATGAAGAAGATAGAAGACGGCTTGCAAAAATGTCGGAGCTTCAGAGAGAGATGATACTCGCTGAGCGTGCAACCAGGAGAAATGATCAAAATTTGAAAAACACTATGCAGCAAAAGAAAGAGAAGTCAAATCAATTAAGAAAAGACAGTCCTCCGCCACGCGCAGCTAACCTCCGTTCTTCTGAACGGTCTGCTAACCGTGCAGCTAAAAAAGATGGTGCATTGACTCAACTGCGCAACAAGAAAATGCAACGTCAGCAAGATTCAGATTCTTTTCGGAAACGTAGAGATACTGACTCAGCAGTCAAACCGAAGGACTTCCCACGTCCTATACGCGCATCAAGTCGTAGTCTTAGTGGGTCCCCGAGTGAAGATGAAGATTCAGCACGCGAAATGGGCGACAGTGATGAAGAAAATTCGTCTAAAGATTCCTCAAGCCTTACGTATGAAGATGTGAAGGGAATTACCATAAGAAGGTCAAAATTGGCAAAATGGTTCATGGAGCCTTTCTTTGAGGAGTTGATTATTGGTTGCTTTGTGAGGGTAGGCATTGGAAAGTCAAAATCTGGCCCGATTTACAGGCTCTGCATAGTCAGAAACGTGGATGCAGCTGACCCTGATCGACAGTACAAGTTAGAAAACAAGATGACTCATAAATATCTGAATGTTGTCTGGGGAAACGAAAGCTCTGCTGCCAGGTGGCAGATGGCTATGATTTCAGACTCGCCACCAATCAAAGAAGAGTTTGACCAATTAATGCGAGAGGTTGACCGGCACGGTGGAAGGATGCCTAGTAAACAAGAGGTGATGGAAAAACGAGAAGCCATTGAGAAAACCAACTCATTTGTCTACTCTGCAGAGACCGTGAAGCAAATGTTACAGGAGAAAAAGTCAGCCATAAGAAGACCGTTAAATGTTGCAGCTGAGAAAGATCGGTTAAGGAGAGACATGGAAGTGGCTCAAATGAAGCATGATGAGGTGGAAGTTGAAAGGATTAAAGCAAAACTCCAAGAACTAGAAGCTTCTCGGCAAACTCAAGAGAAAGATACGAAGGCAATAAGACTTGCAGAAATGAATAGAAAGAATCGGGTCGAGAACTTCAAGAATGCTTCTGAAATCAAGCCTGTGAATACGGGTCTTAAGGCTGGTGAAGCGGGCTATGACCCGTTTTCAAGAAGATGGACCCGGTCCAGGAATTACTATGTTTCAAAGCCTGGTGAGGCCGCTGCAGGTGAAGCCAATGGAGTGGATTTACAAACTGCTGCAGGGGCAGATCCTAAAGCAGGCCTTGTGGCTACTGTAGCCGCACTGGAAGCTGCAGCGGATGCAGGGAAGTTGGTAGATACTAGAGCGCCTGTGGATCAAGGGACCGAGTCAAACATGTTGCATGATTTTGACCTGCCAATTTCGTTGGCATCACTTCAAAGGTTTGGTGGGGCCCATGGAGTCCAGGCTGGGTTCATGGCTCGGAAACAGAGGATAGAAGCAACGGTTGGGTGCCAGGTCCCTGAGAATGATGGGAGGAGGCATGTGTTGACCCTGTCGGTTAGTGACTACAAGAGACGGAGAGGTTTGCTTTAAAATGCAATGCTAAAAACCGCTTGTTGGAACGGATCTTATGGTCTATGTTATAATTAGATATGTGACAACTCTTTTAAGCCAATTTATTATGCTTTCTTATGTGTTTTGAACAATTACTAGTGTTTTAGTAACTCTTTTGTCTATGTTTGATGTTTGTTAAAAGAAGTTGAAATGATTCTTATCCTTTTGGTGCAGTATATGTCAAATTGTACTGAAAAAGAATCACTTGAAGTATTTGGTTCTCCTGGTAAGTATTATCAAATTAAGGGCGCATTTGATTAAAGTTTTGAGTTGAACTACTAACTATGATTTCGGGAAATAAAAAGCTAAATTGGATGTCTGCGTAAGTATATAAGTATCGTCGTATTAGGAGTGCTAACGGTCTGATTCAGCCAATTTTGATAAAAGTTGTGAGTCGAACTGCTAACTACAATTTCTAGAAGTAACAAGCTAAACTCACCAGGTTGATTGGATGGGTCAGTTTAACAGTTTGGTTGATTGAAAAAGATTTTGTGGTTCCAGGTCCCAAATCCTTCCGTTAGACCACCAAAACCGAACAAACCATATAAATTTCAAACCGGATGACTTTCCTTAGCTTGGACGGTTTAGGATTTTATCGTACTTATAACACCCCTATGGTCAATCATGATGGAACGACGTTAAATGTTAAAAACACGCATATGAGTTCTGATATTATCAAAAAGGCTTGAACTTGAATGCCAAGCTTTAACGGACACAAGTTCGCATTCAAAACTTAGAATCAAAAAAATTGACAAACCACAGACTAAACCACTCTAAAGAGGGTGGGTCTGTCATCTCTTTTGTAACTTCTTCCTCAAGGTAGATCCATTACAAACGCTAAGTGACCGTACCCGTGCAGACCCTACAGATGCGTACGCCCTAAGCTTCTCCAGAATCCTGCGCTCGCTGATGCGCAGCACCAAAGAATGGTACAACTTTGTTTCGGTAACAGGACAAGCCTTGAGTGCTTCAACATCATCCTCCATGGACTTTGACCCATAATATTTTTCCCTAATATCTGCCAGCGACAACAAACCGCCTCGCACGCTTTCAGTCAGTAAAAGTTTCTTGTTTGTTTCAGTAATCTCGCTCAATACGATCCCTTTTTTGTTAGATATTAAAGCTACTTGTGATCTATCAAACTCATTGTAAGCTTTTTCAGGTAGCAAGATTATAAATATTAATTTAAGCAGCTCAACTTCCGGTTCACCATCAGATGATATTTCAAAATAATCTATCTGCTGGTCTGGAAATTCAGAAAGATGCAACCTTTTCCATGAAGAAAGACGACTTCTAGTGTGCCGAGATGAAAAAAGAGATGAACTCCATTGGAGGACTAACTCTAGATCTATATTCACTATGTTGTATGGGTTATCAGGTTCCGTAAATCCATATCTGTGAAGCAATGCAGCATTACCCATTGACCCATAAGTGTTGAAGACCTGAAAATGAAGACACGGCTTGAGATAACTGTATGTATTAGGGTGTTAAACATAAATTGTGACACAAACCCGGGAATCATGTCGGACCTTGGTTTTAAAAAGCGCGAAGCGCACAAAAGCGACGAGGTCTAAAACCGAGGTGCAAAGCGCAAAAGCAGTGGGCTTTTCGTACGCGAGGCGCAAGACAATTATATAATTTTTTTTATATATATGCTATAGGTTTTTAGCATTATTTACTCAAAATACAAATACAAATAAGGTATATATATGATTTAACTAAAATGTACAACCTTTTTTGCTACATGTATAACAATTTTAAGCACAAAAACATCATGTGTACAAAAAGCGCGCTTCTCTTGCGCTTTTCCCTTGCGCTTTTCGTGCGTTTTTTGCGCTTTTCGTGCACTGCTCGCCTAGGGTTACATAAGGCACACGGATTTGCGCCTAGGTGCGCTTTGCGCTTAAGCGCGCCTCAAGCGCGCTTTTTAAAACCAAGTCGGACAAATGAACCCGAACATGACATGAGTTTTCGCAGGTTGACATGAAAACAACCCTTTAGCCCGAATTTTACTTTTTTATTTATTTTTGCATATTAATACTCTGAAACTACAAATGTACGCAAATGCACACAAAATAAGTATGTTTATAAACTATAAAACTTGATGTTCATGTGTCTTTTATTTTTAAATATTGGCATAAAACTAACAATCAGTTTAAGTTTATAACACAAAAACTATTTTAAAAAAAGGAAGTATAACATTCAAACGGGCCAAACCACGAACACGGCCCGTTTATTTAATGATGTTTGCAGTTTCAATCCAAAACTGACTTGAACTCGTTTAGGACTGAAACTACACCCACGAATTTCATGTTATATATTCCTAATTTCAGCCCATCAAAAACATGAAAAGATGCTAACCTCGGTTCCAGCTTTAACATCCCTCACCATAATCATTTCAAGAATTTCCGTGTTCGAGGAAAATGTATCATCATCAGCTGCACTAAAATCACCTTCTGGTGAGGTGACGGTTGAATCATTTTGAATTTGACACAAAGAATCCTCGTCTGGATGATCATCGATCCGGTTTTCTATGTTTTCAGATGAATCGGTTTCAGAATCAGAATGAGAAGATACAGAGGTGAAGTGTACATCTTCAGCATCTGTCTTGTGATTGAATCTGCATGCCCGTTAAACAATCAATATCATAAATTACGAACTTTCTAATATAGATTTACGGCTGAGAATATATGATGCTACAAACATACAGGTCTGCCAAAGGAACCATCCCGAATCCATAATAATCATCTATCTGAAACGAACGCGAAGATATCAAACTTTTTGCAGCAAAATACTGGTCAAGATCAAAATCAGAAGGATCAAGTTGAGCCGACTCCACAAACGGCACAATACATGTTTTCCAGTCCTCGTAAACAAGAGCTTTGTCTTCTTTAACTGTCTGTCTTAAATCACAAACTTCTCAAGGGTTAATCCAATGTAAACTCAAAGATGGGATTCTATTCACAGCATTCAAATAAGTAATCCAAAATGTGAACTCATAATGTTAACTCAACAAATAATCACAAGCTTCTCAAGGGTTAATCAAAAAATGTAAACTCATGGGTCGGGTATTTACGTTTGGACAGTGGCGAAGCTTGACCCGAAGGTTCGGGGGCTCGGAAGTCACTAGTTTCAGGGGGTCGAAACCCTATATTTCCAAAATTTTCTATATGAATACTATATAATCGGAACTTCTGCGCGAAAATTCGGAGGGGTCGGCCGCCCCCTCCCGCCCCAACAATGCTGCGCCCCTGCGTTTGGAAGTGGGTATGGGATCCATAAAAAAAAAATCCTTTGGTTCAGTTACTATGGGACATGATACTCTGCCTAATTACAACCATATACCCGATTAACCAAAATGCATTGAATACCGAATCAAATACCCGAAAACTTTCAGTTTTTAATATTTTTTCTCTTTGATACAGTAATGCTTCCAGCTATAAAGCTTTCTTATGTAGAAAACAATTTTTTCTTCAGGTATATATACTTGATGATATTATTAATACCTTGAATGATATTCTGAGATTTATATCATCCTAAAACTCATATATGTAGATAATTCAAACATTTTGTGTGTGATGATCATATCAGTGTTGCAAAACTCAGCCTCCTCAGTTGAGCATTCAGCCTCTTGGCTGAGTACTTGATAGATGGCCCCTAACCTTGGAGAGTAATTGCAAATCGGCCTTTATAAGTTGGACTAGGTCAACTCGGCGTGTACTTGCAAACTGGCTTATTTTGATGTATATATAATATCCAATAACTAATTTCTTAAAATTGACCATGTCAAGTACTCTCAACTCCGCAGTCAACTGACTAGGGAGCCTAGCAACTTCTGCAACACTGATCATATACATGTATTTTATTATATTTTAATTCGTTGTAGCTCGCTAGCTCAATACAAACTTACAAAATAGTAAGAAAAAAAAATGAAAGGCACTTAAAAAACCCCGTAATTATTCACCCACAAACTAATGGCAGGGGCGCCACTCTTGGGTACCTTAATCCCTCCTATCATGCACTGCCACCTCACTACCCTAAATATTTTCTTTTTATTTTAAGTAGCCAACGCTACATTGCCATTGCACACCTTCCAATTTAACGCATGTCTATCACCATCTCACCATACCCGCTACCCGTTCCGGGACATCAGGGGCAGTGTTCCCTTAGATAGTGAGGTATGCCCGGTACCCGACAGGTAAATACCCGACACATACATTAAAAAAGGTTTTACAATCAGGTACGGAACCTAACCTAACCTTATGAAGCTCAGTACCCAACAACATATCATCAATCTCATCAACCGACCAAAGCAATGGAACATCATCGTTCCTATCAGGCACCACCTGAAAATAACCAAACCAAGGGGACATTTCTCCTAAGCTCTTCTCATACATGACCGCAACAGAGAGTGCCATATAACCTTCAAGACAGAACCCTTCGATGAGGTGGCAAGCACTAGAGGATTTGACTGTCAGGCAGCTTTGTTTTGGGATGGTGGCTACTATGTCGCCTTGGTGTATGTTGTGCATTGCTTTGATTAATATTTGGTTGTCTTGTGGGTCTGTGAGGATGTCGATGGTGTCGCTGTGTTGGATTGAGTTGTGGGACATCCATCGTTTGAAGGCTCTTATTCGGCGGTTGTTGGTCGTCATTGCCGGCGGTGGTTGTGTATACATACAGGTTTTGACCTTTTGTAGGTCTTGGAGAAAATATTTTGTAGGTCTACACTAACTCCGTTTGATTTTAACTGAGTTCGAGGGTAGTTCCGTCCTTTTGCAAACAATGGTTTATCAAAAACTAATTAAACCCATACGTCTTCCTTACCTCTAGACAAGTGTGAAATCTTTTTTTTTTATTTCTTTTTTTTTTTTAACATTAAACTTCATTAAAAATCAAGCGCGTCTTCGAAACGAAGACCACTCAACGCCAAACCATTACAAACAATACAAAGGAAAAATAACCCAATTCTTCCAATCTAACTCCTTATACTTGGCCCTATTTTTCAACCATAAAAACGCCAAAGACTTAACACTAGCAACTATATCCTGCGTCTTAGCCTGAGTGCCGTTAAAAATCTTATTGTTCCTCGCTTTCCAAATAACCCACATAGTGATCAAAACTACTCGAACGATGCTTTTACCTTTCTGTCCAGTGGCGGAAGTCTTCAAGGGCTAGAGGGGGTCATGCCCCCCCCCCCCTGATTTTGGGCCTAAAAGTGGATTTCATAGTGTATCTTACATATAATTATACGTGGGTTTAACATAGTATGATGGATTGGCCCCTCCTATAAAAAAGCCCAATTTATTTTAATATCTCTAGCCCAACAAAACATAAACCTACTACTCAATAGAATTCTTGCGGCAATTGTCTGAAACAATCCGAATCTTCCCACATTCAAGAATCAATATTTCGAAACAGAATTGAGTGTTCAACAGGTTGTTATTATTATATAAATTATCATCTTTTAATGATTTAGTGATTTTGATTATTTATATGTCATGTTTGAATATTTGAATGTGTGATTATATGATTTTTTTTTTAATGTTTTGAATGTATATTATGGTTCGGCTATAAAACTAGTCAAGAATCGTCTTCGTAATAAGATGTCAAATGAGTTTCTTGCGAATAACTTGGTGGTTGGGCTGAGTTGTAGTTTTTCTTCCTTTATCATTTATGTTTATGAACGGGTTGTTTTTGGGATTTATGGTATTTATTTAGTGATTTTTATTTTTATTTTTTATGTGTAATATTTTTGGCCCCCTACTTTAATTGTTTAAGTTCCGCCACTGTTTCTGTCCCCCTTGTGTTTTGCTGTAAAGCTCTAGCAGGTCTCGGACATGGAAAGCCTAGCCATAATCAATCCTGCACCATTGACAAACAGCAGCCCAAACTTCCTCTGTGAACCCGCGACCAGTAAAAAGATGCGTCGACGACTCGTCTGCAAACTCACAAAACGAACATACCTCGAACCCGATGTTTATATTCCTCCTTAGAAGAGCTTCCTTTGTAGGGATTTTATCCATTTCCGCTTGCCAAGCAAAAATATTGCATTTCTTTGGAACCCACGACACCCATTTAAACCGATAATTATGAGTAAAATCTCTATCTTTCAGCAGCAGATTCTTGACTGACTTAACTGAGAAATCGCCCGTGTCGTCGCCAAGCCATTTCCAACTATCTGCATCTCCTGAAATCGGAATAGTGGAAATCGTCTGAACGCAATCTTGATATTGTACCATTTCAGCTTGAGAAGTCGGTGGTCGAGTCCAATTCCAAGTCCATTGACCTGCACCAAAACGTTGTTGCAATGTACATTTTTTATCCCGTTCTAATCGGAACAAAGCCGGCCACCAAAACGTTTCATTTTTATTTCTAGGTAACAGTTTATCAATTGTCTACAACATTACAGCATAGATCAATACTTTTTTAAGCTGCAACTATGGATCACTGTAATATATTAGTCAATATGGTTTTAACACCAGTCTGCATTAAAAAGGTCAATATGGTATATTGGCATTTTATCATTTATTTATATGGTTTTGCAAATCATATTGGGTATGCAATATGGTTTTTACCATACTGTGCCGATCATATGGTTTTTGACACAATGAGTTTGCATTACCAAGGTTTCATTAAAGTATAAAGATTTTAATTGAAAATATATAAAACCAAAACCACTGCAAAATTAGAACCAAATTTCCGGGTTTAAATTAGGACCATATAGAACCTATTTCGATGTTGATGTTGAGGGATGAGATTGGTATCGTATCCGTACTGAAAATACCGGTACTGAATTTTAACAAAAGTGGATACCGAGTAAAGTACCGAATATATAGGTATTGTACGAGTATGGGTATCGGTAGCGGTATTTTGGTACGATACCCGTTTTGGTACCACTTTGTTATTTTTCTTTTTTTGAGCACTCGAACGTGTACCAAATAGATAAACCATTACGAGTATCAATATTATACGTTATACGGGTACCAAATATGTAAAGTTAATACGAATGCCATAAAATACCATAATAAATAAGTAAAACATATTATCAAATTTATTAGTATATAGAATTCGGTACCCGTACCGATATCGAAAGTATCGAATACCAAAATCAATAAAAATGGGTACCAATACTTATACCGAGTACCCAAAATCAGTACGGGTTTAAGTATTCGGAAAAAAATGCTCATCCCAATGCAAGTCTTCCATATTTGCAAACAACCATCTTCATTGATATTTGAATTGATTGTTGCGGGGCTACTTTAAGCTTTGAAAATTCATCCAAGGTTTGAGTTTGTGCGTTCAACAAGGTGGAAACGAGTAGACAATGGGGAAATGTTTTTAATTTGCAAAAGGATATAATTGCCCTCACATTTTAGGCACATAGGGGTGAACTCTCTTAAACTTAAACACGCATTAGTATTAATACCATAGCTTGTTACAAAATAAAAGGTTAATACCTGTTGCTACAACAAATATGGGTTTAACGTTAGTTTAGAGTCCAAGGAAGGGTTAAAGGGTTACGATCTGCCTAACGGAGGTCGTGGTGTCCTCCTACGTTGCAAAACGTAGGAGGTTCAAGATAATTTATGTTTTGAGTGTTATGATTCTGGTTTGAGTGAGACTCAAAGCCAGGAATATTGTTATAAACTCAAGTGAAGTGTTAGTGTGGTAGAGAGAATCTCCACACGTGTATTTGTCAAAGAGAATGGAAGAAAGTTGAAAGTGAGAATAATCAGAAAGGTGTCCAGATCTGAAAGAGAGTGATCTGATTTGTAGAGTAAGAATCTTCCTCTTTGAGTAGAGATATTATCTTGATCCATGATGCAACTTGGGGACATACCACTTTTAGCCGAGGGTGGCTTTGGACCTGCGGTCTGTTCATTGCAGTGTCTCCATGTGCCAGATATGGACAGCTGCTTGTGTTGACCGAGGAGTGTGATGACAAGACAAGTCATCTTTTGATCAGTGCTTTACGATCCTTTGAACATTTGTATCCTTCAACCTTTCAAGCGTAGTTATGTAATGTTATTAATTTATTTTGCTGTAGGCTACCACGTCATCAATACCCTAGAATGTTACTTTAAAATATTCGTACCTAAGGTTGTTACTATCCACAAACCACAAAGACTAATGGTGTAATTAACTCTAATTATTATTATTATTATTATTATCTTAGTTCATGTTTTACTAGCATAATTAGTTACTTGCTTAATTGTTCATACACATTACAAACAAAAATTATATATGTACCGGATCTCACTTCTTAATTTAATCACAACATTTTTTTTCCAACTAATTTTCATTTTTACAAATTCTAATATGGGTGAGCATTTCGTGGTTTGGACCCACGAGAACCTTGGACTCGACCCGTGAGAACCTTGGACCCGAAGCTTTTTAAATATATGAGTCGGTTTTCGATTTTAGATTCATATGAATTATCGGTTCCGAGTCAAATCGGTTCTAAACCCATGGTTCTAATATATGAATTATCATGTGAAGATCGATAGGCTCGTCGAGTCTTATCGAGCTTAGTGTAATATTATATTTTTTAAATATATAATAATATTTGCCACTCATTTACAGTTGTTTAGTAAACAAGTCCGAGTTCAAGCTTCACTTATCGAACTTACAAGTCTAAGTGAACTATTATATATATATTTTTTGTTTAATATATTAATTAATTAATAGATAATAAATGAGCCGAGTTTGAGTTTGGGAAATTACCAACAAGCCGAGCTCGAGCTCGAGCTCGAGCTCTTATAAACTAATCGAGCTCGAGCCTGATCAAGCTCAGGCTCGACTCGACTCGTTTACACCCTAAATATTATCGAATAGTTTTTCACGTGAAATAATATTTTTATTCTCTTCTACAACTAATTTTCAATTTTAAATATTTTATTGTTTAGCTTTACTAATCATCATTTTCTCATGTGAAAACTGAAAAGAATATTATTTTGTAATGACCGGCTTCACTCCCTTTTGTTTTGTGTGAGGGATACATTTCCATTTTACTTTTCCATTAAGAAATAACATAAAAAAAAATCCCTGCAAAATCACCTTCATTCTCTGTGGTCTTTCAACTTCCCATTGTTGAATGCTACAGTAAAAAAAGATATATGATGAAGATGAAAAAGAGTAAAAGGAAATCAGCAATGGGTTGAAGATTGTAGGTACGCAGGTTACCACCACTCTCGAGTTTAATAATCATTGAAATTTAGTGCGTGGCAGACAGAAGTCTATGCTACCCCACCAATTTAGTCTGCTGATGTTTATTTTATTCGGTTTTCGTCTTCTTTTTTTTTTTTTTTTTTTATTATACTCCTGAAGCTACAAGTGTATTTTCGTTGTTTGGAGTGACTTATATGGAACCAGCTGTTTATTTTAGAAGTTTTGCTTGTAAATCTGCATCATTATTTTCATCGATTTGGGTGACTTATATGGAACCCTAACTTTTTATTTTAGAAGTTTTGCTTGTAAATCTATATCGTTATTTTCATCGATTTGGGTGACTTATATGGAACCCTAACTTTTTATTTTAAAAGTTTTGCTTGTAAATATACATCATTATTTTTATCGATTTGGGTGACTTATATAAAAACTTTAACTATTTATTTTAGAAATTTTGCTTGTAAATCTATATCATTATTTTCATTGATTTGGGTGACTTATATGAAACTTTAACTGTTTATTTTTGAAGTTTTTCTTGTAAATCTTCATCATTATTGTCATCGATTTGAGTGACTTACATGGAACTTTAACCTTTTATTTTAGAAGTTTTGCTCATAAATCTTCATCATTATTTTCATCGATTTGGGTGACTTATATGGAACCCTAACTTTTTATTTTAAAAGTTTTGCTTGTAAATCTTCATCATTATTTTCACCGATTTGGGTGACTTATATGGAACCCTAACTTTTTATTTTAAAAGTTTTGCTTGTAAGTATACATCATTATTTTTATCGATTTGGGTGACTTATATAAAAACTTTAACTATTTATTTTAGAAATTTTGCTTGTAAATCTATATCATTATTTTCATTGATTTGGGTGACTTATATGAAACTTTAACTGTTTATTTTTGAAGTTTTTCTTGTAAATCTTCATCATTATTGTCATCGATTTGAGTGACTTACATGGACTTTAACCTTTTATTTTAGAAGTTTTGCTCATAAATCTTCATCATTATTTTCATCGATTTGGGTGACTTATATGGAACCCTAACTTTTTATTTTAAAAGTTTTGCTTGTAAATCTTCATCATTATTTTCACCGATTTGGGTGACTTATATGGAACCCTAACTTTTTATTTTAAAAGTTTTGCTTGTAAATATACATCATTATTTTTATCGATTTGGGTGACTTATATAAAAACTTTAACTATTTATTTTAGAAATTTTGCTTGTAAATCTATATCATTATTTTCATTGATTTGGGTGACTTATATGAAACTTTAACTGTTTATTTTTGAAGTTTTTCTTGTAAATCTTCATCATTATTGTCATCGATTTGAGTGACTTACATGGAACTTTAACCTTTTATTTTAGAAGTTTTGCTCATAAATCTTCATCATTATTTTCATCGATTTGGGTGACTTATATGGAACCCTAACTTTTTATTTTAAAAGTTTTGCTTGTAAATCTTCATCATTATTTTCACCGATTTGGGTGACTTATATGGAACCCTAACTTTTTATTTTAAAACTTTTGCTTGTAAATATACATCATTATTTTTATCGATTTGGGTGACTTATATAAAAACTTTAACTATTTATTTTAGAAATTTTGCTTGTAAATCTATATCATTATTTTCATTGATTTGGGTGACTTATATGGAACTTTAACTGTTTATTTTTGAAGTTTTTCTTGTAAATCTTCATCATTATTTTCATCGATTTGGGTGACTTATATGGAACTTTAACCTTTTATTTCAGAACTTTTGCTCGTAAATCTTCATCATTATTTCCATCGATTTGGGTGACTTATATGGAACCCTAACTGTTTATTTTAGAAGTTTTGCTTGTAAATCTATATCGTTATTTTCATCGATTTGGGTGACTTATATGAAACTTTAACTGTTTACTTTAGAAGTTTTGCTTGTAAATCTACATCATTATTTTTATCGATTTGGGTGACTTATATGGAACCCTAACTTTTTATTTTAGAAGTTTTGCTTGTAAATATACATCATTATTTTCATTTATTTGGGTGACTTATATGGAAACTTAACTTTTTATTTTAAAAGTTTTGCTTGCAAATCTACATCATTATTTTCATCGATTTGGATGACTTATATGGAACCCTAGCCGTTTATTTTAGAAGTTTTGGTTGTAAATCTACATCATTATTTTCATCGATTTGGGTGACTTATATTGAACTTTAACTTTTTATTTTAGAATTTTTGCTTGTAAATCTTCATCATTATTTTCATCGATTTGGATGACTTATATGGAACCCTAACTGTTTATTATAGAAGTTTTGCTTGTAAATATACATCATTATTTTCATCGATTTTGGTGACTTATATGGAACTTTAACTGTTTATTTTAGAAGTTTTGCTTGTAAATCTATATCATTATTTTCATCGATTTGGGTGACTTATTTGGAATCCTAGCTGTTTATTTTAGAAGTTTTGGTTGTAAATCTACATCATTATTTTCATCGATTTGGGTGACTTATATTGAACTTTAACTTTTTATTTTAGAATTTTTGCTTGTAAATCTTCATCATTATTTTCATCGATTTGGATGACTTATATGGAACCCTAACTGTTTATTATAGAAGTTTTGCTTGTAAATATACATCATTATTTTTATCGATTTTGGTGACTTATATGGAACTTTAACTGTTTATTTTAGAAGTTTTGCTTGTAAATCTATATCATTATTTTCATCGATTTGGGTGACTTATTTGGAATCCTAGCTGTTTATTTTAGAAGTTTTGCTTGTAAATCTACATCATTATTTTCATCGATTTGGGTGACTTATATGGAAGCCTAACTTTTTATTTTAGAAGTTTTGCTTGTAAATATACATCATTATTTTTATCGATTTGGGTGACTTATATAAAAACTTTAACTATTTATTTTAGAAATTTTGCTTGTAAATCTATATCATTATTTTCATTGATTTGGGTGACTTATATGGAACTTTAACCGTTTATTTTTGAAGTTTTTCTTGTAAATCTTCATCATTATTTTCATCGATTTGGGTGACTTATATGGAACTTTAACCTTTTATTTCAGAACTTTTGCTCGTAAATCTTCATCATTATTTTCATCGATTTGAGTGACTTATATGGAACCCTAACTGTTTATTTTAGAAGTTTTGCTTGTAAATCTATATCGTTATTTTCATCGATTTGGGTGACTTATATGAAACTTTAACTGTTTACTTTAGAAGTTTTGCTTGTAAATCTACATCATTATTTTCATCGATTTGGGTGACTTATATGGAACCCTAACTTTTTATTTTAGAAGTTTTGCTTGTAAATATACATCATTATTTTTATCGATTTGGGTGACTTATATGGAAACTTAACTTTTTATTTTAAAAGTTTTGCTTGCAAATCTACATCATTATTTTCATCGATTTGGATGACTTATATGGAACCCTAGCCGTTTATTTTAGAAGTTTTGGTTGTAAATCTACATCATTATTTTAATCGATTTGGGTGACTTATATGAAACTTTAACTTTTTATTTTAGAATTTTTGCTTGTATCTACATCATTATTTTCAGCGTATATTAGTGTTTTTTGTTACACGATTGAAATAAGAAGCATGTATTCTTCCGTATTTACCGTTTTTTATGTATTATACCTATAAAATATTTTTAAAATTTTCTTCTAGTGTATCCCTATCTGCAAAATGGTGCCCATTGTTTCATTGTTATCGTTACGTAACTTATAGGTAGCTTGTCGCTATTAACAACTATGCATATAACTTAGCTTTGTAACTTTACTATAACATTTAGATTTGAACTGTCAAGATATTTGAATTTTTTATTACTGTAATATGCAGTTTACATGGCTTTTAAAGTGTAACAGTCAATCAAGGGCTGCATTCAGATTTAAGACACCAATATGGGAAAGGGAGATGGGAAAGGATCACTCGTTTGGTCCGGAGGGCTTAACGAGCAGACACCAAAGGCTGCCAAAAAGCGAAGAAATTTGAAGTCTAAAAAGTTGGAGTTTGTTGGATGGGGTTCCAAATCTCTAATTGAATTTCTTCAGTCAATAGGGAAGGACACTGGCATAGAACTCTCTCATCATAGAGTGACCGCCATTGTCAATGATTATGTGCATGATTCCCAGCTTCTTCACCCTGCGAAAAAGAAAAGAGTTGTCTGCGATGAGAGGCTTCATTCGCTGTTTGGAAAGAAATCCATTCCTCGAATTAAAATACATGAACTCCTGCATTCTCACTTTGCTGAAAATCATGATTCTTCTTCTGATGATGATGATGATTTGTATGGTTCGGAAGAAGATGAGGATGTTAATACAACATGCAAACGGAAGGTTTCAAGTTCAGAGACAAAAGCTCATAGTCAAACCAAAAACGCATCAGAGACTTCGTTGAGCTGCTTTGCAGCTATTGTTTCTGAAAACATAAAGCTGTTATATTTGAAGCGGAGTTTAGTTCAGGAGCTTGTTAAGCAGCCTGAGAGCTTTGAAGGGAAACTTGTAGGTAGTTACATTAGGATAAAGTCTGATCCAATGGATTTCTCTCAGAAGACCTCCCATCAGCTTCATCCTGTTACAGGTGAAGTGTTGTTTTCATTAAAAAATATCTCTTTTATTCTGAAAGTTATTAGACTTGCAAAAAAAATGTATAGCAGCGGCAATTCTGACCCATTTACTTGTGCATGGTTTGATCTGTGTCCGTAAAAAATAGCCTTAAAAGAACCGGTCAAACGGACATATCTGTTGGTAAAACCTCCTAAATCATTTGTTAAACCTATACTTTTCTGTTATCATGTTGTTTTTATAATCATATTTAGTGCATTTATTATTTACTAAAAATTTAAAAATGAACAGAAGGTGTTTTCTGGTCAACCCAACCTGATCCGTTGGCAATTTGTCTTGTTTTGAAATGTTAGTTTTGGCCTATTACCTGACCCACACATCTTGCCACCTCTACATATGTTCCTTCAGGTTTATATTATTCAAAGTTTAAAAGAACGGAAAAGAGCCTCGAGGCGAACCGAGGCGTAAGCCTAAGGCGCAGTCAAAACATAAATACAAAAATTATGTATCTTATGAAAAAAATAAAATAATTGACCTAGAAAAGTCTAAAACATCGAAAACACACATCAAAAATAAAATAATTGTCCCAAAAAGTCTAAAACACAAAAAAAAAACACATCAAAACAGCCTAAACCACCTGAGGCGCCCGTTTTCTTAGCGCTTCAGCCCTTAGAGGCGTATGTACAATCTGAACTCCATGAGGCGCGCCTTAGACTCGTTTTCTTAGCGTTTCGCTTTGAGGCGCGCGCACCACTCGTTTTTTTAAACCATGATATTATTATGAATCATAGGATGTGATACTTTTGATGGACATGTATGTTCACAAACTTTAATTTGAAATATCAGACGTTATCATAGAGACCGGACTTATGTTTGATTTTTTTGATGTGACTAACATCAGTTAATATATCGCTTTTAGTTGTACCTCTGTTTATGTAATTTACTGGCAGTCAGATTTTAGCCCATGTTGTCATCTCAGATTTCTGCATCCTTATAAGAAAACATCAGTGAAACCTTGCCTAACTTTTATGATATTAGTATTTGATTTTGAGCATGGGTTTGTTTCGGTATTCTATGCATTTAGATAACTTAAAAGAAGTTATCGCAACTGTGAATTTTTAAGTTCTGCATCTTATTCTTATTGTGGCCTTTTATTGTTATGCAGGGGTAAAAAATGTTGGCTTACCTGAAGAAATCCTTCTTCAAGTTCCAAACATGATTAAAGATGTACCTATACGCATGCTGTCCGATGATGACTTCTTAAAGGTAACTTGCATTTTAACATGGTTCAATCGTACTTACAGTTTCTCAATTTCAATAGGCAATATAGAATCCTGTGTTTGACATTTCTTCTGCAGGAAGAAATTGAGGATTTATGTCAAAGAGTTAACGATGGTTTGCTTAAGAGACCTACCGTTGTAAGATTCTGTGTTTCGTTTCATAGTCATACTTACAATGAGGTATGCTTTTATGATATTATTAACTTTTTGTTCATAAATCTCTCCTGGGTAGGTCGAGGTTGAACAAAAGGCCCAAATCTTGCACGAGGATATAACAAAGCATGTAAGTAATAATCTTTATGACGCAATATAATATTATATCAAGTTTTGTGGCCTTACGCTTTGCTTCATATATATAATAATTTTATGGTCTTCCTGTTTTTCTTTAATGTATTTGTATTCAATAAGCTTACTGATTTGTTTACAGTGGATTCCAAGAGAACTTATACATTTACAAAAGCTCATAGATCGTGCCAATGAGAAGGGATGGCGCAAAGAATATCCTTTCATCATGCACAACCACCCCTTTTTATGCATTGTTTCCTAAAAATACTTTCGCTTTAATATTTGTTGCTAAGATAATATTTTACAAAAGACCACATAAGTCCCACTTGATGTATAAATTAATAATCTTTCTATCAAAATTCATCATAATTAATATGACCTGTGTATAGATGTTTGGGAAACCTTTACTTGCTCCGCTATTACGTTGTTTGGGTATTTAGAAAGAAAAAAACGGCTTCAAACACCATCGGAACAGTCAAAGTTGCTGACTGAAGTACCGAAGGTGACAGCCGATAAATTAGAACCAGAATCTGCAAAACCACAGGAAGAGTCAGCAGATATCCAACAGTCCAGTGATTTACCAGTTTTAGTTCCTAAAGATGTTCCACATCCAAGTATTGATTTAGAAACAGATCAGGCATTGCCATCCTGCTCCAATGCTGAAGGTATGTACATGCATTTTAGATAAGTTTAGTATACAAAAAATAGTTTGGTGACTTTTTTCGGTATTTTTTACAAGTTGGGGAACTTAATATACCACATTCTTTTTCGCATAAGAAGGTATATATATCATAGTTGTCAAAGCGCCTAGGCGCACTCAAGGCGCATAGGCCGAGCCCAGAGCCTAGGCGCAAGACGCATAAAAAACGAAGGCTTTTTATAATTAGGCGCATAGTATAAAATACATTTTTTAGGGGATTTTAGAGATGTTTTAGGCTTTTTTAGGGCTACATTAGCATGTTTTAGGGTTGTTTAGGACTGGTTCATAACTCATTTTGGATGTATTAGAGGTTTAGGCAACTTTTAGCCTGAATTTGGCCGGAAATCAGCCTGAAAACAGCCCTGATAGTACGCCTCAGTGTATAGGCACGCGCCTCACAAGGCGCAACGCACTTGGTGTGCCTGGTTGCTCTTGCGCCTAGGCGCGCTTTTGACAACTATGATATATATAAGTAATGTGTTTTTTGTTTTTATTTGCAGACGATGAAGTGGTAATTCTTGACGGGTTTGATAAAGGCAACACAAAACCAACAAAGAATGTGGGTTCTGGAGAACCCTTGACAAGCATCAAGCGGTTAGAAGACAAGCAGCAGATGTCTGGGTCCAAAAGTTCGGGTCAGATAATTGACTTGTCAAATGTGATTGAGCTAAGTGATGATGAAGAGGAAATACATGAGCAAACAGATGCAGCAAAAACACACAAGCAAGCGGACGAGAATGATGTCTCGGGTTCGAAATGGTTCTACCTGGACCCACAAGAGCAAATACAAGGGCCCTTTTCTAGATATGATCTGAACAGGTGGAGTCGATATGGCTATTTCTTGCAAAATTTTAAGGTTTGGAAAGATGGTGAAACGCCCGACCGTGCTATCTTATTGACAGACATGCTTTCAAGCAATAAATGATAGGAGTTGCTGATGTTTGCTTCCAGTTATGGATTAGGAGACATTTTTTTTTGTGGGTGAGATTATTTTGTTCATCATTGTAGTCAAGTTTAAGATGCATTATTCATAGTTTGCTTGAACATACTTGTTTATGAGTTACTGATGTTGAATTATCCTGTCTTATTTTTCTAAGAATACAGTGATTTTATGATTGTATATATTAATTATTATTATTATAGCAATAATAAGTGGGTTGATAATTTGTCAAGCACTCATCTTGTTGTCATTGAACTATTTGTGTTAACTTGTGTTGATCCATGGGGTCTAAACATGGGTTGATATGGACATTAAAGAAAAGGTCATGGCCTGCTTTGGGTTAACATCTAAATTCAGGGGGTCAGAATGGGTATATCAGTTTTTAATGAATATCAAGGATGGGTGGTAAGTTAAAACGGGACCTATCTAAAAAACACAACATGAGGTGAAAGGGCGGGTAACCTAACAACAAACATGTGAAAGGATGGGTTTAGTATTTACACACTGTTTAAATTCTGTGGATGAGTTTTATTCTAGCACCTTTTGACGTTGCGTTGAGGTGACGCAATGGAGCCCCTACGGACTTCATTTTGCACCATGTAGCCTTAAGCTCATTTAAGCTCGGCTCCAGTCATTTTTTTTACAAGCCGGTCTCAAGTAGTACACGAACAATTGGGCCTGTTTACACCTTAGAGCATGATCAATTTTATTTTATTTCTATCAAGTGACTATAAGAGTTGATAAGCATACAATAATCCATTCTCTAGACACCAGCATATTGTCGCCTATAGTCTCTAATCTTGCTGCGATTGTAACGATTTAATATCAATGTAAAAGAAAGCATCCCCTTTGTCATCTGGTATGGTAGATTAATAACAAACATTTGTAATGGTTGTTGCAACTGCCTCATCTGAACCATCCGATTTTCCAGGTTTTCGGTTACTGTGAACTTAATGATGTAACAAACGATTGCTAGGTGCTTAAAAAAAAAAAAACCTTTGCACTAAAAACATTGGTTGGAGCCCTTCAATTGTTGAGGGTCTCTACAAAAATCGGCTTCATATATCCCCTTTTGCCAATTTTAAGCCTGCAGATCCCTATATGATTTATTCTGCTGGACCTCTGGCAACGAGTGATAGATAGTCGAGGATTAGTATTGTTTGTGTCACTAGCAAACCTGAAATAGTTGTGTGGATTCCAAATATCAGTGGTCCAAGTATAAGATGTTTGCTTTCTTTAACATGAAGATATTTGTTATTAGGTAGTTTGTTCTAACTTCTAACTATAAAACTCACGTAATAACACCTAGTATGCTATGCTGCCTGGTATAGAGGTGCACAGTGTTGAACCCGAACCCAGCCCAGTCCGGTCTAGTTTGGACCATAACAGCACTCAAGGTTGAAATCAGGCTATATCCCTATACTTTCAAACCGACCCGAAGCAGATCAACTCGGCTTCTAACAGGTCAGACAAGATCCTTTCCTCTTTAAAACCACTGGATCCAACCGACCTCGTTAGCTGAAATGATCTAACAACTTTGTTTTAGTATTGGAACAAAAAATATAAAAGTTACAAAGTGTACAAAACTAAAAAATTGCAGATTTGATGAGATTTACTGATATACTTTTAATAATGCTTCTTGGATCAATGAAAATTGAACTAAAACTTGGTTGGAGCCCTTCACTAAGAAGGGTCTCTCCAAAAATAGGCGTATGCCACTTTGTGCAGCGAATACACGGTATTCTTTAGTAAAAGGCGAAAGAATAGTTCGCTTTGTATTCACTGCATGGCTGCGTGCCTTTCAAACATTGCACCTGCTTCCTTTAAATACCCAGTTTCACTCCTCTACTTTCTCTAATCAACCGATGTGGGACTAACACCAAATACTAATTTTTCCGCTTTTCATGCCTCCAAGGCTCTTTACTGCTTTCAAATCATTGCACTCTCGTAACTATTTTATGTTCTTAAAATCTTTTCTGCTCAATAACTGCCAGCTTTGTTGGAGGTTGATGCAGCCCGCAACAAAATCCCAATGGCAGAAGTTATTGTTATTGTATAAAAATATGTTTACTGAATCAAGTTAAAAACATCTGCTAGTCGTCCGCGGCTTTAGAATATCCGTTGTGGTACGGCGAGCCACCCGGACAAGTTAATGATTGAGCCAAGATAAGAATGTCAAATACAAAAACGCAAGCATACAGAAGATAGTGTATAACAGGGAGGGAGGGAGGGGATATATGTAGGAAAGTAAACATAAAGAGGCAGGTTCAATCTCGTCATGTGAGTTGTATCCGGTAATTGCCATGAGTTTGTATACATGGATTATTCCAAGGTGGTGATTATAGGTCTTGAATCAGTTTTGTTGGATTAATTGTAGTTCTATATATGACGATGAAAGATGAAAAGAAAACTTTGAAAAGTTCTTGTAACCTTTTCTATCCTTATTTGTTTATTACAATCACAAACATTTGTCTGGCAAATCACGCTAAAGCGTGCGAGGATAACCAACATGCTTTTGTTTCTTTGGCTTTTGATACTTTTGGTTCATTGGCACCGGAAGCGATTAGGTTTCTGACGAGAGTCCAGCGGGTGGTCCACAACAACTTCTCGACTCCCCAAGGGCGAGGAATTGTTTTCTCTAGATTAGGGTTCTCTATCCAGAAGGAGGTGGTGGCACAGCTTGTTGCGCCTACCCAAAGCTATTCTTATGTAATTTGCCCCTTTTGTTGAAATGAAAATAATTTCACTTAAAAAAAAAACATTTTTCTCTATGGAATTGAAGAATGGGTTCATACAAACATGTATAATATGTATAGGTTTGGGATATTCACACACTAGGGTTTTTTTTTTATCTAGACACCCCCTCAATGGCCCATTGAGGCCTCAACGACCCATTGAGGGCCAAAAATTGGAAAAAAGATGGTCCATTGAGGCCTCAACGACCCATTGAGGTTTGTCAATTATTGGTAATCATTGACCAATCATTGGGAATGATTGGTAATTGTAAAAAAGAAGTGTAGTGTGGGATTTATTTTTTAACTGATTAGAGAAGCAAGCTTCGTATCAATGGCCCATTGAGAAGCTTTGTCTTAATTGCCCATTAAGGCCTCAATGGTCCGTTGGGATTTTTTTTTTTTTTTTTTAAATTTTAAATGATTGGAGAAGCTTCCTCAAGAAGCTTTGTCTCAATGGCCCATTGAGGCCTCAGCGGCCCATCGCTTTTCAAAATTTTGGCCTCAATGGCCCATTGTGGCCTCCACGATCTAGGTGTTCCATTTTTTTTAGTTTTTTAGTGTTTTTATATATTTTAAGCTTGAAATTTGTGTTTTTTATAAAAAATAAAAAAGTACATTCTTATCATAAGTATAAATTAGTGTATACAACAATTTTTTTTCATTAAATAATTCAGTATACATGATAAAAACAATAACATGCGATAAGCTAGGTTAAGTCAAAATACTCTGTTCTTATATGCACCATTGGTAGACAATGTTGATACAACGTCTCCTACTCCATTGCCTGTTCATTTCGAAAATTACGCCACGTTCCATTCAGTGCAGACAGTGGAGCGCCTTTTGCTAACTCAAGCGCGTTGTAATGGCTCGCTTGAATCAAAGCAAACGATATGAACACATGCTCTTGAAAATTGCGTGGACCATCGAACATAGGAAAGATGGTCTCACTATGACCACCCTTACATAAAAATTGAACAACCACTCCAAATTTCTGAGCAATCGGCAATCCAGTGGAGGGCATATCCAGCCAATGGGTCCTCGGGGCATCTCTGACTCCAGACCAATCTAATGACCTGTATAGTTCGTGGTACCAACCGTGATCTACCCTGTTCAAAATTGGCTCCCACCGGTCTCTATTCGTCACCATCTCATCCATAAGTTGTGTGCCGATGAAGTGCCACTGCTCCTCTGCCCACCCTAAACACACAGCTACGGATCGGAATCCACAGTTACCATCCCAACGAACATTTTGAATGTTTGAAATGTATTGAAGATATGTAAATGGAAGCCAAATCATACGAAACATCCGGGTTAGGTTCCACTTTTATGTCAACACCTTCAGAAGCACATTTCTCATTGTTATCACCTTCTTCGAAGTCCTTAGCACCATTCTCGCTCGAATGGTAAGTCCCGTATGTCAAGCTTTGTCTACCAAGGGTGCATATAAGAACAGAGTATTTTGACTTAACTTAGCTTATCGTATGTTATTGTTTTTATCATGTATATTGAATTATTTAATGAAAAAAAATTGTTGTATACGCTAATTTATACTAATGATAAGAATGTATTTTTTATTTTTTTTTTTATAAAAAACACAAATTTCAAGTTTAAAATATATAGAACACACTAAAAACTAAAAAAAAATGGAACACCTGGGTCGTGGAGCCCACAATGGGCCATTAAGGCCAAAATTTTGAAAAGCGATGGGTCGTTGAGGCCTCAATGGGCCATTGAGACAAATCAAAGATGGGTCGTTGAGGCCTCAATGGACCATTGAGACAAAGCTTATTGAGGAAGCTTCTCCAATCATTTAAAAATTAAAAAAAAAATCCCAACGGACCATTGAGGCCTTAATGGGCAATTGAGACAAAGCTTCTCAATGGACCATTGAGACAAAGTTTGCTTCTCCAATCAGTTAAAAAATCAATCCCACACTACGCTTTTTTTTTTTTTTACAATTACCAATCATTATCAATCATTCCCAATGATTGGTCAATGATTACCAATAATTGGCAAACCTCAATTGGTCGTTGAGGCCTCAATGGGCCATCGTTTTCACTTTTTTGTAAAAGAATGGGTCGTTGAGGCCTCAATGACCCATCGTTTTTTCCAGATTTGGCCTCAATGACCCATCCTAAGGGTATCTAGGGTTTTTTGGGGGATGTCTAGATAGCATCACCCTATGTATGTTTGGGTGTCATGTTAAATACAAACATAGAATAACAGACCTAGCAATTTTGATCCATGGGATCTAAACATGGGTTGATATGGACATTAAAGAAAAGGTCATGGGCTGTTTTGGGTTAACATCTAAATTTAGGGGGTTAGAATGGGTATGTCAGGTTTTTATTTATATCAAGGACGAGTGGTAAGTTAAAAATACTTGACGAGACCCATCTAAAAAACACAATGAGGTGAAAGATGGGTAACCTAACAAACACAACATGTGAAATGATGGATTTGGGTCAAGAGTGTGCTAATGATGTTTTTGGCCATTAGAGCACTTTTATTTTTTTTATTATAATTTTTTATTATTTAAAAAAAAATCATTTTCATTTCTATTGTTTTTAATCATTTATTATTATTAGTCCTCTGATCACTAGATTCTTCAGCAATTGTTGCATCATCAGTCGATGTGCACATGCCCGAACCCAACTTCTTTATTGTTTGTTCAGAACCGATCTAGTCTTAAACCTAACAATGAGCCGAGAACATGTTTAGCTTCCGGATAACACAAATCTAACAATATTGCCTCCTGTTTTACAAATAAAAAAAATTGGTGAAACAATACTAATCCTCGATTATCTATGACTCGGTACCAGAGGTCCAGCAGAATTACGAGTCTATGCTATGCTGTCTGGTATAGAGGTGCACAGTGTTGAACCCAAACCCAGCCCAGTCTAATTTGGACCATAACGGCATTCAGGGTTGAAATCTGTATTGGAACAAACTATATAAAACTTACAAACTGTATAAAACTACAATAGTGGAGATTTGATTTGCTGAAACTTTTAATAATGATTCTTGGATCAATGAAAATTGATCTAAAACTTGGTTGGAGCCCTTCAATAAGAAGGGACTCTCCAAAAATAGGCGTATGCCACTTTGTGCAGCGAATACACGGTATTCTTTAGTAAAAGGCGAAAGAATAGTTCGCTTTGTATTCACTGCATGGCTGCGTGCCTTTCAATTGCTGCACCTGCTTCCTTTAAATACCCAGTTTCACTCCTCTGCTTTCTCTAACCAACCGATGTGGGACTAACACCAAATACTAATTTTCTCACTTTTCAACCCTCCATGCCTCTTTACTGCTTTCATATCATTGCACTCTCCTAATTATTATTCTAAAAATCTTTTATGCTCTATAACTGCCAGCTTTGTTGGAGGCTGATGCGGCCGCAACAAAGTTTTGGTGGCTGAAGTTAATGTTATTATATAAACATGTTTACATTTTTTTTTTCTAAATTGGAAGTCCAAATGAAAACATAACATAAAGTATTTTCTTGTTTTGTTTTGTTTTGGGTTTGTGTATGTATATAGTTTGTATTCCGTTCCAACCAGATTAGATACTTCAAAACTTTTGATTATTATAATATCTCTGTCTATCTACGGGCTCATCATCAATTTCTTGTTCACGCAGAGGTGCTACGGAACCTGCAACTTCTGTTTAGACATATCAATGTGAAAATGTGTACGCCATAATGGGTTCAGTTGACCTAGAATTAAAAAATAATAATAATAAAATAGTTATAATAATAACGAGTAAAGATCAAATACAAAGTGTTTTTCGGTAAGAACTGTGAGAATCAAAGGGGGTCAAAAAATTTAATTTTTTTTTTAGAATTTTTTTTCCCACGTGCTTAAACATACTTTCTAGATGAATAATACAAAAAAAAAATTAAAATTTTTTTTTTAGTGTAATTACGTCATTAAAGTAAATACATTAGTTTACACTTGAGTAATTATGTAATTACTCTACACGTAATTACTCTACACCAAATTTTTTTATTTTATTTTTTTTAGTTTTCAATACTATAATACATGTTTAACAATATGAGAAAAAAATTCAAAAAAAAAATAAAAAAAAATATCCTCCTTTGATTCTCACATTTCTTACCAAAAAACACTTTGTACAGGATCTTTTCCCTATTAATAATAATATAAGCAATAAATCAGATTCCATCAAATAGCAAGTGGAATATGGAATTGAAAGCATTGAAAGGTTACCATGAGTATTTTATTTTAAATTCTTTTCTAAAAGAACACCAAATAAATAAAAAAATGCCTAAGTAGAGGACTAATCCCTTATTTGTTTCATCACGTCAATATGCCAACTTTGGCACTGATAGTACGTAAATGTAACCCGTATTTTAAACAACTATTTGGATTCAGTGTCAAAGGATTTAAAAGGCCAGGGGTGGGTCTGTTCCCCCTGTTTTTTTGGCGTAATGGTGGAAATTTGCGATTTTCGTAGGTAAATTGAGTCTGGGTTGAGTCCGGCCCTCGCCAATTTGCCACTACTGATAAAAAAAATTGAGTCCCCCTCCCCAATTCGAGAACCAAGCTTCGCCCCTGTTTGGAGTTCCTAGAGCTCATTGGAGTCTACTAGATTTGCGTTATAATAAAAAGGGGTTATAATAGAAATTACTAGGGGCCTAACCATGTTTATTACAAATGTTAGGGGCATGTTACCAAATTTACTAGGTAGAGGTGTATAAATATCGGATTGTGCCAGAAACCGGCCCTGTAATAAAATTGGTTGGCCCAAACAGGTTTGGGTCCAACCAACCCGACGGTTTAGTATAGGTTTGAGATTTTTGTGTTAGAATCAGTTCCAACTCTAACTTGTTTGAGTCAAACTAAAAAAAAAAAAAACTAATTAAAACCTGGTTTTGAACCTGATACGGTTTAGGTGGTTTGGGGTTACCAAACCTAAAACCGATTCTTCACCCAATCCAGTTTAAGCCAAACCAGTTTGAGACCAAACTACAAATACCAGGCTGATTTATAATGCAAACCGATTTTGTCTTGATTTTGGCTCAAACCTGTTTTTGTACACCTCTATTACCAAGGACATGACTATATTTGCACCAACTGTGGACTAACAAAAATATAGTAATTTATGATTAGGTATATATTTGTACATATATTAAACTAGTAGTTTATGAACCAACCTATACGGCTAGTTGGAAGCATAGATAAAATAAGCAAATCGTGAATGCAACCATAAAAAACCACGTTGTGATGTGTATTTGAAAATCATAGAAAAGGTATGCTATTGTATATGAAATGGAGGGTTCCCGCCCGGGCTTGGTCTTGAGTTCGAATCCTGCACACCACGAAAAAATTCCATGTAACGGTTTGAGATAGCTTCAAAGTGGACACCGGTGCGTGGGTAGTGATTCGAACTCGGGTCGAGGGGTTGTCTGTCGATTGGTTTCACCGCTGAAATACACCTTCGAAAAAAAAATGTATATGAAACGAAACTTAACCAACCAAATCTATCTATCTATCTATACATATAATAAACCAAAGCTATTTTAATGACATGGCATTCAAAGAGGCATTCTCTTCTTTGAATGTGCTTGTGTTATCCCATGTGGCAAAATTGGATTTTTCTCTCTTATCTTTTATGTTTCCTCTCATAATTTTTAAAAGTTAATATCTTTTATATACGAGATTTTTTAAAGAAAAAAATTACGCCAAATTAACGAGCGTTTTATTATCTTTCCAACGAGTACCATAGTGTTATATAAAAAACGGAGAAAAAAACGACTATTTTTTTGTAGGATTCTGTTCATACAGGAAAAAAAACACACAAAGTGTTCAGGTAAATCATTAATCATGTATAGACAAGTCACTAATTATGTTTTGGTAAATATGAATTCTATTTTCAACATGTGTTAGCATTGGAGTTATACATTGTTTTAGGTTAGATATTAATATTAGATTTATACATTGTTTAAGGTTAGGCGTTAACATTGGAGATACATTTTTAATTGTTTTAGGTTAGGTGCTACCCGAAGCTTTCCTGCATGTAACTGTAAAGCGCATCATTCTATTTTATATGTAAGATTAATATGTCATATTAAATTTCTCAACCCCGGGAGGTTCCCGGGGTATAATCTAGTAAGATTAAAGCCCCCCACTACACATGGTCTAATATTAACACATATCCTAAAGACTAAACAAATGTACAACTCTAACATACTAATATTGATAGATAACTTAAAGGAACATATAACTCTATTAACCTATTCGGCTCTGGTTGAAAAAAAATCATATTTACTGATTTGAACATAATTAGTGACTTGCTTATACATGATTAATGATTTACCTGAACACTTTGTGTTTTTTTCCTATATGAACAAAACCCCATAAAAAAATTCTCTGTTTTTTATATAGCACTATGGTACTCGTTGGAAAGATAATAAAACGCTCATTAATTTGGTGTAATTTTTGTCTTTAAAAAATCTGGTATATTAAAGATATTAACGTTTAAAAATTATGGGACGAAACATGAGGGTGAAAAATCCAATCTTGGTTTTAAATTATTTTTTTTTTAAAATATCTCAATGTCACATGAGATGAACATGAAACACTCAAAGTTCGAGTGCCATGAAATTAAAATTACTTTGCTTTATTATATGTATAGATAGGTAGATATAAATTTTCCGATCCATTCCGCTTTAAACTGCTTTATTTATACGAAACGATAGATACCTAAATTATTTCAAATTTTCTAAATGCCCTCATTGCCTCAAGCGCCTATAAATACAAACACACGTAAACCATTTTTTTTTACCTAATCAACTCCTCCCTCTTCTTTGGCGCCAAATCTACTGTTGTGGAATTTTGCCCTTCTCTTCTCTTGCTCATCATCATCTCATTGATTTCAGAATTACCAGGTATATCAATACTATAATTTGCACCTCTGATTCTTTTTTTTTTTATTATTATTTTTTAACCATTACCCTGTTGTTCTAAAAAATAGGGTTGTTAAAACCACTTAGGGAACCGAAACCGGTACCAAAAATTCCCGAACTGGACCGAAAATGCGCTAAAACCGGCCAAGTGAACTGAACCGAAACCTCAAAAACCGCTACACAAACCGGAACATAACGGAAATGAAAAAAAACAATTGAAACTGAACCGTAACCGGTTTTGAAAAAAAAAAGGCTTTGGCCATGAACAAATATAAAATTAAGTTTTCTTGTATTGATTTTCAATATTGGTCAAAATAAAAAATCTAAAAGTTAATTAAAAGAAGTTTTATGTAGTTTATATGATATAAAAGATGCTTATATGAACCGGAATGGAAGCGAAACCCAAACCTAGTAAAAAACCGATCAGCAACCGACCAAACCGGGAAGGAACCAAATCGGTTTCAAGCCAAAAACCAGTGCTGAATCTCGGAATTATTTTCAGGGGTTCCTTTCTTAGATTCTAACTGATTTTCACTGATTTTTCAATTTTTTTCCAAATCGAGCCCAGCAACCCCCTGGATCCGCCACTGCCGAAAACATTGGTTTGTGAAAATAAGCGGTAGGTTCATTGTGCATTTTATTTTAACATTATTCATTAGAGTAGTCTTATTATCTTACATAATTATGTAGATCTAGTATGTCTTTTTCATTGTGTTAAAGAGATGTTTTTTTCCCATTTTTTGAAGCGAATTTTGGCGCTCTGCTATGGATATTCAGATACTCCATATAATTCATGTTGTGCGAGCTAGACAATTGCAAGCAGCTAACCTAATTTGCTTATTGTTGGCTTTCGTTGCTTTGAAGAAGCTGCGAAATATTGATGACGATATTGAAGTGGAAGACTCCATGTCTTCTCTACCCGAGCAGTCTTCAAATGCAAAGAAAATTAAAAGTAAAAAGAGAAAAAGAAAAGTTGAACAACAAGATAAAGCGCTTTACTTAAAGCTTGTAAATTGCATCGACAGCGTGGCTAATTCTATTCGAGAAGGCAATAAAATACTTGAACGAGTTTATCGTCATGAGTATACAGGTGGGGAAATTTATAAAGAGTTGGAGCTCATGGGTTTGGAACTCCATGAAATACCTAAGGCTATTAATTATTTGGCGGACAATCAAGCAAAAGCAAGGGCATTGTTTAGCTGTCCTCTTCGGATTCGGATGGATATGTTGAAATATATGATGGGCGCAGGTAATTAAGCAAGTTTAGGAGATGGCAATAGCATAACTCTTATGCATATGTTTAGTTGCAACTTTTTTAGTTTGGTAATTTCGGACAAATATGACATTTTCAGTTCTTTTCTTGGGTAGTTTATTGTTTGGTTATGGATTTTGAAAACAACTGTTGGTTGATCAAGTTTTGAGAAAGGAATCACAGGTAAATTTGATTATATTAATTTTAGAATTGTTGTTATTACACGTTCAGCCCCATCTGAGTAGGCTTTATTATCTTATAAGTTTGACGGATTCTGCTTATGCGTATGGGTGCTCAACATGTTAATTAAATGATGAACACTCTACCTGTGTTGGCCTTTGTTTCATGCCACTTTATATTGTTTCTTTGGGCGACTCTCACACTGTTGCATTGTTAACTTTGTTTATTTGACTGACCCATTTGAGGCTAAACACAACCCAAATCGACGTGTTCTTAAGTAAATGAATTAAAATTTCTACGTCTAGTGAATGTTATTCAACTTGCTAATCAATTTGATGTTTTTGAAATATGCATGTGTTTGTTTTCTAGTAGCTATGTTTATAGGTTGATTTGATGTTATATCTGTCTATCTTTACCATGTACTTTCTTATAATTGTTGCTATTGGTAGCTTACACACACACACCTTATGTTCTATTTATTTGTCTGCTGCCGGTTTTGGAGCTGAGCGTTGCTTAAATCCCAATATCCCACCCTCCCCAGACCCTACCAATAGCCTTGCTATTTGTGAGATTTATTGGGTTTGGTTGTTGTATCGGTTGATCAAGTTCATGTATATGTCCATGTTTTTATCTGACGTAACTTGTTTATATTGGCAGGAGGAGGATTTTTCTCCCCATTAAGCTTTTATCTTTTTTATTAAGTTGAGCATGGTTGAAAAAACCAATATGAATTTAAACTAGATGAATTTAATATAGTTGTATCAAATAAAGGAATTAACAATTGCACATGTCATACATTGTTAGGTTGGGTTATTTCTTTAGGCTTGGGCTATAGCATTTTCTGTCATCTATGAATCAGATATTAGAACACTTAAAGAGCTTAATTTTAACTGCACAAATAAACTTCATTCGACAGTTCATAAGATAGTTTAATTATTTTTCTAGTACATATGTTCTAGACACAAATATAGTTGTCTAGAGGCTAGAGCTATGAATATAAAATGCAAATGGAGATTACCAACAGTCAACATTTAAGCAATTCTTTTATTGTTAGCTTCCACACAAATAGTACTAGTATTATGCCCGCGCGCTTCGCTGCACAAATACAATTAAAAAAAACATGGTAGCGTATTGCATTCTAATTTGGCTAAATTTCGTAAAGCATGTCTCTTTCTCGCTCTCATTCTCATAAGAGACGGCTTTTGAAAGTAAATTTAAGTTTTAACAATCAAAATTACGATTCTTTTTTTTTTACAACCCATATATGTTTTTATGTTTATTTTGTTTATACAATCATTCAAGCTTAACTTTCTTAGTATAATATAATGATTTTAGAATTTATATTAATATTATAGTCATTTTGCAGTTGATCTAGACGGTCACTTTGTCTTTTTAATTGAAATCATATAAGGGTGAGGAGCTTCAAAACAACTCACATGAAAGTAATGAATGTGATAATTCAAATACATTAATAAGTCTCTAAATTGATTATATAGTAATAGTACAAGTGCATAATGCAATAAAGGGTATTATGAAGAACTTTTACATGACATATATATGTTAAAGCATGAGTCTCTTGATATCCCATCTTAAAATGGGTGTAAAATTACTTTTCTAGACATGTCTTCTCCTTAATAAGATAACATAGAAACATAGATATATTGATATTGAATTTCTTATATTATGATCAGTTACATTAGATACATAGGGCAACAAGTTTATTTTTAGGATAAATTACACAATTCGTCCTTTAGGTTTGACCCATTTTTCAGTGGATGTCCTTTCGCGTTTCAGTTGATGAGATTCGTCCTTAACGATCTAAAATCTTACACTCACTGTCCTAAGGGCCTAACTTGGTTAGTTTTTAACGTTAAATCTGGTCATGTGAATGGCACGTGAGGGTATATTCGTCATTTCATCTCCCATTTCATCTCCCACCTATATATCTATAACATTTCAGTGAAATTGATCGGATCATCAAGGGTTCTTCAATAAACCCAAATTAGGGCAACCAGTAAGTGAAGAAATTGTCGGAATGATCCACCACCAGTAAGTGAAGAAAAGGTGATGGAGAATTTGTAGGTCTCCATGATAAATATTTTCTGATCTTTGGCATTTGCACACTACCTGATCTAAATGACAAATTCTCCATCTTATTCTTATCAGCGATTCCCTTTTTTTCTATTTTATTTAAATGATTTTAGTTAAAGTCGAGAATTCTAAATAATATCAAATGACATCCCATCCAATCCCTGCTGCCTTTTATGCCTTCATCAATTTGCCTTAATTATTTATTCCCATTTTTACTCTATTTTTTTGTTCAGATTATGTAGGTTAGATTTTTCTTAATTCTTTGTGTGATTTCCCCAGTTTTTCTCTCACTTAAGGTTAGCCTGCTGTGAAATCTGTTGTAGAGAGAAGAAATTAGAAGAAACCTTATCCTTTGGATAATAATATATGAATTTTGTGAATTGAAAAGCCATGACTTGTTTTTCTTGCTTCAAATGTCACAACTGTGATGGTGAGTTTCATTTGTTGTTGTTAGGTTTACTTCATAGGCATTGTGTTACAGACAAGACGATGTTGTTGGTGGTGGCCACAGGTGGTGGGGTGGGGTGGGGGGTTAGGTGATCGGATTTTGTGGTGGTTGTTGGGTGGTGGTGGTGGTGGAGATGGTTGAAGTTAGAGAGAGGGAGAGAGAAGTAAAATTATCAACTTACCCTCATGTGCAAGGCACATGACAAAAGTTAACTGAAAATTTTAATCAAGTTAGGCCTTTAGGACAGTGGGTGTAAGATTTTAGGTCGTTAAGGACGAATCTCATCAACTGAAACGCGAAAGGACATCCACTGAAAAATGGATCAAACCTAAAGGACGAATTGTGGAATTTATCCTTATTTTTATACCATAAAGAGAGTCAAATGTTTTACTATTAGTTATGTAAGCACTACTAGGGATGGCAACGGGCCGGGTTTGGGACGGGTATGGCTAATCCCAACCCCGTACCCGGTTATAAAAACTTATCCCATACCCGGCCCAAAACCCATCGGGTATGGGACGGGTAATTACCCGTCGGGTAGCGGGCATACCCACGGGTTTCGGGTATACTAGTGGGTTTTAGGTTTCGGGCATAACTATCGGGCGTCAACGAGTTAAGTTTGAAACCAACACAAAATGATAAGTGAGTAACATGACATAATTCTAATAAAAACAAAAGCAAATATTATGATATTAGTGAAGAGGTTACACTGTTGTTTTCAACAAAAGCAAAAGCAAATATTATGATATAAATGAGTAACATGAAATAAATCTAATAAAAACAAAAGCAAATATAAATGAGTAACTTTGCATAACAAGAGATTACACTGTTGTTTTCAATTATTATGATATTAGTGAAGAGGAGAAGAATAAAAAAAACTACCGATTTTTTTGTCCTTTGGTCACTTAGAAAAGAAGATAAAGTTTGATCTTTGTAATCAGTACCTTAGAAGCTTCATGTTGCCCAAGGCATTATAGCCTAGTGGTATCTTGGTGGTGAGATAAGACTTAGGGACCATAAGGTCCTGGGTTCGAATCTCACAAAGGGGGTTTTCTCATAATTATGAGTTTCCTCCTGAATTGGTGACTTGGTGGTGGAATATGATCGCGTGGCAACACTGGTGGCACGATGATACTCCAGTGTTCCGTGAGTGATTCCAATTTGTTGGCCGTTCAAAAAAAAAGAAGCTTCATGTTTGGATGCTTGTAAAAGAAGAGAAGATGAATACACTTTTGTTAATCTAATCAGTAGGGAAATTTGGGAGGGTTAACTAAAGAATAAAAAAATGGGCGGGAATTTATCATTGGGATTTGGGAGTTAATAAATAATAGATAAGTAAAAAACATATTTATGTAGTGTGTATTACGGGTAAACGGGCATATAAAATTGGGTAATCGGGATGGGTAGACGGGTATATATAATCGGGTAAACGGGCATATAAAATCGGGTAATCGGGGCGGGTAAATGAGGTTAACATTAAATCTCATACCCATCCCAAATTTTCAAAACAAATCCCATACCCGGACCCATACCCGTTTACCCGACCCCAAACCCGTCCCAAATGTATCGGGTATCGGGTTTTCCCGTCGGGTTCGGGTTTAATTGCCATCCCTAAGCACTACATACTATGAGAATTTCTTTGTATCATATACAAGAGTGTTTTATGATTATATTGTGAGTTGAGCCAAAATCCCTAATATTACAATTTTTATGGGACAAACAGAGCATCTGTTTTTTTTGTTTTTTTTTTCTTAAAAATGTATTTAAATGAGGAGTGGTTATTATTGACCTTCGCATGAATTAATTTTTAAATTTCATTCTAAACTTGGCCTTTCATTGCTTAATTTCTAATAAGGATGCTAGTGGGAATGCTCACGCGTTACGGCGGGTACTTATGTTTTGTTGCCTCGTAGATATTGTCGGGGTTTGTGGTGTTATGGCACAAGTCCGTTCTCACACCACGTCAATGGCGGTGTGAAAAATGTTAATATTTTTTCATACACCATATACAGTAATTCCACTTTAAAAACATATTTCTTAAAAGATGATGTGTGGTCATATGGCACAAGTTCGTTGTCACACCACGTCAATGACGGAAACACGTGGCGCAACGCTCGAAAGCATATCAAAGTAAAGATTAACAAAAACTATATTTAATTAGAAAAGATCATTTTATTAAGATGTCGAAAATGAGTATCTTGTTACAATATTTCACAAATCAACAAACAAGAAGTTCATAAATGGGGTTTTTCCATCCAATTCCCAACCCACTGGAAAAATATTGATGAAATCCCGACATGTATTCGACATCTCATATTCCACCACACTAGCCTCATATCTAATCAGCACTTAGCCACCTGAAAGATATGTTTAAAAAGACGTCAATATATAAAATATTGGTGAGTTCACGGGTTTTAGTTTCATAACAACAACATTTTTACAGCATGTGCGAAACCTGCACATCTTGTGGCCTTTGTAAGGAGTAGCTAGCTCCTACAAAACTACGATGATGAGCAATCCCTTGAGCCCATAACCAAGACTAATAAATATGCCCCGCGATCACAAGTTGTTTCTCGGCAAATAACAACTTAGTTCAGAATACGTGCACCCCAGGCATACGCCGATGCATAATCGACGCTATCGATTAGGGGTGGGCCTTGTCAGACACCAATAGTACTATCCAAATATTCCTTCGGTTTCATGCCCCTGAATTAATGGTTACAGCCGCGAGGACTCAAACCCGAGTGGCGAACACATAACCAAACTCAAGTACTCATCATGCCACTCATCACATTTTAACATTTGAAAACATTTCAACATGTGACAACATTTGACAAACATATTTTTCCCCCAAGTAAAACAGTAAAGAGGGGCCGTGAAACTCACCTGAAGCACAGCGTACAATCAAATGGCAGAGAATAACAAGTCCGTGGTCAAGCACCTACGAACGTCCTAGTGCGTGTAAATCACTAAGTCTGTAGCGTGCGTTTTTCCGGCAAGTTGTACACCCAACTCCCAACACCATCATTTACATATAATTCCCCGTTTAATTAAACATATGTCCTAGGTCCGTTGGTGATGGATTACCCTCGTTACAAGTTACATTTATACTTCCATGAATATTAATTAACTTGTATAATATCGTTCTCGACCCGACTCACTTGACGTATAATTATTTTCCCATTAAATAATTATACTAAGATCTTGTCGATTGATATAATATTTTAGCACTCGACTCAACTCGACTCACCTTACCGTATATTTACTTTCCCATTAAGTAAATACACTAGGATTTCGTCGATTTGATATATATATATATATATATATATATAGGTATAGGTTCCTGTACAAAGTACATTTTTCGTACAAAGTGTGAGAAGTCTATATAGTCATTGTGTTTTAAAGTTTGGCTATAATGTATTTATTCCTTTTGCATTGATTTATATAGAAAAGCATCAAACGTTACAATTTAAAACACAATCAAACGTATTTTAGACATTAAATTTGAAACACACTGATTACTTTCTTCGTATGGTGTTTTAGATTGCATGTCGAGAATACATTAATTAGTGTTTTAAATTGTTACTTTTTGTGTTTTTCTATATAATACTATGCCAAAGGAACATAAAACATCATGCCTAAAATTTAAAACACAATGCCTATATAGACTTCTCACACTTTGTACGAAAAATGCACTTTGTTCAGGAACCCCACCCTATATATATATATATATATTCTTCACTCGACTCGACTCGACTCACTTTACCGTATATTTACTTTCCCATTAAATAAATATACTAGGATCCCGTCGATTCGATAATATATTTTTATTGTCAAATCCATATGCTTGTTTTAAACGTTTAATCGTTAGATTATTTACGCCGTTTTTCTCCCACGAATAAATTTCCAACACTTAGGAAAGTGTTATGTATTTTCACCCGAATTATATATTTTAAGTCCTTTAAAATATATGTTCTCATTTTCTAATTAGACGTAATTATACAAGTACTTATTCGCCCGTTTTTACGTCTTAGTCCGTTAACACGTCCATATCCGATTACTTAACTTATATATTTTTGTTAATTTTCCAAGTCCCAACAATATGTATTCTTGAAATTATCCACTTTTTAATTTCTACATATTTTACTTGGAAGTTTATAAATATCATTTGTATTTTTAATACAAAGACTTGGTTATTTCCACATAAAAATAAAAATGCTCCAACACTTTTATATTTCCATTTATATAAAAGTGTTCATTTTTATACAAGTTTTTACCAAGTTTTTGATTTATCTAACATTATTATAAAAACCTTTGTTTTTATATATTTCCAACATATTAGAAAATCTATTTGTAAATTTGCAAATATTTACAAAATCAACCTTGGAAAGTCTACAACTTACACTTTTGACACCAAACTTTCCAAAGTTACATTTTTAGATGCAAGTTTCTAAAAATGACATTTTATGTCCCTTAACTTCTAAAGTTACCAAGATAGTCGTTTAACTTCCAAAAGTTACATTTTCTTCTCAATCTTTCAAAAATGACAATTTTCTACTAAACTAGTAGACTTTATTTTGTCATCTTTGTCATGGTAGATTAGTTTTATGATACAACATCATCTATAGTCCATAATAATCTAATTAAGGATAATATGTGTGCATTGGTGTGTATTATGTCCATTTTGTCCAATTTGATCACTTTATGTCCAAATCTTATAATATGTAAACTTTATATTTTACATTTCTCCCAAGATCATCACAATAGTAGGTCTTAGATGATCATTTTAAGATGATCTAAACCACTTTTAAATGTATTCAAGTTACATTTACAACCTTTGCTTTGATCATCATTTTGAACATGTGTATGTGTATTTTATAACTTACAAAAATAATATAACATCACCATCTAAACCCATGACCCATGTATTCTTTTTAGAACATCCATTTTGTTAAAAGAAAACTGTGACACCCTAGGAAAATCTCACATCGGCCGTGGCCAGGAGAGATCCTTGGTTCATAAGTAATGTCTTGCCTCTTAAATCACCAACGCGTTTTGGGGCTTAATGTTAGTGGATGAGAGGAGAACTCCACAGTTAAGCGTGCTCAGATGGGAGAAATTCCAGGATGGGTGACCTCCTGGGAAGTCTCCACCGGGGCAAACAAAAACAAATCTGTGAGCTCTGGACGGGCAACCCATCTGGGCAAAGCGGGCAATATTGGTGGTGAGAGGGGTCGGATGTTACAGATGGTATCAGAGCCACTCCTGTGCCGTTCGGGATGATGGGTACATACCTCATCAGGGACGATGAGACTCTAACAGGGGGTGAATGTGACACCCCAGGAAAATCCCACATCGGCCGTGGCCAGGAGAGATCCTTGGTTCATAAGTAATGTCTTGCCTCTTAAATCACCAACGCATTTTGTGGCTTAATGTTAGTGGATGAGAGGAGAACTCCACAGTTAAGCGTGCTCAAGTGGAAGAAATTCCAGGATGGGTGACCTCCTGAGAAGTCTCCACCGGGGCAACCAAAAACAAATCCGTGAGCTCTGGATAGGCAACCCATCTGGGCAAAGCGGACAATATTGGTGGTGAGAGGGGCCAGATGTTACAAAAACCATTATATCTTTTGTTTAAAACCATGTTCCAAACCCTATGTACAACTTTCTTTAAAAACATAAAATTATATAAACTTTCAAGAACCAAAGCAAGATCAAGAACACTTACAACTAGCACAAGGCTAGGGAAGCTAAAAACACTTGATTTTGAAGGGGTTTAGTGTGTTCTTCCTAGGTGGTTAAGCTCCAAGCTTGAAACACACAATTAGGGGTTTGGAAGTGGATGTTTATGGATGAATTTGGAGTGTTAGAAACTTGAAAATGGTGTGTGTGTGTGTGTGGGTGTAGGCTCACGGCCACAAGGAGGGACAGGAAGAAGTTTTTTTTGTTTTTTTGTGTTTATGGCATGTGTTAGTTTCTTTCCTTCTTTATAATCTTTCTCAAGATCATCTAAGATCCATAATATCTAACCATGAATTCTAAATCTTTTAATTTATGGGAGGTAGTACTAGAGGCAATCTTGGTGGATATTGTGATTGTGTTTGGCCGATTTCTTTACAAGAATTAGAGGATTTGTACAAATCTTTCAAGTACCCAATATCTCATATAAAATATCATCAAATCCAACTCAAGATTGCAAATCCTTTATAATATGGAACAAGGGTACTTAAGAAATCTTGTTGGATATGTATGTGGGTGTTTGGCCGAAGATTATCAAGGAGGTGAAGGATTTATGTAAATCTTATAAGGACATATAAATCTTCATCATATCTTACACAATATCTCACCCAAGATCACCAAGATCTAACATTAGATTGTAATATTAGTTTGTACAAGAAAAAGGAGATTTGGTTATGGTAAGGGTTGGGGACGGTTTGGGGGGTGGGTTAGTGGGGTCCACAACATAAAACACTTGCTAAATAATTAGTTATGCTTCACACTTAGCGTTCGGGTTTCATTCAGGCATTAATTGGATTTTAATTACACGTTATTCGGACCTTAAAGTAGCCTCAAATAACCCTTAAACATAGTCTAGTTTAAGTGTTGGTTGGTTAGTGAAGCTTTCGTTGGGTGAAATTATAAGTTATACGCGTATCGGGTGCGATACGCGCACTTTATTCGTTACCGGGAGGTTTGTATGTAAAGTTTTCACTTATGGTTTTGGAGTTCCAAAACACATTATATTTTGTGAAAATATCCTTTATTTTATATCCTGGGCGTCCGGGATCTCTTTCGTTTATTTAATTTTTACCGGGTAATCACCAACGTCCGTTCCAGACAAGTTTATTCGCACGCGATTCCATCGTGCTTCAACATTAAACATGTGCATCCCTATGCATCTTATGGGGAATTTGCTATTCTCTACGGCTAAATTAATCCAATTAATTTAAATATGCACTTAAACCGTTAATTACATATACTAATTACGTACGGAAACACATCGACTTTTGCCGGATGTTACATCCGTCTATACTACAACTGAAAACTATCTTTCTAAATAAACATGAAATTGTGGTGGATATCATCACGGAGGTGAAATCGTGTAGTTTTTTGTGGTACATGTTGGAGATGTTGCCTCAGCCCACATATAGGCCCAAACCGTTTGAAGTCCAGTATGATTAACTTGTTGAGCAATATTAGCATAGGGTTTAACCCTAATTTGTGCCTATATAATAACCTCTTGTACTTGTATTTTGTGTCACTCAATAATAAGAATACCCCAGTTGCCCCGTGGACGTAGTTCAGTTTAGACTGAACCACGTAAATACTTGTGTTCGTGTGCGTGTGTGTGTTCTACGATCCTAACAACTGATATCAGAGCCTAGGGCTCAAGAAGATCGCCTCCGTCGGCGGGTGTGTCGGGTCGACGGAGGGCAGCGGAAGAATACATACCTGTTAACACTATCACAACCACCACCTCGCGCCGTCGCGCGTCACCTCTCTAACCCGTCACTCTACTCCAACCAGTCACAACCCGTTACCACCCTAAGCCGCCGCTACTCCACCCCGTTTAGGGTTCCGATCATCCAATCCCCGCCGATTGAACCGAACCAGTGTTGGGGTTTTGGTTTTGTTTTATTGTTGGTTCTTGTTTGAATAATTATAAGTGAGTAGTCTTGTTTTTGGTGATACAGGAGGTTTGGTTGTTTGTTTGAAGTGGAATTATAAAAGTAAAGCTTTTGCCTTGTTAAGAAGACAAGACACAACAGGTTTATCAAAGTAGTTCTTTGACCAAGGAAAAGATTGACTATACGTTTCTTTTTTTTTTTTTTTTGGCAGATTTGTCAAAGAAATAACACGTAGAAAACAAAGGTATTTTTCTTGGTTTAAGTAGTGTTTTTTATGGGTTTTGGAGCTTAGTTTGACCAACGTGTTTTGGAGAGCCGTTTGTGAAAACCAGAGAAACAAGATTATAGACCAGTGATTATTAATCAGGTGCTATTGTTTTCAGTATTGGTTTGTTTGTTCAATTCGGTTTCGTTAGTCGTGTTATCATGGCAGAAGACGGAAGGTGAAAATCGATAAGTTTTAACGGTATGAAATTTAGTTGGTGAACCGGGGTGTAAAGTTCAACCAGGTTGCAGAAAAAACGAACAGAAGGAAATCGAGCAGGTAGCTTTGGATTTGGTTTGTTTTGTTTTGGCGTGGTGAAAGAAAACATTATAGGCGAGTCGGTAGCTTTGTTTTCTTTTATTGGTAAAATCTGGAGATAATGGAACTAGCACATGTGCTGGTGACGACATAAGTGAAGAAGAAAAAGGTTAGTGGCAAGTCATGTGAACTACTGCTAGTTGGATGATCTTTCGGTTAGGGTTTGCGTTAACTGGTCGTGTGTACGGTCATAGAACCCTTGGTACCGCTTGATTTCATGAAAGCTCTACTGTTGTGTCACACCCTCAAAATCCACTTGCGGAGTTTTACCGCGAGGCGCATGACAAACCAGGATCCAAACCAACGATCACAATAAACAAGTCTAAATGTAATTAATGCAATACCAAAACATAGTTTTAAAATCCCGTTTACAGCGGAAGCTTATTCAAAATAAAGTTCAACATAAATAACCAAAGTTCAACGTTTGTGAAATCATGCAACTCTATCTAGACGCCGTGCAGACGCGTGCGCCCTAGTTCCATTGTGCTACCTTAGCGACCTGAGAAAACATGTAAAAGTTTACGTCAGCACAAAAATGCTGGTGAGTTTACAGGTTTGCAGTTCAAGTACCAAGTTCACCTGTCCATACTATAACAAATAGAAAACCAGTATACGCTAGCTAGGCGTACGTTTTGTTACTACCACGATTGGAAAACCATTACTAACTCGAATACCAGTTGTTATGCCCGAATAGTTCCAAATGTTCCTGTTGTTCCTGTTTGAGACAATATGCACTCGCCCGGCCCTCCAAGCCGACGAGCGGGGTTGGTCACTCCCAATAGCGCTATTCACATTTCCCCGTTGTGCAAACCCGCACATTCATGGTTCCCCCCGGGACTTCCAAAGATCGTGTAGTATACGTTAGAACCCATAGTATGACAGAATTTACCAAACAATCGTTTAAACACATGTTTTCTCCCCCGAAAGTATAAAACCAGTTTAAAAGAGGGGCCGTAAACTCACCTTAAGTTGCTTTACTCCTAATCCCGAGTAAACTCAGCTGCTATGTTAGTCCCGTACAGTGGCGACCTAACATACGACAGTTACAAGTACTTAGACTAATAACCCGCAGGTTAATTAGTCCCTAGATGTCCAGACCATAACCAAGTTTGTTTGAAAACACCGTGACTGTTTAACCGACCCAAAGTACAAGACTCGACATCCCATTGGTGACCCGAGACTCCCCGTGTTATGTTTACGCTCCAAAACATACAATAACGTAAGTATACTTAACATACGTTAACACACAACAAGTTATAGCACATAGTTCACGTATCACCGAAATACATCCAAATATATGTTACCAAGTTATTAGACATGTTACGGGGTTCCTAGCATGTTACTACATGTTAAATCGGGTCTCGGAATGCTAATTTACACTTACAGCAGCAGTACACGCGATTAGGAAAAGTCAACTAGTGAATAGAAAAGTCAACTAGTGAATAGAAGCCCTATTCGCCCTTACTATAGGCGAATAGGGGCTATTCCCCTTTACTTCATGCGATTAGGGGCTATTCCCCTGAACTTACTAGTGATTAGGGCTATTCGCATGAACTTACTAGTGATAGGCTTCTACTCGCCTATATATTGGCGATTAGCCTTGTACTCGCATGAGTTATAGGCGATTAGCATTGCTACTCGCCTGTAACCATGCTGTTCCGGTTTTTCGCGCGTTTAACGCTCCAAATCAGATCCAGAACGTGTGTAACTACCCAATATCATCCCAAACACTATCCTAAACATGTTTAACCCAAAACCCTTCGTTCAACCTCGTATAATCAGTCCTGCATGCAACCCAAAACAATCCAAACACTATTCACATAGCATGCAACATCAATTAACGCATGTAATCATAACCCTATTATCCGATTACTGAGTTTTCTATCATCATACTCATAATATTAATTCTGACCTAGCATGACAATACATCAAAACATCATCAAGATCCATAAAAATCCTATCTTTCTAATCATACATACCCATAACGCATGTTAATTAGTTATAATCCGTTTAACAACCCTTATTGACGATTTTCAGAAAGCTTTTTCGTTTATGAACAGGTCTGGACCATTAGGGATTTATTAAAAACATTTACAAAGTGTTATGGATGAGAATCAAACCTTGGAATTGTAAAAGATTGATGGTTAGACCTTGAAACCTTGTGTTTTTGATCAAAATCGCCTTCCAGAGGTTGTTTAAGTGTTTGGGGCGGTTATGGGACGACTAGGGTTGATATTAGGGAGTTTAGGAGGTTAAGTGTTGTATTTATAGGCGTTCCTAGTCGTTCCAGCACGTTACATGCGATTGTGCAGCAGTTCAGGCGATTAGGGCTTGTAATCGCCTGAAGGTTCTAGTGAATAGGGCCTAATCGCCCTTAGGTATACACGAGTAGGGCTACTCGCCCTTAAGGGGCTCCCTACTCGCTTCCCCTATAGGGGAGTAGGCCTCCTACTCGCCTATAGGGTTTGGTCTTGTGTGTTTTGCGCGTTAAACCCCGTTTTAACATATGTTAATGCATATTCATGTACCGACAAGTCATATAATGATTGTAAACACATAACACAAGTAAATACACATATTTACACTCGTTCACCAATTCCCGGGACTCGAGACTCGTACGTTCCGTATGCCCTGACGATCCTACAAATCGTCACCGTTTGTACACTTGGTTAAGGACCGACATCTAATGAACCTCTAGACCAACATCCAACGATCTTCTAGACTAACTAATAGTTCCCGAACCATAACCCGACTTAACTAACCCAGTTAACTACAAAATACGCGTGACTCGCTAAGGTAGACTTTCATCTAGACAACGTTGTTAACCCGAATTTGCCAGGTGTCACATCATCCCCACGTTAAAAGAATTTTCGTCCCGAAAATTTGTACAAGTACAGAAAGAACAAAAGAAATAATCGAAGGAAACAAGCAAAAGGTAGAAACCGAAAGAGAGAGATTTACCCGAGTTGTCACATCATCCCCACGTTAAAAGGAATCTCGACCCGAGATTCATTCAGCTGCCGAAGGGACATGCCTCGACTCGAACGCTTCCTTAGGAAAGAGATGAGGATACTTAGACTTCATCTGATCCTCCCGTTCCCATGTATATTCCGGTCCCCGGTTCGAGTTCCACCGAACCTTAACGATACGAATCTTGCTGTGACGTAGGCTACGAATCTTGTAATCAAGGATCTCCACAGGTTCTTCCACAATCCGAAGACGATCATCAACCTTGATCTCTTCTAGTGGAACGATGAGAGACTCGTCAGCCAGACACTTCTTCAAGTTTGACACGTGAAAGACGTTATGTACGTTACCGAGCTCCGTCGGTAGATCAAGTCGATATGCCACCGGCCCAATCCGTTCCAGGATCGTAAATGGGCCGACATATCGCGGATTGAGTTTGCCACGCTTTCCAAAGCGTATGACGCCCTTCCACGGTGAGACTTTTAGAAGTACCTTGTCATTGACTTGGAACTCTAGTGGTTTGCGACGCTGATCAGCATAACTCTTTTGCCGGTCCCGTGCCGCCGCCAACCGATTTCGAATCTGTACGATCTTTTCCGAAGTTTCGTACACTAGTTCAGGCCCAGTGAGTTGACTCTCGCCAACTTCAGCCCAACAAAGAGGAGAGCGGCATTTCCGTCCGTACAGTGCCTCGAACGGAGCAGCCTTGATGCTCGTGTGATAACTGTTGTTGTACGAGAATTCTACCAACGGCAGATGAGCTTCCCAACCCTTGCCAAAATCGATCACACACGCCCGCAGCATGTCTTCTAAAGTTTGAATCGTACGCTCACTCTGACCGTCAGTCTGTGGATGGTAAGCCGTACTCATGTCTAGTTGGGTACCCAAAGCCTTGTGCAAAGACTTCCAGAAGTGAGAAGTAAAATGGGAGTCACGATCCGAGATAATAGAAACAGGTACCCCGTGCTTAGAAACAACCTCTTTCAAGTAAAGGCGAGCCAAACGATCCATGGTGTCGGTCTCCTTAATAGCAAGAAAATGGGCTGATTTCGTTAACCGATCGACAATCACCCATATCTTGTCGTTCCCGCTTGGTGACTTAGGAAGTTGTGTGACAAAATCCATAGTAATCCGTTCCCATTTCCATTCCGGAATTTCAGGTTGTTGCAGGAGACCCGACGGTTTCTGGTATTCCACCTTGACCTTAGCACAGGTCAAGCATTTGCTCACGTATGAGGCTATGTCCGACCTCATGTTTGGCCACCAGTAAAGCACTTTCAGATCTTGGTACATCTTATCCGAACCAGGATGAATAGAATACCGGGACTTATGAGCCTCATCAAGAACAAGCTCCCGTAGTCCCCCGAATAAAGGAACCCATATGCGTTCTGCGAAGTAGTGCAGGCCATCCGGTCTTCGCTCTAGGTGCTTGTCGGCACCGTGCATAGTTTCAGCTTTAAGGTTTTCCTCTTTCAAAGCTTCCGATTGGGCAGAACGGAGTTGATCAGGTAACGATGAATGAATAGTGAGCTGCAACGCCCGAACGCGACGAGGTTTAGAAGATTCCTTCCTGCTCAAGGCGTCTGCTACAACATTCGCCTTGCCAGGATGATACTTAATAGCACAATCATAATCGTTCAAAAGTTCGATCCAACGGCGCTGCCGTATGTTCAAGTGTTGTTGGTCGAAAATGTGTTGGAGACTCTTGTGATCGGTGTAGATGGTGCATTTGGTACCGTACAAGTAATGTCTCCAAATTTTCAACGCGAATACCACGGCACCCAACTCCAAGTCATGAGTTGTGTAGTTCTTCTCGTGCACTTTGAGTTGACGAGAAGCATATGCAATCACTTTCTCGCGCTGCATCAACACGCAACCGAGTCCATGAATGGAGGCATCACAGTAAACGACAAAATCATCAGAACCCTCAGGTAAAGACAGAATAGGAGCAGAACACAGTTTAGACTTCAGTTCCTCAAACGCGGACTCTTGTGATTCACCCCAGTCGAACTTCTTATCCTTCTGAGTGAGAGTGGTGAGGGGTTGAGCAATCTTCGAGAACCCCTGAATGAAACGACGATAATAGCCCGCAAGGCCTAGGAATTGCCGCACCTCAGTTGGCGTCTTTGGTGCTCCCCAGTCCTTGATCGCTTCGATTTTTGCTGGATCGACATGAATCCCTAGTTCATTAACCACATGTCCTAGGAATTGGACTTCGCGTAACCAAAAGTCACACTTTGAGAACTTGGCGTAAAGTTGTTCCCGTCGCAAGAGTTCCAAAACTAACCGCAGATGTTCCCCGTGTTCGGTCTCGTTCTTGGAGTAGATCAGAATGTCATCGATAAACACAATGACAAACTTGTCCAGATACGGTTTACAGACGCGGTTCATCAAGTCCATGAAAACCGCCGGTGCGTTCGTGAGACCGAAAGGCATGACCAAGAATTCGAAATGGCCATAACGTGTTCGAAAAGCAGTCTTTGCAACGTCAGCCTCCCTGACGCGCAGCTGGTGATAACCGGACCTCAAATCGATCTTGGAATAATAACTAGAACCCTGAAGCTGGTCGAATAGATCATCGATACGTGGAAGAGGATAACGGTTCTTGACGGTCAACTTGTTCAGTTCTCTGTAGTCTACACACAATCGGAAACTCCCATCCTTCTTCTTGACAAATAAAATCGGGGCTCCCCAAGGGGAAGAACTTGGACGGATGAAACCCTTGTCCAAGAGTTCCTGTAACTGGCTAGACAATTCCTGCATCTCGGGAGGTGCAAGACGGTAGGGGGCCCGAGCAATAGGAGCAGCCCCCGGTACAAGATCAATACCGAACTCGACTTGACGATGAGGAGGAAGACCAGATAAATCATCGGGAAAAACATCAAGAAATTCGCGTACCACCGGAATGTCGTCAATCTTCTTCTCATCACTGGAGGAAACAGATAAAAGCGCCAATACGGCTGGATAACCCTTTCGAAGGCACTTAAGGGCTTTCATGCTAGAGATGATGTTTAGCGAAACACCACCCTTGATACCGTACACAGAAAGAAATTCTCCATCAGGGAGAGGAATCCGAATAACCTTATCGTAACAGACAATCTCCGCGCGATACAAAGATAACCAATCCATTCCTACCACAACGTCAAAACTACCCAATGGTACCGGCATAAGGTCGATGGGAAACGTTATACCCGACAATTCTAATTGACATTCCCGAAGAACACTAGTAGCTTCAATCGTTTTACCGTCAGCCAACTCAATAATATACTTGGTCTCTAATGGTACAGATACTACATCTAGCAGTCGACTAACGTCCATGGATACAAAACTCTTGTCGGCACCAGAATCAAATAACACGCTAACAGAATGATTATTGAGAAGAAACGTACCGGTGACTGTATCAGGGTCCTGCCTAGCCTCAGCAGCTCCAATGACGAAGGCACGTGCATTTCTGCCGCCGCCCCCGTTGTTACCATTCCCGTTGTTTCCACCCTGTTTCAGTTTTGGGCAATCCTTCTTGTAATGCCCAGTGTCACCGCAGTTGTAGCACCCTTGTTTCCCTGTAGTACCCTGAGTAGTCGGAGCTGAACTGTTGGTCGGAGCCTGAGTCGATGGAAGTGTGACCCGACAATCTTTAGCATAGTGGCCTGTTCGCTGGCAGCGGTGACAACGGTTACTGTCGCAGTTCCCTTGGTGATGGCGTCCACACTTGTTGCATTTGGGCAGTTTTCCCGCATAACCACCCTGCTTATTACCCGAAGCCGATGAACCCCCATTATCAAACCTTTTTCCCTGCTGTGTAGACCCAGATCCTTTTCCGTCATTCTCCCACTTGCGCTTATTGTTCTCTGGAGCCTTAGCAGTCGAACCTTTCGCAGGCAAAATCCCCTCATTCACCTTTAAGTTAGTCATCCTATGTGCCGATCGAACTACCTCCGCATAAGTAGGATGATTCCCAGCAGCCACTAAACCTGCAATTTCCGGCACCAACCCTGAGACATAATGTTCAATCTTACGATACTCTGGCACGTGCAAATCGGGACATAGCACTGCCAACTCATTCCTCCTAACCGTATACTTCTCGATTTCCGACCCAGTCATCTTGAGGTTCCACACCTCATGCTCCAGCTTCTGTACCTCTTCTCTCGGGCAATACTCCCGCTTCAGCAACTGCACAAAGTTCTCCCATGGCATGGCATATGCCTCCCCAATACCCATGTTCTGGGTGATACCATTCCACCAAGTCAATGCCACGTCTTGAAATAACGCAGCCGAATACTTCACCCGATCTTCTGGGAGACAGTTACACATCAGGAATACCGACTCCACTTTCTCCAACCACCTAAGCAAACTGACCGCACCCTCGGTGCCAGAGAATTCCTGGGGCTTGCAGTCCCGGAACATCTTATAGGTGCACATGGGTGGGGGTGGGTCAACAGGACCACCTGAAATGAAACGTATGAGAAACCACGAAATACGTAAACAAGACTCACCAATGAGGCAAAGAAAATGGATAAAACAACTTACCACCACCGTTGTGCCCTAACTGAAAGGCAGCCTGGAGCAAGTTGTTCAGATCAGCCTGTGACAGGTTAATACCTCCACCACGACCACCAGCACCACCACGACCACCACCACGTCCACCATTGCGACCACCTCCTCGTCCTCCACGCACTCCAGACATGATTCTGGCAGAAAGAACGAGAAAATTTAGTTTCGCAGTTAAAGATAACCACTAATGTTCACAAGATTAAAGCCAGATCCAATCCAGGACTATCCCCTCAAACCCAGAGCTCACTAGTGCTTCCATGCATTTCGTTTTATGACTTTGTGTGCACCCAAAATGATAAAACGCTCTACATGGTCCTCCAAGTGTTCTCCTAGTTCAAAGATCAAATCACCGAACATAGACTCTCAGCTACACACCGTAATACTACGGTAGTTCATGACAAGTGTTTCTATTGGAGTGCGAAAGGGAGATGTCCGAGCCTTGGACAAATCTCAAGAGCACACGAGTTACCCCAATAGACCACACTGCCTAGAAAACAAGTAACCCAACCTAAGATAGAACGGATGATGTAACGTAGAAAGACCAACGATTTAGAGACACCCCGACAAGACCATACGTAACCCACTATAACGTTTAGTACCATGTGATCGTCTAGTGTGTGCGACTCGGCTATAGACTAGACTCTACATGCAGTCCTAGTTCACTATAACCATTGGCTCTGATACCAATCTGTCACACCCTCAAAATCCACTTGCGGAGTTTTACCGCGAGGCGCATGACAAACCAGGATCCAAACCAACGATCACAATAAACAAGTCTAAATGTAATTAATGCAATACCAAAACATAGTTTTAAAATCCCGTTTACAGCGGAAGCTTATTCAAAATAAAGTTCAACATAAATAACCAAAGTTCAACGTTTGTGAAATCATGCAACTCTATCTAGACGCCGTGCAGACGCGTGCGCCCTAGTTCCATTGTGCTACCTTAGCGACCTGAGAAAACATGTAAAAGTTTACGTCAGCACAAAAATGCTGGTGAGTTTACAGGTTTGCAGTTCAAGTACCAAGTTCACCTGTCCATACTATAACAAATAGAAAACCAGTATACGCTAGCTAGGCGTACGTTTTGTTACTACCACGATTGGAAAACCATTACTAACTCGAATACCAGTTGTTATGCCCGAATAGTTCCAAATGTTCCTGTTGTTCCTGTTTGAGACAATATGCACTCGCCCGGCCCTCCAAGCCGACGAGCGGGGTTGGTCACTCCCAATAGCGCTATTCACATTTCCCCGTTGTGCAAACCCGCACATTCATGGTTCCCCCCGGGACTTCCAAAGATCGTGTAGTATACGTTAGAACCCATAGTATGACAGAATTTACCAAACAATCGTTTAAACACATGTTTTCTCCCCCGAAAGTATAAAACCAGTTTAAAAGAGGGGCCGTAAACTCACCTTAAGTTGCTTTACTCCTAATCCCGAGTAAACTCAGCTGCTATGTTAGTCCCGTACAGTGGCGACCTAACATACGACAGTTACAAGTACTTAGACTAATAACCCGCAGGTTAATTAGTCCCTAGATGTCCAGACCATAACCAAGTTTGTTTGAAAACACCGTGACTGTTTAACCGACCCAAAGTACAAGACTCGACATCCCATTGGTGACCCGAGACTCCCCGTGTTATGTTTACGCTCCAAAACATACAATAACGTAAGTATACTTAACATACGTTAACACACAACAAGTTATAGCACATAGTTCACGTATCACCGAAATACATCCAAATATATGTTACCAAGTTATTAGACATGTTACGGGGTTCCTAGCATGTTACTACATGTTAAATCGGGTCTCGGAATGCTAATTTACACTTACAGCAGCAGTACACGCGATTAGGAAAAGTCAACTAGTGAATAGAAAAGTCAACTAGTGAATAGAAGCCCTATTCGCCCTTACTATAGGCGAATAGGGGCTATTCCCCTTTACTTCATGCGATTAGGGGCTATTCCCCTGAACTTACTAGTGATTAGGGCTATTCGCATGAACTTACTAGTGATAGGCTTCTACTCGCCTATATATTGGCGATTAGCCTTGTACTCGCATGAGTTATAGGCGATTAGCATTGCTACTCGCCTGTAACCATGCTGTTCCGGTTTTTCGCGCGTTTAACGCTCCAAATCAGATCCAGAACGTGTGTAACTACCCAATATCATCCCAAACACTATCCTAAACATGTTTAACCCAAAACCCTTCGTTCAACCTCGTATAATCAGTCCTGCATGCAACCCAAAACAATCCAAACACTATTCACATAGCATGCAACATCAATTAACGCATGTAATCATAACCCTATTATCCGATTACTGAGTTTTCTATCATCATACTCATAATATTAATTCTGACCTAGCATGACAATACATCAAAACATCATCAAGATCCATAAAAATCCTATCTTTCTAATCATACATACCCATAACGCATGTTAATTAGTTATAATCCGTTTAACAACCCTTATTGACGATTTTCAGAAAGCTTTTTCGTTTATGAACAGGTCTGGACCATTAGGGATTTATTAAAAACATTTACAAAGTGTTATGGATGAGAATCAAACCTTGGAATTGTAAAAGATTGATGGTTAGACCTTGAAACCTTGTGTTTTTGATCAAAATCGCCTTCCAGAGGTTGTTTAAGTGTTTGGGGCGGTTATGGGACGACTAGGGTTGATATTAGGGAGTTTAGGAGGTTAAGTGTTGTATTTATAGGCGTTCCTAGTCGTTCCAGCACGTTACATGCGATTGTGCAGCAGTTCAGGCGATTAGGGCTTGTAATCGCCTGAAGGTTCTAGTGAATAGGGCCTAATCGCCCTTAGGTATACACGAGTAGGGCTACTCGCCCTTAAGGGGCTCCCTACTCGCTTCCCCTATAGGGGAGTAGGCCTCCTACTCGCCTATAGGGTTTGGTCTTGTGTGTTTTGCGCGTTAAACCCCGTTTTAACATATGTTAATGCATATTCATGTACCGACAAGTCATATAATGATTGTAAACACATAACACAAGTAAATACACATATTTACACTCGTTCACCAATTCCCGGGACTCGAGACTCGTACGTTCCGTATGCCCTGACGATCCTACAAATCGTCACCGTTTGTACACTTGGTTAAGGACCGACATCTAATGAACCTCTAGACCAACATCCAACGATCTTCTAGACTAACTAATAGTTCCCGAACCATAACCCGACTTAACTAACCCAGTTAAGTACAAAATACGCGTGACTCGCTAAGGTAGACTTTCATCTAGACAACGTTGTTAACCCGAATTTGCCAGGTGTCACATCATCCCCACGTTAAAAGAATTTTCGTCCCGAAAATTTGTACAAGTACAGAAAGAACAAAAGAAATAATCGAAGGAAACAAGCAAAAGGTAGAAACCGAAAGAGAGAGATTTACCCGAGTTGTCACATCATCCCCACGTTAAAAGGAATCTCGACCCGAGATTCATTCAGCTGCCGAAGGGACATGCCTCGACTCGAACGCTTCCTTAGGAAAGAGATGAGGATACTTAGACTTCATCTGATCCTCCCGTTCCCATGTATATTCCGGTCCCCGGTTCGAGTTCCACCGAACCTTAACGATACGAATCTTGCTGTGACGTAGGCTACGAATCTTGTAATCAAGGATCTCCACAGGTTCTTCCACAATCCGAAGACGATCATCAACCTTGATCTCTTCTAGTGGAACGATGAGAGACTCGTCAGCCAGACACTTCTTCAAGTTTGACACGTGAAAGACGTTATGTACGTTACCGAGCTCCGTCGGTAGATCAAGTCGATATGCCACCGGCCCAATCCGTTCCAGGATCGTAAATGGGCCGACATATCGCGGATTGAGTTTGCCACGCTTTCCAAAGCGTATGACGCCCTTCCACGGTGAGACTTTTAGAAGTACCTTGTCATTGACTTGGAACTCTAGTGGTTTGCGACGCTGATCAGCATAACTCTTTTGCCGGTCCCGTGCCGCCGCCAACCGATTTCGAATCTGTACGATCTTTTCCGAAGTTTCGTACACTAGTTCAGGCCCAGTGAGTTGACTCTCGCCAACTTCAGCCCAACAAAGAGGAGAGCGGCATTTCCGTCCGTACAGTGCCTCGAACGGAGCAGCCTTGATGCTCGTGTGATAACTGTTGTTGTACGAGAATTCTACCAACGGCAGATGAGCTTCCCAACCCTTGCCAAAATCGATCACACACGCCCGCAGCATGTCTTCTAAAGTTTGAATCGTACGCTCACTCTGACCGTCAGTCTGTGGATGGTAAGCCGTACTCATGTCTAGTTGGGTACCCAAAGCCTTGTGCAAAGACTTCCAGAAGTGAGAAGTAAAATGGGAGTCACGATCCGAGATAATAGAAACAGGTACCCCGTGCTTAGAAACAACCTCTTTCAAGTAAAGGCGAGCCAAACGATCCATGGTGTCGGTCTCCTTAATAGCAAGAAAATGGGCTGATTTCGTTAACCGATCGACAATCACCCATATCTTGTCGTTCCCGCTTGGTGACTTAGGAAGTTGTGTGACAAAATCCATAGTAATCCGTTCCCATTTCCATTCCGGAATTTCAGGTTGTTGCAGGAGACCCGACGGTTTCTGGTATTCCACCTTGACCTTAGCACAGGTCAAGCATTTGCTCACGTATGAGGCTATGTCCGACCTCATGTTTGGCCACCAGTAAAGCACTTTCAGATCTTGGTACATCTTATCCGAACCAGGATGAATAGAATACCGGGACTTATGAGCCTCATCAAGAACAAGCTCCCGTAGTCCCCCGAATAAAGGAACCCATATGCGTTCTGCGAAGTAGTGCAGGCCATCCGGTCTTCGCTCTAGGTGCTTGTCGGCACCGTGCATAGTTTCAGCTTTAAGGTTTTCCTCTTTCAAAGCTTCCGATTGGGCAGAACGGAGTTGATCAGGTAACGATGAATGAATAGTGAGCTGCAACGCCCGAACGCGACGAGGTTTAGAAGATTCCTTCCTGCTCAAGGCGTCTGCTACAACATTCGCCTTGCCAGGATGATACTTAATAGCACAATCATAATCGTTCAAAAGTTCGATCCAACGGCGCTGCCGTATGTTCAAGTGTTGTTGGTCGAAAATGTGTTGGAGACTCTTGTGATCGGTGTAGATGGTGCATTTGGTACCGTACAAGTAATGTCTCCAAATTTTCAACGCGAATACCACGGCACCCAACTCCAAGTCATGAGTTGTGTAGTTCTTCTCGTGCACTTTGAGTTGACGAGAAGCATATGCAATCACTTTCTCGCGCTGCATCAACACGCAACCGAGTCCATGAATGGAGGCATCACAGTAAAGTCAACTAGTGAATAGAAGCCCTATTCGCCCTTACTATAGGCGAATAGGGGCTATTCCCCTTTACTTCATGCGATTAGGGGCTATTCCCCTGAACTTACTAGTGATTAGGGCTATTCGCATGAACTTACTAGTGATAGGCTTCTACTCGCCTATATATTGGCGATTAGCCTTGTACTCGCATGAGTTATAGGCGATTAGCATTGCTACTCGCCTGTAACCATGCTGTTCCGGTTTTTCGCGCGTTTAACGCTCCAAATCAGATCCAGAACGTGTGTAACTACCCAATATCATCCCAAACACTATCCTAAACATGTTTAACCCAAAACCCTTCGTTCAACCTCGTATAATCAGTCCTGCATGCAACCCAAAACAATCCAAACACTATTCACATAGCATGCAACATCAATTAACGCATGTAATCATAACCCTATTATCCGATTACTGAGTTTTCTATCATCATACTCATAATATTAATTCTGACCTAGCATGACAATACATCAAAACATCATCAAGATCCATAAAAATCCTATCTTTCTAATCATACATACCCATAACGCATGTTAATTAGTTATAATCCGTTTAACAACCCTTATTGACGATTTTCAGAAAGCTTTTTCGTTTATGAACAGGTCTGGACCATTAGGGATTTATTAAAAACATTTACAAAGTGTTATGGATGAGAATCAAACCTTGGAATTGTAAAAGATTGATGGTTAGACCTTGAAACCTTGTGTTTTTGATCAAAATCGCCTTCCAGAGGTTGTTTAAGTGTTTGGGGCGGTTATGGGACGACTAGGGTTGATATTAGGGAGTTTAGGAGGTTAAGTGTTGTATTTATAGGCGTTCCTAGTCGTTCCAGCACGTTACATGCGATTGTGCAGCAGTTCAGGCGATTAGGGCTTGTAATCGCCTGAAGGTTCTAGTGAATAGGGCCTAATCGCCCTTAGGTATACACGAGTAGGGCTACTCGCCCTTAAGGGGCTCCCTACTCGCTTCCCCTATAGGGGAGTAGGCCTCCTACTCGCCTATAGGGTTTGGTCTTGTGTGTTTTGCGCGTTAAACCCCGTTTTAACATATGTTAATGCATATTCATGTACCGACAAGTCATATAATGATTGTAAACACATAACACAAGTAAATACACATATTTACACTCGTTCACCAATTCCCGGGACTCGAGACTCGTACGTTCCGTATGCCCTGACGATCCTACAAATCGTCACCGTTTGTACACTTGGTTAAGGACCGACATCTAATGAACCTCTAGACCAACATCCAACGATCTTCTAGACTAACTAATAGTTCCCGAACCATAACCCGACTTAACTAACCCAGTTAAGTACAAAATACGCGTGACTCGCTAAGGTAGACTTTCATCTAGACAACGTTGTTAACCCGAATTTGCCAGGTGTCACATGTTGTTATAACCGTTTGCTTATTAGCTGATTAGGATAACAAGGACGATGGGAGCTTAGCATAGTTGACTTGTTGGGGTTGCATAAAGGTGTTGATATTTGTTAGATTCGATGTCATATATATGAAATTCTGCTTCTGGGAATGTGTCTGGGTTTGATGCATTAGGACTCAGTGGAAGGCATTGAGACTCTTGGGTGATGGATTCTGGTGTTTCATTTCACGCTACCCACAGCAGTGAAGCATTGCAGAATTTGAAGACATGTGACTTTGGTATGGTAAGACTGGCGAACGATGAGGTTCTTGATATTACGAGCATGGGTGACTTAGATTTGAAGACTTCAGCCAGTTCATGGACTTTGAAGGATGTCAGGGTGATTCCAAGCTTAAAGAAATAGTTGATTTCAGTGGGGCAGTTGGATGAACAGGGACATGAGGTTAAATTCAGAAATGGGCAGTGGAAAGTTGTTAAGGGAAATCTTGTCATTGCTCGAGGAAGAAAGCGAGGTTCGCTTTATATGGTCAGTTTATCGTCTGAGTGAGTGACCATCCCAGTTCAGAAGAGAAACAAAGTCGGGTTCACAAAATCTCGTGGGCAGAAGAAGGTTGTCTTTGCAAGTGAGCAGCCTAGAGTCACAGGTCAGATTCGAGATGAACAAGTGAGGAAAGGTTCAGGTAGACCAATCAGAGGTTTTCGTGGCAGTGGGAGCACTGGTTGTGATTCAGTCGGAATTCCTAGACGACATTGGGTCAGGAGAACCAGTAATGCAGTTGATAAAATCTCTCCAGTGGATTACTTCCTGAATATGGAAAGTGTTTATTCTCAGGATGTTTCAGGATCCGGCAGTTCATGTCAGTGGGAGCCGGTAGAGATAGAGAATGGGTCAGTGGTAGACACAACCATGACTGATGAGTTGGAGCTCTGGGGGCTTCAGCTGGTCTCCAAGAATAGTGTCGAGGAGATCGGGGTAATTGGAGGTGCATTGAAGATCAAGGGGAGATCTTATTTACAAAAGTACAGAAGAGATGGTGGAGTTCGTGGTCTGAGGACACCAAGTAGGAGATTGTTGGAGATGTTGCCTTCAGCCCACCTATAGGCCCAATCGTTTGAAGCCCAGTATGATTAACTTGGTGATTAAGTTTAGCATAGGGTTTAACCTAATTATGAGCCTATAAATAATCTCTTGTACTTGTATTCTTTGTATCACTTAATAAAAAGAAAACCCAGTTGCCCCGTGAACGTAGGTCAGTTTAGACCGAACCACGTAATATCTTCGTCTTCGTGTGTGTGTTCTTGATCCTAACAACCAATATGAAGAGTGTTTATTCTCAGGGTGTTTCAGGATCCGGCAGTTCGTGTCAGTGGGAGCCGGTAGAGACAGAGAATGGGTCAGTGGTAGACACAACCATGACTGATGAGTTAGAGCTCGGGGGAGCTTTAGCTGGTCTCCAGGAATAGTGTTGAGGAGATCGGGGTAACTGGAGGTGCATTAAAGATCAATGGGTGATCTTATTTACAGAAGTACAGAAGAGATGGTGCAGTTCGTGGTCCAAAGACACCAAGTGAGAGATTGTTGGAGATGTTGCCTTCAGCCCACATATAGGCCCAAACCGTTTGAAGCCCAGTATGATTAACTTGTTGAATAAGATTAGCATAGGGTTTAACCCTAATTTGTTCCTATATAATAACCTCTTGTACTTGTATTTTGTGTCACTCAATAATAAGAATACCCAGTTGCCCCCGTGGACGTAGGCCAGTTTAGACCGAACCACATAAATACTTGTGTTCGTGTGCGTTCTACGATCCTAACAGTACAAACATAGACATAAGGATATTATAGATATAGATTAATGTTAATTGAAGGTTATGATAAAAAATATATACAAGTAGGTTTTGCATGAATGGTAGGAAGAAAAAAAATTACATGACATTTATGCCATCTTAAAATTCATGTAAAATGATATGTGAAGAGTGGAGGCAATGAATGTACAAGTAACAATACATCAAGGGGTAATATAGGAAAGATTATATGACATTATAGGTTTAAAGCATGTGTCTTTTCAAATGCCATATTAACTTTGACAATTTGGACATATTTGTTCATGTCTCCCCTAATAGTGTACCTTTTTGTATTACTTTTAACTTGGGAACACATAAAACCTTTAATTTCATTTTTTTAACTCTAGAATACAAAATTGGATTATATATCTCTCTTTCCTTCCCCTTCTTTTCTTTCGTTATTGAAGTCGGAACACAATGTTAGAGATGATACAAAATGGTTAAATTCACGTGGAAACATAAAAACCGACATATTTGGATTCGGATATGACTTATGAGTCGAGCATTCGAACATGATAACTAGTTACATGATTAATTTTGGAAAAATTTGTGTACAAATTCAAGAATGGTATCTGATTCTTCTAACATAGACACAAATACTTTGAAACTAGATATATATTTACAAAGCATTAAAAAGCTATGGGTTAGGAATTAGATGTGATTCACCCATGGCCATTTTCATTTTTTTTTATTTTTAAATGTTTATTTGAACTTCTTTTTTACTTTTAAAACATTGTCTTTTTATCGAACAGTTTGAAAATGTTTACAAAAGTAGATCGTGATCATCTGTTTTTATTTTTATTTTCATTAGAGCTTGTGTTCTTTAACACTTATTTCCACAATAACACAATTTTCCAACTTATTTTAACTTAGATTCCGATCTTATCCATGCAACATGCTTCTTTTATGAAAATCCACCCGCTACGGGACGCATGTTATAAGCCGCTACTTAAAACTATTATATATTATAAAAATAGAAAGAATAAAGAAATTTCACATAGTTTAAATGAAGATTTATAAATTACAAGAAATAGAATACGAATTAATGAAATAATAGAATTAAACAAAAATCATGTCATGACATAATGACCATTGGCATATCCAATTACTTGTACAAATTGTTTTTTTGGTAAAAACTGTAAGAATCAAAGGAGGGTATTTTTTTTGTGAATTTTTTTTCCATATTATTAAACATGTATTATAGTATTGAAAACTAAAAAAAAAATAAAAAAATTGGTGTAGAGTAATTACATAATTACTCTAGTGTAAACTAGTGTATTTACTTTAACGACATAATTACAATAATTTTTTTTTTTAATTTTTTTGTATTATTCATCTAGAAAGTATGTGTAAGCACATGGGAAACAAAATTCTAAAAAAAAAAAAAAATTTTTTTACCCCCTTTGATTATCACAGTTCTTACCGAAAAACACTTTGTATTTGATCTTTACTCTACTTGTTTATTAGGTATATATCCAAGAAAATATAATAAAAGAGCTAGAGCATACACATTGCACTTGCGGTACCAGTATGCAGCCGAGGACCTACCCTAGCCGGACTAATTGTAGCGTTGATCAGGTTTGGCGTCCAAGTCCAGTGGTGAAGTTAGTTGCCAAGAATCTAGTTCGGACTTGAAAGGTGGGTAATGGGTTCTACACACGGAAAATATGCTATGTTATATGAAAAGTGTGTTTATGTGGAGCGTGAAGTGGAGCTTTGTAGATGGTTGGTGTTAGGTTTGTATAGGGCTGTAAACGAATCAAACGGACACGAACGAGGCCTTGTTCGTGTTCGTTTGTTAAGGAATTAACGTGTTTGCGAACTGTTCACGAACACTTGCCGAACGAGATTTTTTGTTCGTGTTCGTTTGTTAAGAAAATAACGTGTTCACGAACTGTTCATGAACGCTTATCGAACGAGATTTTTGTTCGTGTTCGCTTGTATTTATTTGCTAAATTTAGGTGTCGGCCAAAACCAAACACAAACAAATACAAATGAATGTAAACGAACACAAATAGGCATTCCTAAACAAAATCGAGCACAAACTAACACATTAAATGCTGAAAATTCGCATTGTTTCATCGCTGACATTGTCCGCCTAGAATATACTAATCCAATTACCCAAATATAAGTGACATAATCTTGATCACATAATGTCTTATAAAAACACAGAGGTATCATATTAAACTTGAAATCCTCGTTTAATCCACCAAAAATAACCGTTAATCAAAATAGTTAAAGTAATATTAACATGTGATACACTAATACATGTTAAATATAAAAATTAACAACCTAATGAACTATCGAACAAAAACAAACATACACGAACACGTTACCGAACGTTCACGAACATAAACGAACGAACGCGGCCTCTGTTCATGTTCGTTTGTTTAGCTAAACGAACGGAATTTTTTGTTTGTGTTCGTTCATTTATTAAACGAACGAACACAAACGAACTTCCCGCCGAACAATTCACAAACTGTTCGCCGAACGTTTGGTTTGTTTACAGCCCTAGGTTTGTAAATGACTGGACAAACAAGGGCAGGGGCGTGTTCGTTCATTTAACTTTAATCTAATACGAACATATAATCAAACATATTTTTTTGTTTGTGTTTGTTCATTAAGAAAATGGGCATGTTCATGTCTGTTTATGTTCGTTCGTTTAAACCTAAACGAACAGTTCATGAATATAAACAAAGAAACATAAACGAACACAATTTTACAAACATAAAACAACACAAATAAACATAATTCAACAAACATAAACAAACACAAATGAACTTAATTGACCAAATATAAACGAACAAAGACAAACATGTAGTGTATAAATTAGTGATTAATTAAAATAAGTTTCATTGGGAAGCCTATTTTTATTACTAAAAAGCCCGATTACTAAACAATTATATTTGTACAAGTGATTAGAAAATCCGTTTTCTATTTATGTTTATAAAAATATAACTACTTGTGTATTTATTAAAACTTAAACGAAAGTTCACGAACATAAATGAACAAACAAAACATATGTTCATGTTTGTTTGTTTATTAAATAAACGAACATAAACCAACTTCTCGTCAAACAAATAAATGAATCTTACAGGCCTGCTTGGTGTTGTCTGAAAAATAAATATTTTAAGAAGAGGGTGTCTTGGTTACCCCTTGTGTGTAGGTATCGAAAGTGTGGTTGAAGAAGACTAGAGAGATGATGGCTGTACCAAATGCCTGCGACATCAACACCTTTACGAGTCTCCGCCAATTAGCTGAAACTCGTCACTACAAGGCATGTATCTTTTCACCTTTTTAATTTATTATTACTTTTTCAATCTACACATCCATTACTTACGTTAGTTAGGGATTTATCAATCAATTGGCTTATATAATAATAATAATAATAATAATAATAATAATAATAATAATAATAATAATAATAATCTCTAGAGTAGTTTAAGCAAATTGAGCAAACTTCTGTGCTGCATAATGCACAAACATGATGCGGTCTGATGAGCCGCCTTATGTAGATGACCAGTATGTGAACAGATTGGACCGCAATTGCAATTGGTTTGTTGAGCAAATCTGACAATTGATTGAGCAATCGGTTTTGAGTATGTGAACACATTCGACTAGAGATGATGAAAATATCTTATATTTTTAGTGTTTTTTAAAAGCTAACGTGTAAAAATATTATCTATAAATATTTTTTTTCAGTATCTTTTAATAACAAACGCCTCGCATACACATGATCAAAACGCATTGGATCTCGATGCGCTTTTTAAAACAAAGCTTATGTGGAAATCTGTACTCTTAATAGCCTAGTTAATGTTGCGTGTTATACATACGAATGAATGCCTCTGCGTTGAGATGATATTGAACTCAAGGATCAAAGGACATAAATCTATATATAAGTTTTGATAGAATTTTCAAAGGAAGCCTCTTTAGTTATTTGATTTTTTTTCCATATAACTACTGACTCGACCAGCAATTGATTATGCCTTTTGCTGCTGAGAAATTCAAGTTATATAGTAAAACCGGCCTTCATTAGAAACATGTCGGGTATGGTTCAGAGATTTTGGTGGTAATTAAAGCAACCTACTCTACCTTCCTACTCGAGTACTCGAGGACATAGGTTAGGCCTACCGTATTTGACTGCTAACTTCTGAATTGGTCTAGGAAAATGTGTTTTAGCAAAATCAAGGAACGTTTGAAGTCAAAAGCGCGCCTAGGCGCAAGGCGCAACCAGGCACACGCCTAGGCACTGAGGCACACTATCGGGGCTGTTTTCAGGCTGATTTCTGGCCAAATTCAGGCTAAAACTTGCCTAAAACTCTAAAACATCCTAAATGAGTTATGAACAAGTCCTAAACAACCCTAGAACATCCTAATGTAGCCCTAAACAAGCCTAAAACATCTCTAAAATCCCTAAAAAATGTATTTTATACCATGCGCCTAATTATAAAAAGCCCTCGTTTTTTATGCGCCTTGCGCCTTTGACAACTATGATTTGAACCTCTCTGATATTACTATATGAAGCAGATTACTTAACAATACATAAACCTAAGTTGCAATGGCGCTTAACTGCTAACTCAATGCACAACAATGATAGCCAAAATCCAAATATTCTTGTTTTCTAATAAATATATGGCTTTTACAAATCAAAGACAATCTTTGTATTCGGTCCTATTTTGTATGCAAGAAAGATAATCCAAGTATTCAAGTCTTAAGGATCATTGTACCAGACTTTGAAAGCTATCGAGACCGATTAGCTAAAATGGATGTGATGAAGTTCATTTCAGGGTTATCCCTCAATTACTTTAGTGCTCATTCCATTTTTTGAGTCACATAACCTCTCATTCCCTGGCATAGACATAGACACCTCAGCAGCACAACCATCTTGTACAGTTTTGAAACTTCTTTTGCTAGACATTCTAGCAAAGGAAGGAATAGCAAGAATGATCTCAAACTTTTTTTTTTCTCATCGTTTTTATTTTTTCTATATAATTCTAAAACTTCGGTGTGCTTTCATGTATTTAATTATTATTTTCTTTCACATAAGAAAGTTTGTGGATTTGATCTTGCAAGTCTGTGGTGCAGATATTCGCTAGTATTGAGGATATATCATTGAATGTAACTAGGGTACTTGTATTACTTATGATTTCATATCAACATAAGGAAACAAAGGTCACATGTCTGCCTTGTGCATGTTACCTTTAAATTCATGGATTTTTATGATGTGTACTGGGTCATGCATCATGGGTCGTCTTCTAGCATGCATCGTGGGTCTTTCATGCATTATGTGTTTGTTTAGTTTCTTTGTTTTAAGTGAGTTGAGTGGCTAAAATAAAGGGGGTGTTGAGATACCACACTACCCATGTCCATGTTAGTTTCCTTATTTTGTGTTGTAGTTGTCTTTAATTAGTTTCCATTTCGTGAGTAATGCAAGCAGACAGATTGTGTCTAATAGTTCTTCTATATTCTTTCAAGTTCCCGTCTTGTTTCTTTGGCCATTGATCCGCCTGGTACATACCATTTTAACTAACCAAGCTCACTGTGGAGCAGGCATGGTTTCTGGATCAGTTCGGGGTTCTTCATGACGGAAAACATCCTTACCCTGGTGCTATATCTACATGTATGTTATGAACTTTGACATTTTGGTAAGGGATGTCAGTTGAACTTCCGCCATTTATTCTCGCAAAGCGTGTTGTTTGTCTAGGGTGAAAATGTTAAGTTCCCTGCTTTTCTGACAGTGCAAAATCTTGCTGCTGGTGGAGCCAAGATGATCATTATTAGTAATTCATCAAGACGTGCTTCAACTACTTTGGATAAATTGAAGAGTCTTGGATTTGATCCTTCTCTCTTTGCTGGAGCCATAACTAGTGGAGAACTAACATATCAGCATCTTCAAAGGTTGTTAAACTAAATGTTAATATATTAGTGCACTAATTATTAGTTCATGTGAAACTATGTTTTTTACAAAGTTTAATGAATCTGATGTCAATGTTATTATGTCATCCAAATTGATTACATCCCAGTGTATCGAAATTGTTCTGTCAGTTGTATAGCATTACTTCTCTTTTAAATATATGTACCATTTAAAGAGTATATTGTAACCCCTTATTTTTTTATTTTTTGGTAGCATAGTATTCTTGAAGCTTTTTAGATATCATTCTTAGTATCTACTAATATCTGTGTTTGCAACAGAAGCTCCATTATCCCGAATATAAGACACTACCAATTTCTTTTCTATATATAAGTTTTGTTGTTTTTTTTTTTTCAAAATTGAAAATCCTTTCATCACCATAGAGGCAGTTTTAACTTGCTTATTTTAAGTGCATAAAAGTTTGTAAGCTACTGTTTTACTAGTGACTTGCTAACTCCAAGGTTTTTTTTTTTTTTTTTTTTGACCTGTGTAGTTGTGTTTGACAAAATGGTAGATGCTTCTTTGATGACATATGGCCAAAATGTTTCACATAGAGCATTTATTGTTGCATATTCTTTCTTTACTGATAGATGCATGCTAATATCTTATGTATGAATTTCTTATGAACAGGAGAGATGATCCTTGGTTTCAGGCACTAGGAAAGACCTGCATTCACATGACATGGAGTGACCGAGGTGCTATATCACTTGAGGTATACCCTCAAAACAAGTAATTTTATTACCATATTTTTCTGTTAATGATTCATATACATATACTATTCTGTTCTGTTGAATTTTTATTTGTACTTACTACATACCGTTAAAAGTCTACATGACAACAACTCACAGCTAGCTAAAAATGCCATATGTTATCATATCGCCGCAGGGTCTAGGGCTGCAAGTAGTAGAGAATGTTGAACAAGTTGAGTTTATTTTGGTTCATGGTACTGAAGCATTGGGACTTTCTTCTGGTGACTCTGTTTCCAAGAAGCTTGAGGAGCTCGAGAAGATTCTAGAACAATGTGCAGCTAAAGGAATACCTATGGTTGTGGCAAATCCTGACTTTGTGACTGTTGAGGCTAGAGAACTACGTATCATGCCTGGTAAACATGTTATTTCTTTGTTACTTGATATTCATTGATTCTTTTGGGGAGCATGTATGGCTTTTTATTCAAGCATTTGACAATTATTTAAGAAGCTAGTACATAAAGTGATCAAAACTTGGTTTCAAAAAAGCATGCTTGAGGCGCGCAAGGCGATTTGGAAAACACTTGAGGGCCTTGAGGCGGTGCCTCATGCACATCTGAGTCAAATCTGGTCAAAGTTAGGGTCATGAAAGATAAAATAGGCTTATATAAAGGGGATGCGAGAGATGCAATTTCTTGTTGTACATAAAGCTTATTTGGTCATAAACAGAGAGCAATGCCTCGTGTACGTGAAGCTTTCATTTATCACTTTTTGAAACCAAGGATCAAAAACGACATTTTGTTCAAGGATTGTGGCGTTTTGGTTGCTTTTAGGTACATTAGCAGCTAGTTATGAGAAGCTCGGTGGTGAAGTTAAATGGATGGGCAAGCCGCATCAGATAATTTATAAATCAGCCATGGCTATGGCCGGTGTTGATGCATCTGACTCAATTGCTGTCGGGGACTCTTTACACCATGACATTAAGGGTGCAAATGCATCTGGGATTGAATCTGCATTTATCACTTGTGGGATCCACTCAAGCGAACTTGGACTTAAAGAATTCGGAGAACTTGCTGACCTGTCATCTGTGCAGGCTCTTGCATTAAAGTATGATGCTCATCCATCATATGTATTGCCTTCGTTTACATGGTGATCTCGATACAGGCAAGTCATATGTGCTTCTTCCCCTTCATTGTATTAGAAATATTAGACATGGCAATTGGCAGATCAGGCAACATGTCAAATGGGTCAGGTCAAAACAAGTGATTTTTCATGCAAACCAAAAGAGGTCGGGTCAGGTTGGTCCGACCTGCAAACACTTTCTTTATCCATGTTTATTTTTATTTTGTACAGATTTTTTTTTTTTTTTTTTTGCTGAAAGAGGTTAAGGCCGGGTAGGGCTGACCCTGCAAACCAATTTGATAATTGCAGGAAACTATGTAGAACATGGGTAACTCTCTTGATGACACGTGGACCGCCGTTGGAGGTCTAAGATTGGAAGAAATGGCTGTGCTATCTGATCGATTATTCTTTCTGCTTATGATAGAGTGACATTGGACTTTAGTAGTTGATACACATACATGATACGTATAGTCATTAAATTTGTGGGGTGAGCTTCACTTTCCTCCATTTAAATGCAACATTTATAAATAATGATTTTTCACAGAACATGTTTCTTTAGAATCAATATATTAAGAATTTTTGTATTTTTATTTTATAAGATCTTGATAATGTTTTAAGATATACTTATTTTTCTGCCTTAAGTCCCTTGAAGGTCACCATATCAACGTTTAACGGCATGGTGTGGAGTAACGTGAGTTTCATAAAAGAAGATTTAAAGTGTTAAGGGTTAATAAAATAAATGATGAATTAAGAAGTATATTTGGATTTGACCCGAGTTTTAAAATATTGTTTGATTTGTCCAGTGTAGTTACAACTTTGTTAGGTCCAGTCCAACTAGTCAGAGGTGGGAGGGTTTACACGCTTGTGTGGTTCCGACAATAGGTTTGAAAGGGACCAGCGTGTGTGGGGAGGGGTTCAATCATGGCTCTCCTTTCCCTAGTCGGTTGCGTCCACCACAACCTCTTTTAACACATGTTACCACTGAATATATAATACATTTCATTTTATTGTTTGTAACTTTTGCCAACAAGTATCATTTTGTTTATATTTAATGCAAAGTGATAAGAACATGGTAATGTTGTTTTAATTTTAGTTTGTAGAAAAGAAAACTGTATCGCATGTTTTTAGCGTTCTTAGTGACCATATGAAGTTCTTCATAACTCCAAGGAAATACTACTTTCTTTGCTTAGAATACTTGATATGTAAACCCAACTTTGTGTATCAATAATTATTACAAAGTATTCATAACATCAATTTCGATCACAAGCGTCTTTCATACCGAAGGTATACCATAATAATCTGCATGTTGAATTTTACTTGAGCAATTCCACATGCCTGAGGACTGAGAGCATTCTTCATCACATGGTAACAAAATTTATTCCGTGCAGCAATTGACGATTACCTTTACTCGTCTCTCTACATGATCTCAATCTGCACATGCAGGTCAATGAAATGTACATGGTCAACGAAGATGATTGACTGTTCAACATTTCTCAGCATCAATTCGTTCAATCACTCGGCGTGCCTCTTCCTCTGTGGCTGGAACAACGCTGCGAATCTTACTGTTTGTCGTGCCATCTGATTTTGTGGTAAATGTGAAGTAGAACTTGTTGGATACCTTTTCAAATTCAACAAATCATCAACCATTTGTGTTTTGAAAGCGAATATATATCATAAAAATAAGTCATAAGATGATCAACCGTAAAGAAACAGGTTGGAGGAGTGAGTGTTTGGATGTGCTTTTGTTGTTTAAAGTTGTAATAAGTAATAACCATTAACCATTTTAATCAGATGCCAATATGCACATTTAGATGGTTGCTTATAAGATAAACATATACGCAGAGGCATACCTCTGCAGTTCTGAGCTCAGGCCGAGTCACATGAGCTACGACTTCTATGTTTATCAAAGGTTTATCGGGGTTCTCGAGTTCAGTAAACAAAACACATGACTTGAACCGCAGAAAGTTTCCAACGTCCACCTGGTACCAAAAAAATCAAAGTATTACATGTAGCAGATACTGAAATTCATGGCTGCAGTACTGAAACAAACAAAAATTCAACCAAAAAATAACGTGACCATAGTTATCAAAGGCGTGACTTTTTTTATCTAGGAGGGAAAAGCGGGATCTGGTGGCTTCTAGGAAATTGGTCGCCTAGGCGGTGAGATTTCTACTAAACTCGTCTTCCCTTGCAGTTCCCTACCTAAAATTGTTTATATATTGAACCACCCTCTAATCCCACTAACTTATAGTTACTAGATTGATACTAATTCAATAAACGTGAAACGGAAAACTTACAGGCTTCAAGAAATCAACATGGTCAACCTCAAGAAAGAGTGGAGCACTGCCTGCAAACGCGTAAGCGGTTGCAAAAGCCAGCTCAAAGGCTCTTCGCATCAAAAAGCCTCCAAAGATCCTGCCATGGGTGTTCCTTTGTTGTGGCATACATACCAATGAATTTTGCATGCAAGTATCTTGTATAAGAATGCTATCTCTATCTGCCAAAGCAGGCATGTCGATGAATACACGTCCTTCTGCCAGCAATGCATTTAGCCTCTCTACTTCCTTTTCGTTGTCAATCTCCTTTGTTTGTTGTAATCTTCTCTGTTTCCTCAACTTATTCCTCTCTTCTGCTTCTTTCCAAAGCAGTTTCTCTTTTTCAGTCTCGGGCGTGATTTGGTTGATTATTGCTGATTTGCCTGTCTTGGAATCACGGGCCACAAACGTGAAGTTTGCAACCAGAGCTTGTGAGTCTACAGGATCAGATGATTCTGCAGATTAATGGTCAAGGTAAATTAAATCATTATCTGTTTTTGAAACTTAATTAGTATTTGGTTCTTAGTTTTAAAAGGCGCGAGGAACTCCGAGGCGTTTAGATCCCAAAAGCCGACAGCTTCATGTACGCGAGATGTTGATCTATATACAATCATTCATAATATCTATATCCCTTCGATTATTTTTACATTTCACCCTCCTACAGACCCCAATTTTGACCCGGATGTGCATGAGGCGCGCCACAAGACCCTAAGGCGTTATCCTGATCGCTTTGTGCACCTAGCGCTTCAAGCATGCGTTTTAAAATGTGTTTTTGAAAGTGATTTTATCTTATTGTTAACAATCAGAATGAGATAACCAACAAGAAGTAAAACGAAAACGAGTTTCTAATTATCAAACAGTCCGCAATTAGCCAAACATCATTGTACCTTCAGTAGATTGAAGAACTTCCAGTTGAATCTCCAAGGATGATCTACCGACCCAAGTAACGGCTCCTTCTATCTTCAAATCAGTGTCCACCAAAATCGGTTTCTTTAATACCATTTTGTCCACAGAAGCCGTCACCAGCAACAATGAGTCAGCCATACCAGGATGATTGAAGCAATGCTGCAAAAAGTCAATGAAAGCCAAAAATGTTAAACTACTGAATGCATTTCATAATCTATCGGAATTAGTTTAAGGGCAATGCTAATGAGACACCACCCCCAAATTTGTAAACAAGCGTCCCTGTCACATCATACAAGTCATACGATAGTGAGAAAAATGGTCATACGAGCTATGTGACTTTGCCAGTGGGCACATCAGTCATTTGTGTCGGTCAAACACACCATACAAGCTGTATGATCTGACAAACACCACCTCATACGGCCCCCTCATACAACTCATATGCCATTTTTTACCTATCATACGGGACGGACACCACCCCATACTAGCCCTCATAAGACCCATATGACCATTTTTCACAAGCCATACGACCCATATGACATCATACAAGATGAACACCACCTCATACAAACCCTCATACGATCCATATGACCATTTTTCGCCTGGCATACCCATATGACATCATATAGGCCGTATACCAATGCGAAAAATGATCTTACGAGCCATAAAACTTTCTCAATGGTCACATGAGTCATTTCTATACCAGTCAAACACATCATACGGGTCATACGATTTGCCGACCCACATTACCATTTTATGGAATTCATACGACCCATATGATATCATAACACCCATAACATTATCGGTACTTGCATAGTCTGTCAGCTTTGTTTCTCAAAAAGACAAACTAATCCAAACAAAAACAATAAAGGCCCATACTTTAAACGAAAAATGGTCATACAAGCCATATGATTTTGCCACGGGTCACATAAGTCACTTCACTTTGCCAGTCAGTCAAACACATCATATTGGCCATAGGATTTAGCAAACACCACATCATACGACCATTTTCCGTCTATCAAACCCATATGACATCATACGAGCCATCTAATAGCGCAAAAAAATGGTCATATCTCATATGAGCAACAATATAAATTTGACGAAAATCAAATAAGTCATTTCCATGTTTATAAAAAAAACATCACACGACCGTATGATTTACCTAACCCCATCTCATAACGGCCTCATACGACCCACATGACCATTTTTCAACTCTCATACAATCCGTATGATAACATACGACCCATATGACACCTATGTGGTGTATAAACAATGTAGTAAAGAACCATACTTTAAACGAAATGGTACCGGCAAGCGCATCAAGATCCTCAAGCAACTTCCCAACCCGAATCCCATTCCACGGGTTCCTATACTGCTCTCTAAGTATATAATCCTTACTAAAGGGATAACTAATAGTCGTCCGGCTATTCGCGGGGCTTTTACTAATAACAGAATCCCCAATACCACCACCACCATCATAAATAACAGATCTTGCTTGCCAAAGAGCATTGGTGACAGGTGAATGGTACATACCAGGCCACAAACTAATGGGCTTACGCAAAGAACTCCCAGCATCAATGGCTGACACACCATCATCATCATCATCATCATCATGATGTTGGTGATCAGGTGATGATACTGTTGGGTTGATGGGAATTGGGTCAATGGGTCCTGAAGAGGAATGTGATCGGTGAATAATATTATGGGTGAGAAGATTCAAAAAAGATGGATTTTTGGGATAAAGATTAAAGATTTGATGTGGGTTTGTTAATAATGATGAAATGGTGGCAGTGTAATTGAATCTTGGTGGTTTCATCTTGTGTGTTGTGAATAAAGATCAGAAGATTGGAAGGTGGATAAAAATGGAGGTTTTGTTGGTTTGTTATTGGTGGGTTGTCGGGTCGGGTTTAGTTTTTAGAGCATCCTCGTCATCTCCACCAACCCCCCTCCTTATAGCACTCGCATCCTATCCACCAAATGTATGTGAGTGTGTGAGTGTAAGTGGTTGTGAGTGGAGGAGAGAGAAAATATTTGGTGGAAGCACTGTTTCACCCTAAATATGAAAAGCTATTGTTCACCCCTATATATATTTTAATATTTTTATAAGTAGTTGTGAGTGAAGAGAGAGAAAATATAATGATAAAAGTATTATTATTCTAATTAGGAGAGAGAAGATTTAAGGGTGAACCAAATATAGGTGTAAATAGTGCTTTCACCACATCCAGGGCACAGTCATGGAAATTGCAGGACCACATCTTGCGAAGCGCTGGTGTTGTGGGGGGTGGATCCTGACTACTCCCTTGCTCTTGGTAATATTAGAACAACTCTTCTGGACCTTGATCTAGGTGGTTTTACCGATAAGGAGACCGCCCCCAAGAAACCTCAACAAACTTTGGCGAGTGCTCTTTATGGTAAACACGCACAGGACATGGAGGAGCGGTTCGATATGACCCTGGGTCAAAAGGCAGTTTTGGCTTGTCTCAAGGGGGTTCATGCCCAGGATTTTTTGACTGTTGCGCCCATTGAAGGTCTTGGGCAACGGATGTCAGCAGTTGAATATAGAGCCATCCTTAAATACCGTCTCCTGATTCCCCTTTTCCCACCAGACGGCTCATGCCCCATTTGTAAAAAAGCCTGTTTGGATAGATTTGGCGAGCATGCCCTCCACTATAAGGAATTGTCGGGGTTCAAGTATCGTCATGACTGGGTTCTAGAAGTTTTATGGGATGTGCTTAGGCGTGCCGGGATCTCTGCCAAGAAAGAAGCCCCTGTTAACTTTCTGACTGATCCACGAGAGGGAAGATCTACCCTGCGTCCTGCGGACGTCCTTGTGTTTGGCTGGGTGGGGGGGGGGGTAAGCACGCGTGTGTTGACCTCACTGGGGTGTCCCCACTGGTGGGGCTGAGAGATAGCGGATTCATTCCGGGACAGGCGGTTTTGAAGGCTGAAGCTAGGAAGGTTGCTAAGCACGAGGCAGCGTGTTTAGAGAATCAACATGTATTCATTCCGTTTGCCTTCGACACTTTTGGATCCCTAGCCCCTGAGGCAGTTCGCTTTTCGGAGCGGGTGCAGAAGGTGGTCCACAGTGACTCACAAAGCCCGAGGAACCAAGGGTTTGTATTTAGTAGAATAGGCTTTGCGATTCAAAAAGGGATAGCGGCGCAGCTTGTTGCTCGCTTACCCATTATCCAGATGTAACTTGGTTATTATTGAAAGAATATAAAAATTCAAATGAAATATTTTTTCTGTCCTCCACTTACAACCATTCACATCAACCCTATATAACTTGAGGGATACACTCACATGCATTTAATGGACCAAATATGACTGCTCTTACAGGGAAGGTCAAGCAGAAGATGGTTCAAGATCCATTGGTAGGATATACATATGTAAACGAAGTAGACGACTTTTATATGCTCTACATCGGATTTTGGTTGATGTCAGTTTGGTTCTTTACAAAAATAATAGAAGGAATATGTCAAAGTAAACCATAATAACGAATACAAGTATTGATGTTGTTTAACTGGTATCGGTTAGGTTTTGAAACTACTATTATTATAATAACGATAATAATAATAATAAAAATAACAACAGTAAAAGGCAATTTGCCTCTATAACGATAATAATTCGTATTAAAATTTAATTAATAACAATAGGTGGGTGTCATTTAGGACGCCATCAGTATGCTTATGCGGTTTGGGTTACGGCTAAGGAGCTTTGCCCCATCTCATGTAGCACCCATACGAGGTGGTGATGGGCGGTAACCAATAACACATAGTAATAGCTTGAAGCATCAAATTTTGTTGTTTCATGCTCTTTTGTTAAAAGACTTTGATGCCAACAATTACTTTGGTGAATGTAACTGTTAAGCTTTTGCGATTGCTTTCATTCCGGAGATCAGAGTTGCCTCATTAGTTGTGTAGCCCTATGGCCCCCAAAATTTAGGGGCACCAATTTTTGAAAAAAAATGTATGTATTCATGTATGGGTTGCCCATATTTGAATTTTGTTTGTTTGGGCTAAATCAATGGCCCCTACAAAAACTGAAGAGCAGCTGATATAACTGTTAGAATAGTGAAATACCAAATCTAGGGCGAAAGTGAAAAGCAAGTGGTGTAACTGTCAGAATACTAAATGACGATCGGTTTTTGGAACTCCTCAAGAATTTTTTATTTGCTACTTTTTTAACTAAGATTGTTAAAACGGTTAATAACTTATGATTTGTGTTTTGTTATGGTTTTTGTTAGTATATTGAAGCAACCTTTAGGTAGCGTTCGTTTCATGAGAATGGAATGGAATTCGGAAGGAATTGGAATGTGTATTCGACTTCTTATGTTGTTAGTTACAACAAAATAAGGAATTGTAACTGAACAACAACATATGGAAGGGAATCCACGTTTCAATTTCATCGAGACTTCACTCTATTTTATGAAACGGACACATCAAAATTCCAAAACAAATTATGGTTCTCGCGCGAATTCCAATTCCAATTCCTTTGCAATCCATGAAAACGAACGCTTGATGAGCCGGTCGTTACGGGTCATGCAAAACCTAATTAACCTAGGTAGATAGGGTAAATAGGGTATCAATCCAAGGAGCGTGTGGTTAGTGAATGTTGTTTAGTTGATTAGAAAATGTTGCTTATGAAGTTGCTAGTTTAATTATGAAGAGTGCAAGTTATCATTTAAGAGTTTGATTTTTAAAAGATTTTGTTTATTGTAATAGAACTTGAATATTGTAAGAGTAAAAAAATAATATGGGTTGTAAACAATTTAATTAAAAAGATCACACTAGGGTTTCAACAATTGAATACCAGGGATTTTACAAATGGGTAAACAATAGCAATGTGATTGGTGTTAACGGAGTGATTGTTCAATAGGCTTAGGTGTCAAGTTTTATCAATATTGACGATAGAATAAACTACACTTCATTACCTAGAACATACAATCCTATGTTTGTGTTAAAGCAAGGAACCATGTTCATATCATTAGAAATTGGCACAAGATCAATTAACTAAAATGAGTTTAACATAAGGTTAATCACAATTCAACACTATTAATTCAAACACACAAAAACATAATCAATAGTTTAAGAACAATACCTTATCAAATAAACAGAGGGGCTTAAATGTAATAGTTGGTTAGTATGGGGGTTGTAAGTGAATATTCATATTGTACAAATACACAACTCGACATATGGAATGGGCAGTGATTGATTTTGAGAATTATCTCCTTCTTCTTTGTGTTTCTTTCTCCTTTCTCTATCTTTCACTCTTTAGTTCTTGATTACCATTTCACCACGTAACAATGGTATCAGAGCTTCCTTTCCTCTTGACTGTGGGTTAGGGTTTGGGTTTCTACAACAATCGATTTTAGGGCAACAACAATTATTCAACAGAAGATTCAATTGGCTTATTACTGCAGGTGATTCAATTGGGTGATTCAAGGAGTCGATTTACATGCAACAATCAATTGATAATAAAGAATGGTTCCAAGAAATCATTGATCTAACAGCAAAAATATCAAGAACAGTGACTAGCATGGAATTAGCAATGGAAAGGATTATGTCAATATGCCAAGAAGGTATGGTTAAAGAGTATAGTGATGAATTCCAATTTCTGTTTAATCAAGTCAAAAATCATGAAGAAATGAGTGAATATTATGCAATATATCTCTTCATGAATGGTCTAAAACCGAAAATTAAAGATGTTTTTATAACATGGCATCAATATAGTTGCACTAAGGTGGAAGATGTGATTTCATTGGCTTTAAAAATTGATTCCAATGGTTTGCAAGATTCTTTTTCTCCATTTGATCCTAATTCTTCTTTCTACAACAAAGATTTGGAGTTTGATATTAACATCCCTCTTAACGAATTGATGAAAGATAATGAGTTGTTTCGGATTGGGATGATTCAAGAAACTTGTGATAATATTGTTCTAGAAAAGATTGAAGATGAAATAATTGATAATGATGTTTTGAAAGAAAATGGGTATGATAATAAGGCTGCATTCAAGGTGTTCGAGGAAATGCCTCAAAAGTGTTTGAAGGAAAATAGCAAAGATTATAAAGATAATAAGGATTTTACTAGAAAAGATGTCATTACTGAAGTGTGTAAAGATCATGAGATCAAATTTTGGGAGCTTGTTGGAATATTGGGCTCAAATAAAGAATTTGATTCATGGAAGACGAAACAATTAAGTTGGAAAGATACCGGTTGGGTTTGCAATCTAGAATGTAAAGGTAGTTTATTGATATTTTACGGATATAATCTGAATAGAGACCGTGGAATTGCATTTCAAAGTGTTACTAAAGATAAAGAGGTGGAGGTGATTAAGTTTAACAGGAATTGGCGATTGGGTACTGAATTAATATGTGGATCTTTTGAATGGAAACCAGGTTGGCAGTACTTTTGGGGTGAAAATTTGAGTGATGCAATTGCAACATCAGAGCTTTTTAGTGCTCCTATCAATCTATCATTACTCAATTATTTCATCACACTTATAACTGCATATACCAATCTTAACAGTTGTTGTGCCTTATCAGTTGTTGTGTGTGGATTAAGGGCTGCCGCTAGATGTGTCCAAACAGCTTTGAGGCATTGTTGTTGGTTAGAAGTTTGGTGTTTGACTCCTTGTTCTGTGCCTTTGAATGCTTTTAGACTCAATGGTCATCAAATAATTGCAAAAGCTTGTTTATATGGACATTTTTGTCCCTGCTACAAACTTGCTACGGAGTCCTTAATGAGAATTCATAGCTGGAATTCGGGCTTACAGAAATGCGAAGGCTGCAGCTGCTGTATGCTTGATTCGAGATCTGCAGCTGCTGCACCGTGCGGTTTAAAAGTTGTTACAAAAATTATTGAAGTTGTTAGTGTTTACCGTTTTGGGTTATCGCAAGAACTATGTGTTGCAGAAAAAGTGGTCTTAAAGAGGAAATTGCTGGTGTGTTATTGGCAGAAATGGACATCGAAATTGTTGTTTCTTGTTATGATCGTGAATGCGTGGGGTTCGAACAGAAGGACAGGGGAATACATATGGCATAAAGGGAAATCTAAATTGTTGTTCCTCATTGTAACCATGAAGGGTAGGCTGCTCATCATCTCTACTGATGTGCTTCCATGTTTTGATATCATTAATCTTACAAAATGGCTCATGGGATTTGGAAATGATGAGAAGGTCCAAGGATTTAATGGTTCATGGGAAATGTCTAAACTGGTCAACATAGAGCATTTGCATAGGTCAATTGATGCATGTCTTATTATTATTTATTTATTTTTTTTTTTTTTTGGTTACCTGGGAAGATTTTTTCTCATTGGCTACCTGGAAAAAAAAAATTATTCAAGATATTCTTGGATCTAGCTGGAAATTCTATAACAAGAAAAGAGTTCATAGATTCATTTGAGGCAACTCACTTTCCTCTTCCTCTTCTCTCAAGACACACGGTTAAATGGCAATTGGTGTCAATATTACACTTCTCAAAACCCTTGAAGCGGATGACATTCTCAAAGGAGTTTGGTTTTGACACTTTTGATTAGCATTTTTTTTTTTTTTTTTTTCAAATTGTGTGTTAGTTGCTTAAGAATGTTTTCCTTATTCTGATTTTTGAGGACAAAAATCTTTTAAGGGGGGTGTATTGATAGGTATCAAATAAACAGAGGGGCTTAAATGTAATAGTTGGTTAGTATGGGGGTTGTAAGTGAATATTCATATTGTACAAATACACAACTCGACATATGGAATGGGCAGTGATTGATTTTGAGAATTATCTCCTTCTTCTTTGTGTTTCTTTCTCCTTTCTCTATCTTTCACTCTTTAGTTCTTGATTACCATTTCACCACGTAACAATACCCAATTTGTTTAACCCTAGATCTTCAAAAGTTTACATCCCTAATGTGATACAAAGGGATTAGCCACTCATGGCCATAGAGCTTGAGTCTTCAAAAGTTGGATCTTGAAATTTCCTTTTGTCTCCTTGTCTTGATCTGCCTTGCGTCCCCCTGTCTAAAAAATCCTTTTGCTAACTTCCTCCTTCAATAATATGCGATGTCCTCCTTATTATCTTTTTTTAAACTTCCGTCGCACCCTCTTGTTTTTTTTAGAATAATAACCTTCCACAAGAAATCTCCCACTCTTTGTTCCCTCTATGTGCGCCGCTTTTCTGCACAAAGATATTGTGCTGTCCAAGAAAAATCCCCCAAAATAATATTACCTTCTTCAAATATATGCGATTCCTTTTTTTTTTGGACTTTGTTTGACATGGGCTTAAGGCCTTTGTCATGCATTCTTATTTTTTTATTATTATTATTATTATTATTATTATTATTTAATATACCATTATTATAAATGGTATTATGACCCCACGCTCTTGACTCGGGTGTTCGGGTCTCGAATATAATTTGTACTGTTTTAGCCCCGCTCTATTCGATCACCTACCAAAAATATAAAATAAACAAATTAATAGTAAAAACAACCAACAAGTAATAAAATATATACAATAATAAAATAATAGAGTATAGACCTAAAACTAATAAAAATACTATCTAAACGACTCAAAAATATACAAAACTGACAAATAAACATGTTGCGTGCAACCGCGCATCACACCCCCACACTTATCTTTTTTCGTCTCGAAAAAAATTATATACACTCTGCTCAAGACATTATTACAGACTAGCACCACAGTTGCCCCATCATACCTTAGCTAAGGTCCAAAGTCATACCCCATTTACAGATCAGCATTAGATGTGTTAATTCAGCAAGTCACGTTGATTTTCATTTAAAAACAGAATTTACCCGACTAAATCTAACATGCTTCTGGTTTTTATTTTCATGCAACACACCCCTCACAATTTTTCACTCCACTCGGTTTAATATCTGGACTAGCATGTAATGCGCTAGTATTAATCACTCAAAAACCAAATATGCAACTCTGTTATCATAGGCTTGTATGACAATCACACCTCAACTGTAGACAATGCACATATCTAAAGGACTTACGGGTTTTGGGCTTAGGGTAAAGGTCGGATAGATTTGGCTAGAAGTGGCTAAAATAAAATGGTGACACCAACATGATTGACAATCCTTATTCACAATACACATAAATAAACATAACTTTGGGCATATTTGACCCATAACACATACTTCTATTTTTGTATTCTTTTTTTCTCTTTTTTTTTTTTTTTCACACATATATTTTTTTTAACATAAATACAGTCACTTAACACTTTGGATGTCATCAACACTTGGTAAAGGTATTGGTTTATTTGGGTGATTATGTGGTTTAGCAAACGAAAGGGTATAAGGCTCAAAGTTGGCTACTAATGGTAATATTCTTGGGTAAACCAGTTAACACAAAACAAATAAAAGGGTATCAAACGAAAAAGGTAATCCTAAATTGCCTTTATCATCTATGTGCATATCTAGTCTACAACCTCGACATGTATCAAATCACACAAGTTCTGCAACAGAGAAGCATCTGGCCTACTCTCACAAATGAAAATATATAATTCAATCTATCAACTAGTAGGCTCAAGATCTCACAAAAGTGGGGAAATGGGTTACCGATGTGTGCATGCATTTATTACCAATAGCTTGTTAAATCTAGTCAGACAATTCTAAACTTTTTTTTTTTTTTTTTTAAAAAAACACCTGCTGAAAACGGTTCATACTACTTTTCCACAAATTAGACCATGACTAAGGATCTACTGCCAAAACAATCAAGAAACAGCTGGTAAGTACCGAAAAAAACTGCTTTTATGTCTGATTAGAATGCTTTTTTTTTTTTTTTTTTTTTTTAGGAACAGTTTTCAAGACATTTTCAATATTTTTCATTTTTTTTTCAGACACAAATTTTTTTTAAGACAAAAAAAAAAAAATAAAAAAAAAAAATAAAAACGAAGTTTCCCCACCCCCACACTTGAACGACACATTGTCCTCAATGTGAGCTAGGAATAAAATAAAGCAGAAATAAAAATAAAATACAACAGTAAAAGGAACAGACTCCCCTGGATATAGGCAGTGCGCGTATGAGCCTCTGGAATTCCTCCAAATCGAACCGTATAGCATTTCATTCGCGGCCGATAGACAAACCTGTAACTAAGACTCAAAAGAAAAATAAAAATGTAAAATTCTGGGATGCCTGATACACCGATGGTCTACAGATTTACCCCGCCTGAATGGAGATTGAGTACAGGCAAGTTATCTGATTGCAAGTTAAACTCCAAGCATTCCCAAAAATCAAAAGAGACTCAAAATACTAAATAAAAATAAAAGAAAAATAAATAAATATACAAACTATACAAGAATCATACCTGATTTTTTTTTTTTTTTTTTAGAGTTAAGGTTTACCTATATAAAAATTGTACACTTTTACAACTACGTTTCCCACCCCCCGAAAAAAAATTAGTATTGTCCCCAATACTACAATTAGAATACGTACCTGGGATGGGAGCTAGCACCTGCATTTTTAATTGATTTCATAGGTTGGTAAGCCCTCTAAGAAGCTTACCAACTCGACAATGTTACCGTGCTCCGTGAGATGTTCCACGTAAGGCTTTAGACGATGCCCATTCACGGTTTGCTTCGACCCATCTTTTGGGTCCTCAATGTCCACCTCGCCAAGCTTTCCAACCCGCGTTATTATGTACGGGCCATTCCACTTACTCTTGAGCTTCCCAGGGAAGAGCTTTAACTTGGAGTTATAGAGCCAAACTTTTTGACCCACTTCGAATTCCTTCTTACGAATCTTCGCGTCATGAGCTCTTTTCATTTGATCCTTGTATTTTGACGCAATATCGTAAGCTTCATCCCTTAACTCTTCCAACTCACACAGCTTGAGTTTCCTCTCTCGACCTGCATCATCATAACTCAAATTAACCTTTTTTATAGCCCAATATGCCCGGTGAACTAATTCAACCGGGAGATGACAATCTCTACCATATACTAATCGATTAGGAGTTGTTCCAATAGGTGTTTTGTAGGCTGTGCGGTAGGCCCATAAAGCATCATCTAGCTTTGTTGACCAATCCTTTCGGTCCGCACGAACCGTCTTTTGTAAAATTTCTTTAATTTGCCTATTGGAAACCTCGACTTGTCCACTAGTTTGTGGATGATATGGGGTGGCAATCCTATGGTCAACACCATATCGCTTAAGCAATTTTCCAAATTTCCGGTTTTTGAAATGAGATCCCCCATCACTTATAATTGTGCGAGGTAACCCAAACCTTGAAAATATATGTGTTTGAATAAAATTGCAAACAACGATATGGTCATTGGTTTTGGTGGCAATAGCTTCAACCCATTTAGAAACATAATCTACTGCCACCAAAATGTATAGATTACCAAAAGAATTAGGGAATGGTCCCATGAAATCAATCCCCCATACATCAAACACATCAACAACCATAATGGGTTGCATTGGCATTTCATCACGTCTTGAGATGCTTCCTAATTGTTGACAATGTAGGCAATTTCTAGCATACTCAAACGAATCCTTAAAGATTGTTGGCCAATACAACCCACTAGACAAAACCTTGTGACCCGTCTTTTGGCCACTGAAATGTCCTCCACATGCGTAAGAGTGCACGTGCTTCAACACACTCATGATCTCCTCATCCGGGATGCATCTTCGAATGATTTGATCCGCTCCTACTCTAAACAGGTCAGGATCATCCCAAATGTAATGTTTCACTTGGGACAAAAAGTGGAGCCTCTTCTTCCTTACCCAATGTTCCGGCATTGTACCTGTCACTAGAAAATTAACAATATTAGCAAACCAAGGTAATGTCGAAACAGCTAACAAGTGCTCATCTGGGAATGACTCATTAATTTCATTCGCTGAGTCTTCCTCCTCAATCATCAGTCTAGACAAATGGTCGGCAACCACGTTCTCCGTGCCTTTCTTATCACGGATCTCCAAATCAAACTCTTGCAATAAGAGTATCCATCTTATCAACTGGGGCTTAGCATCCTTCTTATCCATTAAGTACCTGACAACACTATGATCAGTATAAATAATAATTTTGCTACCCCACACATAAGACCGAAATTTGTCTAGAGCATATACCACCGCAAGTAGCTCTTTTTCGGTAGTAGTATAATTTAATTGTGCTTCCGAAAGAGTCTTACTTGCGTAGTATATAGCAATGGGTTTCTTATCTACCCGTTGACCCAACACGGCCCCAACCGCGTACCCACTTGCATCACACATAATTTCAAAAGGTAAAGACCAATTAGGTGATTGCAAAATTGGGGCCTCAATCAATTTCTTTTTCAACATATCAAAAGCCTCGACACATTTTTCATTAAACTCAAATGGAGCATCTTTTAGTAACAATGCACATAAGGGTTTTGTATTATCGCTAAAACCTTTAATGAACCTCCTATAAAACCTCGCATGCCCCAAAAATGATCGAATCCCTTTAATATTTGTGGGATGAGGTAATGTTGATATAACTTGAATTTTAGCATGATCAACCTCAATCCCACGGCTTGACACAACATGACCCAATACTATCCCTTCTTGGACCATAAAGTGGCTTTTCTCCCAACTCAAGACCAAATTAGTTTCCACACATCTTTGCAAAACTTTTTCTAATTGACTTAGGCAAGACTCAAATGATGACCCAAAAATAGAAAAATCATCCATAAAGATTTCCAATGACTCCCCCACCATATCTGAAAAGATACTCATCATACACCTTTGAAAGGTGGCGGGGGCATTACAAAGACCAAATGGCATTCGCCTAAATGCGAATGTGCCATATGGGCAAGTAAATGTAGTCTTTTGTTGATCCTCAGGATGAATAGCAATTTGATTGTATCCCGAATACCCATCCAGAAAACAATAAAATTTTTGTCCGGCCAATTTCTCAACAATTTGGTCAATAAAAGGTAAAGGAAAATGGTCTTTGGAAGTTGCAGCATTTAACTTCCTATAATCAATACAAATGCGCCACCCGGTTACCGGCCGGGTGGCTACCTCCTCACCTGAGTCGTTTTTCACGACTTGAATACCTGCCTTCTTTGGAACGGTTTGAGTTGGACTAACCCACTGGCTATCTGAAATTGGGTAAACGATACCCGCGTCTAACCACTTAAGCACTTCTTTCTTCACAACCTCCCGCATGTTAGGATTTAACCTCCTTTGAGCATCTCTTGCAGGAATCACTTTCTCATCTGTGATGATTTTGTGCATCACAATTGACGGACTAATGCCTTTCAAATCCGCCACAGTCCACCCAATAGCAGCTCTATGGGTCACCAGTACTGTCATCAATTTCTCTTCTTGCTCCTTGGTTAAGTTTGATGCAATAATCACCGGGAGCGTGTTGCCTTCACCAACATAAGCATATTTTAAATGCTTAGGCAACTCCTTCAGTTCCACTTGTGGTGGCTCAACTAAAGATGGCTTCAATTTTGTATCAATGTGATCTGGAAGACTCTCCACTTGATGAGTCCATGGTGGTCTTCCTTCCTGTACCGCCATCGCTTCTTGAGTCTTTTCCTCCTCTTCCATGCTCTTCAATATCTCCACCTGTAACCTGTTAAACACAAAACACTCCTCTATTGTGCTTTCCTCGTCTACAACGGTATCGTATAGAGGTATGCACTCGTCAACAATGTCCGCCATATAGCATTCATCATTGACTAGAGGGTTAGTCCCATTTGAAAAAAACATTTAACCGAAACCTACGGTTACCAAAGGTCATGTCAAGCGTGCCCGTTTTGCAGTTAATTTGAGCATTGGCTGTGGCCAAAAATGGTCGACCTAGTATAACTGTTGGTTGTTTGGTTAGGTCCATGGAAACATAATCAAGTACTAAAAAGTCCACCGGATAATAAAAATCTTCAACTTTTACTATCACATCAGTAACCATCCCACGGGGTAGTTTAGGAGTTGATGTGTGTAAATGTATATATATAAATAACACAAGTTCTAATTAAAACGACTCACCTAGAAACTACACACGCACGGCAAGTGTACCGGTCGCAAAGTAGTAGACAGACAAGACCGAGTATCGAACCCAAAGACGCGAAGACAACTCAAGATCACAACCTCTACCGAATACTAGCCTAAATAAATATATACTTAAATGGGGGGTTAAACTAATAACTAAAAACTTAGAAGAAACTAAATATAAATAAAACAACCTCGACTGCTTATGGGGACTAGGAGCTAGGAGAAATCGGATAGGAAGAAGGCTGGTTACTTAGGTAAAATCCCTAGACACTAGCAATAAATCCTGAATCTGGTAATTAACTTGAGACCCTATTCTTATCTAACAAACCTCCTGTCAAAGATAGCTCACTAGACTCAAGGCGGGACAAGTGCAGAAATGCTAAGATGGATCTGGATCGCCCTAGCGTACCAAAATCCCACAGAAATCAGATTAAAACCTCTCCTGGATTAAAACCCTCAAACTATGAAGCAGACTTAAACTCTACTGAAGAAAACCTAGGAAAACTCTAAACACGGACAAGTAGCGACTCCCGCCCTAGCGCTTGCCAACTACCGAACAATGCCTAGTTAGTTACCTAGCAATCTCGAGTTAGATTTCTCACCCTCAAGAATGGACTGCACGTCTTAGTTAATTTATTATATTAGTTTGTTATACTTGTGTCGTACTCCAACTCCAAATACTAGCACGCTAACCTAAGTTGACGAACTAGATTGATTTCTAGACCTAGGGGGTATCTCTACATGCCTAGTTCCACAAAACCAATAAACAAACTTCAAATAAAAATAACACCAATACACATATATCAAATCCAACAATAAAATTAAAATCATGTAATCCTACACATCAAAATTAAAAACCAAGAATCATTAAATACTGCAAATTACGTGTCTAGTTCATAAACCTAAGCAACCATAAAAGTCTAGCTACTCATAATATTTAGAAACATCACAAAATAAATAAAAATAGTTTTAACCATGTCTATAAAAATAATAAACGAAAACTAAACCTAACCCAAGGCTCGTTGGCTATTGATCTTTAACGTGCCCGTGGCCTTTTCTCCTTCCGTGCCCTTTCGCTCGTCACCGATTCTGGCCGATCGCTTTTTTCTTCTCCTGTTGTCTTCTGTGCGATTCCAAAAGAAATTGGAATTTTCCAATGTTGTTCACTCTCTGCCGCTATGCTTCCATCATTCCTCAACCCTTTTTTTTTCGTTGACTTCTATTTGGCTTGGGCCGAGCCCATGTCAACTTTGTCCCCTATTTTAGTCTCATTTATTATTATTATTATTATTATTATTATTATTATTATTATTATTATTATTATTATTATTATTATAACTCGGTGCTCTATACTCGGGTGTTCTTGGCTTGACCAAAGTTCATCGTTTACGCTCCAACATTCACACGAACACCTACCAAAATATAAAATAAATAAATAAGTACTAAAAATTAATAAAAAAACTATACAAGGACAAAAATAGGCCAACAAACGAATACACGCCTAAAACTACTAAAAACTATATACAAAAGACTCAATTATAACAAAAAATACATAAGAGAATAGATGTGTTTTACGACACATCAAACATCCCCACACTTGACTCTTTTTCGTCCCTGAAAAAGAATTATGCTATGGAATCACAGTTAGGTTTACATCCAGTTTCAAAACATAGGTTACTTAATTAATAATCTACTAACGTGTTGATTGCGATTGCAGGTATATTGATCCTCTTAAACCCACACCGGTTTCCAAGCCCCTTTTTATTTATATTAAGTTCATGTTGATTAGTCTATCTAGGGTCTCACTCGAAGGAAGCCACAGTTTCTCCTAATCCCGCCTCAAGCTTATGAAGCTAAAGGAACGACCAATTGACCATTTCCCAACCGTCTTATGTAGAAAATCAAGAGAATTTAAAATCACTTTTTTTTTTTTTTTGCATACTTAACTCAGAGGGTGTGACCAATCCAAGTCGCTATCCCAGTGGCCAGGCACCTTAAGCTTCAGCATTTTTGCTTTGATTTCTATTTTTTTTAAGTGATTAGAAATTCTAACGGTTTTCTACTTATAACGGTGTTTCTTATACTATTTTTGGCGGTTTTGGTCTCCCCGTTTCTCCTAGATGAGAACCCACAAAATAGCCTAACATAATTAATTTATTACTTTTAAGGAAACCTTTCTACCGGCCGAGCCTACCCACATATCCCAAATCAGACACGTTTTCAATCAATTTTAATCTCTTATTATACATACTATTTGAAAACCGGACACCTAACTTTACCTATCATTTTCCATATTTTATATAATGCAAACTTCAAAATCAGGGACTTTTTTTTTCAGTTTTTTTTTTAATTTTTTTTATTTAAACGACTCTGTATACAGACTAAACGACAGTTTCCCATCCCCACACTTAAATTCTACATTGCCCTCAATGTAGGAATAGAAAACGACACAAAACAAAAAATAAATTCCGAATACAAAATAAAAAAAAATCGAGGGCAAATTGAAAAGGACTTAGCTGGTTAATTTTTCTTCGTAAGCTCTAGTCCAATCCAGCTCGATCGTATAGCATTTTGGTCGCGATCGGCTCTGACACAATGGTAAACTCTCGGGTTGCTTCAATATAACGTACAGGTCCAGAATCACCCGAATGGAGATTGAGTACGGGTGGTGCAATCCAAACCTGCGCAAAACAAAACAAACAAAACCCGAGCATAATACCGAACCACACAAAAATAAAAAGACTCAAACTACTAACTTAGACTCAAAATATAACAACAAACAAGAAAACGTACCTGCTTGGCAAAATGGTGGTGAATGGTGGTAGAACCAAATGGGTAGAAAAAAAAAAATCTGATTCTCGCTCAACGTGAAGGACACTGGTGATCACAACACGCGTTGCAAGAGAAAAAAATATAACTTTCCGGGGTAATAGCTGGTCGCATAAGGCGAACAGGTCAGCCCAGACTCCTCACATTACGTGAAAAATCTTTTTTCACAGAAAGTTAATTAATTTTTTTTTAAGAAAAAATCTCTTTTATTACCCAAACCTTTACCAAAACTCCCACTCATAAAATATATATAAAGATAATACAAGGGACCCGCTCATTGTGAAATTTTCTTTACCTAAGCAAACACGCAAATCTGCAAAAAGACTCAAAGACACTACCGAAGGACGGACCACAAATAAAAAAAATGAAAAGCTAGAAAAAAAATAAATAAATAGGTATAAATATAAATTTACAAACTCTACAGAGCTCCCCACACTTAAACTTAATCAGGGGGCTTTTCTTTTATCTGGACCCGATCCAACCCATTTAATTCCACTCGGTCCATATTATTTAGCAAAAGTACATTAGTGGAATTAAAAAATATTTTATCGAATTTAAATGGGTCGGGCCACCAATATTTAAATTTACCTGGACGAAACCTGATTCTTGGCATGTAATGAGGGGACTTGTTGTCTTTGCAACTCCTGACCCTCACCCTGTGTCGGTCCAGATGCCTCTTCGCCTTCTCCCGTGGTGGTGGCCATGGTGGTGGCACTACTAGCAGTGTAATATCCAATGCCTGCACGGGCCGGCTGTGGTGTTCTTCTTCTTCCACCACTGCTTGTTTCTCATCTTCCTTGTTTGGTGACACTTGGTCAAAAGCTTTGTCCACTTCTAGAGCTGACAAATCAAATAACTCGTCACCAAACTCTGCTTTCCCATCATCTGCTCCTTCAAGCAGGTTAGTGGTGTCTTCCTCTTCCACCACTTCTTCCTCAAACAGCCAGCCTGTGGATTCTGAAAAATCCATATCTTCCTCAGCCTCCCCTACCTTCTCCATCATGGCTTTCCTATGCGCGTCCCAGGCTATCCTTTCTATCTCCTCATCATCACTCCAGACATCTGCCTCCCAAGGGCATGCTGTTGAACTAGAGATCTGGCAAGGCTGCTCATCCTGCTGAACCAAAGGTGGGACTAAGGCGCCCATTATGGTCTCTGGCTCTAACCCTGAATCCTGCAAAATATCATCCTCACAAGACAAGTGTAAAGAATCATATGGGTCAGTTAAATCATGCACAGAATCAGATGAGTAAGGACAAACAGTTTCAGCAACGGGACTAATACAATCAGGTAATCTAAGTGTTACCATCTCGTCTGGGTCATCATATGTGAAATTAACCTGCTGAACTGGAGGTGGGACTTCAACGTCCATTATGGTCTTCAGTTCATCCACCTGAGCCTCTAGCCTTTTAAGTGCCGCATCTTGTTCCCTCAAAGAGTCGGTGCGCTTGGATAGCAAAGAATCGATATCCTCGAGCATGAGCTGTTGTTTAGCAAGTAAGGCGGCAAAATCGGGTCTAGTGTGAGACGAGACATCCCGATAATCGGGATGTTGATAAAAATGTTGGCTAGGTGGATACTCTGACGAGCTACCACCATGCCTTTCCTCATACATCTCATCTTGTAGACGATCAAGCCGACTTTTTATTCTATCTAGTGACTCAGATGTTGCAGGGTTAAACCACCTGTTTGCCTGTGGGTATGAAGGCTGGTGTAACTGATATGGCTGCGGCTGCAAATACGTGTTAGCATAATAATCCGTGGAATACCCCGATGAATATGAATGAGGGCATCTTATGGTAAAATGGGGTCCTCCGCAGATCTCGCACATGATAAAAAAAATTATATATTAAGAATAAAAAAATAATAATAAGAAAAAAGAAAAAAAAAATTATTCACAAAATAGTAGACTAGAAACGGATCGGATAATTCTCAAGAGTGCCAATTGCGTCCCCGGCAACGGCGCCAAAAACTTGATGTGTGTAAATGTATATATATAAATAACACAAGTTCTAATTAAAACGACTCACCTAGAAACTACACACGCACGGCAAGTGTACCGGTCGCAAAGTAGTAGACAGACAAGACCGAGTATCGAACCCAAAGACGCGAAGACAACTCAAGATCACAACCTCTACCAAATACTAGCCTAAATAAATATATACTTAAATGGGGGGGTTAAACTAATAACTAAAAACTTAGAAGAAACTAAATATAAATAAAACAACCTCGACTGCTTATGGGGACTAGGAGCTAGGAGAAATCAGATAGGAAGAAGACTGGTTACTTAGGTAAAATCCCTAGACACTAGCAATAAATCCTGAATCTGGTAATTAACTTGAGACCCTATTCTTATCTAACAAACCTCCTGTCAAAGATAGCTCACTAGACTCAAGGCGGGACAAGTGCAGAAATGCTAAGATGGATCTGAATTGCCCTAGCGTACCAAAATCCCACAGAAATCAGATTAAAACCTCTCCTGGATTAAAACCCTCAAACTATGAAGCAGACTTAAACTCTACTGAAGAAAACCTAGGAAAACTCTAAACACGGACAAGTAGCGACTCCCGCCCTAGCGCTTGCCAACTACCGAACAATGCCTAGTTAGTTACCTAGCAATCTCGAGTTAGATTTCTCACCCTCAAGAATGGACTGCACGTCTTAGTTAATTTATTATATTAGTTTGTTATACTTGTGTCGTACTCCAACTCCAAATACTAGCACGCTAACCTAAGTTGACGAACTAGATTGATTTCTAGACCTAGGGGGTATCTCTACATGCCTAGTTCCACAAAACCAATAAACAAACTTCAAATAAAAATAACACCAACACACATATATCAAATCCAACAATAAAATTAAAATCATGTAATCCTACACATCAAAATTAAAAACCAAGAATCATTAAATACTGCAAATTACGTGTCTAGTTCATAAACCTAAGCAACCATAAAAGTCTAGCTACTCATAATATTTAGAAACATCACAAAATAAATAAAAATAGTTTTAACCATGTCTATAAAAATAATAAACGAAAACTAAACCTAACCCAAGGCTCGTTGGCTATTGATCTTTAATGTGCCCGTGGCCTTTTCTCCTTCCGTGCCCTTTCGCTCGTCACCGATTCTGGCCGGTCGCTTTTTTCTTCTCCTGTTGTCTTCTGTGCGATTCCAAAAGAAATTGGAATTTTCCAATGTTGTTCACTCTCTGCCGCTATGCTTCCATCATTCCTCAACCCTTTTTTTTTCGTTGACTTCTATTTGGCTTGGGCCAAGCCCATGTCAACTTTGTCCCCTATTTTAGTCTCATTTATTATTATTATTATTATTATTATTATTATTATTATTATTATTATTATTATTATTATTATAACTCGGTGCTCTATACTCGGGTGTTCTTGGCTTGACCAAAGTTCATCGTTTACGCTCCAACATTCACACGAACACCTACCAAAATATAAAATAAATAAATAAGTACTAAAAATTAATAAAAAAACTATACAAGGACAAAAATAGGCCAACAAACGAATACACGCCTAAAACTACTAAAAACTATATACAAAAGACTCAATTATAACAAAAAATACATAAGAGAATAGATGTGTTTTACGACACATCAGGAGTCAAGTCAGCTAACACCACGGTGGTGTTAGACTCCTGAAGTGGACCAAATTCGTACTGGTCATAAAGACTACCCGGTAAGATACTTACACTAGCTCCAAGGTCCAAGAGTGCTCGTGTCATTTTAAATTCTCCAACTTGAATGGATATGATGGGCGCCCCCGGATCTTGCAACTTTGGTGGGAGTGAACCCGAAAGAATAGAACTCACATTTTCGGTTAAATCAATTTTCTTTGGAATTTTGTGAATTCTCTTTTGGGTACACAAATCTTTCAAATACTTTGCATAAGAAGGAACTTGTTTGATTGCATCTAAAAGTGGTAAATTAATTTTTACTTGTTTAAAAATTTCCCATAACTCTTCCTGTTGTGGGCCTCTTCTTTTAACCACTTTTTTAGATGGCTCCAACAATGCATCGGGATAAGGGATGGTATTACCCTCCATACCCTTTTCCTTAGCGTTGGGAACTTGTTCATTTTCAACGGGTTTTGGTTTATCAAAAAACTTTTTACTTTTATTTTTACCCGTTTCCTCCTCACTTTCACTTTCATCACTCACATCTTCCACCACCCCTTCGACAAATTGGGGTGGTGGTGGCTCACTTTTATCATCAATTTTATTATTAACAATTTTACCACTACGAAGAACAGTTACCTTATTAAGTGGAGCATTGTGATTGTTCTTCGAGCTCGAACCTTGATGTTGCGGGTTGATAGTGGTATCGCTAGGAAGCTTCCCCGTGCTTCCTCTCAATTGAGCCATTTCTTCCGCTAGTTGCCCCACTTGTTTAGCTAAGGCCTCGTGAGACTTATCTCTCACCTCATTCACCTTCTTCATTTCCTTGATATCATTGTTGGAGTCCTTCATCATATTCATTAGTGCATCCAACTTTGAACTCAAGGACTCATCACCTCCACCTTGATTGCTTGACGAACCACCTTGATTAAACCCTCTCTGATAATTACCACCTTGATTATAGTTTCTTTGATAACCACCACCTTGATTATAGTTACCTTGTCGGTTCTGATATGATCCACCTTGGTTACCCCCTTGAGTGTTTGGTTGAAAATTTGGATTCATCTGATTTGAAGCATTACCATACCTGAAATTAGGATGGTTCCTTAAACCTGGATGATAAGTATTGGAGTTCATGTCATATTTCTTCTCCCCTCCATACACTTGATTTACATCAGCAGTTTCTTGAACCGAATTTTCCGGGCATTCATCAGTCTTATGACCCATTTCGTTACATACTCCACACACTGCATATGGCCCCGATGATACTTCCCTTTTCTTCATACGAGCCAATTCTCTTTCCAAAGTAGCAATTCGGTCTTTTGCATTGGTATCCACATCTGAAAGAGACTTTGAAATGGGGTGTTTGGTTCTTCTGTCTGCGGATTCTTCAGCTTTGGAGTTCTTACTCATTCTCTCCAAAAAATCCCAATCTTCTTGCTCCGGGTTAGATAATAAAGTCCCATTGCTAGTGGACTTTAGGTATTTCCTTTCCTCTTTGCTCAACCCGTTCACAAAACTATTAACCAATTCCCATAATTCGATGTTGTGATGTGGGCATTTCCGAATCAATTCTTTAAAACGAGTGAAGGCTTCATGAAGTGGTTCCCCTTGTAATTGTTGAAAGGAACGAATCTCTAATCGAGCCCCATCCGTCTTGAAACTAGGGTAATACTCATCCAAGAATACCTGTTGCATATCTCCCCAAGTATAGATGCTGTGTGCAGGCAAAGTGAGAAACCAAGTCTTTGCCTTATCCTTGAGGGAGAACCGAAACAACCTTAACTGAACTTCATCTAAGGAGAAATTGTGACCTCCCATAGTACCGCACATTGCTTTGAATTCAGAAAGATGATCGTATGGGTCTTCAGTAGCCATCCCATGAAAATGAGGAAGAATGTTGATATAGTTTGGTTTGCAGTCAAAAGTTCTTCTTCCTGGAGGTGGTGGTACAATGGGTGATTCATTCTCGGAGGCAAGTGGTCTAAACCGACTATTAACCCCTTGCATTGGAACATGAGGCCTTCTTCGCGGTGCATCAACCTCTTCTTCTCTCTGTTGCCTTCTCATAGGGGGTCTTCTATTTGCTTGACCAACATAATGTGCATCCCGATAATAATTACCCTGATGATTTCGGTGCCCTCTTGGGTTTTGCCTCGGTCGATTGACAAAGTCATGATTATAGTACCCTTCATTTCCCACATTCTGGTGTGCACCCACATTGGAGTGATGATCACTTTGGTAGTCTTCTTCATCTTCATGACTACCATTACCATTGCCATACCCCCAACCATCTTCTTCTTCATTATACTCCCTTTCCGACTGTTCATCTTCCCCCGAATGGTATGTGTTTCACGCTGACTCGCTCTGATGACTGATAACTTGGAACACTAAATGGTTCATCATCGTTGATATTTCCTCTCAGTTCTTCAATATTATCCTCAAGGTCATCATATCTTGCTTCATTAAATCTGTTCACAGGGTCGAATGTGGGATTGCCACGGTTTGATACAGAGGGGCCTTGATTGACATTTCGGGTGTTGGGAATTTGGTTATAGTTTGATTGAGGAGGTGGGTGTTGTTGTGGGTGTTGGGTTCGGTTTGGATGTGGTGGAGTGGGTGGTATACGGTTTTCACCCGAACGGCGGTTTTGATTTGAAGTGGCCATTTGGACGGTTCCAAAAGACAAGGTTTGGTGTGTAAGTGGTGATTGAGGGTTAGAAGGAATCGGCTCCTCTAACCGGTGTTGTCGGTTTCTTCTTGCTACTCTTTCGATTTCTGGTTCAAACACTAAAGGAGATGTCCTCCCTGAATGTCTTGTACGCATGCACTACCTGTAAACTGCACAAGTAACACACCCGCGTAATAAAGAAAAAAATAGAGAATAAACCAAACAAACACTTAAACAGATTATCACAAAATCAACTAATCTCTAAACACTAAGCGCACTAGCTCCCCGGCAACGGCGCCATTTGATGAGCCGGTCGTTACGGGTCATGCAAAACCTAATTAACCTAGGTAGATAGGGTAAATAGGGTATCAATCCAAGGAGCGTGTGGTTAGTGAATGTTGTTTAGTTGATTAGAAAATGTTGCTTATGAAGTTGCTAGTTTAATTATGAAGAGTGCAAGTTATCATTTAAGAGTTTGATTTTTAAAAGATTTTGTTTATTGTAATAGAACTTGAATATTGTAAGAGTAAAAAAAATAATATGGGTTGTAAACAATTTAATTAAAAAGATCACACTAGGGTTTCAACAATTGAATACTAGGGATTTTACAAATGGGTAAACAATAGCAATGTGATTGGTGTTAACGGAGTGATTGTTCAATAGGCTTAGGTGTCAAGTTTTATCAATATCGACGATAGAATAAACTACACTTCATTACCTAGAACATACAATCCTATGTTTGTGTTAAAGCAAGGAACCATGTTCATATCATTAGAAATTGGCACAAGATCAATTAACTAAAATGAGTTTAACATAAGGTTAATCACAATTCAACACTATTAATTCAAACACACAAAAACATAATCAATAGTTTAAGAACAATACCCAATTTGTTTAACCCTAGATCTTCAAAAGTTTACATCCCTAATGTGATACAAAGGGATTAGCCACTCATGGCCATAGAGCTTGAGTCTTCAAAAGTTGGATCTTGAAATTTCCTTTTGTCTCCTTGTCTTGATCTGCCTTGCGTCCCCCTGTCTAAAAAATCCTTTTGCTAACTTCCTCCCCCAATAATATGCGATGTCCTCCTTATTATCTTTTTTTAAACTTCCGTCGCACCCTCTTGTTTTTTTAGAATAATAACCTTCCACAAGAAATCTCCCACTCTTTGTTCCCTCTATGTGCGCCGCTTTTCTGCACAAAGATATTGTGCTGTCCAAGAAAAATCCCCCAAAATAATATTACCTTCTTCAAATATATGCGATTCCTTTTTTTTGGACTTTGTTTGACATGGGCTTAAGGCCTTTGTCATGCATTCTTATTTTTATTATTATTATTATTATTATTATTATTATTATTATTTAATATACCATTATTATAAATGGTATTATGACCCCGCGCTCTTGACTCGGGTGTTCGGGTCTCGAATATAATTTGTACTGTTTTAGCCCCGCTCTATTCGATCACCTACCAAAAATATAAAATAAACAAATTAATAGTAAAAACAACCAACAAGTAATAAAATATATACAATAATAAAATAATAGAGTATAGACCTAAAACTAATAAAAATACTATCTAAACGACTCAAAAATATACAAAACTGACAAATAAACATGTTGCGTGCAACCGCGCATCAACGCTACATTAGGTTTGTAATCTGATTAATTTTTTTGAACTTGGATTATTGTTTATTTGCTTATGGTCATAGTTTGATTATTGTTATCTAGTTGTATTTAGTTATTCTTTATTGCATAATGGCTTACTAGGTTAGAGACCCGTGGGGACCCACAGTGAAAACCAAAGTAAATAAAAATTTACAAAGTTAAAAAGTAAAATTAAATTAATAGTGTTAACATGCAATTCCAAACCAACAATGAAACTACCATAAATGAATTATAATTTAAAAATCACCAACTTATTAAAAAATTAATATTCAAAGTCATTAAGAAATAAATAACCATTCAAAAGTGACCAAATCATAACATTATAAAAGAAAAAAAAATAGCAAACATAATGTGAAACACAAAACGATAGTATGGAAAAACAAAAATCCGGAAATAAAACATACGATAATACTAAAAAAAAAATTAATCATCAAATAATATTAATAAAGCCAACGTTCTGCAAAGCCTTCTTATGCTTCCTTCCATCAAGATGCGCATTTAGGTTTGGTTGACTGGTACATCTGACTTCACATAGACCACAATAGAACACATCATTGCCGGTAGCATGTGCAACTTAAATAAAAATCAATACACAAATAAGGCATTTAATTTTACGTATAATAAGTACATATATATATATATATATATATATTAAATGTAATACCTTAGATTGATGTTTTTTTACCATTAACATGTTGTGCATATTGGGCATCGTCCAGACAATGGACGTCACAGAGTTGACAATAATTCGCTGGGTGGAGAACTGCACCGTTGGAAACCATATGCGACAACCTAATATCCATGAGTACCTATAAAAACAAAACGATTTTTGTGACTATTTTGAAGTTGTTAAAAAAAAATTCATAACCGTAATTTATAATCCAATGTTAAATGTCAACAAACATCCAATGTTGTCTTGTATTGCTATGAAACAAAACATACAAATAAACAAAACAATACAAATAAATTAATATATAAAAAGAAGCCGTTCAAAAAAAAATTAGAAAAAATAAATAGAAGATTGCGAATGATGACCTTGTTTGACTATCCAATGTGATTCAATTATAAAGAAGAATGTGGCAATATGAATTATGAAAGCATCTTTATATAGATGTTAGTGATTGAATATATTTTTGTTAACTTTATATTTTTAGTAATAATTAATGATAATATAAATTTAATATAATTATAAAAATCATATTTTCGGCAAGTTATTAAAAAAAAGTATAATTTTAAAACATATTATGAAAAAGAATATAACATGCAAAGTTAAAATAATCTTAACGTTTACTTCAATTGTAATTGTGTTGTGTTTGTGAAACATATAAATTGATAAAGAGATGTTGCAAATAAATTTAATAATTAAAAAAGTCTTCCACCAAACAAAATAATAGGATACTTTAAAAAAAAACATCGGTAGACATAGAATGTTGACAAATCGTAATAATAGTGAATGACTAAAGACATTGAAATATGTAAAAAAAAAAAAATTATGGATATGTTCGTAAGATAGATTGTAGCACGGTAGCTTCCTATAATCTTTACATGGATAACTGGAAAAAAATTTTAAACCATACCGACATTAATTGTTTATAAAATAGCGTTAGCATAATAATAAAACTTGTAACATAAAAAAAATGAGACTTACAAGAATTTGTCATAGCTGTCCAAAAATCTCCTTGTAAACAACATTTACAGTACGCGTAGTCACATTACCTTCCTTGTCTAATATTAATATCTTCAATCCATTCCTACTTTTTACTCTTGATAATGCAACGTACAATTGTCCATGTGTGAAAACTGGATCTTTCAAATATAACCCAACTTTAGATAGCGACTGTCCTTGACTCTTGTTTATTGTCATAGCAAAAGACACAGAAAGGGGAAACTGTCTTCTTCTAAATTTGAAAGGAATCTTCTTATCAGACGGTGTAAGACTAATTCTGGGAATAAATGTCCGCATTCCAATGTTACTACCTGAAATAATTCTGGCTTCTATAACACGTTTTCCCAATTGAACAACCTGTAGTCTTGTTCCATTACACAAACCACTTCTTTGATCGATGTTTCTGAGTAACATGACTGGAACACCAACTTTTAAAATCAATCTGTGGTTTGGAATTCCCGAAAACTTAAGGTTATTAAGAACATCAGGTGAATATAAACTTTCATCGACTTCTTCATCAATATTTTCTGATTGACAAACACTGTCTGAACTTAGATATACCATTTCCTCACCAGGAAACAAAGCAAGCAAACGATCATTAATATCTTCAACAACTTCATTCTTTGGTGCCAAAATATCTCGTTCTTTGAAAAAACCTGGAATACTTGAATTCTCTAAAATCGATGGATAAACAAACGATATCAAATCAGAAACAGGATCCAACGATTGAGTAATTAATAAGTCATCAGGTATATCAATCATACATTGATCCTCATATTCAGATCTAACCTTGCCTTCACCTAAATCCAAAAGCCATTTTGCAAAATTCTTTGTTTGCTCAATCTCGGTTGTAGTGTTGCCACAACTTAACCGCATATTTTTTGTTAACTTAAGGACTTTACATTCATGCCAAATGTATGAAGAACTTAATGAAGCATTAACAATATCATGTCTACTTCTGTTTTGAACTACTGGTAGAATTTGTCTGAAATCACCTCCAAAAACAATTACCTTTCCACCAAATAGTACCTTCGAATTGTTATCATTATCAATACCAAAAACGTCTTTTAAAGTTCGATCCAATGCTTCAAAGGCATGTTTATGAACCATTGGTGCTTCGTCCCAAATAACCAAATCAGTTTTCTTAAGCAATTGGGCTACGTCACTGTCTGGTGTTATGAAGCATAAAGAATCCTCGGTTAGGTTGATTGGAATTGAAAACCTTGAGTGTGCAGTCCTACCGCCTGTTAATAGTAATGAAGCGATACCACTCGAAGCGACATTCAAAACTATTTTACTTTTTGATCTTATGGATGAAATCAATGTTTTCCATAGAAAAGTTTTACCAGTACCCCCGTATCCATAGACAAAAAATACACCCCCTTTTTTTTACCCTCAACTGCTTTTATTATTGTGTCATAAACATTTCTTTGCTCATCTGTTAGCGAACCAAACATTTCTTCAAATTCCTCTTGCAAACAATTTGTGTCATATCCCAATTCCTCATTAATCAATCGATTGTTTGAAACGTATATTGAGTCATCATCAGGATATGACATGTCTATGAAATTTCGCAAAGTGGAACTATTGCGCAACAAAAAGTTTTCAATACTAAGCAAAGCAAAGTTCTTAATCTGATCTTCAGAAAGTCTCAGATCTACATAAATTTGAATAAGAAAAATTTACTCAATAATATTAAACGATTTAATTTTTTATACAAAAATAACAATAATATTAATATGTAATTAACTTTACTAATATAGGTAAAAAATCATACCTGGACAATCAGTGTCTTTTCTTCGTTTACGTAGAATGTCTTCAGACAACTCTTTCCATGTGCTTTCCCATACAAAGTTTGGTCTAGAAAGACTATTAGATGTTAACATAGTTGCAAATAAGTTTCTCAAATAATCACCAGATCCTTAATGGAATGCTTCCAGTATTGCTTCAATATACTCAGCATCATCATCCAAGAGTCCCATGGCATAACACACATCTCTATATGTACCATAAAGATGTCCATTGACAGTACGAATATCTTCAAATGAGGTTGGACCATTAACCTTATTTAACAGAATTCTTAAAAAGTAACCTTCACCAACAGCAGGAGACACAGCATGAATACGACCAACTGACTTGTTTCTTTGCCTTGGTTCCTAACATCGCTTGTCACTTTTCCAAACGTAGTTTAACGGGAATTGGACGTACGTAAGTTGCCTCGCGTTGTCATCGCTTTCATTGCGTTTCATCCAACCTAAAAACATTGATGAAGCGACAGATGGTTTGTTAAGTACATCATCAATGTTTTCGCCAGCACCATAAACAACTTTTTGTTGTCCAGGAAGATGGAAAGGTAGCCTCATTACAGGAGGTGTCCTGTAATGAACATCATAAGAGAATATTCTCCATGCAGCTTCACATGCAGATATATACCGACATTGATAAAATCCTTTTATTTCGTCTACTTCCTCTTCTTGATCTTCTTCTTTATTGCTATGGACAACATTTAGAGTAATTCTATCTGGACCTTTGTTAATATATTTAAATAAATACTTTATAGATCCAGCTTGATTACACCACTCGACATTGATATGTGCTTGATATCTTTTAAGCAGAGTTTTGTTATATGGCACAACAAAACCTGTTATCAAGGTCTACATTAGACTTTTCAACGAAGTTACCATTATCTCTCCTTCCATAGACAGGAAAACCTTCAGAATCAACACACGTTTCAATTTGAAATGTTCTAGGAAAGTTTTTAGAACATTTTTTGTCGACCATGCAAGGACAATTCATATTATAACGACCACAAGGACCATGAATCATATAATCACGTACAAGCATGTACAATTCTGGATCTTCATTCTTATCTGGAATTTCAGCAGATATAAATTTATCGATATGGTCAACGGTAGGGAGTTTATACGCAGGTTTCATAAATAAACAAATATGTGCATGAGGTAATCCCCGCTTTTGAAACTCTACCGTGTAAACAACTGCACATTAAATTAAATACATTTAGTTTGCTAGATGAGAATACAATATTCGAATAACAAAATGATTGTTAATTTAAATAGTTATTAATAAATATAATAAATTGAAATGTAAACTTGTAGAAAATTAATTAAAAAATTGAAATGACTTTTGTAACTTACCTGCTGTAACCTCTCCAAATATTTTTTCTTGTTTGATTTCTTTGATGAGACAATCAAGTTTAATTTTAAACAACCCACATAAGATGTCTGGTCTGTCCTCAGGATTAAGAGTGGTGTCATGAAGATACCTTCTGATTTCTGGCCATTTAGGATTACATGTTATAGTTATAAAGTAATCTGGATATCCACACCACTTACAAATTGCCATAGCATCAAGATAATTTTGCATCATATATCGAGCACCTCCTGTAAAAGAAGACGGGAGGACAACACGTTGACCAATACGTGATGTTTCTGTATTCCCCTCTTGTTTTTTATTGTTTAGAGTTTCAACCGTCTCGCTTCTAAGCATCGTTTGTTGACTACGTATGTAAAACAATATCTCCATTTCAATCATTGTATACGAATCAACTAAAAACTGTTGAAAGAGTCGCCTTGCATTTAGAATGAGTGAGAATTTGTTCACCCTATCTTGAAGTCTGTGACACCCGGCATGTTTGGCTTAAACATATTAGTAACATCTAAGTCCACCTTAGCGAGAAACGTTTATAAACGAACTTAACTGGGTTAGTTGAGTCGGGTCAAGTTAGGATTGTCCAGGGTGCAATGATCTGAAGGATCATTGGGAGTCGTTTTGGTAATACACTAGTACCGGGTTCCGTTGTTGGTGACATTACATGAACTAATTAAGTATATGTGTAGATTATGGGTCGTGTGGTGGGTTATATACATAGATGTGTTTAAATGATGTGTAAACAATTATCTGTGCTTAAATATGTTAAATATAGACTAAGGATGCATGCTTATGTGTTAAGATGTGTTAGAATGCGTTAAACACGACAAACTGGAAAACTAGTAAAAATGAGTTCTGGTTCGACCACTTCGAGTGGTCGAAGGAGAACATTTGTCTGGTTCGACCCTTTGTAAATGGGCGAACCTGGGAAGTGGAATTGAAAGAATTCCCTTCGACCAGGACAGGGCTCATTCGACCCTGTGGAAGGGTCGAAGGAGGCCACCTTCGACCATTAAGTTGGGGCGAAGGAGGATTAGTATAAATACCAAACTTTGTCATTTTTCATCATTTCACAAACTCTAACCGTCCCAAAACACTCTCAAACGATCTTAATCACTAAGGAAGGAGTTTTTGCTCTTCTTTTTCATAATCTAACCTATCTACAACATCTAAACAAGAATCCAAGGTGTGTTCTTAATCCTAAACCTTTTAAAAGCATTTTAATTCGTTTTCATCTAACCCTAATTGTCCGGATCTGTTCTAAGGGTGTTTTTATGATTAAAAACCTTCTAAACATCTTTCTAAATCAAAACATTATCATTTGACATAGGTTTTCATGGTGATAAACATATGTAAATTGTGTATTGTGTGGTGTTATGTGTTGTTCAATGATTTGCTGCTGTATCTATGATAGAAACATGATATAGGATTGTTATTGATGCTAGATTAGTGTTGTTTAGGGTTAGGATTGGATAAATGATGATATTATGGGTATTTGGGGGTTTTAACGAATCTAGACTTGATGCATGATATTTATGATCAATAGAACTAGTAAGGAAAGATCGAACACTCGACAAACTGAGCATTTTATGTTGAATATGGATCGATTTCAAAAGTTTCCAAATTGGGTAAATTATTCATGCATGAAAGTGATGTTTCCATAATCTTTACCATTTTAGGAAAGGGCTGAAACGGACATATTATTGGGGGAAATGGGTGGGGTTTTGTAGGGATAAGTTATTCATGCTTGACTGCTGTGTTTGATGATGTTTCGAGTCGTGTTGAATGTGTTTGAAGCGTTTTTAGGAAAATTTGCACAACAGGGGCGAACCTGGACTCCTTCGACCGATCGAAGGTGCGAAGGAGAGAATCCAGGGTCGAACCTGGGTTTTACTTGGGCGAACGTGATAAAACAGGCGAAGGAAGCATCAAACGGTCGAACGAAATGTAAAACGGGCGAATGAGACTGAAAACGGGCGAATGAGGCTTAAATTAACTGGTTCGACCGTTCTGATGCAGAAATGAGATTTTTGATACAAACTAAGTGTTTTATGCTTGAACCTTGTGTGTAATCTATGTGTACTTGATTAGTTAGGGTAACGGGTCACCAACGGGATGTCGGGTCGGTCTAGTGAGTCGGTTGAACATTTAAACACGTTTTAAAACATACTTGGTTACGATCTGGACAATCGGGGACTAGATAACCTTATGGTTATTAGTCGGAACACTTATGTGAACATTTTGATAGATCTCCGGTAGAGGGATTATCAAGGGCTTAACATCTTTACTTGTAACCGAAGAACGCTATCTAAGGTGAGTTCACGGCCCCACTTTTACTGCTTTAACTTTTGGGGGAGAAAACATACGCTAAACTATTTTGGTAACATATGTCATACTATGGTTTTTAACTTTGTATTTCTATACGATCTTTGGAAGTCCCGGGGGAAACCATGAATGTGCGGGGATGCACAACGGGGGAAATGTGGATAGATCTATTGGGTGTGACCTGCCCCACTCGTCGGCTTGGAGGGCCGGGCGGGTGCATATTGTCTCGAACAGGAACATTGGTATCATGCTGAACATACGGGGTGCTTAAACATGCTAAACATTGCTAAACGTGTCTAGTAATGGTTTCCAATCGTAGTAGTAATAAAACATACGCCTACCTAGCGTACTTGGTAACATTGATATAGTATGGACATGGTAACGTTTAGGTAACATATTGAACAAACCTGTGAACTCACCAGCATTATATGTTGACATCTTTTGGCATGTTTTTCTCAGGTCGCTAAGGTAGCAACAAATGGAACTAGGCGCACGGGTCTGCATTGGCGTCTAGGCATAGTGCACGTTTTGTAATAAAAGTGTTTTGAATACTTTGGGATACTAGCATAGCTGATTAAATGCTTCTTAAATGCTTCCGCTTATAAAATTGTTGGTTATAATTCTGTTATGTTTTTCATATAGAGTTGTTTATTGTGATTGTTGACTTGGATCCTGGTTTGTCATGCGCCTCGCGGTAACACCCCGCAAGTGGAAATTTGAGGGTGTGACAGATTGGTATCAGAGCCAATGGTTATAGTGAACTAGGACTGCATGTAGAGTCTGGTCTATAGCCGAGTCGCACACACTAGACGGTCACATACTTGAGTCTATTAGTGGGATACGTACTAACGTTGTCGGGGTGTCCTTACATCATCATCATGCTTCTCCGTTACATCATCCGCTTTTATTTGGGTTCTTACCTACTCTTGTCTTCTTCTTCTGGATTGAAGAAGGAGAGGTTGATTTGTTGGTTCTAGCACACACATGCCTTCTTACACTCGCACCTATCGTCACACGTTACTAGGTGACGATATTCGGTGACTGGGGTCTGGATTAGGGGTACATCTGGAGGACCATGTAGAGCAGTTTATCATTTCGGGTGCACACGAAATAATAAACTGGAATGCATGAAAATCCTGATGGACTTCGAGTTTGGATGTATAGTCCTGGATTTGTCCCTGGGTTAACTTTTGTAAATTTCTAGTGGTTGACACTGGAAGTGAATCTGAATCCCTCGATTTCTTGATTTGTTAGATCATGTCTGGTGCTCGCGGTGGTGGACGTCGTGGTGGTGGCGGTGGTCGTGCCGGAGGCGGTGGTCGTGGAAACATCAACATGACCCAAGCTGAACTGAACAACTTGCTACAGCAGCAAGTGAACATGGCTATGGCTAATTTCCAGGCTGGGATTAATGCCATGGGTGGTGAGTTGATTTTGTCAACCTTGCCTCATTTTTGGGTTTCGTGCCCTTTCGTTTGTGTTTTACCCGTGTACCGTGTTTCAGGTGTTGGCGCCAATCCACCCCCACCTCAGTGCTCTTATAAGAAGTTTCGGGACTGTCAGCCCCATAACTTCGCTGGAACTGAGGGAGCGGTGGGACTGCTCCGATGGCTGGAGAAGGTTGAGTCTGTATTCGTCATGTGTAACTGTCCTGCTGGGGACCGGGTGAAGTATGCTACTGCGACATTTGAGGGGCCTGCACTGTCGTGGTGGAATGCTACTACTCAGAACATGGGATTGGGGGAGGTTATTGCTATGCCTTGGGTGGAGTTTGTGTAGCTGTTGAGAGGTGAGTATTGTCCGAGAGAGGTGATACAGAAGTTAGAGCATGAGGTCTGGAGCTACAAGATGGTTGGGTCTGAGATTGAAGAGTACACTATGAGGAGGAATGAATTGGCGGTGCTGTGCCCTGATTTGCACACACCCGAGTACAGGAGGATCGAGCACTATGTGTCTGGACTGGTGCCAGAGATTGCTGGGTTGGTGGCTGCCGGGAACCTTCCCACTATTGCTGAAGTTGTTCCATTAGCTCATCGGATGACTAACCTGAAGGTGGCAGAAAGTGTTTTGCCTCCTAAGGGTGCTGCTGTAAAGGTTACTGAAGGGAACAAGAGGAAGTGGGATAGTGTGGGGAAGAGTGTTGTGCCAGCTCAGCCGGCAAAGAAGTTTGATTCATCTGGGTCTTCTTCTGGGCAGAAGACGGGTGGGTATGTTGGGAAGCATCCCAAGTGCAACAAGTGTGGTTTCCACCATTCTGGGGGTTGTGATAGGGCTCGTTGTCATCGGTGCCATCAGTTGGGGCGCCATGCTAAGGATTGCAAGGTGGCACTCACCCCAACTTAGACTCCTGCGGCTACTCCTGCTCCTGCTGCTCAGGGAACTCAGGGGAGGCAGGGGTGTTATAACTGTGGTGATGCGGGACACTTCAAGCGTGAATGTCCTAAACTGAAGCAGGGCGATAATGGGAGGGGCGGGAACGGTAATGGGAACAACAACGGTGGAGGCAGGACCGCACGTGCTTTCGTCATTGGATCTGCGGAGGCTAGGCAGGATCCAGACACAGTTACCGGTACGTTCCTTCTTAATGATCGCTATGTTTCTGTCTTGTTTGATTCTGGTGCCGATAAGAGTTTCGTATCTTTGGACATTAGTCGATTGCTAGACATAGTACCCATACCTTTAGAGGCTAAGTACTTAATAGAATTGGCCGATGGTAAGAAAATCGAAGCGACACACACCCTTAGGGAATGTCCATTGGAACTCTCGGGTTTGTCCTTTCCCATTGACCTTATGCCGGTACCCCTGGGTAGTTTTGATGTCGTGGTTGGCATGGACTGGTTATCGTTGTATCGTGCGGAGATCGTTTGTTTCGACAAGGTTATTCGGATCCCTCTCCCTGATGGAGAGATTCTTTCGGTTCGTGGCGAGAAAAGCGGTGCTCCGCTGAGTATCATTTCTAGCATGAAAGCCCGTAAGTACCTTCGGAAGGGCTGTTTGGCCATTCTGGCGCTTGTTAACGTTTCTACTGACGATGAGAAGAAGATCGAGGATATTCCGGTGGTTCGTGACTTTCCTGATGTGTTTCCTGATGATTTACCTGGTCTTCCTCCCCATCGTCAAGTTGAGTTTGGTATTGATCTTACTCCAGGCGCAGCTCCTATTGCCCGAGCTCCATATCGTCTTGCACCTCCCGAGATGCAAGAGTTGTCCAGCCAGTTGCAGGAACTCTTGGAAAAGGGTTTCATCCGACCGAGTTCTTCCCCGTGGGGAGCTCCTATTTTGTTTGTGAAGAAGAAGGATGGAAGTCTTCGCATGTGTATTGATTATCGTGAGCTGAACAAAGTGACCATCAAGAATCGTTATCCTCTTCCTTGCATTGATGATCTCTTTGACCAGCTTCAGGGCTCCAGCTACTATTCGAAGATTGATTTGCGGTCCGGTTATCACCAGTTGCACGTCAGGGAAGCTGACATTCAGAAGACTGCTTTTCGCACTCGTTATGGCCATTTTGAGTTCTTGGTCATGCCTTTCGGTCTCACTAACGCACCGGCGGTGTTCATGGATTTAATGAACCGCGTTTGCAAACCTTACCTTGACAAGTTCGTCATCGTGTTCATTGACGATATTTTGATTTATTCCAAGAACAAGGCGGATCATGAGGAACATCTACGGTTGGTCTTGGAACTTTTGAGACAGGAGCAGTTGTATGCTAAGTTCTCGAAGTGTGATTTTTGGTTACGTGAAGTTCAATTCCTAGGACATGTGGTGAATGAACTGGGAATTCATGTCGATCTAGCTAAGATCGAAGCTATTAAGGACTGGAAAGCACCAAAGATGCCATCGGAGGTGCGGCAATTCCTAGGTCTTGCGGGTTATTATCGACGTTTCATTGAGGGATTTTCGAAGATCGCTCAACCCCTCACTGCTCTTACCCAGAAGGACCGAAAGTTCGACTGGGGTGAACCGCAGGAATCAGCATTTCAGATGCTGAAGCTTAAACTTTGTTCTGCACCTATCTTATCCTTACCCGAGGGTACGGATGACTTCGTTGTGTACTGTGACGCTTCTATTCGTGGTCTCGGTTGCGTGTTAATGCAACGCGGGAAGGTTATTGCCTATGCTTCTCGTCAACTCAAAGTTCATGAGAAGAACTACACTACTCATGACTTGGAACTGGGTGCGGTAGTCTTTGCGTTGAAAATCTGGAGACATTACTTGTACGGTACCAAGTGTGAAGTATACACCGATCACAAGAGTCTTCAGCATATTTTCGACCAGAAGGTGTTGAACATGCGGCAGCGTCGCTGGGTTGAACTCCTGAACGATTATGACTGTGCCATCAAATACCATCCTGGCAAGGCGAACGTTGTGGCGGACGCCTTGAGCAGGAAGGAGTCTGCGAATCCTCGTCGTGTTCGAGCCTTACAACTCACCATTCATTCGTCGTTGCCTAACCAAATCCGTTCTGCACAGTGGGAAGCCTTGAAGGAGGAAGACCTTAAGGCTGAAACTATGCACAGTGCTGATAAGCATCTTGAACTCAGGACCGATGGCTTACACTATTTTGCGGGACGTGTTTGGGTCCCATTGTTCGGGGGATTGCGCGAGCTTGTTTTGGATGAAGCTCACAAATCCCGGTATTCTATTCACCCTGGCTCCGATAAGATGTATCAGGATTTGAAGATACTTTATTGGTGGCCAAACATGAAAGCTGATATAGCTTCTTATGTCAGCAAATGTTTGACTTGTGCTAAAGTCAAGGTGGAGTATCAGAGGCCGTCTGGTCTCCTGCAACAACCAGAGGTTCCGGAATGGAAGTGGGAGCGAATCACGATGGATTTTGTCACCAAACTGCCAAGGTCAACTGGTGGTTATGATATGATCTGGGTGGTTGTTGACCAGCTGACAAAATCGGCACGTTTTATACCTATTAAGGAAACCGATGGACTCGAGCGGTTGGCTCGGCTTTACCTTAAGGAGGTGGTTGCTCGGCACGGAGTGCCTGTTTCTATTATCTCTGATCGTGATTCTCGTTTTGCTTCGCGTTTCTGGAAGGCTCTGCACAAGGCTTTGGGTACTCAGTTGGATATGAGTACGGCTTATCATCCGCAAACTGATGGACAGAGTGAGCGGACGATTCAAACCTTGGAAGACATGCTTCGGGCATGTGTTATCGATTTTGGCAAAAGTTGGGAGATCCACCTGCCATTAGTGGAGTTCTCTTACAACAACAGCTATCACTCTAGTATCAAGGCAGCTCCGTTTGAGGCTCTCTACGGACGGAAATGTCGATCACCACTTTGTTGGGCTGAGGTGGGCGAGAGCCAGCTCACTGGTCCGGAACTTGTGTACGAAACTTCGGAGAAAATCGTGCAGATTCGTCAGCGTTTGGCTGCTGCTCGGGATCGTCAGAAGAGTTATGCCGATCGCTGTCGAAAACCTTTGGAGTTCCAGGTTGGGGACAAGGTACTTCTGAAAGTTTCACCATGGAAGGGCGTCATACGCTTCGGAAAGCGTGGCAAGCTTAACCCTCGTTATGTTGGACCATTCGCAATCCTGGATCGGATTGGACCGGTGGCATACAGACTTGACTTACCGGCGGAGCTCGGTAGGGTGCACAACGTCTTCCATGTGTCTAACTTGAAGAAGTGTTTGGCTGATGAATCTCTGATTGTACCACTGGAGGAGATCAAGGTTGATGATCGTCTTCGCATTGTGGAGGAACCTGTCGAGATTCTCGACTACAAGATTCATAGCCTTCGTCGGAGTAAAATCCGCATCGTTAAAGTCCGTTGGAACTCGAACCGTGGACCGGAGTTCACATGGGAACGGGAGGATCAGATGAAAGCTAAGTATCCTCATCTTTTTCCGAAACGCGCGTTTGAATCGAGGCATGTTACTGCTGAAGCGGAATGAATCTCGGGTCGAGATTCCTTTCAACGTGGGGATGATGTGACATCCGGTAATTTTCTTTTCGTTCTGTTCTTTTCGTTTCTTTCTTTTTGGGGCTTTGCACAATTTTCGGGACGAAAATTCTTTCAACGTGGGGATGATGTGACACTCGGCATGTTTGGCTTAAACATATTAGTAACATCTAAGTCTACCTTAGCGAGAAACGTTTATAAACGAACTTAACTGGGTTAGTTGAGTCGGGTCAAGTTAGGATTGTCCAGGGTGCAATGATCTGAAGGATCATTGGGAGTCGTTTTGGTAATACACTAGTACCGGGTTCCGTTGTTGGTGGCATTACATGAACTAATTAAGTATATGTGTAGATTATGGGTCGTGTGGTGGATTATATACATAGATGTGTTTAAATGATATGTAAACAATTATCTATGCTTAAATATGTTAAATATAGACTAAGGATGCATGCTTATGTGTTAAGATATGTTAGAATGCGTTAAACACGACAAACTGGAAAACTAGTAAAAATGAGTTCTGGTTCAACCCTTTGTAAATGGGCGAACCTGGGAAGTGGAATTGAAAGAATTCCCTTCGACCAGGACAGGGCTCATTCGACCCTGTGGAAGGGTCGAAGGAGGCCACCTTCGACCATTAAGTTGGGGCGAAGGAGGATTAGTATAAATACCAAACTTTGTCATTTTTCATCATTTCACAAACTCTAACCGTCCCAAAACACTCTCAAACGATCTTAATCACTAAGGAAGGAGTTTTTGCTCTTCTTTTTCATAATCTAACCTATCTACAACATCTAAACAAGAATCCAAGGTGTGTTCTTAATCCTAAACCTTTTAAAAGCATTTTAATTCGTTTTCATCTAACCCTAGTTGTCCGGATCTGTTCTAAGGGTGTTTTTATGATTAAAAACCTTCTAAACATCTTTCTAAATCAAAACATTATCATTTGACATAGGTTTTCATGGTGATAAACATATGTAAATTGTGTATTGTGTGGTGTTATGTGTTGTTCAATGATTTGCTGCTGTATCTATGATAGAAACATGATATAGGATTGTTATTGATGCTAGGTTAGTGTTGTTTAGGGTTAGGATTGGATAAATGATGATATTATGGGTATTTGGGGGTTTTAACGAATCTAGACTTGATGCATGATATTTATGATCAATAGAACTAGTAAGGAAAGATCGAACACTCGACAAACTGAGCATTTTATGTTGAATATGGATCGATTTCAAAAGTTTCCAAATTGGGTAAATTATTCATGCATGAAAGTGATGTTTCCATAATCTTTACCATTTTAGGAAAGGGCTGAAACGAACATATTATTGGGGGAAATCGGTGGGGTTTTGTAGGGATAAGTTATTCATGCTTGACTGCTGTGTTTGATGATGTTTCGAGTCGTGTTGAATGTGTTTGAAGCGTTTTTAGGAAAATTTGCACAACAGGGGCGAACCTGGACTCCTTCGACCGATCGAAGGTGCGAAGGAGAGAATCCAGGGTCGAACCTGGGTTTTACTTGGGTGAACGTGATAAAACGAGCAAAGGAAGCATCAAACGGTCGAACGAAATGTAAAACGGGCGAATGAGACTGAAAACGGGCGAATGAGGCTTAAATTAACTGGTTCGACCGTTCTGGTGCAGAAATGAGATTTTTGATACAAACTAAGTGTTTTATGCTTGAACCTTGTGTGTAATCTATGTGTACTTGATTAGTTAGGGTAATGGGTCACCAACGGGATGTCGGGTCGGTTGAACATTTAAACACGTTTTAAAACATACTTGGTTACGATCTGGACAATCGGGGACTAGATAACCTTATGGTTATTAGTCGGAACACTTATGTGAACATTTTGATAGATCTCCGGTAGAGGGATTATCAAGGGCTTAACATCTTTACTTGTAACCGAAGAACGCTATCTAAGGTGAGTTCACTGCCCCACTTTTACTGCTTTAACTTTTGGGGGAGAAAACATACGCTAAACTATTTTGGTAACATATGTCATACTATGGTTTTTAAATTTGTATTGCTATACGATCTTTGGAAGTCCCGGGGGAAACCATGAATGTGCGGGGATGCACAACGGGGGAAATGTGGATAGATCTATTGGGCGTGACCTGCCCCACTCGTCGGCTTGGAGGGCCGGGCGGGTGCATATTGTCTCGAACATGAACATTGGTATCATGCTGAACATACGGGGTGCTTAAACATGCTAAACATTGCTAAACGTGTCTAGTAATGGTTTCCAATCGTAGTAGTAATAAAACATACGCCTACCTAGCGTACTTGGTAACATTGATATAGTATGGACATGGTAACGTTTTGGTAACATATTGAACAAACCTGTGAACTCACCAACATTATATGTTGACATCTTTTGGCATGTTTTTCTCAGGTCGCTAAGGTAGCAACAAATGGAACTAGGCGCACGGGTCTGCATTGGCGTCTAGGCATAGTGCATGTTTTGTAATAAAAGTGTTTTGAATACTTTGGGATACTAGCATAGCTGATTAAATGCTTCTTAAATGCTTCCGCTTATAAAATTGTTGGTTATATTTCTGTTACGTTTTTCATATAGAGTTGTTTATTGTGATTGTTGACTTGGATCCTGGTTTGTCATGCGCCTCGCGGTAAAACCCCGCAAGTGGAAATTTGAGGGTGTGACAAAGTCTATAAGCAAAAAACTCCCTCGTTGTTAAATTTTCATGCATAATCTTTTTTGTTTCATGTTTTTTAGCACTTGTACTTGCTGAGGTATCCGGAACATTTTTGTGAAGAATGTCCACTCTATATCCATCTTCACCATATGGAAGTAACAATGGATACTGAAGTGCAATATAAGAAGGATGCAACTCACTAATTCGTTGAAGAGTACCTTCTTTTGTTTGTACGATAATATCACGCTTTTCAACTTGATCACCAATATCACCTACAATTAAAGCAGCAACTTCTGAAGCAGTTGGTAAGTTGAATGTCCTCCCATCTTTGGGCCTCCTACCCTTAAATTGCAACTTAATTTTTTCATTAGGATTTGAATGAAAACAATCCCTAGCCATTCTATAAGATTGTACCAACGAATTTGTTGAATCCAACATAATTTTCAATTGTTTTATAAGCTGAACTTCAATAAATTTTTCTGATTCCGGACGTTTGGATGATGAACTAAAAAAGTAACAAAAAAAAAAACGTTAAAACCTTATGAATATATTGTAATAAGATGTATAATTAAAGTAATAATAGAAAAACACTTACCCAACATTGTTTATTCTATTGGAAACTTCATTGTCAGTATTATATATGTATAGCTGACAGAATTTTGGTTTTTCTCCATCGGTAGGTAACAAACTACCCATCGAATGATAATTCTCACCGCTTATTCTAAACACGGAAGGGCCTTTACCTTTATTAACTGAAAAATCAATTTTGCCGCCCATAGATGTGAATGAGAACATTGAATTGTAACGTCTAATGTTCTTGAGGAAAATTTTACTCCTCGCATCGACGCCATTAAATAATTCTTTATAGGTAGGGGAGGTTCCTTAAAATCAGGAAGCTCAACTTTGGCATAAGCACAACATAGGTAATCTAAGAGCTTCACTTTTCTATAGCTTAGCATAACATTCTTGACAAACAACTGTTTGGTCACCATGGTCCAAGTAATCTACAATGGTTAATATATGATAAACACAAATACGAATGGATCAGTATTATAAAATACCTATTTAGCAATATTGATAAATGTTTGTTACCTTTGGATATGCCTTTTATAACATTATCAGTATTTGATTCAACGTTGTCTTCTAAACATTCGGACAAATCAGCCATAGGTATTGGAGTAACCATCCTTCGAGTATTACGGTTGACAGAAGAGTTTTGTAAACCTATAAAATAAATTAAAAATTTGTGGTTTTTTTATTATATGTTATGTTGTCACACCCTCAAATTTCCACTTGCGGGGTTTTACCGCGAGGCGCATGACAAACCAGGATTCAAGTCAACGGTCACAATAAACAACACTATATGCATAACACAAAACCCAAAAGATATAATTATAGAAGCATAAACTGTAGCGGAAGCTTTAAATGTTTACAACCCAAAAGACATAGTTCAAATGTTTAATGAAGACCATGCTCTAAACCCTAGACGCCCGCGCCGACTCGTGCGCCTAGATCCAGTTGTTGCTACCTTAGCGACCTGAGAAAAACATGCCAAAAGACGTCAACATATAATGCTGGTGAGTTCAGAGGTTTGTTCAAAAATGTTATCCAAATGTTACCATGTCCATACTATATCAATGTTACCAAGTACGCTAGCTAGGCGTATGTTTTATTACTACTACGATTGGAAACCATTACTGGACACGTTTAGCAATGTTTAGCATGTTTAGCAGCCCGTAATGTTCAGCATGATAATGTTCCTGTTCGAGACAATATGCACCCGCCCGGCCCTCCAAGCCGACGAGTGGGGCAGGTCACGCCCAATAGATCTATTCACATTTCCCCCGTTGTGCAAACCCGCACATTCATGGTTTCCCCCGGGACTTTCCAAAAGATCGTATAGCAATATAAAGTTAAAACCATAGTATGACATATGTTACCAAAACTGTTTAGCGCATGTTTTCTCCCCCAAAAGTTAAAGCAGTAAAAGTGGGGCCGTGAACTCACCTTAGATAGCGTTCTTCAAATATAAGTAAAGATGTTTAGCCCTTGATAATCCCTCTACCGGAGATCTATCAAAATGTTCACATAAGTGTTCCGACTAATAACCATAAGGTTATCTAGCCCCCGATTGTCCAGATCATAACCGAGTATGTTTTAAAACGTGTTTAAATGTTTAACCGACACACTAGACCGACCCGACATCCCGTTGGTGACCCATTACCCTAACTAATCAAGTACACATAGATTACACGTAAGGTTCAAGCATAAAACACTTAGTTTGTATCAAAAATCTCATTTCTGCATCAGAACGGTCGAACCAGTCAGTTTAAGGCCTCCTTCGCACCTTTTTACTCTCCTTCGCCCGTTTTACCTCTCGTTCGACCGTTTGATGCTTCCTTCGCACATTTTGCCACGTTCGCCCACTGAAAAGCCTGGTTCGACCCTGGGATTCCTCCTTCGCACCTTCGACTGGTCGAAGGAGGCCAGGTTCGCCCCTGTTGTTCTATTTTGCCTAAAAACGCTTAAAACACATTCAAAACGACTCGAAACATCACCAATCACAGCAGTCAATCATGATTATGTTATCCTAACAAAACCCCACTGATTTTGCCCCAAACCATATCCGTTTCAGCCCTTTCCCAAAATGGTAAAGATTATGGAAACGTCACTTTCATGCATGAAATCTTTACCCAATTTGGAAACTTTTGAAATCGACTCATGTTTGACTTAAAATACTCAGTTTGTCGATCATCCGATCATCCCTATGGGTTCTATTGATTATAAACACCACATGTTACGTCTAGATTCGTCAAAATCCCCAATTTACACATAATATCATTATCCAATCGATTCTAACCCTAAACAACAATCAATCAGCATTAAAAGCAATCCTACATCATGTCTCTAACATAGATAAAGCAGCAAAGTATTGAATAACACATTACACCACATAATACTCAACTAACACATGTTATTTATTATGAAAACTCATGTTAAATGATAGGGTTTTGTTTTAGAAAGATGTTTAAAAGGTTTTTAATCATAAAAACACCCTTAGAACAGATCTGGACAATTAAGGTTAGATGAAAACGAATTAAAATGCTTCTAAAAGATTTAGGATTATGAACACACCTTGGATTCTTGTTTAGATGTTGTAGATAGGTTAGATTATGAAAAAGAAGAGCAAAAACTCCTTCCTTAGTGTTTAAGATCGTTTGAGAGCGTTTTGGGACGGTTAGGGTTTGTGAAATGATGAAAAATGACTAAGGTTGGTATTTATACTGATCCTCCTTCGCACCAATTGATTGGTCGAAGGTGGTCTCCTTCGCCCCTTTCACAGGGTCGAATGAGACTTGTCCAGGTCGAAGGGAATTCTTCAACTCCACTTCCCTGGTTCGCCCACTTGCATGGGTCGAACCAGACAATTTTCCTCTCCTTCGACCACTCGAAGTGGTCGAACCAGAGCCCCTTCTTAACTAGTTTTCCAGTTTGTCGTGTTTAACGCATTCTAACACATCTTAACACATAATCATGCATCCTTAGTCTATATTTAACACATTAAAGCACAGATAATCATTTACACATCTTTTAAACACGTCTATGTATATAAACCACCACACAACCCATAATCTACACATATACTTAATTAGTTCATGTAATGTCACCAACAACGGAACCCGGTACTAGTGTATTACCAAAACGACTCCCAATGATCCTCCAGATCATTGTACCCTGGACAATCCTAACTTGACCCAACTCAACTAACCCGGTTAAGTTTGTTTATAAACGTTTCTCGCTAAGGTAGACTTAGATGTTACTAATATGTTTAAGCCGAACATGCCGGGTGTCACATCATCCCCACGTTGAAAGAATTTTCGTCCCGAAAATTGCGCAAAGCCCAAAAAGAAAGAAACGAAAAGAACCGAACAAAAAGAAACTTACCGGATGTCACATCATCCCCACGTTGAAAGGAATCTCGACCCGAGATTCATTCCGCTTCAGTAGTAACATGCCTTGATTCAAATGCGCGCTTCGGAAAGAGATGAGGATACTTAGATTTCATCTGATCCTCTCGTTCCCATGTGAACTCGGGTCCACGGTTCGAGTTCCAACGGACTTTAACGATGCGGATTTTACTCCGACGAAGGCTACGAATCTTATAGTCGAGAATCTCGACATGTTCCTCCACAATGCGAAGACGATCATCAACCTTGATCTCTTCCAGTGGCACAATGAGAGATTCATCAGCCAAACACTTCTTCAAGTTAGACACATGGAAGACGTTGTGCACACTACCGAGCTCCGCCGGTAAGTCAAGTCTATATGCCACCGGTCCAATCCGATCCAGGATCGCGAACGGTCCGACATAACGAGGGTTAAGCTTGCCACGCTTTCCAAAGCGTATGACGCCCTTCCATGGTGAAACTTTCAAAAGTACCTTGTCCCCAACCTGGAACTCTAAAGGTTTTCGACGGCGATCGGCATAACTCTTCTGACGATCTCGTGCCGCAGCCAAACGTTGACGGATCTGTACGATTTTCTCCGAAGTTTCGTACACGAGTTCCGGACCAGTGAGCTGGCTCTCGCCCACCTCGGCCCAACAAAGTGGTGATCGGCATTTCCGTCCGTAAAGAGCCTCGAATGGAGCTGCCTTGATGCTAGAGTGATAGCTGTTGTTGTAGGAGAACTCCACTAACGGTAGGTGGATCTCCCAACTTTTGCCAAAATCGATAGCACATGCCCGAAGCATGTCTTCCAAGGTTTGAATCGTCCGCTCACTCTGTCCATCAGTTTGCGGATGATAAGCCGTACTCATATCCAACTGAGTACCCAAAGCCTTGTGCAGAGCCTTCCAGAAACGTGAAGCGAAACGAGAATCACGATCAGAGATAATAGAAACAGGCACCCCGTGCCGAGCAACCACCTCCTTAAGGTAGAGTCGAGCTAACCGCTCGAGTCCATCGGTTTCCTTAATGGTTATAAAACGTCCCGATTTTGTCAGCCGGTCAACAATCACCCAAATCATGTCATAACCACTAGGTGACCTTGGCAGCTTGGTGACAAAATCCATCGTGATTCGTTCCCACTTCCATTCCGGAACCTCTGGTTGTTGCAGGAGACCAGACGGCCTCTGATACTCCACCTTGACTTTAGCACAAGTCAAACATTTGCTGGCATAAGAAGCTATGTCAGCTTTCATGTTCGGCCACCAATAAAGTATCTTCAAATCCTGATACATCTTATCGGAGCCAGGGTGAATAGAATACCGGGACTTGTGAGCTTCATCCAGAACAAGCTCGCGCAATCCCCCGAACAATGGGACCCAAACACGCCCCGCAAAATAGTGCAAGCCATCAGTCCTGAGCTCAAGATGCTTGTCAGCACTGTGCATTGTTTCAGCCTTAAGGTTTTCCTCCTTCAAGGCTTCTAACTGTGCAGAACGAATTCGGTCAGGCAACGACGAATGAATGGTGAGCTGTAAGGCTCGAACACGGCGAGGGTTATCAGACTCCTTCCTGCTCAAGGCGTCTGCCACAACGTTCGCCTTGCCAGGATGATACTTAATGGCACAATCATAATCGTTCAGGAGTTCAACCCAGCGACGCTGCCGCATGTTCAACACCTTCTGGTCGAAAATATGCTGAAGACTCTTGTGATCGGTATATACTTCACACTTGGTACCGTACAAGTAATGCCTCCAGATTTTCAACGCAAAGACCACTGCACCCAGTTCCAAGTCATGAGTAGTGTAGTTCTTCTCATGAACTTTGAGTTGACGAGAAGCATAAGCAATAACCTTCCCGCGCTGCATCAACACGCAACCAAGACCCCGAATAGAAGCATCACAGTACACAACAAAGTCATCCGTACCCTCAGGGAGGGATAAGATAGGTGCAGAACAAAGTTTAAGCTTCAGCATCTGAAATGCTGATTCTTGTGGTTCATTCCAGTCGAACTTTCGGTCCTTCTAGGTAAGAGCAGTGAGGGGTTGAGCGATCTTCGAAAATCCCTCAATGAAACGACGATAGTAACCCGCAAGACCTAGGAATTGCCGCACCTCAGATGGCGTCTTTGGTGCTTCCCAGTCTTTAATAGCTTCGATCTTAGCCGGATCGACATGAATTCCCAGTTCATTCACCACATGTCCTAGGAATTGAACTTCACGCAACCAAAAATCACACTTTGAGAACTTAGCATACAACTGCTCTTGTCTCAAAAGTTCCAAGACCAACCGCAGATGTTCCTCGTGATCCGCCTTGTTCTTGGAATAGATCAAAATGTCGTCAATAAACACGATGACGAACTTATCAAGGTAAGGCTTGCAAACGCGGTTCATCAAATCCATGAACACTGCAGGTGCGTTAGTGAGACCAAAAGGCATGACCAAGAACTCAAAATGGCCATAACGAGTGCGAAAAGCAGTCTTCTGAATGTCGGCTTCCCTGACGCGCAACTGGTGATAACCGGACCGCAAATCAATCTTCGAATAATAGCTGGAGCCCTGAAGCTGGTCAAAGAGATCATCAATGCGAGGAAGAGGATAACGATTCTTGATGGTCACTTTGTTCAGCTCACGATAATCAATACACATACGAAGACTTCCGTCCTTCTTCTTCACAAACAAAATAGGAGCTCCCCACGGGGAAGAACTCGGTCGGATGAAACCCTTTTCCAAGAGTTCCTGCAACTGGCTGGACAACTCTTGCATCTCGGGAGGTGCAAGACGATACGGGGCTCGGGCAATAGGAGCTGCGCCCGGAGTGAGATCAATACCAAACTCAACCTGACGATGGGGAGGAAGACCAGGTAAATCATCAGGAAACACATCAGAAAAGTCACGAACCACCGGAATATCCTCGATCTTCTTCTCATCGTCAGAAGAAACGTTAACAAGTGCCAGAACGGCCGAACAGCCCTTCCGAAGATACTTACGGGCTTTCATGCTAGAAATGATACTCAGCGGAGCACCGCTTTTCTCGCCACGAACCGAAAGAATCTCTCCATCAGGGAGAGGGATCCGAATGACCTTGTCAAAACAAACGATCTCCGCACGATACAATGATAACCAATCCATGCCAACCACGACATCAAAACTACCCAGAGGTACAGGCATAAGGTCAATGGGGAATGACAGACCCGACAGTTCCAAGTGACACTCCCTAAGGATATGAGTCGCCTCGATGTTCTTACCATTAGCCAATTCTATCAAGTACTTAGCCTCTAAAGGTGTGGGTACTATATCTAGCAACTGACTAACATCCACAGATACGAAGCTCTTATCGGCACCAGAATCAAATAAAACAGAAACATAGCGATTGTTGAGAAGGAACGTACCGGTAACTGTGTCTGGATCCTGCCTAGCCTCCGCAGACCCAATGACGAAAGCACGCGCAGTCCTGCCTCCGCCGCCATTCCCGTTACCGCTACCGTTTCCGCCCCTCCCATTATCGCCCTGCTTCAGCTTGGGACAATCACGCTTGAAGTGTCCCGTGTCACCACAGTTGTAACACCCCTGCCTCCCCTGAGTCCCCTGAGCAGCAGGAGCAGGAGTAGCCGCAGGAGTCTGAGTTGGGGTGAGCGCCACCTTGCAATCCTTAGCATGGTGTCCCAACTGATGGCACCGATGACAACGAGCTCGATCACAATTCCCCGAATGGTGAAAGCCACACTTGTTACACTTGGGATGCTTCCCGACATACCCACCCGTCTTCGCCCCAGAAGAAGACCCAGACGTATCAAACTTCTTCGCCGGCTGAGCTGGCACCACACTCTTCCCCACACTCTCCCACTTCCTCTTGTTCCCCTCAGTAGTCTTCACAGTAGTACCCTTGGGTGGCAAAACGCCTTCCGCCACCTTCAGGTTAGTCATCCGATGAGCTGATCGGACAACTTCAGCAATAGTGGGAAGATTCCCAGCAGCTACCAACCCAGCAATCTCGGGCACTAGTCCAGACACATAGTGCTCGATCCTCCTGTACTCGGGTGTGTGTAAGTCAGGACACAACACCGCCAGCTCGTTCCTCCTCACAGTATACTCCTCAATCTCCGACCCAACCATCTTGTAACTCCAGACCTCATGCTCCAACTTCTGTATCTCCTCCCTCGGACAGTACTCACCTCTCAAAAGCTGCACAAACTCCGCCCAAGGCATAGCAATAGCCTCTCCCAGTCCCATATTCTGAGTAGTAGCATTCCACCACGACAATGCAGGCCCCTCAAATGTCGCAGTAGCATACTTCACTCGGTCCCCAGCAGGACAGTTACACATGACAAACACAGATTCCACCTTCTCTAGCCATCGGAGCAGTCCCACCGCTCCCTCAGTTCCAGCGAAGTTATGGGGCTGACAGTCCCTAAACTTCTTATAAGAGCACTGAGGTGGGGGTGGATTGGCACCAACACCACCCATGGCATTAATCCCGGCCTGGAAATTAGCCATAGCCATGTTCACTTGCTGCTGGAGCAAGTTGTTCAGCTCAGCTTGGGTCATGTTGATGTTCCCACGACCACCGCCTCCGGCACGACCACCGCCTCCACGACCACCACCACGACGTCCACCACCACGAGCACCAGACATGATCTAACAACTAAGAAATCGAGAGATTCAGATTCACTTCCAGTGTCAACCACTAGAAATTTTTCAAGAGTTAACCTAGGGACAAATTCAGGACTATACATCCAAACTCGAAGTCCATCGGGATTTTCATGCATCCCAGTTTATTATTTCGTGTGCACCCGAAATGATAAACTGCTCTACATGGTCCTCCAGATGTACCCCTAATTTAGACCCCAGTCACCGGACATTGTCGCCTATGTGGCAATAGGTGCAAGTGTAAGAAGGCATGTGTGTGCAAGAACCAACAAATCAACCCCTCCTCCTTCAATCCAGAAGAAGAAGACAAGAGTAGGTAAGAACCCAAATAAAAACGGATGATGTAACAGAGAAGTGTGATGATAATGTAACGATACCCCGACAAAGTTAGTACATGTTCCAAACCGACACAAGTATGTGACCGTCTAGTGTGTGCGACTCGGCTATAGACTAGACTCTAAATGCAGTCCTAGTTCACTATAACCATTGGCTCTGATACCAATCTGTCACACCCTCAAATTTCCACTTGCGGGGTTTTACCGCGAGGCGCATGACAAACCAGGATTCAAGTCAACGGTCACAATAAACAACACTATATGCATAACACAAAACCCAAAAGATATAATTATAGAAGCATAAACTGTAGCGGAAGCTTTAAATGTTTACAACCCAAAAGACATAGTTCAAATGTTTAATGAAGACCATGCTCTAAACCCTAGACGCCCGTGCCGACTCGTGCGCCTAGATCCAGTTGTTGCTACCTTAGCGACCTGAGAAAAACATGCCAAAAGACGTCAACATATAATGCTGGTGAGTTCACAGGTTTGTTCAAAAATGTTATCCCAATGTTACCATGTCCATACTATATCAATGTTACCAAGTACGCTAGCTAGGCGTATGTTTTATTACTACTACGATTGGAAACCATTACTGGACACGTTTAGCAATGTTTAGCATGTTTAGCAGCCCGTAATGTTCAGCACGATAATGTTCCTGTTCGAGACAATATGCACCCGCCCGGCCCTCCAAGCCGACGAGTGGGGCAGGTCACGCCCAATAGATCTATTCACATTTCCCCCGTTGTGCAAACCCGCACATTCATGGTTTCCCCCGGGACTTTCCAAAAGATCGTATAGCAATATAAAGTTAAAACCATAGTATGACATATGTTACCAAAACTGTTTAGCGCATGTTTTCTCCCCCAAAAGTTAAAGCAGTAAAAGTGGGGCCGTGAACTCACCTTAGATAGCGTTCTTCAAATATAAGTAAAGATGTTTAGCCCTTGATAATCCCTCTACCGGAGATCTATCAAAATGTTCACATAAGTGTTCCGACTAATAACCATAAGGTTATCTAGCCCCCGATTGTCCAGATCATAACCGAGTATGTTTTAAAACGTGTTTAAATGTTTAACCGACACACTAGACCGACCCGACATCCCGTTGGTGACCCATTACCCTAACTAATCAAGTACACATAGATTACACGCAAGGTTCAAGCATAAAACACTTAGTTTGTATCAAAAATCTCATTTCTGCATCAGAACGGTCGAACCAGTCAGTTTAAGGCCTCCTTCGCACCTTTTTACTCTCCTTCGCCCGTTTTACCTCTCGTTCGACCGTTTGATGCTTCCTTCGCACATTTTGCCACGTTCGCCCACTGAAAAGCCTGGTTCGACCCTGGGATTCCTCCTTCGCACCTTCGACTGGTCGAAGGAGGCCAGGTTCGCCCCTGTTGTTCTATTTTGCCTAAAAACGCTTAAAACACATTCAAAACGACTCGAAACATCACCAATCACAGCAGTCAATCATGATTATGTTATCCTAACAAAACCCCACTGATTTTGCCCCAAACCATATCCGTTTCAGCCCTTTCCCAAAATGGTAAAGATTATGGAAACGTCACTTTCATGCATGAAATCTTTACCCAATTTGGAAACTTTTGAAATCGACTCATGTTTGACTTAAAATACTCAGTTTGTCGATCATCCGATCATCCCTATGGGTTCTATTGATTATAAACACCACATGTTACGTCTAGATTCGTCAAAATCCCCAATTTACACATAATATCATTATCCAATCGATTCTAACCCTAAACAACAATCAATCAGCATTAAAAGCAATCCTACATCATGTCTCTAACATAGATAAAGCAGCAAAGTATTGAATAACACATTACACCACATAATACTCAACTAACACATGTTATTTATTATGAAAACTCATGTTAAATGATAGGGTTTTGTTTTAGAAAGATGTTTAAAAGGTTTTTAATCATAAAAACACCCTTAGAACAGATCTGGACAATTAAGGTTAGATGAAAACGAATTAAAATGCTTCTAAAAGATTTAGGATTATGAACACACCTTGGATTCTTGTTTAGATGTTGTAGATAGGTTAGATTATGAAAAAGAAGAGCAAAAACTCCTTCCTTAGTGTTTAAGATCGTTTGAGAGCGTTTTGGGACGGTTAGGGTTTGTGAAATGATGAAAAATGACTAAGGTTGGTATTTATACTGATCCTCCTTCGCACCAATTGATTGGTCGAAGGTGGTCTCCTTCGCCCCTTTCACAGGGTCGAATGAGACTTGTCCAGGTCGAAGGGAATTCTTCAACTCCACTTCCCTGGTTCGCCCACTTGCATGGGTCGAACCAGACAGTTTTCCTCTCCTTCGACCACTCGAAGTGGTCGAACCAGAGCCCCTTCTTAACTAGTTTTCCAGTTTGTCGTGTTTAACGCATTCTAACACATCTTAACACATAATCATGCATCCTTAGTCTATATTTAACACATTAAAGCACAGATAATCATTTACACATCTTTTAAACACGTCTATGTATATAAACCACCACACAACCCATAATCTACACATATACTTAATTAGTTCATGTAATGTCACCAACAACGGAACCCGGTACTAGTGTATTACCAAAACGACTCCCAATGATCCTCCAGATCATTGTACCCTGGACAATCCTAACTTGACCCAACTCAACTAACCCGGTTAAGTTTGTTTATAAACGTTTCTCGCTAAGGTAGACTTAGATGTTACTAATATGTTTAAGCCGAACATGCCGGGTGTCACATATGTAGTAATAGTAATAAATAGAAAATAATAACAACTTTTGTTAATATATAGAAAAATAAAATATTAAAATATAATACTAATAAAATAAAGAATATAATTTTGTACCTGTTTGGGTGCCCTTGCACCTTTTAGAATCCAATAGATTTTTTCTATGTTTTCTTTTCTCGGAAGAATCTATAAAACAATGAAAAGTTAACTAAAATTAAAGTATACATTGTTTTATACATAATACGTTCAACATTTATTGAAAACTGGGTTCTCCGTTTTCGACTCGCAGCATCATCATTACAAACTACAAAGGTTAGTATGATTTAAAATATAATTTGCTAAAAATGGAGTATAAATATGTAAAAATATTAATTTGGAATGAAAACATACCATTTGAAATGTTTGACAAAGGTGTTGTACATGTATTAACTAACAAAAAGTAAAAAAAAAAAAAAATTGGATTTAGAAATATAAATGTATAAATTAAATGTGATATATGTAATGTATAATGTAAATAATTAATAATTTCACCTGTATTAACATTCAATAAAATTGAATTAGACGTTGAAGGTGTTTGGACTTTTTTTGATCTTTTTTTATCCAAATATATCTTTCGTCGCTTTCGATTTTCAGCAGCTAAATTACATCATAAAAGAATATATATAATCAGATTTTTGGAAAATATTTAAAAATTATATTAACTAATAAATATTGTCTAAAAACTTAAAGGTACGTATTTAGTATACAAACCAGGATTAATGTTTTCCTTGTTGACGGATGAAGATAATACAACATCTGATGATAAAAAGGGGTCTACCAATGTTGAAGGCGACATGTTTTCAATAGAAGCAACATGATGCAAATATTGATTCAAAAATCTATGACGGTCAGAAGCATTATGAGACACTATAAATAAAAATTATATTAGGAAACGGAAAAAAATAATAAGTTTAGCACAAAATATTTAAATATAATCTATACAACTAATATATGATATCAAAAAACTTAAAGGTACGTATTTAGTATACAAACCAGGAATAATGTTTTCCTTATTGAGAGATGAAGATAAAACAACATCTGATGATAAAAAGGGGGCTTCCAATGTTGAATTTGATATGTTTTCAATAGAAGTAACACATTCCAAATATTCATTCATACGTCTACATCGGTCAGAAGCATTATGAGACACTATAAATAAAAATTATGTTAGGAAACGGAAAAAAATAATAACATTTACAAAAAATATTTAAAAAATAATATAACTAATATATAATATCAAAAAAGTTAAAGGTACGTATTTAGTATACAAACCAGGATTAATGTTTTCTTTATTGACGGATGAAGATAATACAACACTCGATGATAAAACGGAGTCTTCCAATGTTGAAGGTGATATGTTTTCAATATAACTAACATGATCCAAGTATTCATTCATACGTCTACGTCGGTCAGAAGCATTATGAGAAACTGTAAGTAAAACATAAAATTACGAAATGAAAAAAAAATGTCAAATCTCCCATATATATCATTAAAGTATTTTAAATATTTTGCATAATTAAAATTGTAACTTACTATATAATTAATGTTTGGTAACTTTAGAGTAAAATTATAAATGTAGAATAAGTATAACATATATTATATCTTACCATTAGACGTACTACTACTCTTGATAACTTTAGAAGCTGGTAAGCTAAAAGTACTTTTCGGTAATTGAGACATTGTAGAATAAACGTTGACTTCTGTATAACAATAGGAGTGACAATGATTGTTAGGGATGATAACATTACAAATACTAACTTAGGATTTAAATCATTAAATATAAAAGATAAAAAAAATAAAAATAAAGGTTTCATGCAATTCTAAGTACATTGTTTATAAGATTCAATATAATGTAAGTTAAAACTATTTCTTGATAATCCTAACATTCATTTTTTGAAGGTCGAAGTAGACATTTAACGTTAAAATATAATAAAAAATTGTAATATTAGATTTTAAATTATATATTATTTGCTGTACAATAACTATCTAACAAAAAAAAAAAAAAAAAAAAACTAAAATCACATGATATATACATATAGTAAATTACATAGAAATTATATGATAACTCTCATATTGGCCATAAATATAAAGATGGATGTGAAAACTTACTCAGACATTAAGTTTTGAAGCTTAAAATGTAAGACTTGTTGTGTACAATCCGCGAAGCTAACAACAAAAGAATATAAAATGAAATTGTAAGTAATTGAAAGTAAAACAGAATTAGTATAATGATTCAAGTGTTTTCAATATTTATACTAATATTGTATTGCTTAAATATGGAATTGTAATTAATTTTAAAAAATTTTGAAAATATAAAAACTAATTAATTACCGCCTAAAACTAAAAAAAATGAAACCGAAATTTTAAAATTTTAAAACTTTTAATGAATTTAAAAAACAAATCGAATAAAATTAATATTTTGATATTAATTTATATATACAATATTAAAAGTAACGAAAAAAAACGGTTAAATTATTTATAGAAAGTGATTTAATTTTAATAATTACTAAATTATTAATAAAAATTTTATTAATGAAAACTCGAATATATAAAAAATAATTGAATTTAGACAGTAATATTATATAAAAATTATATGAAAAAAAGCCAATAACCTTTAAAAAAAGTTAAACAACGAATCATAATTTCAAAATTTTAATTATTAAAAGTAAAGAAAAAACCGGTAATATAATTTATATAAAGTGGATTATTTAAATAGGATTTAACTAATTGTTTACAATACGTAGAAACATATAAAAGTAAAAAAACAATTATTCTTGCAAATAGATAAAACAATAAACAAACAACATGATATCATAAACCAAGCACGGCAAAAAAAACATCACTTCATACTATGCTATTGGGTATATACCGTTAGCAGTATAACAACGAATATACAAAGTAAAGTTAATTTATTTCATTTGTTAAGCAAAGCGTAGTACATATATCATAAAAAAAAATTAATAGTACATAAATATAACATAGGATTTAATTCATTGCTTACAATACGCAAAAACTGGTCAATCTTAAAACAATTATTCATGCATGTTCATAAAACGATAAAAAACAAAAAGAAAATCATAAACCAACAACGCCAAAAAAAACATAACTTCATAACAAAAAAATAAAACATCTTCAACCAATTATCTTCAGTTCACATCATTCTTCATCGATTGACAATTCCACCCTCAGATCAACAGAGCCCAAAATATTTGTCCAATTAGCCTGTATTAAAATTGTATATAAATCAAGAAATTTAGCATAAAAAATAATAAAAAGAAAAATTAACCGTATGTATGTAAAAATGAATTACACAAATACTTTTATAATACCTGCTCAACAAACATTTTTTTCTCTAGTTCAGACATAACATTTTTGTCATCATTTATACCGCTAACGGTATAAATTTCAGAAAAGGTTTTTAGATTTGTCTCTGTGACTTCTATTTTAAATCCAATCCATCTATCTCTGATTAAAAAGAACTCATCAGGAAAGCGAACATAATCGCCAACCTGCGAAGAAGAACTTATGGTAATTAGATAATAAAATTTATAATAAAAAATATAAAAAATAGTAAAATTAATAAATATAAAAACAGACGGTATTTTCTTGCAACAAATCATGAATATCAAGTGGAACCAATTTAGCCACATCTTCATGAGACAATATTAACATGATTCCATCACTAATATCTTGTACCAAGATTTTTATTTTAAACCTGAAAAAAAAAATAGAGGATTAAAATAAAAAATAGAATTTGCTTATTGATTGTTTTAAAGGGTTAAATATAAAACTTAGCAAAGAACCTTGGAATTGCTTGAACTTCATTCTTAGCACAATTATTGTTCTCACAAGTGTATTTTGGTTTTATTTCATACCCTCCGTTGTCACAATTAGTATTGTTAACAACATAATCAGTGCTTACTTTCGCATGGCAACGAGAGCATGCCATGTGGAACCACCCATAGTCTTTATACACTTGTGATATTTTCCTAAATACAATAAGACTTGTTTCATTTTGTGATTCCCACACATTAGCAATTAGGCTAAATGTGTTATTGGTTACAAAATCATTGTAAGAGTCCATGATGATTTTCACTGTATAACAGAAAATTAAAAAGGGTCAAAAAAAAATAATAAATTAGTAACATAAGATATGTATAAAAGCATAAAGATATTATGAAATCAAAATGAAAAAATGAAAATAAAATAAAATTACATGGTACATACATATAATTGCAAAGGGAAGACAATTTGATCTTTCTTATAGATATAGAACATGTGAATAATTTATAATTCTCTAAAACAATTTATAATCAAATAAAGTATTCTATTTTAAGAAAGGAGCAATACATTATAATACATATTAATGTTGTTTTAATTTAAAACATAAAATTAGTGTTGAATTGGCATAATTTATGAATGTCAATATATAAATGGATCGAAATTAGGCAGAAGTTAATAAACTCGGTTTTGGGTGTTATAATCAAAATATGGAAACTGATGATAGTGTGGAGTAATTGTATCTAGTAATAAACGACATTAAGTACATATTTTTATGCATTTTCTAGTAGTGTATATCTCCTTTACATTTAAAATTGACTGAACGATTATTAGCTGGAAAGAAAATCGCCAAAAGCTTAGTTTTAGTTAAATAAATGACTATTTTTCGGGTACTATTTATCACTTGGTCAAACCACATTATTGCATATTTTAATATAAAAATTTGTGAGTAGTAATTTTGTATTGACCAAACACATTGATTTCACATTACCTTAGATTAAAAAATAGTATTAGAAATTTAAAGTTATTAATGAATTAAATTGTATGTTTACTGCTGCACTAAACTCTCTAATAGCACCTACCGTTGACTAATTTTGACCCAGATGTGAATGCATATGTAGACATAAGTAACACATATTTTGACAGAAATAGTTTATGGACACAACAATATACAACCATATAAATCAGAAAAGGGATAGTGGGATTGCTGCAAATAAGTGACTATATGACTGAAGATAATTCATAGTTTTGACAGTGTTTAAATTGCCTTTATATAAGATTATATAGTGAAAGAAATTTGACAATACTATATTTCGTTGACCAAAATGAAATTATCAACATCCAAAAGCGTTACATGCAAACTTAAGAATTATAAGTATCATCACAACTATTCTAATGGAACTGTTGAATACATACAAAAACTTTATAAATATTTTTTAAAAAAGAATAGATAAACTATATATAAATCGTATATTTTAAGTAACAAAAAAAGAAAACTTTTGAAATAGAATAAAAGTAAAACATTGATTGCAAATTAAGTTTTTCAAATAAAGATGGGTGTACTTTTCATGAATTTGTCTATACAAAATAAGAGAAAAGAAAGTATTTTTGGTAATATTATAAAGGTAGTATTACCATGTACTTTAAGACTAAAGAAAGTATATGGATTTATGAAATCCATATTAAACCATCATGACAAAACTAACGTTTTGATGTTGTAAACATCTTTCAACACAATATGCAGATAAGTATTTAGTTGCCTATATAAATTCAAGTTAAACACTTTCTTCAAGTTATAGTTTTGTATCAGATAGATGATGATGCAATAAATAATAGTTTTAAACAACAACAACGCCAAAAATTATAAATCAAAATATAGCTTACGTAGTTGTTTTCATAGATAATCAAAGTACTAAACAACTGCTACATCCGCATAGAAACACACAAACTGTTTACTTGACTTTCTCCATAACTAATAAACCAAAATTTGGAGAACGCCTACTTTCATAAGGCTTATTTTTTACTTAGAAGTTTGTACCATAACCACATAAACATATAACTACCGTAGAGAAAATATTGGACTTACATAACTTCATCTACGGACGTGAAAACACCAAGATACCTTCACGCTTGACAAACGTTATACGATAACGTCGTCCATTTTTCAAACCCAGCTTCTTCATCATCGACTTCCATCTTCCTAAGGAATACCTTTTTTTCTCACCTTTCCCTTCAAAGTTCATGTGGGTAAAAAAACACATCCCATTTTCAAATTGAACAAAGACAGTCATAAAATTCTTAAGGTTGGAACTGATCACAAACTCTTTAGGAAAGCGCTGGAAACAGATTTGATAAACAAAATGGTAAATAATAAATCACAAAAAAGTTTATAGCGAAATAAATACAGTGGAAATTATACACTATATTATTAATTTAATGCTTACGAATTTGTAGGTCACTTTGGTAACAATTTGGTGAGTAGGAGGAATAGAGTTGACGTCAACTTGTATACCGGGATATGGATGATCTTCGGTATCACTAAATCCCTCAAAATCCGAAGAAAAGTCACTTTCTTCATCTGAGGTATTGTCAATTTCTTCGTTTGAGTCGGAAGAAATTTCAATAACTTCGGGTGCCATGCTTGAATGTTAGAAGTACATGATACAAAAAATAAAAACAATATATTAGATTTGTAGTATATAAATTAAAGGATTGAACTTTTATTTCAAAACCTAATAGGTTATAATTCGATGACACTTATACAAATCTAAATATGTAAATAGGCATAGTATAAGATATACGAATTTGATGTACAAATAAGAAAAGACATAATTGCAATTGAATATCCCTTAGTGAGTTCTATTTAAGCATAGTTGCAATGATAAATCTGTGAAATTCAATTGTTATTTTGATTAATGTGACTTATATTCTTTGCATAAATGGATTATGAGTTGTTTCATCTTATGATATAAGAAGGAAATTCACATTATAGATTGTTAAAAAATGTTCTTAACCAATAAAAATAATTTTGTTATATCTATTAAAATCAATCTGAAAACATAAAAATCTAGAAAAACAATTCTGAAATCATATCCCTAATATAAACTACAAAACAATCGAACATATTACTAAAAAAAAAATAACAAAATATTATATTCATAAATAAAATGTTGTTAACACTACAAATAATTCAAAAAAATATCTACTAAAACTGATCCGAAAACATAAAAATCCAGTAAAAAATATCAGAAAACATAACCCTAAAATAAACCCTAATTTAAAAATATACCTATTAAAACAGATCCGAAAACTTAAAAATCTAATAAAACATATAACAAAACATAACCCTAAACTATAACACATAACAATCGGAATAATAAAACAAAAAAAAACATAAAAAAATATTTTATCTTTAACTAAGTCATAACAGTTCAAATATGAAGATTTATAGAGAAAAGTACATACATTTGACGAATTGATGCAAGGAATTTCAAACCTAAATTAATAACAAAGGGAAACTTTTATAGATTAGGGTTATGTGATAAAGATGGATCGGCTATGTAAATACATGTTTTCGAAAATAAGATTGGATTTGAAGATTGTTACCTTTAAGATGAAGAAATCGATGGAAGAGATGGATAGAAGTTAGTAAAGTGAAAGTTAGGTGAATGGTTTTAATGGATGACACTTATTGTATAGGTTGGTGAGATGGCCGACAAAATCAAAGGATAACCTAAAATCTGATGGGCGAAGCATATTTGTCTTATCAGATGGGCTTAAAGCTTAACGGGCTGTGTATAATTTAGATGTACGTATGGGCCAAGCATATCTTCTCATATCTGATGGGCTAACATCTTATCAGGCCGTAAGGAATTTACATGGCCCTATGGACTTTACACATAGCTATGTTTGTATGTTTAAAAAGTTTGTGTTTCTTAATTCGTTTTATAATTATAAATACAGCAAATTAATATTGTTATGCTTATAAGTATACATTAATACTCAAACTATTTTGGTATTACATAAAAAGTTACGGTAACATGTGTAAGCCGAGATGCCAAAACAATGGCAGATATATAAAGAATCAAGAGAATAATATAAAACATAGCGATTTATTCAATTAATAACCGTACATAAACATACGAGTGGGTGAAAAATCAACATACCAAATTATCCAAAACATATAATCAAACATTGTTCAGATAAACACGACAAAAACAACATAAAGTGCAGTAATAAAAAGGACAACTCCAATTTTAAAAAACAAACGACACGTCGAGTCACGTTGAATAAATATTACTTCTCAATCTTTGGGATGAGAAGATTGGTGTCTTCAATGGATTTTCCTTTGTCATCTTCAGAACCAAACTGGACATTACTTGTAGACAACATGTGGCTTTCTTCCGCATCGTAAACATCAACCAACTTTCGCTTTATAGTAGTTAATGAAGATGTATTTCCAGAAAAAACATCATCTTTTAGTCCGTCATTAGCAGCATTTGAAACTGGAGTAACATTGTCGCCGGGTACCAGAAAATGTTTCCTGAAAAAGCATAAAAGTTTATTTATTACTTTCAGTTTATAGGCTAGTACTTTGTTAAAAAAACCTTATTAGTTTCATGTTTAATATCGATATGTATATAGTAAAAAATGCAACAGGAAATATTGATATGTTACCTTTTGAGTATCCGGAAAAAACGAAGACATGCAAATTGATTCAGAGTCAGTAACCTGAAAAAAAGGCTTGTTAGTAATTTAATATAAAAAAAATGAATTTTAAAGATATATTATTTATGTTAATACAATAACAGCATACAACGATTAATACCTGTCCAATGTTCAGTTTTTTCTTTAGCTCCGAAATTATGTTCACATCTTGAGTAAACTTAGAGATTCCATAAACTTCATATTTATTTCTCAAATTGTAGTCGGACACTTCAATCTTGAAAGCAAGTTCCTTCTCCAACAAACAATCGATCTCGTCGGGATATTTAACTGTATCGCCAACCTGAAAGAAAAGGGTAAATCAATATAGTGAAAACATATACTTATACAATCTGTTATCTAACATGTATTTGATAATACATGAATAATGTAATGATACACTTAGTAATACAAAAATACATATTTAAAATGTGTTACGGTATTTTGAAACGTGTATACATATGAATTTGAAAAGTAAAGTAAAAAACAACAAAAATATATATTTAAAATGTCTTACGGTATTTTGAGTTAGCAAGTCTGAAGCAGATTCTTTGATAAGTTCACAGGCATCACGATGAAACAAAGTAAGAGATACTGCACCATTGGTATCCTGAACACGAACTTGAACTTTGTACCTAGTTAAGAATAAATTGTTTATAAAAAATATAGTAATATATATGTAAATAACCAATTAGTTAATACAAACTGTGGCTGAATACAGTACAAACTGTAGATGATGATGTATATGTTACTCAATTAAATGAAACAATAGAACAATTACCTTGGAACTGGGTCAACAATCTTTGAGCTGCACTTGACGTTTACACATTGATGTATCTTCTCCTCCTCAAAATCTCCGGTCCCATCATCTTTCTCCCTAACTATATATTCCGTAGCAACCTTTTTGGTACACTTGGGACAACCAAGATAGTACCAGCCAACTTCTTTACATATCGCCTTAATTGTACCCAAAACAACCAAAGGTTGCTCCTGTAATAAAGACAATAATCCATTCGTTAAATCTTACTATATAATAAGTAAATTATAAAACACAACAGATTAACTTAAATATAACCAACCTCTTGTATCTCCCAAATATCACCAATCCTACTTAAAGTAGTGTTTGTTAAGAAATCCTCCTCAGTGGAAGCAAACATTGAAACACCATACGGACGATGGCTTGAGGACGGAGTATCAATATTGACCTTAATCAAACTGTAAATAATCGGAAAAACAATTATTAAGTACATAAAAAAATTTATGTAACTATGTATAGAATATATTGAAAAACTGAAAATACCAAGACTTATAATCATTAATGTCGTGTATATCGTCATTAATGAACAGTCGACTGATAGCAGCTCCAAAAGAGTTGGACACATATGGCTTTCCTGATATAATAAAGACATTAGTTCACGACATTACAGTATTTTTTAGATAAACAGTTAGATCTCAATTGTTGTCTATTTAACTATTTCATACTCATGGGTCAATAGGTTGTTTTATATTTCCTACTAAACCTGATATATAACAGTGTACATCTATCATATGTGCCTCACAAAAGTTTTTCTATGCAATTGGACATTTATTTAATGTAATGCTGTAACAACTGAACACCAAGAATAAAATATTGTTTGGTAATTTAAAATATTTTGGTTCAATTGTGACGGTTCTAAGTAATTTAAATATATAATCGATCACACCAACTATGTGGATAAATAGACATCGTGACAATGTATACATACTTGACTAATCTAATATATAAATACAGTAAAATAACATAAGATATAGATGATACCATTAAAGAACTTCAAGCGCGCAAACTGCAACATAACAATAACATGCTCCTCCTTCGGATGTCCAACCACAAACTTTTGCATTTGCTTTGCATACTCATCCCATAGTGTAAGATAAACGGACAAACCCCTGATAAGATTAGATAAACAAATTTAAGATGAAAGTATATACATACAAATATATTAGAAAATCAATACAAAATTACGATATTTGATAACATACTCCTGGTTTTGAACTTCCATTGTTAATCTTTTTTTGGTTTGAACAGTCACATCCTTGTCTTCATTCTTGTAAAATCTTTTTACATGGCCAATAAGATCTACATAAAGATAAGAAATATTATACTAATTGAAATATAAATATTTACAACTTAATAGTAATTGCGGATAATTAACATATGATATTTACCTATTGTGATGTTGTCGGGTATTTGATTATCTATGATTGACTGAAAAGGAACAAAACAGAAACCATACATGGGACCTCCAAAATTTTCACATTTTGAAACACGAGTATTAGGATTGAAACAGATTTTGTTTGGGTTTCAGAAAATTTATATTTCGATGGATTGTATCCAATACCAGGACTGGTAATGGTTAAACATGCATTTTCTTCACAAAACCTTTCAAACCTAAAGAACCATCTTTTGAAAACATTGGCTTGGATTTTATTACCCTGTAAAAGACAAAACAGCGTTAAGAATTTTATATAAGGATTTTAGTTTTCAATATTATTCAAAAAAAAAAAAAAAACGAAAATCAAATAAGCTGTTACTTATGTGCTCATCAATTAGGATCATCTCAATTGAATAGTCTTCATTAGGTATTCTGCGATTTGGTTGTCGCCAAACCCTAATAACTCTTACTCGCAAAACCACATTGTCCCTCATGACATCCAGGTCACGTAATATGGTGATTGCTGCTTCTTCCATCTATCTAACCTTTATTAAACAATGCGAATGTTTTAGTGTTAGCATAAATTTTAAAACAGTATAGGATTGAAAAGAAATAATAATATAATAATAAAGAACCAACTGAACTTACTTTGAATTGCAGGATTGTTGTGTGAATGTTCAATCTAACACGTATGGTATATATAGTGGAAAGTTTGGATTTACAAATAAGGAAACGTTTTAAATCAGACAGCCAAATTTATGGTATGTAAAATAGTTTATGGTAATGATTACCAAAAAATAGTCTCTGTTAATGATCATCATTAATTAGTATATGTTAGTGTACCCCATAAAATCAGCCACTACTAAAATTTTGATTACAATAAATCGTATTTATTTTATTTATAACTAACGAAACATTTTAAAGCGCTATACTAATTTGGTATGTAAAACATTATATGTTAATGTTTTAAATAAAATGAGTTAATACTAAAATTTTGATTAACATTAATCGTATTTATGATTATGTTTTAACGAAGGAAACCTTTTAAGGCTATATCCAAATTTGGTATGTAAAATAATATATGTTAATGATTACCATAAAATATTTAATGTTAGTTACTAACGTAAATAAGTATATGTTAAGGATTGCCATAAAATCAGTCAATACTGTGTATATATTGTCAAATATAATTAACTTTCTATATATAGATTGTCAAAAAAAAAAAAAAAAAAAAACGTTATAAATAGTTTTCCATAAATATATTGTCAAAATTATAATACGCGGAACATAATGAACTTGCTATAGATAGATTGTAAAAAAAGAAAGTTATAATTACCATAATATAGTCTACGTTAATGATAATCATTAATTAGTATATGTTAATGTCGCCCATAAAATCAGCCAATACTAAAATCTTGAATACCATAAATCGTATTTATGTTATGGTATAAGTAAGGAAATTTTTTAAAGGGATAGCAAAATTTGGTATGTCAAAATAAAAAACGTAATTAATAACTTTTAATAAATATATGGTCAAACTTATAATACGCGTACCATAATGAACTTCCTATATATAGATTGTAAAAAAAAGAAAGTTATAATTAACATTCTATATATATAATGTAAAAATAAAAAACATTTATAGCTGCCATATTGTCAAATTATCTCATTATTAAACACATAATTGCGTAATATAATATAAAGACATAATAAATTAGTAAAACATCCACGACATAATATTTTATTAAAACTTTATTTGAAATAACACTGAGTGTTACGTAACGTACGTCTTGAAAAAACAAATGAAATTCAAAGATGAATAGGCCGGTTAAATAACAAATAAAAAACTCTAGTTTATTACCTCTGGTGTTGGAACCTTATGAACTAAAAGCTTACGATTAATTGCACACCAATTGAAGACACAAGCATCGCCTATTGAAATATCCTCGGCTTGAATCAAGTAACGCCATCCATCAACAATAAACCTTGTTAACAAATTATAGATTAATATTAAATTAAATTCGAATTGGTAGAATATGAACAAATAAATTGAACATGAAATAAAGTTATATTAAAATATAACATTACCGGGTAGAAGTACCATCGAAATTGATAAGGACGGGCCTTGTCCATGCAAATCCATCGACAAATTTAATTGTAACCTCTAACGTTTCATTTAACCCAGCAATGTGAGCAACTTCATTTGGTATTATCTATAAGAAAAACAAAATGAAATTAAAATTGTAGAATAATAAATTTGATGTTGCATAGAAAAAACAAACTGTACCAGTTCTTCAGTGATAGTTGAAGTAAACGTAGGAAAATTTGATTCAATATACAATGTCAAATTATGGGTAGCAAATATGTTTTGTGAAGATGATATTTCGTCAGTAAGTAGTTTGTGTAAAAGCATCTGCCGCCCAGTCTTGCTAAACGTGATTATATTGAAACGTGTAATACCATTAAACTCTAAACAAATAAAATCGCCAATTTCAAGACGAAGATCCTCAAGAAATTTGGCCCATCCAACAGTAAAACAGTACTTGGTACCAATTTTTCTAAGGGTAACATCCCATTGATGGCTATTAGTCACAAATAGCTTAACAGGATTAGACGGTAGACCTTCGGCATAATGCCTTTCGGCAAATGACATTGGTAACACCTGAACAACAATTAAAATATTGTTACATCTATGTTAATGAAAAACTTTAGAAGATAATAAAAAATAAAACATACCATTGGACCAACTATTTCATGATCAATCATCTTGCAAAATGAGTTTGATAATTGTTTAGAGGGACAATGATTGTAGTATCGCATCATAAATGTATAATGGCCTATATAATCAAAAATAGCAAAGAATATGCCGAAGCATAAATCACGTACAACCCGAGACCATCCGTTAGTTAAACAAAATGAATCATCAACCGCTTTGACACGAACGGACCAATCATGACCTTCATTAGTCCTAATGATAACATTTGTGTTATAAAGGTTGTTTGCACTAAAGAAGTTGTTCATTGATCTAGGAATGGGCTGTAAATAATTGGTAAATTAAATAAGGCTACGCAAGTTTCAAAGTATAAGTTAAAGTCATAAAATAATTGAATATTAATAAGAAATATATCTTACCAATTGAAACGAAGAAGGGTCATGTACAATGACAAAGAATTGGTTTCCCTTTCGATAGGCCATACTGAAAAAATAACGTATATAGTTGGAACAGAAGGTTGCTATACAGCCAAATGGAGTACCTGAAAATATTGTGAACAGAATGTATTAATAACAATGATTAACCATGAATTTATATTGACAATCACTAATGGATAGCTAACAGATTCAACAGGGATATATACACTATAAAAATACCAATTGATAGCTTACTTGAATTTACAATACACAATTACACATCTTTCCATTGTTTAAGGCCTCAGGTTAGGATTTAAATAGATGCATGAATGGGAAACAAATACTCTATTATTCACTTCTCTATGCCTTGTTGTGATAATTGATTATTAGTATAACATTGAATATCCCTTACTGACTTCTGGTTATACAAAGGTTTGCAGAATAAATCTGTTAATTTGCATTCTTATTTTCCTTGATGTGACCTATATTCTTTGAACAATGGATTATGAGTTCTTTCATATTATGTTAGCAGAATCAAAATCACATTATATAACGTCAAATAAATGTTGTAAACCAATACAAATAATTGAAAAGTATATGTATAAAAACAAATCGGAAAAAACAAACATATAGTAAAACAGAACCCTAAAACATAAACCTAGACTAAACCAAATAACAATCCGATAAAAAACAAAAAAAAAATAAAACAACATATTCTACTCGTAAACAAAACAAAACCGTTCAAGAAGGTGAATGATTGAACCCTAAAAAAAATATTATACATACCTTTGACGACGTGATACCAGGAAGTTCACACCCTAAATCAAGAACGTGAATGATTGAAACCTAAAAAAAATATCAGATTAAAGCATAAATCAGAAAAGAAATAATTTAAATGACATGAAGTTATACATGGCCGATGCATACCTCGGATCAATTGAAAGCAGAAACCTTGTTTGAATGATGGTCAAGTAGCAGTATGTGTAATGAAAGAGATGGATTGATAGGGTTTGAATGCGGCGATTCGTAAGAAGATTGTTTGTTAGGGTTTCATTTGATAGCGGCGATGAGATTAAGTGGTATGAAGGATATGTTTTGTGTGTGGGTTATTGTTATACGAATCGGGTCAATGGATTAAATTTCGGGTATGGGTTAGTCAACAGCTGATTGACAAGTGTCCCATTTTGATGAGGAGCTCTAGGATGGGGACAAGTGTCCCCCTAGCTACTCCTTTATTAGTAGAGGTAGATTGTCTTTGATATTTGTTCGTTTTTTTAAATATTTGTTTCTTTCTTAAATTCTTGACGTCTTTAATTATTTCAATAATTGAAATATTCTATGTCATAAAAACCCGAACGCTTTCAGGAGGCAAAAAAATGTGAAGTTTTCATAAAAATAAACAGACATTCACATGTAGAAAAAGGGCCCCAAGATTATTTTTCGCTTGCGGCCTCCATTATGGTTGTGTCGGCTCAGCCAAAGGTGAACAAAATGGCGATGCATAGTATTTTCCTAACAACAACATGGTTCACTAGGAGGACAAGGAACAACAAGCTGTTCAACAACCACGGTTTTAGCTTCTAAGTTATTTGAGAGGAGATTAAAGGAAACTATTTTCTTTGGGTCAAAATATAGCTCTTGGCTGGTATTTGTTTTTGTTTATTATTATTTTTTAATAATATCCGATTCAGGAGAAAATTAACTACCCGTTTGCTTTTTCTCCTTGTCTTTCTTATATATTCTCTCCATTCCATACTCATTTCGATTAATTTATGTATATTTTTTTCACCTAAAGTTTTTGTAGGGTCAATATGCCGGATCATTTTGTTTGTTTTAGTTGTTTTTAATTGAGTTTGTCACATTTTGACTTCTAGATGCCATGCAAATGTGAAAAGAGCTCAAATCTATTTCAATTTTATATAAACGTAGAGAAAGTATCGCGTACAAATGGTCTTAACCTACAAAGTGTAGGAAGAAACCTTAAAGCGTCACGTGGATTTGACAGTTTTTTGGGTAACCATGTCTTAATTCTTGTCAAGGGTAAATTATACATTTTTCTAATCCATGTAATCTCGCTCAAATTTCAAAGTGGATTCTAAATTACTTGAATTGCGTAATGGAACGATAACCACCACCTTCAACTTTCCACCACCGCCGCCATGCCACCCTTCACCGCTGAAGCATCAACGACGACAACCACCTACACCACCAAACATCACAACAACATGCAACCAATCAAAGATCGATGTTTTTTTTGTTGTAACGTGATCGAACGCCGCTACGCCATCCTTCACCACTAAACATCACAACCACCTGCAAACCAATCAGAGATGCATGATTTTTTGTTGTAACGTGCCTGATTTATTGTTGTAATTAACGTATATTCTGATGCATTTTTTTGTATGTGCGTGATCTATGTGAAACCATTAGTGCATGCATGATAAGTGAACCATTAATGCATGAGTGATAAGTGAACTAATCTATGGTTTTACAACATGCTTTATTTTGGTTTTATGGTTTTAGAACATGCTTTATTTTGGCTTTATAGCATGCTTTATTTTGGTTTATGTTTTTACAACATGCTTTATTTTGGTTTTAAGGTTCTACAACATGCTTTGTTTTTCCAGAAAGAAAGCATGCGTGATTATGGTATTACAACATGTTTTAGTTTGGTTTTATGGTTTTACACATGCTTTGTTTGTCCAGAAAGAAAGCATGCGTTGTATGGTTTTACAACATGCTTTCTATTGGTTTTATGGTTTTACAACATGCTTTATTTTGATTTTAAGATTTTACAACATGCTTCATTTTGAGTTTATGAATTTACAACATGCTTTATTTTGGTTTATGGTTTTAGAACATCCTTTATTTTGGTTTATAGTTTTGCAACATTCTTTATTTTGGGTTTATGGTTTTACAACATGCTTAATTTTGGTTTTATGATTTTATTACATTCTTTATTTTGGGTTTGTGGTTTACAACATGCTTTATTTTGGTTTTATGGTTTTAAATTATGCTTTATTTTGGGTTTATGGTCTTATAACATGCTTTATTTTGGTTTTATGGTTTTTACAAGATGCTTTGTTTGTCCAGAAAGAAAGCATATGTGATTATGGTTTAACAACATGCTTTATTTTGGTTTATGGTTTTACAACATGCTTTATTTTAATTTTACGGTTTTACAACATGCTTTATTTTGGTTTTATGGTTTTCTAACATGCTTTATTTTGGTTTTATGGTTTTCCAACATGCGTTATTATGGTTTTATGGTTTTACAACATGCTTTATTTTGGTTTTAAGGTTTTTACAACATGCTTTATTTTGGTTTATGGGTTTACAACATGCTTTATTTTAATTTTACGGTTTTACAACATGCTTTATTTTGGTTTTATGGTTTTCCAACATGCTTTATTTTAGTTCAATGGGTTTACACATGCTTTGTTTGTCTAGAAAGAAAGCATGCATGATTATGGTTTTACAACATGCTTTATTTTGGTTTATGGTTTTACAACATGCTTTATTTTGGATTTATGGTTTTATAACTTGCTTTATTTTGGGTTTATAGTTTTACACATGCGTGATTTAGGGTTTGGTCATGAGTTATTTCAGAGTGAAGCATGCTCTGTTTTTTCATTACAAAAACAGAGCATGTTCCAAGGTCATGGGTTTTCAAAAACAGAGCATGGTTTCCGGTGTGGTGGCTTTTTTTTAATTATGTTTGTCAGTTATGTGAGATTTTTTTCCCGATCATAAAATTGATTGACGAGAAAAGGAAGACACAAATTGAATTCAATTGAAATTTGATTTTGTAATTGGATGATAATACTCTTGCCTGTGTTAAGCTGTTTTTAATTTTATTATGATCGTGCCACCGTGTTCTACTTAACCCTAATCTACGGCTTACGTTCCTTCTCACGCTTTGTAGGTTAAGGTTCCTTTGTACATTATCCTTCCTCACACACACACACACACACACATATATATATATATATAGGGTTAGGATACTTTGAGAACTCGATGAGTTGTGAGAACTCATGAGAACTCGACGTAAAATGCGAATTTTTTTTTGCACACTCGTGTAAAAACACGTAAACCCCGCTGTAATTTTTTTTAAAATACATTAATTTACACCAAATTACACCGGTGCAAGTGATTTTTATCCACGTATAAGCATATTAATATTTTATTCATTATTTTATTATTGATTAATTATGGACCACATATTCATTTTTTATTAAAAAAAGTATGTGGTTATAAAGCGAGTTCCTATGGTTCTCACAACTCATAGGAGTTCTCAAAATATCCGGATCCTATATATATATATATATTGTTGGAAATTTTATTAATTAAGTATTATATTAAATGTAATATAATGACATTTAATTATAAAGCTAGGTGAATGAGAGATCTAAGCTTTATGTGTGTGGTGGAACTTTAAAGTTGGAGGAATTTGTGCTTGTCCCACATTGGTGGAAATATAAATCATGTGTTGGTTTATATCTAGAATTCTGTAGAGGAATGTATTCCTATACAATAGGACACACCCAGTGGCAGCCAGGAGGGTGCGAAGCACCCGACGCGCCCGCGCCCGCGCACGGGCACGGGACCGGGACGAGGGCGATGGGCGTAATGTGGCGTTTTGATGGCGCACTTTGCACTTCGCACGCTCGCATCGTCGCGAGCCGCTTGAGAGCCGCCTTTTTTATTTTTAACTGAGCTTGGACTGGAGTGGCTCGAGCCTGTGGCCAAGACTGGGTAATTAATGTGGTCAAGTCAATGAAATTAATTGACTTAATTTCAATCATTGACCACGTTTGAATTCTAGTCAAACGAAGTTAATGCCAGACTTAATTTCGTAATCAATGAGGCGTATTACTAGGCTCGGTTTCGTGTATAAATACCGAGTACAAAACTCTGTTTTGACACACCGGAAATTCTCCAATTCATGTTCTCGAACCACCACCTTCTTTCAGAAAAATTTCCTAACTTTTCAGACCTGCAGGCTCTTGTTTCAGGTACTGTTTCAGGTGCTTGGCTAACTCCGGCAGTGCAATCTGCTTAGGCTGTTGTACCCTGTGAAACAGACGGGTTCACCTGGTTGGCCCGAAATCTGTTTTAAGGGAAGCGTGTTTTACACGTGCCTCAGTCACATCGAGTTTCCTTTGCCTTCCTTCGTATTTTCTTTTCAGTTTGTAATTTTCTTTCTGTTTGTATTCTGTTAATTTCATTATTGTATTGTAATCCGATTTTATTTAATAAACGACTGTATTTCTTTTATTTTGTGAACGGTGTTCCTACAAGCTTAAAACAGATTTTAAAACTCCGTTCATACTTTGTTTTAAAATTTTCGGATTACAATATAAATTGTTTCTTTAAACTCTTTGTGAGTTTGCCTTGGTTTTCTGGAAACCAAACAGTTTGGTTTTTTGTAAACCAAATTGTAAAATTCAAAGGATTATTTATTGGTTTGATCATTTCTGACCAGTGTTTTCTTGTTTCAGAAATGGCTACGAATGCTAGCGCTTCATCAACAACCGTTGGACCAACATCCACCACTATGGGGCCATTATTTGGCACCCAGGCAGCCCAGACGGTTGCAAACCATGCTGAGAAACCAGAGAAGTTCTCTGGATTGAACTTCAAAAGATGGCAGCAAAAGATGCTGTTTTACTTGACAACTCTGAATCTTGCGAGATTCTTGATTGAGGCCCCCCCTCAACTTGGTGAAGGGAACTCTGACGTTCAATCTGTGAGCGCACTTGATGCTTGGAAGCATTCTGAGTACCTATGCAAAAACTATGTGTTGAATGGACTTGCTGATCCATTGTATAATGTGTACTGCAAAATAACGACTGCCAAAGAACTTTGGGAATCTTTGGAGCGTAAGTACAAAACTGAAGATGCTGGTACTAAAAAGTTTGTTGTGGCTCGATTCTTGGACTATAAAATGGTGGATTCCAAAACTGTTATTAGCCAAGTCCAAGAATTGCAAGTGATCCTTAGTGACATTCTTTCTGAAGGAATGAATCTTAGTGAAACATTCCAAGTGGCTGCAATAGTTGAGAAACTTCCTCCAAGTTGGACGGACTTCAAGAATTACCTTAAGCATAAGCGAAAGGAAATGACCATTGAAGACCTTGTGGTTCGCTTGCGTATTGAGGAAGATAATAGAGTGTCTCTAAAAGGAACTCAAGTTGAAGGTACTGCAAGAGCTAACATTGTTGAGCATGGCCAGTCTTCAAGGGGGAATAAGAGCAACAAAGGTCACAAATTTGGTGAAAAATCAAAAGGTAAGGGTCGGGACCTTGGGCCTAGAAAAGGTGGTGTGAAAAAGAAGGTTAGTTCCTTCAAAGGGAAATGTTACAACTGTAATGAAGCTGGTCACAAAGCTGATCAATGCAAAGCACCTAAACGTGAGAAGGCGCTTATGGTTGATGATGATGTGCCTTTAGTGGCCATGATTTCAGACCTCACTGCCATGATGGAGGAGGTTAATTTGGTGACTAACAACCCAAAAGGGTGGTGGGTGGACACTGGGGCTACTCGTCATGTTTGCCCAGACAAGACCCTCTTTAGTACATTTAAAGAGGTGGTGGGAGACGAGAAGCTGTACATGGGTAATGCTGCTACAGCAGATATCAAGGGAGAGGGTGATGTGATCTTGAAGTGGACTTCTGGAAAAGAGCTCACTTTAAGCAATGTGCTTTATGTTCCCGACGTCCGTAAAAGTCTTGTGTCGGGATGGTTGCTTAACAAGTTTGGCTTTCGTTTGCTTTTTGAGAGTGACAAGTTTGTTTTAAGTAAGCATGGTGTGTTTGTTGGTAAGGGCTATGCCCAGAATGGTATGTTCAAACTCAATGTAATGGCTGTTACTAAGAACATGAATAAGAATGCTACTACTTCTGCTTACTTGGTTGAGTCTCCTAATGTTTGGCATGGTCGTCTTGGTCATGTTAATTTTAATTCAATGCGTCGTTTAATTAAATTAGACTACATACCAACGTTTGCCATAGACTCTAAATCAAAATGTAAAACATGTGTTGAAGCCAAACAAACAAGATCATCATTTAAATCAGTTAATCGAATAACTGAGCCCCTTGACTTGATTAACACTGATGTGTGTGATTTAAAATCAATTCCCACTAGAGGTGGCAATAAGTATTTTATTACTTTTATTGACGACAGTACGCGGTATTGTTATGTGTATTTACTTAAGAGTAAAGATGAAGAAATTGACAAGTTTATCTTGTTTAAAGCTGAAGTTGAAAACCAACTTAATAAGAAAATAAAGCGTGTGAGAAGTGATAGGGGAGGTGAATATGTTTCGCCATTTGGGGATGAATGTGCCAAAAGTGGCATAATACACGAGTGTACCCCTCCCTATACACCCCAATCAAATGGTATTGCGGAACGGAAAAATCGTACCCTAAAAGAAATGATGAATTCCATGTTGATAAGTTCTAGAATGAGCCAGGACATGTGGGGGGAGGCCATTTTGTCGGCCAATTTTTTGTTAAATAAAGTTCCTTTCAAGAATAAGGATGTAACACCATATGAGTTATGGTGGGGACATAAATCATCCTATAAATACTTGAAAGTGTGGGGGTGCCTGGCCAAGGTAATTGTTACACCTCCAAAGGCTCTTAGAATTGGGCCTAAAACTGTTGATTGCATATTTATTGGATATGCCCAAAATGGGACTTCACATCGTTTTCTTGTGCATGAGTCCAAAAATCCTGATGTTCATAAGAACTCCATAATAGAAACAAGGCCAGGAAATGCAACTTATTTTGAAGAGGAGTTCCCAATGTTATTAGAACAAACTCATGCGAGTTCATCAACAGCGGTTGATAAGGTTGTTCAAAATAAAACCCATGAACCATCAGAGGATGAAGAGGTTGAGCCAAGAAGGAGCAAAAGGCAAAGGATTGAAAAATCTTTTGGGCCTGATTTCCTTGCTTACATGGTTGAGAGTGAGCCTCAAACCTATCACCAAGCAGTCACCTCTTCAGATGGACCTCAATGGAAAGAAGCCATCAAAAGTGAGATTGATTCTATTTTGCAGAATCATACTTGGGAGCTAGTTGATCTTCCACCAGGGTGCAAGCCACTTGGATATCGATGGATATTCAAGAGAAAAATGAAAGCTGATGGCTCAGTTGACAAGTATAAAGCAAGGCTCGTAATCAAAGGGTATAGACAAAAGGAAGGTCTTGACTACTTTGACACATACTCGCCTGTGACTAGAATAACTTCTATAAGATTGGTGCTTGCAATTGCAGCTTTGAGAAATTTGGAAATACATCAAATGGATGTAAAAACTGCATTTCTGAATGGGGAATTAGAGGAAGAGATTTACATGGAGCAACCTGAGGGTTTCTCTGCTCCGGGCCAAGAAGGCAAAGTATGTAAACTCGTTAAGTCACTGTATGGCTTAAAGCAAGCTCCAAAACAATGGCATCAAAAGTTTGACCATGTTATGCTTAACAGTGGTTTCAAAATAAATGAATGTGACAAGTGTGTCTATGTGAAGGACACTTCTAAAGGTTATGTAATCTTATGTCTTTATGTGGATGATATGCTTATCATTGGAAGTGATGACAAGATGATCAAATCCACTAAAGACATGTTGAAAGCGAGATTTGACATGAAAGACATGGGTCTAGCTGATGTAATTCTTGGAGTGAAGATTATTAGAACCCAAACTGGTCTTGTGTTAAGTCAATCTCATTATGTGGATAAGATCCTTGAGAAGTTTAATTCGGAAGACACAAGTGTGGCTCAAACTCCGATTGATACCTCTCAACATTTGTCAAAGAATAGAGGAGAGGGTGTTGCTCAATTGGAGTATTCAAGGATCATTGGCAGTTTGATGTATCTCATGTCATGTACCAGGCCAGACTTAGCATATGCTGTGAGCAGGCTAAGTAGATATACCAGTAATCCCAGTGCTGAAAATTGGAAGAGCATGACAAGATTGTTAAGGTATTTGAGATACACGAGGAATTATGGACTGCATTATGGCCAAGATCCAGCTGTTGCCGAAGGATACAGTGATGCCAACTGGATATCCGATATGAAAGATTCTAAATCCACAAGTGGTTATGTGTTTACCCTTGGAGGAGCAGCTATAGCTTGGAAATCTTCCAAGCAAACTCTTATAGCTAGGTCCACAATGGAATCTGAATTTATTGCTTTAGATAAAGCTGGAGAAGAGGCAGAATGGATACGTCAGTTTTTGGAATATATTCCAAGATGGCCTAAGCCTGTGACGGCTATTTGCATACATTGCGATTGCCAGTCGGCAATTGGTAGAGCTAAAAGTGCAATGTATAATGGTAAATCAAGGCACATACGACGTAGGCACAATACGATACGACAACTGCTCTCAACAGGAGTTATCACAATTGACTATGTGAAGTCAAAGGATAACATTGCGGATCCGCTAACAAAAGGCTTAAGCAGAGAGGCAGTGCACAAGTCGTCGAAAGGAATGGGACTAAAGCCCTTGGAGTAAGTTTGTACAACGAAAAACCTATCCTAGAAGATTGGAGATCCCATGATCTAGGCTCAATAGGACCACCTAACTGTACGAACTAAGATCACTGTGGGGGAGTAACCCGAGACACAAAGGGAGTTGCATACTTCCTAGTCCATCCTTAAACAATCAGTGATGTCAAAGGAGGTTAAGCATACGGCTTTTAATGATTTTGGTAAAATCACCTATGTTAGAGAGAAGTGGGGTCGCTTCAAATGGAATTGTGGGGGGGGGGGGGGGGGGCGCAATTCCTAGAGCTCTCGCAGAACCAGGACAGTGCTCCATAACCATAAACAGACACGACAATGAGGGGTTAACCAGACTAGGGAGAGTAATGTGTGATGTGTAATAATGTCTACATAAAAAGGGGTTGGTTCAAGGACATCACGTCTACTAACCGCTAGGAGACAAAGTATACATCACAAAGGAGGGTTCAAAGGGAATACCTACCTATCCTGCATTACTTAACCGTAGAAATTTTATTTTGACACTTGAGTGTGTGGGTCGATCTCCATTCATGTGGGGGATTGTTGGAAATTTTAATAATTAAGTATTATATTAAATGTAATATAATGACATTTAATTATAAAGCTAGGTGAATGAGAGATCTAAGCTTTATGTGTGTGGTGGAACTTTAAAGTTGGAGGAATTTGTGCTTGTCCCACATTGGTGGAAATATAAATCATGTGTTGGTTTATATCTAGAATTCTGTAGAGGAATGTATTCCTATACAATAGGACACACCCAGTGGCAGCCAGGAGGGTGCGAAGCACCCGACGCGCCCGCGCCCGCGCACGCGCACGGGCTCGGGCCCGGGCCCGGGACCGGGACGAGGGCGATGGGCGTAATGTGGCGTTTTGATGGCGCACTTTGCACTTCGCACGCTCGCATCGCCGCGAGCCGCTTGAGAGCCGCCTTTTTATTTTTAACTGAGCTTGGACTAGAGTGGCTCGAGCCTGTGGCCAAGACTGGGTAATTAATGTGGTCAAGTCAATGAAATTAATTGACTTAATTTCAATCATTGACCACGTTTGAATTCTAGTCAAACGAAGTTAATGCCAGACTTAATTTCGTAATCAATGAGGCGTATTACTAGGCTCGGTTTCGTGTATAAATACCGAGTACAAAACTCTGTTTTGACACACCGGAAATTCTCCAATTCATGTTCTCGAACCACCACCTTCTTTCAGAAAAATTTCCTAACTTTTCAGACCTGCAGTGCTTGGCTAACTCCGGCAGTGCAATCTGCTTAGGCTGTTGTACCCTGGGAAACAGACGGGTTCACCTGGTTGGCCCGAAATCTGTTTTAAGGGAAGCGTGTTTTACACGTGCCTCAGTCACATCGAGTTTCCTTTGCCTTCCTTCGTATTTTCTTTTCAGTTTGTAATTTTCTTTCTGTTTGTATTCTGTTAATTTCATTATTGTATTGTAATCCGATTTTATTTAATAAACGACTGTATTTTTTTTATTTTGATATATATATATATATATATATATATATATATATATATATATATATATATATATATATATATGTAAATATCAAGTACACAAATACATTTGTCCTACAAAACGTGCTAAGTGAATGAAGAACCCAAACCACGTGGTGGCAAAGTGGTAAATACAAAGACCCAAGGATCGACCACGAAGTTTGGAAAATCTGATTGATTGATGATCAATTGAAACTTGCAAGTCAGATTGCTGATAGATTGATGATCAAACTAAGGTTACAAATCAAATTTGAAGGTTCTAAGATCAATTAATTAATGCTCCTTCAAAATCCCAAAGCTAAATTGTGATGAATAGAAGCTTTTGAATGATGAATTGAAGCTTTCAGATCATATTTGATTGTTCACTTGAGCTTTGCGAATTGGGTTGCACAATCATTTAGTGTGTGTTTGGTTCACATGAATTGAATGGAATTCAATGGAATTGGAATTTGAATTCCAACTCTTTAGGTGTTTGGTTCATTGAATTTGTTGGAATTAGAATTTCAATTCCAATCTTGTGTGTTTGGTTGACAAAGGAATTGGAATTGGAATTTGGTATGAATTCCTTCAAATTCCTTTACCTAAGGGAATTCAAAATCCTTCCAATATTAGATGAAATTCAAGTCAATTTATTGGAATCTTCGAACGGTTGGCATCATTTTGACCCGAACCGATTCGAACCGTACCATTTCAACGCGAACCACTTAGATCCGAACCAATTCGGACCGTACCAGTTTCGACCGGTACCGTTTCGACCCGAACCGTTTCGTACTATCCAGTTTCGACCGGTACCGTTTCGACCCGAACCGTTTCGTACTGTACTAGTTTCGACCGGTACCGTTTCGACCCGAACCGTTTCGTATTGTACCAGTTTCGACCGGTACCGTTTCGGACCGTACCAGTTTCGACCGGTACCATTTTGGACCAAACCGTTTCGGACCAGTTTCGACCGATAGCGTTTCGATCTGTACCGTTTCGCCCGTAACGTATCGGACCGAACTGTTTCGGACCGTACCAGTTTCGGCCTGTACCGTTTCGGACCGAACCGTTTCGGACCAGTTTCGACCGATACCGTTTCGACCGGTATTGTTTCGACCTGTACCGTTTCGCCCGTAACGTTTCGGATCGTACCAGTTTTGACCGGTACCGTTTCGGACCAGTTTCGACCGACACCATTTCAACCGGTATCGTTTCGACTTGTACCGTTTTTCCCGTAACGTTTCGGACCGAACTATTTCGGACCGTACCAGTTTCGACCGGTACCGTTTCGGACCAGTTTCTATCGGTATCGTTTCGACATGTACCGTTTTTGGACCGTACCAGTTTTGACCGGTACCGTTTTACCTGGTACCGTTTCGCCCCGTACCAGTTTCGACCTGAACCGGTACGGGTCGAAACGGTGCATGTCGAAACGATAGAGGTTTCAACAGTTCGGGTCAAAACGGTACTGGTCGAAACGGTACGGGCCGGTACTGGTTGAAACGGTATGGGTCGGTACGGGGTGAAACGGTTCGGGCCGGTACGGGTCACAACAATAAGGATGTGGGTCGTGGGGGCAAGGGTGATAGATTCCAATTTATAACCAACCAAACATAATAATATAGGATTTGAGAATCCAATTCCAACAATTTCCAATTCCTTTTGGAATGTTTGAATTCCAAATCCAATTCATTCCAATTCCAATTCCTTTACAAATTCCAATTTCAAACAATTACGCGAACCAAACGCACCCTTAATAGGTACAGGGTGAATTTTGAACCAACATGATTCTAAAATAGGCCATTTAAGGAAGAAGAAGCATGTACAACAATTTAGAGAATAATTATATAATAACTATAGTAGAAATCCTACCTTTTTCTTCTTCTCTGTCTATATAATTACTGCTAGTATAATTATATAATCACTCCACGCATATATAACTAGATTAATCATCTAAATATAAGTAAAGTATCTATGTGATTTTAATCATGTAAATAAGTACTAGAGTAATTATTTAATGATATGTAATTATCTAACTCGGTAGCGTGATGGTGTTATTATTTGCATTAGTAGAGTAATTATCTAAATAACTTATTGAATAATTATTTAATTGTAAGAGTAATTACGTGAGTACAATTATGTTAATAACTAATAGAGTAATTATTTTAAGAGTAAAGTACACGGATGGTCCCTGTGGTTTGCCAAAATTTTACGTATGCCCCTATATATTTTTAATGGTCCCCAACGTTGACATTTTATAACATTTTGGTCCCTACCAGTTAACATCGTTAAATTTTATCTGTTAAGTCATGTAAAATGACCAAAATACCCATAGGGACCATCCGAGCAGTTTAATCTTTTGTGTATATGACCAGCACCAGCACCACCTCCTCCTCCTCAAACAACCAACATCACCCCCTCCTCCTCCAACCACCACTACCACCACAAATTCGTCAAAGTCAACGAACCACCGTCGTCTCCGAACCCCAACCCTGACCCACCTTCTCGTGAACACCTAGCGCCGGACCCTAAACACCTAGCGCCGAAGCAACCACCACTACCACAGCCGCTACCTATCCAACCTGAAACAACCTCCAAACAGCCACCATAGCTAGTCGCCGACCACCCTAACCCAACCAGATCTGACCCGACTTAAACCCGTCTCGAAGCAAGACCCGAACCATCTGCACCTATAACCAACTCCATATCTGACCCGAGCCAACAACCACAATCAGACCGAACCACAACCATAACCCAAACCATCGGACCCCAAGCAAACCCAACCCACCGGAACAACTCGTGACCAAACCACCATCACCCGGACCACCACATCTATGTACCGATCGTTACCTGCAAATCCAACCCGGACCACAACTCGTCACAGCCACCAAAACAATCACCCGGCCCCCACTCCTTGTCGGATTGATAACAGAGCGCCGCCACCACCGAACTGTGTGCTGAAGATTCTGGAAAAGTTTCACATATTCCTGCATTGCCGTTAAGAAGTTTTCATTCATCTGAATTTGTTCTAGATGCTGAAGGGTCTACACCTGAAGAACTTCGTGCAGAAGCAGAATTGGAGATGCAATTAGCAGAATGATGAAGAAAGAACTGGACTTCATGGCTAAACATAGGGATTCTAAACATGATTTTTGAATGTTTTGATGTGGGTTTTTAAAATCATGAATTAGAGATGCAATTAGCAGAATTGGAAGAAGAGAACCTAGAGAAAGAGAGAAAGATGGTAGTGGTGATGGTTATGGTTGGTGATGGTTGGTGGGTTTGAGAAGAGGAGATATAATGGTTGGTGGGGTTTTTTTTATAGGGGTAATTTAGTAATTTCACATTCACTTAACTGAAAAACTTAACCTCCATCCAAGTTAGGGACCATTAATGAAACAAAATACAAACCACAGATCCCATACGTGTAATTTCGAAACGCTAAGGAGCAGAGTTTAAATTTGGACAAACCACAGGGACCATTCGTGCACTTTACTCTTATTTTAATAACTTTACAGAGCAGTTATAGTCATAGAGTAATTATCTTCATCAGGTGCATAATTGGTTGTAAAATACTAGAGTAATTATTTTCATTAGGTGCATGAAGGGATATGATACCAAATCCTAGCACGGATAGCGTTAACTTATATCCCACAAAGCCTTAATTGACTAAGTAAGGGACCCCAGATGACGCGCAAGCAACATCTCATGCGCCAGGCAAAGCCTCTGGCGCAAGCCTACTGCGCACATCCTTATGCATGTGCATGGCCAGGAGACAAGCAGTAAATAAAAGGACGATTGTGTACGAACCAATTAGAGCCAAGGGGCGTGTGCCAAGAATGTGGTGCACATCCAACCAATCAGAATGCTCCAATAAGGAGATCTCAACGGCCTGATATTATTCGGTCAATCAGAGTACGCCAGCGCATTGCTACACATGTGACATCATCGGTAGGAATAAAGAAGCCTCGAACAAAATCATGGTCTGAATAAGGCATATGCTTCTCTGTTGGAGGAACGTTGTTTATTGCAGCTAAGCAACAAAGAACCTATCAAGCAAGCTAAAGAACAACACATCGTCCTTTCAATTTCTCCTGTCCAGGTGGCTCCGCTTATGTAAAAGATATAACAATACTTACCTTGCACATGATTATCTACAAAGAACCATGCATAAACAAAATCGGCAAGATCAAGGTTAACTAAAGCAGCTTGCTCAATCATCGAAGCAACCTGCTAAAACCTCCATACATCTTGCCGACACTACAAGAGAATAACACTTAGACGATATATGGAAAAGTTTAAACACCTCGTTAAGGGAACCTCATAAAAAGAAGATTCTATAAAAGATGAGCCTATATGCCTAAACTAATCATATCAAGTGTGCAATCTCCGATAGATGGTTAATACTCACAAATCCTACGAGGCTTAGAAACATAATAGCCCACAAGAAATATTAAAGCTACTTGTGGAACAACAAATGGCTTACTAAAACAAGCAAAGAAACTTCAAGCAATGATTAGGGCAACACAACAAATGATCAAACAAGGGAGCATTGCTACTCGTGCCTACCTAAGAAGCACGCAAGCAAATTGCGAATGCAACGATGCAACTTGGTGACACCAAGGATCGTGGAAAACAACTTCTAGTAATCATGAACGCGACAAATTACCACAACGTTAGAACTCCACAAAATAATCGAGTTGGGTGAATCCTTATTCGCACCTGCCCTACGGCAGCAGCCAACTGTTAGGAGCATAGAAGCTGCTCATAAGAATATAGAAGTTGCCAATAGGAAGCATGACGGTAGCCTTCCAGAAATTGTTCACTATAGCAAGGAAGCAACATGAAAGAGGTAGTCCGCCATAGCATCAAAAAGCGTTGGTTAGGAGATATTTTTGCCATGTGGTAGCACCTTGCTAAAGAATTGTTTAAGGAGTCCCAAAACCTCAACACTCGAAGCCATGAGACTTCACCACCTATGAGGTAAGTGAACATCTACCCTTGAACTTTTACTTACCAACACTCCTTCAATCCAACACCACGCTGATGCACTATGCCATTAAACAAGCTCAACCTCCACCTCATGCGCTTTAAAGTGTCCAATGAGTAAGAGAATTTTACTAAATTATGGAAAGGCTTATTTTTACTACCTTCTCTATTGAATCAACTCATACGAAAGGTCAATTAAAGATCACCATATACTCTATTCTAAAAAATGTGGTTAAAGGCGAAAGAGTATCTCGAATGTCACCAAACATACACATAAATATCGTCCAAAATGTTATGAGACATCTTTGTCTCCTTCAAAAGTTGATCACGGGTTCAAGTGTAAAGTTCCCTGACCTTGCACGAAACTCTTCAAGTATCATCTAAAACTAAGAAAACTAACCATCATATCCTAGAAGGCAATTTTCTTAGCACATACGAAGCTTACTATCGTCAACAAAGAATATTACCTTCTTACATGACAAGCTAATATCCTTACATAGAAAGCTTCCATAAGGAAGCTAACCTCCTTATACATGAAGTTGTACATAAAAAGCCTCCATAAGGGAGCTAACCTTATCATATAAGGAGATGTCTATTCTTACCTAAATAGCTTCCATTTTTATATAGGAATTTAACATTCTTACATAAGAAGCTGCCATTCTTACATAAGAAGCTGCCATTCTTACGTAAAGAAGTTGCCCTTTCTTACACAAGAAGACAACCTTCTTACTCAAGAGGCTATTATTCTTACATAAAAAGACTTATGGAATTACAAAAAAATCTCCCTAACATTTCCTCATGACATTTCGTCTATTTGACATATGGCGAACACAAAGAGAGGAACTTTAGAGGGAAGCTTATCATATTAAAATCCACATTATTTTAAGTGCATAATATTAATATGCATGTATTATTGCATTACCCCAACTCATGGAAAAACTAACAAGGATATGCTCTTCAAAGACGTGCTCCACAAGACATTGATCCATGAAAGTTGGTCAAATACCACAACATGCATACGAAATCCATGATATAGCCTACTCTAAGGAAACCTCAGTTACTATAACATCTTGATATTCTATCAATGAATCCAATTCATACTCGAAAAGCGTTGTCTAGACAATGTAGTTTCTAAGCTGCAAGCTAACGGAACGAAGGAAACTCTTTCGTGCAACCACAACCACTTGTCACTTATCTTATCAAAGGGTGAGCACATACTAACAAGGCTCCATGGGATCCGGCGCTATACCTACCCATGAAACGGGGATGAGCTCCTAGGCCACAACTGCTCAACAGGTAACAAGGATAATGACCTTCCTGTATACAGGGTGAGTTCTTAATACAATCCACAACTCCATGGGACAAGTCCTTAGAAGGAATACCTAGACCCATGAAAGAGGGTGAGCTCCTCTCACAAAGACAGCTCATACATGTTCACAACAGGCACAAAAACGAACATTTCACATAGATAACCATTAAGTAAGGTTACAAACAAACAAGCTGATAGGATAAGCATTGCATCGGTTCTCTAGCTTAGTAGCCTGGGATGGGTGACTGCAGCATCCACCTCATGGCAAAAGGTTAAAGACATTGCAAACACTATAAACGACAAGTAAAAGATCCAAGACAACCAAACATTAAACTTAAATAAAGCATCACCCCTAGAGGGGGAGCATTCCCATTGAGGAAGGGAAGGGAAGTTCCTTGGTCATATAGTCGGAAAGCAAAGCATCAAACCATAACAAGATTATAAAGGCATTTGCATAGCAAGACTCATGCATAGCTTACATAAGCTTACATGACAAGGTCTTCAGAAATCATAATGCATTAGCTCACTAGAAGAGCAACAAATTCATCATCAAAGTTAGCCTACTATATCGGCTTAGGAGTGCTCTCAACCATAATAGTAGGGAAGCATCCTTGCCAACAAAGACGTCATTAAGGCATGGACAAGTTCAACGAGCAATACCTTCCTCAAACAAGGTTCAACCTTCTTATGATACGCAACTACAACTGGGAATAAGCTTCTAAGACAACAAGACTGTCTACATATTTAGAAGTACCATACAGTTGAAAAAGAAATATAAAAAGAGGCTTAGTCTCACATTTTGATACAGAGAAGCCTCTTACATGGATATAGGAAGAAAATAGCTTTCGCAAGAAGCTCATCTTTGTGTAAAGGAAGTTCACTAAATTGCGCTACAAGCTCGCATCCATGCAAAGGAAGCTCAATAGCGTACACTTATAAACTCGCTTTTATACGAAAGAAGCTCACTTGTTAGCGTGAAAAACTCACCAACATAAGCGTTCACGTTCATACCAAAGAAGTTCAGCGTCATATACCAAAAATCCCGTAATAGGATAACCTCCAAGTATGAGGAGCTCACTTCCGCATCAAATAAGCCCTCTTTGTTACGGAAAAAGTTTATCAATCTACAACATAAGGTACGCAAAAGGCTCCTTCTTTTGCCATATTTGCTCATATCTGCCTTGCTCCATCACATCTATTATAAATCAAACTTACCACAACAGTTAGAGAAGCTCAAAGTCTCAAGCTGGTAAGCTGCTACATCTAATGGATGGAAGCGATGAGCTCATGGAATGAAGCTATTAGCTACCATCAGGCACCAAAGATTATCCGGGAGAGCACATATGACGCTCGCGTTGGTATAACTTACCGCAAACCCCAGCAAGGTGATTATAAGTCTAGTATACATGTATAAGAAAAAGAGACACGTAGTGACACGATAAATACTAAGATCAAAGCCACTACTTGTCTATTGCAAGATCACCAACACGGTGTGCCATACACACACGATAAGCCCATTCTTTTACATCGTTGGCTTCTACTTGCTTGAATTCATCAATCCTATCATAGAAAAAGTTTATCAAATTCTTCAAAAACCCAAAGACTTTGGGAAAGTAAGCTACGCCATTTGACAAACAAATATCTATGAGCTCTTACCCATTTGGGACACGTTACTAAGATGTTTACGGTGATATAGCTTACCATGAACCTCAAGGCTAAGAACTCTACAAGGTAAAAAGGCGTGTACTAGCATGCTACCACATATGTTCACAACCACTGCTTGTCTATGATAAGTCCATCAACAAGATGATTCCATTCATTCATGGACTTTTGGACCCTCTCCAATAAGGAAGGTAGAGTCTCCCAACCACCTTGATGAACATCTCCTAGTTCTTCACACCTACAAGCTTATCACCAAGAAATTTTGCAACATGTCAATGTAACATGCACGATCCCCATAAGATAGAAACTTTTTCTAGAGAAAATTGCTCGAATGGTCCCTGTGGTTTGCACTTTTTTCACCTATAGCCCTCAAGTTTTCAAAATTACAGACATAGTCCCGAAACAGTGCGAAACAGTGAATTTTTTTAACTCGGATAGTCCCTGGAGATAACTGAGGTTAAATAATCCAGTTAAGTGGGTGTGAAATTACAAAACTACCCTTACTTTAATAAAAAATTATATAACACTAGTGGGTCCCACACTTCATCTTCCCCACTTCATCTTCTTCACCTCATCACCTCCACAAACCACCACCACCCATCTCCACCCTCCACCACCACCGACCTCCATCCCCACCCACTGCCTCCGGCGGAGCTCCGGCAGCCGAACACCACAACCAACCCCCTCACCTTCACCCTTTCACCAATTATTATTATTATTATTAAGTGAGAGAGAGAGAGAGAGGAACGACGAAGAGAAGCAGCAAAACTGACAGCCTCACTTTGGTGCTGACACTCAAAATAATTTTTAAATTGATAGTCAACCAGAGGCAGCACTTCAAGGTCAATGGCATTCAAAATTGCAAGAGCCATCACATCAATCAGGTAACTAGTCAACTGATGAAAATTCAACAGGCATTTCCAGGAATAATTGGGCAAGATCAAATTCAAACCAACAATCAATCTTAAGAAGCATTAATAGCTGCCAAAAGATTAGTAAACCCACCATCTGAGCGTCAGTTGCAGTTCAGGAATCAACAAAGATGGCTTTTGTCCTTACGACATGCTCGTACTTCTGCAACAAGCCGAAACCGAACCTTGTTCTTGTTTTTCTGTTCTTCTTTTCATTGCGTCCAGGTTATAAACATCAAAATCCCTCTGTTTAATCAGACATTTTTATTCGTTTTCATCGCGTCCAGGGAACACGATTCAAGATTCGGGTTTGTTTAGGGCATTGGTGGTTGTTGGGCGGGTGGTGGCTGTGGTTGTTGGTGGATGTCGGTGGTGGTGAAGGGTGGAGATGGGTGGTGGTGGTTAGTGGAGGTGATGAGGTGGATAAGATGAAGTGGGGAAGATGAAGTGTGGGACGAACATTAATTAGTATTATTTTTTATTATTATATATTTTTTTAAATTAAGGGTAGTTTTGTAATTTCACACGCACTTAACTGGATTATTTAACCTCAGTTATCCTCCAGGGACTATCCGAGTTAAAAAATTCACTGTTTCGCACTGTTTCGGGACTATGTCTGTAATTTTGAAAACTTGAGGACTATAGGTGAAAAAAGTGCAAACCACAAGGACCATTCGAGCAATTTTCTCCTTTTTCTATAAATGAGCAAGAAATGCTTGTCGTCTCCTCTAAGGGGGAGATTGTAACCACCCAACAAGCTGTCCCTAGTCTCTTGGAGCTCCCTTGCTCGGTCGTCCAATCACGACAAGTCAAATTCAAGCAAGTCGCGTAAAAGAAAGCTAAGCAAAAACCGGAAGCTTGGAAGCTTAAAAAAAACAATGTTTCAAAGCTCATAAGCTACAAAATAAGCTTTGATACTAGAAGCTCTAAGGACTTCCGAGACGTCCAATAAGCTTTGCATCTTTTAAGCTTCTCAAGAAACACCGGAAACGTAGAAGCTACAAGAAAAGGCAGAAATTATGAAGTCCAAAATAAGAAATTCATAAACAAAAAAGGCACAAACACCTTACACCAAAGTTTATGAATTTCTAGAGGTAGGAAAAAAGGAGATAAGATTACTAAGTCACAAGCACCCATGACTACGTCATGACTACTTATGACTGGGGGGCTGATGACGTGGGTACCCAAACCCCCACGTTTAAACATATTTAGGAAGCAATCAGGCACGGGCCAGGAAGCCGAAAAGCCATAAGCTGGTGTAGAGAAGCTACATGCATCGGCTCCTCAGCTCCCTAGCACAGGACCTGCCTTACACGAGCACGGGACCTGCCTTACAGGAGGTCAATAATAAAGGTGGGTCCAACATTTATGGGCCAGCCCAGCCCATTAGGGTTTGGGGTTTCACCCTCTATAAATAGAGGGGTTACACCTTCACTAAAATCCATCCCATTTGTCTTGGTCTCCACTCAAGACATCTCTCTCTCTCTCTCTCTCTCTCTCTCTCTCTCTCTCTCTCTCTCTCTCTAGAAACATTCCCTCACTAACTAATCTGCACAAGCTCCCATAGAGGAGCCTACGAGCTGCTAATGAATCACATCGGTAGCTCATGAACTCTCTACAATTACACACAATTAAGCTGTCAAGCTCCCCTTCTGAACTCGCGGGCTCCCCTAACGGAGCCCTGGAGCTGCCATATCATCAGTCTACGGATTCATGGTTCTAATAACCAACTTTCAGCCATCGAGCTAAGCAACCCGAATTCACCTCGGCTGCTGGCTAACCTCCGGGTTTCAACCACCACCTCCTCTCGTACTTCGTATCCCTCATTTACTCCTTTATATTTACTTTTATGTACGTTTCTTGGGATAAATCACTAATGTTGAGCGTCGGAGGGTGGTCCAGTCTGGACCCCTTCTAACGAGTTGTTCGTGGTGCAGGTACATGCTTGGAAGGTGTTAGGTCCAACCCGAAGAGACGTCCATACCATATCCATGCCTTATACTTGTTGTTTCAACACATGAGAAATACCAAACACAGAAAAACCATTAACTCCTTACGGTTGGTTACCTGTAGTATACCAATCCGCCCAATTTTGGAATTCTTGAAGCCCAGATGGATCCGTACAAAAGAATTCAGCATTAACATTTATGAATTCATGATTACCATTCATGGTGACGACATTCCCACCATCCTTAACAGCTTGTCGTTTAAGTTTCTCAAGGAAGTAAAGGATTTTAAGTTGTTGAGCACCGCGGTCAAGGACATCCCCGACTTGTACAAGAGTAGAGGAGCCACCAGACCACCTGTCATTGGCATCGATGAGGCCCGCGAGACGAAGGGCTTGTTTAGTTTTCGAGAGGTCCCCATGGGGATCCCCGACCGCGATCAGACGTTCAGGGGGGGGGGGTAGGTTGTTTTAGAAAAGGGTGGAGAGGGTGGCTCCGGTAAAAATATTCCAGCAACGGTGAAGTCTACGAAGGTGTCAATGAATGATGATACAAGATTTGGTAGGTGTTCGCATGTCATGTTGGAATTCATTGTTTTTTTTTTTATGGAATAGGAAAGAAGGGAGTGTGCATGGAAATGGGCCTTATTTTGTTTTGATTGTTATTATATATAATAATAATATTTTGAAGACTTAATATTTCTAAATACAATTAACCTTTACTAATACAGAATATTAAAGAATTAATAATTTTTACCAACCACTTGCGTACCTGACGCTATTCCTGTAATAGGATCACCTTTGGTAGAATTATTGCGCGGAAGTGCTAGTGTGGGACAATCCACTTTGACTCGTTTTTATAGTTTACACACTTTTGTATTGCCGCTTCTGACTGCCGTATTTATGTTAATGCACTTCCCAATGATACGTGAACAAGGTATTTCTGGTCCTTTATAGATATAGAGAAGATATAGCATAGATATTTCGAATTCATCATTTATCACTTGGGGTAGGAACCATAGTATTTTATTGCTACAAGTATGGATTATTGAAAATAATAAGACATGTGTTTGGATATTTCCCTTGAACTCCGCAATATTTTTGATTTGGCATCAATAGTTGAAGGGTGGAGTGGTATGGGGCTCAATAGGTTATGGGTTCGATTCTTGAGAGCGCCGAGTTTTATCGATTATTCCATTGTCGTGCTTTCGGGCAGGTGTATAGTTGGGATTTTTCCTGAAACCGTTGAACTTGGTGAAACCAGGAGCTCCCTCTAGCTATGCTGTGTGAAAGGGTCCTGATTTGACTGAGTAGGGACTCCGATAAAAGTTCTTGATGAATTTTGTTGACTGTTAAAAAAGAAAAAAAAAGAATATTGATTCTTTAACGACCTCGTGTCGCTAATATTTAATTGTGTTAACTTTAATTGACCATTAATGTTTTCTTGACATGTAGTTTCTCGGATCTTATTGTAAGCATTTAAGACGGTATTGATTATATTATGGCGAATGTTGAGCGGAAATTTTAGGGGGTCGTAAGTTATTAGTTGCGGGGGTTGAAACAGTATATACCAAAAAATTCTATACGGATACTATATAATCGGAACTTATGAGCGAAAATTTCGGGGGGCGGCCACCCCCTCCCGCCCCAAGGAAGATGCGTTACTGTATGAAGGAATTGTTTTTTACTGATAAATTTGTGTCATTGACAGATCACTGAAATATCATCGTGTCACCAATGAAACCACCAGATCATATTCATTTCATTAGTCAATAATGTCTATATGCCAATTCAGGAGAAAACCCACCAATTCAGGAGGAAATCCAATAAATCTAATAACAACCCTTGCGGGAATCGAACACAGGACCATAAGGTCCCAAAGCTTTATCCCACCTTAAAATACCACTAAGCTATAATGCCATGGACTATGAAGAAATTGTTAATTAAGTTCTCTCTATCTTCTGTCCCAACTTTCGTACTTATCATTGTCACTGATTTATTTTACATATATAGTAAGCTTTGATTCCTTGTATTCCGTAGTTCTAGAAGTCGTTGATCATTACGGTACATGTGTGATTCTTTGAACATGCCTTCCACTTCGACCTCAGTTTTTCAAATCCGTCAATTTTTACCATTTAGATTAGGTGTTAACAAATAATTAATAGATTAATTTAAAATAATAGAAATTACAAAAGAATGGCATGTTAACGAACAACAACTTGGGTCGCAACCCCTTTTATGGCAAAACTAATCCTACTAACATAACTTTGGTTCTTTGGTGATCCTCTACACTTTGTCCAGAAACATGAAAGATTCGAGAGTCAAAGCGCCAAAGGTATAAAAAACGAAGGGGATGAAGACATACTAATTCTCAGCACACCTTTTTTTCATATATGGTAATTTTTCTGCAGGACGTAGGATGGACCTCCCTTCCCATAGGTTGATCAGGAAATTCACTAGACCCTCCTCCCTCACAGAGAGTCAAGCCCGATTAAGCACATAACACATGACATCTCTAACCAAGTCATGTATGTAATTAAACCTCGATAACTCCTTACAATGGACCACATGCTCCCCAAAATTATCCCAACAAGCCTTATGACGAATAAGGCATGGCTCAACAATAGCGAACAAGGGGATAATAGTCGATACTTAAGGATGGCCCGATACTTTATCACAGACATCTGCTGGCCTAGCCATTCAATGAGGACAACAGTTAGGAAATCTTGAGCACGGGGATCCCTACAGAACATTCTAAGACCACTTTCTGACGTGGGGATAGGTCAAACAACTCTCCTAACCTTTTAATGGTTTTACCATAAAAGGCACTTGCAAAAGTATGTTAAGCTTTTCGCGCACGCGAGGGGTGGTGTCCTTATTAGCTAAACAACCGAGAGCAAGCTCGGGGAGGACCCATGCAAGGTATCCAATGCACTTTCATAATCAAAGTCTATCCTCAGGATGTGGTATGGTAAGCTTCAAGATTGCGCCCTCGAGGCCACGAAAGCATAGGCTGAAACATCTCCCTCCAAATATAGGCCTAATGTGACACCAGTCAACGATCCAGGTCAACATCCGTACGCATTTTACTTATTATTGTCATTTCATGTGCATAATTAGACATTTTGCACACACTATACACCCCCCCAATATGGTAAAGCACAAGTTATTGAGAAAACTCAATAAATCACCCGTTTATGCATACAACACCCGAACTATACAACAACAATTGGCGTTGAACAGTCAAGCCAATCACACGCTCAACAGGGAGCGACTGATTGCCCGATTAACCCAATTGTACAAAACGACAATGCAAGTGGCAGTGCCTAGGTGGAAAATTACACAAATCCACCCAAGCCCGTATAATCACAAAGTGTTTCATAAAAACAACACCTACACGACTCATGAAACAAACAAATGTATCATTTGGCATTAATGCTCCCTAACACATGATAAGCTTCCGACTAACATATGTATACATATTAGAGTGACATATGAATCATGAACACAAAAGTTGGGAAAAATGATACAAGTTGATATCGTCATCGAGCATCATGAAACCTAACTAAACACACGACAATATGGTCGCCTAAATAGATATTCCTATATCAAGGGTGACTAGAGGTTATGAAACAAACCATCTAGACGTTATGCAAGTATATTATCGGCCACCTATATGTGTACATATATTGACTAGCCCTCATGATCTCACGACCATTTTCACAAACACACCCATGATAATTGAGAAGGTCTATAACCAAGTGAACTTATCCTTGATCTTAACAATACAATAACTATACACACACACACATCCATGGCATTATACATACATATATATATATATATATATATATATATATATATATATATATATATATAAACACATACACTCGACTACACATACATACACACACATGTCAAGTCCCTTTCCTACAACCCTTGAACCCTTCCCTTTTGCTTTTGTCTTCAGCCGAAACCTTAACCAAAGACACCCGTGGGTCTTTGTCAATTTATAATCCAAATCATACATGAATCAAGGAAGTTCATCACCACACCTTATCAAGATTGACTAAGAGGAGCTTCCTAATTTGGATGGACACATGATCGACCAATGGAAAGGCAACAAGAAGCATGATGACTAAATGATAATGACCTCACTATGAGTGACAACCATGATATCTTGTACTTTCTCTAAGATGCAACCTTGTTCCTTTTTGACACGTCACGGCCGCAAATCACAAACAAACAACAAGTCACTATCAATCCCTTACATCAAATAACCCATGACAACTATCCAACACCCTTTCCATGAGACTAAGACACCCCTAATTAGCTACAAACAAACATTATCTCTTCCTTCCCTTTCGTGGAAGCCAAGGAGTGCAAGAGCACCCACCAAAGTGATGATCATTTATTATTCTTGTCCTTATTATTCATGCATGACACTAGATACAATTGTTACATCACTTGCACACAATTAGACCTCATTTAGACTAATATCCACATCCCTAGACTTCATCCATTCCCAAAACAAGAAGATTTCTTTGCCCTTACCATTCGGCCGATCCACATCATGCATCACAAGCATCCATCACAATCACCCAATGTCAAGAACTTGTATCAAAATGGATTGTACTATCAAAACCTAAAGGATCAAGGAGGAAGGCTTGGCAATTGATTGAGTATAAAAGGAGGCCTCTAGTTGATGTTAGAAATCACACCTCAAACCAAAATTCTCTTAATTCCTTCCTTTTTTTTCGGTCAGGCCACCATCAACAAGCTTATTCAAGGGAGGCAAGTCGTGGGAGAAATCACAAGACCATTCACATCAAGTTCATCACCATTGCATCCTAGGTAAGTCGACTAACACACTATCCTTTACTAGATTCATATCTTTCAGCCCTATTATGTTCACCAAACTTTCGACCCTTAATCCTATGTGATCGGTTATTCACACTTAAGTTTTGCAGACTATGTTGTTCCTACTAACTAAGAAGCACACCATCGAGTTTCCACCCATATATGTTGTTAATTGGTCCTATTAATGCATCTATAGCTTGAACAATGTTTTGAGATCAAACCACGACCAAAATACTCACAATTAGAACCAGTTTTTGTAAACAAACTTGCTTGACACACACTCAAAGCTAAAGTTCATTTGTGGAGGTATATACGATCGGTTTTAATCAAAAAGTCACCAACCCACATTGTGAGGCTTTGATCACACCTTGGTAAACCAAGATCGACCACTTTTGATCCACTAGACAATCAAAATCGAAGCCCACATCAAGCCTAAGTTTCTGCTATCATGAACAAACATGTGTTAAAAAGGACGTAACATTTGTTAATGCTATTATTTAATATTACAAGAATAATCATGTATTAAAAATACTCGATTTGCTACAAAACGACCAGACGTGTTAGATTGGGAATAATCTACAACCCATGACGACATGTGGGGCCCACATTGTTCACTATAAATACCATTTTTACAAGTTTGTTGTGTTGTCCTCTTGCGTTTGGGGCCTTCGTGCAAGTGAGCGTGGGCGTGCTTGGTCATTCCTGGACTGATTTCAGCATTGTTTAAGTCCCAGGATTGTCTTCAAACATACAGTGAACTAGCTCGAAGTCTCGTATGTTCAGGAATCTCCAGTTATTGCTAGTTTTTAACCGAAAATCCTCTGTTTCTGTCTTGGAGCTCCATTTCCCTGATAAATACAAATAGGAACGAATTAAGTATCAAATATTAATAATATAACCTTAATTGTATCCTATTATGAGACTGTTTATGCCCGATTTATATGTTATTTTTGTGAGTTATCACCCGTGATATATGGGTCGCGCTTGAAGCGCTTTTTTGCAATACATCCATTGAACGTGTCCAGAACTTGCGCGATAATCTTCGCGCTGTGAACAAAGTGGACAAATCAGTAGCCGATTATGGTTGGGCGTTCAAAGCCATTTGTGATCAACTATGTGCTATCAGACATCCTATCGATCCCATGGATCAACTTCATTGGTTCCTTTGTGGCCTTGGAACCGCGTTTGAGTATTTTTTCTACAAATATTCACTCAAAACGCCCGATACCCAATTTTGTGGATCCCTTGGCTGGGGCAGAAAGTCATGAGTTTTTTGTGAAACATCTCCATGGTACATCTTCTGTTACTAATATGGCCTTTGTTGGTCACTCTTCTCGGCTCAATAATTCACATGGTGGCAAAGGACAAGGTTCCAATACTATTTCCTCTTTTAGGCCGAGAGGTTCTCAGTTGTTTTATAGGCCCACTTTTGGTTGTGGCAATTATGGATAAGGTAGTAATAAATCTCAACAGTTTTGGACTCCCACATGCCAACCTTGTCGAAAACTGGGTCACTATGCTTCCAATGTTATCACCTGGCTTCGTTGGCCTCTACGGCCAACCCATCCAATGATCAACTAGCTCAAGCGTTTCATGCTCAATGTCAGTTAAACTCTACAGTTCCTGATTGGACTTCTGACACAGGGGCCTCCACTCATATGCTACACAATACTAATAATCTTCAACACTCCACTCCGACTCAAGGTAATTAAAAAGTTTACTTTGGCAATGGCCAATCTTTACCTATTTCTCATGTCAGACACACTAAAATACTTGGTAATCTTGCATTGAATAATGTTTTAGTTGTTCCAAATCTAACAAAAAATCTTCTTTCTATTGGCAAATTGACTGAGGATAATCCCGTTGATGTGCTTTTTTCTCATCCATATTTTTACATTCAGGACCGTCGGACCAAGCAAACTCTAGCTCGGGGGTGTCGTGAAGACGGCCTCTACGTTCTTCGCAACACCCATGAAGCTCTTGTGTCCACCCACCCGTGTCCAAAGGCATCATTTGAGTTATGGCATTCCTGACTTGGGCATGTAAATTTTGATGTCATTACAATGCTTAAACATAAAGGTTCTTTGTCTTTTACTTCGCTTTTACCAAAACCGGGCCTTTGCTCCCCATGTGAACTTGCCAAAGCTAAACGACAACCTTTTGTTTCTAATAATAAACGTGTTTTCTTACCTTCGGAAATTATTCATTGTGATTTATGGGGGCCATCTCCCGTTAAATCCGTTGAGAACTTTATGTATTATGTTGCCTTCGTTGATGATTTTCCCACTTTACTTGGTTATATCCATTACGTGCAAAGTCGGATTTTGTTGATGCTTTGTCTATTTGCATACCTTTTGTTCAAACTCAATTCTCTTCAAAAATAAAAGTGTTCCAAAGTGATGGAAGCATGGAATTTACCAATAATCGTGTCAAGAAAATGTTTGAACAAAACGGTACATTTCATAGGATGTCGTGTCCTTATACCCCTCAACAAAATGGCCTTGTCGAACGTAAACATAGGCACGTTGTTGAAACCGGCTTAGCTATGTTATTTCAAACCAAGATTTTAAAAAGTGGCAGGGCTTGAAAATATTATTTGGGAGGGCCGAAAGTCATGGACCCTTAAAATGGAATGAGCCGGACTCAATACGTATACAATTTTCAGACGAAAACACGTATATTTACACTGCTGAATAAAAAAAATGAAGGATGGCGGGGCACCTTTGGACCACCGCTAGCCTCCGCCCCTGATTTTAAACTTATTTAAACATGGAATTCGATCTTAAATTGATTAAAAACCATATAATTTAGATGGAGGGCATAGTAATGTAGAATATTTATGGTTACCAACACATATACATGCATTCCACATAGTTTTAATATGAGATTATCACTTATATGTTACATGTATATGACTTATGACATAGATTACATTGATGTTAGTAACTCGAAAAATCTAATACAATTACAAACAATTAACATAACAAACTTTTCTAAAATATTATAGGAATAGGGAAACCAACATAAATACTTTGCAATATATCACGAGAACATGGCCGACTATAGGCTAAGTCAGGGAGTCAACGCAACTTTCACCCATTTTTATCAGGTGCACAATTTTGTTGTTAAATAATTCCAATATATATGTGTATGTGTGTGTGCCGTTCATTTAAATAGAAAACCCATTCAAAACTTAAAAGTTGAGCCCAATGATAATTCACTTAGAACTTAAAAATTATTAACTCAAACGACTCCATACCATTTAAAAGACCAATACCCATATAAGGCCGGAAGGGCAAATTTTTAAGGCTCGGATAAGGTACGTAAATCCTCAAGGATGCCTTTGAACAAGAGGATCGATAAACTGTATATAGAATAACGCACTGTATATTATCGCTCCCGCGACAAAACGCGGGTTTCCTACTAGTATTAATCAGTTACCAAAGTACTCAAACCTAAAAAGGGCTAATTAGGAGATGCCAAAATTTGAAAAGTACAATGTGACAAAAAAATAAAAGCAATAAAAAAAGGCATGTGTAAATCGTGTGCTAAATTCAACTGGTGGATTGAAAAGCGCAAGCTTAATTCAGTCGCGGCTAAAAATAGGGGCTAAATCCTAGCTGGCGACTAAACTTTGCCCGCACTTTTACACGTGTTTCAATGTGAACCCCTTTGTAGTTCATTATAAGTTTTTATACAGGTTAAGCCTTAGATGTCTTAGCCCAGGGATCATACTTGTCATATATGTTGATTGGCATTTTTTGGTATCTCTATTTTGGTACGACTACATCAACATGTCCATTATGCGAAGAGTATTCTTTTGGGGTGGCTCGGACGAGAAAGCGAAGATGAATTGGGTCGCTTGGGATGGGGTTATTGCACCATGTGATAGGGGCGGGCTTGGCTTTGGTTCGCTCAAGGATGCCAACTTGTCCATGCTCGCAAAATGGTGGTGGAGGTTTCGCACAGACATAGATGGGTTGTGGCGAAAAGTGATTTGGTCTATTCACCATTCGTCTAGGGCATGGAATCCAATTCCGTGTCGACTCACAATTCCAAGTCCGTGGAAAGCGATTGCTGGAAGTATGGATACACTAAAGTCGCTTGGGGTTGATTTGGGGATCCTCATCAAAGGCGTAGTGGGTAATGGCGTTTCCATCAGATTTTGGCTGGATAATTGGACCGGTTTTGGTCCATTGGCAGTTGCTTTCCCTGCTCTATTTGAGGCCGCTGCAAACAAACACGCTGTGGTACGGGACCGGGTTTCAGCTGATGGTTTGGGGTGGGTTTGGGATTGGAGGCTTGATAGTTTGAATGTCACTGCACAAGCTGAAATGGATCTGGTTGGGGCTGCTTTGCAGCGCCCTCTGCTAGATAATATTGCTGACAGGTGGGCGTGGGCTAATGGGTCGGGAATATTCTCGGTCAAGGAGATAAAAACGCTGCTGCAAGGTACGGTCGCTAATGAGGCTGATTGGGTGTTCAAGCGTAATAATTGGGTTCCGAGAAAGGTAGAAATTATGGCATGGAGAGCGGGGCTTAATCGCCTTCCAACTAAGGAGGCGTTGAGAAGAAGGAACATCAACATAGGTTCGGATCTATGTCCGATGTGTGGGAGCGAAACTGGAACAGGTATACATTTGTTAAGCTCATGCCCTTTTGCGGAATCGGTTTGGCAGCAAGTTTCTATATGGTGTAAGGTGGGTGGTATCTATGCATTTGATATTCGGGACATCTTATCTCTTCACAAATATATTCCCGGATCGAAGAAGTTCAAGAAGACGTTTTACGCCATTTGTTTGATAACTCTTTGGACCTTATGGGGATGCAGAAATGAACTTGTTTTCAAACAAATGCAGCCATCTCTGCGGCGAACCATTGGTGAAATCAAGACGCGAAGCTTTTTATGGGTAAAGGCTAGGGCGAAATGGAATGCGCTTGATTGGGAGAATTGGCGTGAGTTTAATTTATCACATGTATTGTAAGGTCGTCTTTTGTGTTGTGTAAGTTGTATATGGGTGGAGTTTTGTACTTGTCATATGCTTGTATGCCGGGCGATTTTGCTAGTTTCCCGCTAGCTTGAGACGCTTTATGGAAGAAGATTATTATGAAATGCCACGGGACGACTAGACCTTGGGCGTTTCTCCCTTGCAATACGGCTTTAACCGGGTGTTGGAAACATATTGTAAAAGTGGGAGAAAATAAATTATCAAACGGGTTGACGCTTAACTCTCACTTCGTTGGGGAGCTTAGGGATGGTCAAACTCTAAGTTTTTGGTGTGATATATGGCTAAAGGATGTCCCTTTGAGGTTGCTATATCCTAATCTCTTCAGATTAGAAAAACAGAAATGGGTTTCGGTTTCAAAACGTATTATTTGGAGAGAGAACTCGAAGACGATGAACTGGGAGTGGCGATCACAGCCAACTTCTGCCGAGGAGGTCGCAGAACTCTTTCTTCTGCTTAGCGACATTCATGATATCCCACGGAGAGAAGGAATAGACTTATGGAAGTGGAAGCCGGACAAGAACGGTATCTTTACGGTAGCCTCGGCTAAAAGCCTCCTTTCTGGAAACGATGCGGGATCTAACAGTTCGATGGTTCATTGGAAGACTTGGGTCCCTCTTAAATGTAGAATTATGGTTTGGAGACTAATGCTCAATCGCCTCCCAACTGTGGCCGAACTAATCAAGCGTGGAGTTCCTATTTCGCAGCAAGACTGCAGCCTTTGCAACATGGTGCAGGAGACGGCCCTTCACTTATATACTGGATGCTCTTTCTCGCAGGAGGTATGGTACCGTATCGAAGGTTGGTGTAGAATTCCACATAGTTTTGCTTTCCACGTAGAAGACCTTATTAAGATTCCGGATAATTATCCAAGCTCGAAGCTGTCTAAACGGATATTGAGAGGTATTATCTACACGACTTTATGGGTGATTTGGAACGAGCGGAACAATCGGATTTTCAACAACAAACGCCGTAGACCTAAAGAGATTGTGGAAATTGTAAAAACTACGTCGTATTTTTGGTATCGTCATAGGTCTAGACATAAAGATATAGATTGGAAAGTTTGGTGTCATTATCCGCTGGATTGATGTATTGGTTTTTTTCCGCTCTTAGGTCCTTTCTTTGAGGACTCTTTGAGTCGTGGTTAATGAAATTTTCTTTTCAAAAAAAAAAAAAAAAAATTTTTTTGGTCAATATGTATATTTTAGTGATTTCCCCTGATATAATGATGTGTAATATCTTTTACCGAGGGGACTTATTGAATGTATAGTAAATGCGTGTTAACATGTAAGACCCTTGTACCATTGACTTCTAGGTGAGTGGTAGCCCATGACTTTTAAAGTGGGAGGTTATGTGTTAGAGCCTTGTTTAAGATAAATTTTATTTAAGGTTGAGTCATGGCGTTTTCCTGAGTGTGGGTTTTTCCTCCTAGGTGGATAGGCTGGGTCACCAGCATCTGTTCTTTGAGAGAAAGAGTGACCCATTTGCTAAGGTGATTTCAAATGTCTGGGTCTTTCCGGTTAAAAAAATAACAACCTTTTAAACAAACACTTACCATTTAATAAATTTCTAGACAAACACAAACTAATAATTTATAATGATGATTTCTATACACAACCAAAAGATGGTGCGTTAAACCATGCTTATAAAAAACAGATATACAAAACCTTAACATGTTGATGTAAAAAGAAACTGATATTAATTTTTCTTTCTTTTAATATTTTCTGTCTTAAACAATTAGTCGTTCCAAGGGTTGTTAATAACAAACAAACTAAAGTCTTAAATCCCAATTTAATATTTCTGTATTAGTAAACGTTACTTCAATTTAAAAGTAAAGTCTTTGAAAATAGTATTATTATAATAACACATGAAACAAAATAAGACCCATTTAACATCATGCACACTTCCATTCTTTATTTGTTCCCAGAAAAAAAAATGAATTCTAACGTTACATGCAAAAACCTACCAAATCTCGTATCATCATTCATTGACACCTTCGTAGACTTCACAGTCTCTGGGATCTCTTTACCAGAGCCACCATCTCCACCCTTTTCTCAAACAACCTACCCTCCCCCTGATCGCCTGATCGCGGTAGGTGATCTCCATGGAGACCTCTCAAAAACTAAACAAGCCTTGCGTCTTGCTGGCCTTATCGACACCAATGACCAGTGGTCAGGTGGATCCTCCACTCTTGTGCAAGTCGGAGACATTTTGGACCGCGGTGATCAAGAGCTCAAAATTCTTTATTTCCTAGAGAAACTTAAACGCCAAGCTTTTAAGGATGGTGGTAATGTTATTACCATGAATGGAAATCATGAATTCATGAATGTTGAAGGCATATTCACTAGTACGGAACCATCTGGGCTTGAAGAATTTCGAAATTGGGCCTATTGGTATACCACAGGTAAAAATATAATTTGTTAATGGGTCAGTTTTTCGGTTTTCAGTTTATCCTATAGCTTCGGTTTTCGGTTATACTTGTGGGATTCAAATTTATGGGGTTGAAAAAAGTAGCAAAAAAATGAAAAATAATGAAATTTGGCCTAAATTTTTTGGCTTAATTAATATTTTGGTTAATCACCTATTAATGAATTTGTCCAATGATCTCCACCCCAGTTGATTTGAGGTAGAGTGGGTTTTCTTTTAGGGGTTCCCATTCTGAGGGTAGGTCACATGTTCGATCCTTGCACACCACAAAAAAATTTCCCATGACGGTTTGAGCTTAGGCAAGGAGGACACCGGTGTATGGGTAGAGATTCGAACTTAAGACCGCTAGGTTAAGGTTGTACAAAGATTTCTACTTAACTAAACCTTTAAAAAAAAAAAAAAAAAAAAAAAAAAAAAAAAAAAAAAAAAAAAAACCCTATTAATGAATTTGGCATTAAACTAATGGCCCAAGATATTGAATTTGGGCCGTAAATTTAATAATAAGTGTTTAAACTAATTGAATGCAATTCGTCTTTATAATTTGGTACGGTTTTAGACGGAGGCATACTTGAAACTGAACCGTAATTTTTGATTTTAGAAAAGGAAAACCCAAACCGTTAGTTAATTGTTTGGGTTGGTTATTCAGTTTGTTTTTGTTGATTATTTCCGTTTGGGTTTCTTCTGTTGATAATTTTTTTGCTAATCCCTAGGTAACAATATGAAACGATTATGTGATGGATTAACTGACCCTAAAGATTTATATGATGGTATCCCTTCGAATTTTTCGGGAATTAAACAAGAATATTGGAGTGGTTTAAGAGCTAGAATTGCTGCATTGAGACCAAAAGGTCCAATTACTTCTAGATTCTTATCTAAGAACTTAACAGTTCTTGTAATTGGTGAATCTGTATTTGTTCATGGTGGGATTTCACCTGAACAAGTTGATTATGGTTTGGAACAAATTAACAACGATGTTAGAGATTGGATTACAGGGTTAAAAGATAACTTATCTTCGGATTTTGTTAGAACAAGAAACACTATTGTTTGGTTAAGGAAATTTTCGAAACAATCTATTGAAGATTGTGATTGCAGTATGCTACAACATGCTCTTGCAACAATTCCAGGCGCGAGGAGGTTGATCATGGGGCATACTGTTCAAACTAGGGGCATAAACGCGGTTTGTGATGGTAAAGCCGTACGGATTGACGTGGGTATGTCTAAAGGCCGCATTAACGGGTTGCCTGAGGTTTTAGAGATTAGTGAGAATTCTCATTTGAAAATATTGACATCAAAGCCGGTTTATAATTCAGATCAACAACGTTTGGTGACCGAGGAGCTTCATAAACTAGTGGAAATACAAGTTAAGGCTTAATATATTATGTTGCCCTTTTTTGTTGAATTTGAAACTAAGATGAACACTTGTTTTATTAAGATTGTACCTTCGTAAGCATAGTTAATAGAGTTATGCTTTGATCGATTTTTGTTGGATTTGAACTCATATGTATGCTCAAATGCGATCAGAATAGGTCACACCCCACCCTAACAACATAAACATCATCGATTGATACAAAACTTAGCAGTGGAAGCAACTTTATTACATATAAAGTTACTTCCACTGCTAAATTATTTACACAGGCTTAGAATATCAAATATACTAACAAATCATGTCCATGTTTATATCTAACTTTATTACATATAAATCATGTACACAGGCTTAGAATATAAAAATCTTTAACGTGTTCCACCTCTAAGTACTCTTCTTGAATTCGTACTGCCAAGTATTCGGTTCTTAACAATACCATGAGATACATGCTAAGAAATAATACGTCAGGTTATTTGCTGCTTAGTTCATCAAACAAGCATTTATTAAAACATTATGTAAGGGGGGACGAGACGCTACCAGATTTGGGCACGGGTACCTCACTACCAGCACGGTAACACCGCTGCCACCAGTGCTGGTAGGGGTCTCGTAAACCAAATACGGGTTCTATCTAGCAGGCTGGTAACTATTAATAATTATTGCAACGGTCGAATTTTAGTAATATTTTATTACCTTTTTGACCGTTTGAATTAATTTAATATAAAACGGTAACTTTTTTTGACCGTTATTTACTATAAAACCCACTAAACCGTTGATCAAAATATTATCAATTTTCCATCTTCAAGTTGACCACAAATGGCAAACCAAAACCCAAATCAAAATCCAATCTCGCCCCCACTAAACCGTGTGCGACCACCAATCTGGAATGTGGAGGATGAATTCGCCTTGGATATTGCAATTCAAGAGGAAGGAATGGGGCGAACGCAAAGTTTTTAGCAAGCGGTTGTCACAAGATTCAATGAACAAATGGGTGAACACAATCGTTCAACGGACGTGATATATGAAAAGTTTGTATCTTTAAAGTCGAGGTGCACAATATTTGAGCAATTCTTTGTGAATGCGGTGAACGACAATCCGGGTTTAAACGAAGATGAAGCGATTGAAGAAGCCCGTAACCAATACCGAAAAATACACAATGATAACTACCCGAGGGTTGAGGTTTGGAGAGCTATGAGAGGACGGTTTCTAATATAGTTGTGTTTCTACTATTTATTATGTTAAATAATGGTTTGATGTTATGGATTGATGTTATTTTGTGTTTTTTAAGTAGTGTTTACTTTAATATTAGTTTAATAATATGTTTAATTAATGTTTCTTAAAAGAAAAACTAAAATATAAAGATTTCAGTGAAGTGAACCACTTAAGTGCTGCCTTCAAAAAAGTGATTCAGTAAAGTAAATTAGTGAAGTGATTTGACAATGCAGGATTGGTTTAAATCGGTTAAGTGAAACAAGTATTCTACATGCGCTCCTTCCCCCTAATATCTTGAAATGTAAATCAGCAATGCTTAGAAATCGTATTTCTATTCAATTCTACCCCGCTATTCGTACACCTCAAAACTTTGACTATACAAATACCTAATAATCTAATATATATAGTAAAATATACGGATGTACATATGACTTAATTTCTAGTGTCTTATAATGAACATATATTACGATACCGATAATACATATATATACATCTGAGTTTTTTTTATTATTTTAAGCAACATTTGTACAAGTTTCAAGATAATGGCGCATTATCTAGGCCGGTTTGGTTTGGTTTCGGTTCGCGTACCAATTTTTGTGCGCAATTTTTTTTAACAAAAAAAAGTTTTTTTCATACAGTAGATGAGGGTTGTGTGCTTAAATGTATCCGATCTTTCCCTAAAGGGACATCTTGTGGTAGGGACGGGATACGGGCCCAACACCTGTTGGATGCTATTGGGGGTGAAGGCTCAGTGACTTCCTCGGGGCTGCTCGCGGCCATCACTGAAGTTGTCAACCTATGGCTTAGGGGGGCCTGCCCTAAGACGCTGGCCGAGTTCATTGCATCGGCCCCCCTCACCCCCTTATTGAAGCCCGATAATGGAATTCGGCCTATTGCTGTGGGGGGCATTTGGCGAAGGCTAGTTTCTAAGGTGGCAATGAAGAAGGTTGGGAAAGACATTGCCCAGTACCTAGGGGACTTTCAATTTGGAGTAGGGGTACCAAATGGGGCAGAGGCGGTGCTTCACAGTGCCAACAGGTTCCTCAACTCTTTTCATGTGGATGGGTCTCTGGCTATGCTTACAGTAGACTTCTCCAATGCCTTCAACATGGTCGACCGTACAATTTTTCTCCAAGAGGTTCACCAGCGATGCCCGTCCATTTATCCGTGGGTCCAGTTCCTTTATGCCCAACCGGCTAGGCTGTATGTGGGCAATGATTGTATTGGGGCCACCACCGGAGTGCAGCAAGGAGATCCTTTGGGGCCCCTTCTCTTTGTGTAACACCCCAACCGATGGCGGAATCATCGAGGTGCCACGTAGTGACGATTGTTCAAAAGTTCATGGTACTAAAATGTAAATATATGATTATTGAATATTGTTTTACAACATGTGAAATTAAATACAAGACAACAAGATAAAGATAGTTGATTGATTTAATCTAAGTCCTATGTGAAGCGTCAAGCAGCTTATCCTGAAACATGCACGAAAATAATTTTGTCAACATATGATGTTGGTGAGTACTACTTAGCTTTGTACATATAATATAAGTTTGAAAAGGTAGTACAATTCATGTGTCTAGCATCACTAAGGCATTATGTAAACACGCAAGTAACCAAACAAGACAAAGATCGTATGTAAAGTTGTACAATGAAATTGATAATGAGCACCTCAACACGTGTGAGTCTAAAAGAGCACCATAACACAAAGTTATGTCTAAATGAGCACCGTAACATAAGTTACGTCTGTATGTAAAGAGCACCATAACATAAGTTATGTCTGTATGTATGATTTTGTATGTAAGCTACGTTCATGTTCAAGCATAAGCACAAAGATAAACAAGACACGTATATGAATTGTAAATGAATAAAATGTATGTGTGAATGAATACGAAAGTTTTGTATACTTGTGCATGAATCACCCCAAAAGTTGTAAAAGCGGAAAAAAGGGATAAGTAATACTCACCTTTAGCAAGGTGGTAAGTCTTGTGTAATTGATTAAGTGTAATCCAACGTTTGTCGAGTATCACCCTATGTATAAGGTAACAAATAAGTCTAAGTCTTTCTACTCTATAAGTATTTTCTAGAGCTTCGAATTGGGGATAAGTATTTATTTGATTAATAGTCAAATTGTTTATTAAATATAAGAAATTTAATAAATAAATGAATAAAAGTCTTTTTGTAAATTTTAAGTTAAAGATGGTCACAAAATAAAGTTTTTAGTATGAAAATAATTTTCATAAAATTATTTTATTGAAAATAGAATATTTAATCTATTTATTTCAAATTGTCAAAATATGACTTTAATATCTAAAAATAAAAAAATTAAAGAATTAGTGAATTAAAAATTGTATTTCTATTCCAAATGAAAAGAAATAATTTATGTAAAATTTTGGTACAAAAATATTGAAAAATGAATTTATTATGAATTATTTATGATTTAAAATAACAAAAATTAATTAAAAATATGAAATGCACGGTTTTTCTGAATTAAAAAATAAATTCTGAAATGTATATTGTTATACAAGTTTAGTATAATTTTTGTGGAATTTTATAAAATCGTTTAGATATTTTTATTGAATTTTATAATTTTAAATGAATAAATTTGTAATATTTATAATATATATTAAATAAATTATTTTTGAAAAACTAAAAATTGGACAGCAAAGTTTATCATTGAAATAACATAAAATAAATTTTGTAGAATTTATAAAATAGTTTTAGTATTTTAAAACGATTTTCAAAAGAATAAAGGTAATATAAGTGTAAAGGATAACACAAAAAAATAAAAATAAAATAAAAGGTTGTTTATGGTGGGGGTTGAACCTGGGTCAGACCCGGTTCAATGTCTTTAGCCAAACACCCCAACCAACTGGTCTGTACCTCAGATTTGTAAATGTTCCAGTTTTGAAAATATTTATCACATGCGTGAATTGGTCATCTTCCCCAATTTGAATGATAATTAAGAACCCTAGTTTCTTGAATCGAATCAATTAACGGTCAATAGCCTCAGTAATGTTAGGGCTATTGATCGATTGATCATAAATAATAAAACCCATAAGAAAATAAACAACTTACAAACACTAATTCGTGTATGATGCTCGGTCAAACAAAAAGTCAACGGGTCTTGAAATCGTGAATTAAAGCTTGGACAGAAAGATTTGAGAGAAAGGAAATGATTTTTTTTGGCACATTTAGTTGGTTGTGGATACCTCAATTTATACTATGTGGCTTGGGTTGGTGAAATGGAAGGTTTTGAAGTCTTGACCAAAGTCGGTCAAAACCGAGTCAAGGATGATTAATTCAAGCTGAAATCATGGATTATATTTATGAGGGTATGTTAGTCGGTCAAAGGGAGTTAAAATTCTACCAAAAACAAGGCTCGTAATTGTGGAAAGTGACTGGGTGTTGACCACAGTCTTCGGGTCGGGTCTGGGTTCCGAAAAAAAAAAAGACAAGGTTTTTGGGTTATGGTTAGGCTTTAGTGTTTTGGGTATAAGTTTGGTTATGGTTTATAGGTGGTAAAATATAATGACTAACTTTATTATTATTATTATTATTATTATTATTATTATTATTATTATTATTATTATTATTATTATTATTATTATTATTATGAGGATAAAATGTGGCGTACAAGATAGGAGGTGCAAAATAAAAAAAATGTATATATATATAATAATAATAATAGTGATAAAAGTGACGGATGTCACAGCATCCCCTACTTTTAGAAACTTCGTCCCGAAGTTATTAGAAACATAGGGTTATGGATGTTCTAGGAAAAATGATTTGGATAAGAGGTTTGATAGGTGTGAGTTAAGGATTGGATTAGGTTTGTCTCGAATAATAAGGAGAATAAGAATCTAGTAACACTAAACTTCAAGTTTTAGGAATCCTAAAATAATTGCATGAGTTGATTGACTACAGAAAGACTAAATGAACTACCAAGTAACTAGAGTTTGTTCCTGGTCCGACTTCCAGTCTCACTTTCAATGCATCATTAGTGTTTGTATACAGGGTGTACCGCAGCTAACCCACCACACCTTTGATACCTTGAAAACGTACTGGACGCCTACCAAAAACTCTAATAGAATTTCACACTACCCTAACGCACCTGTAAATTCATGATTACGTTCCGGACCGGAATCATCAATTTACCTTACATTAGGGTTTTATGTCCTTCTATGATCCTAATCTAACACACAATACAGCAAATAAGTTTCACAAGAAGGTGACACAACAAACACGTTGAGTTACAATGAGATGTTATCAATGAAATGAGGCCACGTAATAATGAGGTCAATTGCATTGGTTTGCAATGACTTGTAAGCATAACTGTATTTAAGTATGGGCTACCACTCGTCCGAGGAGCCCTTTAAATGAAATGTTCATCAGAGTTGCGTGGATAATACACACGTGTAAGCAAGTTTGTAAGTACTGCAACCATTAAGTGTAAGTGTTATCTTAGTGGCCTATAGAAATAGATTACGAGTATCATGAATAATTAAATGTCCAGTGAATAGTCAAATTAAGAGGAAATCAAGTTTCACAAACAATGATGTTTTGGAAAAATCCTGTAGAATCAAGTATCAGGTTTTTAGTAGTTTGATTATCATGGGTAACTAGTTCATGTGTGAGAAGGTGAAGGATATGAATTTAGTTCTTGAGAGGATGATGAAAAATCTTGAAGCAGAATCAAGGTTGTGAGCGATAGTGAATGTGAAGATAGTTGATAAAGAGTTTATTTTATAGTAAGGAGATTATGTAGCAGTGTTGTGACAACTCGGGTAAATCTCTCTCTTGGTTTCTATCTTTTGTCTGTTTCTTTTGTTATTCCTTTTGGGTACTGTGCAATTTTCGGGACGAAAATTCTTTTAACGTGGGGATGATGTGACACCCGGCAAATTCTGGTTAACAACGTTGTCTAGATGAAAGTCTACCTTAGCGAGTCACGCGTATATTATACTTAACTGGGTTAGTTAAGTCGTGTTATGGTTCGGGAACTATCGGTTTAGTATAGAAGATCATTGGATGTTGGTCTAGAGGTTCATTAGATGTCAGTCCTTAACCAAGTGTACAAATGGTGACGATATCGTCAGGGCATACGGAACATACAAGTCTCGAGTCCCGGGAATTGGTGAACGAGTGTGAATATGTTTGTTTGCAAGTGTTATGTGTTTACAATCATTATGTGACTTGTCGGCATGTGAAAATGTGTTAACATATGTTAAAACGGGGTTTAACGCGCAAAATACATCGAACCAACCCCTATAGGCGATTAGGGGAGGCTAATCGCCTATAGGGCATGCATTTAGGGAATCATTACATGCGATTGGGGGCTACTCGCATGTAATAACAGGCGATTAGGCCCAATTGCATGTAATGTCATGCGATTAGCAACCCTAATCGCATGTAACTGCTGCACAATCGCGTGTTACGTGCTGGACGACTAAAAACGACTATAAATACAATGCTTAACCTCCTAAACTTCATAATATCAACCCTAGTCGTCCCATAACCCGCCCCAACACACACACAACCTCTGGAACGTGATTTTGGATCAAAACACAAGGTTTCAAGCTTATTTCATCAAACTATCACAATCTAAGGTGTGATTTTCATCCATGAAATCTTTATAAACGTTTTTATTAAATCCCTAACGGTCCAGACCTGTTTTAAAACGTATGAGTCTTCTGAAAATCGTTAATAATCATTGTTAATTGGATTCTAAGTAGCATGCATGATGTATGTGGGTTTTCAATCAAAATTTAGGGTTTTTATGATTCAAGATGGATGATTACATGTTATTAGGTTAGTTTCAGATTAATAATGATGGCATGATGAAGGAATCTGAGTAATTGTTCATTAGGGTTATGATTATGCATGTTAAGATGATGTTTCATGCTATGTGTATTATGTTTGGATTACATGGTTACATGCAGGGCTGATAGAACGAGGTTAAACGAAGGATTTTGGTTTAAACATGTTTGGTATAGTTATTAGATTGATATTTGATGTTTACACATGTTCCGGATCTGATTTGGAGTGTTAAACGCGCGAAAAACCGGAACAGCTGGGTTACAGGCGATTAGCAACCCTAATCGCCTATGTTAGGGGCGATTAGGAGGCCAATCGCCTGAATGGACTCCCCAATCGCCTATAATACATGCATTTGGGGGCTAATTGCCTCTGTTACATGCAATTGTGATCCTAAATGCTAGTTAAGTCCTGAAATACATGTCTTATGACCTAATCGCCTATAAACTCATGGTTTACATGTCTTATGACCACTAATCGCCTATATTATATGCAATTAGCTTTCCTAAATGCCTGTTGACCAACCTAAATGCTAGTTGACTTTTCCTAATCGCGTGTACTGCTGCTGTAAGTGTAAATTAGCATTCCGAGACCCGATTTGACATCTAGGAACATGCTAGGAACCCCGTAACATATCTAATAACTTGGTAACATATGTTTGGATTTAATTATGTGATACGTGAACTACGTGCTATAACTTGTTGGACGTTAACATATGTTAAGTGTGATTGCATGATTGTATGTTTGAGAGCGTAAGCATAACACGGGGAGTCTCGGGTCACCAATGGGATGTCGAGTCTTGTACATTGGGTCAGTTAAACAGTCACGGTGTTTTCAAACAAACTTGGTTATGGTCTGGACATCTAGGGACTAACTAACCTGCGGGTTATTAGTCTAAGTACTTGTAACTGTCATATGTTAGGTCGCCACTTTACGGGACTAGCATAGCTGCTGAGTTTATTCATATTACGAAGTAACGCAACTTAAGGTGAGTTTACGGCCCCTCTTTTAACTGGTTTCACTTTTCGGGGGAGAAAACATGTGTTAAAACTTATGTTTGGTAACTACTGTCATACTATGGGTTTTCTATGGTTTACTATACGATCTTTGGAAGTCCCGGGGGGAACCATGAATGTGCGGGTTTGCACAACGGGGAAATGTGAATAGCGCTATTGGGAGTGACCAACCCCGCTCGTCGACTTGGAGGGTCGGCGGGTGCATATTGTCTCAAACAGGAACAACAGGTTTACTACATCGGGCACGACATCTGGTTTGCGAGTTAGTAATGGTTTTCCAATCGTAGTAGTAACAAAACATACGCCTAGCTAGCGTACTTTGGTTTTCGATTTGTTATAGTATGGACAGGTTGAACTTGGTACTGTGATTACAAAACGTGTAAACTCACCAGCATTTTTGTGCTGACGTAAACTTTTACATGTTTTCTCAGGTCGCTAAGGTAGCACAATGGAACTAGGGCGCACGCGTTTGCACGACGTCTAGTTAGGATTGCATGGTTTTCAAACGTTGAACAATTGGTTTATTTTGGATTATGTTTTGAATAAGCTTCCGCTGTAACTGGAGATTTAAACTATGTTTTTGAAATTGCATATGTTAATTTAGACTTGTTTATTGTGATCGTTGGTTTGGATCCTGGTTTGTCATGCGCCTCGCGGTAAAACTCCGCCAGTGGATTTTGAGGGTGTGACAAGTGTAAATTTTGGGGTTGGATCAAAGGTTATAATCAAGTGTATAGGAAAACATGATTGTGGTATATGCCAAATATTGTAAAAATTTGAACAAGTTGAAAATGAGTGAGTGTCGATGAAGAATCTAGAGGTTAGATATTATTCCTATGAAAAAAATTATTTTCAAAATTGGTATTGTACATAAGGCAAAAGTTGTTAAATAGTACAAGCTAAGTAGGCTTTGAAAAATATTCCTGTTAGTTGGAGATTTCAAACATGACATTAGGTTTTGAAGATCAAGGTTTTATTAGTGATTTTTTTTAATAGTTTAAAGCATTATATAGAAAATCGTTTGTTACATCAATAAATAAACAATTGAATTTAAGTTCGAGGAAAATATGTACTTTGTAAAGTTACTAGGTAATACAACAAGTTTTAGAAATCTTTAGTTTGTGCTAAAGTATGAGGTTATAGTTTTTAAAATAAATAACATGTGGAGAAATGAAATAATATGATTTGGGTAGGGTGTTGAATATTTAAAAAAAATGGCTAAGATGGTAAGGTGAAGTGCGATTGTGAAATCCATAGATGGTTATGAAAGTATGAACTTGTAAGCAATATATGAAAATCGTGAAATACAAAATATTGTATATGAATCGAGAGAGTATTTTTGAAAAAAAAAGCTTGCATAAAATGCTTGGAGTGCCCTTGTCTAGCTGTAAAGCCCAACAAGAACGTTGACTTTTCAAAGAAATTGAACCCAACGGTGATCAAAGAAGACATGCTTTAGCCTATAAGTGGACACTCACTCCAGGAATCCCCAGGTAAGCATAACAGGTCCGTAAATGGATTTATGCGCTATGCTTGCCTATGCCAGAAAACCCAGTGTACAGGCATCCACCCTTCCAGATTGCACGTGTCCTCATCACACTCATTAAAGTTCAACAACTTTGAAGGAGCAAAAATAAGAATAGGCATTATGCCTAAGAGTGTCATCATGAAAGGTACTGCTCCCGCTCCATGATGATGTAGACTTTCCACTCCTTGTAGGACACCATCCCTATGCACCATGATGAAAGATGAGGAGAAATGGAGAAGAAGAGAAGATAGAGGAAGGAAAGTAGAGGGAAATGAGGGGAATGATAAATTAGGAAATGTTGTACCTGAAAGTTGAAATTCGGTTATAGTCTAGGCTAAAAGGCATTCTAATAACCTAGTTCCCTATAACCATGGCTCTGATACCAATCTGTAACACCCCAACCGATGGCGGAATCATCGAGGTGCCACGTAGTGACGATTGTTCAAAAGCTCATGGTACTAAAATGTAAATATATGATTATTGAATATTGTTTTACAACATGTGAAATTAAATACAAGACAACAAGATAAAGATAGTTGATTGATTTAATCTAAGTCCAAAGTCCTATGTGAAGCGTCAAGCAGCTTATCCTGAAACATGCACGAAAATAATTTTGTCAACATATGATGTTGGTGAGTACTACTTAGCTTTGTACATATAATATAAGTTTGAAAAGGTAGTACAATTCATGTGTCTAGCATCACTAAGGCATTATGTAAACACGCAAGTAACCAAACAAGACAAAGATTGTATGTAAAGTTGTACAATGAAATTGATAATGAGCACCTCAACACGTGTGAGTCTAAAAGAGCACCATAACACAAAGTTATGTCTAAATGAGCACCGTAACATAAGTTACGTCTGTATGTAAAGAGCACCATAACATAAGTTATGTCTGTATGTATGATTTTGTATGTAAGCTACGTTCATGTTCAAGCATAAGCACAAAGATAAACAAGACACGTATATGAATTGTAAATGAATAAAATGTATGTGTGAATGAATACGAAAGTTTTGTATACTTGTGCATGAATCACCCCAAAAGTTGTAAAAGCGGAAAAAGGGGATAAGTAATACTCACCTTTAGCAAGGTGGTAAGTCTTGTGTAATTGATTAAGTGTAATCCAACGTTTGTCGAGTATCACCCTATGTATAAGGTAACAAATAAGTCTAAGTCTATCTAGTCTATAAGTATTTTCTAGGGCTTCGAATTGGGGATAAGTATTTATTTGATTAATAGTCAAATTGTTTATTAAATATAAGAAATTTAATAAATAAATAAATAAAGGTCTTTTTGTAAATTTTAAGTTAAAGATGGTCACAAAATAAAGTTTTTAGTATGAAAATAATTTTCATAAAATTATTTTATTGAAAATAGAATATTTAATCTATTTATTTCAAATTGTCAAAATATGACTTTAATATCTAAAAATATTAAAATTAAAGAATTATTGAATTAAAAATTGTATTTCTGTTCCAAATGAAAAGAAATAATTTATGTAAAATTTTGGTACAAAAATATTGAAAAATGAATTTATTATGAATTATTTATGATTAAAAACAACAAAAACTAATTAAAAATATGAAATGCACGGTTTTTCTGAATTAAAAAATAAATTCTGAAATGTATATTGTTATACAAGTTTAGTATAATTTTTGTGGAATTTTATAAAATCGTTTAGATATTTTTATTGAATTTTATAATTTTAAATGAATAAATTTGTAATATTTATAATATATATTAAATAAATTATTTTTGAAAGACTAAAAATTGGACAGCAAAGTTTATCATTGAAATAACATAAAATAAATTTTGTAGAATTTATAAAATAGTTTTAGTATTTTAAAACGATTTTCAAAAGAATAAAGGTAATATAAGTGTAAAGGATAACATTACAGGTGATTTTACGGGCGTTTACATTGTGTTAGTGTCTTACTTGTACAATGTAATGTATATTTTGGGTGTTGAATGAAAGTAATTTGCCGATCAAAAAAAAAAGTGTAAAGGATAACACAAAAAAATAAAAATATAATAAAATGTTGTTTATGGTGGGGGTCGAACCTGGGTCAGACCCGGTTCAATGTCTTTAGCCAAACACCCCAACCAACTGGTCTGTACCTCAGATTTGTAAATGTTCCAGTTTTGAAAATATTTATCACATGCGTGAATTGGTCATCTTCCCCAATTTGAATGATAATTAAGAACCCTAGTTTCTTGAATCGAATCAATTAACGGTCAATAGCCTCAGTAATGTTAGGGCTATTGATCGATTGATCATAAATAATAAAACCCATAAAAAAATAAACAACTTACAAACACTAATTCGTGTATGATGCTCGGTCAAACAAAAAGTCAACGGGTCTTGAAATCGTGAATTAAAGCTGTGACACCCGACATGTTTGGGTCAACATTTTATAAACACATAAGTCTACCTTAGCGAAAAACGTTTATTAAACATACTTGACGGGGTCAGTAGAGTCGGAACACAGTTCGTATTGTCCAGGGCTCAATGATTCGGGAGATCATTGGGTTAGTCACACACACACACACACACACGATACGAGTCCCGTTGTTGGTGAATTACATAAACTAATTAAGTGTATGTGTAGACTAATTGTTGTATGGTGGATTATATGCTTAGATGTGTTTAAATGATGTATAGATAATCATCCATGCTTAAATATGTTAAACATAGACTAAGGTTGCATGCTCGTATGTTAGGGTGCGTTAAAATGCGTTAAACACGACAAATTGGAAAACTAGAAAAACTTGAGTCCTGGTTCGACCAATCGAATGGGCGAACCTGGACAATACTCCTCGTTCGACCCTTGTAAAAGGGGCGAACCTGGGATATGGAATTTAAAGAATTTCATTCGACCAAGTCAGTGTACATTCGACCCTGTGAAAGGGTCGAAGGAGGGTACATTCGCCCAGGTAAAAGGGGCGAATGTGGACATAGTATAAATACCACACTTTGTCATTTTTCACCATTTCACAAACCCTAAACGCCTCAAAACACTCTCTAGCAACTTTAAACATTGGGGAAGGAGTTTTTGCCCTTGTTTTCTATAATCTAACCTACAAACATCTTCTACACAAAGATCTAAGGTATGTTCTTCATTCTAAATCATTTTTAAAGCATTTCAATTCGTTTTCATTAAACCCCAAGAGTCCAGATCTGATTCAAACATGTTTTCATGAATAAAAACCTTCCTAATATCTTTCTAAACAAAACCTATTCATAAACAATGAGTTTTCATACAAAATAACATGTGTTAATGGTGTTTTATGTGATGTTATGCATTGTTTGATGATTGATTGCTGTATAGATGTTATGACAATGATCTAGGACTGTTATTGATGATGATTTATGATCGATATAGGTTACAATTGATTATTGATGATGTTATGTTCATATTGGGGATTTTGGGTTAGATCTAGGGCTTGTTCATGATGATAGTGATAAGGATATGATTGGGGGGTTTATTGTTCATGATAATCTGAGTATATTAAGTTGATTATTGATTGATTTCATAAAGTTTCCTAATTGGGTAAAGATTGCATGCGTTTGATGTGACATCTCCATAATTTGCTATTTCGGGTAACTTGTAAAACGGACGGATTTCGGGATAAAATTGGTAAGGTTATGTAGGAATATGTTAATGATAGTTGACTGCTGTGATTGGTAATGTTTCGTGATGTTTTCGGACCGTTTAGATGCGTTTTGGTGCATTTTATAAAATGCTGATGAAAACGGGCGAACGTGGAATAAAATTGGTTCGAATGGGCGAACGTGGAATAAAATATGGGCGAACGTGGAAAAACGGGCGAACGTGGGAAAAACGGGCGAACGTGGAAAAACGGACGAACGTGGGAAAAACGGGCGAACGTGGGAAAAACGGGCGAACGTGGAACAAAATGTGGGAAAAATGGGCGAACGTGGAAATGGGAAAAACCACATTCGACCATCTGATGTCCGGAATGAGATTTTTGATGCAAACTAAGTGTTTTATGCTTGAAACTTATGTGTTAAACTTATGTGCATGACTAATTGATGTAATGGGTCACCAACGGGATGTCGGGTCGGTCTGGGATGTCCGGTTAACGTTTAAACACACTTTTTAACACACGTAGTCAAGATCTGGACAATCGGGGACTAGTTAGCCTTCGGGTTAATAGTCATCACACTTATGTAAACTCATTGATAGGTTGTCATTAGTTGGGATTATCATACACGTGTTGGAATTCTAGTTATCAGAAGACACACTCTAAGGTGAGTTTCACGGCCCCTCTTTTATACTCTTTTCTCTCGGGGGAGAAGCATGCCACACGTTTTAGCAATGCAACGTTTATGATTCGAAAACACAACTCTTATGAAACTTTCCACTTTTGAAACATAACGCTTTTGAAACACAACGCTTTTGAAACGCAACGCTTTTAGAAACATGACGCCTTTTGGGAATGTGACTCTTTTGAGAAACGTGACACGTTTGGCACTTGGCATATTTAAACATTGGCACTTGACACTTTTAAACATTGATGTTTGGCATTTGACACTTGACGCTTGGCACTTATTTACTATACGACGAAACCTAAGTCCCTATTGAAACCATGAATGTGCGGGGCACAACGGGGGAAATGTGGATAGATCTATCGGGTGTGACGAACCCCACCTGACGGCTGGGAGCCGGGCGGGTGCATATTGTCTCTACTTGACACTTGACACTTGACACATGGGCAGCAACTTGAGCAACGTTTGTCAGTAATGGTTTTAGCAACATAGTCGTAGTAGTAAGGGAACGTTTGTTATTTACTTGGAGCTTTTGCACACTTGGCACTTTATGAGGAATTGCTTTACACATGAAAACGTTTACGAACTTAAAACCTGTGAACTCACCAGCATTATATGTTGACGTCTTTTTGGCATGTTTTCTCAGGTCGCTAAGGTAGCAGCATTGAGTATAGGCGCACGGAGTCTCACGGCGTCTAGGGATCATATGCATGTTTTGTTAAACATTTCAGACTTTGAGTTTTACTTTTAAGTTGTAATAATACATTTTGCTTCCGCTGTGTTAGAACGGTTTTTTTTGAAACTCAATGGTAGTTTACGTTGTTTTCTTATCATATAGATGTCGTTTATTGTGACCGTTGACTTGGATCCTGGTGTGTCACGCGCCTCGCGGTAAAACCCCGCATGTGGAAATTTGAGTGTGTGACAAAAGCTTGGACAGAAAGATTTGAGAGAAGGGAAATGATATTTTTTTGGCACATTTAGTTGGTTGTGGATACCTCAATTTATACTATGTGGCTCGGGTTGGTGAAATGGAAGGTTTTGAAGTCTTGACCAAAGTCGGTCAAAACCGAGTCAAGGATGATTAATTCAAGCTGAAATCATGGATTATATTTATGAGGGTATGTTAGTCGGTCAAAGGGAGTTAAAATTCTACCAAAAACAAGGCTCGTAATTGTGGAAAGTGACTGGGTGTTGACCACAGTCTTCGGGTCGGGTCTGGGTTCCGAAAAAAAAAGACAAGGTTTTTGGGTTATGGTTAGGCTTTAGTGTTTTGGGTATAAGTTTGGTTATGGTTTAGAGGTGGTAAAATATAATGACTAACTTTATTATTATTATTATTATTATTATTATTATTATTATTATTATTATTATTATTATTATTATTATTATTATTATTATTATTATTATGAGGATAAAATGTGGCGTACAAGATAGGAGGTGCGAAATAAAAAAAATGTATATATATATATATAATAATAATAGTGATAAAAGTGACGGATGTCACACTTTGCCCTTGCCTTACATCCCCTTATCATGCGGATTCAGGAACACTGTAACCTACCGTTTCATGCCTGGTATTTGGATGATGGGACGATTATAGGCAACGCAGTGGAGGTTGCTAAGGCTTTAGACATTATCAATGTGCATGGGCCATCTCTGGGGCTTCATCTCAATATTAAGAAAACAGAGGTCTTTTGGCCGACGTGTGACGGGTTGAAAAGTCAGGAAGGGCTTTTCCCGACAGGGATTGGTAGACCTGAGAAAGGGGTTAAGCTCCTTGGTGGGGCTGTTAGCCGAGATCCTACCTTTATCGGGGAGTTGGCAGGGCGGCGGGCTACGAGTGCGGTTGCCCTCATGAAACTACTGCCCCGCCTTAGAGATCCCCAGAGTGAACTCCTGCTGCTCAGGTCATGCATGGGGGTCGCTAAGTTACTTTTTGGGTTACGAACTTGCCAACCCCACTTCATGGTGGATGCGGTATTCCTTTTCGATGATGGTCTCCGTGAAGCTATTGAAGATATAGTTGTGTGTGGCGGCCCCTTCTTCGGGGACCTCCAGTGGCGCTTGGCATCCTTGCCGATGCGTTTAGGTGGTTTGGGCCTCCTTTCAGCTCGAGATGTTGGGGTCTATGCCTTTATGGCGTCCAGAGCTCAGTCTTGGGAACTTCAGGATCATATCCTCTGAAACAGTGGGGTCATTGGACTAGACCCAGACTATCAACAGGCGCTCGAACGCTTAAATGTCTATCTCCCGGACTTTGATATTGGCGGTTTTTCTAACAAGGACACCGCCCCCCAAAGCCACAAAAAACTTTGGCGAATGCTCTTTTTAGCAAAACTGCTCAGAGCCTGGGAGAAGTTTTTGAGTTGTCCACTCACCAGAAGGCGGTGATTGAATGCCTAAAGGGCCCTCATGCTCAGGATTTTTTGACTATTATCCCGATTGAGGGTTTGGGTCAATGCATGTCTGCAGTAGAGTACAGGGCTATACTCAAGTACCGATTGATGATCCCTATGTACCCAGAAGATGAAACATGCCCCATCTGCCATAAAACTTGCATGGATAAATACGGGGAGCATGCAATTCATTGCAAGGAGCTCCCTGGTTTCAAATATCGGCATGACTGGGTGAGGGACGTTTTGTGGGATATCTTGAGAAGAGTTGGGATCTCTGCCAAAAAGGAGGCCCCTGTAAACTTCCTCACAGACCCCACGGAAGGGAGATCCACCCTGCGACCCGCAGATCTGCTTGTCTTTGGTTGGGAGAGGGGGAAACATGCCTGTGTGGACCTCACCGGGGTATCTCCGCTGGTTGGGTTAAGGGAAACAGGGTTCGTAGCTGGGCAAGCATCAAGAAAGGCGGAATCAAAGAAAGTAGATAAACACGCTAAAGCTTGTGCAGATAACCAACATGTCTTTATCCCTTTGGCCTTCGACACCTTTGGCTCCCTGGCGCCAGAAACTATTCGTTTCTTGACCAGGGTCCAACGGGTCGTCCACAGCAATGTTTCATCCCCAGGGGGGCAAGGTTTTATCTTTAGTAGACTAGGGTTTGCAATTCAAAAAGGGGTGGCGGCGCAGCTTGTTGCCCGTCTACCTGCTATTATGATGTAACTTTCGCATTTTGTTTTATGCATAATGAATACTGCAACTGTATTTTCATACAATTCTACTTTTAATAAAACCAAAATATTGTATTCAAGGTTATCGAATAACAAACAGAGGTGCAGTTTATAATATAAGGCAATACAATCAATTAGAATAAAGAGGGGCTGAAATTAAGGAACAATAATTTTCTTTCCAATACTCCCTCTCAAGTTGGAGCGTGCGGATCACAAATGCCCAACTTGCCAAGCAACAATCCGAATTGTCGAGATCCTAGTGGCTTTGTAAATAGGTCCGCAATCTGGGACTTGGTGTCAATGTGCAGCGACACAACTTCATTTGACTCAACTCATTCCCTAACAAAATAGCAATCCATTTTTACATGTTTCGTCCGTTCGTGAAAGACCGTTTGTTAATTGTTTGGGTTGGTTATTCAGTTTGTTTTAGTTGATTATTTCGGTTTGGGTTTCTTCTGTTGATAATTTTTTTGCTAATCCCTAGGTAACAATATGAAACGATTATGTGATGGATTAACTGACCCTAAAGATTTATACGATAAGATTCCTTCGAATTTTCCGGGAATTAAACAAGAATATTGGAGTGGTTTAAGAGCTAGAATTGCTGCATTAAGACCAAAAGGTCCAACTACTTCTAGATTCTTATCTAAGAACTTAACAGTTCTTGTAGTTGGTGAATCTGTATTTGTTAATGGTGGGATTTCACCTGAACAAGTTGATTATGGTTTGGAACAGATTAACAACGATGTTAGAGATTGGATTACAGAGTTAAAAGATAACTTATCTCCAAATTTTGTTAGAATAAGAAACACTATTGTTTGGTTAAGGAAATTTTCAAAACAATCTATTGAAGATTGTGATTGTAGTATGCTAGAACATGCTCTTGCAACAATTCCAGGCGCGAGGAGGTTGATCATGGGGCATACTGTTCAAACTAGGGGCATAAATGCGGTTTGTGATGGTAAAGCCATACGGATTGACGTGGGTATGTCTAAAGGCCGCATTAACGGGTTGCATGAGCTTTTAGAGATTAGTGAGAATTCTCATTTGAAAATCTTGACATCAAAGCCGGTTTATAATTCAGATCAACAACATTTGGTGACTGAGGAGCTGCATAAACTAGTGGAAATACAAATTAAGGCTTAATATATTATGCTGCCCTTTTTGTTGAATTTGAAACTAAGATGAACACTTGTTTTATTAAGATTGTACCTTCGTAAGCATAGTTAATAGAATTATGCTTTGATCGCTTTTTGTTGGATTTGAACTCATATGTATGCTCAAATGTGATCAGAATAGGTCACACCCCACCCTAACAGCATAAACATCACCGATTGATACAAAACTTAGAAGTGGAAGCAACTTTATTACATATAAAGTTACTTCCACTGCTAAATCATGTACACAAGCTTAGAATATCAAATATACTAACAAATCATGTCCATGTTTATATGTAACTTTATTACATATAAATCATGTACATAGGCTTAGAATATAAAAATCTTCAACGTGTTCCACCTCTAAGTACTCTTCTTTCGTACTGCATGCCAAGTATTCGGTTCTTAACAATTCCATGAGATACATGCTAAGAAATAATACGTCAGGTTATATGCTTCTTAGTCCATGAAACAAGCATTTATTAAAACTTTATGTAATATCTTGAAATGTAAATCAACAATGCTTAAAAATCGTACTTCTATTCAACTCTACCCAGCTATTCGTACACCTCAAAAGTTTGAGTATACAAATACCTAGTAATCTAATATATATATATATATATATATATATATTGAGTAAAATATTAAGGAAGAGTGACGGCTAAGATAGTAATTTTTATTTCCGTACAAGTTAAGAAGGAACATACACAAGTGATTTATGCAAGAAATTTAAGGGTATTATTGGAATATTAGTGACAATTAAGACACTTAGGAAGGTAGTATAGACATTTAACCCATATTCTTCTTTACAATATGATGAAAGATTTCCATAAGTACCCCCACAAGCCAAGTGAAATGTTATCCCTCTTGGAACATATGAACAGGTTTTTAAAATCAATGATCTATTTATGAAAACTTATTCCTTCAATTTGATACTCCACCCACCCCTCTTTAATGATTTGCTTCCATGTCCCGAATTGAATATTGAATACCAATTGAAGCCGATGGTTGAAGAATGAAAACCTCTGAGGTGCCAGTTATGCTCCTCTTTAACTCGTTAACCTAATTGAAATTGGTATTCGCTCAAGTCACACCTGTTTCTCAGACACATCCCTAATCTTTGACAGGTAGGTGTTCTTCATTTTATATTATATTTTGCATTGTATTTGTGTTTACGGCTCTTACTTTATTTATTTGGTTTCAGCCCAAACAACACGATTTGACAGAGTTATCAACCATTAAATCCTCATTTTGAATTATAATCCTCACCTTTAACCCCATTTTGAATTATTGTAACACCCCAACCGATGGCGGAAACATCGAGGTGTCACGTAAGAATGAGTATACAGTAGCACATGGTAATCAAATTTTAATTGAAATTAATTTAAAGTGCAAATATCCAAAAATGAAAATACATAATGAGTTTTAAGTGGAAATCTAATACATCACAAAAATCAAACAAGCATAGACTTCAGTTTGCCTTCTCATGTAAATACTCTAGTATTCATGCATCATTATTTCTTGTTGAGTTGTAAAAATGGGGGGGGGGGTCAACTAGAAGTTGGTGAGAATACATAAGCCATGTCAAGCAAATAGTTTAAGTATAAAAGTTTAGCAATTCATATGTCTATCGTAAGTTTAAGTCTACATGAATAAACATGATATGTTGAATCGACATAATCAAACCTCCGACTAGTTTAGGTCCATCCCGTCATCCACGGTTCACCTTAATAATATGTTGGAACGATAACAATCACCCACGCTACCTATGTAGGAGGTACATGTATCCGGGTGGGATTGTCAATCCAATAGATCTATTATTGAGTATCGCCGGCTTGGCCATAGCTAATGATTATGTAATGTTGAAACTCGTTGAAACTGTTGTTGTTGTCTAAATCATGAGGCATTAAAGTTTACAACTAGACATGCATGTAGAATTGCTTAAGTATAATGTTGCAAGTATGAAGAATTGCATAAACATGGTTACGTAAACTCACCTTAGTATAGTATTAAGTCTCGAGAAAAAGTATAAGTGTAGCCCCAAAGATTGCCAAGTATTACCCTATGTATAAGGTAACAAATAAGTCTAAGTCTATCTAGTCTACAAGTATATTCTAGGGTTTCGATTTGGGGATAAGTGCTCGTTTTGATTAATAATTAAAATGTTTGATAATTGAGAGAAATTTGATAAATAAATAGACAAAAGTCTTTTTGTAAATTTTAATTTAAAGATGGTCACAGTAATAAGTTTAAAGTATGAAAATAATTTTTATAAAATTATTTTCTTAAAAATAGAATATTAATTCTATTTATTTCAAATTATCAACATATAACTTTAATATTTAAAAATACTAAAATTAAAGAATTATTAATTTAAAAATTGTATTTCTGTTCCAAATAATCAGAAATAATTTATATAAAATTTTGGTACAAAAATATTAAAAAATGAATTTATTATGATTTATTTATGATTAAAACTAACAAAAATTGATTAAAAATATTAAATAAATGATTTTTCAGGAATAAAAATCATTTCAGAAAAGTTTATTGTTATAAAAACTCAGAATAATTTTTGTGGAAATTTATATAATCGTTTTGATATTTTTATAGAATTTTATAAATAAAATAGAATAAACTTGAATTATTTATTATATATATTAAATAAATAAATTTTTGAAAACTAAAAATTGTATGTTAAACTTTTTCACTAGATTAACATAAAATATTTTTTGTAGAATTTATAAAGTTGTTTTAGTATTTTAAAACTAATTTTGAAATATAAGTAAATATATATATATATATATATATATATATATATATATATATATATATATATATATATATAGGGAAAGGGGAAAATGAAAACACACTTTTCGTAAAAGAACTACAGAAACACACTTTTCCACCACACACTTATTTTAATCCAAAAAGAATTTGTGGCTCACAATTAAAGTTGAATAAAATAAAAAAGAGAATATTCGCTTGCCTAATAAGACAAAATACGGTGGGCCATGGTCGTTTACACTGCTGTAAAATATTTTTTTTTTTACGTCGAGGATACCCGTTTTTTCACCGGTGGAAATTTTTTTTAAAAAAATTCACATTTTACGTCGGTGTTCTCGCGGTTCTTTCACGAAAAATGTGTTTTCATTTGAACCTGGGGGTCGAACCCGCGTGGGCCGGTTCAAAGACACCAGACACAACCACTTGATCTAGATCAGTGGTTGTGTTTGGTTTCTGTTTGTTTTAAATATATGCACATGATCAGAAGTGTTCTTCCCCAAATATAAACAATCGTGCCCTAGCTTAAATAATTGATTGATTCACACAACAATAACCCAATTAATCATAGGGTTATTGTTGTGTGTATGCCGAAGAACAAAACCCATAAAAAATAAAGGACTTACAGACACGAATTGTGTTCGAATCGTTTGGTCAAACAGAAAAGTCAACCTCGTACAAGAAGCTTAGAAAGAAGGATTTTAAGCAGAAATTGAAGGTATAGAGATGATAATCGGCGAGTATAGGCTGAGGAGGTGGGTTCAATTTATAATATAGCTGCATAATTGGAAGGTTGAAATCATTTGACCCGCAATGGTCAAACACGCGTTTATATCAATTAATTAAGGGATGATTAGAGAAATTTATGGTAATGGAACTAATGTGTGATGATATTGGTCAATAATCAATTCAGAAATTGTCTCCATTTTTGTTTTAAGGCGCGTAAAAAAAAGAATCAAATTTCTAGTTTTGGATCGGACCTGTTGCAGCGATGAGAAGCTGGACTTCTCATTCCAGAGGGTTTAAAATAAATTCTAGTCCACCATTAATCAACAACAACGTCTGGTCTAGTGGTGTTACTGTTGCTTGTTGAGTCTCCAACCCGGCCAGACTCGGGTTTGAGTCTGGTCACAAACACGCCTTTTTTTTAACCAAGAAGGAGGAAAGGTAGGGGTTTTGGGTTGGGTGGTTTGGGCCGCGCCTGTTGGGCCTTGGGCTATGCTGTGGGCTCAGCTCTTGGTCTCCACACACAAGAATTTGTTGGGTTTGATTGGGCTCAAGTAAGTGTCCAAGTATTACATAATTATATATATTTTACCATTAAATAAAATATGAAATATTATAATTATTATTTTTATTATTATTATTATTATTATATATACATTTCTATATATATATATATATATATATAAGTTGTGTGTGTTAGGCATATTTGTATAAACTTAAGGATAAAATGTATATAATGAGGGCTTTATGTATAAAAATTTAGTGAAAAATTTTGCGATGTTACAATTATAATCTTCACCTTTATTTGTTTACGGCTTCTTCATTTTTGTGATCGTCTCATCGCTAGATATCAGAACGGTTTTGGTGCCGCTTCCCTTCTAAATTTTTCGGTATATGTATCGATTTCTTAGGTTTTTTTGTCTCTCCTGTTTTAGGTGTTGTTGGTGGGTCATGGTGCTCTCGATTGTTATGTACGCGCATCTTCTTCCGGTAACTTTCCTTTCATTTGCTTTCTCATTGCTGATTTTATGTGTGGTCTTGTGCATTTGATTTTGTTGTTGCTAATTTGGTTTGGTGCACGTTTGTTGTTTGCTTATTGTTGCACACTAGAAGTGTTTGCCAACTTATTGCTAATGATGGTTGTTCTGTAATGGGACAAACGGGTCATTTCAATATATGAGTCAATCTGTTTTGTGTTGTAAGTAATTGTCATTTTAATATATGAGTCGGTTAGTTTTGTTTGGGGTTGGGGGTTTTCATAATCCAATTTGACTTGCTCATTAGTAAACGGGTTGATACTTTCATCTCTACTCAGAACTCTGTTCGTAAATTTATGGTAAAACTTATGAAGCGAAGATTTAGGTATGTTGATGTATTATGAAACCCAGTGTTTTCAGTTTAGAAGATTTTAAGCCATTGTTTTCTTATGATAAAAAAGTTCATGAATTTAAAGAGTGTGTTTTAAGGAAATTAACAAAAGGCAAACCCTTCGTGTTGCATCATGTTCCACTATTTCAAAAGGGTAGCGTTTACATTGCTTTTAGGAACAAAAACGGTAGACTTTGGATTGAATTTAATGGGACAAGTTATAAACTTCTAATTGTTACTGCATAATAATTTAAGAGGTTCAGTGGAAGTGGTTTTTAAGAGTTTGACTTGAATAGTAAAAGCTTTTGCTTGGTATGCATTTGTTTACTATGGCTGTTGAATGGGTGTACCAGTTTATAATAGTCAGAACTCATAAGTTTAATTTAGTGACCTTATTATGGTGGTTAAGTATAGGCGAGTGAAGATATGAAAATCCTAGTGTAGCGTGTTTAAAAATTTTGTCATTTGCAGATTAGCATGTTTAATTCTACGATTCGTGGAACAATCAAGTAGGGACTTACTTTGTGAGAATTTGTTAACAGTAGTTTGGTTGTGCGACAGAGCAATGTTTCTATAGGTAAATTGTTTTAGCTGTATTTGTGATAATCAATTTTTGTTTGAAGTGTTGTAGCTTATAACTTATATTACACTTGGGGATGTTTGTGCGTGCATTTTGAAAGTGATTATTTGATTTTGAATAATTAATTATAATCAGATAATAAACTGTAGTAAAATTAGTTGTAGAAATAGTGTTTTGATGTGCTTATGTTGTTTGAAGGTATAAGAACCAGATAGTAAATTGGTAATATATTTGACTGTTTAGCAAATGTTGATTGTTTAATTGCTAAAATGGTAAAGACATGGTTTCTGAAATGGATATAAGTGTCCTATTAGTTAGTTGATAATAAAGTTGACTTTGGATTTATGTAGTTTATAGTTCTTGGTTCATTTTTGGGACACCTATACCTGAAATTGAACCATAATTTTTGGTTTTAGAAAAAAAAGAAAACCCAAACTATTAGTTAATTGTTTGGGTTGGTTATTCAGTTTGTATTTGTTGATTATTTTGGTTTGGGTTTCTTCTGTTGATAATTTCTTTGCTAATCCCTAGGTAACAATATGAAACGATTATGTGATGGATTAACTACCCCCAAAGATTTATATGATGGGATTCCTTCGAATTTTCCGGAAATTAAACAAGAATATTGGAGTGGGTTAAGAGCTATAATTGTTGCATTGAGATCAAAAGGTCCAATTACTTCTAGATTCTTATCTAAGAACTTAACAGTTCTTGTAGTTGGTGAATCTGTATTTGTTCACGGTGGGATTTCACGTGAACAAGTTGATTATGGTTTGGAACAAATTAACAATGATGTTAGAGATTGGATTACAGGGTCAAAAGATAACTTATCTCCAGATTTTGTTAGAACAAGAAACACTATTGTTTGGTTAAGGAAATTTTTGAAACAATCTATTGAAGATTGTGATTGCAGTATGCTATAACATGCTCTTGCAACAATTCCAGGCCCGCGGAGGTTGATCATGGGCCATACTGTTCAAACTAGGGGCATAAACGCGGTTTGTGATGGTAAAGCCAAACGGATTGACGTGTGTATGTCTAAAGGCCACATTAACGGGTTGCCTGGGGTTTTAGAGATTAGTGAGAATTCTCATTTGAAAATCTTGACATCAAAGCCGGTTTATAATTCGGATCAACATCGTTTGGTGACTGAGGAGCTGCATTAACTAGTGTAAATACAAGATAAGGCTTGATATATGTGACATCCGTCACTTTTCGTAATTATTTTTCTGTAACGTCTCGTATTTAAAATCATCAATAAAACGTCGCATTTTTATCATTATTATACGCTTTAAAAAAAATATTCTGGGGTACTTTTGGACCCGTATAATAATACTACAAACATGAAATAACATTATATTTGTGTAATATTTATAAAAAAAATAATAATTGTGTGGACCGGGACTCGAACCCGTGTCCACAGCCGGCCCATAGTACAACACACATCTTAATAATCTGGGCTACAGCCCATGTTTGGTTTTAATTCTAACCCAAAACTTTGGAAAAGTCAACTGCGAGCTCTTTCCTTCCAATTATAAAATCAATCCGCATTTTCTTTTATCAATTCGTTTATGGTATGATTTGGCCGACCTAATTGGCTAAGTCTCCACGCTAATTAACCATTAAAACCTCCCTATTATAACCTAATCACGCGTTAAACATTAAAAACGGGTCAAAACATTCCAAATCTTCAATACGTGGCTATCACTATAAATTGAACCCTCCCTTAGAGACTCAAAGCGCTGACTAATACATCCCCATTCCCAATTTCACACAAAAATCCTTCAATTCTGCGAAATAAGCTTCCTAGGACGTGTTCCTTTGACCGCTCGTTCGCACCACTAAAACGCGTTGTAAGTTCAATTTTTTTAGGGGTTTTGTCATTCGGCCCTCATAATCCAAAAGCCCTATGGTTAATTTGGTTATAATCGCGTTATATGAATGATTAGAATTCTAGGGGTTGTTCTTATTATTTGGGGATAAATTTGCTGCAGACAACCCTTAAATATGTTTCAGAACAAAAACATTAACCAACTGCTCTGCAGATCAGTTGGTAATGCACGTCTTCTTAAGATCAGAACCAGCCAGAGGCCAAGGTTCGATCCCCACTGTGCACATTTTTGTTTTCTTTTTATAAATCAATTATAAAAACAAAACAGTTAGCCTTTATAACTAATTAAATCCAAGTTTAATCGTTCTCAGGGCCTAGACCAGACGGTCTAGGCTTGTGATTTAAAGCTTTGACTCGGCCAGGGACTCTGGTTCGAGTCCTGGCACAAACCAACATTTTTTAGCATTCCTTTATAATTATTTTTTTTGAATATTCTTTTAAAAATAGTTTTAAAATACTAAAAGTGTCTTAAAAATTCTACAAAAATTATTTTAGGTAAATATCATGACAAAGTTTATCATACAATTTTTAGATTTCCAAAAATAATTTATTTAATATATATTATAAATATTACAAGTTTATTCATTGATAATTTAAAATCCTATAAAAATATGTAAACGTTCTTATAAAATTCCACAAAAATTATTTTAAACTTGTAGATCTATAAGCATTTCAGAAATAAATTTTATTTCAGAAAAATCATTCGTTTCATATTTTTAATTGATTTTTGTTATTTTAAGTCATTAATAAATCATAATAAATTCATTTTTCAATATTTTTATACCAAAATTTTATATAAATTATTTATACCCATTTAGAACAGAAATATAAATTTTAATTTGGAATTTCTTCAATTTTAATATTTTTAGATATTAAAATTATATCTTTGACGAATAGAAATAAATACACTAAATATTCAATTTTTGAGGAAATAATTTTATAAAAATTATTTTATGACCATCCTTAATCAAAAATCTACAAATAGTCTTTTATTTATTTATTTTCCAAATCTTTTATTTATTAAACAATTTACCTACTTAATAATTAATCAATTACTTATCCCCAAATTAGACACCCTAGAAATACTTGTAGACTAGAAAGACTTAAAGTTATTTATTACCTTAAACATAGGGTGATACTTGGCAACTTTGGACCACACTTATTCTATTACAAAAGACTTAACACTTTGCTAAGGTGAGTATTACTTATCCCCTTTTTCGTTTTTACACTTTTGGGGTGATTCATGCACAAGTATACAAAACTTGCACATTCAGCTACACATACATTTTCTTCATTTACAATTCATATATGTGTCTTGTTTATCTTTGTGCCTTGTGTTTGAACATGAATGTGGCTTACGTACAAAATCATACATCTAGACATAACTTATGTTATGGTGCTCTTTTAGACTTGACATGTGTTAGGGTGCTCATTATCAATTTTACCTTACCAACTTTACATTTAATCTTGTTTTGTTTGGTTACTTATGTGCTTACATAATGCCTTGGTAATGCTAGACACATGAATTGTATCGCTTTTCAACTTATACTATATGTACAAAGCTAGGTAATATTCACCAACATCATATGTTGACAAAATTTATTTTCGTGCATGTTTCAGGATAAGCTGCTTGACGCTTCACATAGAACTTTGGACTTAGATTAAATCAATCAACTATCTCTATTTTTGTTGTCATGTATTTATTTTCACATGTTGTAAAACAATATTCAATAATCAAATATTTACATTTTAGTACCATGAGCTTTTGAACAATCGTCATTACGTGACACGTCGATGATTCCGCCATCGGTTGGGGTGTTACAGATTGGTATCAGAGCCATGGTTATAAGGAACTAGGTTATTAGATAAAATGGCCTAGACTATAACCGAACTTCAACTTTCATGCATAATATTCCATAGATTTCCATTTCCTTCTACTTTCCTTCCTCTATCTTGTTGATGCACTTTCTGTGGACGTCACTGTCGAATAGACTAGGGTTGAGTCTTTGTATGTTGTTACATGAGATTGTGGTGATCCATAAGGGCATTTTATGGATCTGATGCTTTTGTAAATATAGGACAACAAACAAAGTTCAGGTTCGACCTTATAGAAGGGGCGAATGTGGAAAATCTCCACATTCGACCTCCTCATAGGGGCGAAGGTGGAACTTGTGTGTTGGACTATAAATAGCAATCTCATGTGTTGGTTTTCATTTGTAGATTTGAGTTTATGCTTTGAATTCTACCAAGGGGGAGGTCATGCCCGACCTCCCCCGGCCTCGAGAGAGATGTTTATCCTACTGATGACAGTGTCGGTAACCGTTTCTGAATTAATACGAATCTGTGATGACTTTGTTATCGTATGTTTCTGTCTCGTCTCGAATCTCCCGTCTGAAACCGAGTTGTTTTCGCTTAATCGATCCATGATTTCGGTTTTTAACCGGATTCTCAACTGGTATCAGAGCTATGGTACCGATTTGAACGATCTAACAGTCGTTTGAATCAATCACAGGTCGTTTTCATGATTCCAGACGTTAAAGTTCAGTTTTTGATTGAAAGGTTGAAACCCTAGAAACCCTAGATTCTTAATTGAACCCAAAATCATGTGATTTCACCATGTTTTTGTGAATTCGAGGGTTAGGTTTTCATTTCCGCACCTTTCTGTACAAGTTTCATCATCGGATTCGAACAATCAGAGTGTTTATGGGCTGATTTGCAGAAAATATTGAACAAAAACACGTATTTTCTGCACATTCGCACCTTTCAGAAAAACGGGTGGGCGAATGTGAAATTCTACTGGGCGAACGTAGGATTCGATGGACGAATGTGGAGTGTAAATGGACGAATGTAGAATTTTTAGGGCGAAAGTGACAATTTTCTACCTTCGTACCTTATTACTGGGCAAATGTGGGATTTCAACCAAAGATGGTACATTCGACCTTACTAAACGGTCGAACGTAGCTTTATTTTCTCCTTCGCCCCTTCGACATAGAGGATGAAAAATTGGTATTTTAAGGGGTAAAAAATTGGTAAGGCAATTTTTGAAGATTTTTGGGAGAATGGTGATGATGTCTTCGCAAATTGTTGAAGAAATGATGATGATGAAACGTTTTATTGTGGGGTAGTCATAAGAATCAACAGTATGATAATCAGATTCAAATGACTATTATGGGCCAGAAAATAGACAGATTTTATTCCGCATGATGAGAACAGTCAACCCAGTTCCTGTGTGTTTGAAGGAACTTGTTCTAAAGAGTTGTTATGAAGAAGGAAATCAAGTTTGAGATTTCAATGTTCTGAAAGTAATGAGGTATCCTAGTAGGAGTCATGTGGCACGTAGGTTCAACGAAAGTTTCAAGATCACAGTCCTGAAGAATTTCAAGAGCTATTGGTAGATATTGTTTGGCCCCGCCGAAAACTTCAGTTTCTGAAGCATTTCAAGTCCACAATTGTACCGGTAGTTCCTGCTGAAAACTTCTGATTGCTTGATCCACTCGTCTACGGCTTGTATTCTGTCGAACAGATGAAGTTACTCAAGAACATGATTGATTTATCATACGAGATCTCAGAGAAACTTGGTGAAGCATCAGTCAAGGGGGAGATTGTTGATGTAACAATGTGTCTGATACTTCAACAATAACTGACTGAAGATGCTAGGTGTGTTTGGAATTCGCCAGCAACGTCCAAGGGGGAGATTGTTGATGCACTTTCTGTGGACGTCACTGTCGAATAGACTAGGGTTGAGTCTTTGTATGTTGTTACATAAGATTGTGGTGATCCACAAGGGCATTTTATGGATCTGATGCTTTTGTAAATATAGGACAACAAACAAAGTTCAGGTTCGACCTTATAGAAGGGGCGAATGTGGAAAATCTCCACATTCGACCTCCTCATAGGGGCGAAGGTGGAACTTGTGTGTTGGACTATAAATAGCAATCTCATGTGTTGGTTTTCATTTGTAGATTTGAGTTTATGCTTTGAATGCTACCAAGGGGGAGGTCATGCCCGACCTCCCCCGGCCTCGAGAGAGATGTTTATCCTACTGATGACAGTGTCGGTAACCGTTTCTGAATTAATACGAATCTGTAATGACTTTGTTATCGTATGTTTCTGTCTCGTCTCGAATCTCTCGTCTGAAACCGAGTTGTTTTCGCTTAATCGATCCATGATTTCGGTTTTTAACCGGATTCTCATATCTTTCCCTTCTTCTCTCTCCATTCTCCTCATTTTTCATCATGGTGCATAGAGATGGTGTCCTACAAGGAGTGGAAAGTTTACATCATCATGGAACGGGAGCAGTACCTTTCATGAAGACACTCTTAGGCATGATGCCTACCCTTATTTGGTTCCTTCAAAGTTGTTGAGCCTTAATGAGTGTGATGGAACACGTGCAATCTGGAAGGGTGGATGCCTGTACACTGGGTTTTCTAGCATAGGTAAGCATAACGCATAAATCCAATGACGGACCTGTTATCCTTAACTTGGGATTCCTGGAGTAAGTGTCCACTTATAGGCTAAAGCATGTCTTCTTTGATCACCATTGGGTTCAATTCCTTTGAAAAGTCAACGTTCTTTTTGGGCCTTACAGCTAGACAAGGGCACTCCAAGCATTTTATGCAAGTTTTTCAATAATACTCTATCGTTTCATATACAATATTTTGTATTTTCATATATTGCTTACAAGTTCATACTTTCATAATCATCTGTACGGTTATACACTTACATTTTCTAATCTCATGATTATTCATTGACTGCCTCATAGATGTCTGCTCGCCGCATGCTCCGTGATGCCAGCCAACGCACTGTTCGTGCTTCTGGACAACGGAACGTCACCTCGCATCTCTAGTCGCTCTGGAAATTGCTGCAGTGATCCCAAATCTTGTCAGTGAGTTAACCCAGAATAGTAACAGTGCTAACACAGGCACGACTCAATTTCGGTGCACTTTCAAACACTTTAACTCCTGCAACCCCACAAAATTTACTGGAGTGGAGGGTGCTACTGGCCTTCTCCAGTGGTTCGAAAGCATGGAGAACACCTTTGTGAACAGCGAGTGTCCTAACGAACTCCGCGTTCGCTATGCCACCAGTGTCCTTCAAAAAGAGGCATTAACTTGGTGGAACGGCGAAAAACGCAACCGGGGCACTGAAGTTGCTTTAGCACTGACTTGGGAGGAAGTTAAAGAGTTGATGATTGCAAAGTTTTGCCCTAGAAATGAAATCAAGAAGTTAGAGGATGAATTTTATGAGCTGAAACAAGACAGTGGAGAAAACCTAGCGTATACTACCAGATATCATGAACTCAGCATATTGGTTCCACACATGGTTACCCCGGTGTCTCGAGCAATCGAAAAGTATATCGAGGGATTACCTGACCTGATTCAAGATGTAGTCACTGGAAGCAAGCCCGCTACGGTAGAATAAGCAATTCAACTCGCAGCCACATTAACAGACAAACATGTAAAGAAAGGAAACTTGGTTAGGAAGGGCACCAAGACGTCTGCTGAGAAAACCACCCATGTCGTTGAACCATCTAAGACTGTTTTAGCAAAGGCCGCCACTATTCCTTTGAACTCTAAGAAACGAATGGGCGATAATCAGAACCATGCTGTTGTAAATCCTGTGACTCAACCTCCTACCAAGAAAGCCTACACGGGAGTCCATCCTCAATGAGACACTTGCAAGTATCATCACCCCGCAAATCTTCCATGTCGTCAATGCACTAGATGTGGAAGGTTTGGACACTTTGCCACTACTTGTCGTGTAATGGTTAGGACACAAGATAATCATCAAATAGCTGCCCAGGAACCACTGCCGATTACTAACGGCCGGGCATGTTATAATTGTGGAGACCCTAACCACATGCGACATCGATGCCCTGAATTGATTAATGTAAACCAGGTGGCACATGGACGAGCTTTCAATATCAACATCAACGAAGCAACTGGTCAGGATGGCGTTAACCCCACTGGTTAAGCCATGGATGAAATCTTCTTAAGACTCGAGAAATCCAATACTTGTGTTTTCATTTTCTTGATCCTATTATCATTTTGTACCCAATTGTGTCGTACTCATAAGCATATAACATCTAGAAATTTCCTTGCATACTATTATGTACGAACGCAGGTTGGAAATTTATCATATTTGGTTCCGTTTATTTTAATCGTAGAAATTTAGGACTCTACCTTACATTTTATTGAAACATTTGGACTTGATTTCCATGAAGATCAAACTATTAAAAACTTGATACTTAATCCTACAGAACTTTTCTAAAAACATAATTGTTTGTTATATGAAACTTGATTTTTCTTAATTTGACTTTCTTTGAACACTTAATTATTTATGATACTCGTAAACATGGCTGGCCAAATATGAACTATTTTCTATAGTCAACTAAGAGCACACTTATACTTAATGGTTGTCGTAATTACAAACTTGCTTGCATGTATGTATTATCAACTTGCATGTCGATCTATGAAAAACAATTACACAGACAAACATCTCACTTAAAGGGCTCCCCGGGTGGGTGGTAGCCCATACTTAAATTTTTGTTATGCTTGCAATTCGTTGCAAACCAATATAATTGACCTCATTATTACCTAGCCTCATTGCGTTGATAGCGTCTCATTGTAACCCAACGTGTTTGTTGTGTTATCTTCTTGTGAAACTTATTTGCTTTAATGTGTTGTTAGATTAGGTTCATAGAAGGACATAAAACCCTAATGTAAGGTAAATTGATGATTCCGGTCCGGAACGTAATCATGAATTTACAGGTACGTTAAGGTGGTGTGAAACTCTATTAGGGTTTTTGGTAGGCGTCCAGTACGTTTTCAATGTATCAAAGGTGTGGTGGGTTAGCTGCGGTACACCCTATATATAAACACTAATGATGCATTAAAAGTGAGACTGGGAGTCGAACCAGGAACAAAATTCTAGTTACTTGGTAGTTCATTTAAGTCTTTCTATAGTTGATGTGCTAAAAGTAGTTTAATAAAAATAGCTAAATTAAACCTAAAACTAGACACTTAGTAATACTCTAGACTCTCTAAAACTAAACTACTGACAGGCAAGTGAACCTATCGACTCTAGTATAACTAAACTAAGTCCGGATATCGAACCCACGAGACTCTAATGGAAAACGAAAACTAGACTCGATTACTTATCCTAAATACTGATTAAATTAATTTATTATTTTAAATGGGGGTTTTACTGAAAAATAAATTGCAATAAAATAAAGGCTAACTAAGATTAAGTAAACTGAACTAGAGACACGAACTTGGCAGAGCTGAATTCAGATGATGACGAGACACTACCTAAACCAGACTCCTAACTATGCCTGATAAGTTTCTATGGTTATGGAACTGAATTGAAACCGGGATCTTAAAATACTAAACATCAAGAATAAACTAGACACCCTCGACCCTTCTCAAGGGGAAACCCTGGAATATTTTTGTGCTGTTAAACTACCGGTTGGAGTACAAACCCTCACAGGTTATCTAACTCTTATGATCGAGTACCCGCTAGACAATCTACCTCACAGCGCGAAAGCCTCACTACACTAGGTGCAAGGGGTAATTATTGAAGCCTAGATCTAACTTGATATGCAAGAGTTGAAAGGGAAACTAGGCAGATCTTCTCAGAAAGCCTCTAACCTAGCAATCTAACAACATAGACATACCAACAAGCCCTCACCTCACAGCTATTGAACTTGGAAGAATACCTAAAATCTTCTAACCACCAAATACCACTCCTATGGTAAACTCGCGACTATTGACCATAAACTAGTTGCTACACAAAGTCTGCAACCTAACTAGCACTCATACATGAAAGACATTCACAAAAGTGCAAGTGGAGTGAATAAGTGACAATAAAAAAATAATAGATACGCACATACACTAGATCTAGAGAAATCAAAATCTTTACTGAATCATAAATCCAAAACACGTTCCAAAAATCATAAAAAAAATAAATAAATCAAAACATAGTTATTTGTCTTAGCCTAGATAGTTATTAAAAGTTTTAGCCACAAATCATCTTGAAAAGAGAAACAAAGCCAAATAAAAATTCAACAATCATTGTATAGAACAAAGATAATAAAGGAACGAAAAAAACCGAATGATTGACACCCGAATAATCGCTCCCTGGCTTAGATCCTTTGATCCTTGGCTTGCCTCTCTAATAATAATATTGCCTTCCAACCACGGTTGTTTGTTGCTTTGCTCCCTTTGTCTTTGTGCTGCTCTTCAATGATGTGGCTCTGCCAAGATATTATGTGCGGCCGCCTCGTCTCAAACAATAATATTCCTCCCCTAATAATCTTTCTTGCGCCCCACTCTTCCTTCAAAAAAATCTAATTGAGGCCTTCACAATTTTTCTTGTTTTGGGCTCCAGCCCGTGAGTGCTTCACTTTTTTTTGTATATTTATTATTATTATTATTATTATTATTATTATTATTATTATTATTATTATTATTATTATTATTATTATTATTATTATTATTATTATTATAATAATATACTATCATTATATATATAGTATTATGACATCGTGCTCTAGACTCGGGTGTTCTTGACTTGATCAAAGTTGCTCGTTTACGCTCCAACGTCAATGAACACCTACACAATAAAAATAAAAAAGATAAATACTAAAAAAACCCAAAACTAATAAAAATTTATAAAAACCTATACTAAATAAAATAGACCGGTACAAACCTAAAACTAATAAAAATACTATTTAAACGACTCAAAAACTGTACAAACTTTACACTGGAAATATATGTATTTTACAATACATCAATAGTCAATCAACTCATGCATTTATTTCAGGATTCCTAAAACTTGAAGTTTAGTGTTTTACCAGATTCTTATTCTCCTTGTTATTTGAAACGAACCTAATTCAATCCTTAACTCACACCTATCAATTCACGTCGTGCCTTAACTCAAATTCTCCAAACCACGGTTATCTTAATTTCTACCCAAACATCCGAAACCTTATGTTTCTAATAACTTCGGGACGAAGTTTCTAAAAGTAGGGGATGCTGTGACATCCGTCACTTTTCGTAATTATTTTTCTGTAACGTCTCGTATTTAAAATCATCAATAAAACGTCGCATTTTTATCATTCTTATACGCTTTAAAAAATATACTGGGGTACTTTTGGACCCGTATAATCATACTACAAACATGAAATAACATTATATTTGTGTAATATTTATAAAAAAAAATAATTGCGTGGACCGGGACTCGAACTCGTGTCCACAGCCGGCCCATAGTACAACACACGTCTTAACCATCTGGGCTACAGCCCATGTTTGGTTTTAATTCTAACCCAAAACATATATAAACCTTCCTTGTTTGTTTCACAGTTGACTTCTGCGAGCTCTTTCCTTCCAATTATACAATCAATCCGCGTTTTCTTTTATCAATTCGTTTATGATATGATTTGGCCGACCTAATTGGCTTAGTCCCCATGCTAATTAACCATTAAAACCTCCCTATTATAACCTAATCACGCGTTAAACATTAAAAACGGGTCAAAACATTCCAAATCTTCAATACGTGGCTATCACTATAAATTGAACCCTCCCTTAGAGACTCAAAGCGCCGACTAATACATCCCCATTCCCAATTTCACACAAAAATCCTTCAATTCTGCGAAATAAGCTTCCTAGGACGTGTTCCTTTGACCGCTCGTTCGCACCACTAAAACGCGTTGTACGTTCAATTTTTTTTAGGGGTTTTGTTATTCGGCCCTCATAATCAAAAAGCCCTATGGTTAATTTTATTATAATCGCGTTATATGAATGATTAGAATTCTAGGGGTTGTTCTTATTATTTGGGGATAAATCTGCTGCAGACAACCCTTAAATATGTTTCAGAACAAAAAAATTAACCAACTGATCTGCAGATCAGTTGGTAATGCACGTCTTCTTAAGATCAGAACCGGCCAGAGGCCAAGGTTCGATCCCCACTGTGCACATTTTTGTTTTCTTTTTATAAATCAATTATAAAAACAAAACAGTTAGCCTTTATAACTAATTAAATCCAAGTTTAATCGTTCTCAGGGCCTAGACCAGACAGTCTAGGCTTGTGATTTAAAGCTTTGACTCGGCCAGGGACTCGGGTTCGAGTCCTGGCACAAACCAACATTTTTTTAGCTTTCCTTTATAATTATTTTTTTTGAATATTCTTTTAAAAATAGTTTTAAAATACTAAAAGTGTCTTAAAAATTCTACAAAAATTATTTAGGTAAATCTCATGACAAAGTTTATCATACAATTTTTAGATTTCCAAAAATAATTTATTTAATATATATTATAAATATTACAAGTTTATTCATTTATAATTTTAAAATTCTATAAAATATGTAAACATTCTTATAAAATTCCACAAAAAAATTATTTTAAACTTGTAGATCTATAAGCATTTCAGAAATAAATTTTATTTCAGAAAAATCATTCGTTTCATATTTTTAATTGATTTTTGTTATTTTAAGTCATAAATAAATCATAATAAATTCATTTTTCAATATTTTTATACCAAAATTTTATATAAATTATTTATACCTGTAGGTCCTTTGAATGGATCGATTACAAGCCAGATCAGATCTATCAAGGTGCGGAATCCCTTGATAGATGTTAATGCAAACTAAGTATCAATACGAACGAAGAACACGATGAATAATATAAAACCGGCTTGTCTATTGATATTATTTCAGTGGGAACAAATATCAATTACAAGCTTGCTAATCAAAAACTCTAACCCTAGCCTACACCCCATGCACCTATATATAGTGCATGGGCTGAATGAAGAATCCCACCTCAAAGATGCCTTTTTCTATCTTCTCCTTGAGGAGAAGATGGCCTAACTTCTCCATAAGGAGAAGATGGAAAAGATTCCTTTTTCTATCTTCTCCTTCAGGAGAAGATACTCAAAGGTACGCCTAACTTCTCCTAAGAAGATGGAAAAGATTCCTTTTTCTATCTTCTCCTTCAGGAGAAGATGACTATCTTCTCCTTCAGGAGAAGATACTCAAAGGTATCTTTTCCTAAGCTATCTTCGTTCATCAACAATGTTAGCTAGGATTCAAACAAAAGACTATCATACTTGACTTATAACTCCGTCAAGTATGTTACAATTATACTATCAACCGACATAAAACAAAACTAATCTAGAGAAGCGTTTGTCACACGAACATGCACTAACAAACTCCCCCTTGACGAATGCTCTCTAGATCTTCAACCTTCTACAGTCTTCAATCTTCAAAATAATCTGGAATAATCTCAACTTCTTCCAAATCATACACATCTTCACTGTCTGATTCTTTAGAAAGTAATCCAGTCTCTTTGAGGTTTTCGGTTGCATCCCCAAAGTTAAGTAAACTTTCAAAGATAAACTCATCGAACCTTGGAAACAACTCCTCAAGTAAATCAGTTGGTATAAAAGTATCTGCAGGTTGAGGCATATCATCAACACGCCTCTTCCATGGATCACCAGCACCAGTAACTTCTACTACAGTACCCGACTCCCCCTGAGTAGTAGCTTGCACACCAAATGTTGTTGAAGCACTTGGAGGCTCACTCCCTGCAGAGCGGTTAGGATAGCACTTGGAGGCTCACTCCATGCAGAGCAGTTAGGATCATTGTCGGGATCATCGTCAATTCATCACCCTTACACGTCACATTCTCCCCCTGAGCCTGCAATTGCTTCATCAACTAAGCAGTCTGTTGAAGAAGTGTCTGTATCAAAGCTCTATCTTTTGCCTGTAAGTGGTGATTGTTGTGGTACGGTGACTGCTAAGGTTGCTGATGGCATCTGTGAGCTTGACTCACGAAAAACTACTCCTCCTCTCTTCTTCTGACGAGTCCGGAGAGGTGGAACATCATCATCACCATCATCATCATAATCTTCTGGTTGATAGTCTTTGCCAGTCTCATCATCATCTCTCTTCCGTTTCTCCCCCCACATTGTCAGTAGGAGGTTCCACCCTCTGTGGTGAGTCTGCAACAATCTCAGTTTCCAAACATTAACAGAACAACTTAAACATTCATTAATTAGAATTGGGCCTTATGAATTGAAAACAAGTTTTGAACAATTTAACCCAACATATTTCAGAACTGGGCCTTGAATATAAATCCATGCCTAAAAAGTTTCAGTTTTTTTTGTTTTTTGTAATTTGTAACGAATCAATGACTTGGCTTTTGAGAAAATTTGGTGTGTACGAAAACGAGACGTTTTCCCGAACAGTACGAGTACTCCCTTAAATGACCATTTCCCGTGCATTAAGACCTGAAGTGGAAAAATAGAAAATCTTTTTGTGGTTTTTGAATATTTATATAATAAAAAAATAAAAAATAATAATAAAATTCAAAAAGTAAACACTCTATTTTTGTTGAGATGTCACCGGCGAAAAGATCATATCAGCTAGAACAAAACTGAACACACGAGTTAGAATAATTAAGGGTAAATTATTATAAGAGCAGTCGCAGTCCAAGGCGATTACCAGTATATTGATCCACTTAAACAAACTTACATCATTGTCTTCAAAGCCTCACTGTATTTATTACGATTTTGAGCAATTGACTATGAGTCCTGCGTGTCCCACAACATGACATACCCCCGCGATCAAGGTATGCACAAAGCTTCATCGTAACAGGTGAGTATATTGCTGGTTTCCGTATAATTTACAAGGTACGAGACACACGGGTGTACAGGTCAGCATATTTCTGGATGCAGCAAAGTGACCGGTGTGTTCTCAACCAGGGTTATGGCAAATACCAGTTTGGTACGATTTTTAGCTTTGGGCTTTTTGAAATAGCCGTTTAGCATATAGGGATTTGGCATTTATCCTTTGGATTTGCTCTTTTAAGATATCCTGGCTGTGCCTAGGTCAGCATATATCTGGATGCAGCAGAAGGGCAGCCAGGTTATCCCCGGATAGATCAACAATATAAAGACCCGAGACCTCTGATTTTGGCAATCTATCAACGCAAGAATTAAGATCATAAGATCGTACGCCGATGTTATGTTACCCACATGTACCATAGTCCAGCTCTTTGCTATTATTATTATTATTGTTGAGGACTGAGTATGCGTTGTACGTTTGCCTATTTGTATATCACATGATGAAGCTGCAGTTGCACTTAGCAGTTTAATTTCTCTGTTCTGTTTTAAGTGCGACAGTCAAGCAGCTGATGTACTATCATATCTTTTCTTTCTCGCAGTGACAACTCGCGTTTTTTTTTTTGAGAAAAATATTTACAAAATCTTCAGAAACTTATGGGAAACGTAGGATCATTCAGGATTCCTCATCCCATTCAGTTGCACCAACAGTTAAAAACGAGCCCTGTCAAATGCCTTGGTGTAAAGGTCTACCAAATTATCTTTCGTGTCAACTTTTTCTAAATGAATTAGTCTCTTTTCAAAACAATCTCTTATAAAGTGATGTCTGATATGACTATGTTTAGTTTTAGAAAAGTTGGTTGGGTTTTCAGTGATGGATATGGTAGATTTGTTATCAATCATAATGGGAGTATTTAGAAAATTCAAACCGTAATCCCGCATTTGTTGTTGTATCCACAAAACCTGTGAACAGCAGCTGCCAGCTGCAACGTATTCAGCCTCGCATGAGGACACCGCTACAGAAGTCTGCTTCTTACATTGCCAGGATACGAGTCTCCCCCCAAGTAGTTGACATCCACCAGTCGTCGATTTTCTGTTCTGGTTGCATCCTCCGTAGTCTGAGTCGGTGTAGGATAAGAGATCTAATCCACCGTCTGATGGATACCAAAGACCTAATTTGGGTTTCCCCTTAAGGTATCTCATTATCCGTTTGACCGCAATCATATGTGACTCCTTTGGATCCGCCTGAAACCTGGCACAAAGACAAACTGGAAACATAATGTCAGGTCTAGAAGCAGTTAGGTACATGAGTGAACCAATCCTTGCCCGGTACTCTGTGGGGTCGACATATTTGTCGCTTTCGGTATCTGGACCGAGACCGTGGTTGACCGGTAGAGGAGTATAATAAGGTGTACAATCATTCATCTTGAAACGAGTCAGGATGTCATGCACATACTTAGTTTGATGGATGAACATTCCATCTGCCTTCTGATCCACCTGGAGACCAAGAAAGAAATTTAACTCCCCCATAGCACTCATCTCGAACTTCCTTTTCATGACCTGCTCGAATTCCTTGCATAAGTCTTCATCTGGTGACCCGAAGATGATGTCATCAACGTACACCTGTACCAGCAGAAAAATTTCTCCTTTTCTCCGAATGAAAAGTGTACTGTCAATCTTTCCTCTCTCAAATCCATTGTTCAAGAGGTAAGAGGACAATGTCTCATACCATGCCCTAGGTGCCTGATGAAGTCCATAAAGGGCCTTGTCAAGTTTATAGACCCGATCTGGATATTCTGGATCGTTGAACCCCGGTGGTTGTGAGACATACACCAGCTCTTGGACTTTTCCGTACAGAAAGGCGCTTTTAACGTCTAACTGATAAACTTTAAATCCTTTGTGAGACGCGAATGCCAGAAACAAGCGAATTGCCTCTAGCCTAGCAACTGGTGCAAACACTTCATTGAAATCTATCCCTTCCTGTTGATTAAACCCTTTTACCACAAGACGAGCCTTATTCCTGACCACTACACCATTGTCATCTTTCTTGTTTCGAAAAACCCATTTGGTGCCAATTTCCTGTGCACCTGGAGGTAGATCAACCAACTCCCAGACTTTGAGCTTCCTAAACTGAGAGAGCTCTTCTTGCATAGCTTCTACCCACACATTCTCCCGAAGAGCTAATTGATAACTCTTAGGTTCAATTTGCGAGATAAAGCACTTCAAGCATTTGTTCACAATCCCTGAATCAACAATTCTTGCATACATGCAGTTTGCATTAGCAAAACTTCTCCGAGTCTGAATACCCGCATTGGGATCCCCAAGTATGTAACATCACAAAATTTTCCCCAAAATTTTAATACATAAAAAGCCCTTATATATATATATATATTTTTTTTATTTATTACACCTTTATCATTAATATTATACAAATGTGCCTAAGTCTTTATTTATCCTAACTCACAACTTATATACATACATAAATGTATATAAATAATAATAATAATATGATTCTAAATTCTTTTTTTTTCACATACAAGATTTTTTTTTTTTTTTAAATAAAGCCTTGAGTCAAATAGTCAAAGTCCTAGTCAAAGTCTTAGTCAAACAGTCAAAGTCTTAGTCAAATAGTCAATTCATCATAAAACCTTACTTTATGGTGTTGACCAATTTTAATGGCTAATTGACTCCAAAACTAGTATAAAAACCCACCTATGACCCATTATACTTTGCACCTCTAAATCGATTGTTTCAATCCGATTAAAGTTTCCCTCATACCTTTCTTCTATAGTCTATTACTTCTACAATTGAAGCTTTGATTATAAGCTCTTGTAATTGGCGAATTGGAAGCTTGATATTCTTTCTTTTTCGTTTTCTTCAATTTGGACTAGCTACGTTGTTGAGTCTTTGGGATTCGCCTCGCATACATTCACAACACATTATTCTATTTTTTTTACGAGACATAACATTTTGCTAAGGTGAGTTTTACATAGCCCCTTTTCTATTTATCACCATTTTTGGGGTGAAACATGTTACAACATTATTTATGCAATTCAATCATCAATGTGTCTATGTGTATTTCTATGTTGCATTATGTCTTGAACATGACTAGGGTAAGCACAATTCTAGCATAAACATTCATCAGCCAAACGGTATACATTGATAGATCTATTGGACTGACAATCCCACCCGGATACGTGCCTCCTACAAAGGTTACGTGGGTGTTTGTTACTGCAATATAAACGAGTGAACCATGAGCGTATGGGATGTACCACAATACAACAGTCACAAGGTTGATTATGCACTCGATTTACTTCTAGTATGTTTTCGCATATGGACTAGATTGCCATGACACATGAATTGCACAACAATTTTATTCGATTATCAAAACCTATGTAATTCTCACCAACTTTTGTTGACCCAAAATATTTTCAACTTAACATGTTTCAGGTTCTACTTGCTTGAAGGTTTGAATTGATGCTTGAAGATGTATGCATAGTTTTATTCAATTTGATGTACAAATTCTTAGAACAATTGTATGTAACTTACTTAAATTATTTAATGAAATTTATTATTCACCATGAGCTACTGAACAATCATCAATACGTGACATCCCGATGTTTCCGCCATCGGTTGGGGTGTTACAGATTGGTATCAGAGCCATGGTTATAGGGAATTAGGTTATTAGAAAAATAATCTAGTCTATAACCATAGGATTTAACCAGTACTTGCTTCTTTTACTTGCTATTCTCTATCTCCCTCCTACTTCTTATCCGTACATTAATCCCTACAAGAAGGTTGCTCTCCATCACTGGATCCACTCTTAGACTAATAAGGCAAAACCCTCAGGTTTAACCTGAACCACCTTGAGATCTCGTCGAAGTTCTAGATTTTAATAACGAACACGTGCAATCTGGAAGGGTGAACGCCTGTATTCTGAGTCTTCTGTCTAGGCTGGCATTGCGCATATATCCCAATCAGACGAGGGACCTGGATGCCTACCTGGGAATTCTCGGGATGAGTGTTCACTTATAGGCTAAAGCATGTCTTCACTATGTTGTTGGAATCTGGAATCTTTGATACGTCAACGTTTTCGTTTATTCGTTTTAATTAATGAATAAATGATTACATTCCTTATATCACCTCATTCATTTCATGCCACATTGAACCTTCATTGTGTCCCTTACAGATCATGTCTCCACGTCGCAGCACTCGCAATAACAGTGGTGAAAACCAAGAGGAAAGTAACAACAACCACAACACCAACCACAACAACAACAAAAACAACAAAGGTGTTGATGCCCAACTGGCTGTGATTATTTCCCAACAAATGGCGCAACAAATCACAACTCTGGTTTCTAACTTGTTGGCTCAAGTCATCCCAATGAATGGGAATGGCAATGGAAATGGAAATGGCGATCGAAATCACATAAAGAATGGGACCTTAGTTCGGAAAGGCGAGAAAACAAGTATTGTGGCCGCGGTAACTACCGAGAACCAGAAGCGCAAGACCAGGGATCCTAATGTAAACCTTACAACACAAGCTTCTAACAAGAAACCCTATACAAGAAACTTTCCATTGTGTAACACATGCAAACGACATCACCCCACTGTTTCAGTGTGTCGCCTGTGCACCAATTGTGGTAGGTATGGCCATCTGGTCAACACATGTCGTGAGTCCCCAAACCCTAACACCAACCAACCAACCAACCCTGCTCAGGTTGCTAATCTTAATCGTCCTGGTAAATACAACTATGGTCAATGCTATGAATGTGGAAACCCAAATCATTTCCGTAACCGATGCCCTAAACTAAATCGAGATCAAGACCCTCCAGCTACTTAACAGCAAACCCCACCATTTGAATGATGTCTACTTTGTAATTCTATGTATTGACACTTTTTGATTCAAGTAATAAATTCAAGTATTATCATAACATCTGAGTGCATGCTTGTTTGAATGTGAACTAATTGCTATATCTATAATCATACTTGCTTACTTGTACAACAATTAGTTGACTACCAAACAACCTACTCAACGATTGGTAGAGGTCATCATGTCTTTCCAACAGTCGGGAGAGGCCCTACAACCTGCTCAACGACTGGTGGAGACTATCGAACCTGCTCAACAATCGGTAGAGTCATAAAAGGACGCAAAACCCTAATGTAAGGTAAATTGATAATTACGGTCCGGAACGTAATCATGAATTTACAGGTACGTTAAGGTAGTGAGAAATTTTATCAAGGTTTTCGGTAGTCGACCAATTGTATACCTGGTGTTTTTCTTTTAACTTCGGGACGAAGTTCCTAAAAGTAGGGGAGACTGTAACATCACAAAATTTTCCCCAAAATTTTAATACATAAAAAGCCCTTAAATATATATATTTTTTTTTATTTATTACACCTTTATCATTAATATTATACAAATGTGCCTAAGTCTTTATTTATCCTAACTCACAACTTATATACATACATAAATGTATATAAATAATAATAATAATATGATTCTAAATTCTTTTTTTTTCACATACAAGATTTTTTTTTTTTTTAAATAAAGCCTTGAGTCAAATAGTCAAAGTCCTAGTCAAAGTCTTAGTCAAACAGTCAAAGTCTTAGTCAAATAGTCAATTCATCATAAAACCTTACTTTATGGTGTTGACCAATTTTAATGGCTAATTGACTCCAAAACTAGTATAAAAACCCACCTATGACCCATTATACTTTGCACCTCTAAATCGATTGTTTCAATCCGATTAAAGTTTCCCTCATACCTTTCTTCTATAGTCTATTACTTCTACAATTGAAGCTTTGATTATAAGCTCTTGTAATTGGCGAATTGGAAGCTTGATATTCTTTCTTTTTCGTTTTCTTCAATTTGGACTAGCTACGTTGTTGAGTCTTTGGGATTCGCCTCGCATACATTCACAACACATTATTCTATTTTTTTTACGAGACATAACATTTTGCTAAGGTGAGTTTTACATAGCCCCTTTTCTATTTATCACCATTTTTGGGGTGAAACATGTTACAACATTATTTATGCAATTCAATCATCAATGTGTCTATGTGTATTTCTATGTTGCATTATGTCTTGAACATGACTAGGGTAAGCACAATTCTAGCATAAACATTCATCAGCCAAACGGTATACATTGATAGATCTATTGGACTGACAATCCCACCCGGATACGTGCCTCCTACAAAGGTTACGTGGGTGTTTGTTACTGCAATATAAACGAGTGAACCATGAGCGTATGGGATGTACCACAATACAACAGTCACAAGGTTGATTATGCACTCGATTTACTTCTAGTATGTTTTCGCATATGGACTAGATTGCCATGACACATGAATTGCACAACAATTTTATTCGATTATCAAAACCTATGTAATTCTCACCAACTTTTGTTGACCCAAAATATTTTCAACTTAACATGTTTCAGGTTCTACTTGCTTGAAGGTTTGAATTGATGCTTGAAGATGTATGCATAGTTTTATTCAATTTGATGTACAAATTCTTAGAACAATTGTATGTAACTTACTTAAATTATTTAATGAAATTTATTATTCACCATGAGCTACTGAACAATCATCAATACGTGACATCCCGATGTTTCCGCCATCGGTTGGGGTGTTACACAGTATGAAGTCAACTGGATGAACCCTATTTGCGCGTGTTGAAATTACAGTGTCTACCGGCATATCTTCATCTAAATTGGAGCCAATATCTCCTGCAGCTACTTCATCATCAGTAGAATCTATCCCGAACGGATTCGTGAAAGGTTCGTCTTCGGTTTCAGTGACCTCTGGTGTAGATGAAGGCTGGTTGTTTCCCGAAGTGCTGGTACTCGCATCTGTCTTGGTCTTTTCTGCAGAAATCTGGACTATTGAACGAGGGGAAACAAAGTCATCATCGTCCTCATCAACAATCACTAGTTCTTCTTCCTGTGGTTCTGCATTAAAGGTATGAGGAACATTAAAAGACTTAAAAACAGAGTCATAATCGAACATCCAACTTGGTTCCTGTGCACTATCTGGTGGTGAGTAACTTGTTATTTCAATATTAAAAGCAATTTCAACCACACCCTTTGTTTTATTCCAAAGACGTTTGTTTGGTGAGCCTGGGACATAACCAAGGAAGAATCCTTCTTCTGCCACCTCACCAAATTTTGGTTGGTTTTTATTTTTCAGAATAGTGCAAGGCATTCCAAATGGCTCAAAATCTTTGATGTTGGGTTTACGACCGTTTAAGAGTTCATAACACGTTTTATTGTGTTTCTTAACGGTCAAAACCCTATTCAAGACATAACATGCTGTGTTCACAGCCTCCCCCCAAAAATGAATGGGAAGCTTAGAGTCAGCTAGCATGGTTCGAGCAGATTCAATCAAAGTCCTGTTTTTCCTCTCGTCGACTCCATTTTGTTGAGGCTCATAGGGAGCACTGAATTGATGTTCAATTCCTTTGCGAATACAAAAGATTGAAAATGTGCTGTTCTTGAACTCCGAGCCATTGTCGCTTCTGATCCTCTTCAGTGTGGTGTTGAACAGATTCTCTGCTTGAAGAATGAAATTCGTCAAGATTTCAGCAGTTTCATCCTTCGTACCTAAGAAAAACACCCACGAGAATCTAGAAAAATCATCAGTAATCACAAGGCAATAAAATTTTCCACCAATGCTCCTAACGTTCACTGGACCGAAAAGATCAATGTGAAGCAATTCAAAAGGAGCAGAGATAGAATTAACAGTTTTTGGGTGATGAGGTTTCTTGTGTTGCTTTCCCTTTTTACAAGGGACACATTTGTCCTCAATCCCAAAACTTTTTAAAGGAACACCCGTTACCAAACCGTGTTTTACAATGTAGTTTAGTTTCCTGAAATGGATGTGTCCCATCTTTCTATGCCAAAGAAGTGAGTCTGATGCAGATGCTTTGGACAATAAACATGTAGTCTCCGTTGAAGAATCGTCATGCATGCTCATATCCATGATATACGTGTCGTTTCTTCTAGGAGCCCTCATAATTATCCACTCTTTTGGAATTACTACTCCTGGTTTCAACACTAAAGCTTCATTCTTGGTGAAGTGAACTGAATGCCCCTTGTCGCAGATTTGTGAGACACTCATGAGATTGTGTTTGAGCTCCTCTACATAGTTCACTCCTTCTAGGGTGATCTTGCCATTAGTGACCTTCCCCTTTCCTGAGATGCGCCCGCCTTTGGTGCCAGCAAAGTTTACAAAACCTCCATCACATTTCATAAATTCGATCAACAATCTCAACTCCCCTGTCATATGCCTGGAGCAGCCGCTATCAACATACCACCAGTTGGTAACCCTCCTCAGCAGCTCCTGCATTCACAAAGAAGATTAGTTAGAGTAGGGGACCCAAGCTGTGAAAGTCTTGGGTCGTCCCATTTCAACAACAACAGTGAACTCCCTCCAATATCCATCACTCCCTGCTGGAGTCCTGGATCTTGGTGGGCTGTTTCTGTTCATTTGGTCAAATTGCCTGTAGGGCCTTTGATTCTGAGAATTGTGATATCCTCTTTGATTCACTGGCCCGTTATTAATATTTTGAGGATAACTCCCTCTGTTGGAGTATCCCGGATTGTAATTATTTCTAGAAAAATGTTGGTTATTTGAATACGTTCTATCCCTATAACCATTTTGATTATTGTAATTATTCACAGAATTAAATTTTTCACCTTTTGGACTTTGGTGACGATGTTGCCTATGTGGTGGTTGGTATTTGTTGGCATTAACAGGAGGTGCCTGCTTTGGATTAACAGCACTAGAAGTGCTTGCCTGGCCAACACTCACCTGTCTAGGGACAAACACAGGCTTTTCAAAATTTTTGTTAACTGGTCGTTTGCCTGGATCCCTAGTCCCACCATCATGTTCCTTCTCTAATTGCCTTTGCAAAGATTTCTTTGCAGAGTTGCTCACCTCTTTCCTGCTTTCGGATTTAGCAAGAATCTCACCTTTCTTTGCATCAGTTGATGCAGTGTTGTCTTTCTTTTTGACAGTACACATGCTAGCTACATGACCCTTTTTATGACATTTAAAACAAGATCACTTCTCAAGGGGCTTTTTGTACTTTCCCCTTGAAGTCGATCCCTCATTGCTAGCAGATTTAGGTGAAGTGTTACCAGAACATTCAACATTACCCTGTTTGATTTCTTCTGTTTTGGCTTCGCCTTGTTTAACAAATTTAGGATTTTTCAGAATAATTTTTGGTTCAGCCTTATTGGGTTGGGTCTTTGATTCAGTTGGGTTAGTTTTAACCGGATTAGTTTTATTAACCCCCGACCCAGTACTGTTCTTGAACACTTCACTTATTTCTTCATCCTCAGACACACTGGATGAACTACCACTCTCAGTACTGTTCTCATTTTCACTCACATCAACTTTCTTCTCATCTATCTTAGGCTTACAGATTTCTTCATTTACCTCCTTCTCAGTTGGTAGAAACGTATAGTTTCCTGTTAGAGGAGGAGGCACATCTTGGTAACCTAAGCCACCATTTTCATCAATAAACTTCTTGGTGTCTCTTCCAGAGTCTATTAGAGCACTTATAAGATATTTTGAGCTGCGAACTTGATCTATTTGCCTATTCAGATCGACTACCTTAATCTTAAGTTGGTCTATTTCAGCATTTTTCTTAGCGATTTCTTCTTGTTTATCAACTAGAGCCAACTGTGTTAGATTCAGATAATCTATCTTTTCACTAAGAGTGTATTTAAGTTCTTTTAGATCTTTCTTAGCAGCAGTAAGAGAAGTTTTTAGATTCCCTTCTCTAATCTTATTGCCTATATTAAACTCCTTTTCATTATCTAGAAGCACAACTAATGATTTATTATGCTCAGCTACATTATCATTTTCTTTCACAAGTAACAATATACGCTCAGCATAATCAACACATTTATTACAAGCTTGTACAACTAGAGGTAGAGGAAGGAGTACCTTTTTCTCATTGGAGGACAAGTCTGCCATGTAAGCTATGAATTCTTTAGCAGACATACCCTCCGTTGGTGCTGTCAGATCCATCACCTGAGCAGTTGACTCCTTAATTTCTTCCTCTTCAATCTTGGTTGCCTCAGCCTCTTCAGTTGTACTTTCTTTCTCTTCAGTTTCGACACCAGATTCTTCATCACTTTCAGACTTTTCTTCCACAATCTCAGCCATGAATGCCTGATTGCTTGATCCATCAGTTCCATCAAGCACACAACTCCAGTCATACGTACCATCAGGTTTTGCTACCATTAGAGCCTTAGGGCTAGTGTTGCTTTGAGATTGCCCCACTGACGAGCTTTCCCGGACAGTATTATTTTGATTCTGGTTCTGGTTCTTTGGTCTGGAGCATTCTCTTGCAAAGTGACTGAAGTTGTAGCAGTTGTAGCATTTCACCTTTGATTTGTCAAAACCGGCTCGACCTCCCACCAGCTTTCTTCCAGTTCTATCCATGAACCTTTTTGCTCTTCTGGAGATCATAGCAAGATTCCACTGCAAATCCATTTCTTCTAAGTCATCCGGATCCATTTGATCATAGTCGTCATCAAAAACTGCCGGATCGTTTATCTTCCCTTGTATGTAGTTTTCGTAGGAAGCTACAAAGGAAGACAAAACTGCAAGTTGCTCTTCTGCTGATTTCACACTCATTGGCATAGACTTGCATGACTTGTGATTACATTTGGAGTCAGTGCTCTTTCCCTTGTCTTTTCCTGAGGGAATATCCTTCACTTTCGTAGACTCACCTGAAACAGAAACAAAACAAACTTCACCATCAGAGTCCAAAATAATATTTCCCGAGTTATCACCTGAGAAGAATGCAGTTGCATTCCCACTGCTATTGGACGAGTCCTTGGATGTCGGTTTTGCATAGTAAACTCCCGGATCTTGAACCTGATCATATCCGGCATCCTTTCTCTGTATGGCCAAGTCATAAGCCCTTAGCTTCCCTATCACATCATCAAGAGTAGCACTTTCAAACTCTGGATTCTCTTTTATCAAAAGAGTATAAACCTCCCACTTTGAGGGTAGAGAATCTAGAATTTTTGTACTCAGTTCAGCCTCAGTATACGATATACTGTGATTCCCTAATTCAGTCACAAGATGATAAAATCGTGTTATAATTTCCTCAAGAGTTTCTCCTTTCATTCCCCTAAAGACAGCAAATTGCTTCTTCAGTAAATCGGTCCTATTTTTCTTGACATTATCGTTTTCTTCAAATCTTCTTGCGAGAGCATCCCATAATTGTTTTGCCTCATGGTATTTTTTGAAGGTATGCAAAATCTCCTGAGGTAGACTCATTGTGATGGCAGCATGAGCTTTGTTTTCAGCTTCAAACATAAGCTTATCTTCTTCTTCCATATCCTTAAAGGCCACTTCCACAATTCTACCTTCTACATTTCTAGATGGTTTGAAATATCCATCTCTAATGCAAATCCATCCTCTCATCATATAAAACCTTGCCCATTCTTCAAACCTGTCCTTCCACCAATAATAATCGTTAACTGAAATCATTTTAGGTGGTGAGTTTGACTTGCCTACTTCATGGTCCATTTCTAACATCTTGTTTAGAGTTGACATTTTTTTTTGTTTAATAAGAATTATATTAATTTAAATGTCCAAGATCCAAGTAAAGGTCCAAAGTCCAAGTCCAGTTCACACGAAGATGTAATATCTTTTGTGAATGTTAAAAATTACGAAGAAGGCAAATATTATATAAAAAATGTGACGTGAAAGAATTCTCAATGTGAATTTTAATTCACGAAGATTTTTTTTTTTTTAAATGGCGAAGATGAGGTTGGTGGTTGGGGAAGATGCCAAGTGGTGAGGTGGCGAAGTTAGAAGGAGAAGATGTCAAGTGGTGAGGTGGCGAAGTGAGAAGGAGAAGATGCTAAAGGAGAAGTTAAGGAGAAGATGCTAAACAGATTATGAAAGGAGAAGATGCTAAAGGAGAAGATAGAAGGAGAAGATGCTAAACAGATTATGAAAGGAGAAGATGCAAAAGGAGAAGATAGAAGGAGAAGATGCTAAACAGATTATGAAAGGAGAAGATGCAAAAGGAGAAGATGCCAAGTGCTGGTAGGGCGAAGATGAATCAAAAAGAATGGAGAAGATAGTCTATCTTCTCCTCAAGGAGAAGATAGAAAAGATACTAGTATATTCTTTCTGTTCGCTGCTGAGATCTTATGAACTTTTGAAACAAAATCAATCTAACTGTAATGTCCGATTATCACTATAAAAATTAAACAAAAATTTATTATTATCAAAGTCGATCGGTTTTAGTTAATTTTGTTTAATTTTTATTTGATAATTTTAAACATATTACCAAGATTTATTAATCCAGATGGTTTTAGATGAATAAACACAGAAGATTCAATTTTTGCAACAATCAAGCTTGAACCGTACAATCGAGCGTAAATGCTCTGATACCAATTGTAGGTCCTTTGAATGGATCGATTACAAGCCAGATCAGATCTATCAAGGTGCGGAATCCCTTGATAGATGTTTATGCAAACTAAGAATCAACACGAACGAAGAACACGATGAATAATATAAAACCGGCTTGTCTATTGATATTATTTCAGTGGGAACAAATATCAATTACAAGCTTGCTAATCAAAAACTCTAACCCTAGCCTACACCCCATGCATCTATATATAGTGCATGGGCTGAACGAAGAAGCCCACCTCAAAGATGCCTTTTTCTATCTTCTCCTTGAGGAGAAGATGGCCTAACTTCTCCTTAAGGAGAAGATGGAAAATATTCCTTTTTCTATCTTCTCCTTCAGGAGAAGATGACTATCTTCTCCTTCAGGAGAAGATACTCAAAGGTACGCCTAACTTCTCCTGAGAAGATGGAAAAGATTCCTTTTTCTATCTTCTTCTTCAGGAGAAGATGACTATCTTCTCCTTCAAGAGAAGATACTCAAAGGTATCTTTTCCTAAGCTATCTTCGTTCATCAACAATGTTAGCTAGGATTCAAACAAAAGACTATCATACTTGACTTATAACTCCGTCAAGTATGTTACAATTATACTATCAACCGACATAAAACAAAACTAATCTAGAGAAGCGTTTGTCACACGAACATGCACTAACAATACCCATTTAGAACAGAAATATAAATTTTAATTTGGAATTTCTTTAATTTTAATATTTTTAGATATTAAAATTATATCTTTGACGAATAGAAATAAATACACTAAATATTCAATTTTTGAGGAAATAATTTTATAAAAATTATTTTATGACCATCCTTAATAAAAAAATCTACAAATAGTCTTTTATTTATTTTCCAAATTTCTTTTATTTATTAAACAATTTACCTACTTAATAATTAATCAATTACTTATCCCCAAATTAGGAACCCTAGAAATACTTGTAGACTAGAAAGACTTAAACTTATTTATTACCTTAAACATAGGGTGATACTTGGCAACTTTGGACCACACTTATTCTATTCCACAAGACTTAACACTTTGCTATGGTGAGTATTACTTATCCCCTTTTTCGTTTTTACACTTTTGGGGTGATTCATGCACAAATATACAAAACTTGCACATTTAGTTACACATACATTTTCTTCATTTACAATTCATATACGTGTCTTGTTTATCTTTTTGCCTTGTGTTTGAACATGAATGTGGCTTACGTACAAAATCATACATCTAGACATAACTTATGTTATGGTGCTCTTTACATATAGACGTAACTTAGGTTACGGTGCTCATTTAGACATAACTTATGTTATGGTGCTCTTTTAGACTTGACACGTGTTAGGGTGCTCATTATCAATTTACCATGCGGAAAAGCATTGGTCACATTGAGTTGATGAACTGGCCAGGAGTTCCATAATGCAATAGATAATATTGTCCTGATAGTGGCCGGCTTGACAATCGGACTAAATGTGTCCCCACAATCGATCCTAACCTACTGAGAATGGCCATCACAGACCAAACGAGCTTTGTACCGTTCAAGTGTGCCATCAAATTTAAATTTGTGTTTGAACAGCCACAAGCTGCTAATAATGTTCATGTGTGACTGTCTCGGTACAAGCTCCCAAGTATCATTTTTAATAAGGGCCTGTAACTCATTGGTCATGGCGTCACGCCATTCCGGTATGGACAAGGCAAGGGAAGGGTTTTTGGGTATAGGTGAAATGATGGTGGTGTTTAGATTAAAATTTTGTTTTGGTTTATAAATGTCATCCACGGCGCGAGTACGCATAGATCGGGTAGGAGGAGGAGGTGGTTGGGAAGGACCAGGTGGGGTGGGGTTATTGGTGTTGGGGCTGGTCGATTGGGTTAGGGAGTCGGTAAAAGGAGAGGTGGGCTGATGGGATGTGTTGAGGTGTGGGCCGGTTGATGCTGTGGGCCGGTTTGGGTAGTGGAGGTGTGTGGTGATGTTTGGGCCGAGGAGTATGGTGGGGAAACAGGTGTGGTTGGGGAGGTTGGGCCAGGTGGTGAAGGGTGGGCCGTAGCAGGGTGTTGTGGATTTGGTGGATGTGGGTCGATAGTGGACCACAGATGAGGTGGGATGGAGCCCAATAAGAAATCGTAGGTGGTGACGAGTGAGTTGACGGGCTGAAAGGAGGCATATGGGAATGGAGACTCGTCAAACAGGACATGACGAGAAATGATTAGGTTTTTGTTTTTCAAGTCATAACATTTGTAGCCTCGGTGGGTGGTCGGGTAGCCAAGGAAAACACAAGGATAGGACCGGTGTTGGAGTTTGTGGATGGTTGTGTGGGGGGATTAGAGGGTAGCATAAGCAACCAAAGACTCGCAGTGATCATTGGTCGGAGTTTGATTATTGAGTAAAAAGGTAGGGGTGTGGTAATGGTGTGTTTTGGAGGGTATAATGTTAATTAGGTAGGTGGTGGTTTCAAGGGCATGAGGCCAAAAATTTGTGGGAATGGAGGATTGGGCCATGAGTGTGCGAATAATATTGTTTAAAGAGCATATTTTACGCTCCGCTTCTCGTTTTGAGGGGAAGTATAGGGGCAAGAGAGACGGAGGAGGATGCCATGTCTGGTGAAGAAATTTTTAAAATTGGTGTTGACATATTCGGTTCCGTTATCGCATTGGAAGGTCTTGATTGTTCTTTGAAATTGAGTGTGGACAAGTGTGGTGAAATTTTCGAAAACCGAATAGACTTGGGACTTGGTTGCAATGGGGAAGGTCCAAAGAAAATTTGTAAAGTCATCCAAGAATAATGTGTAGTAACGATGACCACCCGAGCTTAAAATCGGGGAGGTCCATACATCACTATGCACAATGTCAAAAGGTTGCAAACTACAATTATTAGATAAATGAAACGGAAGTTTAACGCTTTTGCCAAACACACAAGGTTCACAAACATGTTTATTCAAAGACTTAAAAACAATAGACTTGGAATTCTTTAAAGCTTGCAATAAAGCTGGGCCAGGGTGGCCGAGGCGTTGATGCCAAAGACTTGAGGACAGAGCAGCAGTGGTGGATGTGGAGAAGCAATGGTAGTCTTGGGAGAAGGTGTAGAGATCACCGCCGTTGTTGCATCGGAACATAGAGGCCCAGGTCTTGTAGTCCTTCACAAGAAAACCAAATGGGTCAAATTCAACAGACATAGAGTTATCTTTTGTGAATTGACGCACAAATATTAGTTTGTGGAGTAATTTAGGTGCATAAAGGACATGTTTTAGAGTAAAGGGCGGGTATGGTTTAGGGAAGGTTTGAGGGCCATGTCCAAGAATCGGTATGGTGGAACCATTACTAACAATAATATTTTCATTCAAGCCATTATTAAAAATAGTACTAAAATTGCCTGCATTGGGATCCATGCTTATAGTTGCCCCGGTGTCCATTACGCCATTGTTGTAATCAGGAGGATTGAGGGACATGGTATAAAGCACCTGTTGAATGTCAGTGGGGGCGTGTAAGCGGCCGTATGGGCTTGGTTTGGGCGTGGTCCGAGTAGTCCTTAGGATGGGTTTGTAGCAATAGTGGGTGTGGTGGTAGGGTAAGGACAAGGTGGATGATTGGACCATTGTAGCCATGGTTGTGGTATGGTATATGGTGATAGATGAGGCGGCCAAGGAGCAGGGGCGGGATAGGAGTAGGACTGATTTGGGTGTGGGTACTAGGGGCTGTAGGATTGATTCGGGCGGCCACGGCCATGGTGGTTGAACCGACCGCGTCCGCGAGACTGGTCCGAGGAGTATGGGTCGGGTGTATAGGGGTTGTGGGGTTGTGGGGTTGTGAGGAGGTGTTAGAGGGTGCGGATGAGGATGGTTTGTTGGTGGTGTCCGTGAGGGCATGGGAAGCAGTTTGGGCGGAAAAAGCGGCTTGTTCGGCTTTTTGTTCCTTAACCATGCATGGTTGAGATCGAACCTGGTAGAATGAGGGTGTGGGGTATTTTTGTTGGAGGATAGTTGAAATACCTTCGTATGGTTCGGTGAGGCTAGCCAAAAGATGCAGAACTGGACGTTTGTTATCGAGCGGGGCACCAACATTTGCCAGGCCGTTATGTTGGGAAAACTAGCAAGACGGGTATTGGAAAATCGTTGGGTAAGATGTATGGCTCGAGCATTTTTATTGTCTTGGAAAAGGTCTTGGATGGTTGCCCAGGCATCACAGGCAGTATTTCCAGGAACCATGGCGGTGTTAAGGAGATCGTTGGAGACAGTGCTATAAATCCATTGTAAAACAATGGCGTCAAGCCTGTCCCAATTTTCATCCTTGGTGGAGGAAGGAGTTTCGGGTTTGGGGGAGAGGTGATCGAGGACTTGGAAAGCACGACAATGGATACGAAAGAGTTCACACCAGTTGACGTATTGGCTGTTGTCCCAGTCCAAAAGTATGGGAATGAAGTCCTTTATGTTGGATACGGTGACAGCCGGATGGATTTTGGGTTCGGTGGAAGGGGTTGCAGGGTGAGGAGGTGATGTAGGAGGAGTGGTAGACATGGCTGATTAGAAAAGGAGATGAGGAAAGGTATAACTGCCGACAACCAGAATGGTCGAGAAGGAGGAGGAGGAGCAGGGCGGCAGGGAGGCGGAAGAGGTGGTGGGACTAGGGCTTTTCTCTTGATACCATGTTAGAGATAATAATTTACAACCCTTAATCCTCCTTCTCATTATACAATAATATATTATACAATAATATATATAATACAATAGGGATCAATCTAGATCCTTGAATTGAGGAAATATAGTTAATGACAATTAATACAGATAATATGGAAACTATATTTTATTAGCCGGTTTCGGTTCGGTTTGGTTTGGTTTCGGTTCGCGTACCAATGTTTGTCCGCAGTTTTTTTTTAACAAAAAAAAAATGTTTTTTTGCATACAATTCAACTTTTAGTGACATTTATAATTTTATTAAAGTGTATGGGTATATATTTGTATATGTGTAGAAACCATTTCGTATAATTTTGTTATAATATATACTGGTTTTTCCTACTGTTTTTTTTTTCAAAGTAGTTCGAGATCGATTTCATAAAAAAACTAGTTTGGGTCGGTTCAAGTAGTCGGGATGGGGAATCGATGCAGGAACATCGGGTTGTAAATGGAACTGGGACGGTTCTTGTTTCACCTCCAGACCTTCCCACACTTCTTATTTATTTTTGTTTGACTGAATTACAAGTTTTGTCCTTTACGTTTCTACCAGATTTCAACGCATGTCCTTTACATTTAAAATTGATGAGTTCTGTACTTTATGTATGAAAATCTTACACGGTTTATCCTTTGGCCCTAACCCGGTTAATTTTTTTCGTTAAGTTAAGTCACGTGCAAGTCACATGAGGATACTTTAGTCTTTTACCCATTTATTTAAAAATAAAGAGTGTTTCAATAAATAAAAAATATCTCCCAATCTCTTTCTTAACCTCCCCCCCACCCCCACCCCTCTCTCTCTCTCTCTCTCTCTCTCTCTCTCTCTCTCTCTCTCTCTCTCTCTCTCTCTCTCTCTCTCTCTCTCTCTCTCTCTCTCTCTCTCTCTCTCTCTCTCAACAGCTCGCCACCAACCACAACCGCCACCGCCATATTCCACCGCCACAACAACATCGCACCACCTGAAACTTCCGACGATTAAACGCCTTGAACCCAACTCGTAGTCGTTGTCGTCGCCTTCAACCTAATTCTTAATCGTTGGCGCCTTGAACTCAATTTTTTGTCATCACCTTCAACCAACCCATATAGTGAGATTCCAACGTTACAAATGATTCCAACATCAAATCTTTTGATACAGAAGGGGTTAAGGTTACAGGTATTGATACAGATGGTGATTTAGGTGTGTTTAATGAAAGAAGTGGTTATTTATCCATCTGGGTCTACTAGGATTCGTCGGAAAACAATATTAATCGATGGTTAATAGTGGCATAGAGTGGAGGCAGTCATATATTTGGATTAAGGAGAAGACTGGTGATGATGAAGATGATGGTGGTTTAAACTTTGAATAATATTATTAGTATTAATTTAGTATTATTATTAGGACGGGATTGGTGGTGATGATGATGATGAAGGAGAAGATTGGTGATGATGATGATGATGATGATGATGATGATGACGACGGTGGTGGTTGTTAGGGTTCAGACGGTGGTGGTGGCGGCGGCGGTGGCCTAGTGCTTGTGGCCGGTGATCTTGGTTCTTAGAGTGAGAGAGGGGGAGGGAAAGAGAGAGAGAGTACATAGTGTGTGTGTGTGTGTGTGTGTGTGTGTGTGTGTGTGTGTTGAGAGAGAGAGAGAGAGAGAGAGAGAGAGAGAGAGAGAGAGAGAGAGAGAGAGAGATTTTAATAGGGAAACGATAAGGGTAGGGAAAAGACCAAACTACCCTCATGTGACTTACACATGACTTGACTTAACGAAAAAAATTAATTGGGTTAGGGCCAAAGAACAAACCGTGTAAGATTTTCATACATAAAGTACAGAACTCATCAATTTTAAACGTAAAAGACATGCGTTGAAATCTGGTATAAATGTAAAGAACAAAACTTATAATTCAGTATTTTTGTTTTCCTGTTATAATTAGTGTATAAATTGGCTGAAGAGGTAAATAACTAATCAAGCACAACTTTCACTAAACTCGCAGTAGTATAATTGCAAAAACTGCTTATGTGAAAAGGTCCTAGGGTAGGTCACAGGTTCAATCCATGCACACCACAAAAAAAATCCTCATGACGGTTTGAGCTTAGGCAAGGAGGACACCGGTGTCTGGGTAGGAATTCGAACTAGGGACCGCTAGGTTAGGGTTGTACAAGGACTTCCACTGAACCAAGCCTTTAAAAAAAACATATTTTAATATGTTGATGTAATAAAGTTGCTATTAAAAAAAATCAAAATTCTAATATTTTCATGTCTTAAACAACAAATCGAATCAAGAGTTGTTAAAAACAAACAAACAAAAGTCTTAAATAATATTTCTGTGTTAGTGAACGCTACATTATTTTAAAAGGGCCAAGTCTAAAAAAGTATTCTTATTATTATAACAACAATAAAACAAAATCAGACTCATTATTTAACTTGCATCATGTACGCTCCCATTCTTAACTATAATAATAATGGCTTCCAACGTGACATGCAAAAACCTACCAAATCTTGTATCATCATTCATCGACACCTTTGTTGACTTCACCATCACCGGAACCTTCTTACCAGATCTACCATCTCCGCCCTTCTCTCAAACCACCTACCCTCCCCCTGACCGTCTGATCGCGGTCGGTGATCTCCATGGTGACCTTTCTAAAGCCCTACAAGCCCTTCGTCTAGCCGGCCTCATTGACTCCAACGACAGGTGGTCTGGTGGCTCTACCACCCTTGTACAAGTTGGTGATGTTCTTGACGGCGGTGATCAAGAACTTAAGATACTTTATTTTCTTGAGAAACTTAAACGACAGGCGGTTAAGGATGGTGGGAATGTTATTACCATGAATGGGAACCATGAAATATTAAATGTTGATCGTATATTCTACGGTATGGAACCATCTGGACTTGAAGAATTTAGAAATTGGGCTGATTGGTATACCACAGGTAACAATATGAAACGACTGTGTCAAGGATTACCGAATCCTAAAGATATATACGATGGGATTCCTTTGAATTTCCCGGGAATTAAACAAGAATATTGGAGTGGATTTAGAGCTAGAATTGCTGCATTGAGACCTAAAGGTCCTATAGCTACAAGATTCTTATCTAAGAACTTAACAATTGTTGTAGTTGGTGAATCTGTGTTTGCTCATGGTGGGATTTCACCTGAACAAGTTGATTATGGTTTGGAACAGATTAACAACGATGTTAGAGACTGGATTACTGGCTTAAAAGATAACTTATCTTCAGATTTTGTTAAAGCAAGAGACACTATTGTTTGGCGAAGGAGATTCTCAAAGATATCTATTGAAGATTGTGATTGTAGTAAGCTAGAACATGCTCTTGCAACAATTCCAGGTGCGAGAAGGTTGATCATGGGGCATACTGTCCAGACTAGTGGCATAAACGCGGTTTGTGATGGTAAAGCCATACGGATTGATGTGGGTATGTCTAAAGGTCGCATTAACGGGTTGCCTGAGGTTTTAGAGATTAGTGGGAATTCTCATTTTAGAATCTTGACATCAAAGCTAGTTTATAATTTGGATCAACAACGTTTGGTGACTGAGGACCAGCATGAACTAGTGGAAATACAAGTTAATAAAGCATAGTTAATAAAGTTATGATGTTGATAGATTTATTGTTGAATTTGAAATAAAGATGAACACTTGTTTAATAAAAGGTTGTAACTTAATAAAGCACAGTTATGATCTTGATAGATTTATATTTTGGAGTTGAATTCACATTTATGCTCAAATGTGATGTCAATTTGTCACACCCCATCCTAACAGGGTAAATGTCACTTATTGATACAAAAGTTAGCAATGGAAGTAACTTTATTACATATAGATCGTGTTCATACTAATAGGCGAAATACTAAGAAGCTAGATACGAGTGTAACATAATACAACCATGAGGCTCGATGACCTCAATTACAAAAGTTATGGTCTTCATATGTTATAAATATTATAACTTAGAAGTAAGCACTACTGGCGTCTCTATTCAAAGTTAAACGTTTAATTCATACTTAGGAACTAATAGTGTAACGTACAAATCAAAAAACCATAATCAGACTGTAAGGCATACATAAATCTTCTAAACATTGCCTGTTTTTTGCATAGATTTCTTTAAGGGTTGTTGCTCTTTATGACTTTACTACAAAACCAAACAGGGCCGAACCAGCTACTGTGTTAGCAACCTAGGCTAAGACCTAGGGCCTCCAAAAACTAAGGGCCCCGAAAGTTTAAGTTTTTTTTCTTCGTGTATTACATTTGTATTGGCCCAAGTAAAAAACAAACAAGTATTGAATGATTGAATCTCTAAAATTTGTGACTTTCATTTGCTATTGCCGATTGTCATTGATAGTTTTTTTTTGTTATCAAGGATTGAAGTCTTTAAAGAGGGATTAGACAATATAAAGTTAATCTACTTTCTCAACTAAAGTAGATGCTGAGAAAACTATTAAATCAAGCTCAAAAGAAATACATAGTAAATTGTAGATCCACAAAATGGGTTCAAAATTTAAATGGGAAAATGTCTTTAATTTGCAATATACCTAATGTGAGTAAGTAGATAAAATGAATACAGAATACTTTAATTGATTAATAGTTACCAGAAATGAGATTGTAATGTTCATCTAGTGTAAGGTGTTTTTTTTGTGAACTATACAAATTTAAAGGGCCCACGATTTGTATTTTGCTTAGGGCCTTCAAAAACGTTGAATCGGCTCTGAACCAAATAATATTTTTTGTTTGGGTATAATCTTGGCAAATTGGTTTAACTTACCAAATGCATCGAGTAGTAGGTATCAACATTTTTTTTTATATTTGTAACGTTTTGAGAATCTTTGAAATCTCACCACTATTTCAATAAAATAAATGGACCATGAGATTATAAAAAAGCATTAAATTAAAAAATGATTAATTGGTAAACCACTTGCACCACCAAATTCGCCACTTTTGAAACAAAAATTCGAATTGGAACAGGACGAAAGGGTGGTCGCCTTCGAAGAAACTACGTAGTATAATATTATTATTTAAGAGCATTCTTCCATTCTTCCTCCCTGAAAAAACAAAAATTTAAATCACTCGTAAACAATGATTTGTTATTGTAATCGTGTAAAACAACTTATCAAATAATGTATGAAACTAGATCCCTATATGGTTATTATGATAGAAGTCTACGATCCATTGTTGATATTATTAATTTATGTAGTCTTAAAAAATAGTATTAAAAATTAAGTAGTACTACCAATCAGCCATCTTATTTGAAGTCTCTAAACAATATAATAAGAATATTTTAATTAAGTCTTTTAAGACCATTCTTTTCCAACAATATTTGAAGTCTTTAAGACCATTCTTCCAACAATATTTGAAGTCCATAAGACCATCTTCCTTCCAAAAAAAACAACAATGAATCCTAACATCTGCAAAGACATACCCAATCTAGTATCATCATTCATTGACACCTTCGTTGACTTCACTGTCTCCGGAATATTCTTACCATCACCAACACCGCCATCACAAACCACCTACCTTGACCCCCCTCATCGTCTTATAGCTTTAGGTGATCTCCATGGTGACCTTTCCAAAGCCCAACAAGCCCTTCGTCTAGCCGGCCTCATCGACGCCAATGAGCGGTGGTCCGGTGGGGCCTCTACTCTTGTACAAGTTGGTGATGTTCTTGATAAAAGTGGTCAAGAACTTAAGATACTTTACTTTCTTGAGAAACTTAAACGAGAGGCGGTTAAAGATGGTGGGAGTGTTATTACTATGAATGGGAATCATGAGATTTTGAATGTTGATAGGAAATTTTGTAGTGTCCATGTTTCTGGACTTGAAGAGTTTCGAAATTGGGCTCATTGGTATACCATAGGTAACAGACTAACAATATGGTTTCAACAGAAGGGCTGCAAACAAGTCGAACTTGAGTTTGACTAGGCTCAACCTAGAGCTCGCTTAACTTATTAATTAAAAATTATATAAATACTGGGTTGTTTACTAAACGAGCTTATTTTTAGGCTTGTGCTTTGACACGCTTAAGATCGGCTCATTTCAAACTTCTTTTCATTTATTTCAACTCGTTTACACCCCTAGATGTCATGAGTCAGTTTGGGTTGCTTTTGAGCTGAAATGGAACCAAAACCGAAAGTTATTTATTTACTTTTCGGTTTTTGGTTTTTTCGTATGGTTATACGTATGTGCTTGAAATGTTTGGGCTCGAAAATATTTGCCCAAAAATAATGAATTTGGGCTCATTTTTTGGGTTTGGTGTTTTTTAAACTGCATTTGAACTTTCTGTTATTTATGTACGGTTTTGTCAGTTATTTTGGTCTCAGTTTGGTTAATAGGTGTTTTTCTCACCTGTAGGTAACAATATGAAACAATTATGTGATGGATTAACGCACCCTGAAGACATATTCGATGGTATTCCTTTGAGTTTCCCGGGAATCAAACAAGAATATTGGAGTGGAATAAGAGCTAGACTTGCTGCATTGAGACCTAAAGGTCCTATAGCTACAAGATTCTTATCTAAGAACTTAACGGTTCTTGTAGTTGGCGAATCTGTGTTTGCTCATGGTGGGATTTCACCTGAACAAGTTGATTATGGTTTGGAACAGATTAATAACGATGTTAGAGACTGGATGACTGGCGTAAAAGATAACTTATCTTCGGATTTTGTTAAAGCAAGAGATACTATTGTTTGGTTAAGGAAATTCTCAAAGATATCTATTGAAGATTGTGATTGTAGTAAGCTAGAACATGCTCTTGCAACAATTCCAGGCGCGAGAAGGTTGATCATGGGGCATACTATTCAAACTAGTGGCATAAACGCGGTTTGTAATGGTAAAGGCGTACGAATTGATGTGGGGATGTCGAAGGGCTGCATTAACGGGTTGCCTGAGGTTCTAGAGATTAGTGGGAATTCCCATTTGAAGATCTTGACATCAAAGCTGGTTTATGATTCATATCGACAAGATTTGGTAATTCGAGAGCGGCATGAACCAGTTGAAATGCAAGTTGAGGCTTAATTTTTTATTTTTTTATTTTTAGCAGGCATTATTGTTGGACTTGAAATCAATATGAACACATGTATTACAAATTTGATCTTTACGCCCAGATTTTGAAAAATGATATAAAGTGCATAATAAAGGGTATAAATTTTCAATGTTATTTCTGTATAATATGATTGGTTTCAAGTATGGAGACGGATTGATCAATGTACATCAGCGCCAAGAAATTAGTTGTGTCATTTGTGTCAGGTTGGCGTATTGATATGTTCAAACTGGTGGGTTAAATCATTGAACCCGAACACACTTAAATTTGTGTAACTGAACATGACCCGTTTAACCCAATTATCTAAACGAGTCAAATGTGTTGATGAGTTGCAATCAAGTTGTAAACATGTTAAACAAATTGTAATAAATGGGTTAACCAGGTTGTACACGGGTTGACTTGTTTACTTAACGGGTTGAAGTATCGACTTCTTTAATTAAATGGTTTAACAACTCTACCTGAACACGACCTGTTTAATTAAAAGGGTTAAACAACTTAACCTGAACATGACCCATTTAAGTAAACAAATTAAACAACTTAACCTGGACACGACCTATTTGTGGTTACTAAACGCGTTGGATGTGAAAACTTAAACCTGATTATTTTCGGACCAACAGGGTATGCAGAAATAAGACACAGTAAGAATTTCTTATTTTTCATTCCTTTAATGAAAAACAATACAATTCTTGTGCATATGTCATATCTTCCTTGAAAGCAATATAAGCTGCAAGCAAATGAACATTGCATATTACAAACCAAAAGCAACTACTAAATAGGAAACAAAGGACTATAAGCCATATAACAATATATTGAAGCTATTGCTCACTTCTTGAATCTTCATATTCATCCTCCTCTTCTTCTTCTGCCAAAACCATTCTACTTAAAGGACTTGGCCCAAGCCTTCTTCTTCTTTTAGCATTTCTTTTCCTTATAATGTCCATTTCGTTTCGCCTTCTTTCTTGCATCATCGCTTCCTCTTCAATTACAAATCTCCTCATCAAAACATCATCCGTTAACGACTTCCCTCTAAATATCCTCCTACCTCCTCCTATGCTCAATCTTGGAGGCGGACGCTCCTGAATACAAGTTGGAAATGGTTTTGATCGCGGGTATGTGTTGCTTCTTCTAGGGGGCACCTCAGCTTGGAACACCTCGGTGTAGGAAGATATAGGGACACATAGGCAAACACGCGTGAATGAGGTTGCAACCTTTAAAGAAGTCGATTTTCTAAGCTTTTCTCTATTCGGGGTGGTGTTTCTTGTAGTCGTATACTTGGTAGATGTGGAAAGATTCTTCTTTAACGTCGGGTATGGTGTAGGAATCTCCTGAGATTTTGGATTGGCCGTTTTCCATATGCTCGCGATCTCCATTGCTCTTTGATACCAAGGCTTCCTGGTACGACGGTTTGAGCACAAACATGAGAACATAGTTGTAAACGAGAACATGTGGAAATTTTGATCTGTTTACTTGTCGTTGGCTAGATTTCGTTGGTTTTTATGGGATAATTACATGTAACAAAAGCGTACGTTCACATGTAACGCGCATATTTCTTGTGCATCCTAAATTATTGTACTTGTAACATGTATTTCACCCTTTTGATCAAAGTGTACAAAACATTAGGGTGGAACACATTTGGAGAATAAAAAGGATAAGATAATTTAATAGCAATGTACTTTCAAAACATGATAAAAGTGACACGCCGTTTACATGTACAAAGCATTAGGGTGGAACACATTTACAATTTTATCTTGCATTATTATACATAATACTTTTTAAAAGTCAATTAATCATGGTGTGTATAAAAAATGTGTTGTAAAAATAAGTATATTTGTGAAAGTACATTGCTATTAAATTCTCTTATCCTTTTTATAATCTCTAAAAAAAGAGAGATTATGCTTAAAAGTTTTATTGTAATTCGATTGATGCTTTAACTATTATCGTTTTAATAGAAAAAAAATAGTGAGTCAAAATCCTTACAAGGTCCATTTCAATCTAACTTAAGCTAATATACACGTTTGACCCATTACGTAGCCCATCAGACCCGCTCATCCTAGCACATAAAATAAATGATAATAGTAATGACAATTGTTTGATTGCTTATACTTTAAACGTGTATTTTAGTTTCTAGTTTGATTGGAATGGACCTTATAAGGTTGTTGACTCGGGTTTTTTTTTTTTCCTCATAATAAAAAAACGATAAATAAGTAAGTGCATCAAGATTATTACAATACAACTTTTGAGCGTGATCCCCTCTCTTTTTAGATATTTTTTGCGACATTTTAGAGAGTAAAAAGGATAAGATGTAGTATCACAAATATGCTGATTTATGCAACACAATTTTTATACACCATAATTAATTGACTTTTAACAAGTGTTGTGTGTAACGCATGATACTTGTACATGTATTCCACCCTAATAATTGAACATGCAACATATATTTTGTAAAATGCGTTGCACCTATTTGCCTAGCCCGGCCGACCTACTCATCTTATCACCTAGGATAAATAATAATAATAATAATAATAATAATAATAATAATAATAATAATAATAATAATAATAATAATAATAATAATAATAATAATAATAATAATAATAATAATAATTCTTTTATCACTTTTACCTTAAATTTAATACATGTTTGACTCATTATCTAGCCCATCCGACCTACTCATCTTACCACTAGAATAAATGATAATAGTAATAACAATTCCTTGATTGCTTATACTTTAAATTAAATATACACGTTTGACCCATTACCTAGCCCATATGACCCACTCATCTTACCACCTAGGATAAATGATAATACTAATAACAATTGTTTGATTGCTTATACCTTAAATTTAATATACACATTTGACCCATTACCTAGCCCAATACTAATCACAATTGTTTGATTGTGTATCCTTTAATGTAATATACACGTCTGACCCATTACCTGACCCGCTCAGCTTACCACCTAGGAAAAATGATAATAGCAATAACAATTGTCTGATTGCTTATACTTTAAATTTGGAATAACAAGTGTGTCAAAAGTTGTCTACAAAGCATAATTCTACACAAAAGAAAAGCAACACAAGCCAAAATGGGACCAGGTGATGGACAAAAGCATGATGCTGACCACACCCTTTGATCCAAATATGCCCAAAATTTAAAAACTGTCAAATCATTCAAAACCTTTGAAAACAAAAAATCTTCTAAATTCAAAAATAAATTCTTTTGTTAGAATCAAGTGATGATTCTAGTAACCTTAAAACATGTTGTATGCCACAAGCTTCATCACTTATAATATTATAGGTAAAACGCAGCTTGCGCTGGACGCTTATCATGTCCTCAAGGGATTAAAAACAAAAACCAAACGAATGGAATTATCTTATCTTTCCGGTTTCCGGGATAGAAGGACAACAAACATGCAAAAACAAGAATCAAACATAACATTGTGCTTTAAGAGTTGAAACCACATGATGAAGAAATATACCTGGATGTTGCAGAGTTGTTCTTGGGATCCTGCATGAACAAATGAGCAATGATGTGCATGAAAGTGATGGATATTATAAGGTTGAGGAGAATGAGAGTAAATATGAAGGGAGTTCATGTACATTACAAATGATGAGGCTTTTTGGTAGCTAAAATGATGGATATTGGTTGTCAAATAGACTCTTTTCTTTATTGATAGTTCATACCCCTTTTGCTTTGCCAGTGGCAGGCATGATTCCTACTGTGTGTGAGAGAGTTCAAAACACAAAGGCAAAGATGGGCTTCTTGCTTTTTAGTGAAGTTACCAAAAAGCCCCTTATAAACTACCTTCTTTTTTTCCTTTTTTGAATATGGATCATATTCTATAACATTTTTTAGATCTACATGTTGATATTAATGAATGGTCACAAAATCACTTTTAGATTACACACACCATGTAATAATCTTGAGTTCACACTTTTGTATAATGATGTTCTTGCTTGTCACTTTAATAAACATAACATAATGGTGGATCAACATGCATTAACAAGGATCTAATCATGTCAATTTTTTTCCAATTTTCTAGTTATACTTTTTACTAGGTAGCAAATAAAATGATGATTCCTACTCTTAACTTCATATATAGATTTGAAAACGCACAATGATTTTCTCTTGTATCGTTCTATGTTACAGCTTTTTATTAATATTCAGAGTATATGACGATACAGTCATGAACTTTCACGGAATTCATACGTAAGTCTGTCTATTTAATTGTTACGTAACTATAACGTTCTTTCTTTTTCCAAATTATATTTTTTATTATTACTTGATGGAAAATGAAATGACGATTCAAGCTCAAACTTGAAATATTTAAATGTATATATCTCATGATATTTGTAATTAATATTAAGTGTGTTAGTCAATAAAATTATATAAACTTTTACCAAATTCACACATGATTTTTTTACTTTATTCTTGCATAATTATATCATTTTTCTCCTCTTCTAATTCTGTTTTAACTTGTATCAAATAAAACGACCATTCAATCTAATATTAAGGGAAAAAAAAAAATTTAAGGCATTAAGGAAAATCATTGATAAAATCATATGAAATTCTGTTAGAACTCACACGTATATCCTTCTACGTTATCCTTGCTTTATCATATCGATAAAAAAAAAATTATAACTTTTTTACGGCTAATTTCTTACACCCCTTTCTTAACACCTTTTACACCCTTTTTACACATTTTTTTGCACACCCTTGGAATTGAACTCACAACCTCACCCAAGAGAGGATTTTCTCTCTACCACTAGGCTATCAATATGTAGTTCCCTTTACGTGACTGAAAATTTATGCATTTTCCCTACTATCCTTATGTAATTTACCTTTTATGATATGTTATTCGATAATTTACATAAAAAAAATTCAATTAAAAGTGAAAAAAAATTATGACTAATTCTTTAAGGGGAAATGAATTTTAATAACCTAAACTATTCGAAATTGAACGTTGGCACCCCAATGGACTTCATTATCAATATGAAGTTCTCTTTACGTGACAGAATTTATGAATTTACCCTACTATCCTTATGTAATTTACCCTTTATGATATGTTATTAGACAATTTACATAAAAAAATTCAATTAAGAGTGAAAAAAAAATTATGAACTTTTTATCATTTTAACAAAAAAAAAAAGTTATGACTAATTCTTTGAGGGGAATTGAATTTTAATAGCCTAAATTATTTGAAATTAGTCATTAGCACCCCAAACTAAAAAATTGACCATATATAACATGTACTATTAACCTATTGGATTCTAACACCCAATTTGGGTTAAGTCACTAACCCAGTTAGTGTTTTGGCTGACGTGGCACCCCCAATCTGATGTGGCATGTTGGCATGGCACCTACAGTCTGACGAGGCATGCTGACATGGCACCCCAATCCTTTTTTTTTAATCTTTAAACATGAATCCAATAGGTTAATAGGGTCAAGTTATTCTACACAGTGTAACAAAAATGAGAAGGGTGAGAAGGATATAAAAAACACAATAGATCATGAAATATGACACAATGAGCCACAAAATATAACACAGTGCCGAAAAATGTAACACAATGCTGAAGAAAAAAGACACAATGAATTGAAAAAATGACACAATGATGAAAATAAGAAAAAAAAAGCACAATGCTACATAAAAGACACAATGATATAACGTATATTCTAAAAATTACAAGCTAAAACCCCAAAAAACGAAGACCTAAAAACTCACATCGTAGGATTTGATGAGACAGTTCCAATGCCGCCTGAATGAGTTCAATCGGAGTCTGTTTGATACCCTTCCTACGACTTCCTATTTTTCTTTCACTGTGTATTTGATCCTAACCCTAGGTTAATATACTAATAGTACATGTTATATATAACCAATTTTTTAGTTTGAGGTGTCAACGGTCAATTTCGAATAGTTTAGATTATTAAAATTCAATTCCCCCTTCTTTAAACATGAATTACATAATTAAAAGTTTTTTTTTTTTTTTTTTTTGGTTTTTTTGAAAATATAAAGATTTTTTACGTGTCATCCCTAAACTTAACAAATTTTCTACAATAAACTAATATTAGATATTTTGTTTTGAGGGAAACATAATGATTAGAGTTACTTTCTTTACATAATAACTAGGTTAGAGCCCCGCGTGTACACGCGGTACATGTCCGTGTTAAATAAAAAAAATTCTATAAAGATTGTAGTATGCAATTTTATTTATTGAAAGTTACGTAATACAAGTCGTATGAATTTTGGTTGATTGTAAATTATCATAAAAAAGTTTAATGTTACCCAATAACAAATATATGAATCAACAAATGTTTGATTTGACGTGATTTAAAAACAAATAATGAAATGAATAAACATATATTTATTGTAACTGCATGCAAATGAAGATTAAATTCAAAGTAAATAAATGTAGTTTAACAAATCATACAACGAAACAATTATAAAAAAAAATAAACGATTTATGCAAAATATGATCGCATACTTATTAACAAACTTCAAAATATTATTTTAGAGACAACATTTGCTATTTGTTATTAAAGTTGTCATCTTTATCCAATATTAGTATCTTCAGACCATCTCTACTCTTGTCACTTGGCAGCGACATACAACTGCCCATGTGTAAAAATAAGATCTTTCAAATACAGACCTACCCTAAATAGGGTTTGTCCTAGACTCTTATTTATTGTCATTGCTAAACATAAAGTAAGAGGGAATTGTCTTCTGTTAAATCTGAAATGAATATTCTTATCAGATGGGTACAGCCTAATTCTTTGGATAAAAGTTCGCATTCCAATGTTACTCCCTAAAATTATTTTAGCTTCTATAACACGGTTTGATATGGCAAGACGATTTGGAACATGTGGCTTTGAAAAGAATTTACGTCCACTTATAGGATCCCTGAACCATTAGAATAACAAAACAGTAAAATTTGTCAAAAAAAAAAAAAAACTCTGGTGAGGAAAAGAAAGGCATTTGCCATTGTAACTGTATTATCATCAGGAATTTAACGCAAATATATCCAGAAGACCCTAAACTGTTTTGACGGTTTGACTCATAACCAATGAACTAAAAATCAAGCTAAAACCATAATGAAAAATCAATACTAAACCCACATGAGAAACTCGTTAGGAGTAAAGATAGCAACGTGGATGGGTTGAATAATATGTCAAAGTAGAAGGTTTTTTTATAGGGCAACCTTTTATCCATTTGACCTGTTTCAATGCTTCCACAATCGGAATATTGTGTCTTGAATAATTCTAATCGAATAAGTTGGACCTATTTATATAATTGAATTATAAAAATGGAAGGATTGGTAATTTACGTGAGTTGGTCAACGACGCTTAAAATTAGCACAATTATTACAATCATGATGATGGTTAGCGTTTCATGACAATTTATTAAAGGACAATTCTTTGTAAACATAATATGATAACGTTAATCTGTCAAAGATATTTAAATTAAAGGCGTAATATTCTTATTCTTAGTATCACTGAAACGATATTTAGTTAATGTAGTCAATGATGGAGGATTTAATGACAAATGAGGTTTTTTTAATGTTATGAATCGCCTTTAGTTAATGTTGTTACTGATAACGTAAAATGATATTTCATTATTAATTTCGTTACTAATTACCAATAAAAGTATTGTAAGACATGAAAAATAAATAAAGTCAAAGAATTGACCTCCATCAAAATAACAAAAACGTAAAAAGTTTTTACGTTTATTGGTCAACAATATTAAAATGAAAGTCATTATAATAGTAATATCATTGAAAATTATTTTGAATAAATTATAAATTTTAGGAAATTGTTAAATAGATTTAAATTATTATTATTAAAAGAATAGATTTAAATTATATTTATTAGATACATTTTGTTTACCAAAATTATTACATGAATCTTTCTGTTATCATTAATTGAGTTTTTTTTAATAATTTTTGAAATAATTTGAATGTTATTAATGATCAAGGGTTCAATGACAAATGATGATTTTTTATATTGATATTACGTTTATTCTTTATGTTAATAATTGTAATAATTATTACTATTAATAGTAATAAATGGATGACAAAAGTTAACTTAACAATTTAAATTATTTACTAATTTATTAAGTTAATTAAAAATTATTTTGAGTATATATATATTTTAGTAAACTGTTAATTAAGGAAAAAAATTATTTTATTAATATACAATTGAATGATTGATTTATTTTATTAATAGTAATAAAAACGTAATTTAAATATAATTAACAGTAATAAAGGCGTAATTTATTACTATTAATAAAGACGTAATATTATTAATATGGTTAAAAAAATTTATTAATATACAATTGAATGATTGATTTATTTTATTAATAGTAATAAAGACGTTATTTAAATCTATTTAACAGTAAAAAAGACATAATTTAAATCTAATTAATAGTAATAAAGACGTAATTTATTAATAGTAATAAAGACGTAATATTATTAATATGATTGAAATTTATTTTATTAATATACGAATCAATGATTGATTTATTTTATTAATAGTAATAAAAACGTAATTTAAATATAATTAACAATAATAAAGACGCAATTTATTTTTTTCGTTAGTGACAAAATTTATTTTGTTAATATACAATTGAATGGTTGATTGAATTTATTAATAGTAGTAAAGACGTATTCTAAATCTATTTAACAGTAATAGTGACATATATTAATAATAGTAATAAAGACGTAATATTATTAATATGATTGAAAATTATTTTGAACATAGTATATATTTTAGGATACTGTTAATTACTGACAAAATTTATTTTATTAATATACAGTTGAATGATTGAGAAATTTATCATTTATTTACAAATGAATTTCAAGTAAATGCTAATTAATAAATTATAATTTTCGTAATAATTATATGATATATATTCATCTCTGCCAATAAAGTCCAATCAGAATTTAAAATTTTTTATTAACGTCAATAAATAACATTAAAACTCTTAATAAATAACTTTAAAACTGCTACAATCTCAATAAAACTTATTAATTGCAATAAAGTCCAATCATAATTTAAAAATTCTTATTAATGTCAACAAATAACATTAAAACTCTTAATAAATAATATTAAAACTGCTACAATCTCAATAATGAATCATTCAAATCAACATCTTTAGTAATCATTATTAATTGTGATTGAAGTAATATAATTCTTTAACAAAAAGTAATATTTTTAAAATTTATATAATCATCTAATTTCGTTGTTAAAATAGGTTCAAAATTGTCGTTTCATTAAGTATCAATTGTCGTTTCATGACAATTGATTAAAGGAAAGTCGTAATATCAAAATTAAAGTCGGTCAACAATATTAAAACTAAATTCGTAATATTAGTAATATCAATAAATAAGATTAAAAGTCTTAATAAATAACATCAAAATCATAATCAATCATTAAAATTAATGACATTAAAATAATCTGCCTCTCAAACTGCCTTAACCATTATCTACAAATTATTATTGTCATATTAAAATTAGGAAACTAAAATTAGCATACGAATTTGAGACCATGATGACTTGAATAGTGTAATTGACAATTGATTAAATAAAATTCGTTATACCAAAATGAAAGTCGTTCAACAACATTAAAAGTAAATTCGTAATATAAGTATTAGTAATATCGATAAATAAGATTAAAAATATTAATAAATACCAACAAAATCATAACTAATCATTTAAATCAATGACATTAAAAACATCCGCGTTTCAAATTGCCTTACCAATTATCTACAAATTATTATTGACATTCTAAAATTATCACACTTATTGAAATGATTTTGATGATTAACGTTTAATGACAATTGATTAAAGGAAACTCATAGTATAAAAATTAAATTCGGTCAACAATATTAAACCGAAATTCGTAATTAGTAGCATCAATAAATAACATTAAAAATCCTTAATAAATAATATCAAAATCATAATCAATTATTCAAATCAATGACATTAAAATCATCCGACTCTCAAATTGACTTAACCATTATCTACAAATTATTGTTGTTATTTTAAAATTATTACATGAAAGAACCTTTTAATATATTGAATAAGGAAATCATACATTAGTTATGATTTTGTTTTTTTTAAAAGATGAGTATGTTAAATATATGTATTATTACTCAAGGGTGATTTATATAAATTAACATACGTGTATGTAACATCTATGAAATTTCACTACACTGATAATATAAAGCGGATGGCTTTTTTTATATATAGGAATATTGATGTCGTATACTTAATGATATATTAGTATTTAAAATATATTTGCATATGGGATATAGTTTAATATTTGAAATTTGAATTCTTAGAACTTGAGTCGGTGACTTTTCTAACTCAGCATAAATTATGGTAAGCTTAAATTTCGGGTTAAATTGATTCATAATCAATCATTCATACAAAAAAATAAATGAGAGCTATTATGGTAAACCGAATTTCGTATTAATTGTAATATAAATTATTAAAAAATCATAATAAATAACATTAAATTCGGTCAATTATTATTAAAGTAAATAAATAACAATCATTCAGATTGAATGACATTAAATTTGGTCAATTATTATTAATGACAATAAATAATATTAGTTATGATTTATTGTAAATCATAAAAAATCACATTATATTAGATGTTAATATACAGAGGTTTTTAGTTTAAATTAAAAAAATCAACCAATACATTAGTTATGATTTTGTTTTTTTAAATGTGAGTATGTTAAATATATATGTATTATTACTCAAGGGTGATTTATATAAATTAACATACGTGTATGTAACATCTATGAAATTTAAATACACTGATAATATGAAGCGGATGGCTTTGTGTATAGATATGAATATTGATGTCGTATACTTAATGACATATGAGTATTTAAAATATATTTGCATATGGGATATAGTTTAATATTTGAAATTTGAATTCCTAGAAGTTGAGTCGGTGACTTTTCTAACTTAGCATAAATTATGGTAAGCCTAAATTTTGGGTTAAATTGATTCATAATCAATCACTCATACAGAAAAAATAAATGAGAGCTATTATAGGAAACTAAATTTCGTATTAATAGTAATATAAATTAATGAGATTAAAAAATTGTATTAAATAACATTAAATTCGGTCAAGTATTATTAAAGTAAATAAATAACAATCATTCAGATTGATTGACATTAAATTGGGTCAATTATTATTAATGACAATAAATAATATTAGTTATAATTTATTGTAAATTATAAAAATCAACCTATACATTAGTTATGATTTATTGTAAATTATAAAAATTATAAGTCTTTTATGCACATTATAAATGTGTAGTAAATCGAAAATTTTTAATTAAGTTTTTTGAATGCTTTAAAAATATGGTCTCAGAGTAAAAGGTGCAAACGAAAATGATTCAATAATTTAGAAAAAGAATGAAGAATGTGTGGAACGATTTTTATAATGATTGAATGCTTTAAAAATATGGTCTCAGATTTGTTTATGAATTTTGCATATTTATGGCATGATTGGTAATCCATTTTAGTAATGATTGATTGATAATTTAATGTCTGAAATGGTTAATTCAAATTTGTTTCCTAAGTTAAGTGTAGGCTAGAAAAACTTTTCTAATTTATTAGTTGATGAGCATTTGTTCGGTGCGTTTGTGTATGGCATGTTTGGTGAATCCGGGTAAAAGAGTGACGTTGGGCATAATTGGGCCAGTTTAATTGGAATCGGTTGTGCATTTTTTAGGTTCAAAGGATCCGTTAAATTTTATTAGTGGTTTTAATTTGTTATTTTTTTTTGTATTTGTGTTTAAGGTTATTAAATATATTTAATTGAAATTAATAATGTTGACTAAACTTAAATTTAATTTACTATTAATTTACATATGGTGTGTATATTAGGTAATTGTCAACTTTATTTCAATCAAATTTAAATACATAGGTAATTGTCGCTAGGTTTGTCAACTTTATGCTTACATTTATCCTGAAATATATATTTGTAAATAAGTTTAAATGATTACCGAAAATATTCATTTTTTTATACAAACTTTACAAAAATAATATAACTAACCTCTATATAATAAATAAGGCTTATTATGGTAAACTTAAATTTGTATTAATGTTAATATAAATTCGGTCAATTATTAAAACATAGTAATAAATAAGATTAAATTGGGTCAAAATATTATTAACGTAAATTGATAACAATAATTAAGATTCAAATTTCAGATTAAATGACATTAAATTCGGTCAACTTTATTAATGTAAATAAATAACAATAATTCAAAATTAATGAAATTAAAATTGGTCTAATATTATTAGCTGAATATGAAATGTAGGATTGAATAATCAAAATTAACATAAGAAAATTGTCGATAGTTTAATGTTTAAAAAAATATTGTTGACCGATTGTTGAATGTTAAACAACATCTTCCAAAAAATTATGGGTCGGTTTCTTGTGTCCTATACAGAATCCGAATCAACTTTATGCTTACATTTATCCTGAAATATATTTTTGTAAATAGGTTTAAATGATTATCGAAAATATTCATTTATTTTATATACAAACTTAACAAAAATAATACAACTAACCTATATGTAATAAATAAGGCTTATTATGGTAAACTTAAATTTATATTAATGTTAATATAAATTCGGTCAATTATTAAAAGATAGTAATAAATAAGATTAAATTGGGTCAAAATATTATTAATGTAAATTGATAACAATCATTAAGATTCAAATTTTAGATTAAATGACATTAAATTCGGTCAACTTTATTAATGTAAATAAATAACAATAACTCAGAATTAATGAAATTAAAATTGGTCTAATATTATCAGCCGAATATGGAATGTAGGATTGAATAATCAAAATTAACATAAGAAAATTGTCGATAGTTTAATGTTTAAAAAATATTGTTGACCGATTGTTGAATGTTAAACATCTTCAAAAAAATTAAGAGTCGGTTTCTTGTGTCATATACAGAATCCGAAGATTCAAACGAATACAATATATAAAGAGAATCGATAGACTCTTGAAAAGGATTTAGACAATAAATAAACAAAACGGTTTTATACATACAAAGTTGGAGCTCCATATACCTAATTGGATTCTAGAATTTGTGTCTTCGGATCAAATCCTTTTGTTCAAATGTTAAAACATAGCATTAGTAAAACCGATTGAATAGTAATAAAATTAACAAAAATCCGAATGAATACATGGGTATATTACAAATCTGTTTATCACAATCTGATTGAATATGTGTTTAGCACAAATCTGGTTATCACAAATCTAAATGAAAATATGCTTTTAAAAAAATATGGTTTCAAATGAATCAAAATACGCTTCAAATGATTTCAAATGAATGAAAATATGCTTTTTAAAAAAATCCGATTGAATATTTCTATATTACAAATGTGTTTATCACAATCCTATTGAATATGTGTGGATAATCAACATTAGAAGAGTAGTATGGATGTTTACCTTTAATCGGTTGTGGATAATCAAAAAATGATGCAAGATGAAAAAGAAAGCCTCTAATATTTGTTAGGAATTTGATTCGGAGCTTTGATATGGAGTAGTATCAATAGGAATTAGAAGAGTATTATGAGAGTTTTGATATGGAGAATGAAAAAAAAATGAAAGAAAGAGGTTTTTATACTAATAAATTCGGAGCTCCATATTTATTGTTGGATCCTAGAGGCCATCTCTAAAGCCTTGATTCAACCCAAGTGACCTCAATTATTATATAGATAGATTTATCTTTTATCAAGACTTGTTGCTATATCTATTTTAGTTGCTAAAAAGGTCTTTGGCACCCAAATGAAGGCCCTCATATATACTAGTTATTATATATGTTTATAAGAGTTGGTGAAACACTTCCGTACAGTTAAACAGGACCACACTGGTCCCTAATTCACAAGGATTGAAGCTTGTAGATGAAAAGGGTGACAAAAGAACCAAAAAGACGTTGCTAATATCATTTCAAATATGTGGTTCTAGACATGTACATGCAATTAATCATATAAAACCATGTGATCCGGTAAGCCAAATGATCCATATCAAGCCAGTTCACTGGCATAGGCCGAGTTAGGTAAAAACAGACCCGAAGCCTACATTATATGGGTGACAATCATGACTCGTTATTCAAAGAGTTAGGGGCTGTTTGATTTATTAAGTGCTGAAACATTAAAAAGTCTGAATGGTTAAGAGGCTCTGAATGATTAAGTGCTGAATTCAAAACAAACATTTGTCATTAACTTAAAATGGGTCCAAATAAATTTACACCCACAAGCACTTTGCTTGGAGCCAATATTGAGCCGTCATCCGACCTGGCCTGACACGCGTGTAAGCTGCATAAGATTGCATCTAAACGGGGCCAGTTTCACATCAAGACTATGAGTAAAGCATTTATAAAGATAATACATTGCAAATAATTATTATCCTTAAGCAAAAAGAGATTAGTACTGCATGTTTGGTCACAGTAAAAGAAAGGAAGTAGCCAATCGGTTCCAAACACATGGAAAAAGGTTTGTATGGGTCATTATTGGGCTTCAGATCTGCATGTCTGTGGTCCATGTTCCTTGAACACTGGGGTGTTTGGTAACATGTCTAGTCTTCAGCTTCACCACCTTTCTTCCGAGTGAGTTTCTAAGCCTGGTTGCACAAAGCAGTACATCTTCTGGAGTCATGTTCATGACAGATACGACCCGTTCGTTTTTGTTCTCTGCGTAGGTTAATTATAGCAAGACGTTCCAAGTAATTAGCAAGAGGATGAAAAACAAAAAGAAAAGCCACTAAACGAGAACGTTATCTTACTATATAATCCTTTCAAATAAGGATGTTGACCACGGCTAAGCTCGGTAACCACTTCTAACTGAGGGTTGGCTTCCTTAAATGATGGTAATTCAGATTCCATAAACGCCCTAGACATTGAATAGATAGCTGTTAGTTCTGTAAACAGTAAACGTGTTTAAACTTAATGACCTGATGGCTAAAACACCCAAAATAACTGTTGTGCAGCTACTATATGTCTTTTATTGGGTAGCAACATTTGTAAAAAACATGCATAATGAACAGCTGATATGATATGTAGCTCTTAAACTAATTAACCCTAGAACTATATAGACTCCGTCAGGTTGGACTGTTTGGTTACCATAAATATATCATGCACAATACTCAACTAGATAACTGTTTGTTCTTAGTAAACCGTGTGGTTATATACTTATATATTACACAAATTTGGAATGTTGAAGATTATGTATCCAATAAAAGCATGGTTTATCAGACAGAAATGGAGACCACAAAATAAGCCATGGTACCATCATGGTTTTAAAAAATGGTCGAGGCGCACGCCTTGAGGCGCGCCTCAATGCGATTCAGGGCAAAAACGATTCTGAGGCGTCGCCTCAGGGGTTATTTTTTTAGGTGCACCGCACAAGCCTGAGGCGGTAAGAAAAGTTGCGCCTCAGACGCGCCTCAGGGGTTTTGAGGTATGCTTTTGATGTTTTAGACTTTTGTGACATTTCATGTCTTCTTTTATGTGTGTTTGTGATGTTTTTGATGAATTTAATGATGAAATTAGTTAGTGTTTTATTTTTTATAAAATATATGATTTTTTAATTTGTTTTTTAATTCCGCCTCGGGCTTCTTACGCCTCCGTTCGTCATGAGGCTTATGCCTCGTGAGGCGAAGGGAAAATGCCTCTAGGCTCGTTTCCATACTTTTAAACCTTGGGTACCAGACATGGTTTAAAAAAACGGCTGAGGCGTGCGCCTCGAGGCGCGCCTCAAGGCGAATCGGGAAGAAAACGAGTCTGAGGCTGCGCCTCAGGGTGCTATTTTGTAGATGCGCCTCAGGTGCGCCTCAGGGGTTTTTTAAGTTTATTTTTGATGTTTTAGACTTTTTATTTCAATTTCAAGCATGTCATGCCCTTTTAACGTGTGTTTTTGATGTTTTTGATGAATTTGATGCTGAAATTAGTTAGTATTTCATTTTCTATAAGATATATAACATTTATATATATATTTTCATTCCGCCTCGCGGTTACGCCTCGGTTCGCCTCGAGGCGTACGCCTCGTGAGGCGAAAGGAAAACGCCTCGAGGCATGTTTCCGTACTTTCAAACCTTGGTACCAGATTTAAGGATAGACAGTTACACACACACATATAACATACCTGATACCCCTACTACTTCCACCCCAGTTACAGTAGCTGACTATCAGCTTCTGAAGCTGCCAAACACCTCGTTGTGACATCTGCCAAAGATCAATAATCAGACTGCTGAATTATATTGTTTTTTTCCTCGTACTTCAAAGATATGTTCAATAACTTTAGCAAGGATTATTGGGAGCTATATAGCAATAAGATAAAAAAACAACAGCAGTTTGTGTGTGGTTGCCACAAAAGATAGATGTGAGAAAATGGCGAATTGTAATCACAATTAAACAGGCCAATTGAACAGAAGGAAGTCTTTTTTCTAGAATGGATCATGGGTCAAACAGGTTAACCAGCTGAATCTTTTGTTAATACAATAATATCTGAATTTATTATATATCGCACATATGAAACATTATTATAAGAAAATTCATTCATCATACAAATGAGCATTCATAGCATAGAAAAAGAAAAGAGATTTAAATAAAAAAAAAACAACTGGACATTTCCATCTGACCAAAAGGAAAAGCAATTAGAAGAGAAAGACAAAGATAAAAACTATTATTCATAATAAAATTAACTGCTTTAATAAATTTTATGGCTTCACACTATATGCATTGCTAATCGCTAGATTGAGTCAACTATTTCGGCTAGATGTTAGCTCCAATTCAGGGGAAACAATAAAGTTCTAAATGAATGCTAGGTGTATGTAGATGTGACTTGTGAGTCATGATACAACAAAGAGACAAAGAGTAGCCTATCTTGTAGATCAAAATACATACCAATGAAGCATTTCAAATCTCATTTTTAACTCAATAATGACCATTTTTAACTACATCTTCCTAAGTAGTCAACGACAGCGTGCACCTAAACACTCAGGTTCGCCAAGACCTAGTCCTCTCCAAGAAAATAAGGGACAGCCTTTAATTTACAATGTCAAACCCCCCATGGCTAACAAAATGCACATCAAACTAAAGAAACAAAACACATTCATGTTCATGTATCAAGAACAAATACATGCAAGCATTTAAAATACAAAAATAGTACACAGAATGATATAATACATTCTACATCAAAGAAAGCATCAAAAGATTTTGTTACAAGTATGTTTTGTTCAATGGGGCATTTCATCGAACAGTTGGTGTTCCATTACAACATCATCAAATCAAAACCTATGAGGCAGATAAATCAAACACAGAGAAATCTTAATAAACAAGATTCAAACATACATGTAAACATAACCCTAAATTAGCAGAATAATTAGTGATAATCTACATAATAAAAAAAAAAAAGTTAATTCAAACAGATAGTAAAAACCCTAACAGAGTCTTTATCAAATTTATGTACCCAGCACTTGAAACATCAAAAGAAACAAAACCCCCATTAACATTGAAGCAGATTATAACCGAAAAGCAACAAATTTAAGAATAAAGAATTATTACTTGAAGATTAGACGATGTTAAGCTTAGAACAAGTGAAGAAGTCGGCTGCTATAAGATAAACAACGGGTTGCAATTTAGTAAAATACGGTTCACAACCAATGTTTTAAAAACCGGTTCAAACCGGCTTGTATAACCGGTTGAATCACCCGGTACAATTAGTTGTCTGGTGTATTCGGTTAAACCGTCCAGTACGATCGATTGAACTGTTTTAAGCTCAACCCGTTATGGTATAAAAACCGGTTTTTAAATCATTGTTTGAAACTTTACGTAAATTTTAAGAAAAAAAATATGAGGTGTTCAGGTTAGGCTAGCTTTTACTAAAATTATAGACAATTTTACAATTTTTGTTTTTTATTTTTAGCAAAATTATGAATCAGGTCATTTAAAAAAAAAAAATTCAGTCTTTGTCCTTTATTTTAATAGTTTGTTACAACATTTGTCTTTTACACTAACTAGGTTAGTTTTTCACCATTAAATCCCTCACATCCTTGGCTGAACCGCTAGCTACCAACTTTTTTCAACAAAAAAAAAAAAGAAATCCGAGCCGATGGGTTTTTAAGGTTATATGGTTACCGGTTCAGAAAAAAGATAATTTCGTAAGTATATATTTATATACTTCTAAAAACCAAAGGTTTTGTGCAATGAAGAGTTGTAAAGTATGCATGAATGGTGTTATGTGCTTTCTCATGTTGTACCTTTTGCTTTAGGGTTTGTACCAGTGGTTTTCTTAAAACCATGTACTGGTTTATGTTCTATCTTTTTCCTTATCTTCTTTCTCAGTAAACACAACACAACACCACACTTTTCAATCTCTCCCTCTCTCTCTCTCTCATTCTCTCTCTCTCTCTTCACCGCATCTTTCATCTCTTTTAGTCTCTTTCCTTTCTCTCACGTCTCTTTCTCAGGGAGATGAGCGGTGACCATAGCTAGGTGAAAGAGAAAAGAGAGAAAGAGAGGGAGATAGAAGGGATAGTGGCGGTGACTAGAGAGAGAGCACTGTTTACAAAGAAGAGACGATGTCGCTATTTCCAGGTATCTATTCCGGTTAGTTTTGGTATTCATGAAAACCCAGCTGACTTTATTGTTTCTACATGATAACTTTTATCCTCACCCATTCTCTCTTTTTCTCTGTAGAAACAAAAAATAACACTAAGAATCATGGAAAGTAACTTCATGCCAATTTTTATGTTCATTGTTCATTTTCAATTATCACAGTTCGTTTTTTCTCTATTTCGTTTCCGTGTATAGTGAATGGGCAAGATGTCACACCCTCAAATTCAACGTGCGGGGTTTTACCGTGAGGCGCGTGACAAACCAGGATCTAAGTCAACGGTCACAATAAACGACACTATATGATACGTAAAAATGACACAAACAAACCAACAAGTTTTCATAAATAATTCATCGCTGCGAAAGCGTAAAACTTTAATACAACCCAAAATGCAAAAGTACTTAAGTCTGAAAAGCTAAGTAAGATGCATATGAATCCTAGACGCCGTGAGACTCTGTGCGCCTATGATAAGCTGCTACCTCAACGACCTGAGACAAACATGCTAAAAACGTCAGGAAATAATGCAGGTGAGTTCACAGGTTTTATGTTAAACGTTTGAGTAATAAAAGCCATCATGTTATCACTATGTTAGAATGATGGCGTTAGCTAGACGCATGAGTAATACTACTACGACCGGAAACCATTACAGACAACGATATATGATTTTTGCCCGAAACGATTATGCACTACCCCCGGTAGCGTTATGACCGAGACAATATGCACCCACCCGGCTCCCAGCCGACGGGTGGGGTCTGTCAGTCCCAATAGATCTATCCACATTTCCCCCGTTGTGCCCCGCACATTCATGGTTTCCCCGGGACTTTACGTATCGTATCGTATAGTATGTAAATGAATTAACACTAGTATAACATGATAATTTATGAAATAAGTATAAGCATGTGTCTCCCCCGAAATGTAAAACGTAAGGTGGGGCCGTGAAACTCACCTGATGCTGCTTCCCACACTAAGACAGTAAACATGCTCAATAGACGGCACCAAATACCGGTGACCTATCATGACGAGCGTATAAGGTGTTAGACTAACAACCCGTAGGTTGATTAGTCCCTAACAGTCCAGACCATAACCGTGTACATATGAAATGATGTTTAAACGTTTAACCGACCACACCAGACAAAACAAGACCCGACATCCCATTGGTGACCCGACATCCCACGTGTTAGCCGAAAGCAAGATATCATGCAACATATGCAATTAAACACTTAATGCGCGCAAGAGTTCACCTAATCTAACATAACAGTCAATTAACGTATAACTAAGTCCGAACACGTGTTACCAAGTCATTGGACATGTCACGGGGTTCCTAACATGTTCCTAGGCGTCAATCCGTGTTTCGGGATGTTAAAACATACATACAGTAGCATTACACGCGATTAGGAATCAAACATGTGATTAGAAAAGTCAACTAGTGATTAGGAGAATCAAACTAGTGAATAGGATCGTAATCACTAGTAAAAGTGGGGAATAGAGCTGTACTCGCTAGTAGAAGTGGGGAATAGAGCTCTACTCGCTAGTAGAAGTGGGGAATAGAGCTCCTATTCGCTAGTAAGGTGGCGAATAGGGCTCCTATTCGCTAGTACTGCACTGTTCCGCCCTTTTTGCGCGTTTATCCCTCCAAATCAGATCTGAAACATGTGTAAACACCCAATACCCAACCCAAAACATTATCCCAACTATTTCAAGCAAAACTCCCTAATTTATCACCACCCTAGTCGTCCCGAATGCATGTGGTTTCCCAAAATAGCATAACTTGCATGTAAGCATCACACTAACATGTAAAACTTGCCCTAAATAGCAATTATTCAGATTTCATCCTATAACGACGTTATCCGACATTATCCTATCGTTCTAGCATCATCCTAGAGTAAACCCTAACCTCAAACAATCAACAAAACACAACATATCATCATCAATCCACCATAATCACTCAAACGGGTCAAAACGCCTAATATCAATATTACACATCTACGAACCTTCAAACTCCTAGGTTATCATCATATTAACTTATTTAGATCAGAAACATAATAATAACACAAGAACAATCATGTTTAAACGATAAAAATCCTATCTTGCATGAATACATCACATATAACAAGTATAGATGTTTGGGTTTGTTTTGAAACCGATTTTAATAAGTTTTCAAAGACACAATTGTTTATAAATCAGGTCTGGACCTTTAGGGATCAAAACAATATCGTATTAAAGGTTTGGGATGAAGAACACACCTTGAAATGGTGGGATTATGAGGTGTAAGGCTTGGAAATGTGGTTTCTTGCTCAAAAACGTGCTGCAGAGGTTGGATAAGGTGTGGGGTGGCTTTGGGGTGTATTAGGGTTTCACAAATGATGTTTTAAAACATAAGGGTGGTATTTATAGGCGTTTTTAGTCGTCACATGCAGTTCATGCTAGTACAGAACTGTTACTGGCGATTAGGGGTCCTACTCGCTAATAACAACTAGCATTTAGCCCCTAATCGCCCCAAGGGGCCTCCTACTCGCCTATAGCCTAAGTACCCGAGTTTTTGGCGCGTTAAACCCTATTTTAACATATATAAACACGTTTTCACATACCGACAAGTCACATAATGATTACCAACATATAATGCACGATAAATAACACATTCCCACCCGATCACCAATTCCCGGGACCCGAGACTTGCGTGTGTGCCTTAAACCCGGCGATTCCACGAATCACTGATCCTTGTACACATGGTTATGGACCGACACCCAATGGTCCCTCGGACCATTGTAACGACTCCCGATGATTCCCGAATCATCGGTACGACTCAACCGACCCAGTCAAGTATGATATTAAGTAGTTGTTTTCAATGTTTTCGTTGAGGTAGACTCGTATGTATGCAAAGTATGAAACATATGTATGTAGAGTATGAAATGTATGTATGTAAAGTATGAAACGTATTATGTAAAGTATGAAACATATTAACCTGAATATGTCGGGTGTCACACAAGAGCCGAGAAGGACTCCCAGAGGGCTGATTTATCTTAAAGTATACTTATAGGCAGGTGCAACCTTTTTAACTCACGGATCTTTAACAGTCCATCATTAGATTTTATGTGTTAATGTAAAACTCATTTGAAATCAGCAATGGTTTACAATAAGTTATTCGGAATATGAATCTGCTTGCAATACTGGTGGTTTAATGTACAAATCAAAATCGTTATGTATATTAACCGCAAGTGTTGGACACCTAGACCTACTTATTTGGTAGCTTACTTTGTCCAAATCAAAATAATATGATAATGTAGTTTAATGTTTTAAAAAGACCAAGCACAAATTTTCTAGATGAGCCTAGACTTGCAGAAAAGAATGGAATGACCCAATGATGTTTAAATAAGTAACTGTTTATATAAAGCTGTGACCATATGCTTTTATACAACTAGACAAAATAACATACTTCTTATAAAACTAATAGCCTACTTTATGGATTTAGTGTACTATGCTCATGCCTTGCATTTTTAGTCGTACAGGTGGCCTCGCCTGAAGAAGACTTACAACAAGGTTCCTCTACAAGAACAAGACAGGAACAACATTTTATTTATGAACCATTTCATAAAGGTATTTTTTATTTTGCATAAGCTTTTTGGTGATTAAAGGGCTGTAACAAATTTCCCGGCGAAACAAAATGGGTTGCAATGACAAATGTTGGCTGCACGTATTAAAAGGTTTGTTGTTTTTATGAGTTCACACTTCACAGGCAATATGACTGACTAGCGGAGAAAGGGTGTGACTGTGCCGACCCATTAATCCACATTCAAATCAGTGACAACTTTGATCTAAACAATCGTTGGAGGCGTCAATTGTGAATGGGGTTAGTAATCGTCCTACTGCCTCCACACAAAACGGGGCCATCGACCGCCGTGAACGGTTGCGAACGCTTGCTCTCGAAACCATCGGCCTTTCTAAAGAAGGTAAACCTCTGTAATTCTTCTTATTAGTTAATTGTTAGTATGGGTGTATTGAGTTAAAATTGGTTATTATTCGTCATTGTGATGTATTTCTTGCAATTAGGACTGCAAGTTGGGCTTAACGCTGCAGCATGATAATGAGGGGAATTAGCGCACATGCAGGGGAAAAGATTTTTGATTAATTTGGCGAAGAGAGCTGCTCATGATACGAAAGATTCGTGTGCAACGTTAGTCTCGCAATTCAGGTAATAGTGAACTTAGGTTGTTTATAAATGCAGTTTTGGTTTAGTTTTGCTTTACCGCATGGGACCGTTTGCGGTGTTTACAAGATTATATGCAGTTAGTAACATTTCGGTTGTTGATTAAAAATGCTATTAGCCTCTCTAAATTTATGTTTTATTTAGGTTTTTGGTTTACATTGGATTACTGAGATGAGTATGACATGAATTTATTGGTATACCATTAGTCCATCACTATTGCTGTTTGACTTATTATTTACTCAGTGAACATGAAACTCTAAGGTAATTATTATTTACTTGGTAAGCATGAGTCTTAGGTATGTTGCTTTTGGGTAGAACTTTTTTTTTAAGTACATGGCTATATTATTAGTGTTAAGAAATCATGGACGCATGGCAACTTTTTAACTCAGGTCATTGCAGATGTAGCTGAGAGTTTTAGACATCGTCTGACTCAAGATTCCGGGTTCGTATTCGTATTACGCAGTTGCTGGTCTCAAATTGGACAATGGTCTCACCTAAATGCATAGAAACACATTTTTTTTGGTAATGTCCAATCTTATGTTATTTATGTCTCAAAGTTACTACTCATGTTTTTTTTTATGTTATTGGATTGGAATTTGGTTGATTTGTTGGGAAAAGTTTGTTGTTTTGGGTAGTTTTGATGTGTAAGGTTGTGGCTGTGTGTTTGGTTATGCCTTTTCAGATTGAAGGATATTAATTTCAGTGTCAAATACTGTTAGAGAGTTAAGACTGATTTAGTATGCGAAGAATAGAAGATGCGCGCATAAGTATTTAGTTTTATATCGTAGTTGTATAGAATGACGGTAGATCAAGAAATGGAAAGAGTTAGGCAGTTGTTTATATTTTGATGATAAAAAGTTGAATTATATCGGATTGTCGTCTTTATATAAACATTTGCAGTAGGATAAATAGTCAAGTTTGTTAGCGAAAGCTTGACATACCATCGAATTTGAGGATAATATTGTTAGTTTTATGAAAGTGTTTTTAACACAGTATTAATCATTTTCTTTTTGTATTTATTACATTCCAGGTCATGGACATGTTAGGGCATCTAAAGATTCATATTATTCATTTTTTCAACAGGTAAGTTGAGAACATATTGTCTTTACCGGGTCGGCATGAATCACCTTTCGGACCGCTGATGTTGGCGAGTGTGTTATCTCTAAACCACCTGGTGTTTTACATTGATTATGATGCTTAAATGTTGCTAATTCGATAATCATAAGCGACATAATACTAACAAAATATGTTTACAGGGGAGGGGAATACATGTTGCAGCCAAAGGCGTAGACAAAAAAAAAAGCCATTAACACAAGGCTTCGTCTGCATTTGTGCTACAAAATTCAAGGTTACGCATGCCCTGAACTAGACGACAAATACTCTCTCTCACAAGGCCAGCATGCGAATAGGAGCTGCATCCACTTTCACTCCTATACCGGTAAGTTTGTCTTAATTTGAAAATGATATTGTGATTATAAATTTATAACGTCCAATGTTGTAGTTTATACGATGGAATTTTCAATTTCGTTGTGATCATCTGTGATCATCTTCGGTAGTTGCGCTATTTGTGTTCGAGATTTTTTTAACCTTTTACTACCAAATCCTATAGGTTTGCAAAACCATTAAGAGAAATGATAATAGGAGCTCCCCTTGAAGATACTATACCTAAGGTATTTAATCTCTTTGTTTTGGTTCTCTTTGGAGGTTTGTAAGCATGTATTAGATTCAGACGAATGGACTGCAATATCAGTTCCATGGTAAAGATTTTAAGGCCTTCACAATCACTAGATTCCCCCGCCGCAACGCGCGCGGGGCGCAATCTAGTTTGTACTAAAGTTTAACAAAATGATAAAAAATTGTTCATGAATCTATATATATGATAAAGCAATAAGAGTGGGGATACACGTCATTTGGTGAGGCATCATCATCCTTGAATTTCCCGCAAAAAAAGGTTATAAATAATCAAATTACCTAATATTTATTTATAATCTTTATCTTTATCTTTATTATTACTTTATTATATAATAAATAAAAATCTTATGATTATCTCAATTTCACTCATATAAAATAATATTTTAAAATCATAATTTCATGTATCTCTCTTATTTATTTAATATATATTTTCTTAACTAATTCTTTTTATATTTTCGATTATTAAAAACCATTTAATATTTTATTAATCCAACCTCATGTATATTAAATTTTCTAACCTAATAATAAATAAAAAAACAAAAAAAAATGTTATAAATCGTATGCTGCACAAGCTTCTAAAGAATTCTTTACACTAAATGAAATTGTAAATTATAATTATGTTTTCTTCTAGAGTAGAATAGGTCAAAACAAGTCACTTCTAAAAAAAAAACTACACATTCAAGTGTGTATTCTCTCTTTAATATAAATTTTCATTATTATTTCACATGATTAAAATTGTTGCTTGCTTATATTATAGTATATTAATTTTTGTGTTACATCGTAACAAATATTTTGTCAATTCATATTAGATTTTTCTATCTCAGGAAGCTTACTTAGTAAATCCTACAATTAGCATAGCTAAGAGTAGGGTATGTGGAAATTGCCTAAAAACTAATATTGGTTTTGATTTGTGATAACAATACTTTAAATTTATTAAAAAAAGAAAAAGAAAAAAATATCGACATATAGGTTGTTGTGGATTTTTGATATTTACATTGCTAGGAAGCGAGATAAACAAGGTAAGAGATTCGGAAACCCGGAAACCCATTCCGGTAGCGATCCGGGCAAGATTAACAATGTTTTTTGTGGTAAACCTCCCAGATCGATGCAGTGGTTCAGATTTGGCGTTGGTCCTCCGTGGGTATGGCACGATTTTTGATATTTACATTGCTAGGAAGCGAGATAAACAAGGTAAGAGATTCGGGTTTGTGTCTTTTGTTGATGTTAAGGACAGAAGTGAGATGGTGAAAAACTTATCGGCCATTCGTATGGGAGAGTTTCGGCTCTCATTTAATGTAGCTAGGTTTGTTTTAGAGGAAGGAGAGGTAAATGTTCATGATTCGTCCAGGGTTAACAATAAGGATTTCCGGAACAAAGAACCTATCTTCAAGCCTTTTGTTAATAAGGAGGGTGGAGGTAACGGTATGTCCTTTAAAGAAGCTTTTATCGGTGCTGATGTGGGTAAAACGATTCAGATAGATGATGACATCGTGGCGTTTGAAGACTGTCATGGGAGAGCTGTTTTGGTTAAGGTGATGTCGATGGATGTTTTGTTAAACATTCGAGTGATTCTGAAAGAGATGCGGCTGAGTGAAGGAGTAATACAGGTATTAGGTGGTTTACTTGTTTGATTGTGTTTAAAAATCATGATCATGCTATGATGGCAAGGGATGAGTTCTTAAGAAGACCGGAGAAATTTAGTTCAGTTAGTGTATGGGAAGGGGATGTTGTGCAGTTCGAAAGACTTGCTTGGGTTAGAGTCTATGGTCTTCCGGTGTGCTTACTGGATAATCGGGTGCTCCATGAGGTTGGTAGTTTCTTTGGGAAGGTGGTAAAGACGGATCATGTGGAGAGGTCTGGGTTAGATGTGTCCTTTCACTCGGTTGGTGTTCTAGTTGATTCAGGGGCGCATATTCGAGATCAGTTATTCATCAAATGGAGAGGAAAAACGTTCAAAGTTTGGGTAGAGGAGGAAGCAACGGATTGGTTGGATGATTTTGCAGTAAAGCCGATTTCAGGGGAACCTCCGTCGCCGGTATCAGTGGAATCGCCGGTATTGGTGGAAACTTTGGTGGAGGATAATAATGGAAACGACTCTAATTCGGGTAATAAGGATTTCTCGAGATCGGCTTTTAATACCCCCTATAAATGTGGAAAACTTTCCTTCGGTGCATGAGAGTGAAAATATGGAGGTGGTATTTAATGAGCAGATTTCTAGGGATCATAATGATTTTGAATTTTCAAAGGAGGAGATACTTAAGTCTAATAAAAGAAAAAAGGATTTTCTAAAAAATAGTATGGGCCGGTCCAATAGTGGGGTTTTAAAAAGTAGTAATGATAGGCCTTTAAAAGGGCCCAAGACTGTGGAAGAGGATTTATTTGGGCCGGACCCAATTATTCAAGCCTTGGATGATAATGTAGTGAAGTCCAGAGGCCCAGCTCCAGTTTCTTTGGTAAACTCCTTCGAGGCTTTATTGGCTGAGGATGAGGAGACAGTGAACGAGCAGGATAAAGTTGGACCGGTGGAAGAAGAAGAAGGAAGTTATCAGGGTGATTATGTGGAGGAAGATAGGGTTCCAGTATCGGATGCAGGCACCTCGGATGCAGGTATCCTCGTTGACAAAGCTTATGACGTCGATGAAGAGGCTAGTAAGACGAAGGTGCTGGCTAAGAAAATGGGGGTGGACCTCGAGGGTTTCGATACACTTCTGGATGATGCGATTAATGGTACATGTGTCCAGTCAGGTACAATTAAAGGTTCAGGGGTACAAATGGGTTGTAAATGAATTTTCTTTCAGTTAATTCTAGAGGGATTGGGAATGTTGGGAAAGTTTCATGGTTAAAGGGGATGATTGGTAAATATAGTGTTGATTTTTTGGCCATTCAAGAGTCTATGCTTCCTGATGGCAAGACTTTTGATTTTGCTAAGATTTGGGGCAATAAAGATTATGGGGTTGATACTGTTGGTTCTAATGGAAAATCGGGTGGTATGATCAGTCTATGGAACCAGAGAAAGTTCTGTAAAGTTTCGTCAGTTTATGATAGGAATTTTCTTATTACTTCGGGGACTTTGGTGGAGGATGGGTCGAGGATTAATATGGTTAATATCTATGCGCCTCAAAAGGCAATGGAGAAAAGACAGGTTTGGGATAAGCTAAAGGTTTTAATTCAGGGGTCGGCTGGTATGTAGATTCTTCTTGGGGATTTCAATACAGTTAGGTGGAAAGAAGAAAGGCGGAATTCCAATTTTAATTGTGTTATGGCAAATGACTTTAATTTGTTTATTGATGATATTTCGTTTCAGGAATATAAGATGAGTGGGAACAAGTTTACTTACTTAGCAGGTACAGGAGCGACTGCTAAGATGAGTAAAATAGATCGTATTTTGGTTTGTCAAAATTTCTTTGGTAGGTTGCCGGGAGCTTGTCTAAGGGCTCTTCCGAGGGAAAGGTCTGATCACTTTCCGCTGTTGCTGACTCTGTGTGATAATAATTTCGGTGCTAAACCTTTTAGATGGTTTAACTCTTGGTTGGATAGAGAAGATTGTGAGAAGGTGGTGGTCGAGGCGTTTAATAGCTTCAGGTTTGAAGGCCCTCCGGATATAAAGATTCAAAAGAAACTATTGTGGGTTAGGATTGCGCTTAGAGATTGGTGGAAAAAAGTGAAGAATAAAGAGGAAGAGGTTTTGGAGTCTCTAAAAAATGATATTTTGACTCTAGAAAGGTGCATGGAGGAGAGGGACCTGGAGGAGGAAGAGATGTGGGTGTGGGAGGAGAGCAAGAAGGAGGTGGAGAGACTTTTAATTTGTAGGAATAAAGTGTAAGACCCTAACCCGTAATCACGTGATTAATGTCTAATCTTACGGGTTTGGACCTTACTTAAACCACTCCCGATTAAAACTTTGATATTTATTATAAACTCAAGCCATTAAGATCAAATACATATTTGATTCCCACAAATTTTTACATTTTAGTAGTTAAAACATACTCTAATATTTTGCATTTTAACGGGAGTTCCTTGAATTCTAATGCGGAAGCTTGATGAGTGATCGGGTGTGTTCGGCTCTTATCGCGGCTTGATCCTTGCTCCGGGACTTCCATCACATGTTTACCTAGCATCATTACACAAGGAATGGTTAGTGGGTTGTCAATGATACATTTAAACTAGTACGATAGTCGTTACACGTCAAAACGGAACGAACCAGGCCAAACGGCCCTTTATCAGGAGAACAAACTGCTGCAACTTTTGCGCAGCAGCTGTTCGGACCACTTTTACCCCTTCTAGAACCCTAAATCCGACTTTGACTTTCAAATAAGAATTGTTCTACGCTCCGAGAGCTTTCAAGACATATAAAGAACGCCTCCTAAAGATTTTTCTACGATTTTATATGCAATTTTAAAGATCGTGCCGTCATGCTGTTCTCTGTGAGCGGCCGCGCGGTCTCTGTGAGCGGCCGCTCGCAGCTTCTGATGTAAATTTGGTGATTTTTAAGCATGGGAATCATGTCGCAACCGCATTTGATGATTCCCGAAGCCTAAGTATTGACTTGCCGACTAAATAAACCTTTGTTTGACTGAAATTATCGTCCGGTTCATAATGCTATGACCCGGTTCAAAGTTTTAAGTGTTTATGTTGATTTTTACCCATATTGACCCGTTAAGGCCTTGAATCAAACAAGACACTTTTTGACCACACAAAATGCCTACCGATTAAGTTGTCAAGTCATTAGACACTTGATCAACAAAAGCGTTTATCCGATTTGTTTCATTATGATTTAGTTTCTTAGATTCAACCTTTAGAAATCTTTTAACTTCCCAAAATGCCCCTTCATGGTCAAATATTTCAATTTAGCCATTCGTGGCGAAACCTCTTGTTCCAATTCCAATGTTTTTGACTCATTGACTTGTTTAAAAGCCTCTAAGTCCTTCCGGACTTAGATTTTCATCATTTCTCAAGTTTTCACTTGTTTAGTAGATTCTAAGCGCATTAGCGCGCATTAGACATTGTTATGGAAATAACTTACTTGATGGGCATCCGCACTTCGTGTGAGTGCTTTTATCACCTATGTTGCTTCGCCCGAAGACGTTTATTTGACTACGGAGTTACCGGGTTGCCTTGACCCATATCCATACCTTGTGTTTATCCTCCATGATTCTTAGCATTAAGCATGCACGCGCTAATGCATTTACTTGTATGCTTTCTAAATAGGCAACGTTAATTTCTCGGAATTCAAATGGCAATAACTTGCCATTTGACCCGTTTAACTTTATGAATCTTAATGTTTGGAATACAAACATCAAGTGTTGGACTCACATGGTGAGGACATCACCATTTGACCTGTTTAGACCCATAGTTCATAATACTATGATACCCAAGTTTTTATCTATGGATCAAGTGACACAAACTTGACCCATTTAACATCATGCTTAACGACTTCATTTAATTGATTTAATTTGGATTAAAACATCATTTCTCACATATCTTTATTAGTTGACTCGTTTGATGGATTTCTCCATTTGGTCATAACTCATTATCTCGATTAAGGTCAGAAACCACATTTTGTATTGAGCGCACATAGGGCGACCCACTTAATAGATTCTACCCCTTGGGGTTTATCTTTATCTCACACTCAAGATTTAAAACTAATGTTTATAACAATTAAGCTATGTTATAGTACATTGGTGTAAGTAAAACTTACCTCATATCCGTTCTTGCTTCCATACGCATTACTTGCATTCGTTTGACCCGTTTGCATCCCTAGTTCTTGTACCTAACTTAGGGACATGCCAAACTTGATTATTAGAATACATAACATGGAATTAATTCACTATCCATAAATCATGTATTCATTACCCATTTATAGCTAAATCCATAGCCATTTTCTTACATGTCTAGTTGAGATTAACTCATCTAGGCATTTCATTAAACATTTGGTGTGCATCCACCAATATACTTAGTTTCAAAAGCTCAATATTAGCCAAAGCATAACCATTTGTCTAATCATCATCATATTACATTATTTAAACCACTTTGCCTAAATTTCTCATATTAACAACTCCTAAGAGTCACAAAGATTACTAGATATAAGTTGATTCAACCTAGAGGTTAAACCCCAAAATTCTACACATATACATAAGCATATGATCAAAATCAAATACACATATTAGTGTGATTTGTAACCGGATTATACATGTTTAAGGCTCCCCAAGACTAGGGTAACCCATATTAACCATCAATTCCACGTTTTTATCAAAACCCTAAATTTTCATAAGAATAAAAAAGGAATATAACATCAATTATCATATTATTTACCTACACCACATATCCTTCATTCCATAGTTATCAAACATAGCAATTTACCACTTTCTTTTCAAAATATCCAATAACTAATTAAGAATGGTCTTGGATTACACCAAGACCAACACCCACTTCCAACATAGGTGTAAAACAATCTAATTAGCACATGAATCAAGCATAGCCTTATGTAGTATCATGAATTATGGTTCCCCTAGTGTCTATCAACATCTAGACACCTTCATCCATCCTTGATTCACGTTTTTCACATACACCCTAAATTTTCATCAAACCCAAAATGAATCATAACATCAAAATCTACCAAATAGAAGGTACCTTTGGGTTCAATCGACCTTAAATGGTCCCTTTCTGGATAATGCATTGATTTCCCCTTTGAATTCTTGCTCAATCAAGCTTGGTAGTTGGGTTGGGGTTGAAACCCCCTTTCTTCTTCCTGATGATCGACCAACACACACCAAGTGTGTGTTTTTTGGTGTTTTCATCCTATTTAACACTTTTTAATATGGACTTTGGGTATTTGACCATTTCCACCCTCTAACATATAACCTCTTGACTCAATATCATTTATTAATCACGCCTATCAACGTCTTTAAATGAAGCGGGTTTTCGGGGCGTTACATAAAGACTTGCAACAAATGTCTCGGGTTAATTGGGCCTCTATGGGGGATGACAACTCAGCGTATTTCCATCATTGTATGAATGGGAGAAAGGCGGCTAATGTTATTCCAGGTTTGACGGTTACTGGGTCTTGGGTATCTCGGCCGACTTTGGTCAAAAAGGAGGTATTTCGTTTCTTCAGAAATCATTTTAATGAGGCTTACTCCTGTAGGCCTTTGTTTTTCTGTGATGCTTTGAAACAGGTTCCTGGAGAGTTGGTGGATGAATTAGTGGCCCCGTTCTCTAAAGATGAAATTAAAGAAGCGGCGTTTGATTGTGGATCCGATAAAGCTCCGGGCCCTGATGGTTTCAACTTCAGGTTCATTAAACACTTTTGGAGGTTCCTAGAAGAAGATTTTGTGAAGTTGTTTGAAGATTTCCATGCCTCTGGGAAGATCAATAAGGAATGTAGTACCTCTTTCATCACGTTAGTGGCTAAGATCAAGACTCCTGTCGGATTGAAGGATTATAGGCCTATAAATTTAATCGGGGTTATTAGTAAACTCATATCCAAAGTCATGGCTGGTAGAATTAAGAAGGTTATGGAGTTTATTATTTCGGCTTCTCAATCTGCCTTCCTCAAGGATAGATTTATTTTGGATGGCCCGTTAGTGCTTAATGAGCTGATCTCGTGGGTTAAAAAGAATGGTATGAAGTCTTTTCTGTTGAAGATTGATTTTGAAAAGGCTTACGACAACGTTAATTGGGGGTTTTTGCTATCTATCTTGGGTCAAATGGGGTTCCCTTCAAAATGGATAGATTGGGTTAAGGGCATTTTGCTTTCAGCTAGATCTGCAGTCCTGGTTAACGGGTCTCCTACGTTTGAGTTCCAATGTCATAAGGGGCTGAGACAAGGAGATCCGTTATCCCCGTTTTTGTTTCTCATCGTTATGGAGGCTTTGGCGTGTCTGGTTTCGAAAGCTTGTTCGCTGGGAGAGGTTGAAGGCATTTCTTTATCTAAAGATGGGCCGATTGCTAGCCATATGTTATATGCGGATGATGCGTTAATTATGGGGGGTTGGAGTAAGGAGAACGTAGTGACTATAAATCGCCTCCTTAGAGTTTTTCATATGTGCTCGGGAATGCGAGTTAATATTCATAAGTCTCTTCTCTTTGGTTTGGGTGTTACTGAGGCAGACGTGGGGTATATGGCAGACGTTTTGGGATGTAAACCTGGGAAACTTCCGTTTACTTATCTTGGGATCAAGGTGGGTGCAAATATGACTCGCATCACCCACTGGGAGACGGTCTTGGAGACAGTGAGGAACCGGCTTCTTTCTTGGAAAGCTAATGTGTTGTCGATAGGCGGGAGGCTCACGTTAATTAGATCGGTTCTCTCGAGCCTGCCGGTTTATTATCTGTCTTTATATAGAGCCCCTGTGGCAGTGATTGATGGTATTGAAAGTTTGATGCGGAAATTTCTCTGGGCGGGAGGAAAAGAAGGTAGAAGTATGAGCTGGGTTGCGTGGGAGGTTGTTACCCGGCCTAAAAAGCTGGGGGGGGGGGGGTTGGGTATTTCGAAGCTATCGGAAGTCAATACGGCTCTTTTGGTGAAGTGGGCTTGGAGATTTAAGGTTGAGAAAGACGGTTTATGGAGGCAAGTGATTGAAAGTATCCATGGGAAAAGCAAGAGATGGGAGTTCCTTCCTGTCAAAAGATCAATACCGGGATGCTGGAAGTCTATCGCGTGTTTTATGGATAAATGCCGAATTGGAGATAAGCCTCTAAAATTCTTTTTTTCCTGTAAACTTGGAGATGGAAAGGAAACTAGATTTTGGAAGGATATATGGTTTGGATCGGTGCCTTTAATGGAGAGATGGCCTAGACTCTATGCAGGGGACAAACAGAAAAATTGTATGGTTGCTGACAGAATTAAAATGGAGGATGGCCTGCTTGTTTTGGCTGCTGTGGGAGATTTAAAGACGGACACGGTGGAGGCGATTTCGGAATTTCAGGACCTGTTATCTATTCTTTCTCATGTTAGTTTTAGGGGTAGTTATGATAGGTGGAGGTGGGATTCGGATGATGTGAAAGGCTTCTCTGTGGCTGCTGTTAAAAAAACTTTGAGAAAGGCTGCTTACAGTCCAAGTCAGCAGTCGATGGTTTGGGTGTCTTGGGTCCCTATTAAAGTCAATATATGTATGTGGAGAATTGAAAAGGATCGTATTCCGACCCGTTTGGCGCTTATTAGGAGGAACATTAATATTCCGGATGTTACCTGCCCCTTATGTGCAGCATATGACGAGTCTACATTGCATCTTATGCTCGAGTGTGGGTTTGCGGACAATGTTTGGACTGCTGTTTTTGGCTGGTGCAGAATACAGAATACTGCAGCGATGGGTTTGATTGAATTATTACATGCGCAGGACGATGTGCAGGTAGATAAATGGGGTAAGCGGATAATCAGAGGTATAGTTATGATAACTTGCTGGGTTATATGGAAGGCAAGGAACAAAAAAGTGTTTGATGGTGTGACTCCTAAAGTTGTCGAGGTGGTCGCTACTATTAAATGTTTTTCTTTTCTTTGGTTAATGTATCGCTCTAGATTCAAAGATGTAGAGTGGTCTAGTTGGATTGATTATCCTTTGTATATTTTGTAAGGTGTTTGGCGGCCTTTGTTTGAGGTTTAGCCGTTGTTAATGAAGTTTACCATTAAAAAAAAAAGGTTGTTGTGGATTTGCTTCTTTTAATTTTTTTTTGGTAATTTGTGATCTTATAATATAAATTATCATTAAAACAAAATACGAAAGTTACATCACGATAGCAGGTAGACGGGCAACAAGCTGCGCCGCCACCCCTTTTTGAACTGCAAACCCTAGTCTACTAAAGACAAAACCTTGCCTCCCTGGGGATGAAACATTGCTGTGGACAACCCGTTGGACTCTGGTCAAGAAACGAATAGCTTCTGGCGCCAGGGAGCCAAAGGTGTCGAAAGCCAGAGGGATAAAGACATGTTGGTTATCTGCACAAGCTTTAGCATGTTTATCTACTTTCTTTGATTCCGCCTTTCTTGATGCTTGCCCAGCTACGAACCCTGTTTCCCGTAACCCAACCAGCGGAGATACCCCGGTGAGGTCCACACAGGCATGTTTCCCTCTCTCCCAACCAAAGACAAGCAGGTCTGCTGGTCGCAGGGTGGATCTCCCTTTCGTGGGGTCTGTGAGGAAGTTTACAGGGGCCTCCTTTTTGGCAGAGATCCCAGCTCTTCTCAAGATATCCCACAAAACATCCCTCACCCAGTCATGCCGATATTTGAAACCAGGGAGCTCCTTGCAATGAATTGCATGCTCCCCGTATTTATCCATGCAGGTTTTACGGCAGATGGGGCATGTTTCATCTTCCGGGTACATAGGGATCATCAATCGGTACTTGAGTATAGCCCTGTACTCTACTGCAGACATGCATTGACCCAAACCCTCAATCGGGATAACGGTCAAAAAATCCTGAGCATGAGGGCCCTTTAGGCATTCAATCACCGCCTTCTGGCGAGTGGACAACTCAAAAATTTCTCCCAGACTCTGAGCAGTTTTGCTAAAAAGAACATTCGCCAAAGTTTTTTTGTGGCTTTGGGGGGGCGGTGTCCTTGTTAGAAAAACCGCCACTATCAAATTCCGGGAGATTGACATTTAAGCGTTCGAGCGCCTGTTGATAGTCTGGGTCTAGTCCACTGACCCCACTGTTTAGGAGGATATGATCCTGAGGTTCCCAAGACTGAGCTCTGGACGCCACAAAGGCATAGACCCCAACATCTCGAGCTGAAAGGAGGCCCAAACCACCTAAACGCATCGGCAAGGATGCCAAGCGCCACTGGAGGTCCCCGAAGAAGGGGCCGCCACACACAACTATATCTTCAATAGCTTTGCGGAGACCATCATCGAAAAGGGATACCGCATCCACCATGAAGTGGGGTTGGCAAGTTCGTAACCCAAAAAGTAACTTAGCGACCCCCATGCATGACCTGAGCAGCAGGAGTTCACTCTGAGGATCTCTAAGGACTATAAAGGACTATAAAATTACATCAATGATGTGTAAAGTCTCCTTCCTGTTTTTCTCTACTTCCCTCTCTCAACATCGGTGATAGCATATGCTTAAAAGAAACAAAATTATATAAATAATAAATAAAAGTCAATCTGATAAGCCTATTGTATTCTCGGTTGGACAAGAAAACATGTTTTAAAAAAGAAACAAAATTAAATTCTAAATTTACATATTATTATTCTTTTGAAGCAATTGCGTTTAAAATATTCCAAATTATTTTAAAGTTTTGAATTTTAGCACAAAAAGTATCAAATAGTCTATGTTATTACACAAACACGTATTAAAAAAAAAATAAGAATGTATAAATGGGTTATAGTGCAAGCGTCAAACTCATAGGGTTGATACGGACTTGACTCCTTAGGCTTTGGCTAAACGTATTCACAAGTTCAACTCAAAACTGACAGTCCTTCACGAGTAGTTCAGTTGGTGAATGGACCAAGAATCTCTCTTGGAGGTCTCAGGTTCGATTCCCACGAAGGACATAATGAGAAATGATCGATGACTCATGGCATATGGTCATGAGTTCAAGTCATGATCTCGCCAGGTTTTACCGGTTCACTACTGTCGTACCTTCGGGTGGCAGTGGCGTAACCAGGAATTTTTAGTTGGAGGTTCAAAGTACAGTTTTCGTTTACGAGTGTTTCAACTATTTATTAAAAATAGTTGGGGAAACTTAAAAGAATTTTTTGTTGCAAGATACCCCTAACCCCTTCTAATAAAAATAATTGATCGATAGAGTCAACATCCTTTATATCCCTCTCCCTTGCTTTATGATTATATTCAAGTATATGGAAACACACACACTAGAATATTATGATATCCTTAATATAATTTATTATTTATGTGTAATCCACACATGTAGGTTGTAATAAATTACACTGCTTAAATTAGTTAAATATCTGTAACTCAAAAATATATTTATAAAAGAAATGTAATCTATCTATATATTTTAATCTTTACAAACACAATAAATATTACTGTAATTAAAAAAATTAACGATTAGAGTAAATATAATAAAAAATAACGATAGCGAAAATTAACTATCAAGTAAATAATTAATAAAAATTGCTGAAAAACAATTCAACCAAACAAAAGATTCCATATGTCAGATTTTTTTCTCGTAAATAAAATAAATCAATTTTTATTGATAATAAAATAATAAGATTCAGTACAAAATATTGTGCTAGCTAGCTGGCCTATTACTACACAATAAATCAATTTTTTAATTCACACCAGATGACCCTCATACTCCATCGTCTTCTCTTCCCTCAACCTTTCCTCTGAATAATGAGTACGAGTTCGCCGGAGAAAAAAAAAACAAAATATTTTATATATCTTCGCTCATTTCTCTTCACTTTGAAGCCCTCGTAGAGATGATCAGAGGGTCAAATTACTAAAAGAAACTCTTTGTTGGATACGCCATATAACAGAAAATTTGGTCGGCCGGAGGGTCAGCGGACCCTCCTGTAGTTCCGTCTCTGTCGGGCGGGTATGTGGGTCAGTTTTCCCTGGAAGCGGGCTATCGGGCGGGCTAGGGGCTTCGTGCGTCCGGGGTGAGCCGGGTTGTGCCCCTGTCTTTGCCACTGGGGGGCCGCGTACGAAGTACCCGACGTTGTTTAGTTTGCCGTTAAAAAAAAAAAAAAAAAAACTCAAAACTGACACAACTCGTTTATATACTAAATTCACCCACGTAAATTTTGTGTTAGGTTAGTGTTTGCCTAAAAATTTCACTTGATTGTTTTGGCTCAAAAGATATTTGGGAAGTGATTATGTGCAACAATACAAACAAAACAAATAAGAAGGTTGCATTTCTCATCCTAGAAATTTTTAAATGCTCATAATTGCATCCTTATTTAAACTAATGTATACTTTATAAATCTGATTATTAACATCGCTTATTATTTTCCTAACAACATGACTGTATACTTTACAAATCTGATCAATAACAATCATATCTGGAATTTTACCCTTTGGCTAATTGGCTTAGAGACCAAACATGTATATTTTAGGTATAAAATACACATAGTGAGAATCGGTACAACATTTTACAATATAAGCAACACATTTGCAATATAACATGTAGACAACCGTAAGGACAATATAATCATTATAACCATTGTACGTAGTGCTAACTAGATATAGCGTAACATATTGATAAGGCTTAATGTTTAGAGAGAGAATCTAGAGAGAGAGAGAATTACCAAACAATAAGCTAACCCAACTGTTAGCTACTATTCTGTTATTTAACGACATAACTGCCAATCAATTGGCTAAGTACAATACAGACCCTGAACTTCTAACTATTACAATTTGACCCTTCTATCTTTTAACAACCTATAACCGTCAACTTTCATTATTGACACTATTAGTCCCTGAACTTATTACAAACACTTTTATCATATCAATACTCCCTTCCTAATGAGAACCTTGTCCTCAAGGTAATGTATGACTTATTAAAATGAAAAATCAGGAAATCTCAACATAAAATCATGACGATCTTCCCAAGTGGCTTCCAACACTGATTGAGTATCCCATTGAACCAACACCCGAGCCACACCTTTTTTCCCTTTCCTCACCAATCTGTGATCCAACACTTTTAAGGGTTTTAAAGAAAACCTTGCAGCCTGTGGAATATGAATTACATTGGTTGGAGGACCATGAGCTGGTTTAAGCAAAGAAACATGAAACACAGGATGCAATTGAGACTCTTCAGGCAAGTCCAGCTTATAAGCCACTTCTCCAATCTTCTGAGTAATCAAATAAGGTCCATAATACTTAGGAGACATTTTAGAGAAAGTACCCCCCCTGAGTGTAGTCTGCACATAAGGTCTTAACTTCAAATACACCCAAGAACCCAATGAAAAACTCCTGTCAGACCTATGCTTATTAGCTTGTTGCCTTAACCTGTTCTGAGCCATGTGTAAAGTGGACCTCAACACTGTAATGGCCTCTTCCCTTGAGCACATCTCAGAATCAATACTAGCCACTGTTGTATCTCTATGAATGTAAGGAACATGAATTGGAGGAGGGTATCCATACAAGGCTTGGAAAGGAGTTGTCTTGATTGCTGTGTGATAGTTGGTGTTATACCACCACTCAGCCAATGAGAGCCAGTGATACCAAGAATGAGAATAGTGTAAAATCATACACCTCAGATAAGTCTCCAAACACCTATTAACCACTTCTGTCTGTCCATCACTTTGGGGATGGTATGCAGTGGACATTGCTAAAGAAATGCCCTGCAACCTAGTGAATTCTTGCCAGAATTTACTCAAGAAAATTGAATCTCTATCAGAGACTATGGTATAAGGCCACCCATGCAACTTGTACACATTATCAATAAAGGCCTGAGCTACAATAGTTGCAGAAATTGGATGGATCATTCCTATAAAGTGAACATATTTGGTAAGTCTATCCACTACCACAAAAATGACATTCTTACCCTTAGAAGTAGGAATAGGTAGTGGTTGTATGAGACTAGGGTAGGCTGTTGTCTCATACTTAGCTTGCAAGCATACATCACATCTTCTAACAAAATCCCTCACATTCTTAGACTGACCTTTCCAATAAAAAAGTCCTTTCAATCTTTGCAAAGTGGCATGTATTCCTGAATGACCCCCAACAGTAGACTCATGACAGTACTGAATCAACTCTTTCTTAACATTTTCATCATTGCCTACTACCAATTTGTTCTTTCTTTTCAAAAGATCATCTGTCCAAGTATAATGACCATTTTGCCCCTTTGTGTCACAACTCTGAATGATGTGTTGCAGATTAATATCATTTTGCCAAGTGGTCTTAATCTTTTCCAAAAACAAGGGTTCAAATGAGGAGACTGCCATTTGGAATAAAGAAACAGTTTGAAGCCTGGACAAAGCATCAGCAGCAACATTATCAACCCCCTTCTTATACTAAATTTCAAAATCATAATTCATCAACTTAACCATCCATGAATGTTGTAAAGGAGTGGTTATCTTCTGATCAAGCAAGTGTTTCAAACTTTTTTGATCAGTTTTGATAATGAAATGACCACTAATCAAATAGTAGTGCCACTGTTTGATTGCAAGTAAAATGGCAAGTAATTCTCTATCATAGACAGACATCACCTGTTGTCTTGGGCATAAAGCTTTGCTGATAAATGCTAGAGGGTGGTGATCTTGCATTAATACAGCTCCAATACCTAATGCAGATGCATCAGTTTCCACTACAAAAGTCTTTGAAAGATCAGGAAGAGTCAACACTGGAGTTGAACACAGAGCAGTCTTCAATTGTTGAAATGCAAATTCAGCTTCTTGTGACCACTTAAATGCATATTTTCTGAGTAAATCTGTTAAGGGTTTTACAATCATTCCATAAGACCTTATAAATCTTCTGTAATAACCAGATAATCTTAAAAAACCTCTTAATTGCTTGACACTAGTAGGAGGAGGCCAAGACATCACTGCCTCAATCTTACTAGGGTCAGTTGATACCCCATCTTTTGTAATAACATGCCCAAGGTATTCTACCTTCTGACCACCAAAACTGCATTTTGACATCTTTGCAAATACTGCTGATTCCTCATGGTTTCTAGAACTTGTTTAAGATGTTGCACATGTTGCTCCCTATCTCTGTTATACACTAAAATATCATCAAAGAACACAAGTACAAATTTCCTCAGTTGTTCCTTGAATGTCTGATTCATAAGTGCTTGGAATGTGGCAGGGGCATTGGTTAGCCCAAAGGGCATTACCAAAAATTCAAACAATCCCTGATGAGTTCTGAATGCAGTCTTGTGTATATCAGGCTCAAACATTCTGATTTGGTGATAACCAGACCTCAAATCCAGTTTGGAAAAGATTGTGGCACCACCTAATTCTTCAAGCAATTCATCAATCAGGGGTATAGGGAATCTATTCTTCACTGTTGCCTCATTCAGTTGTCTATAATCAATACAAAGCCTCCATGATCCATCTTTCTTTTTCACTAGCACCACAGGTGCTGAAAAAGAACTTTGACTGCCCCTTATTACCCCTGAATCAAGCATTTCTTGTGTCATCTTTTCTATCACATCCTTTTGTAAAGCCTGATATCTATAGGATCTTAAGTTCACAGGCTTGTCCCCATTGTTAAGAACAATTTTGTGATCAAAAGACCTCTTTGGTGGTAATGCAGTTGGGACAGCAAATACATCCTTATATTCTTCTAACAAGGATTGTAGTTCATCACAGGAAATGGGGTCAGTTACCTTAGAACCAAATGGATCACTCTGCTCATCATTTTTTAACTGCAGTCCAAACATTTGTGACTGATTTACCCCTGTGCTACCACTTAACAAATTACTCATTGTTTCAGTGGAACACAACTTTATTCCATTTGTTTCAGTACCCCCCCCCCCCAATGTGTACACCTTATCTTGTACCTTGAACTGCATAGTCATCTCAGCAAAATTCCACACAATATCCCCTAACATAGATAACCATTCTATGCCCAATACCATGTCATAGCTGTCTAATGGAATTACAAGCATGTCAGCCTGAAACCAGACACCTTGCATTTTCCATTTGAACCCTATACATCTTTGCCCACATTATAATTGATTACCATTAGCCACTGTTACTTTCATTGATGAAACTGATTGTAACATACACTGTAATTTCTTAATCAGTTTCAAACTAATAAAATTGTGTGTTGACCCAGAATCAACGAGAATAAACAGTCTCCTAGTTCCCATATATCCCACAATTTTCATTGTTGAAAATGAAGGAATACCTGTGATTGCATGTATAGAGATCTATGGCTCATTCTGTCCCACAATGACAACCTCATCATCAACTTCCACCTCATTTTCTTCTTCATCATCATTCAGCAATTCTATATTAAACACTTGCTTGTTTCTGCAATTGTGTGAAGGAGTGAACTTCTCATTACACTAAAAGCATTCACCCTTTTCTCTTTTATCAGCCATTTCCTTTGTGGTAAGTTTTCTAGTGGTTCTTGGTAAAGTGCTGGTGTTAGGTTTAGGTAGCAGGGGTAAAGAATTTGCATTCATAGTAAGGGTGGTTTAAGGGTAGAAGTGGAATTTTTATTATTGTAGTTTGAAGTAGAGTAGGTTGATTGTGGTTTCTTGGATCCAAAAAGGGCATTGTGAATATTTTCTTGTTGTTTTGCTACTGCATATGCTTCTCTCAAACATTTTGGTTTAAAGGCCTTAACTAAGCACCTTATTTCCATTTTAAGTCCACCAACAAACAAGCTCACAGCATATTCTTGAGGGATATTTACCTTGTTTAATAATGCATCAAAAGAGTCACAATAATCCTGTAAACTGCCAGTTTGATGTAAGTTCTTTAATTCTTCCATTGGGTCTTCCATCAAATCCATTGAAAATCTAGCAGTTGCTGACCTTTTATACTCATCCCATGTAATAGTGTCAATGGTTAGGTTATTACTTTTAAGATAACCTTGGTGCCATTGTAATGCTTTACCCTCAAGATTCACTACTGCATATCTCATCTTAAGGTTTTCAGGGGTATTATCTACCTCAAAGAAATGGTTACATTTGTAAATCCATCCTTCCACATCTTCACCATTAAACTTTGGAAAATCCAATCTACCCAATCTTGCCAATCTTGGTTCATGATTTCCCCCATTAGCAACCAAACCCCTATTATTGTCCATTGCAGCCAACTTGTTGATCATTGATTGTATTTGTAGTTGGATCTGTGCTACTACAGCTTTGTTCTCTTCTGCATTAGCAACTACTGAATTCATATTATTATTGATTAACTGTGAATTGGCCTGCAAATCTTGAACAATTATTTCTATTTTCCCAATGGACATTTGATTATCTCTAATTTGTTTTTCAAGTTCTTGTTGTCTTGTACTGGTCGTCATTGTAATCAATGAAATGAACAGGGTTGAAAGAATTGAAAAGAAACAGCAATTTCAGAAGACACAATTGAAGGACCGAATCGCAAATCGATCAAATCCTGGAGTAGATTAATCACAATTGATTAATCCAAGCAAAGAAAACGAAAAAGATCTCAATTAAAACGAAATAGAACAGAGTATGTTATAACCAGTTCAATCAAGGACAATTTGATCGGAGAAGACGGTGGTTACACGACGGTTCTAGAGCTCCGACGAGGGTCGGTGGCTCTGATACCAATGATAAGGCTTAATGTTTAGAGAGAGATTCTAGAGAGAGAGAATTACCAAACAATAAGCTTAACCCAACTGTTAGCTACTATTCTGTTATTTCACGACATAACTGCCAATCAATTGGCTAAGTACAATACAGACCCTGAACTTCTAACTATTACAATTTGACCCTTCTATCTTTTAACAACCTATAACCGACAACTTTCATTATTGACACTATTAGTCCCTGAACTTATTACAAACACTTTTATCATATCACATATAAAAGAGATGATTAGGTGATCGGTGATTACAAGACCGTCTTATATTATAACAATTAAAACAATATGTTTATATGCTTCTTATAAGAACGGTTTAATTAAACAATATGTTTACATTTATCCCCTTATTAAGATTAAGATAATAAATTACATATTTATCCAACTCTTAAAATCAATTAACGTGTATCGTTTAGGACAGACCAATATGTAACAAATGACTTTATCAAGAACAAGTAAATCACATTTTCACAAAATTTCAACAAAATGGCATCCGAATCATGGGGATCTTTTTGAGAAAAATAAAACTAGATATTTTGGTTACTTATAGTTAAATAAACCATGTACCTCTAGAGTTTCTTTATTTAAATTTTGTTGGCTCCCTTATAATGTGGAGATCACCAATGGTTTGTATCAATTAACAACCTTAACAAACCATTTCTAAGTTCTCTTGTTCAATTGTTTTTCTTATGTTCTCCTAACTTTTAATCAATAATCTCTTTCATAGCATAAAACCGTTATTATCTTTGGTTTTGGTCAGGGTGTTCTTCCATTCTAAACGTCTCGCGAATGCTTGTTACGCAGGATCATGTGGGGCATGAGGTTCCATACGTGATATGAGTTAATATACGTATGTTATATGTACACATATATACTTATACACGTACGTAAATGATTATGTACATGTACATGTTTATGTTGATTTGGTGATAACATTAGGTGTTAAATGTATGTTGTTAAAGATAGGAAGCTCCATATGATCCAGCTAACAAGCGATACTAGCTATATGATACAAATTTCTTGTATATTTTTCGGCTTTCCTACACCATGATGAAAAGTTTCCTTAGAAGCCTGCGTTCCCTATTCGGTGGTACACACCTACACACATACATATGTTATATTTATCTTCTAACTCGTGATCATAGATTCACTGAAGGGCGTGATGTTTTGTAGGCCAGGAAAAAGAAAAAGAACCCGAAATTCAGATTGGAGCTCCCACGGATGTTAAACATGTAGCCCACATTGGATGTGATGGTCCTTCTACCCCGGCACCTAGTTGGGTTAGTATGACTCGACGTAGAGGTGGTAAAATGGACATGTCACGGGTTTGGGTAACTTTAAGACGGGTCCAAATAGGTTGGGCTTGCCTAAAACTTTTTTGGATAGCATATGATGAAACAACATATGTGGTAATTTCTGATATGATACAGAATGACGAAAAGAATCAGGTTTTGGGTTGTCATACATAACCCGTGAATATATCATGTTGGGTGACATGTTTAACCTTAGACTCATTTATGACCCATATATTGCAACCCACCAACAATATTGACATGTTTACAACTTGATTACTTGTCAATCCGTTTTACACGTTTAGATAAATGCATTAAACATGCCATGTTCAAGTTACATGATCTTAAGTGAATCCTGGTTATTGTTGATGTTTCTGACACAGAGAAATATTTGGGTCACGTTCAGGTTGAACAACTAAACCAGCCCAATACCTGTCAACCCGACCCCATTAAAACCTCTTAATAAAACCTATAGAGTAGTGATTAACATGCCTAATTCATTCAGTTATTAACAAATCTTTTAGATAGTTTAGCTTCATATATTAACTTTGAATATTTCAATCTGCAGACATATTATCTTGTTTTCTTTATACAGTTACATGATCTAATTATTACAGATGAACGAGTATAAAGGCGGTTCAGAGTCTCAATCTGGCGAAACAAATGCTACATCGAGAGGTAAACCCGTTAAAGACATTAAACTTTCAAATTAACGTTTAACAAATGTGCGTATTACTGATGTTTCAACAATGTGAGATAAGATCTCGGGTCAAGTGGAGGCATCACTGCTTCACCAGGTGACCCACAAAAGGCAAAACAAAGCAGGCGGTCGTCTCAAGGGCAAGAGCCATCTAATCACAAGTCCAGAAAGAACAAAAGCGGCAATGGTGAATCTTCAGTCAATGAAACAAATGTGAAAAAAACACGAAAGAAACAAGGCGAAGGAACCAACCGACCTTCCAGAACCAGAAACAAAGACCTGTCAACGACAGATTCTGGCTGCAGAGACGAGGGGTGCCAAAAAACCACATGATAAACAGTTGAACAATGAACACACGAAGAAGGCGTTGATTGAGCTTGTAACAAAATTGATAAACTTTTACAGAAATGAATCTGTAACAACTTTATATTGCATTCTTATTTATGAACCTGTAGATCATATTGTATAATTGTACATTTGAAGAAATGTGATATCAAATTACATTTTTATGAGATCACAAAGACTCTAAGCTCGCCTCTGTCTCCTCGTGTAATCCGAAGATCAGAATCGAGGTAGGTAACATCAAAATCGCCACTCCCTCGGTTAGTTGATGGCCTAAACTGTTCCGGGAGTTGAGGTACCTCCAATGGTGGCAACTGTGATAAATTTCCTGTTGTCTTCACTGTTGTTTTCTCAAATATGATTTTAATTGTACTAGTTCCTGTTGAGAATGCCGCGATTATCAGTGTGCATTTAAGTTGGGGGCGCTTAACCAAAACGTTTATTGCATATTACAATAAAAGATGTAAATGTTACATAATAAATCCATTTAAACTATAAAACTTGATGTTCATTTCTCTTTTATTTTTTAATATTTGGCATAAGATACCCAATTAGTTGACATAAAACCGAACTTTTTACAAGAATTATAAAGGTAAACGGGTCAACTCCATGAATTTGAAGGTCTACCCGAACATGACCCGTTTAGATAAAAATGTTTGTCGGTTTGACTGCAACTTATCCGAAGCCATTTAAACTGAACACAACATGTGAAATGTGAATTTTGTGTCCTCCTAAAACTTTTCAGTCCCAGTTTAGGTAATGTAAAACGACAAAAACGACATTAGGAAAACTAATTTCACAATGACTAACCGATGATCTCAAATTTATGGGCTAAAGTAGCGGTCACTTCTATTGGTTGAAGAGGCCATGGAGCGCCAAGCTCAAGGTCCACTATGTTATCGAAATCTTTGCTCAAGATATCAATACGTTGAAATACCTGATTCAAAAGATGAAATTAAGCTGGTACCATAGAGTTGATTCAAGAGATAGCACATTCATATCCTGAAGTCCTGAACCAACTAGACATAGGCAAATGGCTAGAAAAGAGCCTAACTTAAAACGGACATCATTTTTGCAGTGGAGTTACATGGCCCAGGACTTAATTCACATGTTAACTTATGCACTTAATTTCATCATAGGCTGTGAATGTTGAATTTTCAAGATTTGGTCAAACCTCTGCCAAAATTAGATTTTCCCTATAAGAAGGGCATTTTGTAATAGTTTAAGGCATTCAATAACATATCAATTTTCTCTTAAAACTTTTTATCTTTTATACGCTCTGCATCACATGGTGTAGATCAGGTGGCATTATTGACTAACATGTTGAGCGTGTTTGGATGCGTGATTATGTGACGTTAAATCATTAGAATCTAATAATAAAATGGAACATCATTTTTCCATAGTTGTAAATCACTTTAAACAAATGCTAAAAATTGTTTGTAGTCATACTTAATTATTCATGCGGGTCAAGTTGTTACAAGATACCTGGCCAAGAGTTATAGGAAGTAGCCTTCCAGTTGGCGGACCAGGACGGCTTCCACCTAGAGTACGAGACGAAAACGCACTGCTGTAAATCAGTTTCCATCTTCCTTGGAGTTTTTCAATATCAGCAGAAAGATCAACGGGTCCTCCAGCAGCTTCAATCTCTTTGGCTGCAGAATCTGCCTTCTGCAAATCGTCTTCACTTGCAGCAAGTCCTCTATTAAGGCCGGAAACAGCACTCTGCGATAAACCATTGTATAACGGGTCAAAAAGGTTAATGACAGGTCAGTCATGTTGAGGGCTAAACCTAAACCGGGTTCAATAAATTAATCAAGTTGACAAAATGGACTGCTCGAACACGGTAGATAACGGGTCAAAACTGTTACGGTTCGACTTGACCCACAAACACTATTTTCGTCCATTTTCTTTAAACACTTATGTAAAATGTGCAAAATATGATCACAGCAAATATGTTATTACAGTTATAATCTAAAATTTTCATGATAATGATCTAAGTAGTTCATGTCAAATAAAACAACAATCAAGTGACTTTCAATCCGTTTGACCCGTTCCATTTTTTAGCCAAACTTTTTAGTTAGGATAAAACAAACATAACCTAAATCAACTCAACCATAACTAAATGGGTTGACAGTATTAATTACAAACTACATTTAAGGTGACTTCCAATCATTTTGACACATTCATACCCTTATTCGCAAAAATTTTTCATTTGACATGCTTGTTTGATACAAAAACATAACCTATATCAACTCTGATGATTTGTGTCCGGTCCGGGCTTAACATTTGGAGCTAGACCCGGATGAGATCAGCCCCATTGGGGTCAACAGTGAACATACCGGACTTTACTATATGATCTAAGGGTGGATGGGATCCGGTCCACCGGGCCCAACATGGACTACACACCTCTGCTATTAAAGAAGACCTAACCCTCTTGTTGAGAGGACTTCACTTCCACCACTCTCCCTCACTACTTCATCCACTCTCTCTAGATATTGTCTATACATACATATACATTTATATATAATACTAACTTGCTTGTCTAAGGGTGGTCCAAATATCCCAGTCTTTGGCCCCTTTAAGTTGCAGTTCTAGGTACAACTAGGAAAGGTTAGATCCAGTTCGCACCGTTCAACAAACCCATACATAATTCAATCAATCAATCGTACCTAATAAATCTCACAAATACCAAAGCCATTGGTAGGGTCTGGGGAGGGTGGGATACAAGCAAACCTTACTTCTATCCCAGGGAATAGAGGCTGCTTCCAAAGAGACTCTCAGCTCATGAAAACCCATACATAATTTTTTTTAATAAGATGATTTTTCATTACTTTGAAAACAAAATGACAAAATACATAATCACATGCAGACGGCAACAAGCTGCGCCGCCACCCCTTTCAGAATAGCGAAACTAAACCTACTAAAGACAAACCCTGCACTGGGGGGAGGGGTTGAAAAATTGCTATGATCGAACCCTGCAAGGAAACGAATGACTTCCGGTGCCAAAGAGCCAAAAGTATCAAAAGCTAGGGGATAAAAATATGCCATAAACTCCATATGTCAAAACTACAATTTAGGTGACTTTCAACCCGCTTGACCCGTTTCCTTTTTTATCCAAGCTTTTCTATCTAACCCACTCATTTAATATTAAGACATTAGACATAACCAAATCAACTCATCATTAACTAAACATGTCACAATTACTAACTACATAACCAACAAGCAAGATTCCATTCCATTCCATAACAAGTTCATATTTTGCAGCAACTTTAACTTCATTCCAAGAAACCCAATCGGAAAAACTTTAAAAACAATCAAACTAAAACATAAATTCTTAACCACTGACCAGCAACTTAAACTTCAAAGACTTGACAGTATCCTTCTTCGACGGACCCGGGAACGGAAACCCGGAAACCGAAGGCGGGGACGGGTCAGAATCAGCAACTTGTCCATCTACAGCGGATATGGAGAAGCAGGGTGAGCTTCTTTGTCTTCTGTTGGGTATGTTAAGTTGATGCTTGAAGTGAAACAGAGTGTTGTGTTTGGATAAAGAAGATTGTGGGGAAGGTGAAATGGATGAGTGAATGAGCAGAGAAGCCATGGTTGATCGGATTGTTTGATGATGATGATGCAAGAATTGGATGAGGTGATTGGATGGATGGCAAGTGTTGTAAGTTTTTTTGATGGAATCAGTATCTGATCGCTAGAACTATCCGTTGACCCCACAACTTATACCATCCACCTATTTAAATTTGAAAAAATTGATTTAAATTTTAGTTAATTAGAATATATTAATAAGCCTTTCACTTTGAACACTAACACATGTCAAATTTGTAATTTCATTTGTGTTTGAAGGTTTTCTGGTCATTTGATTTTCTTTACCATTAGAAGCTCCTTTGCTTCTGTTTTTCAATTCATTCCTCTCTCGCCATACCCACCGCCATACTCATTCCTCTGTTCCGATGTATAATGGGTGTTGCAAAGTGGTGGACGATGACGAGAACGTCGTCATCTGATGGTGATGATGACTGGGTTACGGTGTCGAGAATGGATGGTGGTGACCCGCTACCTCCGAAACCCTAAAAGGTTATGCATGGCAGCAATCATCATATTTTTGGTTACATTCATCCAACATAGGGTTAGATTCGACCGTATCTTGGCATGGCAGGCCGGATGGTATGCGGGAGGTTTATTCCCCTAGCGTGCAACTGGTGTTGCAGTCATGGCGGTGTCCGGCCCCTTTGTCTGGTACTAAGTGGTTATTAAAGTGTGATAGTGATTTCTTCTGGCTTTGGTTGTTTTTTTAGGGTTTTTTTGGGCGCCGGATTTCAGTGTGGCCAACGACAACAGATCTGAATCATGTTGTTGTCTGTTGTATCCTGTTTTGGACCTTCTTGCTTTTGTGACAACCTCCTGATTTTAAATATGGTTGTGCATGTCGGCGATGAACCCCAATTTGTGGATGGTGGCAGCCGTAACTTCGTACTGCGCGTTTAGGTAGTTGCATCTTAGCCATGCAACTGTTTGTTTATGGACGTATCTTAACTATACAACGTTAAGTTTTAGGACGATGCATTCTTCATGCAACGTTTAATGTGCGCAGTATTTCGTACTGCGTGTTAGGTAGTTGCATCTTAGCCATGGAACTGTTTGTTTATGGACGTTGTATCTTAACCATACAACGTCAAGTTTTAGGACGATGCATTCTTCATGCAACGTTTAGTGTGCGCAGTACTTCGTACTGCGCGTTTAGGTAGTTGCATCTTAGCCATGCAACTGTTTGTTGGTCTTTATGGGTGATTAGTCGTAGGAAAAGTTTGTAAGGCAAAGAATTAATCGTTCTCATTCGATTAAATGGATAAACAACCTTCATTACAATTTTGAAGATGTCTACATGTAACATTTCCTAAGTTGAGCTGCATTCCATGTGCGAGGGATAGGTTTCTCGTCCAGGGTTGATAGTTTGTACGCTCCCTTGCCGAGGGCTTCGGTGACGCGATACGGCCCTTCCCAGGTAGGTATTAGCTTGCCCTGGGGGATTACGTCGCTGGCTTCGTTGTTTCTGAAAACAAAGTCCCCTGCGTGGAAGGTGTGCAGCTTGACTTTGGTGTGGTAGTATCGTTCCAACTGCCTTTTGTAGTTCGCCTCTCTGGATGCTGCTCTGTCGCGGCGTTCTTCTATCAGGTTCAGATTGATGCGCAACTCTTCGTCATTGTTGGTGCGGGTCACCGAGAGGACTCTCGCTGATGGGCATCCAATCTCTACTGGTATCATAGCCTCAGAGCCGTATGTTAGGCTGAATGGAGTTTTGCTGGTGCTCGTTTTTGTTAGTGTGCGATTAGCCCATAGCACGCTCGGCAATTACTCCGCCCAGGCCTTCACTTTAGTGCCCAGTCTAGACTTGATGCCTTCCACCAGACTTCGGTTCGCTCGCTCCACTTGGCCATTGCCCTGTGGATGTGCGACCGAGGTGAACACCGGCTGGATATGTAGGTCTGCATACCCTTTTAACAGCCCTTTGTCTGTGAATTGGGTCCCATTGCCTGTGACGATTGTCAGAGGCAACCCGAAATGGCAGATGATGAATTCCCAGATAAACTTCTTCACGTGGTTGGCTGTGATTTCAGTGAGTGGCTTAGCCTCTACCCATTTCGTGAAGTAATCGATTGCAACTATCAGGTATCGTCTCTTTCCCGTTGTCATTGGGAATGGTCCTACGAGATCAATGGCCCACTTCTGAAATGGCCATGCGGAGCTTACTGGGATCAAGTCATTTTTAGGGCGCAACGTGTTGGGCGCTTGTCGCTGACAGGAATCACATTTGCGGATGATTTTTAGTGCGTCAAGGTGCATGCCCGGCCAGTAGTATCTTGCATTCATGGTTTTGGCTACTACCATGTGTGGCCCTACATGTATCCCACAAATTCCTTGGTGTATTTCTCGCACCAGGTAGTCTGCATCGACCGCGTCTACACATTTGAGCAATGGCCCAAAGTAGGATTTTCGATATAGCACTCCGTCTTGCATTTGGTACTGTAGGGCTTTGTGCTGTATCTTCTTTGCTTCTGCGCATGGTTCGGGGAGTGCGCCTGTAGTGAGGTAGGAGACTATTGGGGTCATCCAGCTGTCAACACCCGTTTGGATGACGTGAACTTCCTTGGGTGGAACAGACGGTTCGTTCAGAATCTATACTAGGACCTCTTTTGCTAGATGGCCAAAGCTTGTTGATGCCATCTTGCTTATAGCGTCCGCCGGCTTGTTTTGACTGCGGCTGATGTGGTCGATCGTGCAGCTGGGGAAGTTGCTCTTGAGCTCTTTTGCTCGTTGAAGATACATGATCATGGATTGCTCTTTTGCTTCGTATTTCCCTGTGATATGGCCTGCCACTAACATTGAATCGACATGTGCGAACACATGTTTTGCGCCCAACTTCTGCGCAATTCGTAGCCCAGCGAGGAAGGCTTCGTACTCCGCCTCGTTTTTAGTGGTTTTGAATTCAAGCCTGATTGCATAAGTTAATTCTTTTCCTTCAGGGCTAACGAGTCTAACCCCGGCCCCTGCGCCGTCTTCGTTTGACGCTCCGTCCGTGTAGAGGTTCCAGATGGCTTTCTCATCATATGTCGGTTGCGGTTCTTGCTCTGCTTTGCATTATTCGATTTTTTCCTGTGGTACCTCAGCTATGAAATCAGCTAGGACCTGGCCTTTGATGGCTGGGCGAGTTTTATACGCGATGGTATGCTCGCCTAGCTCGATAGCCCACTTTGCGAGCCTCCCCGAGACCTCTGGCTTAGATAGGACATTGTTCAGCTTGTAGTCACTCAGTACGTTGATTGGGTGACCTTGAAAATATCTTCGCAATCTTCGTGAGGCATGGACGAGGGCCAGCACTAGCTTTTCCATGGTTGTGTACCTTGTCTCTGCGTCAGTCAGGACTCTGCTGATGTAATAGATGGGGGTCTGCACCAGTTTTCGATCAACCATTAGCACCGCGCTTACTGCCTTTTCCGTGGCGCAGAGGTATATTGTCAACGGCTCTCTTGGGAGTGGTGCGGTGAGCGTTGGGAGGTTCATCAGACATTCCTTCATTTCTTGAAATGCTTTTTTCGCCTCGGCGGTCCACTTGAATTGGTTCTTTTTTAGACAGTTCTTCAGTGTGTCGATGAATGGGATAGATTTGCTCGCGTGATGTAATAGGAAGCGGTTGATTGCCACCAGACGTCCATTCAACGTTTGCACTTCTTTTAGTGTGGATGGGGAGGGCATTTGCGCTATGGCTTGAATTTTTTCTGGGTTTGGTCGGAATCCATCTTTAGTGACCACGACACCCAGGAATTTCCCCTCTTCCATCCCGAATGCGCACTTGCTTGGATTCAGTTTCATGTGTATTTCTTTTAGGTGCTTGAAGGTTTCTTCTATGTCTTTCAGCATTTGGTCTTCTTCTTTGCTTTTGATGACTAAGTCATCTACATAGACTTCAAGGTTTTTACCGATCTGTTTTACGAATGCGCGGTCCATCAATCTCTGGTACGTGGCGCCCGCATTCTTTAGGCCGAATGGCATCTTAGTTTAGCAAAACACTCCCTTGTCGGTACGGAAAGCTGTTTTATCTTCATCCTCTAGCGCCATCTGGATTTGATGGTAACCTTTGTAGGCATCCAAAAAACATTTGAATCTGAAGGGGGCCAGTGAGTCGATTTTTAGGTCTATCTCAGGGAGAGGGTAGCAGTCTTTTGGGCCGGCTTTGTTGAGGTCTGTGTAATCTACACACATCCTCCAGCTACCGCTGCTTTTCTTGACCATTACTAGGTTTGCCACCCAGGTTTGATACCTTGTTTCTCTTAGGATGCCAGCTTTCAGCAACTCATTTACTTGCTCGTTCATAGCTTCTGTTTCTCTGCGCCCATGCGTCTGCGCGATGGGCTCGACCGAGCGGTATGTGCTTAACTTGTGTTGAGCAAGTTCGCGTGGGACCCCGATCATGTCTGATGGCTGCCACGCGAAGACGTCCATGTTTCTTCTGAGGAGTTGCTTTAGGTGGTCCATGATATTCTCGGAGATTGCTGGTCCCAAAGTGATGGTCTGCTCTAGGAATTTTGGGTTAAGGATCCACTTCTCTGGCTCTACTCGTGGGCATGGCCTTTGCATTTTTGCTGGATGGGGCTCCTTGGTCATGGCGCACTCCCTATTGGCCTATACGTTTGCCACACCGTTTGGGGTGGGGAAACCTATGGCGCCGTGGACTGTTGAAGTAACCATATTGTATGCTACGATAGAGTCCCGTCCCAAAATGACGTCATGTTTGGATTTTGTTGGGATGACGAGGAAAGTGACCTCCTCAGTTCTTGAACGCCCGTGTGCTCCCAAGGTGACGGGGAAGGATATCTCCCCGAGTGGGGTTACAACTTCGTTTGAAAATCCCATGATCGGAGAGTTGATGGGACGTAGGCGCTGTTTGTCTTCGTCATCCAATAGGTCGAAGCATTGGCCATACATGATGTCGGACTTACTTCCTGTATCCATAAATGCTCGGGTGATGCGGTAGTGATTGAAGATAGCCGTGACTATAATTGCGCGAGTGGAGGAGGGTCCACCTTTGACCACGGGGAAACAGACTTGTTGTTCCTTCCACTCCGCGGTGTTATCAGGCTTACGCTTTTGTTGCCGGCGTGCCCCCCCGTGTATCATCATGCTTACGTTCTTGATCTTCTTCGGGGGCGGTCCCGCCGCTTGTTTGCGTTCTACATTTTGCAACAAGTGACCAAGTTTGCCAGATTTTAAGGCGTCTTCGATGGCTTGCCTCAGCTGATAACATTTGTCAGTGTCATGACCTATATCCTGATGATAGGAGCAGAACTTGTTGTGGTCTAAGCCTTCTCTTCTTTTTATGACCTTTGGTTTTGGGAAATCGATGTTCTCTGTGGCCAGGTGTTGTGCCGGTGTCTTTGTCAGCGGTGTCCAATTGTTGTGGCCTCTTTTCCCTGACCTTTGAGCCAATGACATGTTATGCTTGTAATCTGGTATCTCTGCGGGTTTGCTTGCTGTTTGAGTGGCTCCTTGGAGCCTAGTCCGTACGGAACTTCGGCCCTTTCTTTCATGTCTATTGTTGCGGTTGTGCGCAGCTTGTGCCTGCGCGTCCGTGTACTGGGGTGCTTGGATTCTGCTCCAGACGGACAACTCCCGCTCGGTTTTTGCATAGTTTTTTGTGCCCCGCATTATTTCTTCCCAGGTGTTGGGCATTCCGGTACATCCTGCCAGGGTGCGGATTAGTGAATCACACCGGACTCCCTGTGTGAAGGCTGCTTTCATGAGTTCGAAACCAATTGGCCCGATTTGGAGGGCTTCACGGTTGAACCTGGTAATGTAATCCTCAATGGATTCATTGTCTCCTCTCTTGACCTGCAAGATGTCTGTGGAGTCGCGTTCTATTCTTTTGTTCTGGCTGAAGTGGTCAGAGAACTTATCACTCAGTTCTTTCAAGTTGTCTATCTTGCCATTTGGCAGACTATCGAACCACACTCGCGCGGCGCCCGTGAGCGTCTGCGCAAACATGTGACACCACGCGGCCAAGCTCTACCTTGCACACTTTCCTGCGATTTCAAAGCTTCTCAAATGGTCGTCAGGGTCGCCTGTGCCATCGAATTTTCCCAAAGTGCTTGGTATTTTTGTTCTTGGGGGTAGTGTGGCGAGCGTGATGCGCTGTGTGAATTAGACTTTTCACTGAAAGAGGGAGGATAGTATGGCTGTGTGAGGTCGTGCTCACCGGACATCAAGTGTGTTTGATCAACAGTGTTGGTCAAGAACTGGCTTGTGTCACGGTGAAAACGACTTTGAGACTCGTCAGAGTCCTCCCTCCAAGTTGGGTCAGTCACCTGATTGCTCCCGTCATCATGTCCCGCAGCCTTGGATGGCCCCTCCGATATGGTGACAGGCCTTCCTTCGCTGAAGGACAGTGCGCGGGATGCTTCTCTTAGCTGTTGTTCTTTTAGCTTTTGTATGAACGCTTGCTTCAGGGCTTCCTTTTGCTGGGCGTACCATACCTCCGGACTAACCATCGGCGTTGTACGACCAACTAGTGAAACCTGAAGATTGTCTGTGGTGAAATGGAAAGATGGGGTCTGTCTGGTCCCGGAGGATGGAGTATGACCCACATCTGTGACGCTAAACTGTTCATCTATGGCGTTATTAGGCTGGCTGGTGTTTGCCTGAGCAGCGCCAGTTCCTGATGTGCCTCCGGTGAAGTTTGGTGTCGCAGGTAGAGAACTCATAGCTGGTTTTTAGAAAGATAAAAGTTTTTAAGTTTGCTGTTCTTGAATGCTCAAAAGACGGATGGCGTCAGTGAAGAAACACCGATCTAACAATCTATATATAACAGCACATGCATGTGAGCACAAGAAAGGACATAATTCTCATTCATATATAGCAGGAAAAATACAAGACTCTTATATTAGACCATTATAGAGTTTCGACTATAATCTATCTTTCACAGCTATATGTAGTGAATTCTCTTTTGCGGACTAGATCCCTTCCTCTAATGACGAAGGGGGATATTTATAGACCCTTGAGGTGGTTTGTGATTGGTTATAGGGAGAATGACAGCTGGCTCGTACGATTACAGCTGTTGCCGTCATTTGCTGTCGCTCTGTAATTGGTCCACGTGTCCTGTGATTGTCCTTTCTGTCCTTTTCTGTACCTCGTACCTGCAGGAGATCATGGAGCAGGGAATGGACACCTCTGATTGGCTATGTGTCCCTGTCATTGTCGGGTGACACCTGTCCTGTATTAGGTAGCGTGCGCCAACTTCTAGAATTCCACGTCATGTTACTGCGCTGACGTGTGTATGAGTGTAGGGTCGTGCGCACGCGTGGGTACATATCTCTTCATACGCTGAAGTATATCATTTTCATTGGGTTAATGGATTTGTTCACCTTAAAAGTACATGTTTTAACATATTTCATCAATTTGCAGTTGGTGAGCTCACTGGGGATGAACTTGAAGAAGAGTATACACGAATTAAGCATTTCATGGAACAGTACTGTTATACATTTTTGCTCAAGATTTCTTATACGTAAGGTTTTATTTTATATTTAGTGCCCTTTTTTGTGACACCTGGCAAATTCGGGTTAACAACGTTGTCTAGATGAAAGTCTACCTTAGCGAGTCACGCGTATATTGTACGTAACTGGGTTAGTTAAGTCGGGATATGGTTCGGGAACTATTGGTTAGTCTAGAAGATCATTGGATGTTGGTCTAGAGGTTCGTTAGATGTCGGTCCTTAACCAAGTGTACAAACGATGACGATTTGTAGGATTGTCAGGGCATACGGAACGTACGAGTCTCGAGTCCCGGGAATTGGTGAACGAGTGTAAATATGTGTATTTACTTGTGTTATGTGTTTACAATCATTATATGACTTGTCGGTACATGAATATGCATTAACATATGTTAAAACGGGGTTTAACGCGCAAAACACACAAGGCAAAACCCTATAGGCGAGTAGGAGGTCTACTCCCCTATAGGGGAGGCGAGTAGGGAGCCCTTAAGGGCGATTAGCCCCTACTCGTGTGATGTTAAGGGCGAATAGGCCCCTAATCACATGAACATCAGGCGATTACAAGCCCTAATCGCCTGAACTGCTGCACAATCGCATGTAACGTGCTGGAACGACTAGAAACACCTATAAATACAATACTTAACCTCCTAAACTCCCTAATATCAACCCTAGTCGTCCCATAACCGCCCCAAACACTTAAACAACCTCTGGAAGGCGATTTTGATCAAAAACACAAGGTTTCAAGGTCTAATCATCATTCTTTTACAATTCTAAGGTTTGATTCTCATCCATAACACTTTGTAAATGTTTTTAATCAATCCCTAATGGTCCAGACCTGTTCATAAACGAAAAAGCTTTCTGAAAATCGTCAATGAGGGTTGTTAAACAGATTATAACTAATTAACATGCGTTATGGGTATGTATGATTAGAAAGATAGGATTTTTATGGATCTTGATGATGTTTTGATGTATTATCATGCTAGGTCAGAATTAATATTGTTAGTATGATGATGGAGAACTCAGTAATCGGATAATAGGGTTATGATTACATGCGTTAATTGATGTTGCATGCTATGTGAATAGTGTTTGGATTGTTTTGGGTTGCATGCAGGACTGATTATACGAGGTTGAACGAAGGGTTTTGGGTTAAACATGTTTAGGATAGTGTTTGGGATGATATTGGGTAGTTACACACGTTCTGGATCTGATTTGGAGCGTTAAACGCGCGAAAAACTGGAACAGCATGGTTACAGGCGAGTAGCAATGCTAATCGCCTATAACTCATGCGAGTACAAGGCTAATCGCCTATATATAGGCGAGTAGAAGCCTATTCACTAGTAAGTTCATGCGAGTAGCCCTAATCACTAGTAAGTTCATGCGAATAGCCCTAATCACTAGTAAGTTCAGGGGAATAGCCCCTAATCGCATGAAGTAAAGGGGAATAGCCCCTATTCGCCTATAACAGGGGCGAATAGGATGTCTAATCACTAGTTGACTTTCCTAATCACTAGTTGACTTTTCCTAATCGCGTGTACTGCTGCTGTAAGTGTAAATTAGCATTCCGAGACCCGATTTAACATGTAGTAACATGCTAGGAACCCCGTAACATGTCTAATAACTTGGTAACATATATTTGGATGTATTTCGGTGATACGTGAACTATGTGCTATAACTTGTTGTGTGTTAACGTATGTTAAGTATACTTGCGTTATTGTATGTTTTGGAGCGTAAACATAACACGGGGAGTCTCGGGTCACCAATGGGATGTCGAGTCTTGTACTTTGGGTCGGTTAAACAGTCACGGTGTTTTCAAACAAACTTGGTTATGGTCTGGACATCTAGGGACTAATTAACCTGCGGGTTATTAGTCTAAGTACTTGTAACTGTCGTATGTTAGGTCGCCACTGTACGGGACTAACATAGCAGCTGAGTTTACTCGGGATTAGGAGTAAAGCAACTTAAGGTGAGTTTACGGCCCCTCTTTTAAACTGGTTTTACATTTTCGGGGGAGAAAACATGTGTTAAAACGATTGTTTGGTAACTACTGTCATACTATGGGTTTCTATTGTGTACTACACGATCTTTGGAAGTCCCGGGGGGAACCATGAATGTGCGGGTTTGCACAACGGGGAAATGTGAATAGCGCTATTGGGAGTGACCAACCCCGCTCGTCGGCTTGGAGGGCCGGGCGAGTGCATATTGTCTCAAACAGGAACAACAGGAACATTTGGAACTATTCGGGCATAACAACTGGTATTCGAGTTAGTAATGGTTTTCCAATCGTGGTAGTAACAAAACGTACGCCTAGCTAGCGTATACTGGTTTTCTATTTGTTATAGTATGGACAGGTGAACTTGGTACTTGAACTGCAAACCTGTAAACTCACCAGCATTTTTGTGCTGACGTAAACTTTTACATGTTTTCTCAGGTCGCTAAGGTAGCACAATGGAACTAGGGCGCACGCGTCTGCACGGCGTCTAGATAGAGTTGCATGATTTCATAAACATTGAACTTTGGTTATTTATGTTGAACTTTATTTTGAATAAGCTTCCGCTGTAAACGGGATTTTAAAACTATGTTTTGGTATTGCATTAATTACATTTAGACTTGTTTATTGTGATCGTTGGTTTGGATCCTGGTTTGTCATGCGCCTCGCGGTAAAACTCCGCAAGTGGATTTTGGGGGTGTGACAGATTGGTATCAGAGCCAATGGTTATAGTGAACTAGGACTGCATGTAGAGTCTAGTCTATAGCCGAGTCGCACACACTAGACGATCACATGGTACTAAACGTTATAGTGGGTTACGTATGGTCTTGTCGGGGTGTCTCTAAATCGTTGGTCTTTCTACGTTACATCATCCGTTCTATCTTAGGTTGGGTTACTTGTTTCTAGGCAGTGTGGTCCATTGGAGTAACTCGTGTGCTCTTGAGATTTGTCCAAGGCTCGGACATCTCCCTTTCGCACTCCAATAGAAACACTTGTCATGAACTACCGTAGTATTACGGTGTGTAGCTGAGAGTCTGTGTTCGGTGATTTGATCTTTGAACTAGGAGAACACTTGGAGGACCATGTAGAGCGTTTTATCATTTTGGGTGCACACAAAGTCATAAAACGAAATGCATGGAAGCACTAGTGAGCTCTGGGTTTGAGGGGATAGTCCTGGATTGGATCTGGCTTTAATCTTGTGAACATTAGTGGTTATCTTTAACTGCGAAACTAAATTTTCTCGTTCTTTCTGCCAGAATCATGTCTGGAGTGCGTGGAGGACGAGGAGGTGGTCGCAATGGTGGACGTGGTGGTGGTCGTGGTGGTGCTGGTGGTCGTGGTGGAGGTATTAACCTGTCACAGGCTGATCTGAACAACTTGCTCCAGGCTGCCTTTCAGTTAGGGCACAACGGTGGTGGTAAGTTGTTTTATCCATTTTCTTTGCCTCATTGGTGAGTCTTGTGTACGTTATTCGTGGTTTCTCATACGTTTCATTTCAGGTGGTCCTGTTGACCCACCCCCACCCATGTGCATCTATAAGATGTTCCGGGACTGCAAGCCCCAGGAATTCTCTGGCACCGAGGGTGCGGTCAGTTTGCTTAGGTGGTTGGAGAAAGTGGAGTCGGTATTCTTGATGTGTAACTGTCTCCCAGAAGATCGGGTGAAGTATTCGGCTGCGTTATTTCAAGACGTGGCATTGACTTGGTGGAATGGTATTACCCAGAATATGGGTATTGGGGAGGCATATGCTATGCCGTGGGAGAACTTTGTGCAGTTGCTGAAGCGGGAGTATTGCCCGAGAGAAGAGGTACAGAAGCTGGAACATGAGGTGTGGAACCTCAAGATGAATGGGTCGGAAATCGAGAAGTATACGGTTAGGAGGAATGAGTTGGCGGTGCTGTGTCCCGATTTGCACGTGCCGGAGTATCGTAAGATTGAACATTATGTCTCAGGGTTAGTGCCGGAAATTGCAGGGTTAGTGGCTGCTGGGAATCATCCTACTTATGCGGAGGTAGTTCGATCTGCACATAGGATGACTAATTTAAAGGTGAACGAGGGGATTTTGCCGGCGAAAGGTTCGACTGCTAAGGCTCCAGAGAACAATAAGCGCAAGTGGGAAAACGACGGGAAGGGATCTGGGTCTACGCAGCAGGGTAAAAAGTTTGATAATGGGGGGTCATCGTCTTCGGGTAATAAGCAGGGTGGTTATGCAGGAAAACTGCCCAAATGCAACAGGTGTGGACGCCATCACCTAGGGAACTGCGACAGTAACCGTTGTCACCGCTGCCAGCAAACAGGCCACTATGCTAAAGACTGTCGGGTTACACTTCCATCGACTCAGGCTCCGACCAACAGTTCAGCTCCGACTACTCAGGGGACTACAGGGAAACAGGGATGCTACAACTGTGGTGACACTGGGCATTACAAGAAGGATTGCCCAAAACTGAAACAGGGTGGAAACAACGGGAATGGTAACAACGGGGGCGGCGGCAGAAATGCACGTGCCTTCGTCATTGGAGCTGCTGAGGCTAGGCAGGACCCTGATACAGTCACCGGTACGTTTCTTCTCAATAATCATTCTGTTAGCGTGTTATTTGATTCTGGTGCCGACAAGAGTTTTGTATCCATGGACGTTAGTCGACTGCTAGATGTAGTATCTGTACCATTAGAGACCAAGTATATTATTGAGTTGGCTGACGGTAAAACGATTGAAGCTACTAGTGTTCTTCGGGAGTGTCAGTTAGAGTTATCGGGTTTGTCGTTCCCCATCGACCTTATGCCGGTACCATTGGGTAGTTTTGACGTTGTGGTAGGAATGGATTGGTTATCTTTGTATCGCGCGGAGATTGTCTGTTACGATAAGGTTATTCGGATTCCTCTCCCTGATGGAGAATTTCTTTCTGTGTACGGTATCAAGGGTGGTGTTTCGCTAAACATCATCTCTAGCATGAAAGCCCTTAAGTGCCTTCGAAAGGGTTATCCAGCCGTATTGGCGCTTTTATCTGTTTCCTCCAGTGATGAGAAGAAGATTGACGACATTCCGGTGGTACGCGAGTTTTCTGATGTTTTTCCCGATGATTTATCTGGTCTTCCTCCTCATCGTCAAGTCGAGTTCGGCATTGATCTTGTACCAGGGGCTGCTCCTATTGCTCGGGCCCCCTATCGTCTTGCACCTCCCGAGATGCAGGAGTTGTCTAGTCAGTTACAGGAACTCTTGGACAAGGGTTTCATTCGGCCAAGTTCTTCCCCTTGGGGAGCCCCGATTTTATTTGTCAAGAAGAAGGATGGGAGTTTCCGATTGTGTGTAGACTACAGAAAACTGAACAAGTTGACCGTCAAGAACCGTTATCCTCTTCCACGTATCGATGATCTATTCGACCAGCTCCAGGGTTCTAGTTATTATTCCAAGATCGATTTGAGGTCCGGTTATCACCAGCTGCGCGTCAGGGAGGCTGACGTTGCAAAGACTGCTTTTCGAACACGTTATGGCCATTTCGAATTCTTGGTCATGCCTTTCGGTCTCACGAACGCACCGGCGGTTTTCATGGACTTGATGAACCGCGTCTGTAAACCGTATCTGGACAAGTTTGTCATTGTGTTTATTGATGACATTCTGATCTACTCCAAGAACGAGATCGAACACGGGGAACATCTGCGGTTAGTTTTGGAACTCTTGCGACGGGAGCAACTTTACGCCAAATTCTCAAAGTGTGACTTTTGGTTACGCGAAGTTCAATTCCTAGGACATGTGGTTAATGAACTAGGAATTCATGTCGATCCCGCTAAAATCGAAGCGATCAAGGACTGGGGAGCACCTAAGACGCCAACTGAGGTGCGGCAATTCCTAGGCCTTGCGGGCTATTATCGTCGTTTCATTCAGGGGTTCTCGAAGATTGCTCAACCCCTCACCACTCTCACTCAGAAGGATAAGAAGTTCGACTGGGGTGAATCACAAGAGTCCGCGTTTGAGGAACTAAAGTCTAAACTGTGTTCTGCTCCTATTCTGTCTTTACCTGAGGGTTCTGATGATTTTGTCGTCTACTGTGATGCTTCCATTCATGGACTCGGTTGCGTGTTGATGCAACGCGAGAAAGTGATTGCGTATGCTTCTCGTCAACTCAAAGTGCACGAGAAGAACTACACAACTCATGATTTGGAGTTGGGTGCCGTGGTATTCGCGTTGAAAATTTGGAGACATTACTTGTACGGTACCAAATGCACCATCTACACCGATCACAAGAGTCTCCAACACATTTTCGACCAACAACACTTGAACATACGGCAGCGTCGCTGGATTGAACTTTTGAACGATTATGATTGTGCTATTAAGTACCATCCTGGCAAGGCGAATGTTGTAGCAGACGCCTTGAGCAGGAAGGAATCTTCTAAACCTCGTCGCGTTCGGGCGTTGCAGCTCACTATCCATTCGTCGTTACCTGATCAACTCCGTTCTGCCCAATTGGAAGCTTTGAAGGAGGAAAACCTTAAAGCTGAAACCATGCACGGTGCCGACAAGCACCTAGAGCGAAGGCCTGATGGCCTGCACTACTTCGCAGAACGCATATGGGTTCCTTTATTCGGGGGATTACGGGAGCTTGTTCTTGATGAGGCTCATAAGTCCCGGTATTCTATTCATCCTGGTTCGGATAAGATGTACCAAGATCTAAAGGTGCTTTACTGGTGGCCAAACATGAGGTCGGACATAGCCTCATATGTGAGCAAATGCTTGACCTGTGCAAAGGTCAAAGTGGAATACCAGAAACCGTCGGGTCTCCTGCAACAACCTGAAATTCCGGAATGGAAATGGGAACGGATTACTATGGATTTTGTCACACAACTTCCTAAGTCGCCAAGCGGGAACGACAAGATATGGGTGATTGTCGATCGGCTAACGAAATCAGCTCATTTTCTTGCTATTAAGGAGACCGACACCATGGATCGTTTGGCTCGTCTCTACTTGAAAGAAGTTGTTTCTAAGCACGGGGTACCTGTTTCTATTATCTCGGATCGTGACTCCCATTTTACTTCTCACTTCTGGAAGTCTTTGCACAAGGCTTTGGGTACCCAACTAGACATGAGTACGGCTTACCATCCACAGACTGACGGTCAGAGTGAGCGTACGATTCAAACATTAGAAGACATGCTGCGGGCATGTGTGATCGATTTTGGCAAAGGTTGGGAAGCTCATCTGCCGTTGGTAGAATTCTCGTACAACAACAGTTATCACACGAGCATCAAGGCTGCTCCGTTCGAAGCACTGTACGGACGGAAATGCCGTTCTCCTCTTTGTTGGGCTGAGGTGGGTGAGAGTCAACTCACTGGGCCTGAACTAGTGTACGAAACTTCGGAAAAGATCGTACAGATTCGAAATCGGTTGGCGGCGGCACGGGACCGGCAAAAGAGTTATGCTGATCAGCGTCGCAAACCACTGGAGTTCCAAGTCAATGACAAGGTACTTCTAAAAGTCTCACCGTGGAAGGGCGTCATACGCTTTGGAAAGCGTGGCAAACTCAATCCGCGATATGTCGGCCCATTTACGATCCTGGAACGGATTGGGCCGGTGGCATATCGACTTGATCTGCCGACGGAGCTCGGTAACGTACATAACGTCTTTCACGTGTCAAACTTGAAGAAGTGTCTGGCTGACGAGTCTCTCATCGTTCCACTAGAAGAGATCAAGGTTGATGATCGTCTTCGGATTGTGGAAGAACCTGTGGAGATCCTCGATTACAAGATTCGTAGCCTACGTCACAGCAAGATTCGTATCGTTAAGGTTCGGTGGAACTCGAACCGGGGACCGGAATATACATGGGAACGGGAGGATCAGATGAAGTCTAAGTATCCTTACCTCTTTCCTAAGGAAGCATTCGAGTCGAGACATGTCTCTTCGGCAGCTGAATGAATCTCGGGTCGAGATTCCTTTTAACGTGGGGATGATGTGACACCTCGGGTAAATCTCTCTCTTGATTTCTACTCTCTATTGATTCCTATCTGTTTGTTTATTCCCTTCGTTGTTTCTTTTGTTACTTACGCAATTTTCGGGACGAAAATTCTTTTAACGTGGGGATGATGTGACACCTGGCAAATTCGGGTTAACAACGTTGTCTAGATGAAAGTCTACCTTAGCGAGTCACGCGTATATTGTACGTAACTGGGTTAGTTAAGTCGGGATATGGTTCGGGAACTATTGGTTAGTCTAGAAGATCATTGGATGTTGGTCTAGAGGTTCGTTAGATGTCGGTCCTTAACCAAGTGTACAAACGATGACGATTTGTAGGATTGTCAGGGCATACGGAACGTACGAGTCTCGAGTCCCGGGAATTGGTGAACGAGTGTAAATATGTGTATTTACTTGTGTTATGTGTTTACAATCATTATATGACTTGTCGGTACATGAATATGCATTAACATATGTTAAAACGGGGTTTAACGCGCAAAACACACAAGGCAAAACCCTATAGGCGAGTAGGAGGTCTACTCCCCTATAGGGGAGGCGAGTAGGGAGCCCTTAAGGGCGATTAGCCCCTACTCGTGTGATGTTAAGGGCGAATAGGCCCCTAATCACATGAACATCAGGCGATTACAAGCCCTAATCGCCTGAACTGCTGCACAATCGCATGTAACGTGCTGGAACGACTAGAAACACCTATAAATACAATACTTAACCTCCTAAACTCCCTAATATCAACCCTAGTCGTCCCATAACCGCCCCAAACACTTAAACAACCTCTGGAAGGCGATTTTGATCAAAAACACAAGGTTTCAAGGTCTAATCATCATTCTTTTACAATTCTAAGGTTTGATTCTCATCCATAACACTTTGTAAATGTTTTTAATCAATCCCTAATGGTCCAGACCTGTTCATAAACGAAAAAGCTTTCTGAAAATCGTCAATGAGGGTTGTTAAACAGATTATAACTAATTAACATGCGTTATGGGTATGTATGATTAGAAAGATAGGATTTTTATGGATCTTGATGATGTTTTGATGTATTATCATGCTAGGTCAGAATTAATATTGTTAGTATGATGATGGAGAACTCAGTAATCGGATAATAGGGTTATGATTACATGCGTTAATTGATGTTGCATGCTATGTGAATAGTGTTTGGATTGTTTTGGGTTGCATGCAGGACTGATTATACGAGGTTGAACGAAGGGTTTTGGGTTAAACATGTTTAGGATAGTGTTTGGGATGATATTGGGTAGTTACACACGTTCTGGATCTGATTTGGAGCGTTAAACGCGCGAAAAACTGGAACAGCATGGTTACAGGCGAGTAGCAATGCTAATCGCCTATAACTCATGCGAGTACAAGGCTAATCGCCTATATATAGGCGAGTAGAAGCCTATTCACTAGTAAGTTCATGCGAGTAGCCCTAATCACTAGTAAGTTCATGCGAATAGCCCTAATCACTAGTAAGTTCAGGGGAATAGCCCCTAATCGCATGAAGTAAAGGGGAATAGCCCCTATTCGCCTATAACAGGGGCGAATAGGATGTCTAATCACTAGTTGACTTTCCTAATCACTAGTTGACTTTTCCTAATCGCGTGTACTGCTGCTGTAAGTGTAAATTAGCATTCCGAGACCCGATTTAACATGTAGTAACATGCTAGGAACCCCGTAACATGTCTAATAACTTGGTAACATATATTTGGATGTATTTCGGTGATACGTGAACTATGTGCTATAACTTGTTGTGTGTTAACGTATGTTAAGTATACTTGCGTTATTGTATGTTTTGGAGCGTAAACATAACACGGGGAGTCTCGGGTCACCAATGGGATGTCGAGTCTTGTACTTTGGGTCGGTTAAACAGTCACGGTGTTTTCAAACAAACTTGGTTATGGTCTGGACATCTAGGGACTAATTAACCTGCGGGTTATTAGTCTAAGTACTTGTAACTGTCGTATGTTAGGTCGCCACTGTACGGGACTAACATAGCAGCTGAGTTTACTCGGGATTAGGAGTAAAGCAACTTAAGGTGAGTTTACGGCCCCTCTTTTAAACTGGTTTTACATTTTCGGGGGAGAAAACATGTGTTAAAACGATTGTTTGGTAACTACTGTCATACTATGGGTTTCTATTGTGTACTACACGATCTTTGGAAGTCCCGGGGGGAACCATGAATGTGCGGGTTTGCACAACGGGGAAATGTGAATAGCGCTATTGGGAGTGACCAACCCCGCTCGTCGGCTTGGAGGGCCGGGCGAGTGCATATTGTCTCAAACAGGAACAACAGGAACATTTGGAACTATTCGGGCATAACAACTGGTATTCGAGTTAGTAATGGTTTTCCAATCGTGGTAGTAACAAAACGTACGCCTAGCTAGCGTATACTGGTTTTCTATTTGTTATAGTATGGACAGGTGAACTTGGTACTTGAACTGCAAACCTGTAAACTCACCAGCATTTTTGTGCTGACGTAAACTTTTACATGTTTTCTCAGGTCGCTAAGGTAGCACAATGGAACTAGGGCGCACGCGTCTGCACGGCGTCTAGATAGAGTTGCATGATTTCATAAACATTGAACTTTGGTTATTTATGTTGAACTTTATTTTGAATAAGCTTCCGCTGTAAACGGGATTTTAAAACTATGTTTTGGTATTGCATTAATTACATTTAGACTTGTTTATTGTGATCGTTGGTTTGGATCCTGGTTTGTCATGCGCCTCGCGGTAAAACTCCGCAAGTGGATTTTGGGGGTGTGACATTTTTAGTTTTCTATCATTCTCAAGGTGTATATCAATGCTTATATTTGATCCTCAACATTCCACCAAAAACTTGCTAATTCTATACAAAACAAGGTACTTTGGGTAATCAAGATTTCAAGTGAAAGACCAGGATTCCTAGAAAATTACAAATGAAGTATATCTTTTTTTGCCTGCACTATATAAGTATATATATTTTTTTATAAATAATTAGTTTGTGGAACACATTAAAAGGTCAACAATAGACTGATTATTTGAAAAAAAATATATTTCATTAGAATCACACCTTGGATCACTTTTACCAGCTTGACATGTTAGAGATCGAATACAACCCAAATCAATTCATATTTTCTTCATAAAACAATGTAAATGGTTGTCCTATAATTCATCCCTCGACATCTTGGGTTTTTTATAATTTTTAGTTTCTTCTGCATTCAGTTACATTATATAGTTTCATGGTATCATAATCTTTATTTTTTTTTAGTATCTTTTAGGCACATTATTAGTGTTGGAAAGTAAATCAAGAGGGATCAGAACATTGTCATCATTTCCCGGATTAAAGAAGATTGTGACAACTCAAACTAAATCAATCATGGAGCCATTTTGGACAATTTACCAAAGTTATATTATAGCCGTTTGGGCTAGTTTCCTTTCTTAGATTTTTTGTGTAGCTTATATATCTCTAAATTCATCTTGTAAAATCATCACAAAAAATAGAATCAATATCACAATCATTCTTTATTCTCTGATAAACAATATGGTATCAGAGAGCGTTCTCTGGTTCTTGGACCGTGCTCATCATATACCTTTCATTCTTCAGAAACCCTTCGCTGCCATGTCCGAAGACGGTAACGCGGGTTCTGAGTTGTCAACACAACTTGCCAATCTACTCAAGAATGGCTTTAATCTTCAAACGCAAACCCCCAAACTGTCCGATAACCTGCAAATCAATCTCAAACTTAATAGCAAAAACTATGCCCTATGGATTCGAATGATTCGAGTAGCTATAGGCGGAAAGTAAAAAAGCTTATTGAAACACCTAACCTCAGATCCCCCAGATCTGAGTGATGCAACATATGAGCAATGGGAACAAGACGACTTGGTCGTTTTCTCATGGCTCATTCAAAACATTGAACCGACACTCGCTAGCAACCTAACCGAGTTCCCTAATGCAAAAACATTATGGGATGTTCTGGTGGTCACTTACAATAGCGGAAAAGACAAGCTGCAAATATTTAATCTCCATGTTCGAGCCAATGAAATCAAGGAAAATGAGACTTCTCTAGAGAATCTTTGGATTACCTTACAAGGGATTTGGGGAGAGATTGATAGAATCGACCCAAATCCAATGAAATGCCCAGATGACATCAAAACTTATGCCAAAATCAGATCTGACCAGAAGTTGTTCCAGTTCTTAAATGCTTTAGACCGGAGGTACAAACCCATAAAACAGGAAATACTCCGATCAGGGTCACTCCCAACCGCAAAAGAGGCATATGCAACTGTAAGAAAGGAGCAGGTTCATCAGAAAATTCTTGGTTCACAACCAACAGATCCAACAGATGAATCATCAGGAGTTGCAGCCGGTCTTATCGCCACCAACCCACAAAACCCTAATGGTTCAGGCCTTGTCTCGAGAGGTAACCGTCGAACCCAACCAGTTAAGACTGATAAGAGTAATCTAAAATGCACTCATTGTGGTATGACCAAGCACACCAAAGAAGAATGCTTTAGGATTGTTAGATACCCCGAATGGTGGAATGATGGTCATAAGAAAGGAATCAAGAACACCATACAAGAGAAAAGGAGAGTCGTCGTCGCCACGGGCAGCAAGGAAGAAGCCACCGGCGTGACTGACGACATCGAGGGAGCTTTTGCAGGTATTGTCACACCCTTAAATTCCACTTGCAGGGTTTTCCCGCGAGGCGCGTGACATACCAGGATCCAAGTCAACGATCACAACAAACAAACACTAAATATATAAATTGAAACCAAAACATTATGCTTTGAGCCATAAACCAGCAGCGGAAGCATTTCTTGTTTACAACCAAAAGGCATATTATAGTTTACAAAACATTGTTTAATATGCAACAAAACTCTAGACGCTGTGCAAGACTCCGTGCGCCTAGTCCATTAACTGCTACCTTAGCGACCTGAGAAAACATGCCAAAAATGTCAACATATAATGTTGGTGAGTTCACAGGTTTTCATAAAGAGTTGTTATAAGTTTGAAAAGATCATATCCGTTACTACTAGGTTATGAGAACATTAGCTAGACGTTAAGTGTTTTTACTACTACGGTTGGGAACCCATTACTAAACATGTACAATGTTGAATCCAGCCCAGATTGATTGGGTTACCGATGCCTCGATAATCCGGAAGTTATAGACAATATGCACCCGCCCGGCATCCGCGCCGTCAAGTGGGGTTTGTGAGGCCTAATAGATCTATCCACATTTCCCTCGTTGTGCCCCGCACATTCATGGTTTCCCCCTAGGACTTTCCATAAAAGCCGTATAGTAATGTAAAGTAACCATAGTATAACATGACCTTTAGTAAGTAAGTATGTAGCATGTTTCTCCTCCGAAAGCAAAACAGTAAAAGCGGGGCTGTGACACTCACCTTAGATTGCGTTACTTGAAAACAGTTAAATCAGTATGCTACGATAGCCCCAAATAGCGGCGACCTATCATAAGATGTATATAAGTACCCGGACTAATAACCCGCAGGTTAACTAGTCCCCGAATGTCCAGACCATAACCATGTACGTTTGAAAACACCTTGACTGTTAAACCGACCGTACCAGGCAAGACCCGACATCCCATTGGTGACCCGACATCCCACGTGTTAGCCAAATACAAGATATCATGCAACATATGTAGTTAAACACTTAGCACGCGTGAGAGTTCACTAAGTCTAGCATAACGCCCAATTAATGCATAAACGAGTCCGAACACGTGTTACTAAGTCATTGGACATGCCACAGGGTTCCTATCATGTTCCTAGGTGACAAATCATGTTTCGGAAAGTCAAAATACGCTTACAACAGCAGCACACGTGATTAGGAAACTAACATGCAATTAGGAAAAGTCAACTGGTGATTGGGAGTGGTCAACAAGCGATTGGAGGCTAATCGCCCCTGCATCAGGCGATTAGGATTCCTAATCGCCTGCTGCAGCTGCGCGACACATTTTCGCGTGTTTAACCCTCCAAATCAGATCCGAAACATGTAAAAACACCTAACATCAAACCTAAACTATTAACCAACCCATTTCAAGCAAAACCCCCCAATTTATCACTGCTCTAATACCCTTGGTGCAATTATTTCCAAAAATGGTAAAGTACTAGGTTTCATTAACTATGCATATCTTTCCTTAAATGGCAATAATCAGATTTCACAACCTACAACCTTGCAAATCATCACCCCTCTGTTATAATACCCTTCTAATGTGAATCCTAACAACAAACAATCATTAAATCATATCATAACATCCTAAATCTTCAAGAATCATTCAAATGGGTCAAAATGCATACTGTTAGTGCATGTTTTGTGACTGATGATTATCAGTGTTTGTTAGAGTTGATAGCAACGGTCAAGGGGGATTTGTTGGTGCATTTGTGACCGTGGCTATGCAACTCGTATGGGCTTAGTCTAATAGAACTAGAATAGGGGCAATTGTGGTAGCCCAGGCGACATGCCTGAGGCCCAACCCAAGTTTAGTTAATTAGTTAGCCTATATATATTTGTGTAAGGGTTTAGGGTTTCTAATGAGAGAGTTGCAACAGTCTCTAGGAGAAGACTACTGTGTGTGGTCTAGTCCAGGTTGGCCTGAGGTTGAGCTCACCTCAGGCCGGCGTCCCATTCAACAACGTATGTATGTGTATATGTATGAAGAATCTGTACCGACTTGTTTATCATATATGAAAGTAAGATTCTTAGTTTTACACATATATTATTTATTGTTTTATCTATTCGGTTTGATGTCTTGTGGAGATAATCAGGAGCGATTGGTGATGTAGTATCGGTCCTACACGTATTAACAGTGGTATCAATGCATGGTTACGAATCGGAAGGTCTAACCGCCTCTCGATTCACGATTGCTCTTGATTTTTGGGTTTTATTTCTGCTAAAACTCGTTGAAGACATGATACCGATTGGTTTAGATGATTTTGAGGTTCTGTTGGTGTTTGTGAGGTTGTTTGGTTTGAAGGTTATTAAGAATAGTCATCCATGTACTTATGGTGTTCTTGTGAACCTAAGGGATGGATATGTTTTTTTTCGAATGTGGTGGGTCCAACCGAATAAATCATATTAATTGGAATTAACTACATTCCTTTGCAATTGAATTTGGAAAGATAAGGATGGCATAAAATTGGTTGACTTTGGAAATTTGGTGGATGTTGAAAACTTAGGCGCCAAGCTATAAAGTTTTTTGAAAGTTTTGTTTGTTTAATGGCCCGGGTATTAATTCCTATAAGATATGAGGCTGCATCGGATTGGATGTGGGCTTGTTTCGAATTGAAATTGATTTCGTATGGGGTGCTAGCTTTTAAATGGTGGGCCAAGTTTGTTATGGAGTTTGAATATTTTCTTTTGGAAAACTTCCGGATATTGTGCGGCGGAATTATGGCCGTAATTTTGTTCAAATTTTTGTGAGCTTGGAAGTTTTTTTGTTTGTACGTGGGCCAAGAGTTTTGGGTTGTGAATGGGGGAAACCAAAAATATACACGTTGATGCGGTAATATTTTGCAGAGAAAAAGGAGGAAATAATTATTTCTTTGGCAAAATTATTAGAGCATTGTTCTCTGAAAAATTATATGTGCGAGATTTTGTTGAAATATTTTTGCAATGAAGCTGGATGTTCGTTACTGATTAGTTGAAGATTGAACCTTAGCACATGCCGGTTACTTGGGTCCTTTAATAATCAGGCGTAAATTCTTCATAGGAGGAAAGATGCAGATTATGGTGGATATAAAAGTAATTTGGATAGATTTACATTGAAGGGGAGATTGGATGCCAAAGGTTTCGGGTATTCGGTGGATTTGTGAAGATATCAGACAGAGTCAGACACAGTTGATTCGGAGACGAAGATCAAGTCTTATCAGAGAAGAACTGAAATCATCAGTCAAGGGGGAGTATGTTAGTGCATGTTTTGTGACTGATGATTATCAGTGTTTGTCAGAGTTGATAGCAACGGTCAAGGGGGAGTTTGTTGGTGCATTTGTGACCGTGGCTATGCAACTCTTATGGGCTTAGTCTAATAGAACTAGAATAGGGGCAATTGTGGTAGCCCAGGCGACATGCCTGAGGCCCAGCCCAAGTTTAGTTAATTAGTTAGCCTATATATATATATATATATATATATATATATATATATATATATATATATATATTTGTGTAAGGGTTTAGGGTTTCTAATGAGAGAGTTGCAACAGTCTCTAGGAGAAGACTACTGTGTGTGGTCTAGTCCAGGTTGGCCTGAGGTTGAGCTCACCTCAGGCCGGCGTCCCATTCAACAACGTATGTATGTGTGTATGTATGAAGAATCTGTACCGACTTGTTTATCATATATGAAAGTAAGATTCTTAGTTTTACACATATATTATTTATTGTTTTATCTATTCGGTTTGATGTCTTGTGGAGATAATCAGGAGCGATTGGTGATGTAGTATCGGTCCTACACGTTTTAACACATACTTTCATCAAAACACCATAATAATGGCTCAGATCCTTAGATAAACATCCTAATAACTCCTACACATCAGAAGTACATCAATTTCATGGTAACATTCATGTTTTAACTACCAAAAATCATTTCTTGCATGAATACTTCACATATAGCAAGTAAAGGTTTAGACTTGTTTTAGAAACTCATTTCAAAGGTTTTTAAAGACATAAACTTAGTAAAACAAGGTCTGGACCTTTGGGAACCAAAACAATAACATTACAAAGGTTTTGGGATGAAGAACACACCTTGGATTTTATCAAAGGAGGGTGTGTAAGCTTGGAAATGGTGAGTTTTGAAGCAAAACAAGTTCCAGAGGTGTTTTAAGGTGTGAGGGAGGCTCAGGATCTGTTAGGGTTGCACAAATGGTGTTTTGTGAGTCAAGGGTTTTATTTATTGGTGTTTTTACTCATCCAAGACAGAGCAGACGATTACGCATCAGATCAGGCGATTAGGGCTCCCAATCGCCTGATGTTACTGGCGATTGGGGCCTAATCGCCCATATCAACTGGCGATTGGGCTAATCGCCCTTCCCCAATCACCTGGTCTGTTCTTAATCGCCCTCAGCATCCCAATTTGGGTTTTCGGCGCGTTAAACACTATTTTAACACATATAAGCACGTATTCACATACCGACAAGTCACGTAATGATTAAAAACACATAATGCATGGTAACTAACACGTTTACATCCGTTCACCGATTCCCGGGACTCGAGACTTGCGTGTGTGCGTTAAACCCGGTGATTCCACAAATCACCAATCCTTGTACACATGGTTATGGACCGACTCCCAATGATCCCGCGGATCACTGTAACGACTCCCGATGCTTCCCAGAACCATCGTAACGACTCAACCGACCCAGTCAAGTATGTAATATGCATGACTCGCTAAGGTAGACTTACTAGTTTAGTCAATGTTACTAACCTGAGTTTGCCGGGTGTCACATCATCCCCTGTTGAATGAATTTTCGTCCCGAAAATTGTCCAAGGCCAAAACGAAGAGATGAAAGAAAAGAAAAATTTTCCGGTTGCCATAGGTATGGCAGCGGCCGGTTGGGATGAAGATGCTATGGTTGGAGGTAACCGGATTGAGGTTTTAACCTCAAATCCGATCTGTAACGCTCAATTTTTTCCCCCAATATTATTTGATTTATTGGATAAAGATGAAGAGGAACATAGTAAATTAAACCAGGACCAAAGTAAGGGGAAGGGTATGGATGAAAACAAAAACCAAAACCAGTTTTGTAGACAAACTATGGACGACCATATCAATGTTGACCACTCGTTTTTTTAATAAAAAGAATGTGGATTAGATAAGTCCTCACTTGGGATTATCATATCCTGATAAACAAAAACAAATGTGTAAATCTCGAGGTGGTACAGCTGTGTCTTTGAAAGTTAAATATTTAGATGAGATAAGTCTCAAGAATAACTTGGGACCCTTATTTAATAAACGAAAACATATTTTCAAATTAAAAATTAGGGGCAGATCTCATACCCGTAGCCATAAAAAACCTTTGGTCCATAAAATTAAAAAACCCTCGTTTTTTAAAAGAAAAAAATAAAAATAGCTTTTTCTTAAAAAATAAAAATTTAAGTGCTCGACAAGCTAATATAGCTCAACATTGCATTAAAACAAACGAATCATGGATCTTTGATTGTGGTGCCACTGACACCATGACCTATGATAAATATGATATTATTTCTAGAACTAAACCTAGGATCAATAACATCAAAACTGCTAACGGGGGGGGGGGGGGGGGGGGGGGGGCGGGGGGGGGGGGGGGGACGTTCCTGTTAAAGGAGGAGGAACTATTGAAATATCTCCAACTTTAAAACTAAAGAATTGCCTCTATGTTCCATCCCTGTCACATAAACTGTTATCCATTAGCCACATTACAAAAGAGTTAAATTGCACCATCTTGATGCATCCAACCTTTTGTATTCTTCAGGATATCAGGACGGGAATGATCATTGGGCGTGGTACTAAACGGTCAGTATTATATTATGTGGATGAAGTTACTCAACGGGGACATGTGATGCTCGCTCATGGATCTACACATAGAGAAGCATGGCTTTGGCATAGGAGATTAGGGCACCCGTCTAGTAGCTATTTACATATTTTATTTCCAAAAATTTTTCCTACCAATATAACTTTACATTGTGAGGCCTGTGTCTTAGCTAAAAGCCACAGACATACGTATCATTTAAATAATACTAGAGTTGAAACTCCCTTTTCTTTAATTCATTCTGATGTGTGGGGTCCCGTAGAGGTTAATGGGGGACAAAACTTTCGTTTTTTTGTCTTATTTATTGATGATTGTACTCGTGTGACATGGATCTATTTTTTGAAACATAAATATGAAGTCTTTGAAAAATTTACTATCTTTTATACTATGATACAAACTCAAATTAAAACTAATATTCAAATTCTTAGATCGGACAATGGCGGAGAATATGTCAATGAGTCTATGAAACAATTCTGTCAAAACAAAGGAATAATTCATCAAAAAACTTGCCCCTATACTCCTGAACAAAATGGCACTGTTGAACGAAAGAACCGTATTCTTTTAGAAATCACACAGCTTTTTTAATTGAGTCTCAAGTTCCCACATCGTTTTGGCCAGAAGCTGCTGCGACTGCCACATATTTAATTAACCGTCTTCCTACCAAAGCTCTTAACCTTAAAACCCCCATTCAAGTCATGTCTGATTTTACCAACATTCCTCCACCTCTCACCTTACAACCAAGGGTCTTTGGATGTACTGTCTACCCTCATATCCCTAAACATGATCGAGGAAAACTAGGCCCATGCGCGGAAAAAATGCATATTTGTTGGCTATGGAATCGATCAAAAGGGATATAGGTGTTACAGTCCAACACGTCGACGTGTGTATACTACCCTTGACTGTGATTTTCTTGAGACCAAATTTTTCTATACATGCCAATACAGTGGTCAGGGGGAGAAGAAGCATATTGACCCACTGGATTGGCTAAAATGGACACCCTCATCAATGAGCAAAGAAACTCACAGTACCCAACGGGACTCATCTGCTTCCCCGCATCCTGTTAGTGCTACTGACCAAGAATCTCCCTGTCCTACACCTGCACCTCAAAATGGTGAACCTGAAAATGGTGGAACCAATGAGGAACCGCAAAGTCCTCCTAGTATGGCTATTAATGAAGTTTCAAATGATACACGTAACAGTGGAATAGCAAGTGAACAGGTTATGCAGGAGGATCAGGAGGAATCAATACAAGAAGAACAAAATGAAACAACCGAGAAATACGTGCTACCTCAAAGAGCCAATAGAGGAGTACCTCCAAAATGATATTCTCCAGAAAAGGATACCAGATCAACTAGATATCCCATGGCAAATATGGCCAATGGAAATGTGTCTGGAGAAGCTAAAGCCTTCACTGCCGCCATCCTTAATGAACAAATCCCAAATTCTGTTGAACAAGCCTTGAAGTCCAAGGAATGGAAGGACGCTATGGAAACAGAAATGGATGCACTTATGAAAACCGAAACATGGGAAAAATGTACCCTTCCCTCAGGAAATAGACCAGTAGGATGTCGGTGGATCTTCACTATTAAACGCAAACCAGATGGAACAATAGAAAGATATAAAGCTCGACTAGTGGCCAAGGGATACACACAAACGTATGGGATTGAATATTCTGAGACTTTCTCCCCAGTAGCCAAAATCGATACAATCCGTGTTCTTTTTATCTATTGCTGCTAATGAAGGATGGCCTCTTCATCAATTTGATGTGAAAAATGCATTCCTTCATGGAAAACTGAAAGAAGAAGTATATATGGAGGCACCTCCCGGATTCACAAACAACTTCAAAAATCAAGAAGTGTGTCGACTAAAACGGACTCTCTACGGTCTTAAACAATCACCACGAGCATGGTTTGGTAGATTTACATTGGCTATGAAGGAATACGGGTTCAAACAAAGCAATTCTGACCATACCTTGTTCCTTAAACGAAAAGGTAAACTCATTACTTGTTTAATTTTATATGTTGATGATATGATTATCACAGGAAACGATAAAGAAGAAATGGAGAATCTTAAAGCAAATCTTTTCAAGGAGTTCGAGATGAAAGATTTAGGAAGACTTAAGTACTTCCTTGGGATTGAAGTCTTGAGATCAAAGAAAGGAATTTTCATATGTCAAAAGAAATACATCCATGATCTCCTTGCTGAAACAGGAATGATTGACTGCAAACCAGCTCATACTCCAATGATAACTAACCAAAAACTCTACATGGAAGAAGGAGCAAAATTGGCAGATAAAGTGAAATACCAACGTCTAGTGGGCAAACTCATATATCTCTCTCACACTCGTCCAGACATTTCATATGCAGTAGGAGTGGTTAGTCAATTTATGCATCAACCTCAAGTTAATCACATGGATGTTGTTCGAAGAATTATCAGATACCTAAAAGGGACAGTTAGCTATGGGATTCTCTTCCAACCGAACAAACATTCAAAGATTCAAGCCTACACAGACGCTGATTGGGCAGGGGATCAACAGGACCGAAGATCTACATCAGGATACTTCACGTTAGTCGGAGGGAACTTGGTGACCTGGAGAAGTAAGAAACAAAAGGTTGTTGCTCTATCCAGTGTTGAAGCTGAATTCCGAGGGATTGTAAGACGACTGGCGGAGGTCTTATGGATACGCAAACTTCTTTTTGAAATTGGGTTCGTACAAAAGGAAGCTAGCAAAATATGGTGTGACAACAAAGCTGCCATACAAATTTCCGAAAATCCTGTTCAACATGACCGTACAAAACATGTAGAGGTCGACAGACATTTTATCAAAGAAAAACTCGAAAATGGAACTATAGAACTTTAGTTCATTCGGTCAGAAGATCAACTAGCAGACATTCTTACCAAATCTGTCAATGGAAGACTTTATAACAATTGTCTGTACAAGTTGGGTATCGGGAATCCCACTACTCAACTTGAGGGGGAGTGTTGGAAAGTAAATCAAGAGGGATCAGAACATTATCATCATTTCCCGGATTAAAGAAGATTGCGACAGCTCAAACTAAATCAATCATGGAGCCATTTTGGACAATTTACCAAAGTTATATTATAGCCGTTTGGGCTACTTTCCTTTCTTAGATTTTTTGTGTAGCTTATATATCTCTACATTCATCTTGTAAAATCATCACAAAAAATAGAATCAATATCACAACCATTATTTATTCTCTGATAAACAATAATTAGCACGTTGGCGATCTGGGATTGAGATGTATTTTAACTAATAAGCTTTAGCGTTGCTTCATCAGGTATGTCACAAATATAAGGTGAGGTTACAGTTGTCTTCTCTCTGTTAGGTGTTCTGCAATGGCGATATATGTGGTATTGTTGTAGGCTGCTATCCAAAGATCAGGGGAAAACATGCTGAACTAGAGACAGCCATGTATTTATTGAATTATTTCTATAGGTTATTAATGATCTGGGTAACATGATGACTTTGGACCTCAAGATCAATTCTTCTGGCCCGTGTAATACAAGCTATACATTATATGTAGCTAAACCATTTACTGTGCACTTCATCCACTATAACAAATATGTGCTGAAATGGTTGCTTTGTTGCATGTTTCATTTCCAAACAGTTGCAAAGAGGTCAGGGAAGGCTGATTCAAGAAGAGAAATGGGATTGAGAATGTTGTGGCAGTGGCGATAAACATTTGTGCAAAACCCTCGCCTCAACCACCACGACTGAAGCTAACCTGAAAACTAATTGCACTCGCGCAACGCGCACGCGTAAAAGATAGGCATACTCAAAAGGGGATGGTTTCGTGTGTAATTCATTTCATTTCTACACTCTAGGACGGCTACTCAACCTATTTCAATTTGTGAAGGGCTAAACACCACATTTGAATCTTAGTTCGACAAATGCGCAACGCGCGTAGATGAATACACCTAGTTCAATTTTAAATACAAATACAAATAACCCCTTTTAAGTAATATATTTATGAATATGCAAAGTTTTCAAGACCGGACCGGTTGCTCGGATCGGAGATTGTAGTCTTGGGAAATTTGGTTCAGGGTATCAAAATTGTTTTGAGGGTGGCTGATCGGTCGGGTCGGGTCAGGTCGAGAACTTAGAGTTGAATTGAAGAACTGAGGTGTCGAGCCGGAAATTTGGACGGTTAAACTAAAATTGATTAAAATGTTCTCGTTTTACCTTATTTATTTTTATAATGTTTATGATGTCATCTGATTCTTGGTTCTGGTTTGATCTGATCCGACTGGCCTGACCAATGGACCGGTAAGAAGTCTGGTTTAACGTTTGGTTTGGTTCTGAAAACATTGCGCAAATTAAAAGAATTAGTGAATTGTTTGACAATATTTTAGTTTATTTATTTAAAGAAATGAACATCAAAAGAAAATTAGAAAAATATGAGAATTAAGTAATGCACTTGTACATGTTTTAGTTGTGAAAAAAATGGTTATGTAATTGTTGATTGCAATCAATTTTGAAACCCTATGTAAAAGTGTTTAATCTATATTTATCTTATTAAGGAGGAGTGATGTATAACATGGTAATTTGCATTTCTGTACAATTTAACAAGCAATATATACAACATATTTAAGCAAAACAATTAAGGGTATTATTGGCATAGTTGTGCCAATTAAGACACTTAAGAGGGTAGATTAGTAAATTTAACATAATCCAATATCACACATCCTAAAATCTTATCCCAATTATGCCCTTATGTCCAACTTTTAAAACACAAAATACAACCTAACCTATGATGCATCTTAAATATGAGACCTTTCAACCACTCATCTATATTATTATACTAGTAGGAATGCCCGCACGTTGCTGCGGGTTCATTTGTTTTTTTGCCTCGTAGTGGTTGATGTTTGTTTTGTGTGTATGACGTTTGTGGATGATCCATTATGGTGACATGAAATATATAGAAAGCAACAACCTAGTAGCAATGTTTAACTCATAAATCTGCAACCATGGAAGCAACGGGGATCTTTCTTGTATCTTGACACAAATAATGAAGAACGCACGAAAGCTTGGGTACATGTTACTAAAGTTTGGAACTCATAAGTATAGGTTATGAAAAGTTTAAACAGGTACATCATAGTTTTTATTAAGCATGAGAGTAGTTTAGTAACGTTGAATTAAAGATCTAGCTGGGGCTATTAGTGTGATCTAATTTATCATGTGCATATTTAACAATAGCCATGCATAGAACAACTAATCTTTCTGAAGTGCTTTTTACGAAAAATGGAGTCTCTCTAAATGTGGCAAGTTTGTCTTGTTGAAGGACTTATAACTAACTTGATCATAAGTCTTACTTTGAAAAAATATAATTAGAAAACAAACAAACTGGTTTTAGAAGGAAAGAAAAATATAATCAGTTTAGATCACATGGACTTCATTCTTGAGCTTGTCTACAAGTTCATCCATTATGGAAAGTACAACCCCTGCCTTTCTTACCAGAGGCATATTCACTTGCATAATCACCAAATTAGATGTCAGGGAGTGTGATATACCTTGGCTTGTTCAGCCTTAGATTTGTGCTGCATTCACATCTCAAACTCATTGATTACCTTTTTGTTCATCAAGAATCACTCGCTTTAGTGAGAGAAACAAATTACGTGATGACTATAGGCAAGTGTGAACATAAATGCTAGGCCACTCACCACCTCTCTATCCACTGTTGCTGCTTTTTTCTATATGTCTAGAACAACCTTCGAGACACAAATAAAAGACTATATTAACAAACCAGACAAAGATGCATTATGCATGATCATGGAACTATAAAAATCAACATAATATTACTAACGCACTATGCATATGATCGAATTATAACAATTAGCAGACATGCCAAAAGTACAGGTCTAATTGCTTTCTTCTCTAAGAAGAAAAATATTTATCACGGTAGTTGATAAGTCAAAAGACCAAAGTGTTGGATAATAACTTTTACAAAATTTTACATACAAGCCCTAACGGTGTTCTGGTGGGAGCCCTTTAAATCAACCAATCAATGTTTTTTCGTTTTCTCTTTTTTTACATTAAAGTGGCGTTTTTCTATTTCCTGTTAGTTATTGAATAGAGCCCCTGTCTACGTGGCGCTGAGATGGCGGAACCATCCGGCCTGAGTACCAAGTACTAACTACTAAGCATCAATTTCCACGAACTATATTCAACTTTATACCAATTATAACAAAAACAAAGAGAGATGCTTATTAATTATTTTTCCTAACAATACAGTAACTGGCAAACAAACAAAGTGAGCATAATTAGGCACCAATTTGCACACACAAACACTAAAAAAACAATAAAACTGATGCAACAGATATGAGTGTACCTGAACATCAGAAGGGTCATCAAAAATTTCTTCAGGGGAGGGAAAGGAAGGGCCTTTATCCAGTTTACAACAGGCACCACAATTGGTTACACACTGCCATGAAGCTTCTTTTTTCTTTGCACCAAAACCTGCAGAAGCCGATTTTTTCTGGGACTTTGTTGAGACTTGAACTTTTTCCGGCGCTGGTTTCACGGAGGCGATAGGATAAGGAACGGCCATCAACGGCCATAACATTGTATGAACTGTATTATTATTATTTTTAATTTTAATAATATGATGAAATGGATTATGGATTCTAAATCAAATTGGTGGTTCTATAAACAAGTTACTGGGCATAAAGTTAGTGCTCAAACAATAACACATTTTTTAGCCTACAAACTCCAGAATGGAAAAGAAGATAAAGCACAAGAAAAACATATGAACATGTACATGTATGAATACCAACCAAAACGGGTTGTGTCTACGAGTTGGCGGGTCTAACACTCTAACCTGACCCGTATCCAAAATTTTTGGATGAACCCAAGCCCAAACGGCCAAACCCGAGAATTTACTTTATTAATACCGTTTGTGATTATTAAACTACAAAAGAATAAAGATTAATGTGGTGAAAGAATGACAATAACCTCTATATCAAGAGTACCAGGCCCATCATCAAGGTAAGTTGTCTTTATAGCTGTAACGTCAAAGCACTTAATTTCAATCTTGTTCTTGAGACCACCATCAAGAAACTCCCATACAAGCTTATGCTTTGCAAAGAAACACTCTGCCACCAAGTCCCCTTCATTCATTGATTTATACTATAAAACCATAAAAGTGTTGGTCAATTTCAACATGAATTGTTAAAATTTGTTCTGATAATATTTTGTAATTTTTGTCTTTAGAAACCTACATATAAACTCTAGCTTTAGACAACATTTGCACCCAACATTTCTAAAAAAAACAGTGATCCAAAATACATATCGTCATAACCTCTTAAGTGATCTTCCATTTAATTATCACATCAACATGCAAGATCAAAGAAGTAAATCATGATTAAAAAAAGGTTAAAGATATGAAAAGAGTTTGTGTGATCCTTTTAATAAACATTCATAACCAAACTAACATATAACTTGTAAGCCGCTATCACTAACCAGTAGCGAAAATCAAAGAGATGATCACTGATCACTACCTAGAATCATGAGAACATGAAATGTGGAATACTTATCTCCTAGGTATATCTTAATTACAAGCACATAATTAGCGACTTGGTTATAAGGGGTGCATAACTTCAAGTTTCAACTATTGAATCTTTAACTACCAACTATTTTGCCTTGTTAATTTTTATAGCACATGTTCAAGGACGGGTCCGGGTAAGAGGCGATCCATCTACAAATGGTTATTTTTCATTGGACAACAAGTTATTTTTTATTACAGAACATCCAACAACATCAGATGCACCTTTCTTATAAACTTCCATCAGGTGAACATTAAATTCCATCAGGTGCAGTACCTTTCTTATAAACTTCCATCCAAACAAAAAATGGCCAAAACAAATTCAAGGCTTTAATATATCAAATAAGATCATGAGAAATAAAAACTAATTTAGGGAAAGGTATTTAGAGCAGAAAATATAGTTGGATCTAAGATTTATATATCATAGATGCATACACTACCACATAAAGATGATGTAACAGAAAATATAAACAGATTCATCACTGCGAACACATATTTTGACCCTATGTTGTAACTACTAACAAGTGTTAATATATTAAATTATTCCCTTTTATATATAAAATTTTTAACTTTTGATCATTGTGTTTCTTGCCTTGAATAGTTGTGCACATGCTGTCATGAGCGTTTATTTTGCGCCTTGTGCCTAGGCGAAAACCACACCCTTTGCGCCTTGGGCGTTTAGCTACTTAGTGTTTCCGTATCTTTTGACATCCAAATATAAGGATGGTGTGGAGTCTCACTAAGGATGGGCCTTTCTTTGAAGTTGGTATCACTAAAAATAATTACGGAAGGATTTAGTGAGGTTGTGACTGACCGCCAAAACTGACAAGGGAATATAGCGATTTACATTAAGCAGGCAAAGATCCAAGCACAACAACAGCTCAACTCGGCCAAAACTACCTAGAACTGCCCCAAGCGAGTGCATATAGTTAGGCCATTGGTCATAAGGTTTATTATGAGCAACTGTGAATTAAATAGATCAACACCATCCAAACCAAGACCAGGAACATAAGGTCATGCAGTCTGCAACTCTCACAAGTCACACCAACACTTTACATCACCAATCAGTCCTAGACCAAATTTAAGACGGAACCAACCAACCGAAACTCGACCAACCTAGAACCAACTGACTACTAATGATCCAGTTTGATGTCTCTATTTGCCCACATTTAAATCAAGTCTATAATCTAAACTAACACTACAAAGCGATAAACGAGCATCATGTTTGTCATCAAAAGCATAGTCAGGAGGTCGTTTTGCAACCCACACACTGCACGAAGTAATTAAATTTACCCAATCACCAATAAGAACACTAAGATCCACACTAATTAACAACAACAGTTTACATTAATTAGAACCTCATCCGCTACTCATAACAACAATCCGTAATTACCTTCTAATAACACCAAAGGTGCGGAATTCATCCTCTATATCCCGTTCATTAAGCTTTGGATCCAGATTACCAACATACATACGAGCCATCTTCAATAATTACCTGTCAAGAACATCAAAGATTATTTACGACAGTTTGAACTGTTTTGACCAAAGAGGGTAAAACTCTACAAACTGAATTGCGTTCTTATTATGCCGAACCCAACGTCAAACTCCTGAGATTACAGTCACGAGGCTGAAACAAAAAATACTTAAACTGTAGTTACCACCTAAAATCGCTGTTGTTTAAAGAACCAATCGGTTTTCCAGGATTATAGACAAATTAACCAACTCATAATCATCTCTAATCGACATTAGGGACTGATAAAAAAGGGAAAATGTACCTGGTTTGCTTTCATCTCCAATTGAATCATGGAACCTCTTTCATCTGCTTCAATTTATTATGAAGGAAATGTGGGTTAAATTATATGGAAACGGACAGGGCCATTGATGGAGGGACGATTGAGTGCACAGACTGATTATAATAAAATTGAAGGCTGCTCAATCTGGTAATTAATTGATGGGAGAATACCTAAGGATTTCAGATCGATTCAGTGATCAGAAGGGCAGTTGTGGAACACTTGTTTTATATTGTGAAGATGAGGGTAGATGAAATGTCTACAATACCCTCCTAAGTGTCTTAATTGTCACATTTATACCTATTATACCCTTATAAATTAAGCTTAAATATGTTGTACATGTTGCTTGTTAAGTTGGACAGCTATGAAAATTACTAAAGGGTACATAACTCCTCCTTTATAATGTATTATAGATATACTTCATTATAATCAATTTCTTGAATGCTAATAGTTTCTTCATAATCTCAAACAAAATCTTAGAGCTACTTTCTTGCTTTGAAACATTGTTTTGTCCAAAAAAATTTATGTCTTCATTAGATGAGAAGAGAAAAAAATCAATGAGAAGTTAAGACGCTTGCAAGATATGGTTCGTGGATACTACAAGGTATAAAGATATGAGTTAATCTTTATATACATATATACATTTTTTCTACTTGTTCATATGTTTTTTGACAATTACAAAAATTTATCTTCATAATATATCATTGTTTTGCTCCATTTAAATTTAGTTATTTGCTATAGACAATGGGGATGCCAGTGATGTTGGATGTAATAATCAACTATGTTGGATCGTTGCAGAATCAAATTGAGGTAATTTAATTATGCAACTAACAATTAAAACAACAAACAAACAATATTTTGAATTATTGATGAAAAAACGTTTTTTCAAATTAATTAGTACAGTTTTTTCTCTTCTTTGTGCATTTTTAGTTTCTCTCCATGAAGCTTTCAGAAGCCAGCATGTTCTATGACCTATTGACCTCAACTCTACTGAATTGGATAATATGGCCCCTATGAAGGTGACAGATGGCTTTCCTAACTATCCTTGTTAAGAAGTTGTGTATCTTGAATCATATAAATTGTTAACTAAATAAAACGGACAAAATTATAAATATAACATTCTATATTTACTAATACGTTTCTAATATATTATAAATTTTACTTCCACTTACTGCATGGGATGAAAACTGATGTTGCAGGGAACAAATGGACATGAAGGACATATGATGGAGAGGATGGTTGGACAAGGGAATGGAGACTTTCCTCAATTTCAATCAACATGGTCTCCTTAAACGCCATGAAATAGTTAACTCTATAAATCTATATATGCATGCTCAAATATAACTTTATAGGTAAACTATATTTGTTCTAAGACTTTTAAGGTATTTGTTGATCTATTTAATGTTCTTGTTAAACACTGTATGAAGTGTTGTTCACAATATTATTTTCATTCGGCAGTTGTATATTGTTTAAGTTCTAATTCTAATTTATAAAATAAATTAAACGTTGGCATAAAGAGAAAACAAAAACTTAACTATGTGTTAATTACTTATGTTATTTGTGTTAAGACATAAGAAATCAAAAAGCCATAAATTCATGCTCACGCTAATAAATCAACCCGAATCTTTATCTTCTATACTATATTATAAAGCATCAGTGAAGGATACCCGCAAAATTTAAGTAAATACAACCTTTATTGCTTATAGTACAATGCTTATTGAAGTCGTTTATGGGGTAAAATTGTCTTTCTACCTAAATATTAAATTGTTGAAGAAATTAATTTAAACATAATTATAAAATTGATGAGGAAATTAACAATAATGTGGTGACTCTTTACATTCATAACCTCCATGTCTTTATTATGTTTGTATCAATGTTATAGTCTTATAAATAGTTGTCATGTATTTGGTATATAAATAATGTGGTGACTCTTCACATACATAACTTACATATCTTTCAATGTTTATAGTAAATAAATTACATCATATATTATGTATTTTTGTATCTTTCGTTTTTAAAATTTATGTGGTTGCAGGATGGTATGATGTGACACTTCTGCACACAAATGAATATGTAGGCTTGAAGTTTGCCAACACACCCAACCCATGACACGTTTCAACGTATTAAAGTGAGCGACATATGTAGGCTTGAAATTTATACAAGAAAATATGGTAGAGATACTTCATGAGCAACTTCATCATCTTCCTCGATGGTTTTTTGGTTTCTCTGCTACTATAAGCTTCTAGGAATAGAGTTTAAGTTTTTGATCTCACGAAGTCACCAATTGTTTACATATCCAAAAGAAGACAAGTTCTTATCAGTCGATTTGGTAGTTTTAACTATATTGATTACTAATTTGTTTGGTCCAATATATTTGTTACGACGCTTGTCAAACTAACATAAAACAAGAGTATCTATGCAAATCATTAACTCCGCCGCATCTCGCGGGTGCCCTAAAATAATAGAAATATGTTACACACTACAAACTGCATTTTAGTAATTATATCACTTCCATTATAATCTTATGGTCATTAAGAGATACAACGCCACTTCACTACGCTAAGCACCGCTCTACGATGGCATACTTATCTGCTTTCGAGATACATAAAAGGGTCCCACCAAAGGACGTGGCCCAATCTAAGTGTGTTGCAAGGAATAATGCGGCCTATTGTGATGTACCCATTTAAAATATTTAGAAGATATACTTATGAGTTTCAGTTTTTAATAACATATATTTTATACATCGTTGTTTTCTACTTCATCATAACGAATAACCAACAAACACGATGCACGAGGGGCAAAACAGATGCACCCACCGCATCGCGCGGGCATTCCTACTAGTTACTAGAAATGAGTCGCTCAATTTAGGAATGAAATCTTTATAGATTTCAACAAGATCGTACTTTTTTGTATCATGTGTCGGAAACAAGTGTGTGAAAATTGTACGTGATATTAATTAGAATAATTAAAGTTGAAGGACTAAACGAGCAAAATAATAGGTAAGTTTGTTTAATTATTATTTGAATTATCTATAGTATTAGATAAGTTTTTTTTTTTTTTTTTTTTTTTTTTTGAAAGGCCAACAAAATTTTTATTCAATTTCTCCGACTAAAAAACCGTTAGCCCGAGCCACCAAAGCATACAAAACACCACATACAACAGGAAACACTACACTACATCATTGGCGCAAAGTTGGAACTACACCAATCCGCCCATGAAATCCCACCATTATTAGCCCGGTTTTTTAACCAATGGAAACAAAAACTCTTGATGTCTTCCTTAATCCTCCATATGTTGGCCACCTTTCCATTGAACACGACATGAAAATAAACATGTCTTAATGTGTTGACTTGTTACAGACACAAAACCTGTTAAGACCAAACACGAAACCTGTTAAAATCGCATAGGTTCGTGTCAGGTTATCGTGTTCGTGTCTGAATTGCCAGCCCTACCCTAGTAGCTCTTAGATGGCAATGATTAGGAGGGACAATAAAGAGAGAGGGCGTCCTACGTCCATAGCTAAGGACAACCATGTACTGGCAAAAATGAGAGGTTGGGGAGACAAAGTGGGAAATTAATGTGGTACTTAGATGACAAGGATGGGGGAGGGACGACGAAGAGAGTGTCATACGTTCATGCCTATTGAGATGCCAATATGAGGGAGTGAGGGAGTCAAGCAACTCTTGTGGTGGTAGGTGGACCGAGAACACCAACCCCATTTTCGGTGTTAGCTTAGTTGGTAATGATGAAGTTGTGCAACGACACCGTCTACTCTTACGATGTGTTTCCGAGTTCCGTTTCCTTTCAAATCGCAAGGATGGAATTTGACCTAAAAAACACTTTTATTTCCTTTCATCTTTCCATTTTGTTCCAAAAATGTGATGGGAAATTTTCAGCAAATATTTATATTTTTTCCCAATAGATTGTTGGACTTTAGTCTCTGATTTTTTTTTTGCTAAAATTGTGGTATATCCACAAAAACTTGTGCAAATGGAGGGTGTCAGGATTGAGTTTTGTGTTTTGGTGAAACCGCAGGATCATCCTGCGGTTTATGCTTACGTGTTTGTATGAGTAGGATGACCATGGTGATTAGGAGAGATGAACCTTAAATCCGCAACATGGTCTTGCGGTTATGCAAGGACTGCAGAGTTGATGTTTGGATAGGTGAGGGACTATTTTTGTAACTTATGATTGTCTCCAAAGATAAAGAAGAATCCGCAACATGGTCTTGCGGTTATGCAAGGACTGCCGGAGACGATGATTGGATAGGTGAGGGACCATTTTTGTAACTTATGATTGAAAGGAAAGATAAAGAAGAATCCACAACATGGTCTTGCGGTTATGCAAGGACTGAGGGACCATTTTTGTAACTTATGATTGAAACCAAACACCATCTTGCGGTTTGTATTATACCCGCTGACAACCACACTAAATTCAAATGACAACTCCATTCACATGTGATAAACCCCAACCACACATTATAGAATCACTAGTGGAATGCCCGCGCGTTGCCGCGGGTATGTATTTTTATTCACATTTTAAATTGCCAAAACTTTATACACCATACTATCATTTATCCAATCCGATTCGTGGTTGATTTTTATTTGCAACATTTAGTTACACACATGAACCAAAGAGCCTTTAGCCTACTGGTTACAAAGTGTTAAATAAGGCTTAGCCTTTTCTTGTGGTGATAATTCAAATTCCATTGGTAACAAAAAGTTAATCCATTAAAAAAAAGTTACATTAATTAATCTATTACTTGGTAATGGTTCTAGGTAACAAAAAGTTAATACATGAATTAAACGTATTGAATGGTGCAATTGATTTGTATTAGTGACTTGTACATAAGGGCATAGATGGAAGAAAATGGTAAAAGTTAGAGATTTATGCATGAGACCTTTTGTATGCCATCTTAAAATGATGGTGAAATTACCTTCTTACCCATCTCTCCTCCTTAATAAGGTAAAATAGAGAAATAGAGATAGAGATTATATTTTTATTCACATTTTAAATTGCCAAAACTTTATACACCATACTGTCATTTATCCAATCCGATCCGTGGTTGATTTTTATTTGCAACATTTAGTTACACACATGAACCAAAGAGCCTTTAGCCTACTGGTTACAAAGTGTTAAATAAGGCTTAGCCTTTTCTTGTGGTGATAATTCAAATTCCATTGGTAACAAAAAGTTAATCCATTAAAAAAAAGTTATATGAATTAATCTATTATTTGGTAATGGTTCTAGGTAACAAAAAGTTAATACATGAATTAAATGTATTGAATGGTGCAATTGATTTGTATTAGTGACTTGTACATAAGGGCATAGATGGAAGAAAATGGTAAAAGTTAGAGATTTATGCATGAGACCTTTTGTATGCCATCTTAAAATGATGGTGAAATTACCTTCTTACCCATCTCTCCTCCTTAATAAGGTAGTAGAGATAGTCAGGAGGAAGGGACATGCATTGACTCAAAAGACAAGTAAAAAGTGAATGCCAAAAATAAATGCATGCAAATACATGCAAATGCATGCAGGAGTTTTTATTATAAATGGGTGAACGGATGAATTTTTTCAAACTACATTTCACAATCCAAAGACCACACACTCTCTAAAATTTTGCATTTATTCACACCCAAGTTTCATTCGTATAAATTATGGCATTTGTAAACCCTGGTCCTCGCAGCAATGAACTTCTATGGGATCAATCACGACATCATTCGGCGATGTTGTTTGAAGGAAATGGGGAAGATGCGGATCTTGATATTGGACGGGGCGACCAAGCCTTTTGGGCGGAAATTTGTGACAATCCGTTGGATGAACGTGTTAAATTTATGCTGCGGACGGCGGGTTTTCTTGGAGTTGTTGAGTGTGGTTACCGCAAGATTGACCGAGGGTTGATAACTGCCCTCGTTGATAGATGGCGTCCTGAGACCCACACGTTTCACCTACGACTCGGTGAGGTGACAGTGACATTAGAGGACGTTGCATGTCTAATGGGTCTTCCGATTAATGGTGAAGCCGTGACAGGACAACAATTTGACGTGGAAAATGATCAGGAACGGGCACTACTTGTCTACAATTTGTTGGGTATAAGAACCAACAGATTCAAAGGAAACACTCTGCCGACCACCAAAGTTCTACAAAATGTCGGGTCCGTTGCCCGATAACCCGACTGACGTCGAGATCACACAACGCTCACGTTGTGTGATATTAATCCTGTTGTCATGTTGTTTGTTTAATGACACAAGCAACGGTTTTGTGAAGCTGTCCTTTTTACCATACCTAGCGGACCTCAATGAATGTGGGACCTTGAGTTGGGGTAGTGTTGTGTTGGCATGGTTGTATCGCAACCTGTGCAAAGTAGTAGTAATGGACGGCGATGCAATGTGTGGGTCTGTGTATTTGTTACAGTTGTGGGCCTATACCAGAATCCGGGTATTAGCTCCCAGAATTGTACGGGAACAACAAGAAGAAGGCGACGGTAGACCACCTAGACCTAGACTCCCATTTGGTGCCATGTAAGTACTATGTTATGCGTGCATATTATTGATTTTATTAAAACATGTTATTTTTGCTAATTATTGTGTTTGATAATTATCTTTAAAAGGTGGCATGTACCACACAATTTTAAGGAGACGACCAGAAACTCGTTGCGCGCAATCCGTTCTCAACTATCCAATCTTCACGAGGATTCGGTAAGAGTTAAGTTACATTAAATTACTGCTGAATTCCGTACAATGCCTTAATAATTTATTATTTTTTACACCAGTTTGTTTGGCGTCCATATGAAGAAGAAATGGGTTCTCTGCCGGAGTATTGTCTACAAGGGCAAGATTCATGGTGTTGTGAATGTTATATTTTGTGGATGCATGTGGTGGAATACCACGCACCATCTCGGGTCCTTAGACAGTACGGGTTCTGCCAATGGAAACCTCAGAATCCTCCCCTTAGCCATGAAGAGCACCGTACCTTGCATAAACAGAAGCATACTGGGCAAATGGATACAAACTGGCGAAGCAAACATGAAACCTATGTATCTTCCTGGGATAATCGCAGATATAATAGAGTGGTGGGGCAACGGATATTGGCAGGGTTTCCTTCCGTGTTTCCAGATTACATGAGTTGGTATCTGGAACACACGGTTGGATTTGTGACCAACCCGACGAATAACCCGATACCACAAACCGGGTTCCGAGATGATGGGTCGATTACCCAACTAATGGTTTGTATATCACTTTAATAAATTTACATATTAGTATATAATGCAAAAATATTATTTTAATGTTCGTTATTTTAATATTAATGCAGATGGAAGGCTATGCAGAGGTCAAGCGGCTCGGTTTATGCCAAACGCTCCTAAACAATTTGCAGCGATACAAAACACTGCCAACGCAGTGTTGACTTCAATTCGCGAAGGAGATCGTTTGAATTATCCTTCGCGTCTACAAGATCACCCGGTCGGTTTCCAGGCTGACAGAAGCCGACCTAAAAGGGTGTCAGGGCGCATTAACCGTAGACGTGGCCGGGTGGACCAAGCAGGGCCTTCTTCAGCAATTCCAGACCCTCCCAACAATGATGACCAGCCTATGGACTGGTCAGAATTTGATTTACAAAGTTTGCTGAATGATGATGATGGTGGGAGTGGTAATTTTACAGGGGCTGCTTCCTCACAAAACCTCGTTCATCCACAACAGTCAGGGGGGTTCAATCCACAACCCCAGCATGGTGGGGGGTTCAATCCACAACACTCTGGGGGGTTCATACCTACTCCTCAAGAGTCTATTATGTATACCCCCTACCCCTAAGTAACACTCAGGCGTCTTCATTTTGGACACCAGATAACCCGATTAACACCCAACAATCCTCGTTCACTTACTGGGCACAAAATCAAAGTGAACAACCAACGTGTTATAATAATTTTTGGACGCCTGTACCCCTTCAATTTGATGAACATCGGAATCCACCCAGAAATCGCCGGCATACTCAATGTGGTACCGGTAGTAGATACTGTAATCAACCTAATTGTGGTGGTCCTGGTTATTGTAATAATGATGTATAGTTTTTAAAATCGTTTATGGATGTAACATTTTGATGTTTTAGCGTTTATGTTTTAATGGTTAATGTTAGTTTACATAAACGTATGAAATAAAAATTAAATTAAAACGATTACATAACACACAACACAAACACATTTTCCTAATTTACTTATTGCAAACACATTACATAATCCTAAACTAATTATTAAAACATTAGATAATTAAACCGAAACCCCCCACTACGGAGACGGACCAGTGTACGGCAAGTAATTATCCCAGTCCTCGAGTGTGTAAGGCGGCGGGGACACAGATCGATCGCTATCACGACCGTCGGACTTCGCATCTGAGGGTATCCAGTAGTACTCATGAGGAGGGGATAAATTGTTTCGTTCTTCTTCTATAGCGTCCCTTAAAGCCTCCAGGTCCTCCTCGGTTGGCTCCCGATCAGGAGTGGTTGGGGTGGGGGTAGCCTGAAAGTGGGGGCTGGGGGTAGCCTGGAAGTGGGGGGGGGGGGGGTGGGGTTCGATTGGTTCTCCCCAAACCGTTGACACCCCATTCTCCTCTCAGCCAAAACATAATCTACAGACCACACCATCTCATCTTCCGTGAAATCAGCATCTGCGTGTGGGGGAGTGTATCCAGGGAGTGGAGGAATGAAGGGGACGGGGTTGGAAACTTGTTGAGTGTGAGGAGAAGAAAACAGGTGTTGAGGAGGAGGAGGAGGAGGGGGATGAGGAAACGCTTGGTGACGACGTGTCCGACGAGAGTATCGCCGGGGATCGAAAGGTCCGGCAGCTTTGTAAGGATAACTGCCAGACATATCTTTCAGAGGCTTGAGTGATAATTGGGACTGAGAATGAGGTTTTGGTCTTGTATTTATAGGTACTAAACCGCAACTTCAACTTGCGATTTTGATGATGACTTTAAAGTGACAAAATGCCCCGGGGGCCACTTTCGGGCCCGTGATTCGATTCCCTGGCCCGGATTTACCGGTCACTGGACCTGCCAGCGCGCTGTACTTTGGACATAGTTTACCATTCATGCAAGTTTAGGCCTCCAAAAATATTGCTCGGCATCATTATCTGCGTCACAAAACGATGAAAAGTCACATTTTCGCAGTGCCACTTTTAAGAGTTGATGAGGTGTTTTAATTTCAGAGGTTTTTTTTAAGTGGCAAAATGCCCCGGGTGCCACTTTCGGGCCCGTGATTCGATTCCCTGGCCCGGATTTAGCGGTCACCGGACCCGCTAGCGCACAAGACTTAGGACATAGTTTACCGTTCATGCAAGTTTAGGCCTCCAAAAATATTGCTCGGCATCATTAGTTGCGTCACAAAACGATGAAAAGTCACATTTTCGCAGTGCCACTTTTGAGAGTTGATGAGGTGTTTTAATTTCAGAGGTTTTTTTTAAAGTGGCAAAATGCCCCGGGGGCCACTTTAGGGCCCATGATTCGATTCCCTGGCCCCGATTTACCGGTCACCGGACCCGCTAGCGCGTAGTTCTCAGGACATAGTTTACCGTTCATGGAAGTTTAGGCCTCCAAAAATATTGCTCGGCATCATTAGCTTCATCACAAAACGATTAAAAGGTGTTTTAAATTGAAAAGGTAAAACTGCAACTTCAATTTTCGGATTTAAATTCAAAAGGTAAGACCGCAACTTCAACATGCTGGTTTAAAAGGTCTATAAAAGTACATGTATTTCCATCCTTTTACTACCACCAAATATCACCCCAACTCATTATGGCAACCAACAGTCATACACAAATCCTAATGGATCTCAGGCAATCAAACCCCGAATTTGAGGACATAGTCCCTGAGACACCACCGCATAATATGTAACAAATATTGTTAACGTTTGTGAGCATGTTTGTTTCTTAACTGGACCATACATAAGCATACTAAATTAACTTTTAGAAGCATTTATCTACTAAAGAAGTCAATTTATTTAACTGGACCATACATAAGCATACTAAATTAAACTCAACCACAACACAACCACCTACCTAACCTCTTAGAGAAGATACACACATTATTAATAAAACTTAAGTCCATTATGTGGTGAACAATCAGACTGGGGCCGATTCTGGGTCATACACTTCAAGAGTTTGTTGTTTCTCCCACCTCCTAAATAGGATTTCATCAAGAACCGACTCATCAAAATCCTCTACGTCATCTTCAATGGGTGGTGGATTTGGTTGGTGACCGTTGTCACCGGTAGAGGAATGTGGTTGTGGAGATGTCGGACGGTTATGGTTTGGTGTTTGAAAAATTACCGGACGGTTATGGTTTGGTGTTTGTGGAGTAGTTGGACGGTATGGGTAGGGTTGTTGCTAATGGGAGTGTTGCAAGGTAGGGTTTCTTCGTTGTTGGTCAACGATGTTTACAGAACGATGAAACTGATTGGGGATTTCAATAATCATACCCGAAGTGAAAGTCTCTACTACAGGTGCCTCTGCCCAACATACGAATCCACAACCACGGGGTTTCCTGTTACAGTAGTAGAATCGACGACCTGGGTTTCTTGAAGTTGATGATACACGGACTACTGTGGGAGAACCACAATTGCAATAAACCATATTGTGGTTTCGTTTGTTGATATCTGCAACTTAGTATGTAATGAGTATTGTCATTTATGGGCAAAAAAAACCGCAACTTGAAGTTGCGACTTATCGAAAATAGTATTTTATTATTGCACGACCTTTTGTGGTGATTAAAATAATATTCTTCATAAACCGCAACTTGAAGTTGCGGTTTATGGAAAACAATATTTTAGAAAAAACTGCAACTTGAAGTTGCGGTTTATCAAAAATAGTATTTTATTATTGCACGACCTTTTGTGGTGAATAAAATAATATTCTTCATAAACCGCAACTTGAGAACAGTATTTTAGAAAAAAAAACGCAACTTAAAAAAAACGCAACTTCAAGTTGCGGTTTTTTCTAAAATATATATGTATGCAATATGAAGTACTGACCATCACCATTTTGTGTTACTAAAAAAATCATGGCAAAGTTTCACCCTTTCATTTTAAAACTCTACTGGGGTGGTAACGTTACCTACGTAAACGGTAGTGTTACTGCCGACGACAACACCATTTCAACCACTTTTATTATGACCCACAGAATGTCATATACTGAGTTTGTAGACGCAGTTTTTAGGAACGCTCATATTAACAGGGAGTGTTATACTTTGAGTTTAGTATTGTACTACACTTTTCAGGGTTGCTCAGATGGGGCGTACATCGTCGGGGACGATGGTATGAACGCGATGTTCTATCTAGCCGAGAATACACATTGTTACGTTGCAATCGTACATGTGAAGCCCATGCCGATAGTTTCTATTTAGGAAACTATTGCTATGGATCTACTAAGACGCTTTTCCTCGGTGCCTTTAGAAGATGACACTTTGCAAACTCCGCCATCTCAGCATATGCAGTCAACCAATCTGTATCTCGGGTCATCGTTCAACAACACAGGAACCTCATATCAAGAAGGTTCTGCTGATTACCATTATAATGATTTTGACTGTAACGAAGAGTATGTTGCTGATCTATCTCTTAATGACAACGAACAACATCATGCTAACGATGACAATGAAGGTACGAGACTTATATAGTCAATTGATTTTTATTAATATCTATAATTATATTAACGTACTTATAATATGTGTGGTGTTATAACGATGACAAAAAAGACGAGGATGATGCTGGAGGCTACGAAGACGGCGACGAAGACGACAATAACGACATCGATAACAACGTTCCTGTAAATTATAACTACGAACCGTCAGATGCGTCTCAAGGTATTTTTTTTCTTGTTAATAATAAAGTACTTTCATTGATACGGTATCCTAATATGATCGAATACTACTGAGTAGGTTATACGTCCGAAGAGAGCAGAGAAAGCGAGCATGAACCCATGGACATTGACTTGGAACAAAGCGGGGACGAAGAAGATGAAGCTGGACAGTCACTTGTCCCAACAGATCCTCAATTCCATGAAGGGCTTAATCCTGCTTTCCCTACGGACGTACCTATTAACGACGAAGATGAAGGGTTAGAAGCATATCGGCTTCCCGATTACGACGATGAAGATAGCATGGATATGTGGAGTGGAAACATAGATGATATCCGTGTGGGCATCTACTTTTAAAGTAAAGAAAAAGTGATTAAAGCGATCTGGTATTGGAACGTGCAATGTAATAGAGATTTGTGTGTCGTCGAAAGAAGGCCATACACATTTAGAGTAAGATGCAAAAATAAAAACTCAACTTGCATGTGGGCTGCTACGGCATCACGTGCCCGGGAGGGGGCCTTCTGGCGGTTGTTAAAGTGGTCAACAAAACACACGTGCTACTCAACGGTTGAACGAAACAACAACAGGGCACTAAGGTCAAGAGATGTTGCCACGCATATCTTTGCACAGATGAAGGCTGACTTAACGTTTACGGTGAAACAGGTCATCACTTACATAAAGCAGACGCTGAATGTCGATATCTCATACTCTAAGGCATGGAAAGCCCGATGAAAAGCAATTGAGAATGTGTACGGCACCTGGGAGAGCAACTTTGAGCAGTTGCCAGCCTATGTGGCTCGATTACAGGCTACAAATCCAGGTACCGTTTTCGAGTGGTATCATCATCCCATGAGCCCCCCGGAATGTAAGGTGTTCAAATATGTTTTCTGGGCCTTTGCGCCCGTAATCGAGGCGTTCCAATATTCGGCACCGGTAATCTCCGTCGACGGGACTCATCTAAAGGGGACGTATAAGGGTAAGATGTTGATTGCGGTCGCCAAGAATGCAAACAACCACATACTTCCGGTGGTCTATGCAATTGTAGATGAAGAGACAATTGAGAGCTCGGGTTGGTTCCTGGAGCAGTTTAGGCTGCATATTTCAAGACACAACGCCAGCAACCCCCTTTGTGTTATCTCGGACAGACATGTCGGAATAATTAGGGCGATGGAGGAATTGCTAGGATGGAGGGAGCCGAATGCTTACCATCAGTATTGTCTTTGTCATGTACGAAGCAATCTTGGCGCAAAATTCAAAAGCGCAACTCTAAAAAAGCTTTGTTGGACTATCGGTAGCACATCACAGCGTTACAAGTATCTGTATGCCATCAGACAAATGAAGAGCATTAACAAAAAGGCATGGAGATACTTGAGAGACATTGAGCTCTCTAAGTGGACGTTGGTGCACGATAAAGAAAATCGTCGATGGGGTCACCTGACAACCACCATGTCTGAGTGCTTCAACCATGTGTTGTCAAAGGCAAGGATGATGCCTATTACGGTAGCTATACACCATATGCTGGAAAGGGATGTTGATCAGTTTAACATTCACTACAGAATTGCAAAGCGTTGCCAAACAATGTTGTCCCCCCCCCCCCCCCCGCATCTGGAAGGTGATATGCGAACGTGATGCTAAATCACGAGAACATCCTGTACGTTGGTATGATGGTTCACAGGGACAGTACCACGTCAAGTCTCGCGTTCGGGCAATGGAAGACGGGGGTAACAATTACACGGTTGAATACCGTAAAAGAAGTTGCTCCTGTGCAAAGTGGCAAATCGAATGTCAGCCTTGTTCGCATGCTATAGCGGTTTGCCACATGAAATGTAAGGACCTTCATCAAATTGTTGATCCACGATATCATACTTCTGTATATCGTCTTAAGTACAATGGCCACTTTTATACCCTAGGTCATACAGCTTTGTGGGCACAGGCAAACTGGAGACTCCGTGGTAACCCGTCACATTTTACCATAAAACGTGGGAGGTTGAAACAGAAGAGGATCCATAACGAGATGGATGAAAGGCATGAGGACGAACCTTGTGCTCCCCGCAGACGCAGTATTTGTAAGCAAACAGGGCACAACAAAAAAAGTTGTACCTCCCGTGGCTAGTGATGTTCATTGTCGTGTGTTGGTTGTCGTAAGTTAATGTTTGTAGTACTGTTTCTTGCTATTTCTTATCAACTTGTCATATTACTCTCATGATGCTAGTTCAAAGTATCATGAACTAAATAAACGATGACGCCTTTATTACATGAAAAAGGAAATATTACAAAACAGCTGACGCAACTCACCAAAACTTATCACAACGACACTTATACAGCTCATCAGCCATGTGGCATCGGTAGTACACACAAGCCTCTTCTACGGTGTTTTCATGGTGTATCATCAACAATTTGTTTTTAACTAGTTTCTCCATCATCATACAAACAAGAACCCCGACGCTAGCGATGTTACTCTCGTCTTGGGGGACATCCGTCTCAACCAAACCAAGGGACATATCACGTTCCGTTATGTACCTCGTGTGTCTCCTGAAGTGAATACGTTCTAGAAACCATTTGAAAAATAACTGTAGCATCTCCATATAGTTCCTAACATCTCGATGTTTTCCATTTCTCCATATTTTATCGGTCCAATATTGAGTAATCACCAAGCTCTGCATATCAATACGGACAAGTAGCCAGTCTGTTTGGCGAATCCACAAAGGAAGGTAGATGCAGTCAACCTCCCAGAATGGAGGATACGGGTCCTTTTGTCCGGCATAATAAAGGGGGGTAGTGGATTTATCATCTTGCATGTAATAATAAAAATCAGGAGGTAACACCGACCATCAGAATTCTTTATTGGGGTTTTTTTAAGAGCATCGCCTGCCGTACACGCATTAATCTTACAGTCCATGCTTCAACATGCTGCAAAGAAGAAAAAACACTATAAATTAATATGTTGTTTAACTATGTAAACATGTGAAAACTTATAAAAATTAATATGTCGTGTTAAGTGTACCGTAGCCGACAGATGACCGCCGGATTCATTCCTTAGTAGGGCACCCCAAAAAGTTCTGTCGAGTTTTTTTGTAATGAAACGACTGTAGCAGTATGGAGAGTCCCCGTTGAGGCAAAACACTAAAACATCTGGGGACCAGTTCTTTGAATCTTTGTTGGGAACTATAGCACTATCTTTTTCGGGCTCCTTTTCCGGTGGCTTTTTAGTCGGAATCTGCATAGACGATCCAGCCTTCGTGGATGACGACGGCTTCTTCATACGCCTCCAAAGATCATCCGTCCACTTTGATTTCTTAGCAATTGGTTGAGAACAGAAATATGGCCCGAGTTACAAAACAATCTACCGAGTTACAAAACAATCTATTTCTGAGACCACCAATTCCAATATTCTCCCTCGACACTTGGCCCATACTTTAGCTTTAGTTTTAAGTTCATCGATTTGTTGAACATGGGTACCAAATCAAGGGTAACTACGTAACTATGCCAGATTACCCTGGCAAGAGGAGCACGAGCAGGAGCAACTACATCTGATATCCCCGACGTCGCTAATTACCGACCGTGTTTCTTCAACACCGGGGTGCATTCCCTTGTAGGTGTAGAAGCCGCAGGTGCGATTAAGTTTGCTGCTAAAATTAGTGGCTTTGATGAACCCACCAACTTCAATTTCCGAGAACACCTATTCCAACTTTAAAAGGGAAACAAGGGCCTGAGGGAATTCCACCACCTTCAGCGCCCCCCCTCCCCTCCGCCTACCGTAGGTGCCTGAACCAACTTCCCAGTCGCCTAAGGTTTTCCTGGAGGGTGGAAACAAAAGAACACTAAAATATCCCTCCAGGCATCACCATTTTTTCATGAATCCCCACTTTCCTATAACAACAACGAGGAATGCAAGGCAGAGGATGAAACAGGGGGAGTATGTTTTTAAACTTGTATGCTACGAGTTTAAAAACAAACTGTTTCTAGAAACAATGGCATGAATCTCCCCAATATTATAAACTATGGTACCGGTGTTGCATTCTACACGTGTTATACCACGTGTGGATGTAACATCGATCCAAGTAGTTTCATGTGGATGTAACATCGATCCAATGTTCCAATGAAACCTCTCCTACCACCACCAATTTGACAAAGGGAAAGGAAATAAGAAGCTGCATGGATTATTATACAGCATTTGGATCCCCTTCATTAACAACATTGAAATGATGGAATGTGGATGTAACACAGGTCCAATAACACAGCGTATTTGTAACCCCTCTTCCGCATTTTGTAAAAATGGAATACGGATATATTTATGTGTGTGCAATTGTGGAAAGATCATATATTATGCTTTGCTGAGTGAAAATGAAATGAGCAAATGGTAAACACTTTACAATTTATATTGGTATATTAACATGTGTCTGTCGAATATTATATAACATGCATGCACGGCTAAAACCATTATAATAGAAACCGCAAGATGGTCCTTTGGTGTCAATTATAACTTACAAAACTAGTCCCTCAACTATCTAAACATTTAACCATTAAATGTATAAACCACAAGATGGTCATGCGGTTTCTAACATAACTTACAAAAGTGGTCCTTAATCTAATGAAGCATGTAATCTTCAAGTCCTTCATCGATAATGCCTTTTGTCAGGTCCTTGCATAACCGCAAGACCATGTTGTGGATTCTAACATAACCGCAAGACCATGTTGCGGATTTAAGGTTTATCTCTCCTAATCACCATGGTCATCCTACTCATACAAACACGTAAGCATAAACCGCAGGATGATCCTGCGATTTCACCAAAGCACCAAACTCAATCTTGACACCCTCCATTTGCACAAGTTTTTGTGGATATACCACTTTTTTAGCAAAAAAAAACTTTAGTCTCTATGTGTCAAGGCTTAATGCATTTACAAACCGGCTAGACTTGAAGTTGGTTCATAGGGAGAAATTGAATGGATTGATTAGTTTGTGTTTTTAAATTTTAGGTTATATTAACATATTAGGATTATAATATATTTCAAATTTGGGTATGAGTAGTATGCCTGACTTGCAAGCAATGTTAATGTGCATATATAGATTATAGGTTTACATCGTTGTTGCTACAACAAGGAAAATGACCGGGATTAGGTTAAGAGATGTTTAGGTTTATGAGTTAAAGGTCTGTTAGGTTAAGGTTATGATTTAGGGGATCCTCTAGCTCCTGGAATGGACCTGCACAAGGTAACAGACACCGTTAGCCTTAACGCAGGAGGGGGTCTCGTGCGTTTGGACCCCGGCGTGAGAATAAGTGTATATTCATTTGGAGTAATAAAGTAGAGAGTATAAGAGTAAAAGGAGTAGTGAGAAGTGTCTGTCGAATGAATACCTAAGGGTCTCCTTATATAGGCAATGGAAATCTGCCCAGGAGCTCCCTTATGGTAGCTTCCTTACTATACCTGGTCATGCTTGACTCTCTTTATGCTGCTAGTAGTGAGACTTTGCCCTTTTAGTGCACTTTCAGCTTTTACTATTTCCTAGGAATGGCTTGGAGCTGTGTGATGTTTTGTTTTATGCCAATAGTAATAAGCCAAAGCACCTTTTTATATTTCCAATGTTTTTACTGTTTACTTTCTGCTGCATAGCTACCATATGGCAGCCATGCTGCCTTATGTTAGCTGTTCAGCTCCAAGAAGTCAAGCAAACCTTAATACTTTTTACTTTGCTTTATTTTCTTGACAAGGGATTAAACGTGGTCGTTTTAGGACCCACATCATCAGCCCCCCAGTCATAAGCATTTGTAAAGAAGTTATAAGTGCTTGTGACTTGTAAATTGTCTCTTGCCTCGGTGGCAATGTTAGCTAATCTTACCTTGGTACCGAGGAGTTATTAGATTCCAAGCTCCCTCATGGGAGCTATATATTTGTGCAATGCCTTTGCCAATTTTATTTTCAGTTCCTGTCCCTTCGTTTCTCATTATGACCTTATTTTTAATTAATATCGATGGTCATCATTACTTTCTTGGGGGCAGATTTATGTCCCATCAGCTGCTGCTGTGGCTGTTGATTTAATGGGCGCCCTAGGCTGACGTCATCCTATTGGATAGATGGATGAGTTTCTTCATTGGTAACCGTTTTCGATCATTAATTTCAAATTTCGAATTTATAAAAGGAGATAACTTCTCCTAATTCTTCATTTCATTCCCTTTTTAGTATAACTTCCCTCTTCCACCCACGATCCCCTCTTCGCCGGCGTCTTTGTTTTCTTCTATAAAAACTGGTAAGTACCTTCCTTTTCTTTCACACTTGTTTTTCGTTATGGCTAAAAACAATCTTGCTTCTCAATTTACTCGGTTGTCCAAGTCCGATGCCGAACAGTTTTGTTCGAAAGTTGGTATCCCTTTGTCTTTTGAACCCTCTGTTCCAAAGGGAAAGACTCCGGTAACCTCTGTTCCTCCTGGTAAGGTAGCTGTTTTCACCCGTCAGTTTGATCAGGGTAACCTGCGGTACCCTTTTTCTAGGTTTTTTCTTAATGTCTTAGAGTACCACCAACTTGGTCTTGATCAGCTGTGTCCTTCCGGTGTAGCCCGGATTATTCACTTTGAAATAGTGTGTCGTTGTCTTGGTTATGAGCCACCTTTGGCCATGTATCGTCGCTTTTATAGGTTGGCTAAGAATGGGAACTGGTTTACTATTGAGAAAACTCAATGCGAACCAGCCCTAATTTCAAGTGTCATCGGTCTTGTGTCTACCTGGAAAGATAAGTTTTTCATCTTGAACTCTGATTTCCTACCCTTCAAAGCCCCAAGGAGGTCTTCTGATGCTCCTCTGAATGAGAGGGAGCCTGATCTTGACACTCTTGACCAGGAGTTGTTGGAAAAGCTTCGTATTTGTCCTACCCGTCTCCGCACCTTTCCTGAAGACTTTTTGGTCATGATGGGTCTGAGTGTTAATTGGGATGATCCGGAGACTGAACCTGTGATTTATCATGGTGGGGAGGGTATGTGTCGTTGAGTCTTATTTTCTTTCCCCCACTTTTGCTTATCTGTTTCTTTCTCTGATGTCTTTTCTTTTTTGCAGAAATGAGTACCCTTGATTTTCTTGCTTTGGATGACATTGTTGATGTCAAGTTCAAGGTCCGGGCCTTGGAGGAAGGGAAGAATGTGGTTTTAAGGACTGAGCATGTTCGTTTCCAAGGGGAGTATACTAGTGTTATTTCGTCCTCCTCTACTGCTGCGGAGACTTCAGTGAAGAAGTCTGTTACTGTTCGTCGCTCCAGCAAGCGACTTCAAGGCATTTCCTCTGGCCCAGGGAATATATCTGCTATTCCCTTGGTCATTGAAGAGGAGGATGAAGACTCTTCCTTGATAGCCTCCGCCATGGGATGTGTGCCTACCTCTGGGAAGGGCAAGTTGACATTGTCTTCCCCTAAGAAGGATGATGCTTTGTTCAAAAAGCCTAAGGATGTGGTGATCAAGGGTGGGGATCAGAAGCTATTGTTGTCAAGAGCTGAAGGAGGTGAGAGCTCGAAGCCGATTACCAGTGTTGGTATTGATGCCCCTGTTCAGCAGGGTCATAGTGAAGGAGTATTTGTACCAAATTGGGACATTAAGAGTTCGGATGTGTTAAAGAGGGCTTCCGTCTGTCGGGATTTGATTGACCATTGCATCCCTGATGTAGAAAGGGCCATGCACAGGGAGTGTGCGGACAAAGATCTGATGAAGAAGATGTATTATCATTTTGGTCAATTTCTATCTTTATTTCCGGACGGGATGACTAGGTGGGGTGGTTTATTACTTCGGAGTGAGCAGCTTGAAGGTGCCTATGAGAAGCACGAGCTTGAGTTGGTGAAGGTGAAAGAGGAACTAGCTAAGTATGTTGCACGGGAGAAGGATCTGGTGCATGAGTTGGCCGTGTCCAGGACCCAGCTTGGTTTGGAGAAGGAGAAGTTTGACAAGATGTTCAAAGGATTAAATGATGAGAAAGTGAATGTTGCTGAGGAAAGGGAAGGTCTGGCTCGGGCTAGGGAGGCGGTTAAACAAGAGTAGGTTGCTGTGGAGAAGGTTGGCGTGGAGCTTAGGGCTCAAGTGGATCATCTGATTGAAGAGAAGGAATGGTTGATTTCTAAGGGGGTTGCCCGTTTTTTTACCAACTTGCTGCATTCCCAGGAGTTCAATGCTCCGTTGGCTGATATTTTCGCCATGGCAATAGCCTTTGGTCGTCATGGGGGAATTCAAGCTGGTTTTAAGGCAGCCGAGGAGGGTCAGAGGATCGAGGAGCTACCCTCCTTTAAGCCTTCTGCTGGGGATGAGTTTGTGAGTGCTGTGAAGGCGATGGAGCTCTCCACCCACCCTTATATTGCAGCCATTGCTAAGGCTTCCCAGCAACCTATCTCCTTCCTGCAAGATTTGGAGCCAGAAGGTTTGAAGAAGGAGGTGGCCAACGAAGTCTTCAGCTCCTATGTGTCAAAGAGGCCCTTTAGGATCATGTTGGAGGGGGCTGATGGCGGGGAAGGCAGTTCGAAACATTTAAAACCTGTTGATTCGTCTAAAGTTCCTGATTTGGAGCAGGTATTTGAGAATCCTTCCCCCCTCCAAGCTTTGAAGATTGATTCCACCCCTCCTGCTAGTGAGGATGATCCGTTTGCTGGCCTTGATACTAAGGAGCTCTATGGAGATGTTGGAAACCAAGTTCTGGCTTTCACTGGTGAGGGCGATACCATCGATGAAGCCGAAGATTCTGTTATCCCATGATCAAGTCATGTTTTAATCTTTTGTTATGTTTTGGCAGTCTTTGTAATGAAACTCTGTTGTACCTAGCCTTAGGGCTTTAATCTATGGGAATGCTCCCCCTTTAGGGGTGATGCCTTATTTTATGTTTAATGTTTGGGTGTGTTGAATATTTTTGCTTGCCGTTTATAGTGTTCGCAATGTCTTTAACCTTTTGCCATGAGGTGGATGCTGCAATCACCCATCCCAGGCTACTAAGCTAGAGAACCGATGCAATGCTTATCCTATCAGCTTGTTTGTAACCTTTCTCAATGGTTATCTATGTGAAATGTTCGTTTTTGTGCCTGCTGTGAACATGTATGAGCTGTCTTGGTGTGAGGAGCTCACCCTCTTTCATGGGTCTAGGTATTCCTTCTAAAGGACTTGTCTCATGGAGTTGTGGATTGTATTAGGAACTCACCCTGTATACAGGAAGGTCATTATCCTTGTTACCTGTTGAGTAGTTGTGGCCTAGGAGCTCATCCCCGTTTCATGGGTAGGTAAGCGCCGGATCCCATGGAGCCTTGTTAGGAGGGGCTCACCCTTTGATAAGATAAGTGACAAGTGAACTGTTTTAAAAGAAAGTTCATTCATTCATTAGTTGTTTCATTTGGGATACATAGTAGCGTTACAACCATTAAACATAGAACCGTTTCAAATGCTTGTCATTCCAGTGCCTTGGGACCATGTTGTCGTTTGGATCAGCTAGCTTGTAGGATCCACCTTTGTGGGCTTCCTTGATGACATAAGGACCCTCCCATCGGGGACCTAGCTTTCCTACGTTCTGCTGCCTGCTAGCTTCATTACATCTCAACACGAGGTCCCCCGGCCTGAAGACTTCTTTTCTAACCCTCGTGTTGTAGTAGGCTTCGAGTTTCTTTTTGTACCTAGCTTCCCTGATGGAGGCTTGATCTCTTGATTCTTCGAGGAGGTCCAGGTTGAGCAGGACCTCCCTACCATTGTGTTGTGCATCTCGTCGTGCGCTTCTTCCTGAGCTTACCCCAATTTCGGCTGGTATGACAGCTTCGCTTCCGAAGACGAGGCTGTAGGGGTGTCTTTTGGAGACTTGTTTTCTCCATGGTTCGGATAGCCCAAAGAACACTTGGGAGCTCGTCAACCCATTTTTTTCCATATCTTCCCAGCCTTGCTTTAATACCTTCGGCAATGCTTCTGTTCATACGCTCAACTTGTCCATTGGACCGGGGGTAAGCTACCGAGCTGAAGACTTGCTTGATGCTCAGCTCGGAGCACCAACTGCTGAACAGCTTGTTGGCAAACTGTTTTCCGTTGTCGGTTACGATTTCCCCTGGTAGTCCATATCTGCAAATTATCTGCTCCCATACGAAATTCACCACATGCTTCCTCGATATGGTGGCCAATGGCCTGACCTCCGGCCACTTGGTGAAGTAGTCCACAGCTACCAAAAGGAACTTCAGTTTTCTTGGGGCTGGTGGGAAAGGACCCACTATGTCCATACCCCACTTATAGAAAGGCCAGGTGGAGATGATGGGTACAAGATCGTGTTTCGGGTTGGTCTTCACCGGTGTTTGCAACTGACATGCTTCACATTTTCGGATTGTCTCGAAGGCATCTTTGTGCATGGTTGGCCAATAATAACCGAGGTTCATAAGCTTTGATACCACAGCACGAGGCCCGGCATGCATGCCACATATCCCCTCGTGTATCTCCCTGATGAGATAGTCACTTTGATTGGGTCCGACACACCTGAGCATGGGTGCCAAGTATCTCTTCTTGTAAAGTTTGCCATCTTCAACCACATATTGCCTTGCCTTGATGACCAACCGCTTTGCTTCTTGCTCGCTATCTGGTAGCTTCCCTTCTTTTAGGTAGGACATAACGGGGGTCATCCATGTGGATTCTGTTTCAGTGACAATATCTTGGACCTCTTTGTCATCAATGGATGGTTCCCGAAGCACCTCAACCAGGAACTTTTTGGTTAAGTGAGCAAACGTTAGGGAGGCCAGCTTGCTTAGGGCATCTGCCTGTTTATTCTTGGTCCTCGATACTTGTTCTAGTGAGAAGGTTTTGAATTCCTTGATGAACTCCTTGACCTTATCTTTGTACTTGATCATTGAGTGCTCCTTAGCCATGTACCCCCCCCCCCCCATTCACTTGCTTGACTACCAGGTTCGAATCAACGAACACTTTCAACTCTTGGACTTTCATGCTTCTTGCCAACCTTAAACCAACTAGTAGGGCTACATATTCAGCAACATTGTTGGTGCAGGGGAAGTCTAAACGGAGGGCATATGTGTATTCGGTTCCGTAGGGGTCCCTAATGACAAGACCAGCCCCGGAACCTTCTACACTTGAAGCTCCATCAGTGAAAAGACACCACTTCCCTTGGAGGTCAGGTTGTTCTTCCTCGACCTCATTCATCTCTTCTTCTGTCTGCAGGATGGGTAGCTCGGTTAGAAAATCAGCAAACACCTGCCCTTTGTAAGCCCTCCTAGGTACGTATTCTATCTTGTGCTGTGACAACCTGCACCCTTCACTTTTCATAAATGTGCATAATTGGTTCCTCAACTATTTCAAAATTTTCATTTTTAACCCTCCTATTTTAATAGGACCAAAATTCCCAATTTAATAAACTTATAATTTTTATAAGTAAAAGTATGCACGTTTTATACTCAGATCTATACCCGAGAACATATGTTTCAGACCTTGATACTCAAAGCCCTTAATTTTCGGTCCTCAAACAACTTAGAAACCGAAGGAAACAAGTCCAGAACTTAAAATTGATTAAATTACAAAAATTAATTTTTTTTGCTTTCGCGGTCCGCTGAGACAGTCAAACAGTCAAAGTCCTAGTCGAAGTCTCAGTCAAAATCCTAGTCAAAGTCTTAGTCAAAATACTATTCAAAGTCCTAGTCAAATAGTCAATTCATCTTAAAACCTTACTTTATTGTGTTGACCAATTAAAAAGCCTAATTGAATTCAAAATTAGTATAAAAACCCACATATGACCCATTACACTTTGCACCTCTAAATCGATTGTTTCAATTCGATTAAACTCTCTCTCATACCTTTCTTCTATAGTATATTACTTCTACATTAGAAGCTTTGATTATAAGCTCTTGTAATTGGCGAATTGGAAGCTTGATATTTTTCCTTATTCGGTTTCTATTCTTCTAAATTGGACTAGTTTCGTTGTTTAATCTTTGGATTGCTCGCATTTTCACGCTCGCTTAGTCATCTAGTTATTTGGCGAAAGTGAGTATATCTTTCCCCTTTTTCATTTTACTTTTGGGGCTACTCATGTACTTATATCAAGTTTCTATTTCCTTTTAATAAAATAGCAATTCTCCTGTGTGTTTGCTTGTGTTAATTTGTGTGTCTATGACTTGTCAAAATCATTAACCTTTGAGGGCTTGGCATTTCAATGAATAGTACTATGGTATATACCCTTGTGACCCTGTTGAGAGTCCTTGTCATTGCTATGTATTTCATTACTACTAGCGCATACTATATATATTTCTTTTCTTTACATAGGGTTGATTTTGAACGGATATTACTTATTACATAATTGCAAACAGTATACAACACGTTAATTGCGAAACACTTTTCTACTATATGTATTCAAACAGGGTATGCTCACCAATACATTTTGTATTGACAAAATTATTTTCGTACATGTTTCAGGTTATCTTTGAGATGACTTTTAAGCTTTTGGAATTTTACTTAGATGTCGGGTTATTGTATTTCAGTTTTAGTTGTCACTTTAGAATTTTGTATATTGTAATTTCCTTCAATGTAATAAACTATTCAATTCAATGTATTCAAATTTACACTTTAGTACCATGAGCTATTGAGCAATCGTCACTACGTGACACCTCGATGTTTCCGCCATCGGTTGGGGTGTTACATGTGCTCCCCTAGGCCAATAGCCCATTTTGCAAAACTCCCCGAATCTTCCGGCTTTTCAAGGATGGAACGTATGGGTTGGTCGGTGATTACCCTCATTGGATGAGCTTGGAAATATCGTCTTAGCCTTTTGGCAGTGTGCACGAGTGCCAGCACAAGCTTTTCCATGGGATCATAATTGATTTCAGTGTCTTTGAGGGCTCTGCTGACGAAGTAGATGGGTATTTGCTCCTTTCCTCGATCAACCAGGAGGACTAAGCTAACTGCTTCAGATCCTGCAGACAAGTAAACTGTTATTACTTCCCCCTATTCGGGAGCCGCCATTTCTGGCAGGGAAGCTATGTGTTTTTTAAGCTCAAGGAAGGCAGCCTCTGCCTCTTTAGTCCAACGGAAGTCCTTCTTATCGATACAATTCTTGAGTGTTTTAAAGAAGGGAGGACTTTTCCGTAGACTTAGGTAAGAAACGTTTCAAGGCAGCGATTTTACCGTTGAGGCTCTGCACTTCCTTCTTCATGGAAGGTGACTTCATATCTAGGACAGCTTAGATCTTGCTTAGATTTGCTTTGATGCTTTATTTCCCGACTATATGACCAAGGAACTTCCCTTCCTCGAATCCAAAGGAGCACTTTATTGGATTGAGTTTCATGTTTATTCCTCGGATGTTATCAAAAAATTTCTCGGATGTCTTTTATCATTGCCTCCCCGGACTTTCTTTTGATGACCAAGTCATCTACATAGGCTTCCATGTTCCTCCCGATTTGCTTCCAGAAGGCTTGATCCACCAACCTTTGATAAGTTGCTCCTGCATTCCCTTATCCTGCATGTTTCTCTTCGTCTTCTTGCTTCATTTGAATCTGGTGATACCCCTTATAGGCATCCAGGAAGCACTTGTATTGGAAGCCAGTGAGGGAGTCAACCTTCCAGTCGTTCTCGAGTAGTGGGTAGCAGTCTTTCAGGCAAGCTTTGTTAAGATCCTTGAAATCTACGCACATCCTCCAGGAACCGTCTTGTTTGGCCACCATGACCGGATTCGCCACCCATGAGTGATATTGTACCTCCCTTAGAATGCCATCTTCCACCAACTTTTCAACCTCCTAGCAAGCAGCCTGGTTTCGGGCAGGTGCCAGGCTCCTTTTCTTTTGAACGACAGGTTTGTAAGAGGGAGCTATGTTGAAGGAGTGTTCTGCCAGATCTCTTGGGACCCCAGTCATGTCTCCGGGACACCAGGCAAATACGTCTCGACTTTCCTGCAAAAGGTTGATTAGTTCAAACATAACCTTATCAGGGAGCAGATTGTTTACTTTGATGGTCTGCTCCGGATAGGCATGGTTTATGCTGATTTCCCTGATGGGATTACTGGCTGGTGCCTTCATCTCTCGGGGATCTTTAGCTTCCTCTACATAGGCTATTAGAAGGGTTTCAGCTGACGGCTTCAAGGTTGCAATTCCATTGGGCGTTGGGAGCTTCATGAGGCCATGCGTCGTTGATACCACAACATCAAAGGTGGCAATGCCCATCCTTCCAATTAGGACATTGTAGCTTGACGGGTATCGAATCACAGAAAAGGTCAGCTCCTCTGTCCTGGAAAGGTCCCCATCTCTGAAACAGACGTTTAGGGTGAGCTTCCCTAAGGGATGTAGACGTTCCCCCGAGAAACCTACGAGGGAGGCATCTGACGGTTTGAGCTTGGACCTAATTTCTGGGCTCAGTGATTCGAAACACCGCTCGTACATTACTTCTGATGAGGCACCACCGTCCATGTACACTCTGTCTACCGGGAAGCCATCCAGTTCAGCTTCCACTATTACAGGGGTAATAATCAATTCGTCTGGAGCAGGAGGGAGGCAGATGTATTGTTTGTTCTAGGGCTCGGTGCGAGCCCTCTTGATCTGCTGGGTCCCCTCGTATCTGATCATGTTTACCTCTTTGTCTTTCCTCCCCTCATCCTTTCTTCCCTTGATGTCCTTGATCAGGTGAGCCAGCTCTCCGGACTTAACGGCTTCTTCTATTCTCTTTTTCAGCTGATAGCAGTCGTTTGTGTGGTGCCCGGTGTCGTTGTGGAAGGCACAGTGCTTGCTGGCATCCCTCTTGTTGGCAGGCTTGGACAAGGGCCTAGGAGGTCGAAAGGTGTACTTGACCTCCTCGGTGGAAAGTATCTCCTGAGGGGTCTTGGTTAGGACTGTGAATATATGCCTTTCTTTTTCTTGCTATCTTCCTGGTCTGGGGGACCGTCGTCTTTCCTCATTCCTTCTTGACTCGAATGGTCTTCCAGACCGTTTCTCGTTGTAGGGTTGGAAATTGGGTCTTCTGGAGCTTGTTGAGTCATCTCTCCAGCTTCCCCGATCCCGTTTCTTGGTATCCTGCCGAGTGAGAGCTTCTTCTCCCCGAAGGAAGGCTTCTGCTCTCTCAAAGGCTTCTTCCATGGTTTGAGGTACATCCTCATGAAATCTTCTCAACAACTTTTTGGGGCGGATGGCCCCCATGAATCCCGACACTCGAATCTTTTCTGTGGCCCCACTATATTGTAGGCCCTCCCTCTTATATCTCTCGATGAAGTTGCGGAGATCCTCATGTTCCCCCTGTTGGATCTGATACAGTATGGCAGCATCTTTAGTGCATTTCCTCAAGGGATTAAAGTTTAAGGTGAAGCTTCTCCTCAGATCATCAAATGACGAGATGCTCCGGGCAGGGAGACCACAAAACCATAAGCGGGCCGGTCCTACCAATGTCTGCATAAACATGTGGCAACACTTGGCGTTGTTCCATTTCTCCACAGTGGCTGCTCCAGAAAAAATGTTCAGGTGGTCGTCGGGATCCTCGGTCCCATCGTATGTTTTCACGTTAGCTGGCATTTTGATTTTGTTGGGGAAATCAAAGTGTGTTATGTGCTCGGCAAAACATTCTAACGACTTGGGACGGTATGGCTCCGAGGGGGTAGCCTCAGTTCGGACTCCCACCGTAGAGGTCTGAGCGAGGGGTTGGGGAATACCCAACCCCTGACCTCCGGGGAGAGATGTTGCTGGTACTTGGTTTAACGGAAGTGGGTACTGCCACGGGTACCCTCCGGGCTATAGGGAAATATGGCGGTATATAAGGTGAGTGTTGAGGCTGGGAGTAGTTGGGATACGCCGTTGCTGAAGGAGTAACAGGTCCTCCAACAAGACATCCGACTCCTGCCAAGGTGGTAGCAACAGCACCGCTGGCTAGGGGCAGGGACCTCAGAGCTTCCGTAAAGGGGAGAGGTGTTGAGGACGACAAGGACACTTGTGAGGTTTCCAACAACTGTCTTGTTGTGTGTTCTTGGACCCCGGGGGAGAGTATGGTTCTGCTAGGACCTTCCCTGAAAAAAATACCTCCCTGACTGTTCAAGTAGGGGTGAGGACTTGTGTCAATACGTTGGGTTGTTGGAGAGGTGGTAGTCCCCCATAACGGAAGAGGCAGGTGAGAGGGTAACAGTAGGTTCTTCGTCATAAGACAACCTGACTTTTACACCTCTGGACCTTTCCTCCCGCACATAGCCATTCAGGAGGTCTCGGAGTTGCAAGAAGTTTCTTCGTACTCCCTCCGGGGTGATGTCCATTCGTTCAATAGGTAGCAACACGTCATCTCTAAGAGACGAATAAACAGCCCTTGAGGCCGGTGGAGTTTGATAATTGAGCTTGTCTCCTAGAGACGGTTCGACATGTGGTCTGTCCGTTCCAGGTGTTTCATGGCCTGCAGCGTCACCGGAGGTGTGACTACTGGCCGGAGTTTCTTGAAGACCCCCGTCTTGGTGGTTATCTCCACCAGTCATCACAAAAGAAGGTTACTTAGGAACAAATGGGACTGAAAAACTTTCAACAGCTTTGTTCAAAGTAGCGATAGCCCCACGGTGGGCGCCACTTGTTGCTACAACAAGGAAAATGACCGGGATTAGGTTAAGAGATGTTTAGGTTTATGAGTTAAAGGTATGTTAGGTTAAGGTTATGATTTAGGGGATCCTCTAGCTCCTGGAATGGACCTGCACAAGGTAACAGACACCGTTAGCCTTAACGCAGGAGGGGGTCTCCTGTGTTTGGACTCCGGCGTGAGAATAAGTGTATATTCGTTTGGAGTAATAAAGTAGAGAGTATGAGAGTAAAAGGAGTAGTGAGAAGTGTCTGTCGAATGAATACCTAAGGGTCTCCTTATATAGGCAATGGAAATCTGCCCAGGAGCTCCATTATAGTAGCATCCTTACTATACCTGGTCATGGTTGACTCTCTTTATGCTGCCAGCAGTGAGACTTTGCCCTTTTAGTGCACTTTGAGCTTTTACTATTTCCTAGGCATGACTTTGCCCTTTTAGTGCCCTTTTAGTGCACTTTGTTCAAAGTAGCGATAGCCCCACGGTGGGCGCCACTTGTTGCTACAACAAGGAAAATGACCGGGATTAGGTTAAGAGATGTTTAGGTTTATGAGTTAAAGGTATGTTTGGTTAAGGTTATGATTTAGGGGATCCTCTAGCTCCTGGAATGGACCTGCACAAGGTAACAGACACCGTTAGCCTTAACGCAGGAGGGGGTCTCCTGTGTTTGGAATCCGGCGTGAGAATAAGTGTATATTCGTTTGGAGTAATAAAGTAGAGAGTATGAGAGTAAAAGGAGTAGTGAGAAGTGTCTGTCGAATGAATACCTAAGGGTCTCCTTATATAGGCAATGGAAATCTGCCCAGGAGCTCCATTATAGTAGCATCCTTACTATACCTGGTCATGGTTGACTCTCTTTATGCTGCCAGCAGTGAGACTTTGCCCTTTTAGTGCACTTTGAGCTTTTACTATTTCCTAGGCATGACTTGGAGCTGTGTGATGTTTTGTTTTATGCCAATAGTAATAAGCCAAAGCACCTTTTTATATTTCCAATGTTTTTACTGTTTACTTTCTGCTGCATAACTACCGTATGGCAGCCATGCTGCCTTATGTCAGCTGTTCAGCTCCAAGAAGTCAAGCAAACCTTAATACTTTTTACTTTGCTTTATTTTCTTGATAAGGGATTAAACGTGGTCGTTTTAGGACCCACGTCATCAATCGTAAAGCTAAGTTTTATTTAAGTTTTAATAAAATAGAAAACTGTCATTGTGGGATTGTCCACCCAAAAATATTATTGTGTTCTTGGGTTGTCAAGAAACATTATTTTTTTAATTGCTAAATCTTAATCCCCTATATATACTACTTCTAAAATACACCTCTTATGCCTTTTTGTGAGGCTTGATAAGTAGTCTATGCTAGGAAATACCAACATCAATACCACCATACCAAACGAGACGGGCTCAAAAAAATCTTGAAAAAATGAACTTTTGGTATATGACATTTTTACCCCTATTAACCTATTTTTATATTTCTAGGAAGACACAAGTGATGAATGACATATTCTAATGATCTTTGTAAGCTGCTTCCTCTCCCCGATTTATATATTTTAGTTTTTTTTAACGGATTTAGAAATTTTAGTTGATTCGGAAATGCGAAAATTGTTCTTAAGATTGTTTATTCTATGTTGGTTGTACCTATTTCTATATATGTTTCAATAGACATGTGAAAGTATTGCAGCCGATTTTTGATCAACAATGATATTTGTATATGCTAGAAAGGAGACGATTTTTTTATCAACAATGATATTTATATGTTCTATAAAGAAGCTGAAAAATTGGCCAATGCTAGTGCCTTATATTTGATAGAAGAACTGGAATTGGATCAAATTGGCATCATTTAATCATACAAAACCATTACTTTAACTTGTAAGTCATTGAGACCATCAAGTGTTTACTTACGGGGAGTGCTTAAGCACGTTACCAAAGTTGAGAAAGATATAGCTAAACGAATGGGACGTCGTTGATTGTTAATGGTAGAGATTTGATTATCATAATGATAATGATCCTACTTCATTGGGCTTGGGCTAATAATTCTGAAGGCCTATTTTCGGTGAAGAAGATTCGATCCGAATGGCATTCAAAACTCCTCGACGACCAGAATTTTATTGTGTTTAAATGGAGTTTGTGGGCGCCTCCGAAGGCGAATTATCTTTTGTGGAGAGTCCTTCTTGGGAGGATTGCGAAGATGAAGATACCGATCATTTGTTTTTCAAGTGTCTTTGGGCCAGGAGTATTTGGTGGCAAGTGTTGGTATGGATGCGGATTCCCTTCCCGTTAGGTTGTCAAGGTATCTCAGAGTTGGTTAATGTTGTCACGGAGAGCCCCGGGTCGAAGAATTGGAAGAAAACGGTTAACGTGATTATTATTGCTACGATTTGGCGGATTTAGTCGGCCCGTAACCTGAAAGTGTTTGAAAACACTTTCATTCCGACTAGGAAGACGGTGGATATGGTGAAAGAAGACGCTTACTTGTGGGTGACAAATCGGTCGAATTTGGGTGTCACTTCTTGGGAGAATTGGCTTAGTTTTGATATAGTTTGATATGTAGCTTTTGTTGTTTTGTTTGCGGATTGCTGTATTTCCCGACTCCTTCTTGATCGGCCTTTTTATTTATATAAAAAAGTCGTTTATGGTTAAAAAAAAAGGTACTGGATTCATGAATTACGTTCAAATGTGATGCAAAAGGTTTTTTTTTTTTGGTTATTGACCATCTGTCACACATATATAGGCCTGTACCCAATTTAAGAAAATATCATTGACTGGTAAATAAATAGTCCTATTTTAATTGTTTTTAATGAGCAGGACCCATCATTATAGTGGAGTGGTAAGAGCAAAGATGATAAAAAATAGACTCACCTTGTTGGAGGTCGCATGTTCAAATACGAGCCAACACGAGTTTTATCCGGTCAATAGGGTTACCTTGGGGACTTGTTCCTGCTTGGGCTCTAGGTGCGTCTGTTGACGTTAGGGATGAGCTCGGGACGGTATCGGTACCAACCGATACCGATCCCGAAAACTCTTAAAACTCAATACCGATACTGAAAGCATACGGTACGGTACCGGTATTTTACCTTAAAATACCGATACTATACCGATTCCGTACCGATAATCCCGAAAACCTCTAAATGTGGGTACCGATACCGATACCAAACACCCTCGGTTCGGTATCGGTTCGTACGGGATCGAGATCGGTATTCGGCGCTATGTGCTCATCGCTAGTTGACGTGTTATGATACGGTTCTCGTGGAACGCCAAGAGCCCTATACTGATGCCAGCGTGGACCTGGTTAAGACAAAATAGTCTGGCCATATGTGAGGTGGCGGGCCTGCGATTAGCACGTTGTGACCCACTGATCCTCTAAAAAATAAAGGTCACCCTTCAAAAAAAATATTTTAATTAATTAGTCTTAAGTTTGGATTAGGTGTATATAATTTTTTTTTTTTTTTGAAAGATCAATGGTGTATATGATATTCATAGGAGGTTTGTAAGGGTACATATGAAACTCACCCGTTATTAAATGGAATAAAGTATATGATGTTACGTGATAATGATTTTCATTAATTACTCGGAACCTAATTTAAAACTCACCACAAAAACCGACATAAAATATCAGATACTAAATTGCACTTCTGAGGCGGAGGAGCATCCAGATTGTGGATCCTTTGTGCGCGTTCTGCAGCGAAGCTAAAGAGATGGTTGATCACCTTTTCACGTCGTGTATGTTTGCCTCATTCCTTTGGCAACACATTGCGACGTGGTGTAAGGTCCAGAGCTTCTTTGTCTTTTCTTTTCGGGACCTTCTTCCATCCGTTTTTGAGCTGCTCAGGTTTAGCTAAATACATTTTTCACGGCCTCATTATCATTGGGTGTTGGAGCATTTGGAGAGCTCGAAATAGGCTCAAGTTTGAGAACAAGTCGGCGCATTTGGAAGATATCATTGCGGAAGTCAAGTCGGTTGGGTATCTCTGGGCTAAGAGTAGAGCTAGAATTAGTTCTTTTTCTCGGTCTAGTTGGTGTAATTTTGTAATTATGTAGTTTGTTGTTAGTGTTTTGTTTTTGGCCGCCTCGTTTAGTGGGTTGGTGCATTGGTTAATGAAGTTTGCCTATAAAAAAAAATTGCATTTCTAATAAATTTATATTTTATATAATTTTAAGTTTTTAACAACTAAAAGTACTATCCATTATATTTTTAATAGTGTATAATATTAATGTATTTTGGTAATATCTATACAGCCATCACCGAACAACAAGATATGTGTCGAGTTTGTTTCGTGTTTCCAAAAATTACCACCATATCTAATTAATATGGTATCTGTCTCGAATCTATAAAAATAGTCATCTCTCCATCCCAATACTGTATAGGAATAGAAAAAAAATGAAAAAAGATACTTGTCATGCTATCCGCTACGAATATTTTATGTTTCATATATGACTACGTACCCGTTTTCGTATGGTCTAAGGCGTTGATAAATAAATAAGGTTGGACCCAAATCTTTAATGAGCAACCATTAGTTTCAATAATTCATTGGTTCTTGAGGTTAGTTGAAAGCTAGACAGACTTTATGGCGTGATAATTCAATATATATAATATGATTGGCGATGCTTAAGCCACCTTCCAGAAAGAAAGATGTGAATCCCATGAATTCACGTGAAAATGAGTTCAAGAAAATTTAATAGTTCATTATAACAAAAGATTTGAATGCTTCTAAGACCAGCTATAGTGTGGCTTGAATGGGTGTGAAAATACCCAATAAAGCCCCATCAAGCCCAGCACACCACTCCCAGAGGCTTTTTATTTCACAAATTAAAATTCACAATGCCGGTTGATGGCGTGAAAGGGGTCACTTTCCGTGTGGATGCTAACTATTGGTGGGAGGGGCTTGAAAATCTAGCCCCATTACATATGATCTAATAATGACAATGGTTAATCCACGTGATATGGTGCGTGTATATTGCAAGTTAAAGTTTACAATTAATAATATTTATATTATAACAAGAGAGTATGTATTTCAATGGTATTAAGGCATTGAAATAGTGTCTTTCTCAAGTGATAATAGGTGACAATTGTAACCCTATTACCACATATTTATTTTGATTGCTCAAGTAGAAACATTCAAAGAATTTACCCTTGTCTTATGGTTGCTCTCACCCAAACAATAAGTGTGAATTCTCCTTTTAGGGTACTACCAGGGCAATGTGGGTATTGCGCTCTAATTGGCGAGGATGTCGCAGCTACACCGTTGCATGGCTTTGGGTATGGCACCACGCGGGTATAACTAGCTGATGCGGGTAGAACATGAAAATTGTTGTGTCGTCACCAAACTCTTCTTTTTCTAATTTTTTTAATAAAATATATGGTTGTATCTAGGGGTGTAAACGGGCCGAGCCGAGTCCGAATTTGACTAGGCTCGAGCTCGGCTTGTCATGCTCTTTTGAGGCTCGAGCTTGAGCTCGAGTCGGTTCGAGCCTACTATTCTAAGCTCGAGCTCTGCTCGAAAGTAAATCCTAATAGCTCGAGCTCGGCTCGAATCAACTCGAGGTAATTAAAAAATAATTTTTAAACGACCTAAAAACTCGGCTCGAGCTCGGCTCACTAACATTATTAATTAAAATTGAACATGTTCAAAGGACAAAGTTATATACATAAAAAAATAATATAACTTCTGATCGGGCTCGTTTAGGCTCGCGAGTCTAAACGAGCTTTGTATATAAGGCTCGAGCTCGGGCTCGATAACTAAATGAGTAGGGATGGCAATGGGTCGGGTTTGGGACGGGTTTAGGTAATCCCAACCCCATACCCGATTGCTTGTCCCAAACCCGTCCCAAAACTCGTTGGGTTTATATCGGGTAATTACCCGTCGGGTATCGGGTATACCCGTGGGTTTTGGGTAAACCCGTTAATTTTAAAAACTTATCCATTGGTTGTATCTGACTAAAAACCTGTCGGGTATCTATTACGTGACTACTAACCAATACATTTAGCATTATTAAATATGTATGTAAATGATTACAATGTATAAATATAAAATAGTTAAATCATATAAAAACACTAAAAGAGATAGATAACACATATTATACACAAATAATTGGTGTTTTTTTAAGAAGATGACAATTTAGATGGACAATTAGATATATTATGAATAGATATTTTAAAAGATATATAGGAAATTACATCGGTATTTAATCGGGTAAACGGGTATACGTTATCGGGTAATCGGGTCGGGTAAATTGGTATATCATCGAATCCCAAACCCGTCCACCAAACCCACGAAAAAAATAAAAACTAATCCCATACCCGGACCCATACCCTATTACCCGACCCAAACCCGTTCCAAATGGGTCGGGTTTCGGGTTTACCCATCGGGTTCGGGTTTGATTGCCATCCCTATAAATGAGTCATCTTTCAGGCTCGAACTTGGGTTTGGGCTCGTTAAGGCTCGGCTCGCTCGGGCTTTTTACTGAGCCGACTCCGAGTAGCTATCGAGCCGCTACGTGTCATTTACACCCCTACTCGTATCCCCACACCGGTACAAAAGCGAAGCTTTTTATAACGGTGTTTAACAATTACTAAAACGGTAGGGTATTGTATAAAAAAATATCTATGTTCAAAATCAGCATCTTTTTAGATCCTGATGAAACACATCAATATTGGATAATGCAATTAGGTTAGTGGGTTAAACAAGCAATTAAGTTAAATCCATCTAAGAGGTTCAAAATTGGATAATGGAAATCGGATGAGGCATGTGGGTGTAGTAAAATATTAGGATTAATTTATTAACTTTGACTTTATACGTTGCTTGAATTTAAATGTTTGGTGGTATTTGAGTAAAAGTCGATGGCTTTGGTTATTTTTAGTGTAACTAGAATTGAGTTGGTGATACATGTGAATTGTAATACATATCAAGCAAGTTAGAAGGTGCGAAAGTGCATGCTTATTTGAGTTATTACATTTCTAAGTGTTTGAATCCTTAAGTAATGAGGATTTCAAGGGGCAACGCTCTGTTGTCGGGTGGGGGTCCAAGGGAAGCGCCCGTGGCTAGGTCTAAAATTTTGGTCATTTTTAAACTCACAATTTTTGGTCCTTTTTACTGGTTCACGAATTCACAATAAAAAATCATACTAAGTGTTTATTTCTTAAATCTGAGTTGTATCAGATTGGATTTATTTTATAGAACTGATGTGCTGTGAATTACACATGTTTTACACATTTTTAATCGAGAATGTTTGGGCTCTAGGTTATTTAAGGTGTTTGGGTCGAGAACAAGTTAGTTTTCAGTTGGGTTTGGGCTAGGGCTTTGGGATAGGCCATATGGGCCAAACCTAGCATAAGACATATATAATGCTTTATTCTAGTCATTTGTTAGGTTAGCGGTTCATATTATAGTTCTCCTCTTTGTATCAGACGATTCTCTAGAAATCGTATGCAATTGAGAAGCTTTTATTCATTTTTCTTGTGGTTCTTGAATCACCACAATAGATTGATTTCGCCAATCTATTGTGTTTAATTTGATATCGTGTATTAGATCTAAGGGTTTGGGACTTACAATATATATGGTAAATATTAAAAGTTTATGTTTTTGTCTTTTTGTTATGAATGAAATTAATATGGAGTTGATGAAAATTATATCACATATAAAGTTTTGTAAAGATAAAGCGTGTGGAGTCGGTAACCGACTTAGGGGCTGAGGTGGCTCGGTGTCACCAACAGGAACACTACCCTCGAGTTGGTATTGGAAAAACGAGAGGTGCCCACCGAGCTCCCCGATCTTGTTTTGTTCTTTTACTTGTTGATTGTTAAAGCAGAAGGGGTAGATGGGGGATATGGGGAAGGAAAGGAATGAGTATGATGTGACGCTGAGATATAGGAAGTAATGAAGTATGCTCCATAGCCTAATTATGGCATATTTTGGTTTGTAATAAAAACTATTAAATCCAACTACATGTGTACGTGCCCACATTACTCTAATTGTATGATTTTATCTTTATTTTTTTCCCTTAGGATTATAGCGAGCATGAAGATCTCTATGTATATGACATGTACAGATAGCAACAAATATTTACTAGTTTTTTTTATCCGATAAGTTGAGATCATTGACAGACCATTAGAGTATCATCTTACCATAAGCGAAACCGTCCGATCATATCCATCTCCACTTGGCAATAATCTCTATACACCAATTTAGAAAGAAACCCAACACATCTAAGAAAAACCCCATTGTGAGAATCGAACGTAGGTCTAAATGGTCCTTAAACCTTATCCCACCCCTAGATGACACTAAGCTATAATAATATCTAAAAATTATTTATGCACGTGATAAGACGAGTATATATATCATTAGCATAGTGTTCAAATGTAAGATTACCACTACTAGAAAACTTAGCTATTGTCACCAAAATATGTATATAAGATAAGGTAACTAATCGGTTGCAAAATTTGAAGGGAACATGCCAGTGCCTATAAAGGCATGACGCTGGTTCTCCCACCCGTTCTACGTCAGCGGACTGGCATACGTCCGTCAGACAACGGATGCACGGTCTTCCGTCCGTTCTACGTCAGCGGACTAGCACGCTTCCATCAGACAACGGACGCACGGTGTGCCGCCTGTTTTACGTCAGCAGACCACTACGTATCCATAATCCAATAGACGCACTACAAAGCTTCTTCAACAAGATAAACAAGACTTCGTCAACACGACTGAAAGATACCTTTCAGGGCAGCATCGAGACACACACCCCAGGGCAGTTCTACCCTAGACAACTGTTCCTGATGCAACAGGCGGCCCGTCAGAGTCCTCGACCAATCAGAGGCTGCACCCATCCTGACACTCGAAAAGGACGACGACGTGGCAGCTCCCCAACCAAGATATCTCTGACAGGAGACTTTCTCAACCACCACTTGCCTCAGCTTCTAAATAACGGATGATTACCCACCGCCTTGGAGTAGCCAACAGGCGGACGCCAAGCGTCCGCCGCCCACCAGCGTCCACTCAGTGGACGCCACGTATATTATTGTTAGGACGATAACATCTCCCATTTCTCCTCTTTTTTATCAAACCTACTTGCACCAATTGGGCTTGAAGACTTGGGCCGGAAATCTAGAGACACCTCTACCTGTGCCGGAGCCCACTAAGGGTAGAGGATGGGATGAGGAAGTCGAACGTCGAGGTACCATAAAAGGAGGAGCCCCTTCTCCTTTTACTGGCATCCGATATTCACCTAAACTTCCATTGAAAAGACTACGAGCTACTCGTACTTTTCCAACCCCTTGTTTTATGTACTAACGTTTAGAGGGTCGGCTCTTCTAATCTGTAGTCTCTTAACATTCTTGGTCTTGTCCTTAGGCCTACACATTTTTATAAATACACATCTTTATAAACACCTCGTAGAATCACTATCAAGATCAACCCTAACCCGATGATCTAGGATATGTATTTCTTCAATTACCAAGTATCAAACCATGAACACAATATCTTTTAATAATTAATCCTACATTAATATATAATCAATGTATTTTAATTTTTTTTTTTTTGAACGGTGACTTTCATATGACTGAACCAATGTCATATTGCCTAATCGGCAGCTCTAGCCAAGGTCTGCCCCAGACTACGTTGTCTTAACCAGGTGTGATGGTGTATTAGACTTGGTTACAGCGTTCCCCCAGAAACCGTACTGCCTCCACACGAGTTTCCTCGTTGGAGTAACAACCGGTTGAAAACCGGGGCGCGGCTCATGATCGGACGCTCCTCCTAGCCAACGCCTCCCGGCCAACGTCAAATTGTACGACGACCTAACCGACCCAGATGATCATCTGGGGATATTCAACCAAGCAGGGGCCGTCATTGGCTGGACACGGGTATGGTTCGACAACCTCCCCACATGAAGCATTGGCAGCTATGAACAGCTGATCGAAAAATTTTCTCTACACTTCAGTCAACAACGTCGACACAATCGCGATAAAATGCAAATTCACCTCTGCAAACGCAGAGACACCAAACCGTTGGAAGACTTTATCGTACTGTTCAACAAGGAAGCGCTCTAACTTGGACGAGGCAACTCGAACCTCCTTCCTAGAAAATGTCAATGACAACAACCTACAAAATACCCCCAGGGCAAAGATGGCATTCCAGATTCCTGGGATGAGATCGTCAGAATTTCTAAACTATATGCTGGAAATCAAAAGACGATCCGCCAAAATCAGCGCGGAAACACCAGCAACAACTAAAACCGCAACAACCATTCATCCATCTGGAGCCGTATCTCAGGCTCCACCGACGAAGGAAGACACTCTACCTCTGGCGACGCCAGGAACCTCATCGGCAACAAGCAAACTCAGCCACATACACACATACACATAGGGTGAAGAAGTGATAAAAAATACATACACACATACGATCGCATATGTATATGTACATATGCCTTCTCATTTCCTAGTCACAATCCTTATCTAGAGAGCACTTGAATCTAGGATACACACTAACATGGAACAAGCTTTTCCCATCAACAAATCCCCATAACTTTTGACCATCCATGATTGCCCACAATCATCCAAACATTTCGGCTTCCAAGGGTCCCAAAAAGTGTGCACACAACAACCAAAAACATAAGTCAAACCCTTACACTAAATTGGCAAAACATAAAAACCCATGAGCTAGATCACCTTGTGAACTTTGCCACAAAAGAAATGCCCCTTCCCCATGAAGTTTCGGCCGCTACACCACCCCTACATATCATATCAAACCAAAACCTCCAAGTCAACTCTTTACACTTACAAGGCTACTAGTGAATACACTCCATGAAAGAATGCATTTGACCTTCCACATTTGTGAACCAATGAAATCATTGCCTCCTTCCCCAAACTCGGCTATAAATAGAGACACTAGAACCCATTTGGATCACACCACAACTCCATGATACACTCTAACACTTGAACACTCCTTTCTTTCTCTTGATAACAATCGTCCGAAGAGGAAACACCACCCAAAGGCTTAGCCGATCGCACATCATCATCATCATATAGGATTTATAAGCTTTTATCTAGCATCTAGGAGCTTCATTGTGAGGAGTTAGCTTATTATTTTCTTGTATTCTCGGCTATACACGTGAGGTATAACATCCGAACCATTATTCCCATTTACATATCATTCGACTACGGGTATGTTTGAAAAAACTAGCTGGAGGCTGGAAGCTGGTAGCTAGTAGCTGCAAGCTGGTAGCTACAAGCTTTCTAAATATATTTTGGTGTTTGGCAGAGTAGCTGAAGCTTTTAATAAAATGTATAAAATGACCAAAATGGGCATAATTAAAAGCTTGTAAAGAAGGTTTTTATTTTATTTTTAAAATAGAATAGGTATTTGTGTCATTTACTAATTAAAAGCTTGTAGCTAGTAGAGCTTTTTCTTAAAAGCTACTACTAGTAGCTTTTCACTATAGTGCTTTTTCTCTAACCTAAAAGCTTCTAGCCCCTTTAACCAAACAAGCCTTTTTATTAAGTATGAGCTTTTTCTTAAAAGCTTGAAGCTTCAAGCTCCTAAAAGCTCCTTGCCAAACATACCCTACATGTAGTGCTCACCAGAAGCCTATACGCACTCGCACACCACATTAACAACGAGTTATTTTTTCAAGATTAACTAACTTAACTACTTAAGTTTTATGTTAAAGGTTCAATGCTAAGGTTTATACATACTCACATACATATATGCGATTACATACACCTTGGAAACTCTTACATGGACATACAAGTACACCCACACATACAAATACATGTATGCGTGAGTGTATAGGGTCGAGACCGGCCCAAAACATAACCATCTTGCTTAGTTTTACAACTTATACTAAGACTTGGTTTATAAACCTGTGTTAAAAACCTTAAATACATGTGTTAATGAGCCTAACACAAGAGTTTTCCTAAGAATCAATGGTACACACTAACATGTGTGTATATTTAAGGACAAAGCATTCAAAAATGTCATTTTGGAACAAAACTGTCAAAGGATATGTCCATATTCCACCCTAGACTTACATAACTGAGACATAAGTAACACTCGGTAACATTTGGTAAGAGAAGACATTTGTTTTTCCAAAAACAGGCTAAACATGATCACATTAACACAAAACAAACATTCCTGAGACATACAGTATGTGACACACGTGGATAGTGGTACAGAAACCTCTAGTCCATGGGTGTTACAGTCGGGTGAACAGTTGCATGGTAGTTAGAACAAAACATAGACCTAAGGTGCCTTTATATGAACTTAGGGCATCCCAGACCAGACACACAGTGCCAGATTCAGTTCAGTCTAGCATCCAGACACCAAGTGAATATTCATGACCCCTTTTTACAGTTTTTACATTTTTCCGAGGGAAAAACATGCATACAGTTTTCAGTTATAATTCATGACTATTATGTGAACATGAGACATTACGGTTCAGGATCCATTAAGCCCTCGTGCCATACATCATACCATAAGTGTCGGGTCTGCTGAACCGAAGGAGAACAAATGAAGTGAAAAGCCAAAACATACTAAACATATGATCCACAATAAAACAATATTTTGCATACAAGATCCTCCCAAAAGACTACTGACACTAACAACTGTTGTTCCCTAACAACTGTTGTACAAAATGCTGCTTACAAGGTTTGTTGAAGAAACATCTACTGAGCCAAAGGTCTGAAGATACAAGATCTGTTGGAGTCAACAACACTTAGGCTCCAACAGATGATTCAAGCAATCAGAGTTTATCCCATCAGTTGTTTAGTCATCAGAATTTTCTATGTAACAGTGTTTGTAATAGGACAAATGTTTTGTGTTGTTATATCTGTTAGATGTCACTATCTTAGGTGACGTCAGCCTTATGTCATCAGAGCTTTAGTTTGTGTATAAATAAAACAGTGACTGTACTGTTCTATTTATCACTCTAAAAACATTCTCTAGTACAAACAGAGTTGTGAGTGATCGGGCTAAGGGGGGAGAATTGTATACTTGTACTGAAATCTGTGATGGTTTATGAAAGTACTTGTTAAAAGCAATTGTCCCGTTTGTTATGATTTAAAGTTTATATTTCCGCTGCACTTTCCATTATTATTCATCTTCATTACTGTTTCATTTATTAAACTTCATAAAAAATCAAACTCAGATCCTAACGATTGGTATCAGAGCTTGGTCAATTAAATTCGATCTAATCAATCAATTTAATATAAACAGACCAGCTCAATATTATTGATATCGCTTTGTTGTCGGATTAAAAACAGAGTAAAAGTTTATTTACGTTCAAAGTTTTTTAAACGCACTTTGTTTTATAAACAATCAGAGAATGACTTTAATCAATCACGATCCACACAACACTGGCACGAACAACAAGCCACCGATGCTTGTTAGATCTGAATACAATATCTGGCAACGTCGGATGATGTAACACCCCAACCGTGGGCGGAAACATCGAGGTGTCACGTAGTGACGATTGTTCAAAAGCACATGGACTAAAATGTAAATATTAATAGCAATAAACTTTCATTATTCAAAACGAATACAATGAGTCTTAGTAGAAATCTCAAACATAAATAATAAATTTATTTAAACACTAGGTCCATCCTAAGCGTGAAAGCGAGTAAGATCAAACGTCACCTGAAACATGTACAAAATAATTTGTCAACACATATAATGCATTGGTGAGTACATCCGTTGGATATATATAGTACAAAACGTTTCGCAAATTCCTGTGTTGTATACCATTTGCAATTATGTAATTTAAGTAATGTCCGTTCAAAATCAACCCTATGTAGTAAGTATCAAGAATCAAGAATCAAAACATTTTTAGTAATATGAATCACAAGACAATGACCAAGGTCTCTCAACAGAGTCACAAGGGGTATATACCATAGTACTATTCATTGAAATGCCAGGCCCTCAAAGGTTAATGATTTTGACAAGTCATAGACACACAAATTAACATAAAGCAAACACACAGGAGAATTGCTATTTTAGTAAGAAGTAATAGAAACTTGATAATAAGTACATGAATCACCCCAAAAATAGTAAAACAGTAAAAAGGGGAAAGATATACTCACAGTTTGCGAAAGCGATCAAAATCCACTTAAGCGGTTGTGAGCTAAGTAGTGAGAATTCCGAGGAATTCAACCTATAACGTATATGAATACTAGTAAGGTAAAGTCTACAAAGTCTAAGGTATCTAGGGTCTAAGGCATTAGGGTTTGCTAAGTCGATTTGGGGAATTAGAGATTTTATGATTAGTCGAATTAATGTACAAGTTGTATATTAAAAATAATATACCAAAGTTTGTAATATGATTTAGGTAATATAATTATTACCGATTAAATATTTAGACAACAATATGTTTGAATAATTAAGACAAAATAATTTAGTTAGTTACTTTAACTAAATTAAAATAATACGATAATCATAAATATATAAATAAATAATTTTTGTGTTACACAACGATTCAACAAAAAAATAATTAAGACATTAAACCATACGAGTATTTCTATTTTATAAGAAAAACATTTATAAAATAGATGTTTAAATTGTATAAATAAATAAATGTTTTATTATGTCTAACTAAACGTAAATAAGACTAATAATACTATACGTGATCCAAAAATATTTATTTGATAGAAAATGGATGATTTCTGATGTAAACATATTAGAATAATTTTCCCATAATTTATATAAACTTATTTATATTTAAAACTGATTTAATGAGATTAAATCATGTTTAAATGATTAAAAATGTGAAAATTAATAAAAATAAATGTTTTCTTGACCAATAATTTTCATTTCAGTTGAGAATGGTTAGAAATGATTACTCAAAAAGTTTGAGATTAAAATCATTAAAAATGATTTTTTTATCAATTATTTATGATTAAATCAATTTAATTCAATAAAAATATAAAAATAAAACATTTTTCAGAAAATAAAAATGTGGAAATGTTCTTTATGATGTCAAGAAGCTACACCTAAATTTTCATAATTTTTGGAGTAAAAATGAATTTAATATGAATATTTCAAAGTCTATATAATATATATATTTTAAGATAAATAAAAAAAGAAATAGTCAAAAAAAACACCAACTTGCGTTCCAGGGGACTCGAACCCGTCCCCTTTCCTGTGCCTATTACACGCATAACCACCAGACCAAACACCAAGTTATTGATTTTACTCAGATTTAAATATATTTAACCTATTATAACAAGTCATCTTCTTCCCCAATTGGCTTTACATAAACCCTAACCCTAGCCCTAATTCTAATAACCCATATATATACCCGATTCAAAGCTGTAATAGAGGGCTCTTGTAGAGCATGATGTAAGAAATAAAATGGCAATAAAAACATGGACTCACAAAGGTGTTTAAGGGCCGATATAGAAGCTTCAAGACCCGCACAAAATCCGACCTATGGACTCGATTCAGACGCGTGTAAGACGTATTTTTTTCGTGGGTTAGATTATGTGGATGTGCAGCAATGAGTTGAGGTGATCAATTTATATATTAGTGATGAAACCCGAACGTTTTGAGCTCATGTTAATATCTCAACGGTTACAACATAAAATCGAATCATTGCCCACTTTAAAACGTGTTTAAAACTAAATTGATGGCTGGAGAAACGTAAACCCATCTTAATTAAATGTTAAAAACGCCAAGGAAGCCAAGAAAACATGTCGCCGGAACCAAAATTCCGGCCGCCGGAACTCCTGGCCGGAAAAGCGATAGCAGCAGCAGGAGATGTTTTTTTTTTTTTTTCTTTTAAACTTTTTTTTAGACTTGGCAAGATTGGTGCCTCACCTTTAACCTTAGTTAGATTTAAATGTTTCCTAGTTAGTTTTCCCTTTTAAAACAACTAACCAAGTTAACTAATCACACTTAAAACTTTTATAAACTTGAATTTTTTTTTTTACGATATATATTTTTTTTTTCGAATAATGTTGCAACATACGCGTTAAATTAAATCGAGATCGAGATCCAAAATACATGCAAATATTATAACTTGAGTTTCGCACATTTATTAAATTTGAAAACGACAACAATTACAAGAAATGTTTGAGGACTAAAATTGAAAATATTTGAGGGACTATTTTTGTAAATTAATTGAAAGTCGAAGGTGACGGATGTCACAGATGAGCCATGTTCTAGCTCAACAGAACACGGGGTGCTGGAAGTCGGTTATCTTCGGACCACATGTTCCGATGGTGCCAAGTACTGAAGATCCCAAGGTTCAAGAGCCAAAGAAACTAGAAAACTACTCCGAGCAGGATTTTCAGAAAATTGAGTTAGATGCCAAAGCCTTTAGTATTGTGGCCACGGCTCTACCAAATGATATCTATGCTGGGCTGTTACACTGTAACAGTGCAAAGAAGTTGTGGGATGCTTTGAAAGAACAGTTCGGTGTAACTGAAGAGGTTATTGAAAACAACCGTGAAATTACCAATGTATTATATTGCTATACATAGTAGTTAAATTGTTTAGTTGGGTTTATAAAGTAAATAAAAAAATAGAACTAAAAATTAATAAATTACCAATGGGGTGGTGGTCCACTGGCAAAGGCAAAGCCTTTAAAACATCTAGGTTGTGGGAGGTCTCGAGTTCAAGTTCCAAAAACCAGAGGATTAAAAAGAAATTAACCTTTAAAAAAATTTAATAAATTAGTAGATTCGTCTATTATCGAATGACAAAGGAAACTATGGTTAAACAAGTTTGTGATAGTCGGACGAGTATCATATGGTCTTATACTATACTAGTCAAATATCCACAAAATTATTTAAAACTAATCCCATACTCAAATAAGTGAACCACATATTTCATGCATACAAAAAACTCTCTCGAGAATGGGCGACCGAAGACCTACGGGCAAGAAGGTGGAAGATTCTGATCGATCAACGGAGGAAGGTGTTATCAAGTATTATATCACCAATCTTCCTGATGGTTGTAGTGGAGCGGATCTAGAACGAATTCTTAAGGAATATGGGGACATTACCAAGGTTTACATTGCTCGAAAAAGAGACAAACTGGGAAGAAGGTTTGGGTTTGTGTCGATTAAAGTCACAAGAAACAGAGATCTATTAGAGGAAAAGATGCAGAATTTATGGATTGGATCGTTCAAGCTTCGAGCAAATATCGCCAGATTCACAGGACAACAACCGTATGAGCAGAATGTTTCGGAGTTCCCGCCGTTGAATGAAAAAACTGTTCCATTGGTTTACAAGGCTCATTATGAACCCCAGAATGTTCCTGACTACAAAGGAGTTTCTATTAAAGAAAGATTTACCGGAAAAAAGGAGGAAAAGGCTGAAGAAAAAAATCTATTTATTCCAGGCATGGTGAACGAGTTTAGTAGTTTGCATGACAAGGCCCTGGTTGCATCAGTTTTCGATGTTGATGGTTTGAAGAACTCCCTAAGATGATAAAAGAAGTTTGCTTGGGAGATTTCAAGATTCAATATCTAGGAGGTTTGTCTGTGTTGATCTCCTTCCCTTCGACTGATATTACGGAAAACATCCGCGTACAGCTTCTGTTCAAAACAGTTCTGTTTCAGTCTGTGGTGGTATGGCGAGGTCAATCCTTTCCCTTTGAAAGGATCGCTTGGCTTAAAGTTCAGGGCATACCGTTAAATGTTATGTGCAATGAGACCCTTAACAGAATTGGTACGATGTTCGGAAAGGTAGTTCATAAAGCAAGTGTTAGACAGTTTGATAATGATTTGTCCTACGAATATGTTGGAGTTCTTGTTGGGGAAGGGCCAAGGATTATGGAAGAACTTGTTGTTCACTAGAGAAGACGTAAATTCCGTGTATAGGTCATGGAGGAGATCGGTGACTGGATACCGGATTTTCTGTTTAAAACTTTCCAGGACGATGGTGGTTCGAATATTGATCGGAAGTCCGCAACTTGCTCGACGAATCAACAAACCGGTGCAGTTAATGCTCATGTTTTGGAAAGTCCGGTGAATTTGAATGATGAGATAAATAAGGAGGATGAGATAATTAAGGATAATAATATGGAAAGTCCGAAATCAGTGCCTATTGTTAATGCTAATGATGATTTTTTGAAAGTGGGTAACGGTTTCCATGCATCTACGTTTAAGGTTGACTTGCCAGCTAATTTTCAAAGTCTTGAAGATTGGGAAAAGGTTCACAAAAAAGATACAGAATTTAATGTTGGGCCTATGATGGGCCAATCCGATTTTTCTAAAGTTATATTGGGCCAAGACAAGAAAACGGATAGTAATAAATGTAAGAAGGCTGGAAGTTTTATTCAAAAAAATAAGATGATATCCATAGATGAACGGCCCAACCCAAAGAAAAGAAGCAGGCTTGATTACAATCCATCAGGTTTAGACCCATTCGGTTTGGATGCACTCTTGGGATTAAATCAGACCAAGGATAACCTTTCTCACTCACAGGCACATGAGGAAGAACTCAATAATATCAGTGTTTCGATGGTGAACGAAGAGCAAGATATGGAAATTGAAAAGGATAAGAGATTTGATCTTAACTCTCAGCCAGAGAGTAGTAAAGGATCGACTTGTGCTGGCGAACAGAATGATTCTAACAGTGGTGACCATAATGAAGAGGTCAAGATTCAAAAAGAGGTTGATGAAACTGTTACCCTTGGTGCTAAAATGGGAGCAAAATTGGGAAATTATACGAACATGGTTAGGGATTCGGTGGAGGCAGAAGGAAAACAGAGAGGTAATCAATGAATTTCCTTTCTATTAATGTTAAAGGTCTTGGGGCGATTGGGAAGTGTGGTTGGGTTAAAGGTCTAAAGGTTAGGGATGATGTTTCTTTCTTGGCTATTCAAGAAACTCAGTTGGAGAACTCCAATCAATTAATATAGATGCGCTGTGGGGGGGGGGGGGGGGGGTAAAGGTTACGATTTTGACGTTGTTGAGGCTGAGGGGAGATCAGGTGGTTTAATCAATATATGGGATGAGAAGGTGTTTAATAGAAAAGTGACGGTTTCAAAGCAAAATTTTCTTATATCAAGTGGTCATTTAGTTGCTGAAGACATTCAGTTAAATGTTGTTAATGTTTATGGTCCCCAAAAGGTGGTTCAAAAGAGGCATTTGTGGGAGGAATTGATGGGAATTATGCAAGTTTATTGTGGTTTGTGGATCTTTTTGGGCGATTTCAATGCGGTTAGATACCAGGAGGAGAGGAAAAATTCCGCTTTTAACTCGGTTAGTGCGGAGGATTTTAACGCTTTCATTGATTCGATGGGCCTAAAGGAGTATAAAATGAAAGGTAACCAATTTACATTTATGGTGGGGCATGATAAAGGATTCAAGTTTAGTAAAATTGATCGCGTGCTGGTGTGTCAAAATTTTTCTTAATAAATGGCCTCTTGCCGCTCTTAGAGCCTTGCCTCGAGGGCGGTCAGATCACTGTCCATTGTTACTTTCTATAGTTGATTCGAATTTCGGGCCAAAACCATTCCGTTGGTTTAATTCTTGGTTGGAAAGGGAAGGATGTGAAAAGATAATTACTGATGTCTTAGATGATCAGCGATTTGTTGGGGATCCCGCTTCTATTATAGGTTTGAAGTTCAAACAATTACGTAGGGTTTTAAAATATTGGGTGGACAATATGAAAACCAAGAAGGGGCCGATCTGTCTTCGATGCAAGCTGAAATAAATGGTTTGGAATTAAAAATGGAGACTACCGACCTGGAAGAGGAAGAAGTTTGGATTTATGAGGAATGTAAACAGGGTGTGGACCGGATCGAGTATTTTCGGAATCTCGATATTAAACAGAAATCGAGGGTTAGGTGGGCAGCCAATGGTGATGAGAATTCGTCTTTTTTCCATTGCGTGGTAAACAGGAGGAAGGCGAAAAATAATATTCCGGGGTTAATGGTTGATGGTAAATGGGTTTCGAAACCAAGCTTGGTCAAGAAACACATTTTCCAATTTTTTCGAGCTTTGTTTTCCTCTAATTGTGCAGATAGGCCGCTGTTGGATTGTTACAATATTAGAAGACTGGGAGACGAATATAAAGATGAGCTAGTAGCCGATTTTTCAAAAGAAGAAATCAAAAAAGCCGTGTTTGAATGTGGCAGCGATCGTGCACCAGGTCCAGATGGTTTTAATTTCTCTTTTTTAAAACATTTTTGGACGTTTTTTGAAGACGATTTTTCGAGCTTTTCTCCCAGTTTTACAGAACAGGTTATATCAATCACAGTTATAGCTCGGCTTTTATCACCCTAATTCCAAAAGTTAAAAACCCCACCGGTTTGAGGGATTACAGGCCTATAACGCTGATTGGGATTTTATCTAAGGTTATTTCAAAAGTGTTGACAAACCGGCTCAAGAAAGTTATGGGTTTTATTATTTTTGAAACACAGAGTGGTTTTTTATCAGACCGATTCATCCTTGATGGGCCTCTAATTGTTAATGAGGTGGTCTCATGGCTGAAAAGGAGAGGTGAAAAGGCTTTCTTGTTTAAAATTGATTTTGAGAAAGCCTATGATAACGTCGATTGGGGTTTTTTATTATCTGTCATGAAGCAAATGGGCTTTCCAGATCGTTGGTGCTTATGGATAGAAGCGGTTTTAAAATCGGCCCGGTCTTCAGTCTTGGTTAACGGTTCGCCCACATATGTTTTTCAATGTGAAAAAGGTTTAAGACAAGGAGATCCTCTATCTCCTTTCTTATTTCTTATCGTCATGGAAGCATTTTCGTGCTTGATTAATAAAGCTTCAGTTGAAGGAGATTTTGATTGTTTTAAAATGGGCCTCAATGGGGCGAATCTGTCGCATTTATTATATGCGGATGACGCTTTGATCGTGGGGAAATGGTCCGTGGAAAATTTCAAAGTGATGCTTCGCCTTTTGCGTATTTTTCATCTTTGTTCCGGATTGAAGATCAATCTTAAAAAGTCTCAAGTTTTTGGTATAAATTGCTCCGAAGATGAAGTTTTAGAGTTGGAGACTCTTGGTGGATGTAAACATGGTTCCCTTCCTTTTTCCTATCTTGGGATTAAAGTTGGGGCCAATATGAATAGAATTCGTAATTGGGACGAGGTGGTTGATAAGTTTAAATCGCGCCTTAAACTATGGAAGGCTAAGCTCCTTTGTATTGGGGGTCGACTTATTCTCATTAAGTCGGTTTTGTCGAGCTTACCTATCTACTATTTCTCACTTTATAAGGCCCCGAAAGCAATTATAGAAGTTTTAGAATCTTTAATGAAGAGATTTTTGTGGGCGGGTGGTGGCGATGTGAAAAAGATTCATTGGGTTGCTTGGGATGTGGTTACGTCCCCCAAGAAACATGGTGGTTTGGGTGTTGCTAATTTGATGGAAGTTAATTTGGCGCTCCTAGTGAAATGGGTGTGGCGATATAAGGTGGAGCCGTCTGCCTTATTGAGGAGTGTTATCGATTTCTGTCACGGTAGTAACAAGGCTTGGGAACTTCTGCCTTGCAATAATGTGATATCAAGTGGGTGGAAATCTATGGTTGCTTGGCTTAATAAGGTGATTGTGCAGTCCAAAAAGCTTTCTTCTCAGTTTAAAGGCGTAGTTGGGGATGGCAGACAAATCAGATTCTGGATGGATTCATGGCATGGAGATACTCCATTCCAAGAGACGTATCCTAATTTATTTCGCCTTGCTATGGATAAGCAGGACGTTGTTAGATCTATTTGTGCTAATGGGTCAAACATATTAAACTGCAGATGGAAGAATGCTACTATGACAATTATCGAACATCAAGAGTATACGCAGCTGTTAGATAGGCTGCAGGGCTTTGTTTTTGCTGATGTTGAAGATCGCTGGAATGTGGTTTTTAATTCGGATGGCTTGTATACGGTTGCAGACTTTCGGAAGATTCTTATTCAAGATAGCAGTCAACATCGGCAGCCATATATGCAATGGATTAAGTGGGTTCCTTTAAAGATTAAAGTGTTTGCTTGGAGACTGGAATTAGATAGAATCCCAACCCGGGTGTCTCTACGTAAGAGAAATGTTAACGTTCAACAGCTTTGCTGTGCTTTCTGTGAGCTGGTCGACGAAACGACTTCGCATGTTTTTACAGGATGTGATTGGTCTGATAGGGTTTGGGCAGCTATGGGTTCATGGTGCAAAATAGGTCCCATTTTTGCGTTTGATGTTCGTGATTTATTTCGCCTTGACTTCCGGAATAGGAGTAAAGAAGCGAAAAAGATTCTCCAAGGTATTCTTATGGTTTCCATGTGGGCGATTTGGAATGCTCGAAACGACAAGAACTTTAAAGGAAAGGATGCTAAAATCATTGAAGTGGTCTCTAAAATAAGGTCTTTAGCGTTTTTATGGTTAAAGTCTAGATCTAGTTTTAAGAATTTGGTTTGGAAGTCTTGGGCTTTATATCCTTTGTATATGTTGTAATCTTGTGTGCTCCGGTCCTTGTTTTGAGGTCCGGTTGCGTTTTCTAATGAAGTTCACCTTTAAAAAAAAAAAAAACATATTTCATGCATACCCATAGAATTTGGGTACATTTTTCATTCCTAGATGCGTCTATTGTTGGTTCACAGCTGGACGGACTGTGGGGTCAAAGCTATAAATCGTTATTAATTTGCAAGTTGCAACTTTGGTCCCTTTATATCTTTTTAATACTATTAACTTGCGTCTTGTTAATTTTAAAAACTGCATTTATTAACTAAATTTGTTCAAAACGAATTCGACTGAACTTGACTTCATAAGTCGTTCTAGCAAGGTTCTATACTGAAGGGGTATGGTATTAAAGCATTACAAATACCATACCATCGCCCAACTAGAACCGGCTTCGCCAGGCGTCCATCCGCCCGTTTTACGTCAGCGGATCGTTTAGCGTCCATCCGTCCGTTTTACGTCATCGGAACGTCTGGCGTCCACTAGCCCGTTCTACGTCAGCGATACATCTGCCGCCCGACGCGAGCGTTACCCTCTCGTTCTACGTCGGCGGAACGTCTGGCGTCCATCCGTCCGTTTTACGTCAACGGATCGTTTAGCGTCCCCTCGCCAGGCGCAAGCATGCCCGCCCATTTTACATCGGCGGGCCCATTATACTTCAAAGCTTCCTCAGCAAGCTTCACCAACACAAGTGGAAGATACCTTTTGGGGCAGCCTTGGGACTCACCCCTGCCCGAAACAAAATATCTCTGACACAGCAGGTGGCCCGTCAGAGTTCCTCTCCAATCAGAGACTGCTCCCAGTCTGACGAACAGAAAGGACGATGACGTGGCGGCCTCTCAACCAAGATATCTTCCTGACGAAACAGACTTTCTCAACTCGTCTCAAAGCCCAAGAAAGGTATAATTACTCACCGCACTCGGTCTACCAATGGGCGGGCACCACGTGTCCGCCGACCACCAGCGTCCACTCAATAGGCGCCACGTGTACCAACCGTCAGGATGGTAACATCCCCCCTTAGCATTTTACTTTCTCCCTTTTATCAAAACCCACTTGCACCAAGTGGGCTTGAGGACTTAGGCCGGATTGTGGAGACACCTCTACCTGGGCCGGGCCCCATCAAAGATAGAGGATGGGCTGAGAAAGTAGAGGACCTAGGTACTATAAAAGGAGGAGCCCATTCTCCTTTTATTGGCATCTAATCACTCACACTTTCACTCAAGAAGAATACGAACTCTTTTGTACCTTCTTCAACCCCTTGTTTATTGTACTAACTGTTAGAGGCCCGGCTCTTCTAATCAGTAGTCTCCTAAATTCCCTGGTCTTGTCCTTAGACCCTCACGTATTTTTCAAACACACTCTCTTTGCAAAATACAGTATAACCACTTGCTGGATTAGCGCCTGTTCGGTAATCCAGGATCTCGTGTTTCTTCATTGGCGCCATCCGTGGCCTTACCACAAATACTCTAAACAAAAACAGCTTTAACAAATATATCCATTAACCCATAAAAAAATGACCACTTCACCTCCAAGAGTGTTCACCCCATCTGGAGCCGTCGAAGACATCACCGATGCCACTCCAGCATCCCACCCAACATCTGGGGATCACGACAATAACCAGCAACACCCCATCGTCACCCCTAGAAACCTAGAATTTCAACTCACTGACCCAGCACCTCCAACCGAGGAGGAGATCGACGCCGTGAATAACGACTGGTACGAGAACCAGAGGCGTATTCTAGATGCTCAGCTGGAACGACGCCGACGCACCGGCAAAGCAATCGCGGGTTCCTCCTCCAAACCACCCGCACGAACGTCGGCTGCCGCCCGTCACGGGGAAGGTCCAGGGCAATCCCCTAAGGACCAGGCCCATGCAGAGCGCAACCGGTTCGACGATGAAGACTATGATGAAAGTTAATGGGAGGACAATGCCTCCAGGGACTATCGCCATAGCCCATACTACAGGCGGGAACGACTAAACAGATACAACGATGACGCCACCACAAACTTGTCACTCCCCTACAGGCCAACCGCCTTCGCGGACAAGTCCAAATTTGTGACATCCGTCACTTTTATTTTTATAATAATAATAATAATAATAATAATAATAATAATAATAATAATAATAATGAGTTAGTCATTATGTTTATCCACTTCTAATCCATAACCCAAACCAAACCATCTCCCAATCAAAACATGAGCCCATGTCTCTTTGTGTTAAAAATTTCGGAGCCCACAAACCGGCCCAAGAAACCAGCCCAGCCCAACATTCCTTTCTTCTTCCCTTGTTCCTCCTTCCCTGTACGCGACCAACAGCAGAAGACCAGTCAACGAGCTGAAATCTTGGTTTTGACCAAATTAATGCATTCAATGAATCCTTAACTCGTACCCGACCATTTCCGCACGCTTCCTTCTCGGCAATAGCTGGAAACCCGGCCTTAAACCACGCCAGTTGACCGGACCAAAGTCAACGAGCTCATTCAAGCCATGCTGTGTATAAATAGGACTCGCATCCAATTCAGAACGGTCACACACACACACACGACACTCGCAATCTCCCTCAGCTTCTCTGTTTACTCGCGTCAGATCGCCGGAGCTAGAAAGATTTCCGGCCACCACGATTTCTGTAACAATTCGTAAGTATTTCCATGCCTCTTGATGCGTAATCGTTGAAGGGTTAAAACCCCTCTGTTTAATTGAATTAACAAAGCTTGATATGAGTTAATTGATCATGGATTGAAGACTAGGGTTTTAATTAGGGAAGATGATACAACCTACTATGTATTTAAAATATTTCGAATTCATGTTTAGTTCAAATCTAACCTACAGATCAAGTGGTATGTCTGAGGTGTTTGCTCAGACCCGATCACGGGTTCGAGCCCCATCCAAACCGATTTTTACCATTTCTTTTTAAACTAAATACAAAACTGATTTTCTTATAGTATTTAATTAATACAAATTCAATATAACTCGTTCTCAGGGTGTGGCTCAGTTGGTGGCCACGCTTGTGATAAAACCCGAACCGGCCAAAGGCCCGGGTTCGATTCCCATAACCAACAAGTATTTTTTTTGCCATTTTATATATTTACTTAACATATTTAATCTTTTAAAATCAGTTTTAAAGACTAAACGTGTTTTATAAATTTTATAAAAATTATTTTCATACTTAAAACCTTATGTTATGATTATATTCAACTTAAGATTTTACAAGGAGACTTTTATTTATTTATTTATTAAATTTCTCATAATTAATAAACAATTTGTTTATTAATCAAATAAACGTTTATCCCCAATTCGAAGCCCTAGAAATACATGTATCCTAGAGTTATTTCCTTTACACATTATCAAATACTTTAGGTTGATCATTTGGGAGTAATCTCAATTCATATTTCGTTGTCCAAGTTCAATTTCAAGTTATTACGTAAACTGTGAGTACTTCCTATCCCCTTTTTGCTTTTATACATTTTCGGGGTGTTACATGTACACTATTACAAATTTCAAATACAATTTTACATTTTCACAAATACAATTCTAGTACTATGTGCATTGCTTACAACGTGCTTTATGCTTAGACAATACATGTGGATTACATTTGTACTTAGTGAAATCATTAACATGGTACAAGCCGACCTTAACATTGGATAGCGCTATTTGGATTGACAACCCGCCTAGATTGACTCTCCCCCTTTTTCATCGGAGAATCCGTGGACAGTGTTAAGCTTTTTATCCATTTATTGGATAAGTACACTACAGTTCATACAGTACATTATACAGTCACAGGGTTGATTTCGCTCATTTGTATGATACATGGTTTACATATTTGCACTGTAGCTTGCACTTGAATTGTATAACTTTTTAACCTACTATATATATCAAAACTAGGAATGCTCACCAACATTTCATATGTTGACCAAATCTATTTTGTACATGTTTCAGGTGCAGTTTGATCTAGTGCTTTAACAAGAGAAATTTAGTGCTTTACTTTAATTCAGTTATTTCAATATTTACATTTCATTTAGACAATGTATTTCCATTTCCATGTAAGACAATTTTGGTTTATTCAATAATATTTACATTTTAGTACCATGAGCTTTTGAACAATCGTCACTACGTGGCACCTCGATGATTCCGCCATCGGTTGGGGTGTTACAAAATTTACCAGGCGTATATCCCAAGCACCAATCCCGCCACGCCAACGCCTGCCGACCAACGTCAGAATATATGACGGTCTCACCGATCCGGACGACCACCTCGGCATCTTCAACCAAGCCGGGGCCGTCATCGGATGGACCCTACCCGTCTGGTGTCACATGTTTGCCCAGACACTTACCGGAGCCGCCAGGGTCTGGTTTGACAACCTCCCCATCGGAAGCATCGACAACTACGAGCAGCTGATCGATAAATTCTCACTCCACTTTAGCCAACAACGTCGTCACAAGCGTGACAAAAGCCAGATCTCTCTGTGCAAACGCAGAGACACTGAACCGCTCGAAGACTTCATCGTACGGTTCAACAAAGAAGCACTCCAGTTGGGAACGGGGGACGAGGCAACCCGGACCTCCTTCCTGGCCAAGGTCAACGACGACGGCCTCCAACACACCCTTCAAGGGAAAGATGGCGTCCCAGATTCCTGGGAAAAGGTCGTCCGCATTTCCAAGCTATATGCAGGCAACCAAAAAACGATGCGCCAAAACCAACGAGGGAGCTCCAGCAACAGCCGCAGCCGCGGCAACAACCGAGCATCCGTCTGGAACCGCATCTCCGGTTCCACTGACGAAGGGCGGTACTCAACCTCCGGCGACGCCCGAAATATCATCAGTAACAAGCAAACTCGCGATCAGCGCAACAGCGGCCGCCGGAATCAAGACTGGACTCCCCTCACAAAAACACCATCCCAGGTGCTGTCACAAGTCCTCTCAACTGGAGAGGTAACTTTCAAGATTCCAAAACCCATGGGAACAAAACGAAAAAACATTGACGCCACCAGATTCTGTGATTTCCACAAAGATGTGGGCCATGACACTAACAACTGCTACAGCCTCAAAATGGAGATCGAGGCGGCCCTACGTATAGGGAAGTTGGCCAACTTGGTCAAGAATGTCCGCGCCGGCGCACGCCGGCAAGATGAGCCCGCAAAAGCCATCAAAGACATCAAAATACACCACGTCCGCGGCGCTTACAACAGACAGTGCAACATGACGCGCAACACCAAGCGGAAAACAAACCTCCCAGACATAGCGACCACGTCGTAACAATCAGAAATCACAACAGTCAGAAACTGGAAGGAGGCCCAAGTCATCCTCCCCACAATACCAAGGGGCGCAAATTCGACAACCCCACTCACCATCACAGCACTGTTCGGGCATTACCGAACTTACAAGATGATGTGCGATGGCGGCAGCAGCTTCGACATCATGTACCAACAGTGCTTCGATCAACTCGACGAGGAAGACAAAGCACGCTTGCAACCAGATGCACCCATTGCTGGTTTCTTCAACGAGGTAATACACCCCATTGGCAAGTTTGACTTTACAGTTACACTTGATGATGGCACTCACACCCACTCAGAAGTTTGCACCTTTCACGTCATCCCAGCCATCTCCTCATACGACATACTGCTGGGCAGACAAGGCCTGGCAAACTTCAACTCCACCGCATCAACTCCGCACCAAACCATGGGTTTTCCAACACCCACGGGGGTCGCATACATCTGAGGCAACCAAGAGTGCCTCATGACAACCGACCCGATCGACGACACGGTACGGCAAACGCCAACCTCGCCAAAGGAAGAAAATTGGGTTCTCAACCCAGCTTTCCCCGAACAAACCATCACCTTAGGGCATACTCTGTCCCCCAAGTAAAAATACACCTAAAACAGCTATTGGTGGCAAATAAAGACATCTTCGCCTGGCAATCGTCAGACATGGTCGGCGTCCCAAGACACATAGCCGAACATCGCCTCAACACATATAAAGATGCACGACCGGTGGCCCAGAAAAAACGGCCACTGTGCCCTGACAGAGTCAAAGCCATGAACGAACAAGTCAACGACCTACTCGAAGCGGGCATCATCAGAAAATGCAACCACCAAACCTGGGTAGCTAACCCTGTCATGGTCCTCAAGAAAAATGGATATTGGCGCATGTGCGTCGACTACAAGGACCTTAACAAAGCATGCCCTAAAGATCACTACCCCCTTCCAGAGATTGACGTGAAGGTAGACTCCCTAGCGCCATTCAAATACAAATGCTTCCTCGACGCATATCGAGGATACCATCAAATACAAATGGCCCACGAAGACGAAGACCGAACCGCCTTCATAACAGACTGAGGGGTATACTGCTACACCAAAATGCCATTCGGACTCAAGAACGCTGGCGCAACTTACCAACGCCTCATGGACCATGCCTTCATCAACCAGATCGGCGTCAACCTTGAAGTCTACGTCGTTGACTTGGTAATCAAAAGCACTCAAGAAGACACCATGCTATTGGACATCCAGCGCACCTTCGAAAAGTTGCGCGACATCAAGATGAAACTCAACCCGGGGAAATGCTCCTTCGGAGCTGAAGAGGGAAAATTCCTAGGCGTCATTGTCACCAATGGCGGCTTCAAGCCAAACCCGGAAAAAATCCAAGCCATCCAACGCATGCCATCACCAAACTCAATAAAAGACGTACAGACACTGATGGGACGCCTAGTTGCTCTCAACCGATTCCTATCAAACTACGCCTCCAAGTGTTTTCCTTTTGTTCACACCCTACGAAATGTACTAAAGAAAACACAGTTCCGTTGGACACCAGAAGCGGAAGTAGCCTTTCGTGAAATGAAGCAATGTTTAACTTACTTACCAACTCTAACAGCACCCCTGCCAGAGGAACCACTTACACTGTACCTATCCGCATCAGAAACAGCAATAGGCGCAGTGCTACTAGTAGAACGCAACAAAGTACAAACGCCAATCTACTACATCAGCCGCACCCTGGCAGATGCAGAAACCAGATACTCAACCATGGAAAAACTCGTTCTCGCACTCGTACATGCATCACGACGACTAAGGTGATACTTCCAAGAACATCTGATCAACGTCCTAACAGATTATAGGATCAACACCGTACTCTCCAAACCAGAACTCTTAGGCCGCCTGGCGAAATGGGCAATCGAGCTAGGCGCACACACCATCATCTACAAACCAAGACCCGCAATCAAAGGGCAGGTCCTTGCAGACTTCATCGCGGAAATTCCAATAGATATAATCCAAGACTGCAAAGATGAGCAAGATCCCAAACCCATCCAAGACGACCGAGTAACCTGGTCATTATACACGGACGGAGCCTCCAATGACCAGGGCACAGGCCTTCGCCTAGTCAGCCCCGACAAAACAGAATTTACATACGCCGTCCGTCTCGAGTTCCCAAGCACAAACAACGAAGCAGAGTACGATGCATTTTTGGCAGGACTACGCCTCGCCGACAAAATGGGCGCAAGACACCTTAACGCCCATGTCGACTCTATGCTCATAGCAGGCCACATGAACGGCGTCAACGACGCCAAGGACCCAGTCATGGCCCAATACGTCGACCAGGCAAAGCTCCTTACCAAAAAATTCACAACCTGCACAATCCTCCAAATCAACCGAAGTGGCAATAAAGAAGCTGACGCACTCAGCAAGATAGCCTCCACGGCTTGGCCGCACATGGCCAAAGAGGTACGCATCGAAACCCTAGCTCAACCTTCAGTACCACTTAGACAGGTTAATATCACACAGACGGGCGCCGGGTCATGGATGACCCCGATTCAAGCATACCTGGCAATGGGCACCCTACCACCTCAAAAAGCAGAAGCCCGAAAACTCCAATACAAATCCTAGCACTATCAGCTCATGAATGGAGTCTTATACCGACGCTCCTATCTCGGCCCACTCCTGAAGTGCGTAGATACCACGACAGCCATCTCCCTTATAAAGGAGATCCACGAAGGCATATGCGGAATCCACGCGGGCCCAAGAATGGTCGTCGCCAAAATCATGAATGTCGGCTACTACTGGTCGGGCATGCATCAAGACGCCGTCAATATCCTGCGCACTTGCTTTAACTGCCAGCAACACGCACCAAACACCCTGCGCCCAAAGAACGACCTGGTCCCAGTCACTGCCACCTGGCCATTCCAGAAATGGGCTATCGATCTAGTCGGCCCATTCCCAATGGCCCCTGGAAAGATACAATACCTCATCGTCGCCGTCGACTACTTCACAAAATGGGTAGAGGCCAAGCCACTTGCCTCAATCAGCACTGAACAGACCAAAAAATGCATCTGGGAATTCATCATCTGCCGCTTTGGCCTACCCATGGAAATTGTCACGGATAACGGAACACAGTTCACAGGCAAAAATCTTCAAACCTGGCTAACACAACTAGGCGTCAGCCAGATATTCACATCCGTCGCCCACCCCCAAGGCAACGGCCAAGTAGAACGCATCAATAGGTCACTAGTTGAAGGCATCAAGACTCGCCTCGGGTCAAAGCGCACAGGTTGGGTCGATGAACTCCCACACGTGCTATGGGCACATCGCACCCTCACCAAGACCAGCACCCGCGAAACCCCCTTTAGCCTAACCTATGGTTCCGAGGCCGTAATACCCGCAGAAGTAACATTCCCATCACCAAAGGTCCTCAACACCGCGAACACTGACAATGACAGAGAATTGCGCCTCAACTTGGACCTCTTAGACGAAAGGCGCGACACCGTCGCTATACGCGAGGCAAACTACAAAAAACAATTGGAGCGCTATTACAACTCCAAAGTCAAAGCCTGCGCATTCGACATCGGCGATTACGTCCTAAGAGACAACTACGCATCTCACTCGGAGCGCCCAGGAAAGCTCGCACCCAACTGGGAAGGGCCATACAAAATCCAACAGGTACTAGGAAAAGGAGCATACGCTCTAGAAAGACTCGACGGCACACCCATACCTAGATCATGGAATGTAGCGCAGCTGCGCCCATGCTACTAATAAAAATTTCAGTTTTTTAACTACACCCCCTACCCTATGTCTATTGGCGCAGACATCGATTGCTTTACCTATAACTTATGAAGCTAATTGACTCTTCATAAGGCTTAACATTAAAGGTTCGCCATATTCCTAACTTATGAAGTTAATTTACCCTTCATAAACTTAGAAAAAAACGAACCTTTCGCCCAAAAGTTGCGTAGTTAATTTACCCTACGCAATGGGCGCCAAGGTTACTTGTAACCTATGAAGCCAATTGACTCTTCATAAGGTTTAACATCAAAGCAATCTATCGCACGAAAATACGCAAGACAGGCAAAAGCAAAGTCAAAACATCACATTTCATTATAGCCGAAAGGTCAGATTTACAAGACAAAAGGAACATCTAAACAAACTGTTGAGGAGGCTCATGAGCCGTCCCCGAACTACCCGCCCCCCAGCCTTCTCCTTCCCCTTCTCAGCACGCTCCCGCCCAGCACGCTCAGACTCCTCGACCCAACGCTTAAATCTAGCAATAGGGTCAGGGTCCGCCAAACACTGCCTCACAACCTGAAGCACTGGAAAATCTATCTTCTCAAGCTTCTCAAGCTCCTCCATCAACAACTGGTCAGTATTCACATCCTGAAAAGGCTGCTCCTCAACCGGCGCCTCATCCTTGACGGCCAGATAACCCTCCAGCCACCCACTATGAACGCCCGTGGTACGCGCCGCATCAATAACCTCCGCAACCTGCTCGCCCATCTTTGGCTCATTCCAGCAGCGATCAAAGACCTACAAACACATGATAAAGTGAGCTACACAAAATACAAAACAAAAGACAAAGTAAAGAGAACTTACGGCAGATATCCCGTCAGACATAATCCACAGGGACTTCTCACAGTATTCCTTCTGAGCATCCAGCAACAAGGCCCTCTCAAGTAGAGATGGACAAACCGGTTTTTTTTCCAAAACCGGTTCGGGTTGAAAACCGGTTCGGGTTTTCTGTGTTGGAAAAAACCGAGTTTTTTTGTAAACCGGTCCGATTCCAAAACCGGTTTTTCAGGACGGGGGGTACCAACATTTCAAACCGGTTAGGACCGGGTTGAAAACCGGTTTTTAAAAAAACCGGTAAAAAAACCGGTAAAAAACTGGTAAAAAAACCGGTTTTTTTGCTGTTTTATGCTGCTGCTATTCTGCTTCTGCTGCTGTTTTGCAGTTTTTTTTTTTTTGTTTTTTGAACAATTTAAACACTACAAATTATTATCAACACATAGTAACTTAAAAACATGATTTCATTGATTAAAAAACACGATAAAACACATCGAAACATAAAGGAATCCGATACAAAACATGAAACATAATACAAAACATAATCTTAAACAACATTTGCTTAAACGAAATAAGTGTTCAAACATAGTCTGATCTTCACCCGAACCGGCGTTGCTTCTTATCCATTCATCCATTTCGGCTTCATATTCGGTCATTGGTTCGGTTAAGTCCGCGTTGACCTCGTCCTCGTACACTTCGCCTTCATATTCAAGTTCTCCCTCAAGTGAGCGTGTGTTTTGCACCCTCTCCGTCGCATCCAAATAATCCTTCAAGCAAATGGCCATCTCTACCGACGGTGGAGTTAGTCGCGTCCTACGTATCGAAATGACCCTGCCACTAATAGAGAAAGCGGATTCCGTAGCTACCGTGGAAGCTTGGACGGTTAGTAAATCTCGGGCCATGGCGGCTAAGACCGGAAATTGATCTTCCTTACTTTTCCACCAAGCCAACACATCAAAAATTTTAAATTCTTCGGGAGTTAAACCTTTTAAATAGTTTTCGGCACCATACCTCCCAAGTTCGCTACTAGGAGCGTTACCTCGTGCACGTTTATTACACGTGTCCAACAAATCATGGAATAAATTATAATCCGTATCAAGTACATTTTTAGAAGCTTGTCTCATTTGCATTTGAATGGACGACATTTGACCATAACGTTCAAAATAAACATCATACATATCCGTTAGATGTTTATTAAATCTTCCTACCATACCTTGTGAAAAATACGGATCTTGAGCCGTGTTCAAGTCCAACTCGTTGCAAATTTTTTCAATTATATTTTCTACCCCCCCCCCTATATTGTAACACGGGTTTAAAGCGGAGGCACAAGAAAAAACCGCCGGTAATTCCAAAAAATATTTTCTAAATTTTTCTTTCATTGTTGCCGCCATATCTTTGTATGGGCTACCTCTACATTCCATTTCCCCTAATTTTTTAGTCATGTTATATAACTTGTGAAGTGTTATACAACTAGTGGGATAATAAACTCCCGACAAAGCGGTTGTTGACGCTTTGAAAACTGGTAGCATTTCGGCAACAACTTCAATAACATTCCAATGAATTGGATTGTATGGTGCCGTTTTCCCCTGACTCACCAAAATATCATGAAATGCAATTAAACTTTCTTTTTGCAAAACATGTTTTTCGAACATGTTACAAGTGGAACTCCACCTTGTTGGACAATCCCAATTTGGACCCAAACAAAGGGCATTCACACTTTTGCAAAATTTCATATATTTAGCATGCCTTGTATTGTTGCTATATATGTCGCGTAACATTCTTCGAAAACCTTCTCTTTGTGTTTCAATAACTTTTAGACCATCTTGAACGGCCAAATTGATTATGTGTGCGACACAACGACTATGAAAAAAATACCCCTTCACAAATAGGTTGGTATCTTAATTTTAATTGTGTGATAGCCGCGGTATTATTCGACGCGTTATCAAAAGATATTGATAAAATCTTGTTTGACAACTTAAACGTTTGAATAACTTTATCAATCATAGAGAAAATATTTGCACCGGTGTGAGGGTAATCAAACAATCGAAACGCAATTGTTCGTTTCATCATTTGCCAAGAAGACGGTTCAATCCAATGGGCCGTTACACAAATATAAGAGTCGGGTGAACCGTGCGGTGCGGACCAAACATCACTTGTTAAGTTAACACCGGTTTGTAAATTTTCAAAATAAGTAATTAATTCATTTTTTGCTTGTTTCCATCTTTTTAAACAATCACGCCTAAGAGTAGCACGACTTACATGTGTGTATCTTGGTTGAAGTGTTCGTTGAATAAGTTTCGTCAAACGTGGGTTGTCAAAATGATTGAAGGGCAACGTTTCTTGTATGACAAAATTCCCCATTTCTTCGCGAACCGCTTCCAAGTTGTACACAAACAAGTCGCCTTCTTGTGTGATCGAGGCTCCACCTTGAGAATTTCTTTGTTCTTTCAAAATTTTACAATATGGTTTCTCCACATGGTCTTTCAAGGTCGAGTTAGCATCATGTTTAAGCAAAGCCGAACAATATTTGCATCTCGCCTTGTTTGAACCAACACTCATAACACATAAATCAAAGTGTTTCCAAACATTGGGGTTTCGTTTCGTTGGAACCACCTTAACAACCGTCGCTTGGGATGAAGAAGCACCTTGGCTTTGAGGAGTTTGTTGTTGAGAAGAAGAAGCCATTTTTCTTTGAAATAGAGAGTGATTTTTGTGCGAAAGTAGTTGAAGAATGCAAGATTTAGAGATTGTTTTGAAGGTATGATTGTTTCTAAACTACAAGGGGGTATTTATACTATGATTGTGGGTCAAAAATACAAAAAAAAAAAAAGACAAAAAAAAATGGCTCCAAACGGCTATATGGCCGTTGCCTAACGGTCAGAAACCGGTTTCCAGACCGGTTTTTAAACCGGTTTTTTTATCGGGTTTCACCTGAACCGGTTTTTAAACCGGTTTTTATAGTCCCATCGGTTTCAAACCGGTTTTCCAACCGGGTTCAAATCCAAACCGGTTTTCAAACCACTTTCTGATCCGGATACCCAAACCTATTACAAACCGATGGACCGGGTCGGGTTGGGACCGGTTTTTAAAGAAACCGGTTTTTGAGGAACCGGTTTTTCGGTTTTTTTTTCCGGTCCGGTTTGAAAAACCGGTTTTTTTTGCCCATGTCTACTCTCAAGCTCCCAGGTCTCCTTCTCCTTCACCAGCTCACCAACCTGACCCTCCAGCTCGGACACCCGAGTGGTCATCCTCACCACGTCGGCATCCTTCGCCTTAAGGTCACCCACCACACTAGCATACTTGGAGGACAGCTCCTCCATCTCCTTGGCCTTCTCCACCACTACCTTCTTCTGCTCGGCCAGCGCAGACTCAGCCTTTTGAACAAGCTGACGACGACGTTCCAGCTCCGTATTAACGGTCGCCGTCGACTTAGCCCAAGTCTTCTGCTTCTCCGCAGCGTCAACATCCTTTTGGCGCAGATCGGACTCTAACTTCCGAACCTGCTCCAAGAGCCGCTTTCGCGCCGACTCATACACCTCCTTCTCCCTGGCCAGGCGCTCGGCTTCACCTGCAACCGACGCCTGCTCATCCAAAAACTCACCCTCTCCTCTGTGCAGGGTGTACAAGTTTCCCAGAGTGTGTTAAGTTCATACACATCTCCGAGAAAAGAGTACCTCGATTCAAAGACCGGTGATGCGCACGCTCAGCTGGGGGCAACGCATAGCTGACAAATTTCTTAGCCATGAATGGGTTAAGGAATCGACAGCTTTCGGTTATATGCCACCCATGCGTATACACCAGGGCGTCCAGCCGGAAGGCAGGAGCACCCGAAGACGCCACCACGCCTTCAGCTTTCTTCAACTTCGGATCATCAATCCCACCACCCTGAGGAGACGCCTCCAGCACGTCCCTCTCACTCAAATCAACAAAGGAGGGCCCAGTCCGCGAGCCCTCGCCACCCTGAACACCCATCCCTTGGGCCTGCTCCTTCTTGATCCTAACCAAATCCTCGTGTTGTTTCAACAACACCAACCGACGCTCATCCTCCTCCTTTTCAGCCAGGTCAGCCAAGCGAGCATCCTCAGCCCGCTTGCGCTCCATCTTTACTTGGAGAGCCCGGGCTTCATCGTCTTTCTTCTTCAAAGCGGCCTCATCATTACGCTTTTCCTCCTCCGCCTTCCGCATCAAATCATCCTGACACGCAGCCTCAGCCCGAGACTGCTCCTCCTTCAGCATCTTCTTTCGTTCCTCCTGATACTGCTTCACAGATGGAGGAACTGAACCTACAGATAAACAAAGACAAATTCAAGACCTTATCGAAATTGGCAAGAAAAATTCAAAAGGACGCGCAAAAAGGTATTTACTACTAAGTTTCTTCAAAGCCTTCTTGTAGAAGGGCTCTCGCACAGGGGGGGTCAACATCACCACTCCCGGTCGCCGCCCACTTCGGAGACCGACCACCACTTACATCTTCTCCGGCAGTTTCCGGCTGTTTACGCTTGTGACCTGCAAACAAGATAGGTAAACTTTAAAGAGACAACAAAACTACAAAAACCACAAAGAAGGCAGTAACACTTACCCTCAGTAGCCAAGCCCTCAGCAACACTAGCTTCACCAATCATCTCACCACCTTGCGCCCCGCCCGCGGACACGCTTGCTCCAGCGCCACCTGCAGAGCGACGCGGACGATGAATTAGACCAGACGACGACCCACTCGACTCATCGTCTGACAAAAAAAACATAATCCACCCCAGCCACCGTTTTCACGGACAACGGCTCAGGATTGATCAAGAAACCCACTTCAAGATTAGAGGGCGCACCTTCCATCGGGCCGGGGAATAAAAAGTTCTCCACCTTCAGCTCTACCTGAGACACTCCTCCCTCGGGCACCGCCACAAACGTAGTCTTTGTACCACGCGCGGCAAAAGCTTCAAACAACAGTTCGCCTGTCACAAAACGCAAAAGGCGTTAGAAAGCATAACAAAAGTAAAAAATTAAACAAAGTTGTACTTACCTTCAACAGACAGCGACCCAGCATCACCCACGGGCGCCACATCATACCCTTCCCTGACGCCCAGACAACGCAGCATACCCTCGTCCAACCTGTCCAGATCATCCAGGCGGGTGGGATGCGCACACAACTCCTGAAACCAGGCTTCCTCCTGGAAATCCTTCATCCCTTCAAACGACGGCGACTTCTGGCCCACACACAACTCCAACTTCTCCATCTCCACCGGAATGACTTCCTTCTTCACGAAGAAAAAACATTTCTTCCACTCTCGAAGAGTCTTGGGAGAACTCTTCGGCACAATCAACGTCACCGTCTTCGACCTCTCAACAAAGGACACCCAGCCGGACTCCTTCACTTCAATTTTATAGAACACGTTAAAGTGTTCAAACTCAGGCTCCCTCCTCAGAGACCGGCAGGTGGACTCAAAGTGCATAATCCTCATTACCCCGAAGGGGCTCATCTGAGAAATATGCACTCCGTATTTCTGCAACACGGAGATCAAGAACTTTGACACGGGCAGTCGGAACAGTCCTTTCAAAAAATACGCCTCGTACAGGCATATCTTCCCCTCCGGACAATCAATCGGAGTCTGCCCCTTCTCCGGCAACTCCGGTTCCCACTGACGCAAAATATTGAATTTCTTGACCAAAGACCGAAACTTGTCTTTGGACCAAGAGATTTGGGCATCCCTCATCGCCAACTCAGCTTTCTTATCTTCTAAAGACATCTTCGAACACAAGAAAGAAAGAAACTTTTTTCAACGACCGATCGGAAAGGCTACGAACTCGCCGGAGGAAAAGTTGAAAAATTTGTGTGAAAGAAGAGAATGAAACGAATGAAGGATCAAAAGCAGGTATTTATACTCATCGCATTAAATGCAGTGGCAGAAAGAGGAATCATCACAAGCAGGCTTTTCGCGCAAGGGCCCAATAGCAGCCAGACACGTCAGACAGCCCACGTGACCAAACGGCTCACGCACTGCGCGTGGCCCACTCGCCTAACGGTTGCTCTACCCCAGCTGGCAAACGATGCCGATGCTCGACACGTGTACGCCCACGTTCGAATCCATCATCAAACAGCTGTCCCCATGCACCAGATGCACGACACGTGGCGGCCTAGCAACTCAACAGTCACACTAACTCTCAGACACGATCTTCAAGGTAGGTGTACCAACCGTCAGCCACGTCTTTTCAACTCCAAACATTCCCGCCTTTAATTCACACAAATTCCAAAGAGACAAATTCAATGCGGAGTAAATGCAGGCGCGGATAGGAACAAAAAACCACTTTTCACAACTTCTGGTCGTGCAATCAGGCCCAACGCCTTTTTAGGCTCCACGCCTGTGCGCCAGAACGAAAAACTTGAAAAAAGTTATTTTTCACAATTTATGGTCGCGCAAACAGGCCCTACGCCTTTTTAGGTACCACGCCAGCGCGCCAGAACGACAAACTTGAAAAAAATTCTTTTTCACAACTTCTGGTCGCGCAAACAGGCCCAACGCCTTTTTAGGCTCAACGCCTGTGCGCCAGAACGAAAAACTTGAAAAAAATTCTTTTTCACAACTTCTGGTCGCGCAAACAGGCCCTACGCCTTTTTAGGTACCACACCTGCGCGCCAGAACGAAAAAATTGAAAAAACTATTTTTCACAACTTCTGGTCGCGTAATCAGGCCCAACGCCTTTTCAGGCTCCACGCCTGCGCGCCAGTAACACCTAACCCACTCATAGGCCCCGCAATAAACGCTCATTCCGTCATACGCCCGCAGCTTGATCACTGTGCGTGCACCAGTTGACGAAGGTCATACACACGTCCACTTTGTTACATGAAAACCCAGTGACTACTGGATGTAACTCAAAGTACACTTGTGAAATCAAATCCAGCACTCCCCTACCAAAGATGCATGAAAGCACTGGACTGGGGGGACTTGAAGGGGAATGGTATTAAAGCATTACAAATACCATACCATCGCCCAACTAGAACCGGCTTCGCCAGGCGTCCATCCGCCCGTTTTACGTCAGCGGATCGTTTAGCGTCCATTCGCCCGTTTTACGTCAGCGGAACGTCTGGCGTCCACTAGCCCGTTCTACGTCAGCGATACATCTGCCGCCCGACGCGAGCGTTACCCTCTCGTTCTACGTCGGCGGAACGTCTGGCGTCCATCCGTCCGTTTTACATCAGCGGATCGTTTAGCGTCCACTCGCCAGGCGCAAGCATGCCCGCCCATTTTACATCGGCGGGCCCAATATACTTCAAAGCTTCCTCAGCAAGCTTCACCTCTACCTGGGCCAGGCCCCATCAAAGATAGAGGATGGGCTGAGAAAGTAAAGCACCTAGGTACTATAAAATGAGGAGCCCCTTCTCCTTTTATTGGCATCTAATCACTCACACTTTCACTCAAGAAGAATACAAACTCTTTCGTACCTTCTTCAACCCCTTGTTTATTGTACTAACTGTTAGAGGCCCGGCTCTTCTAATCAGTAGTCTCCTAAATTCCCTGGTCTTGTCCTTGGACCCTCACGTATTTTTCAAACACACTCTCTTTGCAAAATACAGTAGAACCACTTGCTGGATTAGCGCATGTTCGGTAATCCAAGATCTCGTGTTTCTTCATATACTGACATGCTACTATAAAATATTTTATTACTTAGAATCATGCGAGTACAGAACACTGTGAATCTATTTCGAGGTAATACGTTATGTCTATAGTTTGTGTAACGTAACAGCTAGTAAGTCGTTTTAAGGTTAGTCGTTTTGAGTTGAATCTCACTTAACACAAGCAAACCAATTAGTGATATGTATTGTTACTTAGGACAAAAGTGTAGCATGTGTATAAAAGAATCTCTCTTACTACAAGGAGGCAAAAAAAAATAAAACATTTTTGTAAACTTCAGTTGTGCGTTTAATAACTAACTTAAAGTAGTGCATATCAAGAACTACCATAAAAACTTGTATGACTAATAACATTTATAAAGATATGGATTATGTCTTGCGTAACACATTTAGAGCAACAAAACTCTTATAATCCATCTCTTTGTTCATGTTATAAATTTTAGAAGTGTAATTGGTAACACGTAAGACTACAAGAGTTATGTAACTCCAAAGGCTTTACATGCGACTGTCATGTACTATGTGTATCGTTCAATCTCTTTACACATGTTATGAGTTGTAGAAGCTTTTACTGTAGATTTATAGTTGTACCGACTCACTACTTAAAATTAGTAATTGTCTAACTGAACGGACAAATGTTTATATTTTATGTAATATATAAATTCTCAAAACATAATTACAACGTCATTGGGTATTAATATCGAGCTCGACTACTAACCACTAAAGTCACGGATTCAATAGCCAATACAGTTTTATAAACATTTGTCCATTATTAGTTATTAAATAAAAACCATAATTTTCAACGTACTATTCCCTACAACTATGAGGGTGTTTGGGATTGAACTTGGAAATGCAAAATTGTTTATTGACTTATGACTTTTTGAAAAAGAATTTTATAAAAAAAGTGTTTGGATTAGCTTTTGAGATTAGAAACGTCAAAAAGTTAATAGATTGTTGTTTTTTTAAATGTTTCGCTTAACTTATCGTGAATATTGGTTGTATGGGTGGTAGATATGTATTTTTTTTTCCAAAAGCCAAAAGCCAGGATTTCTAACTTTTCAAAAACAGATTTTCCACCCTTAAAAGCGAAAAGCTAAAAGTCAAAACAGAAAATGTTTTTGGGTTACACAACTTATTGACTTATTGTGTTTTTGAAAAAACCAATAAATCAATAATTTGTTTTCAAACTCAATCCCAAACACCCTCTATATATCTATGTCTATATCTAAACAAGTCTAGTTCAAAGGTACACAACCTTAACTCAATTCACACAAAACACACACACAAATGTATGAACAGAGAGAAACAGAGTACCATCCTCTGTTACGAGGTGACAGAGATGAAGATTCGAATATTAGAAGCTTATGTTTATCAGAGATGGAGTCATTGACCAGCATCTGTGAGGTGCTCCTACCACCACTCCCTCCAAATTCTCTAATTCATAATAATCATGACAAAGAACATGAACAATCAATCAAATTATTTTCTACTCTCTCTGCTTCCCAACATCCAATTCCAAACAAGGTAATAATAATATTATTCTCAATCAATTTTAATTCCTTCTTTTGTTTACAAAAAATGTGATTAATCGAACCGATTGGATTGTAAACAGGTTGCGCGTCTTCTCGTGAACAGGGCATTCTTTGAAGCGGTTATGGTGGTTAGAGTGGTGTTAAAACTTTGTTCTAGCAGAGTTGGTACACTTATGATTGGTGGGTCACTATGTTTTAGTGATAAATGGCCATATATCAGCAAGTTTTCGGAGATTAGTTTGGAGAAAAGGGAGAAGATTGTGCAGAAATGGTTTAAACATGGATTTTTAACGCCTCTTCGGCTTGGTTTTGTGTTCATCAAGGCCCTTTGTCTGTTGGCCTTCTTTTCACAGGTATATTTTTTATATTACCATTCTCAGGTTATGGCATTAGACTTTTACATGCACTCTTACGGGTGTTAATGGGTTGGTTTTTATCAAACAGGACCCAGGAGATCTGGGTTTGATACTTGAGTCATACGAGTTTTACTGGTAATTTCACTGTCGTGTTTACTGACGGGTAGGTTACTAGTTTTTCCCTAGAATTGGTGTTTGACAACTCTGGTTACTCTCAAAGTACTCTATTTGTGGTAATTGTGCCCCGAGAATGCTCGGGTGTGATTTGTTGGCCGTTAAAAAAATCAAACAAAAGGATTGGTTGGGGTGCTGGACCACAAAACCAGCCAAGACGTTTTTGGTTGATTTAATCGGTTTCTTTATCTTTTATATATTTTTTTTATTTAAGATTCACACCGATGTTGAAATAATGACGATGGTTCATTAATATAATACGTATACATAATTAAAATGTATGGTTCATTAATATAATACGTACACATAATTAAACTGTAGGGCCCTAAACTGTATGTTTGGTAGATGCGACCGGCTTTGTAGTTACATACACTTTAAATCGTAAAATACATACTGTATAGATATCAAATCGAATAATTTGGTTGATTTGATAGTATAAAATAAATAATTTGGATCTAGAAAAGTCGCTTTGGAGTATTATTTGGTCCATACCCACTTATGAATTATGCAACATGACAATTTTTTATTAGGCATGTGAACCTCTTTCGTTGTCATAATACTACAGTAGTCGTTAACATGTATATGGACTCTAGGACAATGTTCAAGGGGTGCGGAAACCTTTAAGGGATCGTTCGTCTATCACTATATAATTTTTTTTTTCCCAATTTAGTTATGATCGGATCAGGTCAAGTTATAAAAAAAAAATAATTAAACTAAATTTTATATAATCAACAAAAAAAAATGACGGAACTAGAAGCTTCAAGTTGGGAGTCATAGTGTACATATTCCCCCCTTGGGCGAAGGGTAGGTCGACCCTTGGTTTTTACATACTAATATATGAAATGTTTTTTTTAGTCATCCACTTAATTAGTAGTTGCTTTTATGACAATCACAAGTGACATCTCCTTTTGCTTTTTCTTTCTGGTGGCTTGACGTTTTCAAGTGGAACAAATACTCTCCTCATGATCGCTATAAGTAATTCATGTTTATGGTGCGTAAAACCATTTATTATAATAACGTAATCATTTTATAAAATAAAAACGATTTTTTAATCCCATCATAAGTTTAAGACGTGTCTAGAATAATGAAAACTAACGCTTTATTGTCTCTTACCGATGACATTATGTCAAAACACATAAAATTTGATTCATAGTTCCAAATCAAAAGCGTTTAATCTTTAAACATACAATGACTCTTAAAATTACACGGAAATACCCTAAAAATCTAAACCAACAGACTCAAGAGCGATAAAAAAATACAAGACCTTACCATTCTAGATTGAAACTAATATTATCAAAAATTTGAGAAATCGATAAAACCTCAACCCCAGAACAAATCTAGAATCAAGAAGAAGAGTCTCGAAGGCTGACTTGATAACCACATAGAGATATAATCAACAAGATCTCTGGTGTTTTGAATCGCATGAGAGATCTTTTGGTGAGATAAACACACATTGAATATATGAATGTTGTATCTCTTGTTTATAAGATGAAGAAGAGGCGGTGTAATAAGGGTATAAGCTGGGCCAATATTATAATCAGCCAGGCACAACAATCTTGCTAAATCACGAGCCCACCAGGTTGTTTATAAACTGGGCTACTGACTTGGGCTCTTGATAACTAGACTTCAACAACTAACAAAATGGACACTGAACTCGAATTGAAACTAGATCCGATATTGAATGAATCATCTACACTCGTTCCTGGCTACATGCCATTCCTCCTTTCTCATTACCTAGAGCCACATCTTATGCAAAACGATAAAATGCATTGTAAATTAGAATAAGTAATAAAATTGAAATTGGATAATTGTTATTTTCAACAAATTATGATCATGAGATGAATAATACTACATGTACCCATAACCTCTTGGTCTAGTGGTATGGTGTTCCCTTACAAATGTGAGGCTGTGGATTTAAATCCTTGCAAGTGCAAGGTTAGGTGGAATTTAAGGTGTAACAAAATTTGTCGTTCAAAAAAAATAATACTACATGTACATATAATTCAAAATTTTTCGTGATTTTCAACAAAAATTACGTATCCATCAATAAATTCGTAAGGTTTTAGGCCCAACCGACAAGATTTACGGGTTAAAGTAAGACTAGATGTGATTATTGGTTTGGTATTTGAGTTATTCGGTTTGAAACTTTTGAAAGTTAATTCTCAAGCTTCCTTATAACGTTCTTGAATTTTTTCATCAGGTTAATGAAAAATCGACCAATCCTTCATGGGAAGCCATCGGCTACAAAGCACCAACAAAAGACCAACACCCAAACCAACATGACAATCGTCCATTACAAAAAAACATGGTTGAAATCATCAAAGAAACTGACCACACACTAGCAAACTCTCTCATGCAAAAAGGGCTTCAAGTAACTGAAAACCTCAAAGAAAATATCTGCAAGATAACCTGCGACGTAGTAATAATCGGTTCGGGTTGTGGCGGTGGCGTTGCAGCCGCTGTACTCGCAAAATCAGGCAAGAAAGTGGTTATACTCGAAAAAGGAAATTATTTTACTCCACAAGACTATTCTAGCCTTGAGGGTCCTTCGTTAGATCAACTATATGAATCTGGTGGCATACTTCCAACCCTTGATGGGAAAGTTATGATCCAAGCAGGCTCCACAGTTGGTGGTGGCTCAGCGGTTAACTGGTCGGCTTGCATTAAGACGCCGCGGTCTGTTTTAAAAGAATGGGCTGAAGAACACAACATGAAGATGTATGGAAGTCCTGAATATTATTCTGCAATGGATATAGTGTGTGAAAGAATTGGTGTGACTAATCAGAAGTGTGTGAAAATAGGGTTTCAGAATCAAGTGTTGCATAAAGGGTGTGAGAGTTTAGGTTTGAAGGTGCAGGATGTGGCACAAAATGCGTCGAAAGATCATTATTGTGGTTCGTGTTGTTATGGGTGTCCATCGGGGGATAAGAAGGGGACAGATTCGACGTGGTTGGTGGATGCTGTGGATCATGGAGCTGTGATTATAAGTGGATGTAAAGCTGAGAAACTTTTGTTTATGAAGAATGGTGAAGGGAAAAGAAGAGGGAAGAGATGTGTAGGAGTGGTTTCACAACTTTTGAACAAGAAAATCTCTAAAAGATTGCAGGTATTTTGATATTGTTAGTATCTTACTATCCTAGCTATAATATATATGATATTGCTATACGTTTTGATTAGCTTCGGTCCAAGTTTCATGTTGATGTCACAGTCGCGGAGGTATTTTAAACGATTTTTATGGTCTTGATTTATCTTTCAGTTAGGTATAATCTAAAAGGTTTTTTGACTTTTCAACTAATCTAAACATTACTGACATGTCATACGCGTCGGATGATGTCATATGGTTCGTATGCTAGATGAAAAATGGTAATACGGATCATATGAGAGTCCGTATGAGGTTATGTTTGCCATCATATATAAGCTCTTATATATGATGTTGTTGATTAACACAAAAATTAATAATGTGACCACTCAAAAAGTTATATGATCGCATGACTAGATTTTGCCATGTCATATATTGTATAATATCATATGTCCCATAAGATTTGACAGTATGTCTAGTGTATACGTGTAGTTTTTTTAATAGCATTATTTCCCTTGTAAACAACTATGTACATAGAGAGGCAAAAGATTATTGATTGTTAAAATCAAACGGGCCATATAATAGTCATATGTGCCGTTGATAGGGCAAAAATGGTCATATAGGTCGTATGATGGCCAAATCATACAGCCTGTATGGTGTACTCGATTGATAAAGAAATGACTGATGATACAACCCATATGACCTTTATCGCCCACTCATATGGGCCACGTAATGTGGCACATTGCAACATAACCAACATGTCAACCTCTAATCATACTGCCTAGTATGACCATACGGCTCGTATGATGACGTCTCCTGATGCTTGCATTACTAGTTATGTTCATAAACATCCCTATACATATAGAGCTAACTATTTTTAAATGATTAATAAAATGATTAATATATCATAGGTTGATGCGAAAGTGACGATCTCTGCATGCGGGGCACTCCTAACACCACCGTTACTAATATCTAGCGGCCTGAAAAACCTTAATATCGGAAAGAACCTTCATCTTCATCCAGTTTTAATGGCATGGGGATACTTTCCAGAAAATGATTCAAATCTAACAGGTAAAACATATGAAGGTGGCATTCTAACATCTCTCCATAAACCAGATGACCATAGCTACATCTTGGAAGTCCCAGCCCTTGGGCCAGGGTCTTTCGCCGCGTTATGTCCATGGATTTCCGGAAAAGATATGAAAGAAAGAATGTTGAGATATGCTCGAACAACTCACATATTCTCATTGGTTAAAGATTATGGATCAGGTGAAGTAAAATCAGCAGGAAAAATAAACTACAAGTTTGATAAATCGGACATAGAAAATATTAAAAAGGGGTTGAAACAAGCGATTAGGATTTTAATCGCGGCTGGAGCAAGAGAAGTAGGAACTCAAAGCTCTGATGGACAAAGGTTTAAATGTAATGGGAAAAGTGATGAAGATGTCGAGGAGTTCATAGAGAGTGTGGATGCAAGAGACGGGCCGCTTTCGATGGTGAAAGATTGGAGTATATATTGTTCTGCTCATCAAATGGGAAGTTGTAGGATGGGAGTAAGTGAAAATGAAGGTGCAGTTGATGAAAATGGTGAGAGTTGGGAAGCAGAAGGACTTTATGTTTGTGATGCTAGTGTTTTACCGTCTGCGGTTGGTGTTAATCCGATGGTTACCATACAGTCTACTGCTTATTGTCTTGCACAAGGAATTGCTAACACTTTTTGATGTTTTAAAGTTGTGATTGTTGTTGGTGTAAATAGGGTTTGATTGAATTACCCTTGATAGTTGAGATTCTAATGTTTTGATTGAGTTTGTATATAATGTGTGTAATTGTTTATGACCGTGGGTATAAAGTTGAACCATAAATAAAAGATCGATCATAACAGTATATAACAGTATACAGGGTATGTTTGGCAAAACTAGTGGATGGCTGAAAGCTGTTAGCTGGAGTTTTTAATAAAATATTTAAAATGACCAAAATAGGCATAACTCAAAGCTTGTATGCATGTTTTTTTTTATAGTATAATGGTATTTGTGTCATTTTACTCATTAAAAACTTGTAGGAGGTTTTTCTTAAATGTTAGCACTATTAGCGTTTCAATGTGGAGCCTTTTCTTTTAACTTGAAAGTTTGATGCTCCTTCAACCAAACAAAATTTTTTATTGAGTAGGAGTTTTTTTTCTTAAAAGCTTAAAGCTATAAGTTCCTAAAAGCTAATAGTCTATATATGTAGATTACAGTATAGAAAGAACTTCCCCCAACCAGTAGTTAAATTATCTGCCGGCTATCTAATCAAGACCCAATCTGTAGACATT